>CM073756.1:24318539-25786706 GCA_037127355.1 Schoenoplectus tabernaemontani
ATGATATAAATTTAAGCTCTAAATTATATATCGGATTATTGAGAACTCAAGTTTAATGATAATAATGTCTCAAAATATTAGATCCAATCATTGTACAATTTTTAATTTATTTTGACAAAGCCACCAACGCCTTCTCTAGAAAACTATCAAAGCTTTTTGAATGTCAAGTCGGCATATTTGTATTAAAACTTGATACTTAAAATTTCAAACAAATTACTAGTACATGATTTTTTTTTTTTGTAATTGAAAGCTAACAAAAAGAAATGTTATTGGCAGGTTGTGCAAAAAATAAAACAAACTCTAAAATATTCGTTTCTTCTCATCTACAGTCAGGACTCAGGACAATTCGCAACCATTGACTATCGAATTCGTATCGCCTGCTGCGCTGTATTGTACAATGTGTTTTGGAGACTATCCAATTGACGTCAAAATTCATGTTTCATCAGTCTCAATGAACCTCCGTAAATCTAAGGATTGTCATGCACGCACTGCACACGTACCGCGTGGAGAAGATCACGATCGGATAAAAATTGACACTTCTGTACTAATTATTTAGGTCTTTTCGAAATGTGAAAGGCACTTGTAATGGCCTGAAAAACAACGTATATAAAAAATACGTAATAATTAATTAAAGATTTGCGAAATTATTTAGTTGTTATACTTTTAAATGTTCTTTTATTCTTGTACCTGTCCAAACAGGGGCGATACAGGGGAGCAGTGGCTGGGCCTTCTATAAATATTATGAAAACTAATTATATTTATATGAAAATTATCAATTGGTTCTTTATAATTTATTTTAATTATTAATTATTTAAATTTCGCTAACTTGATCCTCTATATTTAAATTGTGACTCCGTCCTGTGTCCAAAGATAATATTAAACTTAATTAGCACAGCAACAGGTAAGCTCTATTCATTGGTCCAACCAACTTTTTGTAAGCCCTATTTTATAAGATTGATAAATTTCTTTGTAATAATTAAGGGTATTGAATGACGTGAATTTTTTTATTGGGAATTTATTTATATTAAGCTAGCACATCCTTCGGTTAGCATGCACGCAATCATCTCGGGTCCAATTGTTGTGTTATCCATTTGTTGTTGGGCCAACATGCGATAATATATTAATATCTCACATATAAGAATTCAGATTTCAAAACAATCAAGTCCTTTTTATGTCCCCATATATGTTTGTCCGTACTATAAAATTCCAAAATAATTTTCAGAACACTGTAGGAAACGAATATTATATTTCGGGCGCCGAATATAGCATGTTATTTTTTTTATTTCTGTTCTAAAAATATTTAGATATATAACAAATACATATTGTTTTAATTAAACAATTCGATTATTCTTTCATTAATTCAGATAAAAAAATTTAGAACAATTATGTTATAGATAAAAAAATAATGGTTAAAATGGATCGCACCGTTAGTTTCAGTCTATATCTCTGTTTATAATATAAATTTTGATCAGTTGCAGAATTCATTACAAATATAATTTGGATGTTTATAATTGTAAACATATATTTATAGTTTTCTCCTTTTTTTATTCCACAAAAAATGCTTGACACGAAGGGGAGATATATCATTTTTGCACTATCGATGCATATAACATTTTGTTTAATTTTAAAAAAAAAATATTCTAATGTACATTTCTCGTACTACAACAAATTTAAAAACTTACACCCGATTTATAATTCTATACTATAGTCCAAATTATGTTTTCAGCTTGTCAGACTGCATATGCCATAAACTATGTGTATTTTGGCTATTTCTTTCTCAAAAAAACAAACAAAAAGAATCTCGCTCAGCAGTGTATTTTTGTCCTCTACCCGCCTAATTGTGTGCCGAATCCTACACAAAAATCCTATACAAGCAGAAATTAATTATGAATAAGTTCAAGCTCTTATATAAAGCTCACAGTTAACATAATTAAGTATAATAAAACAAAATAGATTATATATTAAACAAAAAATGTACATATAGATGTACATTTCTAAAACTAACTACATAATGCTTTCAAGAGTAATTTATTAGTTGAGCAAGGGTTAAGTTGCACTAATTTTTGATGACATCAGTTAAAAAGATATTTTTCAATATGATGGATATATTAAAATGTGCTTGTAGATCAAATTAGATATATTTTTTAATTTTTTTACTATTTATTAAGGCGAGTACAATATTCATTGTTTTTAGACAACTTAATTTTATACCAATCTTAATAAATAGTAAAATAAAAAAAGTCCAATTTGATATGTGTGTACATCTAAATGTATCAATGTTGAAAAATTTGGATCGACAATTTGGACTTTGAAAATTTTAAAAATGTCTATTATAACTTCGGTGTCATCAAAAATTGATGTAACTTGATCCCTTCTCAAAAAAGCAAATAACAATTGTTACTTGAGATGTATCAATAAATTAAAAATCTTAACAAAATATGAAATAGAAAAGTATAATTGAGTGTTTAGTCCTAAAATTAATTGGATTTGAAATAATATTTTATATCCTACTTTAAACCCCAGATTAAATTATATATAAAATGTTGAATGATTATGTAAATATTAAAAAAAAAAAATTGTAATAATTATTTATATCTATATTCATAATCATATCCGTTTTCTTAATTAAAATATAATATCTATATACTCTAAAAATATTTGTATCAATATATACCAAACATATAAATAGAAATCCGAATACTAATGCATAGTGTACGTTAACACCCCATGATACGAGCCCTAATAAAAAAAAATGCACGTATCTCTTTGTTTAGTTATTTCTAAAATTTTAAGCATACGAGTCGGAATCAGGGCGTAAACGAATCGGAAATAGACAAATAATGTTCTTAGCATATCCACATTCGTTATAATTTTTCGGATACGGATATAAATCGAATATTCAAGGATATCTAAATACAGATCGAAATCGGACGGATATAAATTTGAACACGGATATATTTTGGATATTAAATAAAAATATTATATGTATAATAAAAAATAATTGCATACTAATTTTTGATATAATCAATAATTATAAAAAATAAATATTACTTATAAAAGTTAAATGCTAATTATCATTATATTAATAGTTAAAATATATCAATGAATTATGAAAAAACATAATCCATTAACAGAAATCAAAATCAATTAGATTTATAATGCGTGCTAAATATAATAAAAATATTGTGGATATGTATTCAGATAAAATCAAATAATATCAAATTAGACACTTTCAGATAATATTGAATATTAATGAATAATAACTAAACAATCAGATATAAATAGATAATAATCAAATAATATCTTTTTGAATATGAATATAAATACTGATAAGATAATCTTTACTATTTTTTCGAATTAGATCATGAATAAAATCAAATATTTTACTATCCATTACTACTCTAGTCTAGGGCCGTTTATGACAAGTATGAGTATGATTTGATTTTTGTTAAGTCATCGGGTATGGGTATGGATAAGAAAAAAATTTCATTAACTTATCGGATATAAATATGGGTTAAGGATTTTCATAACCCGATATTTATTGAGTAAATTATATAAATATATATAGTCAAATATATATATATAAAGTGTTGGGCTATGATGTTATGCATATCACATTATCGCCCGTGCTATGGATCGGTTCTTCATTATCAAAGTGTAAATGATCGATCCGAACCATACAAAATAATTTTTATATGAATATCTCAATGTAGACTAAATTTATATATTTTTTTAATTTTTTTAACTATTTTTTAAGATAGTTGAAAAATCACTTGATTTAGTTATTATGAGCCATTCAAAAGAAGTTATTTTCTAACTATCTTAAAAAATAGTAAAAAAAAATCTTAAAACATATAAAATTTGGTCTACATCGAGATATTCATATGAAAATCATTTTATATTGTTGGATCGATCATTTACACTTTGATAATGAAGAACGATCCATAGCACATGGGGCGATCCGTGCTATGCATAGCACCATAGCCCAACTCTCTATATAAATATAATTATTTTATATTTTTAATAAGTATGTATATTTAAATTATATAAATATATATATTAATTAGTATATATTTTTATGACAATTGACATGAAAAAATTATATGACTTTTGTTATATCTAAAATATTAATTATTATTGCACTTTATTAGTATATTTATCTAATACTATTTATTTATCTAAATCATATAATTATTTTTATTGAATTATTTTTATTTATATCTATTATCTTTCGTTAACCGTTCATTAAAGGTAGGATAAGGCATGAATAATTTTTTCCATAAATATAAATAGAGTATGGATAATTTTTTTAAGAAATACAAATATAAAAATACTTTCATCCGTATCTTATCCTATCCGTCGACAGCCCCTACTCTAGTCTGAGTGCTTTCCATTTCCAAAACCAGGTTAGATGAGTAAAAAAATAACGACACAAGCATACAAATTAGAATTGGAGAATGGAGAGAATGCGGCAGTGATTAGTGAATGCAGTGGTACTGTGGTAGTAAGTATAGTGACAAGTTCGTGATTTAGGAAAACGTTCGGTGAGATCAATAATTTGATATTCGGATATAATATAGATATAATTCGGGAATAATTTGTTTTATATAATATTAATAAAATATATATTATAATGATAAAATATTAAAAATATAAAATTTTATTTAAAATAATATATAATGTGTTTTTTTTTGCTGAATAATTCACGAATAAAATTTTTTTGATCAAAAAAATGCATTGTATATTAAATTGACGAATTATTTGTAAAATATCCGGCTATGAATGAAAAATGAATTATTCACTAATAATTCATGAATCTTGTTATTATGGTAGTAAGTAAGAGGAATGATTTTTTTTTAAACAATGGTCGCAGGAATGATGTGGTGGAAAGCTGCAGGGATAAGCATGCAACCAATCAATCGATATCAAGTGTGTGTGATTGTGTGTGGAATATAATATTTGGAAGAATTTCTGGTCGATCTCTGATTAGCTCCTCAGTCGCTGTTTGTGTAGAGGCAAGGCTAGCTGCGGGTCCAACCCAGAAAGGCTCTCTTGCACCAAATTTCTCGTGACCATGTGGCAGTATAGATGTAGATGTTACACGAGCGTTTATTTTCTGTGACGTGACCTGTATAACCAATTATGCAGCAAAAACTTAAAGTAGTTTTTTTTGTCTGTCCTTACATGTATGATTTTTTTGACTGATCTCACAAAATTCATTTATAATATACGATTTCAAACCTAATATATTTTCAATTTAATAAATTTATAAATGAATTATTTGAGTTAGAGATGTGTCTAATGTATTTTGCTGGAGAATAAAGACAATTTCAAACGGGGAATAACAAAAGGTACTTAGGCTATAGTACTTAAGATAATTCTTAATTCTTAATTCTTAATATATAAAGAGGTTTAAAATTTTAAATTTTTTAAACATATCACATTATCATTCTTCTTCATTTTTTATTTTATTTAAATTATTTTCATCTACTTAAATTCAATTATTTATATATAGTTTCTCTCTTTCTTCATTTAAAATAGACGAATGTCATATATTTAAGGTAAAATTTAACTCTCAATGTGATTCAATTTTTAGTATTTTTTTAAATTATCATATTTAATTATATTATTATATATATTTAGTATTTAAATTAAAGTATTTAAATTTTTTATATTTTTAATTATTTATTTGAAAACTATTTTGGCAGGGTGAAATCCAATTTCAGCACTAGTTTGAGTAGATAATGGTGTTTGAGATATTTCGCTCATAAAATGATACGTACCTTGATACTTGGAGTGTTTTGAATAAAAAATGATATATAATTTACAATTTGCAAATGGGATTATGTATTGGTTTGGTGTTAATATTATAATTCTAACTTAAACATTACTCATTTTCAATTTATTAGCTATTTATTGCTTTTACAATGCTTCGTATAATGTTATATATCGACGTAATAAAATTTGTTAGATAAAAAAAAATGCTTGGTAGGATAATTTTCGCAACGACCGTGTTATTTGCAGTAGCTGTTTTCAAAACTTTATCACGATATCATGATCATCATTATTTGTAACCTTTTTTTTATTAATTAGGTAACATATTGATGACAGTATAAAGCAAAATAAAGTCTGAAATAATGAAATTGACCCAAAGACGTGAACCCTCTCACGTCTCTCATTATAAACAGAGTAAGAAGTTTTTGTCATGAAATTTCTCCTGCATAAAATTATTTGATGCGAAGGATTTCATTAAGTAGCCCTCAATATAAATTTGACAGTAATATTTTCAATTAAGATATGCATGAGAGGACAGAACCCAATAAAGAAATGAAAAGGCAAATATCCAGCTGGCCGTCATAACCTTCCCAAATTAAATTTAACGAGATAGAAAATTTTGATTTATTAATAGTTTTTGCTGTAAATAATTTAATCTCAGAAGATGCCAGACTTTTTTTGGTGGTAATGCATATATTTTTATGACTAACGGCAGGTAATTTTTTTCTCCTAAATACCATCTAGTATTTTATCAATAATAGAATACAAAAAATAAAAAAATATGATAATCAATGTTGCTACTAAATAATGACATATTTTGTGTTTAAATAATTATTCCAGTTAAACTGAAGCGCTACTAAATAATTATTTGTATTCTATTGTTTTAATTGAAGCGCTAAATAATTAGATTTTCTACGTTCCTTCAATTACTGCTCCTATTGCAAAAAAAAGCAACATTTCAAATTCAAAGATTTGGAAAAAAATAATTTTAAAATCATACAATATTAGTATTTTTTGTTTAATGTTTCTATAAACATTATAAATTTATAAAAGGAAAGTTATTCTAAACATATTCTCCACTTTTTAGACTGCTTGTATATCACATGACGTTAAAAATATCCATAATTCATCGAATGGTTGGGTAATGGAACATTCTACTTTCGTTGATACTCCGTTGTAGCCAAATGTTTTATCAAATTTAAAAAAAATTAAAAATATCTCTATATTTTTATTTCATGATATTTACAATTTTAGTAAAATTAAGTATATGAATACTAATTAAGACCAGGAGCAACTAAAGAGAGGGAATAATTCGACAATTTTTTATTTTGATGATTTCAGTAGTCTGAAAAAAAATAAAGTTAAAATTCGAAATAAAAAAAATACGGGGATATGATCTATAATAATTTAAAATGATATTTATAATTGATAATGAGATTAATTTGATGTGCAGTTCACTCTACTTCAAATGTCTAAAAAATATCAATCATCCTAACTTAAACAGTCGATAATGCGTCATCGAATAATTTATTAATTGCAACCAATTTTGTCTAGTCGAACTATATCTCTAATAGACGCCTACAAAATATACTTCTATTTTTTCAATTTTATTGAAATTAAATATCATTAAGTAATCCGTTCTCATTAAAAAGTGCTTTGAATGGAAGAAACACAGGATTGAGAGCACAACTAGCTTGCTACATCAAATCTCTATATAAAATTGCGGACTTACGGTAAACATTCGCAAAGTGAGGATCACGCATTTAATTTTGTACCGGGTCCACACATGATATTATTTATATTCGGGCCTGCAGATCTTCGTTTTTACTTTTGATTCAAACGAAGCATTAAAGAAGTTACCATGTCGCGAAAGAAATTAAAGAAGTAATAGTCATTCCCGGTCTATGTACACCCGTTTCGTGAATCAGCATTTTAGATGCGGGCGACTGTTTTCATTGGTTGCGGTCTACGGAGACTAGAGCTGCAAATGAATCGAACACGAACGAACTGACTTGTGTTTGAGTTTGATTTGAAATTTATTTCGAACTAGTTTGATTTGAAATAGATAGGCAGTTTTGAACTCAAATCATTGTTTGAAATTTAATTCGTTAAATATTCGAACTGTTTGATTTGATTCGTAAATAGTTTGAAATAGAATTATTAGGTGAACAAATTCCACAATTCATATCCAAATAACAAAATCAAATATAAAAATGTTAATTTAATATAAATTCATACAAAACTAAAAGTTCATTCAACAAAAATTAATAAATTTTATATAAATTCATACTACTCAAAGTCTCAAACAATCAAATAATTAATACAAATTCAAACAAAAATAGTTCGCGAACACATTTCGAACGAATTCACCATGGTTTGAGTTTGATTCGATATAATTTCGAATCAAATCAGTTTGATTTGAAATTAATTTCGAACTAGAATCGAACGAACTTTTTTCGAATCGAACACGAACGAACTACGAATTTCGAATATTTCTTGCAGCCCTAACGGAGACCGTCTTTAAGCCAGTAATTCCAGAAAAGATTAACAACCATGGCGTCACTAGTAATCATGAATTAGCATGATCTTCTGACTTGTAGTGGTAAATAGGGGCAGTGATTTAATTGAAGGATAACTATTGTAATCCCAACTGATTGTCGCCAAATTTCACATTACGAAATATATACGTTCGTCAAACAGTAAAGCATTATGAATTGACATTGTATGTATATGGTTGAAATGCAAACGCGTCAAAAAAATATATTTTAAAATATTAAAAATTTTAATTTATAATTTTCATTAAGTTCTTCATAGGAAAACCTTATGGGATATCAAAATTTGGAGTGTTTTATTTTTTTTAAGCCATTCTTTTGAATTTTTAAAAAACAACACAAACATTAAATTAGAGCATCCACATCAGTGCCGATTGTCAAAATTAATTTTTTATGCCACATCATCAAATTGACAATTCATTTTAAGAGTGACATCCCTAAATAGAATGAAATTGTCAAAATGACACTTTCGTAATTAATTTTCTGCTCCTACGCTGACGTGACTTGTCAAATGGACCGTCAAATTTAGACAATTATCTAATTTTGCTTAGTCTCTGCATCCCTGAAATTTAAATAACAATTGTCAAATGAGATTTGATAATCAATTTGACAATGGGATGCGGATGCTCTTATTATTATTTTTAGGGCAGTTTTTTCAAAAATTCAAATGAGTAGATTAAAAAACTCAAAATACTTCAAATTTTTGTATCCCACAAGGTTTTCATATGAAAAATTTTATTAAAATTATAAATTAAAAATTTTGAGATTTTAAAATATATTTTTTGACGCGTTTGCATATCAGCTGAAATGCAAACGTTTTCACAATAGTCTGTATCTATCTATCTATATACTGTTGATCGAAATTTCATGGAGCTACATTGAAATTTGAAAAGGCTAGTATACTCTAACTCTGACAGCGAAGATTTTGATGCTTCTCTTTCAATCAAATTAATTTTCACAACATTTATTAATTTTTAAACTAAGGACATGATGTACATTTTTTTCCTCTCAAAACAACGCCCTTAGAAGGACGCGATGTTAATAAAAAGGCGCGTTTCTCAATTAAGGCCAACATCAACACGTAAATTATCAATGATGAATAACCAGCCAAGTTTATACATAAACCAAGCAACATATCTGATGGAAATTTTAATAATCAATTCAAAAGAGACAGGCACGATAAATATTAAATTAAATAAATAGTAATAAAAAAATGATACGTTTATTTATATTATATTGCCACATTGGATCCTTCCAAATTCGCCACATTGATTCGAGTCAGCACAGATCTCGAACTGATTCAACGGTCACGTTCTGTGCAACGCGATAGTGCGCAGCAGAGGAACAGAGGAACAGGACTTGGGGGGGGGGGGGGGGTTGCTGTGCTGAAAGTCCAAAGCGCCTCACCATAAGAATTCAAGTCCAACTTGCTACTTTGCTCCCACGCCTCCTCTCTCTCTCTCTCTATACTAATTAAAGAGAACACGTTGCTTCCATCGGATGGTTTACCATTGTTTTCTGACAATTTAGACTCTTCCTCTCCTGAAAGCCACTTCTAATCTCTCTCTCTCTCTCTCTCTCTGCTCCCCACTTGCCTCAGGTATCGTATTTCTCTCTTCCACTCACCTCTTTTTAATTGTGCTTTGTTTCACGAGTAGTTCATGGAGTCTCTTCTCTGTCTACTTTCTTTAATTAGCGATCATACAGTATTTAGTTTAGTTTTTGTTGGGTTCTCAACATGATAATATATTTCCTGATCCGAACAGAGGAGCGCTTCTGTTTGTTCAAAAGGAAGATGGGGTATTATTGATCTTTTTACTACATGTAACTCGGTACTGTAATTTTCTCACTCCTCTGGTAAAATTTTAACTTTCTACATCCAAACAGAGGAGGTGCCTTTTTTAAGCTTATTTGAATTTATTTTTATGTTGGTGGGTTTATTTGTTATTTCGCCTCGAATTCACCCCCCAATAATCGCAGTGCAAATTATCAGTCCGCGATTTAATCATTTTATTATTGTTTATCTATTTTTTTGTTCCAAGTTTTCATCTTATATTATTATATCTATAATTTGCGTTCCATTGCTTACAGGCCGTTATGAAATTGGAAATTGATTAATGCCACACTTTGTATTTAATTATGTGAGTACAGGTCCTCATCATACATGCAAAGCACTAATAACTATATATTTCATTCTTTAAGATTAGCATATCCAGTAGTCGCTAAAACAATAAATTATAATTTAAAGTAATAGTTAATTATGTTATATAGTATTATTATTAATCAGCATTTTTATTTATGCAGGAAAAGTTAGAACCACTGCATTTTGGTATTAGCAAACTGATCCTTCTTTGGTTAGGTTTGATGTTGATGCACAAGCTGTACAAGTGAGACAATGGGCTCTGGTGATTGGCTTAAGAGTCTGGTTGGAAAGAAGAAATCAAAGTTAAAGGTAAGTTTTAACTCCAAAAACTTACTTGTTAACCAATTTATCCCGTTGATTAGTATTAGGCAAATAAGAAAGAACCAATCAAAATGATTGAATTGCAGCGCTTTTTGGTACGTGTGTGGATATCTGTGTGTGTGCTCATGCCAGTCAGATAGAGTGGATGATTGGGTTGTGACTTAGTGTGTTTGGGTTTGTGGGTGTGCTTCTCTTGGTAGGTGGTAATTGGTATATGCAAGAACTTTTAGATTAGCAATAACCAATCTGACAAATTGTTACCAAATGGTGAATATCAAGAAAAGTTATAGTTATTTAGATTATCAAAAACTTTAACAGAATTTTAAATTGTTGTTGTTGTTTTGTTAAAAGAATAAAATTGCATTTCGATGTTAAAATTGAAGATTCAGGGAATAGCTATTGTAGTGTTTTTAAATAGACCGTTCTGACAGGCTTCTAATGCTTTGAAGACTAATGGGATCAAGGTGAAGAGCTTCAAGTTGTTGAGAAGTAATAGCACTGGTTCCAGTATAAATATCGAGGATTTGGCAGCAGTTCGAATTCAAACTGCTTATCGTAGGTATAAGGTATAAAGTATATACTACCATTTTATAATTAAATTTTGATATCTTAACTTCTTTATAATGTAAAGATCATTACTATGTTACTTTTGTTGGCACCATTTTTGTACCAGCAGTTCTTAAATTATCTGGTGTTTTGTCAGTCACCTTATTCATGATTGCACAAGGTAAAATTTGGGTTTATGTATGGTGGAATTGGAGTTAAATTGAGTCTAAATTGAAGTGCTTTGCACAAAGATTGAACAAAGTCTCGACCAAATATTTTGGATTTAATTATCGCCAAAAGGAGAAATAGGGAATATCTTGAAAAATTAGTACTTTTACCATATTGTACCGGTATAACAATTGAAAATTGTATTTCTTTACAATACGTATTTTGTTCTTATTCACTTTTGCTTTTTCTTAGGCAAGAAAAACACTTCGATGCTTAAGAGGGATAAAAAGACTGAACAGGGTTATTCTAAGCCACCCCGTAAACAAGCAAGCTTCATCTGCATTGGATTATATCCAATCATGGAACCATATTCAGACTGAGGTCAGAAACCGACGTGTGTATATGGTGACTGAAGCAAGAAATAAGAAGAAAAAGCAAGAGAACCAGCAAAAGCTCGAGGCCAAGCTTCATGACATAGAGGTACAAATTATTAAAGCTACTGGTTTCTTTGATATTGGTAAAGGCAATGGTATTAGTTAATGACCAAATATGGTTCAGTAATTTACAATTAGTTAACTGCCAAACTGTTGATACTTGTAAGAGAATTAAATAACCAAAGTACTTCCATTAGAGATACTGCTTCATGACTTGTCGTCAGTACCCAGAATATAGTGTTGTAATATTTAGAAAACATTTGATATATGAAAACTTCATTGTTTATGTGAAAATGGTAATGCTTGATGTAATGATATTTATGCATAGAGAACGTACCATTTGACATTGCGCACATGTGGACGTGCCCCTTTATTAGTACAGCCACTTGAGAAAAAAAAATCAATGATTCATATCACTGATGAGAAAAGCTGCACTGTTAAAGCACTGTCATAGAACTTCTATTTTGGAGTGCTGTAATGAATTTTACATATGCTGGAGTCTCCAGAATATTAACACTCACATAAAAGAAGAAACAAAAAAAAATGTTAAGGGGTACATTAACCTTTAAAATGTACACAATTGACCTGTATTATATGAAGATTTAAGAATGAAGACCTTGACTGTTTCACATTCCTTTCTTTATTTTGGGGATTATTACTTAAAAGCCTTCTTCTTTTTACTCTGTTTCATTGATCAGATGAATGTGTATCCTACTAAGGATTTCCTAAACTTCTTTTCCCTGAAATTTCTGTTGAAAAGGTTGACTGGTGTGGGTGGTCAGGTAGCATGGAGGTAATCCTATCAAGAGTTCAACAAAGGGAAGAAGCGGCTGTGAAGCGTGAAAGGACAATGGCATATGCATATTTACACCAGGTTTGTTCTTTTTTTCCTCTAATGGAATAATTAAAAATTGAAATGCGATGTAGTTCTATTTTCTCATTTTATCTTTTTTTTTGTATGCTTTTGTAATAGTATCAAATGCCCACTTTCTTGGTGCCATCATCATGCCTATTTTTTACTTTAACATCACAATTTCAACATTCAGATTGTAAAAACCAAAGCTTCACCCGTCTTATTGTACTTTCAGGCACGCATTTTTTTTTTTTTGTAAACTATAAAATATAGAGTTTGTTTCATAAAAAGATGCAGTGATGAAAAGTACACTGTATTAACTGTAGCTGAAACAATTTACTGTGACTGGTAGATAATGCATCAGGTTTCTATGTAGAGACAGATTTGTGCTGGTGATCACAACAGAGTCTCTTTCTCCATCATTCAGTCAATGATGTTTGATGCCATTGATCTTATTTACTCTCATTTTTAGTGATAAAAATACAGAAGCTGTTTAAGACTTCTTGCCTCTAACCTGTGTACTATACTTTGAACCTTTAGTGGAGAGCAAGGCCTGGAGCCAATCTCGGACCATTCATCTATGGAACTGGAAAAAATGGCTGGGGATGGAGCTGGATTGACCGTTGGGTTGCTGCCCGACCATGGGAGCCTAGGGTTTCAATTAATACTACAAATCTGAAAAAGAAGTTGCCAAAAATATCAAGCAAAGTCGGTAACAATGCAATCCATGCAATTCCGCAAGCATCATCTTCGAATAAAAGAGAAACAAAAGAAAAACAAACAAAAACTAAGACCTCACCACAACAGTTGGAGAAGAAAAATGAACAAAAGGAGCAAAAAACAAAAGAAGTCTGTTCAAATAATACAACCCCAAATGATGCAAAACAGTCTAGAAATAAGACCTTGCCACAACAACCTGCAGAGAAAAATGGACAAAAGGAGTCTAAAACAAATGAAGTTCGTCCCTTGAAGCCAAAATCTAAGAGTGCAAAGGTGAACAATGAATAGATCGTGATTGTTTCTGTAATCTGTTCCTGATACAACTTGTTTGGCATCATGTTGTAAATTTCAAGGATTTTAATATTTTATATTTGCCCTTTGAAAAATGCCCACATGTCCAATCACTACCTCATAAAATTACAATTATTTGGGCATGTTCTGCATCTATGAGCGCATTTGAAATAAATTGTTGTTCTCTTACATTGGAAAGCTTCAGAATGTCCAAATTCTTGTTTTACATCTTGCTTTTTCAAAGGGTAAATATGAAATTTACTAATATACGACAATAGGAAAGGATTGATTGTTAGAAGGTGGAGCATATTTTGCTGTATCTGATAACCTCAAAAGGTTTGAATGTAACACGTCTGTTCTGATTGCATTTATAGTATTATAAGATAGAAAAAAGAAACAAAAATGCGAGTAAAGTATTGTACTTGTTTGATGAGCTTGATTAGGATAGGTTGTGAGCATATGATTTCTTTCTGTTTTCTGTAGTACTCTTGTAATAAGATACCAGTGTGCTCTATCAGGGATTTTATTTCAATAATTGGACTGCTTCATCTATATAGCCTTTTGTAATATTTAAATTATTGATATATTTTTTTTTCTCTGCATACGGTTCCTCGGCCAATGAAAGATTATCTTGAGCATATACTTCTGAAACATATAACAGAAGTTCTCTCACACAAAGAACCCATTTTTTATTTTTATTTTTTTTAAGAGCCTTATTCCGAGAAAATTTTCAGATCCTCTTTAAATATCTGGTTTCATCTCAACTTAGGTAACATTGTTTACTGGGCTTTAATGCATAATGCATGCGTTTTTTTTTTTTGCCTTGAGCGTCAAAGGAGCAGCATTGCAGCCTTACAAGGAGCAATCATAGGATCTGTTTTGTAATATGTGA
Source organism: Schoenoplectus tabernaemontani (assembly GCA_037127355.1). Lineage (NCBI taxonomy): Eukaryota > Viridiplantae > Streptophyta > Magnoliopsida > Poales > Cyperaceae > Schoenoplectus > Schoenoplectus tabernaemontani. The sequence continues at coordinate 24,333,235 of CM073756.1, forward strand.
GTCTCTTCTTCAAATATTTTTTCCTTAAAAAGTAAAGGATATGATTACTTAACAAATATTTATTTAATAATTTTGACAATTAATTATATATAAAAATAAAAAAATAGAAAAATTACAAATGTACTATGAAACTTATAGATTAATTGTATTTCAAGTTTCATGTAATTTGAGTATCATTTAATATTCTATCAAAAATTATTATAATTTAAACCATTACAAATTATCATATAATTTTGATAGCTTTTAATGAGATATAAAATGACATTAAAATTACATAAAATTTAAAAAATAATTCCTCCATATTTTTAAGAATTATACTTGTAAGATATATTTTTTAAATTTTTTATGAATTTATATAGAGTTGATTGTTAAAATAATTGTCACGGATCCCACCCAAAATAAAAGCAAGCTATGCCGCTTTAGATTTCTCAAAGTTAGAAAATATATAGTATCTGCTTTTGCACATGGCCATATGTCTTCACTTATAATATTTTAATTAATTATACTTTTGTTTTAATACTTTCAATAATTTACATTCAAATATCAATAATAAATTCATTGGATGTAACGTATCACGGATGCTACTTTATATAGTTAATATTAAATAACAGATGTAATGATGATGTTTTGAATTCTTTTATTGAATCTAGACTTGAGAGATCGTCAAAATTCACTCATTTGAACAATGTTTGAAAATTATTTTTATGTTTTTTATTACCATTAAGTTGTGCTTAAAATATCATAAAATCTGTAAGTATTTTTATGTTTTTATTATCTTAAAATTATTTTTATGTTTTTATTATCATTAAGTTGTGCTTAAAATATCATAAAATCTGTAAGTATGCAGCGGAAGTAATATTGATAAAGCAACAGTTTTATTTTAATAAATTACTAAATTTTATTAGCAACAATTTGAGAAATAGAATTATACAGTAAGCATAAAGAATAGAGATCTCCATCCAAACCTCCTCTTTTCTTTCCCTCCATCCAAACCCCCATGTTTACTCCCTTTTTGCCCAGGTGAGTGAGCCAGGAAGAAGGTCAAGGATAAAGTTCTCTCTGTCGGTGTCTCCTCTCCTCTTCACCACCGATGCCTTCTCTCCGCCTCTCCTTTGCCCCCCTTCCACCTTCACCCTCCCTCCCCTCCTCCCGCCTCCCTATCTTTCCCTCTTTCCTCTTTCCCCTCCCCCCATATCTACCCTCAAACTCTCCGCTGTTTACCTCCGTCACATGGCTCCACCTCCCCATTTCCCTGCACCAGCGACAACAAAGACTCTCCCGATTCGAACTTTTTAGGAGTAGATGATAATTTGGATGATATAGAGAGATTGTTGAAGCTGCTACCAAGTGAGATGCGACAGCGTGTGGCAGGTCACCCAGAGAGAAACGAACTGGTGGAGATTGTCATGGACTTGGGCCGCTGTCCTGTGGCCCGGTTCCCTTCTGGTGATTTCTTCCTGTCCAACCGGCCCATCTCAGCTAACGACATCCTCCATGCCACCTCACAGGTATCTATGTATTATATTCTGGGGTTACAGGTAGGCAAATCTCTAATGGTACGAGCTATAACTGTAATATATTTTGATGTCATATTATCATTGTATTTAATAACATGTTTGTTAGCTCAGACTAGAAGAAGTAGATGAGCAAGCTAGATAATATTCTGGTCCAATCAAATTGGGTTTGTGTGAATTCTGGTGTCCGATGTCAATTTGGGTGTCAACCTCTTAGGTAGGTTTGTCATATTTTGTTAGCTTGAATGCAGGCTAAACCAACAAGTGAATAGTGTACTTGTAATAGTAGACAATATATTTTTAGAGTAATTGACAAAACACGACAACATATATGTTAGGTTGGTGATTTTGGGGCAGACAATCGAGCAGGCATCAGTCGAACTCTCCATAGAATAAGTGCTATTAGGAATCGCAAGGGCACAATAATTGGCCTCACATGCCGAGTCGGCCGGGCAGTAACAGGAAGTGCAATGTTGTTGCATGACTTTGTCAAAGATGGTACTTCACTCTTGCTAATTGGCCCCCCTGGTGTTGGAAAAACTACCATTATTAGGCAATTCTTCTTTACCTCTTTTTCTTCTTGAAATTCTAAATTGTTAGTAAGGTTGTTCAAGTTGGTACATTTAACTTGTTTTTGTACTCCTTGTGATTCAACATTTGACTTATATTGTGCAGAGAAATAGCACGGATTTTGGCAGATGATTATAAGAAGAGAGTTATGATAGTTGATACATCAAATGAGATTGGAGGGGATGGTGATATACCACACCCAGGAATTGGTGGTGCTCGTAGGTTGCAAGTGCCTAATTCTGATATGCAACACAAGGCATGTCTGATGTTTTCCTTAATTTTCATTCGGAAATTTGTCATTTTCCATGCAAATTTCCATAAAAATACTATGTGCAGTGATCCATCAACTATATGTACTAGTTATTTATGCATTACATTTATCTATTTGAGAATTTGATCTTCCTGAAATTGCCTTCTACTTTTTTCTAGTTGCAAATAATATATCTGATATTTCTCATATTTACAATCACCAACTGTGAGTTTTAGTTTATTTGCAGTGCCCAACTCGTAAACAGGTTAAATCAACCTAGATGATATATACTCCTGACTTTTTCCTATTAACTCAATATTTGGGAGACTGACCCTTCTAATCCAGTCGTGCTCTTCACAATACACTTTGTAACAGTCTCCTTCATACTGGCAAAAAATCTTAAATTTCGCATCTGCTTGACAAATCTCATGTAATGGTAGCAAGTTCATTTGAATTTTGATTTCTGCAGGGGCTTAAGGATTTAGATAAGTTGAAGGCTAAGCATAATCCTTAGAAAATATTCTATTGAAAAGTTCATATGACATAATTATCAAATCACATAATAAGAATATTCTTTATTGTTTGACTACATATAAACTGTGACCAGTTCATGACATAATTTAGCCTAGTAAAAGTCTGAAAGAATGTGCAGTTTCTCTATTATTGAATAAAGTAAACACAATACCCAATTCACCAATAGTGTAATTGCATACTGTGTTGGATATCGTGGTTTACTTTATTTGTAAAGATATAAATTGCAGTTTACTCTTTACTCACAAATTATGTTTTTACTCGTAAAAATATTTTGGTTTTAGCAATATAATATTCTTATTAAAATGTCAGCAGAACAAATTTCAAGAGAGATGTCAAATTAAAGGCACTAAACATATGTCATAACAGGTGTTGATAGAGGCTGTGGAAAACCACATGCCACAAGTAATAGTGATAGACGAAATTGGCACAAAGCTTGAAGCCATGGCTGCGAGTACAATTGCACAGCGTGGCATTCAGCTAGTGGCGACAGCACACGGAGTCACAATTGAAAATCTTGTTATGAACCCTTCACTCGAGATGCTTGTTGGTGGCATACAGGTAACAGTGATATCTTATTTATTTATTTTTTATCGCATGTGTTGCGTACATCCTCTTGGAGAGCTCTTAAGGATTCATTACTGTTATGTCATCTTGTGATTTCAATGGAATATACTCCCCCTACACAATCTACATGATAAATGCTGTCTGCAAACACCACAGTAAAAACATTATTTGCAATATATTCTCAAAGTGTGTTGTTTGCAGTATGGGAAATTCTTAGTGTTGTTTTGCAAGCAAAGTATTGGGAAAAAGACCATGTAAAATTCTTACTATTTGACCTGGTCAAATAAATTTGTGATTATTTGATGGTGATACCTTTCGAAGAGCGTTACATTAGGTGATGAAGAAGCAACTAGAAGAGGTGTGCAAAAGACTGTACTAGAAAGACGAGGCCCTTCTACCTTCACTTGTGGGGTGGAAATAGTTTCTAAGACTGAATTGCGGGTTCATCCTAGCTTGGAGGCAACAGTGGATGCTCTTCTTTTAGGTTTCATTTTTACTTCTTTTCTGTTATTTCTGTGTTACTCATTGGCTATTGCAAATCATTTTTTTTTAAAATGTATATGGACAAGGAAAAAGGAAATTTATGTAGGTTGCATGCTTAAAACTTTTGTACCATTCTGGTTTGGAAAACCTAAAAGTATGTTGCTAGCTGGAGACACTTTGGTTCGGGTTTCCCCATGTAGGGTTAACACTTATTACTTGATGGCTCAGTAAAGCATCAGTTTAACCAATTTAGCATTACTATATATCTATTTGTGCATGTATAGATGTTTCATTTAGTCCTGCACATGTACATCCATGTTTTTAATTTAGCCCTGAAATTTTGCAATTTGACACTCAAGTTCAATCGCCATTTTCTGTGATTAGGCCTCGACGTAACCGATTTAAACTTAGATTGTCCTCAATACATGGTCCTCAATTTAAATCTTAATCAGTTCTGATATGTCCAATATTCATCAAGGAGTTATTCTCAATTCAAAAAATTATGCCTTAACTCAGGTCCTGATTTCTGTAATTGATACTCAATTTAGAGTCTATTTAGTTCAACTCCTATGGATACTATTTGATTCTATTTTAAATTATCAAGATATGGAATTTCTTTTATATTTATGTCTTTCTGTTAGTTCTGTACATCATCCTAAATATGACTGAACAATTCAATATAAATTCTAATAATAAAACTATGTATATAAAAGATAGCAAAACTTTTGGTTGAAAATGATAAGAAAGGACTTGCAAAACTAGGGACAATTAGAGAAATTTGAGAGACAATGAGAAACCACAACTTTTATATGAAAAAAGTGATTGTGAAGAAAAGATAGTAAAAGAAGTGGGCATCACTGCATTGCAGCATGAGTTCCATAAATGAACCAATGGTTAGAATCCTTCATGGTCTTTACCATATTGAAGTTGTTGTGCCAACAAATTATGATTATATTGAACAGGTCAGATCTAATAAAATGATGGAATACGCCACCTGGTTTGTCTGATATGCATCGTAAATGTAGGACTCTTGCTCTATTGGATATGTGTCCAACATGAGTATGTTTATTAATCGAAGTTTTAGTGCCACATAGCGCTATTCCCACTTTTTTGCAACTAATACTAAAAACGAAACAGTACAGAATCGGGTGTTTGTATGATAGTGCTTGCCTAGACTATGTTGTATTACTGATCATCTTTCCTTTCACAGGTAGAGCTCCATATTATGAAGTTCGTAAGCTGGGTTCAGATGGGCCAATTATTGAAATTCCTCAAAAAGAGAAACTGTGGAATTTTAATTCTGCGAAAGAAGCTTCAAATGGAAGTATTGGAACTGGTGCTCAATTGAAGCATGAGTTTCCTCTTAGAACGGAGAGATCTCAAGACAAAGAATTTCTTGTGTTTGCTTATGGGGTAATAACATCTTTTATTTATATAAGTTATTTAGAAGCATCTTTCATGAGACAAATTGTGCCTATATGCCTCCAAAAAAGAATTCTGGTAGTTCATTATCTACTTGCCTAAAATTGCATGTCACCAATAGTATATTTCGAGCTAAATTTAGAAACATTATGTTGGCCAAACCACCAATTATGCTAATTATTGTGTGTTCGGTGGCATAAATGTACAAATTAAATTGGGAAAAAATGATTTCATGCTTACTGATCTTGAAGATTGTATCATTCTCCCCCAGTCTCTAGGCAAAAATTGACCATATCATACATCATGTACAACATACCCTGTGAGTTATATCTTGAGCAGTTGATTCTAGATATCTGAGAAGAATGTATCAGAGGCAATCACACAGCTGAGAATGGCTGAAGTTATCAGAATAACAAATGACATCAACGAGGCAGATGCAGTGCTTGCTTTGGCTGCAAAGATTAAGAAAAATCAACACTTTGAAGAAATTGCCAAGTCTCGAGGAATTCCAATTTTTGTGACGAAGGTAATTTGTTTTAGGCTTTCTGATATGTAGTCTGTTGTTTGTTCTCCCAAGTTTGCAAGGGGAAGGGAAGGGAGGGAAATAGTGAGACAAGTTACCTGGCTGGTGACACAAAATTTAACTCCAAACTTGTTGGGAAAAAAACTTGTAAAACTTAATAGAAAAGATTCAGTGCATTTTATCTTCTTTGTTGACATCCATAGAGCATGCCATAATAGCAAATGCACTGGTCTAGCTCCTAAGTTAAAATTGTGGTTGGTTGAAATTCTAAGCAAAACTAATTAATTTTCAAGAAAAAGAAGACTATTGTTGCAACTTATATCATGGCGACTGAGTTTGGATCCTCTATATCACCACATGCTGTGTAATGGCAGCAAAACACATGCTATCCACTAAATGTGCGGTGCAGTACTATAGAGGACGTAAATTCCTACCACCTACTGGATCTAGTTAATGCAGATTGTGTTCATGTCTTGGGTCCAAGTCAGGATGTCTTTCTGAACCACGTGCTAGTCTCAGTGCCAACTCTCCACCCATTTGTTTTAGAATTTTCTTTCTTTTCTTTTAATATCAGAGGGAGCCTAATTTCCAATTTCTCATATTTTTCATTAAAAAATCTTAGACTGTAAAAGAGCCAAAAGGGATAACTCCACTAGAATTCCAAATTCTGGAACCAACAAAATTTCAGTCTGACAACACGCCATGTGAAGCTGATATGACCAAATTTGTTTGTGTTGGGTTCCAGCTGGCACCTCTGTCAGGTCAAACCCAGATCTTAACCTATATTGTTTTTTAAGAAAGTTTGTTTGTGAATCTGACCTTAACCATTACCACCTGTACATACTGGTAACAAAGGTGTTCTATACTAGTTATGACACTCATATTTCAAATTTTCATTTTACCTGTTCTGTTAGTTTATATTGTTTCAAGTTTTTTCTTTAATTTCAGACGAACACATTGGTACTGGTCAGGAAAGCAGTACGTGCTCTTGTAAATCAACATGTAATTGGAGATGCATTTGATGGGAAAGAACAAGCGAGCCCCTCCGAAAAGGCTGATGCTTTAGAGGTGCTTTTTACTTTCATAAACTACGTTTGCAGAGTTCTCCTAGTGATTGCCTTTTCATTTTATTTGCATCCAATGTCTCTAGTCAGTACTTGTATGTTTTTCCTGTTCTCAGTCAAAAGTAACGTTTTCAACGCATTCCTCACAACAATCGAAATAAAGTCAAGTCAAGTAACAGAAGGTAAGACGACTGTCTGATATTGGCACATGAACTATTTAATTTTTATTCATTGTTTACTTTCATCAAATAGAATAAAAATGTAACAAAACGAAGATAAGACGTCTCGTTGAACAAAATGCAATAGTGCAGGGTCCTATTTCCATCTTTGTTAAAAGATTGACTAGTGAATTTCAAAATTTCCTTGCTGGCTCAGCTTATTGTCTTATTGTGGCAACCACCTGAATTAAAAATAGAATCCCCCTATTTTCACTATCTAAACTTATTTTGATATACCTTATTGTTAATTTCCAGGAGGTAAGATTGGCAATAGAACAAACTGTCATACCAAAAGGAGAGAGTGTGTTGTTGCTCCCCAGATCCCAAGCTATTATTTCTGCTCAGATGGAGCTGATTGAAAGCTTTTGGCTCAAGTGGGAAACAGTCAGGCGGGACCCACATGTCTGCCTGAGGATACTTCCACTTGAAACTGGAACTGAGGAAGATAGACTAAATTTTGGGGATTCAAGTGACAATGAAGAAAATGATATAGATGGATCACAGAATGGTGTCACGAGACTTCCTAATCTCCCATCCTAGTATTGCTCCTTCTCTATGCACTTGTATTATTTTTTGTTCACTTTTTAACTGAAAATGAAGTTTACCAAGTGATATGCATTGATTAGTTACATAATTATCTAAATCAGGTACTTTTATATGTTCAATGCCAAAAGAGTTTCAGAGGGTTTATTTCAAAAGGATCAATGTATAAACAGCTACTCCATAAGCTGAAGTGTAAATAATTCACAGTAGTTATGAATTTTGACAACTATTTAATGAATAAATCAACATATAATAACACAACTGACAACTCTTGGGGCTTTATCAGAAATAAAGTGCAAATTCCATTGAAAAGTAAAATAGAAAAGATTATTGATGAATCGAGTATGAAGTTTACTATGACTATTATTAGCATTTATTTTATTATTATGATGTCTTTATTATTTATTATATTAGTATTATTATTGCTATTATTATTATTATTATATTAATATTATTATTGCTATCAGTATTATTATTTATTATTCTTAGTATATTATTATCATATCATCATCATCATCATTACCATTATTCTCATCATTATTACTATTATTTTCATTGTCACTATTTCCATCATTGATTTTTGATTTCTATGATCTCAGATTGGGTTTCATTTCTAACCTACTCCAATTTAAAAGCTTTGTTGTTGTTGTTGTTGTCGTCGTTGTTGGAGTATGAAGTATACTACACACCTGAACAGATAGCACCAAATATATGTTGATTTATTCATATTGATCAGTTATATATTTTTGAAACTAATAATTTATTCTAATATTAAAACATATGGTCAGTCGCAAGCGCACGACCTACTGCGTAGTAATTAGATATCGATGCCATAAAAACTAGTTTAAATCATCAACATAAATAAAATCTGAAGTTTTTTTTATCTAAACTAATTAAAATATAAACTAAAAATTTTTCTCAAAAAAAATAAAATAAAATTGACTTGGATAGAAATTAGGGTTTTACCAAGATTAAAAAATTTAGTGCTTCGACGTCACCATTCATTTGTGCATCAATCATACTATTCATAAATTTATTTTAAATTTAGTGAGGGTTACCATCTATTTTAGTGTTAAGATTCTGATTAGGAGTTAACACCGTACTCTAATTATGACAAACTTCACAATTAAGTACTTCGTAAAGTCCATTATGTTCTGGTAATTTTAAACTATTCAAAGACCAATTGTTTATTGTTAGGTTCTTTCAATTAATTACTATAAAAGTTTAGAAATTCTCATCTAGCCTAAACTTCATGGTTAAATTCTTCACTTAGGTCTAAATACTACTTTTGGGTCTAAGTACCGTTAGATTTGGGTTAGAAATATAATCAATTCTCTGAAAACATGTACCAATCTAAGGTTTATTTGCAGTTTATGAATCTACACAACTTAGGATTTCTAATTCTAAGTAGATTACTAATGCAAACATCAAAATACAATTTAAGCACAATTCAATTCAATCACAAAAACAATTCACAAGAATCAAGAATAAATGAACAAACAAGTACGATTAAATACAATAATTTTCAAATTTACATGCCTACCGTCCTAGATCAATGTCTACTATTCCATGGAAGAGAGAAATCACAAATAAAATCGATGAAATTTAGAAAAGAAATCATAAAAAAATAAAATTACACCCAATTTTATATTTCTCTTTCTTCTCTTTCTTCTCTCTCCTCCTCTAAGAACAAATTTCTCCCTCTCTCTCTAGAAAATCTCCCCCAAGAATGTCCATGCATTTCTAATCCTAATTATGAGGCCTCTTTTATAAGAAAATTATGTAAAAATTGCAAAAACTCTCTACTTAAATAACACAGAAAATTGTCAAAATCTTCTATATTTTTTGTCTATATGTACTTCAGTTATGAGGGTCTAAGAGTTGTGTTCTCCTCGTTGTTATGAAAGAAATGAGTTCAAAATGTTAAAAAACTCCAAACGGATCTTCAAGAAATTACAAATAACCGTCAGGAGGTCAGATTGAAACTTAAAAATAACAAAACCACATTTGCATACATATGACCTATTTGGTCCTAGCAAATCGGTCCAAACAGTAACATGTTACTGTAGCATCTGTCTAAGAAATTGTTTCGCTCGTTGTTTGTTCATCATTTGTCCGATTTAGCTCCGGTTCACGTCTATTTGCTCCAAATCTTTTAAGGTTTCTTTCAATCCTGAAATTTCAATAAAATCTAGACAGTAATTTAAACTTATATACTTTAAATTCTAAATTTAATTTAATTAACCCTAAAAAAAGTTTTAAAATTAAACTAAATCTAAAATATATTACTTTTATCAATTCATCAACCTCCAAACCATCGCAAACACTGCCCTTGACAAAGCTGTGAAGTAGATAACATCTGAATCAGTATTAGGTTCACAATCAATTTTGCGGCATTTTTTTGCCGCTTTCTAAAAAATGTTTTATCAGAAACCTGTCTATTCCTTCTTTTTTTTTTAACCCACACGGTGCTAATTGATGCTGTCAGCAGCATTGTGTACTGGCCAGCAACAAAAGGGATATCCTTGCATCGCTATACCAGTGTGGTTACCACCTTAGTCAAATTTTTGCAAATTGTAATAAACTCTAAATTGTTTATTTTAGACTGTTAGGTGTCAAACTTCCATTCCTCCATATTTCTAGACGAAGTTCCTTTGCATCTTCATCAGTCCCAACAATTATGAATTGTATGGCCTTCCATTTGAACAAGCACAAGCATTGACGCTGCCCCATGCATGGATCTTCAGATCTTCTGAGTTATTGCCTTCTCGGCGTGTTTTGCACAAAATTTTGGCCTCATTCAACTTGTAATAGATTAAATAATCTGTGGGTTTGTTAGTAATAGCTTGTGCCAATTATTTTAACAAAAGAGAACTGATTGGTATCTGTACCGCGCATATAAAATCAGGCAAATGAAAAAGAAACTTCTCTCATTGGCTGTTTCCACGTGGCAATAAACTGTCACATGACTAGGAAAACACTTTTCTGCTTTTCTGTCTCGCGAATGCATCTAATCCGTATTCAAGTCCCCATTTTTGTCGTTTTAATTTTAATTTTTTAGCTTAGACAGGTTAGTGCGGATACCGTTCAACTTTTTTCCCCTCCGTTTCATTTGTTGGTACTCTGTTCTTTTTTGTACTTAAATCTAGGACTGCGCTATATATAGATGTCACCAACAAAAGCAATACAAGAATATAAGAATATATATGTCCAATTAATCTAGTTAATCTCCGTTTCGGGGTTTAGGTTTTCCGAGTCCATGTTTTGTTGTCATTTTGTTGATAGCGTTCTTCATGATCGACTCACTACCATCTGATTTTGATTACATAATCCATGGTAGTAGTAGGATAAAAGGGCATTGCTATTCCATAGTAGATGCCAGTGATACACATAATATAGATGCCAAAGCTTTCAATTTTAAAAATATATATTTTCTATTTAATTTGAACATGTGACCTACCCTGCAACTAACTCGTCAGTAAACCAATAACTGATTTTATTATATATATGTTTATTTTTTAAAATTCTAACAACAACTTTCTTGAAAGGGAACACTCTTTATATGATTCGACATCAGAAAAGAGAGAGGTTTTGAACTATACCCATGCAGCTGGTAGGACGCACCAAACATACATTATACACAACGCACTAGCTGCTGCATCCACTAAATCAACTTGATATTTAATGAAACTTAAATCTGAGTATAAATATAGGAAAATTCAATTCCAAAACCACCAACAATTTTCAGCAACAGCAAGCACTACAAACTGCAAACCAAGGCAAGGAAGAGCAATGGAGAATTCCAGGAGGTGGATACCAATTCGTTCCTTCCTATTCTTCTTCCTATTAATTTCATGCGCACAATCTCGGCCTATTGCAGAAACAATGACACATCAGAAGCACTATGCCGCTGAAGCTCCATCTGAACTTTCTCGACACGTTGCTGAGAAACTGGCGTGTCAGCATGCTATAGTCGAAGAGCCAACTGTTATTTCAGCGAATTTAAGGCACCCAGAGGGAAGTGTACCAGAAAATTACTTCGAGGAATCCAAACGACAGAGCCCTGGTGGACCGGACCCAGAACACCATTAGCGTAATTTTGGTTAATTGATCGATGCAGAGGGAATTAATGAGGGATCGATGCACAGACATTGAGAACTAATTAAAATGATAAGTGGTGGAGAGCAGAGTCGAAGTTTTGTAATATTCAATATAAGTATGTTAATTACCCTTAATCTTAATGTACTGGATTGATTTTCCATGACAATTAATAAAATAAAAAATTGTATTGGATTAATGCCATCCAAAATCTCCAACAGTGCCATGCACTATGTCAATAGTCAATACTTTACATGGAGATTTGCTCAACATTTTTATTGAGCAATACAAATAAAAAATTTCGACTACGTTGGCGATTGGAAACTTTTTTTTTTAACATGAAGTTCTGATTAGCGGATTTTTCACATTGGATGTATACATATTTTTTTTTTTTGTATATTTTGCATTTAATAAATTTTCTATTGTAAATACTTTTTTCTCGTAGCAAAATGAGTCTAATATTAAGTATAGACTATAACCTCAAACAACTTAGTAGTTCAAGTAGTGATCAATTAGAATGATATTTAAGAAGTCATGGGCTTAAGTGTTCAAGGGAACTACTTGGAAATTGGAGCTAGATTTTTATCTCTTTTATTAAAAAAAGTACAGTCCATGACCGTTTAGTTATTGCATTATAGAAATATGAATTTTTTTTATTATGTTAATAATGAGTAAAAGTGCCATGAGATTAAGCTCTCAAGGGCGTCTATGAGCTTAGCTAAAAGAAATTATTAAATCATCTTGAAGTTTTAATTTGATTTGTATTGCTCAATAAAATTTGTACCAGAGTTTATGGGACACCACAATTTTTATTTTTTGAACATTTTAAATATTTGTTTTGAATTGTTTAATATGACTGTAAAATTTTACTAAACTAATCAATATTTGCATATGAAAATAGAACATTTTTGAATAAATCGAAAATAAATATTTAAAGAAAACTTGAAAATTAGATAAAAAATTGTAACCTTAAGATCACAATATGTATTGAGAAACATAAATCAAAATTTGAAGATAGTTTAATATATTTTAGAGATAAGCACATAAAAAACTTTATTCTATTATATATTATGCATTATAAATTCATAATATTAAATGTGCTATGTAAAGAAAAGCTCGTCCTTGATATTTGACCTTTTGCTTGGAGGGCCTAAATAATTACCAAAAAATATATATTCTTGCCAGTTAGCCTATTACTTCATATACCAAAGAGCGTGACTCGGAATATTTTTAAAATATATCATTTTCATTATTAGTTGGGCCACAATTAAGTGTATATCATTGTCATTTTTAACCATAATAAAGTAGAAAAGTTATATTTATAATCCCCAATTTTTGATTATATATATAGAGAGAGAGTTATGTTATGCATAGCACGAATTGCCACCGTGCTATGAATCATTTCTTCGTTCTCAAAGCCTAAATGGTCTTTCTGAATCACTCAAAAATAATTTTCATATGAAAATATAGTTGGGGACCAAATTATATATTTTTTGATCCATACTATGTATGTCACACCCCAAAAATAAAGAAATATTGCCCGGGGATGACAACCACCACATGTACGCGAAGACACGCGTACACGTAAGCCTTAAAAATATACAATTCATTCATTTATCACAATAAAAGAATAACAGTCCATCTATACATGCCAGAATAAATAAAATATATAAATATCAAAGTTTTGTGGAAATAAAATAATAAATAATACAAAACGAGATGGTGCCGAAAGGGCATCCAAAAATCAAATATAACTACCTAACAGCTCAAATGGATAAAATAAAATAAAATGAATGATGGCTATACAATCATGGATATCTCCTAAAGTCAGCTCTCACAATCTATCATCTAGCTCCAAGCCTGGACCCCACAACCACTGTGAAAACATTTGAATTTATCCTTGATTTAAAATCATCATAACATTCAAGTAATGCATTTTTATAAATCCCTTTCGGATTCTTTTTATATCAAACTAATATATATGATTAATTAAATTTTGATATTTAAACTCAAATTTTACATACTTATATGTTGCTACTATATTTATTATAAAAATATTTTTTTAATGATTTTAAGGCTAAACCTAGAGATTTGTAATATCTTGGTGCTGGACTTAAAGTGTGGATTTTAAATTAGTTATATTATATATATATATATATATATATATATTTAAACCTCTTTCTAAATTATAAATTTTCTTATATATATTTTTCTCATATTTTGCTTTAATGTATATTTTTATATTTTATTATTTTAAAAGTTAGGGGTTTCACAATGCATATATATATTTTAAACCTAACTTGCTCTTAGAAGTACAAAACTCTTTCATGATTCTAATTCAAAAAATATATCAAATGATTTTTAAATTTTGATTTATCACTTTCATTAAATTTTTCATATGAAACTCTTATGTGATACAAAAATTTGGGTGTTTTAAGTTTTCTAAGTCACTCTTTTTAATTTTTAAAAATCAGCTCTAATAATAATAATAAAATAATTAATATTTATATATTATTTAAAAAATTAAAAACAGTGACTTAAAAAAATTCAAAACATCTCAAATTTTGTATCCCATGAGATTTCAATATGAAAAATTTAATGAGAGTGTTAAATCAAAATTTGGAGATGATTTCATATATTTTTTGAGTTAGGATCACGAAGGGGCTCCATGCATCTAGGAACACGCTAGTTTTACTCTCTCTCTCTCTCTCTCTCTCTCTATATATATATATATACTTATGCTATGGTTAGTCGCGAAGTATAAAATATTTTTGTACTTCGTGTCGCATCTATCATTTTCGAATACAAAACATCGATTCGACCGTTGAAAGTGTTTTCCATATTAAAATATATTTGAAGACTAAATTTTATATTTTTTTAGAATTTTTTTATTTTTTTTGTAGGTTAGAAGATCGTTCTTATTGAAAATTATAAACTCAATGCATTTTCAACCTCTAAAAATTTCAAAAATATTAAATTTGGTCTCCAACAATATCTTAATATGGAGAAAACTTTCAACGATTGGATCAATGTTTTGAATTCGAAAATGAGAGATACACGACGCGAAGTACAAAAGCATTTTATACTTTGCGATTAACCGTAACGTAATTCTCTCTCTTTATGTGTATATATATATATATATATATATATATATATAGAGAGAGAGAGAGAGAGAGAAGAAGGGGGGCTAGAGTGCTCCATGGAGCACCAAACTTCTTGTGCTTCACGTCCGTATCTCGAATTTAAAAGTTCAAATAGTCGATCCAACCTATTTAATATGATATTCATATTGAAATATCTTTAGAGATCAAATTTTATAATTTTTTGAATTTTTTTGCTATTTTTTAGATGGGTACAAAGTTTATTGATCTAACGATTTCTACATTATCCAAGATACCATGAGTTTAACTCAAAAAATATATCAAATCATATTTAAATTTTAATTTATCATTCTCATTAAATTATTTATATGAAAATCTTGTGGGATGAAATTTTTTTGAGTGTTTTGAGCATTTTAAGTCATGGTTTTTAATTTTTGAAAATCAACTATTAAAATAATAATAAGATATTCAATGTTTGAACATTATTTTTAAAAATAAAAAAATATGACTTAAAAATCTCAAAACACTCTAAATTTTTGCATACCACAATATTTTCATATAAGAAATTTAATTAGCATGATAAATTAAAATTTAAAGGTGATTTGATATACTTTTTGAGTTAAGCTCACGGAAAGACTCCGTGAGTTTAAGCTCATGATATCTTTATATATATATATATATATATATAATGATATTATATATATAATGTGTCCTATCTCAATTTTAAAAGTTCAAACTGCCAATCTAAATAGTTGAACATAATCTTCATATTGAAATATCTTTAAAAAATAAATTATTTATTTTTTTGAAAATAAGGTACAATGATTGTTGATCTAAAATTTTTTTCACCTTCCAATGCTAGTGATTTTTCATCCATCTAAATTTAAAAAATATATAAAATTTGATCATATTTTAATATGAAGATCATGTTCAATGGTTTGGTCTACTGTTTGAATTTTTAAAATCGAGATATGAATGCGAAACATAAGAGATTTATACTTCGCGAAAATCATAACCTTACTTTATATTTTTTAATTAAAAATATATAATTAAGAGATCTACTAAATCACGGAGTAGTCACATAATTCTGCACTAGAAGAGCGCATGATTTGGCACTAATTATTTTTGAGTTGATATCTCGATGAGATTCACTTAATTATCTGATGATCTGATCTCTACCTTTATTTCCTCGTTATATAATATATAAAAGTCAGATATCTTAAGATCAGCTGAACGAAGTGCATGTTTACATAGGAAATATGCATTTCTGTAGGCGGTCGTGTTGGATGGATGACAGTTAGAACGGCCCCCATGTGAAGTAATGAGAACTGACAAACTCTGCACTAGATTTACTTATACTCAAGGCGTTGCATTAGTTTGCTTATGCATTAATTATTAATTTCTTAGTTCATGCAGTTTGTGATCAGCATACTAGTTGTGTTTGGTTCAAATAAAGGTCCCTTTCTTTCCAGATTTTTTGTGTACTTCCGCTCTTATGTATGTTAGTGCTTGATATACTTTGTTCAATATATATTTTTTTAATAAAAGGTATCCACAAGTTCAAACAATGCACTAGGAGAGAGATCAATGAAATTGAGTTCGCTTTAATGGCCAACTTGTTAGTGACCATGCATTTCAATTGCTTGAAGTAATTAGTCCAATTGTTGTAATGGGCACACTCCAAATTAAGATCCATAGCCAATAGAAAGTAATCAGTGGTGGAAAGAGGAATTCATATCAGTGATTATGTCACTGTATAATATCTAAAAATATAAAAGAAATTAACTTCAATAAATAATGTGTTTATATATATAAAGCTCAATTGACTCCGTCAACTTCGTGCGGTTGTGTTTTGGAATATTCTGTTTCTGATTACAAACGCAGCACACAATAAAAAATGTTGATGATGTTGTTATTTATTTTTCTTTCTGAATGAAGGGAGGTTGAAATTATCTTAATTTTTGTTGTACTTATAGTTACTTAAACAAGAGCAATGTTCACGTCTCAATTTTTTTTGCTTTCATCATACTTCCGCTTTTTATTCTTCAATAACAAAAAAAATATGAAGTTAAAATGTCAAAATGGAATAGACAGATTTAATTTATATTATATTATCTTCTTGCAAAAACAAAATTACACTTTTTTCATGATTATATATGCATCAATAAATTAAAAAATCACGTCCAAAACTATTCATATTAATATATTTCTCATAAGATCAAGTTGTCATGTAAAATAATAGTTAAATATCATAATTTTTATCCCTATATAAATAAAATGATATAAAATAAAGTTAACAGTTTTATTTTAATATTTTAATTTTAATTTTTGAATTACTAAATATTTAAAAGATAGAGACATTTGAACATTCTTGATTCGACTCGACTCTAATCCGATTGACTCTTGACGTTGCCCGTAAATGAAGAATTGGATATGGATCTGAAATTTTTGGCTCAACTGAACCCGATCTGACACAATTAAATTTCTTTGTTGATTATTTGTATAGTTGGCACATTTTTGAATTTTTACGGTGCAACTCAAATTTGAATGTGGCCCCGTTCACGTCGGTGATATAATGAATTGAAGAGAGAGAGAAAGCGAGAGATTATACAGTACAGTCTTTTATTTTGAAAATTTGGCGGAAGTTGTCAAGTATAATATTTATAAATAAAAGGTAAATTACATCTATTATTTTTTTATGAAAGGTATAATATTGTCCGTTTCAATTGATAAAATGTTGAATACCCATGTCAAGCATATTTGTCTGCCACAAATGACATCGACATTCTAATAGAAGGACATAGCATGTACTGGAGACAAATGGAACTAACTATAATCTTCATGATATGGAGAGAGCGATGTCGAAGAATCTTTCAAGGGACAACACAAGATATTGTAAACACAGCTAGAGAGATATTCCGAGAACATAAACAATGGTTATGTAGTTCGGTAGTTAACTAGAGAAGGAAAGGAACATCAAGGGATGAATCATAAGACTGTACCATAATTATTAACACATCAAGAGACGAAACACCTTGTTACATGTTACATGTTATGGCACCAGAGGAGACAACACCACCTTTGTTCATGGTTGTTATGCCATGCTCCTGCGATAATCAGGACTGCATTGGATTTTGCTGCTATCAACCAGTACCAACTGGTTCTGGTTCAGCTTGGGTACACATTGGGTTCCTACTGCACTCTAGGACAGGGCTGAAGCGATATTCAGCGACCAACTGGGGTGGTTCTGATTTTTCTGGTACCGGTATTATAGGTACATAACAAACTACGAGTGCCCGGTAGCAAGCAACTGGGGCGATTCTGGAATTTCTGGGACACTCAACGCCATGGTTGATTGTTCCCTCCTACTCTTTGTTTTATAGTTACTAATCCTGTTGTTCTTTTATTTTTCGGTTTGTTATATTTATGTACATTACTGATCACAATTTGTGATCCCATTTAATAAAATTTGAGGGCTAGACCCTCATCTTTTTCTCAAAAAAAAAAAGATAAAATGTTGAATACAAAATCCAAACAGCAAAACAACAAAAAAACTAACAATCTTAACCCCTAAAAAAAACCCTGTAGAATCGATCTTAGCTTATAGTAGTTTCATCGAGCTGCCAAAGAAAACCAGTGTGTTAGCTCTGGTGACATCTCAGTTGAGACTCTTCATCATTGATCTATCTACTAAAACTCACAGTCCATTGCTACTACAACCAACTATTCAAATGAACTGCAAGCTAACTGCCTTGCCTACACGTCTCAAACTACTATCAGTATCACAATATAGCAACCAACACAACAAAATATTAAGGCAATCAATAACACAGTTTAGCTTTGCTAGAAAATAGAAATTGAGCCACAGAGAACATCAAGATATCATTGATAGAGGCAGCAACACTTGATTGGGTATCATATCCAGGTCTTCAGGCAGCCAATTCCTGAGACTTGGTTCAACACTTTTTCCTTTGCAACCGATTAATATTGAATCAAAGAGAAATTAGACAAATCATATTTCTGACAGTTGGTACAACACCTTTTTTAAATACTAACTCATTTCTTATTTTCCAAACACATTAATAAATTGCACTTAAGGCTACTATAAAAGTTTTTCTCATTGTATCAGATAGAGACATAGTAAAGTGCATCACATCATTCATGTTAGTTAAGTATTGAGCATAAGTCAGACACAACCTTATCCAAAATCAAATTTATTGTACCCAGCTATATTGGACAAATAGATTTGATACTGTTTCATTCTCATTATAAAACAAGCAATGTAAATTTCCATCCCATCCTCTTTTATGTAAATTATTTTTTTGTTAAAATTCTATTACGACAAATCAACCACAAACACTTTTGATTTTTAATGGAATAGATAAATCCCACCAAATGCTATCAATGGTCTCAATCAGACCCTAAACATGAGTCATTTATAAACATTGTGAGACAAAAAACTTTCATTATTAGAGAATCTCCACTGTAACTGATCACACATAGAGGAGAGAGTTACTCTTGATATAAGAGAACACAGTTCATTGAATTCCACCGACAAAACCCCAGTTAAAGTTATTTTAAAAGTCATTACCTGACATGAGGATGAAACTAACTTCCCAATTTAACATCACGCTCATTACACAAGAGGAATAAATGATAAAAAGTGAAAGTTAGAGCATAATCTCCCACCCATCCATCAGTCTCGAAAACTATAAATGTCCCATTACCAACCAGTATTGTAGTACCAGTCTGACCCAATTGTTGTAAAACACATTACTTTTCATAGAGCTGACATTTGAGTGTTTTGAGTGTATTGAGCATATTTAGCGGTTATTATTTGTTTCTAAATAACATCATATTTATTATCCTTTAGCTTCCATCATCATTTCAATAATAAAGAAATATTCATGCAATCAAAATTCAGTACCCCTAGCCCTCCTAATTTTTTTAGGTATACACACCCATTTTCAATTAATAAGGACATACTTTTTCTTAAGTGAAGTATCTTGCCACAAAAATTTATGTCTTACACAATCCAATTTTGTTCTCACTTTAACAGATTTGTATAGAGATGACATATGCTGTGGCAGAGAGTATAGAATCTAAAAGAGCAAGTCTCCCCAATTGACAACAATGAGACTTTTCAATTTTGAACTTTACATTAAACTTTATCAATTATGCCTTGTCAGTCAGAGATTTTTATTTTTTTATCAAATAATGGTACACCCAAGTATTTGAAAGAAAAAGTAGAGAGTTTATAACCTATGGAGATAACCAATCTTGTAGCCTTTAGAGAATCCAAATTTGTAGAAATAATTTCAGTTTTATCAAAATTAATTTTGATTCCAATCAGAGCCCCAAAACAAAACCCATAGTACAAACTCCACATTCTTATCATCCGCTTGAAGAGAAAAATATTATGCCATAAGTATATAGGAACTGCAAAATTTTAATTCTATCAGATAATGTGGGACATTTGACATAATGCATCAGTAACTAGGTTAAACAATAAAGGAGATAAGGGGTCTCCTTGCCGTAATCATCTTCTACACTAAAAATATTGAGTGAGACAACTATTAAAGTTCACACATGTTCGAAAACCTATCATTAGATTTTCTATCCGTTTGGACCAGTGAATTACAAAGCTTCTACTTATAAGCATTTGTTTTAAAAAGATCCAATTCACTCTATCATATTTTTTTTTCAAAAATCTACTTTCAATATCAAACCTTTTGTTTCTGAATTTTAGCAAAATGAATAATTTTATTAGTTGCTAACACATTATCTAAAATATATCCTTTTTGTATAAATGTTGATTGAGATGGCTCAACTATACGATGCATGTATTGAGCCAATCGATTTGTTAACAATTTTGAGGTTATTTTATAGCAACAATCTACAAAACTTATAGGTTTGAACTTTTAAACAACAGAAGCATTATGTTCCTTTTAAATGAGACATAACATAACATGATTAAGTTTTACTATTTTAAGTGACTGATTATAAAAATATGTAAGAATCAACATTAAATCACCCTTAATCATTGTCCAAAAATATTAATAAAATAGAAAGCTAAATCCATGTGGTCTAGGAGTCCCAGATGGATCAGATCCAAATACAGCCTCATATAATTCTAATTCGGTAAAAAAAGACTCTAATTGACATCTATCCTCATTTGTTATTTTATATTTATCATCCAAAAAGTCATTTGATAAAGAAACCAATATAGATATTTTCTTACTAAATAATTCTTTATTCTACTATATATTTTTGAATATGAAACATTGAAGTACATTGCTCTCCTTCAATTTCTATTATAAGAATTAATTTTTTTTCTTCTTTTGTGAAGCTACCCTGTGAAAACTTATTGTATTTAAATCTCCTTCCTTAACCTATTGTTCCTTAGATCTAATTTTTTAATATTTTTCTTCTTCCAAGTAAATGATATCAAATAAAATTTTATTAGTCATCCAAAATTCTATCTCACTAGATGTAAGATCTCTATGCTCTTTATTTTTTTTTTCTAATTCATGTAATTATTGCAAAGTTATTTATTTCTTCCTTCTCTTTTCATCAACATAGTATTTGTACCACCCTTTATTTTTCTTCTCATGTATTTAATTTTTTTATTTCAACTATCACATATATCTCCTCTCAATTTATATTCATCCCACCATTTAGCAACTAGTAAATTAAATTTCTCATCTTCAATCCAAAAACATTAAATATAAAAATATTGTTAGGTGCTACTGATTGTAAACTAGTATGTAACATAAGTGGACTATGGTCATATCCATATTTAGGTAAATCAATTACCACACTATGTGAATAAAGCTGACATCATTTAATTTTATGTCTATTATCCATTATAAGTTTACGTATCAACAATGATTTAAACTAACATCATCAACATCTAACAACATAAATAACACCTTAAAATAATAACAACATGAGGATCAACAAATGTGATACACATCGACATCTATGACTTGCAAAAACTCAAATTTTGCTTCATTTTTATTGTGTAAATCTCTGGAGAGAAGCTAATGATCCATCCCACTCCAAACCTTGACTGAGGCGTTTAAGCGTCGATGATCAGTTTTCTCTCTGCCACACGACAACTGACCAAACAATAATAGAAATAAGTAAAAATCTGTAACTTTTTTATGTCAGGATT
The DNA here is from genome assembly GCA_037127355.1 of Schoenoplectus tabernaemontani. Classification (NCBI taxonomy): domain Eukaryota; kingdom Viridiplantae; phylum Streptophyta; class Magnoliopsida; order Poales; family Cyperaceae; genus Schoenoplectus; species Schoenoplectus tabernaemontani. The sequence continues at coordinate 24,355,296 of CM073756.1, forward strand.
TAGATAAAGGCTGGTGGAGGCTAGCGTTGACCTCCCCTGTTTAGGACAAAACTAAGGAAGGAGGAGATAGAATAAATTCTAAGGTGGTGGAAGGAGAAAAAGAGCATGTATTGAGAGAGTATGTTCAAAAAAATAGGTTTTAGCTCGAACGTATTTGCTGCAACATTAGGCACGGTTCTTATCATTCTCCGTCATTTGGGTTATTTTTTCGGTGGCGGGATGATAAGGTGGTTGTTTAAGCAGATAAGTTGTCTCATTAGTTCTACGTCTGTATACTAAGAGACCTGATTGTCCGGCCAGATCGAGTCCTACAAGAGCAATCAAATAAGTAGATCACAAAAAATAAAAGAAAATAAAAATAAAAATAAAAATATCTAGTCTTAGTTACTAAAGGTTGAATCAACATTCACACCATTGTCCCTGACAAAGACGTCAAAAATCTTGATGAGTTTCCTACTAAGCTAATAAAATACCCTAATTTGTACTCAATTTCAGCCGCAAACGCAAGACTTAGTCAAGTAGTAGTTGAGGTGTCAAACCATAAGGACAAGAGTGAACTACTTGTTCTCACAAGGTTCACTAATCTAGACAATTGAACGGGTTTTTTGAATTAAACTAAAAGTACATTAAAATGTAAATCCAACAACAACAACTAAAAAAATTATCAAATAAAAGACTCTAGGGGTTTTTGGCTTCACTCTCACTCATTTGGTCAATTCACTCTATTTGATCTTTTAATATATTCTAATGTTTGTTGGGGATTTAATTTCATATTTTTGTATCAAATTTATACTTTCATGGTTTGATACCGTATCTAAACAATTCGGGTTTCACGGTTAAGTACTTCACCTTACAAGTCTAAACTCATTAAGATCAATGAATCACTTTGGCATAACCTAGATTTTATACTTCATATTTCGGTACTTCATACAACTTCTAGGGTTTCCTCGATTTTCCCTTAGGCAATAGGTTTCACGATTAAGTACTTGATTTACGACATAAATTACTATTTTGGGTCAGAAGATTCAGTTTCATCTTTTAGTTCTCGCTTTCACTTCTAGGGTAACATGCAGTTGATTAAAACTAAGCATTCAATTTAGATAAAACAACAATCACTAAAATGGTGTCTAGCCACAAATCATGTCAAAGATTACATAAAGATTCATGTTTAAACAACAACACAACATAAGGAAAGAGTAAAAGAAAGAATACACCAAGAAATCTTCGATTTCTTGCCCGATTTTTGAGTTTTTCTTCTCCAATCTCTTCTCCAATTGTGTTCTCCTTTTCTTTTTGCTTGGGATCAATTCTTCACAGTGTTGAGAGATATCTGGGATGAAAGGGTTCAATTCCTTTTTGATCACTACAAAAAAACCACTTTCCAAATGCGAATTCGCGCTTCCAGCCCCATTAATTACGGTTCGTAATTTTGAGAATTGCGGTCCACAATTTTGGCCACTTCTTAATAAGGGCAATAGTCCTAGTATTGTTGTCCGCTGTTTTTATAATCACGGTCTGTAATTATGTCCAAAAAGTTCTTCTCACTTGATTTCTTTGTGTAAGTTCGATCCATCTCGCTCCAAATCTCATTCCTCATGTTGATGTTCTTGTTCACGCTCCATAACTTGAAATCCAACAAGAAATATAGCAATATCTCGAACTCGACACAAAAACTAAATAAATTCTTAATAATTAATATAAAACACATAGTTTTTGAGATAAAATCCTAATTAAATATAATATATAATTGAATCTCATCACATATGCATATCTGATATGATATATTAATATATTATCTTTCAATCTTTTCTGGTGTGACCCTTTGGGATCCCATCATGTTGGCAATATAATTAAACCATTTAAATTTCATTGATCAATAATATAACTAGCTAAGGTACATTGATTACCCAAATGATCTGGACGAATATGCCAACCAATTCGTAATTTCTGAAACATAAGAATATATTTTGTGTCAATTATTTATCACATGATATCTTAATAACTATAAAGTAGGAATGTGTCATCCTTTGTCAATTATTTTTTTTTGATCTTCTAAAGATTAATTATGATATGATTAACCGTTAATCATATTGCATGCACATAATTTATCTTCATCAAGAAGCCCAGAGATATCATCATATATATCATATATAGAGAGCAATGATATCTTATTGTGTATTATTCCTCCGCACAAGTCATATACACTGCAATAACTGTCTGTATAACTCTCGATTAAAGTAAGCGTTGAACAATACCAACAATGTATGTGTCTCATGTAGAAATAATAAATATCTCAACCTTAGAATTCAAGACACAATAAAATATCAATGACATGTAACACAATCTATATGATATTTCATTTTGGATATGTCTAGTGTTATATAACTCCTTGTATATACTTGTGTAATTAGATCGATAACTCCTTATCGAGTGACCTATAGAACTTGATCAGCATCTACCTCACACACTGATCTTATAATGATCAATTAATGTTCCTTGCTAATTATAAGATCAGAGACGTATAAAGTAGTCATATTTATTTCATTAGTGGAGTTCTACAATTCAAGTCATCAACACGAATGTTCCATAAAAATATGTTAATGTAATAAACAAAATGATATAATCATCGACTAATAAACTAAATAAGTCATCTAATGATTGAGTCTAGGACATATATCACTAATATCCTGGTCATAAAAAATAAAATTAACGTGTCATATTCGAAAATATCATATTAGTTAGAGTGATCCATTCTCTAACCTTCAGTATCCATACAATCTTTTAAGCACACAAGTATTTTAAAAGTCTGATATGCTAAAGTATTTTATATGTGCGTGCATACGTATTAGACGTGCGTGTTCGTGTTCAACATGTTAAACATATGTGTTAGACGTGTCAAAATTATTCATATGTTGATCACACACGTTTAACAATACGTCACATATTACATGTGAACACGTTACGTACAAACATATTCAGACACAACACTTATTCGTGTTTGTGTTTACACATGCGTGTATACGTATCTGATATGTTTATCAAACCCTAACAAAAAATCAACCTACTCATGGCAAGAGTATATGGAAGGACGCGTGAGTGGGGCATCCACATCTCACTTAGGCTCCATTCGGACTCGACCCATTTATCACTGTTTAGATGAGAAAAATAAAATATATTCTCATAAATTTTATTTTTCTCATCTAAATAGCCAATAGCCGTAGATGGATGAAATCCGGACACTCCCTCAGTGTTAGCTGCGGTTGTAAGTTTATTTTTAGCGCATGACAAGTTAAATATTCACCTGTTTCTAGCTCCACTATAAAGACAACCGTCTCAGATTCGAGTGAGAAACGAGTAATTGTCCAAACTACTTGATAAAATCCACTTAATAATAACAACTCAAGTATTCAAAGACAGTACGAAAGAGTGTCGGGAGGGGCTGCCATTCTCATAATTTATAGAAATTAATAGAAGTTATCATTTTTTATTTATATTTATAATATATTTAGCTATCCAACACCATCCCCAATTCTATTTTAAATATATGAAACATAAAAAAATCTAAATTATAGACATATTTTAGTCTAATTACAGAATCATCATATTTGTTTATCAATTTGATTTTCAACAATATTCTCTTTTTCGACCGGTGATGAATGATAATTTATTTTCTATTTTGATTATCCATATCACCGTATTGTAGACTTATAAATTGACTCTCTCTTATCTCTCTTAGAACTTTTAAGTTTAAATTCTAATTCTGCTCTCATTTGTATATAATGACAGTCGCTTAAATAAATCCAACGATCGAAATACATTGTCATAATTTTTCTGACAGTAAAAATAAATCTGTTACTATACATACAGTACTCTTAGAGTACTAATGAAGGAGCCGTCAGAAAGCTATAGTACTATAGAGATTTTTTTTTGTTTTTTTTTGTTCTTGTTTTGACCAGCTAAGGATTCAAATGAGAATAAAGGAACAGATGGGAAGTATCGCAACGAAATTTAATTGGGCTGGACTGATGAGACTATCTATTGCAGCAAAAGATTAAGGCCCAAACGAAATTAGACTTTGATTTAATTGATCACGAAAATTTATTGAGATATTTTCTATTCATTGCAATGATAAAATTTATTGTCAGAACCTCAATCACAACTAATATTTGTTTTTGCATTTAATTAATATATAATATAACAATAAATTCCCTTTTCATGGCAAGAAAGTTTGCTGTTTCAATGAATTAATAAATTGTAACAGTAAATTGGTGGCGATAGCATTTTTTTTGTAGTGCACAATAAGTTACCCACAGATATTTTGGTATCATATCTGATAATATGAAAGTAACAAGAATTTACCCACAGATATTTTTGAGATCTAATATGAAGGTGCAGAGGACACAGGGAAATAATTGTTTGTTGGAAAAAAAAAATTACGCAGTCTCATCTTTTTCTCAAAAGAAAAAAGAAACAATATGCAGTCACACCCACACAGTTTTAGTACTGCCATTTTTATCAGTGTTAGTTCGATTTATATCTTCTTCTTTTTTGAAATTCAATTGTACCTGCGTTGTTTGTATCCCAATGATTAAGCTTTATCAGTTTTATTTAGTTAACATTTTCCCCAAAAAAATAAAATAAAGGTCGTCTAGATTGTTGACCATTTAATTTTGTGTAATTATTAATGACATTAATTCAATGGTTACCAACTTTTAGAATTTTCATTAGCAATAAAATATCAAAGAATACAATGAGTCGGCATTAAATTTGCATGAACATTTATCATGACCCTTTGATTTCTACAAAACTAACTATTATTTTGTTTTATATTTTTAATGTTATAAATTTGTAGAACTAATTTTTCAGAATACATTTCTATTCTCCAAAAGTAGAGCCTAGTAAAATTAAAACGCCAACATTATGGGTTCCTTTTTCTATGAAAGTGCCATACATGATATGTGGCTCAAATAAATTGAGGCATGTGATAAAACGAGAAGGATAGCGAAATGGATTGGTGAATTACTGAATTATGAGCAGAAAGAGTACAATGGAAGCAGTGAACAACAAACAATATAAAACACCCAACAAATTAAGCATTGCAATTTGCACGCAAACGCAACCACATGGAAAAATCCAACCCAACTACGCTAGCTAGCTAAGTTGATATAGTTGGCAGGTTAGATAGTAATTAATTGCTCGGGTCCCCATGCAAAATTAATTAGTAGTTTAAATTAATTAATTGGACCCGACCTCTTACCATAATTAACACGCATGCATGCAGTATCCGAGCTTGAAGTTTTCTTCTGAGTAAAGAACTAATTTGTACTTCAATTAATTTATCAAATATCTAGTAATCTTTGTTTTATCTTTTTGTGTTACCTCGCGGTACAGTAACCAAACAGCTTGTGTCGTAACGCCGTATTAATTTATACAGTTACCAACAAACAAATTTGGTCAAAGAATTGAATTTACGAGTATGATCTGATTTCCTAGACCTCAATAAGTGCATATGTTGATGAAAGACTAATCAGATAATTAATCTAATTAAATTATATATTAGTACTACGAGTTTGTTTAGTACACTTTCATTTGTACTACAACTGATACTAAACACTCAAATTTTAATTTTTATACTCGAAATTTCAATTTAAGTAGGTTTATAAAATCTTTATATCAAAATTTTATAGAATAAAATTTTTACCATCTTTAGAATTGTTGTACTATTTTTTAATGATTTTTAAAAGATGATCATCAAATAATAAAAAATACTAATAATTGTATTAAAAATGGCCATCTTTCAAAAATCATTAAAATAATAAAATAATTCTAAACTTTGTGAATATTGTATTATACAAGATTTTGATACAAAATTTGTTATTGCTATACTTAAATTAAAATTTCAAATATGAAAAATAGAAATTTAAATCGTTGGTATTTTAAATTGAAATATAAATAGAAGGTATCGTAGAAAAACTCTTAGTATGACTATATGTAGACCTAGGGCATCCCAAAGTTTGAGTAAAATTTGAGTAATGCTTCCAGCACATGGATGTACCTACCCAGAAAAATGAAAAAGGTCAAAAAAGAAATGATGAAAGAGAAATAAGAAGAAAGTAAAAAAGAAATAAGGTAGGGACGGATTAGGCCGTCGGCTTTACCGTTCATCACACAATAATCCAAATATAATGACATATAAGATATAACAAACAAATAATTCAGCCAAAAAAAGTACAAATTTACATGAAAAGAATCATCGAGAAATGTTCTTTTTTGGTGGATCTTTTAATATATAAGATGGCTGCTAATCATCTCCTAGAGTCAATGAATAAAACAAATGACATCTTGCTCTTATAGCTTCCAGAAATTAAATGCCGCGTGCACACGCCATTTTAATGTGTTATTTACCATGTAAATTTTCGTTTATTTGTTATAAGAGATGACAACTGCTAACATGGTACTTCTTAATTAGTTAATTATTTCTTATTTTTCAATTTCATATATACCCGAAAAATTTATTGAAATTTTCAATTTATTAACGTACATCTTTTCAATTTCAATTTCAATTTCATATATTTTACATTTTTTTTCATTCATCATTGTGAACTTTGCTATAATTAATAATTAATAATTCTGGGTAACGCTAATAATTCCTTCAAAACTTATGGAAGCTATGAAAAACAACTACATATAAATTACTTGATTGAGACGAAGTCCGGTGATATATTATTCTTTATTTCTTTAGGCAATTGAGGCAAAAATGTGAAAAGTACATGGAATAATGCAGATAGAAAGCAACTAGAAGCCAACCTCTCGTGAATATGATGTAACTGTAACATATACTATATACTACTTTATTATTACTTGTTGCCTTGTTAAACCGCTTCTGAGGTACAGAAATCTACAAAAGCTAGGAGATAAAGAGGAAAACAAAGGTCAAGTTCTGACTTCTTCAAACTGACCTTGATTTTCTGTATCGTAACCGGTATGTATGTATGTATGTATGTATATACATATGGAACATTCGAGGAAATGAATGTTGTAGTACTGAATTTACTTTATTATTGAATATTGGATGTCGCATAAATTAAGAAAAAAATAATTCTTTAGGACCTTTGTACATATAAGTTAGTGAAAATTTGGAGCATAAAATTGATTTATTACTTAACATATATGCGATGTTACCTACATTTAGTTTATTCTAAATAAAAGTTAGTATATAATCAATTTTAATTTAGAATTTTATTTTTTTCACAACATAAGATAGGAGTGCTTGTGTTGACAACTAATTATGAAATTTTTATGCATAAGTTTTATAATTGTATTTACTTAGAAAATATGAGACAAGTCTCTTATCTTATATATTGAAAAGCGATTTTTTTTTCAGATGTCGATCAACCTCTTATACATAAATTAATTAATATGAACCACAAAAACCCAAATTAGTAACTACCAAAAGTTTTACATACTTACGGAAGTTTGGGAGTGGTCATTGACTCATTGCAAACTTTTAGCAAAACATGAAAATTAATTTTAAAATATCTAACTACCATACTTCTAATATTTATAAAGACACAAATATGACCATTTGACGAGAGGATATCTCAGAAGAAAACGGTATCAACCGACCAACACTTTTATACTCGGTATCCGGGTTTTCCAATGAGAAACAACCCCAGTTGTACATTAATATACGTGATAATAATGCGAAATTCAAGGGAGATCAATTAGTTTATTTGACCAGCTCAACTCTGCAACGCAGGACAAATTCATTCTCTGATTTAATTAATAAAAAGGAAAACATTTTTCTTTCCATAGTCCACATGTACACCTATTTAATGGTATGCCACATGCCTCTGTCGGTGTATCTGCATTTGTCAGGCGATGGAGAAAGAACATTCTGTTTTTTTTTTTTTTTTTTTTTTTTACTTTTAGGAAAGGTCTGTTATACGGGTAGGGATGTAAACTGATCGTATATGTTATAATTTTTCAGATATGATCGGATATTTAATGAATATTTAGATATTAATTAAATATCGGATGATGAATAAAAATATGAATATAGATATATTTCAGATATTAAATAAAAATATTATATATATTATTGAAAAATAATTGTATACTATTTTTTGATAGAATCATTAAATATAAAAAATAAATATTAATTATAACAGTTAAAATGTATCAACAAATTATAAAAAATTGATGCATTAAACATAAATTGGATATAAAATAAAGTAGACTTATAATGTACACTAAAAATCTAATTAAAAAATATATAATAGAAATATTTCGGATACTTATTTAGATAAAGTCGGATAATATCAAATTGGATACCTTCAGATAGTATCAGATATTGATGAACAATAGATAAACGATTGGATACGGATAGGCAATAGCCAAATCGTATCATTATCCGTAAATTTTTTTGGATATGGATATGAATATAGATATCTCCAGATACAAATACAAATCGAATAATTTTCACTATTTTTCGTATTAGATCATGAATAAAATCAGATATTATCCCATCCGTTAACACCCCTAACAACTTTGACTGTTTCTCAGTGGAAAATGCCGTAATGTTATTTTTTTTACAATAGATTATTTTGATAATTTTAATAATAACATAAAATATAAAAAAAAATTAAGATAAAAAAATTTAATATATATTCTTCAATTTATAAATCAATAGTTTTTTAAAATTTAAATAATTAAATATCATTTAATAATCCATCAATGATTGTTAAATTACAACTATTGTAAATCATATAAAATTTTGATGATTTTTGATGGATCATTAAATGATATCTAAATTGAATGAAATTTAAAACACTATCAATATATAATTAAGTTCAAAAACATATATATATTTTTATTTTTAAGTTTTTTTATATTTGTTTAGAATATCATTGTTAAAATTATTAAAATAACTCATTGTCAGGACCCTCCTTTATTTAATTAAGTTCATTTCCACACTATTAATATCAAATCTCTTTATAAAACTGGTCGTCTAGAAGGATTTTGCAAAAAACGTAGAAAATATTGTGTCATTTGGCTGATGAATGTTCCGAAAAATTAGTTGAGCTAATTAAATAGGATTTTGAAGAGGGTTTCTGTTGTTCTTTATTATTTGCTTTATTTATATAACGTGAATTTGGTAAACTGCAAGGGCATTCCAGATCTAAGCCACATGTCCCATATGCATGCATGCTTAACATTAATGTGATTTATCACTTGCCATATGCTTATCACGTGAGGATCTTATAATATTAATTAAACTATAATAAGTACAAAGATGAAAGTTTAGAAAACATTAAGGCTGTGTTTGGTAACAGCAGTTTCTCCGGAATAGAGTGGAAGAAAATTTTTCTGGAAGAAACCTTGTTTTATCAAATTCCAAAATTTTATAAAGATGTTTGACACTAATATTTGAGAAGAAACAAATCTTCCATTTTCTTTCTTCTTCTCTCTTGCAGAAGATAAGATCTTCCATCAATTTGGTGGAAGAAAATATATTCTCTACTTCCATCTTATTCCATAGATGTTTGACACATTTCTTCTGGAATACGTACATCTTCCATCTAATTCCGGAAGAAGAGGCGCTACCAAACACCCCCTAAAGTAACTCAAAAACTCAAGAATTAATGTTTCAGAACTTATTTTAACAATACAAAACTTCAAATATAGATATCTATATTAATTTACCAATACTGATATATCTGTATGACAACGTCGATCAGTCTCATCTATATATATAGAGAGAGAGATAGACTATTGTGAAAATATTTGTATTTCAGCCGATATATAAATGGATCAAAAATTATATTTTAAAATCTCAAAAATTTCAATTTATGATTTTCATTAAATTATTCATATAAAAATCTTATGGGATACAAAAATTTGGAGTGTTTTGAGTTTTTTAAGTTACACTTTTGAATTTTTGAAAAAATAACATAAATATTAAATATTTATTATTATTTTTAGAGCTTTTTTTTCAAAAATTTAAAAGTGTGGCTTAAAAAACTCAAAATACTCCAACTTTTTGTATTACACAAGGTTTTCATATGAAAAATTTAATGGAAATCATAAATTAAATTTTTTGAGATTTTAAAATATAGTTTTTGATCCGTTTGTATATCAGCTGAAATGCAAATATTTTCACAATAGTCCACCTATATATATATATAGAGAGAGAGAGAGAGAGAGTGATGCTATGGTGCTTCACATCCATATCTTGAATTTAAAAGTTTGAAACAGCCGATCCAAACCATTTAACATCATCTTCATATTGAAATATCCTTAGAGATCAAATTTCATATATTTTTTTAATTTTTTGCTATTTTTTAGATGGGTACAAAATCACTAGTTTTGGATGGTACATAATCGTTAGATCAGCAAACTTTGTACCCATTTAAAAAATAATAAAAAATTAAATATATATATATATAATTTGATCTCCAAGGATATTTCGATATGAAGATGATGTTCAACAATTTGGATCGACCGTTTGAACTTTTAAATTCGAGATACGGATGAGAAACACAAAAGATTTTTTGTTTCGCAAAGCACCATAGTATCTCTCTCTCTCTCTCTCTCTCTATATATATATATATAGAGAGAGAGAGAAGAGAAATAGTAAATAAAATGAAAAGAAAAATCAGTTTGACTGAAATATAAACTATCAATTTTAAAGTCAATTAATCTTAATTATAAATTAAGTATAGATATTTTTTTCATTACATATTATCTGATAGTATTAATGGACACCTCCAATATATATATATAGTAAAGATACCGTGAGCATAATCTCACGGAGGCGTTCCGTGAACTTAACTGAAAAAATATATCAAATCATCTCTAAATTTTAATTTATCATACTCATTAAATTCTTTATATGAAAATCTTGTGGGATGTAAAAATTTAGAGTGTTTTGAGTTTTTTAAGTCACCATTTTTAATTTTTGAAAATCAAATCTAAAAATAATAATAAAATATTTAATGTTTGAACATCATTTTTAAGGTGACTTAAAACACTCAAAACACTCCAAATTTTTACATCCCATAAGATTTTCATATAAAGAATTTAACGAGCATGATAAATTATATTTTAGAGATGATTTGATATACTTTTTGAGTTAAGTTCACGGAAGGCCTCCGTGAGTTTAAGCTCACGGTATCTTTACTATATATATATATATATATATATTAAAGATAATGTGAGGTTAACTCAAAAATTATATCAAATCATCTTTAAATTTTAATTTATCATCCTTATTAAATTTTTTTATATGAAAATCTTGTGGGATGAAAAATTTTGGAGTGTTTTGAGATTTTTAAGTCACCATTTTTTATTTTTTAAAATGATATTCAAGTATTGAATATATTATTATTATTTTTAAAACTGATTTTTAAAAATTAAAAATTATGACTTAAAAATTCAAAACACTCCAAATTTTTTCATCTCATATGATTTTCATATAAAGAATTTAATGAGCATGATACATTAAAATTTGGAAATGATTTGATATGTTTTTTGAGTTAAGTTCACAGAAGACATCCGTTAGCTTAAACTCACGGTATCTTTAATATATATATATATATATATATATATATATATATATATAGAGAGAGAGAGAGAGAGAGAGAGTAAATCTACGGTGAGCTTAAGCTCACGGAAGACCTCCGTGAGTTTAGCTCAAAAAATATATTAAATGATCTCTAAATTTTAATTTTTCAATCTCATTAATTTCTTTATATTGAAATTTTATGGGTACAAAAATTTGAGATGTTTTAAATTTTTTAAGTCACTATTTTTAATTTTTAAAAATAATGTACAAATATTGAATATTTTATTATTATTTTTAGAACTGATTTTTAAAAATTTGAAAGAGTGACATAGAAAACTCAAAATATCTCAAATTTTTGTACTCTATAAGATTTTAATATGAAGAATTTAATGAAAGTGAAAAAACAAAATTTAAAGATCTTTTATTATATTTTTTGAACTAAGTTCATGAAGATCTTCCGTGATCTTAACCTCACCATAGATTTACTATATATATATATATATATATATATATATATATATATATATATATATATATATATATATATATATATATATGATATTCACACATGTGTACCAATAATTAACCCTTCAACAAAAGTAATTTTGCCGTTCATTAATGTAGTAGCTGAAAGTACCAATCGTATTATTTGCTTGATATAACGTTATGTCTGGTGTTGGGGCTGTTAATTAACTGGCAGTTTCATGAATTCAGCGAAATACACACTCATGATTGAATGTTATTATCTTTAAATACAAATCTCGTGTTGGGGCTGTTAATCAGAGTTATCATAAATTGAAGTGCCAACTTCCGCAATACACCTAACAACCAACTCGATTTACCAAATTGGATAATGAGGTACAATGTCTAATTAAGAAGATTTTTAAATTTTTTTATATATATACAAAGTAAAACTAATGCACTTCTAGAAGCATAGAGCCTTTTTGTACTTCTAACTCAAAAATATATTAAATTATCTTTAAATTTTGATTTATCATACTCAATAAATTCTTCTGAGATATAAAAATGCGAGGTGTTTAAAAATTTTTAAGTCATCATTTTCAATTTTAAAAAAAATTAAGTCTAAAAAATAATTAAATATTTAATATTTATACATTATTTTTAAAAATTATGACATAGAGAATTCAAAACGCCCTAAATTTTTTATCTCACAAAATTTTCATATGAAAAATATAATAAAAAGATAAATTAAAATTTAAAAATAATTTGATGTTTTTTTTTGAGTTAGGAGCACAAAATCCTCCGTGCTCTTAGGAGTACGCTAGTTTTATTATATATATATATATGATATGCTACTTTTGTTAATTGTTACGAGGATTACACTAGCCATAAAAATCCTCCGTGCTCTTATATATTTTTTATATATATATATATATGATATGCTACTTTTGTTAATTGTTACGAGGATTACACTAGCCATAAAAATCGCACAATTTACTGAAGTTTTCTTGTTAATTAGTAGCTTTCCAAATTAAGCCTACGTAAAGTTAATTCCCGAAAGGATAGAATACTGCAGTTTTCATGCAAGCGGAAGGTGCTATCAGGTCGTGCGTAAATGCTGTGGGGCCAATTATTAACCCTACTCTAACAAACCAAATGTGTGGTATAGTTGATTTAACAGGAAAATCTACAAAAACAACTTATATATATCAATATTAAATTAATTTTATTTTCTTTTTGTATAATACACATCGCTGTGCATAATTAGTCAGGTTTCACCAGCAATACACCTTTCATTGCTATGCCGAATTGTTACATCAGATATATTTAAGAAAAGATTAACAATAACGGCCATTTAGTGTGATTGACGTCTACAACATAAATAGAAAATTGGGATTCTGATTAATGTTTAGAGCTTTAAAGCTTTAAATATTACAGAGGTACATGCATGCATGTTGCACAGTGGAATAATTAATATTATACTAATATCATTTCAATTTTGTTAGATTTTGCCTTAGTTTGTTAGAAATGAAGAATTTTAAAAGATAATTTTTTGTATGATCATATATATTGCCTCTTAATTAATTATTAAACTGCAACGTATAGTCCATCTATTAATTATTGATTAAATGCTGACGTGGAATGCATATATCGATTAGGATTGTCACCTATTTGCATGGTCAAACATCATGGGTGTCAAATAAATTAGAAGATATATATATAGTTGAAGATAGGAAGAAAAATAATTAAGGGTGATGGCACATTTCATACTAAAGTCAGGTTCCAGTAATAACTAAAGAGACGTGGCAACTGCCAAAACATACGTAAGCTCTATATATATGCTTCTCTACATTAGTTTCTGCATCTCTCATCTCTTCCATTATAGCTAGTAGACTTGTATCTATTAGCTACACATATCAAACAACTATCACTTGAGAGTTGAGACCATGAAGACATTGCTTCTCGTCTCCTTCTTCCTTCTCTCCCATCTCTACACCTCCTACTCTCAAAAGTACAATGCAATCTATAGCTTCGGTGATTCGGTCTCTGACACCGGAAACCTGTGTGTGAATGGAAAACCGTCATCTCTTACACTGGCTCAGCCGCCTTACGGCGAGACATTTTTCGGCAAGGTCACATGCCGCTGCTCTGATGGCCGTCTTGTTGTAGACTTCCTTGGTATATGACATTAATTTTATCCCTTCCATGTTTTTCTCTAAGAATATTTGCATGTGCACCTGGGTTGGCAGTAAGCAGTTATACCAGCTGCTCTCAGTATAGAATTCTAATGTAGTATAGTACGTAAAATTGCTAATTTGGTGACACGAAGATTATTTGACTATTTTATTACCCAATGGCCAATAGAGCTTATTATTATAGTCACCAAATTTTTTTATTTAATAATTAAGTAGTACCTAACATTTCAAAAAGCATAGATTTTTAATGAAGACGTACAGTTTCCTCACATCTATCAAAAAGAATAGAAAAAAACAACAACAATAATACAGCTAAAAAAGTGTGCAATATTGTTAACATGTCTTTGTTAAATAGTAAAACAAAGTAGTTAAGTAATTATACTCTTATTCTAAAGTCAAAACATACGGTACACAACACTAATTATCATGCATATGCCCTTTTCAATTTCAAAAGATGAGCTAAAACTGCGTGCAATATTATTGCAAAGCAGTCAAGTAACTGTCACTCAAATTAAATATACAGGACACAATTAATGCTAATTAATTAACATGTCTCTAATTTATAATTTCTGGCCAATACAGCTGAGTATTTTGGCCTGCCTCTGCTACCACCATCAAAGGCCTCCGGTAGCGACTTTAAAAAGGGAGCAAACATGGCAATCATTGGCGCGACGGCACAAACCTCGGACTTCTTCAACTCCATTGGAGTTGGAAGCAAGATCTGGAACAATGGTCCCTTGGACACCCAAATCCAGTGGTTTCAACAAATCACTTCATCCGTCTGTGGCTCAAGTAGGATTTTATTTTTTGTTGTATTTGTTTTGTGTCATATACCAGTTGCCATCAGGAAGCCATATGACAACAAATATAAGATAAGGATAAATTCCTACCAGAATAAATGCCCACCAAATTTCATAGCAACAAGGATAATAATTAAATTGAATATTCTAATCCTTATAATTGAAATCTTAACAAGGAAGTATTAATCTACTGAATAGTGGATAATTGACAGTATGCAATTGAATTTTCCTATAACGAGATATGCTAGTCAAAAGGCATGTAGGGCCTTGCAAGAGGTTGCTTTAATTATTATAACAATATCCTGTTGTTTTATTTTAAAAAATATAACACGTATATGGAGTTAGTCTGTCCAACACGGAAGTGAGACACCAATTGAATTTTTTATAATTATTTAACTAATTCTCCTTTTTTTGTAATGATTAGATTGCAAGGCCTATTTAAAAAATTCTTTATTTGTCGTTGGTGAAATTGGAGGAAACGACTACAATGCTAACTTATTTGGTGGCCGTACCCCGGAGCAGACAAGCACCTATGTTTCTAAAATCGTTCAAGCTGTTTATAATGGAATTGAGGTATAGTTATTATTATTTATTCTTTCTTTTTTTACATATTTTTCATCAGTTAAACGTGGTTCAATTATTGGAAGTTCAGGGAAAGACATACTGTTTCGAGACTAGACGCAAGAAATTACATATGAATCTGTTTATAATTAATGGCATTGGGGTAGAATTTGCAAATAATTAGTGTTGCTAGGTAAAACGTCTTTTTACCAAACACATAGTAGTTGTTCAACAAACCAAACATTTTTTTTCTTTTACCAAATCAATCTGTGACTATATTTCTTGATGCGTTACTTAGGAAAGATTAGTCATATCAACATATTTATGACTATATGATTTCATAACTTTTGTGACATAGTCACCTTAACAAATCAATCCGCAGTGGTGAGAAAAATTAGAAATATACATGATAGTCTCATCTTAGACTGTAGTCCTTCAACCTGAGGCATGTACATTTACCTTGCAATTAATTAATTTATGTTTTTCATAAATAAAAGCTTATCTATTTTTGCCCTTAATAGAAATTGATCGTCTTGGGAGCCGTAGACATAGTCGTGCCATCCGTCCTCCCAATCGGGTGCTTCCCCTTGTACCTGTCCCTGTACCAGAGCTCGAATGCCGGCGACTATGATGGTAATGGCTGCCTAAAATCGTTCAACAACCTGGCCAGCAACCACAACTCATTGCTCAAGAGCTCTGTAAACAGCCTCCAAAAGAAGTACCCCAGAACCAGAATTATGTATGCCGACTTCTACAGCCAAGTCATTTCCATGGTGCAAAGTCCTGGGAGCTATGGTAAGTTTAAATAACTGTTTTAAATTAATTAATTTCAGTTGAATTTTTTTTTATATGTGGTACCTCTAAATATTTAATAGTTAATTTAATTAGTTAAATAAATACCAGCCAAATAGAGATAACGACCGCATGGAAAATGTAGTGCATATATTATATATTTATCATACTTTAATATTTTTATTTTATTAATTAATTAAGTGGCATCATTTCTTTGCATATATATGTTTATAGTGATCTTGGAAAAAAATCAGATCGCATCATGAATATATAGTTTGTGGTTAATTTTTATCCTGTATCTGACTTTTCAAAAGCCTCGGTACTGGTAGTTAGAACATCAGAAAAGTAAAGACATTGATTTACAAGGTCCGTTGGGTGCAATTAGGCTCTTGATTGGTGCTAGCTATAAACCAAAGTTAGTTCACTAGTTTGTAAATGAAGCATGATTTCGGTTGCTTACCAAATGGAATGAAAGAGATGGTGAGATGGACCTAATTCAATCATGCACGGGGTGCAATAGTAACATATATCTAGACGTCTCAACAGTCAACACATTAAAACATTTGCTCAAATGATGGATATACGACATAATTGTTGTTGTCGAGGTAGGAAGCAGTCCACAACTAGCAGACTTCAATTATTTATAATAAAATGTTGAATTTAATTAGTTACCTTTTATAAGTAGGTGGTTGTTCCCTTTGATACAACAAATTATATAATTTTATTAAACCTTTCCGAATTTTATTTGTCTATATTGAAGTTAGCTTTTATAATAAGATATAATGAAAAGTTGAATAAACAACTTTTGAACTTTATAAACTACATTTTCATATGAAACACTAATTTGCTATATTATAAGATCGAAAAACAAACTATGGCAACGGAAACAATAATATTAGTTGGGAGAAATTCTCACATTGCATGAATATTTCAAAAGGACATTTCTTATACCGTCCATCTAAATATCCACTTATTTATCTATTAGCAATAATACTTAGATTTCTTCTATATAAGAATCCATAATATTTGAGATGTTATAAAATATAAATTTGGAACAAAACAATTAAAATTTATTAATAAATTAATATATAATTGTACAAATTTACAAAAAAAAAATGTAAATAACCATTATTAATTAAAATTTGGATACATTGAATGATCAGAGCACAGAGAACTTCTCATCTTTTCCTTTTGAAAAAGATGATCTTTCAGATATATATGGATAGATGCTATAGGGACGCCGAATATATAGTTGGTGTTGTGTCATTGTCTTGTATTTGTTTGATAATTTTGATTGATATAGCTATCCAGTTTTGACCCATCAAGTGTCTTTCAAACCGGACAGTTGTGATACATGACCAAATGGTTGTTTCCAACTTTGCAATTTGCATACATCCCAACGTTCCTATTTATTGGCACATCTAATTTACAAACATAGATTGACTAAGTTGACTCTTGTTATCAGACAAAAAAGGACCACCAGATTTCATGTAGCATCCTCAGTGTGGTCATCTGTGTGGGTATCTACGAAATCAATGAAGTTCTTCAATCACATTTTTAATCAATTGCATATATCCGTATTTTTCAGGTTTTGTTTCTAGCATGCAAGCCTGTTGTGGAGCTGGAGGAGGCAAATACAACTATGACAATTCCAAGCGTTGTGGCATGGCTGGTTCCAGTGCATGCTCTAACCCTTCAAAATATCTCAGCTGGGATGGGATCCACCTGACAGAGGCTGCCTACCGTCAGATCACCAACGGATGGCTCAAAGGCCCCTACGCCAACCCTCCAATTCTTCACAACTAGAACAACGAGATGATCATATATTCACCTCAAGTGAACCAAACTGTTACTTCTATATGCATTGATTTACGTTAGAAATGTCCAATAAGCTAAGAGATTAAGTAAATCTCAAGGTTTTTATTTCTCGGCGTTATGTTTGGTTTTGTAACGAGTAATTAATATCAAGTGTCCATAATTTACATTTGTAAGGAAACAAATCGTGTTTAATTCATTCCAAGTGTCATATCTCAAGAGTTCAATATACGTGTAGCAAATTTAGACGCTGTGTTTGATTTTGTAACGAGTAAATTTCAAGTGTCCATAATTTGCATACGCAAGGAAACAAATTGCTTTTAATTTATTTCAAGTGCCATATCTCAAGAGTTCATATACGTGTAGCAAACTTGGTCAGATTTTGTCTTTCTTCCTCTACATATACTACATATTTCATCCATTGATTGCCTGACAGCAAACAAACCGATTGAAAAATTAAATGCTGTCAAAAATGAAGTATGTCAAAATCGAAACAGACTGTTAACGACGTTTATGGTTGTAAACGATTCTGATCGGCTCATTAATTTAACGAGCTAAAATATTAATTTAAAATTGACTCATTTAATAATTAATAATATTTTATATAAATATTTCATACTAAATTTCTAAAAAATTAACAAAAATCAATGACAATAGAGTTTTATACATATTTTAAATAATAATTATAATTATATATATTTATATATTAAAATATAACTTATATGATACAATAAAAAATGAGTTTGACTACGGTGCTACGTGTAGCACGGATGACCCGTATGTTACGGACCGTTTCTCCGTCTTCAAAGTACAAATAATCGATCCGACTGGTCAAAATATTTTTTCTATGAAAATTTAGTTGGAGACCAAATTTTATATTTTTTAGGATTTTTTTACTATTTTTTAATATAGCTAGAAAATCACTTGATTTAATTATTATGATCCATTCAAAAGGAGTCATTTTCTAGCTCTCATAAAAAATAATCAAAATATTATAAAAAAATATAAAATTTGGTCTCCAACTAGATTTTCATATGAAAAATATTTTGACAGGTCGGATCGACCATTTAAACTTTGAAGACGAAGAAACGGTTCGTAGCACACGAGTCATCTGTGCTACGTGTAGCATCGTAGCCAAACTCATAAAAATTTATAATAGAATAATATAAATAATAAATATTAATAATTTAATGAGCTTAACAATCTTAAAAAATCAAACAAGTCTAGCTCAAACTCAGCTCATTAACTTAACAAGCTTAATGAATGAACTAAATTTGAGTCGATCCCGAACGATTTACGAGCTATGAGTTTTTCTGACAGCCTTAAAAGTGTTATGTTATTTTTCTATTTTTTTAGCAATACTTTTTAATAGTTCTAAGGAGGAATCACAAGAAGAAAAAGACAAAACAAAAGGAAATGAAGTGATATTGATATGATCTACTATTCGACACCATCTGATGGGCTCGACAAAAAAATAGTCGTGGTTGGCGATGGCAAGGTTAAAATAATGGTTGAAGACGGGAAGTGTCGGTTGATCTGTGCCAAGAAACTCCTGAAACTCGTGGAAGTACTTGTCAGTTGAGATGGAGTAATCCTGAAACTCATGAAGTACTTGTCAGTTGAGATGGAGTAATGTCCCAGGCACGCAGAAGATCTTTGGCGAATTTCGATAATGGTAGTCGAAATCCACACTTTGGCATCTTCCAGTAAATCGCCATTCCCTTGAAAGAATCATGGGCCCGGTCGCTGATGTCCGGCGCGACAAGTCTGGGAATCTCATCTCTTCTCTCGGAGTGGACTAATACTTGAGCAAATTCATCAGCCCACTCCTGGTTTCCGAGAATGTGTACCCGTGGCACGATAAGAGAGATGGTTGGGAATAACTTGTCGAGAGAATGTCCTTCCCTAGCTATGGTTGTCGGCTTCTGGCGGATCTTTTTGGTCTTGACGACCTTGGGCTTTCCATGTACTTCTTCTTCAGTATCTGTGGGAGCATCGCGAGGTTCCCGAAACTTCACAATCTTCTTCCCTTCACCGCGAACTCTGATGGCAACGAGAGCTGAAGTAGTTGGCTTCTTGATATTCCCCTCTGGGTCCGAGAATGATGAATCCGAAGAAGACGATTCGGAAGAAGACGCTCCCGAAGAAGAAGACAACGTCGCACCGGGAGAGAGAGGACCTCGAAACGAAACACCCTCCGAGGCCTCTTCCTTTAGAGCTTTCCAGTTCATCATAGCTGGTGAAAAATCTAGTCTAAGTTAATCTATCCTATGTTAAATTTGTCTAACTCTTTGTTGTAAAATAAATAATAAGTAGCAGAGGATATGTACGTTAACTTAAAGACAAACAGATACAATTATTGTAAATAAACTTACAACAAGTCATATTGCATGAAACTCTACTACTAACGAATATAAATTACAAGCAATTTCAACAACAGTTCAAATACTCAATATAAACGATCTTCATACAAAAACTAACAAAACAAAAGTACAAGACATTACTAAAAACCTATAGGCAAGTGTTAACAGTTACTAAACGCATTGCGATTCGCAGTGGAGAAGTTCAAAACAACACAAATTAAATAGAAAATAAAAAACAGTAGTATATACATAAAGAAGGAAATATCTGAGAAGAAGAGTCTTGGAGCCTTGAAAGTTTAAGAAGATTTGAAAAGAAGAGAAGAACTTGAGAAGAACTTGGGAAAGAAAATAAATTACTTGGAATCTTAAAGAAGAGAAATAGAGGAGAAGAGAAAGAAGTCTTAACGTTCGAAAATCAACTGGGAATGAAAATGGAAAAGATGAAAAACATATAAGGCAACGATTCAAATCTTATAAAGACTGAAGCTTCAAAGTAAAAAGTCATAACTTATAATATCGCCACGTGACAGTTGTTAATTCGAACCATTTCGATTTGCGTAGAAAGTAGTAGAAATATAAGAATGCAATCTCAAAATCTTCTAGACGAAACATCAGGCGTAGAGAACGAAGCACCTCGCGACAGAAAACGAAGCATTTTCTGACAAAATATCCGAAATGACAGAGAATGATTCGATACGTCACCCTATTCCGACACAACTCTGACAGAATAACAGTTACTAATGTATAGACTTGCGGTTGTCGTTGGCAAAGAAACAAAAATCTTTCAAACTTAAAACTATAGACTTGTCGATAACATATCGACGTGTCGAAAAGCTACTCCTCGAAAATGTATTTTGAGATGTATATTAGTGAAAGACACCTCGAAGAAAAAAAAATGTGTGTGGATGGTTTCCACTGACATTTTTGAACATCGGAAAGAAACGACAAAAACCCTTATATATATGGGAAATGAAACGAAAACTTTCCATGTTATATTTACATACAAGTCTTGTCGAAGAACAAAAATATTTATGCCGATTAAATAATAGCATCCTCGAATCGACAAGATTTACAAACCCTTAAGTAATTAACTTAAGGATTTGGAGGCTTATTATAGGATCTACTATTCGACACCATCTTATGGGCTCGAGTAGGCTCGTTCCTCAAACTCGGGGGCTTCTATAAGCCTAGAAGGCCACAAAGGCCCAACTTTGAGAGCCCAATGTCTAAGGCTCAACGTTGAAAGCCCAATCTCGAGAGGTCTTCGACACCCTGTCGTGACATTAAGCGCCATAAATTTTCATGCACGACGTTCCTTAAATGTGCATGCGTCATAATAAATGTCATAATCATCATCCCAAAAACACTGTCAGAAACGGTCTAACGACTATATGGCGCGAGATGGAGCCTATATAAAGTATACCCTCGAGATACCGGGGAGGATTTTTTGGAATCATCACATACTTATTCACATTGTTGACAGAGAAGAGGAAAGAGTACTAATCTGTCTATCTTTTTCTCTTAGTGATGCGGATAGATATAAATAGAAAATTTGATGAAATCATAAATAGGCGAGTCTAAGATAGGAAGATAGAAAAAAGCACGAGCAAAATATGAATCCTCAAAGAGGCCGCCGGCTTCTAATTATAAATACATAAGACCTTAATTGAACCTCTAAATAACTAAGACCATAATTGAACCTCTAAATAAATATGATCATAATTGAACCTCTAAATAAATAAGACCATACTAATTGATCCGAAATCTAGGAATACGACAAGGAACCATTCGCTAGCAATATATATATTATTTTGTCGAGAAACACATCCAACGATACGATACCAATCGCGCGCTAATCAGGATTCCAGCCGAGTAAAACCTTGTAGGTATTATCTTCTTCTTGAATTTTTTTTTCCCATTTTGTTTGATTGTGAGAGAATGATTCAAGATAAGTCTACCATATTGGTTCCCCTGAAATTTGAATTTAAAACTACTTACTAATTGTTCTATTAATTTACCAATTGATCTACCAGTTGAATTTCTTCAATAAATTCAAATAGCACATTTCTACCATTTTCAATGTTTACTGTAAATTAACAACTGAGAAACCTATTATTCATGGTCATGACGATAAAGAAAATTCTGCCATATTAATATATATGACATTTGCAAAATTTCACAAAACTAGCAATATACCCGCACGTTACAACGGACTCTTTTGTTTAAACATGAAAACATTATAAAATAAAAAAAATTCACATTGATTTAATATTAAATTATAAATTCACCAAATTATAGAGAACATATAATGAAAATCAGATTTAATTTTGGATGAAATTTTTTGCACAATATGAGTTAATGATTTATGGTGTTTATGGTAAGAAAAGTGAATTATTCCAGCATATATTATCACCATTAATTTTTATCAAATATGTACAAAGTTCCTAATTATAGCGCATATCTTAAATCTTAAATTAATTTTTTATATCATAACATAAATAGAAATATATTGAGTATTCTAATTTATAAATCATATACATAAATGAAAATAATAGTATAGATAGAAAAGAAATGGAGAGAAAGAGGAGATTAATGGACGCTCTAATTCCTAACTAGAGATAAAATGGGTATACTAAAAAATACCATGATAAAAAATGGACCTTGTAATTCTTAACTGCTTTTAGAGGTGGCAGAACCCGACCCGACCCGACAAACCCGCCCGACCCGCTCGGACCCGAACCCGACCCGACCCGATTTTTTAAGAAAGTCAAACTGACCCGACCCGACCCGAACCCGACCCGACTTGCCACCTCTAACTGCTTTATATAATAGTATAGATATAGATATAGATTGAAATTTTTGCCTTAATAGGAGTATCTTATTATATATATTGAGAGGAAAAGGTACGCATAAAGTAAGTATTCAACTATTTCCAATCGAAAAATACATTAATTAAGCTATATTAATTTCCTGATATAACCTTCTAGTGCAGTGCTCCATGGATTATTGGTCCAGCATTCCAGAGCATCTTGTAGAAAAATTCGCTGAAATGAATGACAACCATACTGATTTTCTCAGCTTTGGTGCTGTTTGCAAATCATGGCGATGCGTTTTCAAGAATAACATTGACAGACTTCCTTCCAAATTCCCCATCTCGCATTGCTTACCGAGAGGAAGACCTTTTCCGCTATTACTAAAGCACACTTCAGCAGATGCCAAGATTCACAGTCTCTTCAGTTTCTCTACTGACAAGATTGAGAAGGTTCCACTGGAACTCGATTTGTCAGTAACAGAAAACAACTGGATAGCAGGTTCATATCAAGGTTTTCTGCTTATGATTAAAAAGGTTACTCACGAACTCACCTTGATAAATCCACTTACAGGATCAACAGTACGCTTGCCGCCATTTTTTCCATGGTCGTCGTTTTTGGGTATGAAGATTGTATTTTACATGGACCCTACAGCCAATACAGATGGCCGTATGGTGGTATTTGTTTGTACATACACCTATGTATATTCGTGCAGTGTTGGAGATCAAGAATGGAAATTCCTCAAACTTCCTGTTAGAATTTTAGATTTCATAAACTATAATGGCCTAGTCTATGCTATCAATATGATGTCGGATATTTATGTAATTACCTTGAAGAAGGAGACCATCGAGATACAATCTGTTTCAGTGTGGAAGCCGCGCTGTTGGTTTCGGATGCAGAACACTAGAAAGTATCTTGTGCAATCATCAGGTGAGCTGTTGCTGGTAGAAGTAGAGAAGCTGGAGAACTTTACTGACACTCCATGCATTATGATTTTCAAGTTAAAAGTCAGATATGACACTGAGAATTGCAAAGTTGAAAGGTATGAATGGGAAATGGTCAACGATGTTGGTAACATGATGATATTTCTTGGACACAAGGGATCTCTATCTGTTGACTCATCTCTGCACCCTGGTACCAGAGGAAATTGTGTTTACTTCCATGATGTAATTTATGGTCAGCCCCATATGGCTGTCTACTATTTAAGCAGCAAGTCTCTGAAATTCTTCTCGCTTGATGTTGCCAAAAATATTAAAGAATCGCTCTGGTTTTCACCTAATCTTTGATAGGAACTAAAATTAAGTACATCTTTTATTTTATTTTTTATTTTTTTGAAGAAATAGCTTCGCCTTTATATCATGATTTTATTATTCATATTTTATTATTTGAGATATGTAGTTCGGTGTATTGACTACTCGTCTTTTATATATGTAAAATAAAGTTCTTTAGTTTATTATTTGACATTATTTAACGAGCACAGAATTTTTGTTTATTTTTTTTTCAAGTGTGCCGCCAGTTTTGTATCGAGTAATTTCAAGCTTCAATATTTACTTACATATGTAAGGAAATCAATATGTTTAATTCGTTCCAAGTGCCACACATCAAGAGTTCGATATAAAATTGTCCCAAATGTAGAAACAGCTAAATAGGTTTTGCTTGCTGCTGTTCTTCTAGTATTTCTCTTTTATTTTTCAGTCTCTTCAATTTTCAGTGACTCCGTTTCTCTGGACAGAATCTTCATCTTTTGGGTTAATAAGAAAATGCATTATTGGAGACAAAGTTACAAACCAAAATAAACCCTGTCAAGTGTCAACCCCAATTATGCAGATAATAGTTTGACAAAAAGCACAAAGAAATTGAAAATGTTTATAAAAGATAATATATAGATAATATAAACTTCATGTAGCGATATTAATGTGCCCTTCTGTGTGGCTATCTACAAAACCAATGAATTCTTTAATCACATTTTTAATTACTTGCATATATCTGTATTTCTCGTGGGTTTCATCTCTAGCATGCAAGCTCTGTTGCGGTGCTGGAGACAAATACAACTATGACGATTCCAAGCGTTGTGGCATGGCCGGTGCCAGTACAAAGGCCCTACGCCAACCCTCCAATTCTTCACAACTAGAACAACGAGATGAATATAAATCTCAAGTGACTCAATTTGTTACTGTTATATGCGTTCATTTATCTTAGAAATAGTCAATAAGCTAAGAGAACAAGTAAATCTCAAGGTTTAATTTCTAGGCGTTGTTTTTGATTTTGTAGTGAGTAATTTCAAGTGTTCATAATTTAACCCTTATATATATGCAAGGGAACAAAATTGTATTTAATTTATTCCAAAATTGTAGAAAATTCAATGCAGATTTTTTTTGCTGGTTCTTCTTCTTCTTCTAGATAAACTACCTTTTTCGATTAATTGCTGCCAACAAACAAGCATCGATTTGAAAAAAAAAATCGTCAAAAAATGAATTACAACAATCATTTTTATGAACATTCATTGTAAGTGAAAGATAGGCCTTGTCCAATTTGGTCCAACTTTTACATTGGAATGTTGGGCTTTGGATAATTGGATCCCAACCCAGAAGAGATATGGGAAGTCTCTTTACTGCATGACTGCATCAGAATTTATTAATTTAATTTAATTTAAGGAGGTAACACAAAGAAGAAGAAAAAAGAAAAAAAGATGGAAATAATGTGATAAAAATAGAAACTGGGAGGAAAGGTAAGCACAAAACAGAAAAAAAAAGGACAAGCAATAAATCCTCAAAGACGCCGCCGTTTTGCAAATAAAGAAGATCACATTTCAATCAAAATCTATGAAAACAAAAACGAACCAATTGCTAATCAGGATCCAGCCGAGTAAAGCCTTGTAAGTGTAATCTTTCTATTGAAATTATTTTTTTCTTGATTGTCGGAGAAAATTTCATAAATAACCAACCATATTGGGTCCATTGAAGTTTGAATTCAAGGCTACTTCAAATTATTCTAGTAGTTCACCAATTGAACTACTGGTTGAATTTTTTCAATAAATTCAAATAGATGTTGATATTTCTACCATTTTCAATCTTTACTTTAAATTAACTACAGAAGAACCTATTATCCATGTTGAGACGATTAAAGAAGCTCTGCCATATGATATGACATCCTGTCAAATTTCACAGAATTAGAACAAAAGAGTTAAAAAAATGGGAGGTATTCCTTGACAACTACTATTTTAACAATCTTGAAAATGAATTTTTAAATATATATGAAAAAAAAATTAAATAACAAAAAATATAGATATGTTCTTTTACTTATATATTGAGAGTGTTTCAAATTTCATGTAATTTCATTATCATTTGACGGTCCGTTAAATATCATTAAATTTGAACCATTATAAATTATATAAAATTTTAATGATATTTAATAAACTATCAAATGATAATGAAATTGCATGAAATTTGAAGTACTATCAATCTATAAATAAAAAAAGATATCTATATATTTTTTTAATTTTTAAGATCTTTTCATATTTATTTGAAAATTCATTGCCAAAATTGTTAAAATAACCCATTCTCAAGGGATCCCTCTCCTAAAAAAACCCCGCATCTTGAAATTGTTGCCTTATTATGAGTTTTTTTTTTTTTGAAAAAATGAAGGTCAAGCCTTCAAATTTCATTAAATTGTTCACAAAATGTGATCTAATTAAATAGAGAAAAGAAAGAAGAAGAAAAAAAAAGAAAATATGCCTGATACAGAAAATACTTAAATTGATCATAAATAAAGTTATTATGAGGTTTTATATTAACTGTATCTGGATACAGCAAATACTTTAACTAGTCTATTCCAAATCAAGAAATTAATACATTAATCAAGGTCTCTTTCCAGATATATATTTTCCAGTACGTTGGTCCAGACTTCCAGAACATGAACATCTAGTAGAAAAGTTCGGTGAAAAACTCGACAGCCATAGGGTTTTTCTCAGATTTGATGCTGTATGCAACTCATGGCAATCCGTCTTCAAGAATAACATTCGACGCATTCCTTCCTATTCCCCCATGTCGCATTGTTTACCGAAAGGAAAACCTCTGCCACTGTTACTACAGCACAGTCTAGATGTTGGTAAGATCCAGTATGTTTTGTCTCTCCAATCAAAAGATGGAGAAGGTTTCAGAGGAGCTTGATTTGTCAGCAATAGGAAACAAATGTATAGCAGGTTCCTTGAGAGGCTAGTTCTTTGTGGCTGACAATACAACTCAAGAAACCGCTTTGATAAATCCACTTACAGGAGCAGAAGTACACTTACCGCTATTTTGTTCGTTTACACTTTGTTATTATTGTAAGAATGTTGTAATTTCATCCGATCCCATTGCTGATACAGACAATTGTGTGGTGATGGTCACTAGCACACATAGTATATCCTCATGCAGGGTTGGAGATGACCGTTGGAACTACACTTATCATCCCTATTTGATTTATGACATAGTGCTCTCATTCCAAAACCATAATCAGGCCCTCTATGAAGTACACAAGACCGAAAGATGAAAAGAACCAGGTGATCGATACATGCTGAATAATCAATGACATGCCAAGAACATATATTTTTTTTTTTTAAAGGATTTGTACTTTTCTGAAATTATATTTCATTCCAGAGATCAGATTTTTTTCATTTATCTACAGGCAAGAAAACAATTAATCGCATTGCCTTGCCTACAGAATGCATCACGAAACAATATGTATTATCCAATAATGTGCAAAAAGAAGAAAAGGAAAACAAAACAATTGGAGAAAAATATCTCCTCATACCCTATCATGTCCCTACAAAATCAAGCAAAAAAAAAATTAGAAAGGCCTAATTCTAGAATAAAATCCTAAAACAAAAGATGAGAGTTGGCATGGAACATTCACTGTAATACACACTTGCAGGATCACCTATCCGAAGTAGTGGGCCCACCATAACAGTCTTCTCTTTTGTGCAGCTCCAGCATTTTAGTTTCTGGCTGGCAAAGCCCTGAAAGATAATAATTGAAATTTTACTTGCTCCAGTGGAACTTTCACTATATGCAGTCTGTCAGATTCAGCAAATCATAACGGACTCAAACCAATATCCCTCTCAGTTCCACAAAAAACAAGGGAATATACACAAATATTAGAAGCCTATATCTCAACCCCCCCCCACACACACACACACACCAAAACCCCTTCTGTTCCTTACCATTGCTGACACCACACTTCTTTCAAAAATCACAATCGAATTCTTAAAGGGTCAAATGTTCTTATTTTTAATGTAAATAAAAAACTTATCCCTTATAGTCTGCATAGTTATACTCAGAATTCAAATTAAATTAATAATAGAACCAAGTGTGTTTATATGTTGGTTGATATATTTCCATCAAAACCAGTTACCAGTGGGCTTCAGCAAAATACAAAAACATAATGGTAGTTTCAGTAACTGCTGATTAGTTAACCAACTTCAACAGTTTAGAATAGTTTGTACATAGCTCAAAGATACTCGGCACATATTTGGGCAGCACAAGGTGGTTCAGATCACCATATTTTTGTTACAGATACAATTGGGCATAAGAGGCAGTTTAATTGTTTTGTTTTCTTTTAAAGAAAGGCCATAATTAGGCAAAGAGATGAGCTCCAGTTGGATGAGGTAGGTCCAAGTGCTAATGAAGCACACAAATGCTCATGTTTGTTAACCATATAGGTAAGACTTAGCAGGTTTGGACCAAATAAGCTTGGGTTAGCTACAATTTTTTTTTTATAAAAAAAAAGGTCAGACCTGAACATTTGGGAATATCCCAGACAGCAATAGAAGAGGAGGAACAATCAGATGAACAGAGTGAAAGTTCGTTCTCATGATTGACATTCATCGCTAGCATCCAAGCACCAATAGTCACATCTTCATTGCTGAACATCCTAAAGCTGTATAGGACACAAAGAGAGAACTGAGAAGAGAAAACTTACATGCTTCATGGAGACTAAATAAGTACTCGTACCCTTTCAACGTCAAATTCTGTGAGGGGGATTTTATGATATCATAGCTTTCCTAGAACTTCTACCCTACGTTTTTTTTCCTCCACAATTACATTGAAAGTATGTCAAACATACATATCCTTCATCACCGTTTAAATCCACATGATTAATCAAAAGGGTAACTTGGGTGTTTGGAAGTAGTTACAAGGGTACAATTACAAGTGCTAGTTATGTGGCAGTCAAGAATGTTTTATATGATACTTCCAATACTTCAAGAACACAGCAGGTCAGATTAACACCAAACATCATAATGTTGGGGCAATTGAAGGTTGTAAAACCAAAACAAAAAAAATGAGAAATGACTCCTATACCTTACACATAAGAAGAGTCATGTGGACGTACATTAAAGAGCTGGGTATTGTTTAACAGAGTTACGTATGACAATATTCAGGAGTTGTAAATGCACAGATGCAAGTTCTATAATTCACCTATTGTTTCTAAGAGCAACCAAGCTAGCAACAACATCTGCCGAAAGTGCATAGATAGGCCCATACGCATGAAAAAAATACTCTTTTCCAAGAAGGTGTGACAAGGGTTCAAACCTGCAGATATGCGACTTCGCAAGTAAATTTCAAAAGTAGAAGTATCATACCAGAACACCAGATACCAATCCATTCTTCCCATGTGCTTAGCTTGTTCTAGACGTGTATTAAAGGGCTGGATTAATTAGATATGTGCAACAATAGAGTATCAACTCCTTTTCATTTGTACTGGACATTTCCTTTTTTCAGTTTCTGATATAAACAAACTTGCGAAATTCCAATTGGTGTGTTTGTTTATAAAAGCACTTCATACAGTATAAAATATGCTATTAAGACGACTCTTGTCCATGAAAATAAAAGTAGACTGTAAAATGCTAACCATTTTAAGTTGGGATCAGTAAAAACAGGCCCCTTCTTCATGCATCCTATGTAGGTCTGGGAGTGAGACCGCTCTCTAGCTATAAGTAATGAAAGCCGATCTGAAACGTAAAGTCATGATTTGTTTATATCTTGCAGTAGAATAGTTAATGTCTTTAAAAAGAAATGGAACTTTTTTAAAGTAATGGACTTATTGTGCTAATGGAAGCAAACAAAAGATGAGAATTAAGATTTATCCCTGGCACTGGATCTATACATGCTAGGGGTTAAAAATATACTTCAGCTGGCATGTCTATTTAAAAAAGTAAACATATCTTGCATGATCTACTGAACCACGTCATAGACCTATCAATAAAGTTGGGTCAGGTCTAGTCAAAAGCAACTTGGCATTAATCACTTGTCATATGGTTGGTCTGACACAGATTGGACCGTATTCCCTTCAATATCTATCAATGATTTAAGCATTGCGTTAATTTTAACATTAATCTTTTCATTTAAAGAAAAAGATTTAAGTAAGATTGCTTGATGAATCACAGAGGCAAGCAGTAAACTGCCAATACAGTTGAACTAAAACCAAATTAGAGGAACAATACAATTTCCCTTTTCTCGGTTGGCAACTGAATGCTCTTTAATACCACATCAACACACAGTTAAAAATAGTGCATAACAACATTAGTACCGGATATGCTAATATGACTATGAATATGAAACTACCACATAACAAAAATAAAAGAAAACAAAATACTAAACTTGCAAATTTATATTACCTGGTCTGAGATATATATCATCATCAGCCTTGACATAAAAATCAGAATCATACAATGCATATGCAGCCTTGAAGAATGCTAACCTAGAACACCAGATCAGATCAGCTATCGTTTTTATAAACTCTTCCGGTTCTTGTATAATGTGTAAGATAAATTGAACTAAAACATTTAAATTACAATAAATTCTTACGTTTTATAAGGAAGTCTGCTATACTCTTCTTCTATGTCTAAAAGAATAAAATCATCGTACTCTTCAATTTCTTTCTGAAGAGCAGCCATCTTTGATTTATCCTTGGTTTTCCCAATCACAAACCTAAAAGCCAGTCCTGTTGACTCTTCTAATCTGTGAAAAACGACATTGAAATATAAAAAAAATGACAGCATATTCAGCTAGATAGTTCACTACACCACATGAGAAATTAAAGTTTCTTTAAAATTACAGAAACAAATTCGAAGCAGATACTATATCTGTAAAACCTAAGAAGGCCTTGGTGATCCGAGGGGAACCAAGTGGAGCGGAGCGCCTTTCTCCTCCCAGCGGATTTAAAACCCGTTTGGATCCCGACGAAGCCCATCACCTTGTGTCGCTCCTTGGCTCCTAGTGCAACATCGCCCGGCAGTTGTGAACTCAGTTCCCAGGAGACGGAGACGGAGAGCGGATCGGATCCTGCGCATTTGCGAGGGCGCGGGGTGGCGGATAGGAACGAAATGGATCCGAAAAGGAAACCAGCGAGGCCGAACAGGAAGCAAAAGAGAGGGATGAAGCGGCGGAGATTAGCGAAGCGGCGAGAGCGAGAGTATGAAGAAAAGAGCTTGGGAGAAGTAGGCATGGCGTGGAAATCGAGAGGAAAGAGATGCTGAGTGGAAATACTGTTTTTACAATTATTTAGGCATTTAATTGAATCAATTAATGATTTCATTAAGCTTTGTCAGTTGATCAAACACAAGCATTTGAAAGACTAGAAGTGCTTTTGCCGTTTGGTCGTGTTTTGGTATGGACCGCGCAATTGAGAAATAATGAAGAAAAAGAAGCTATGATTAAACTTATTTTAATAATTATATTAACCAACACAACATTCATCAAGACATAATTAAACTCAAGTTATAGATTAGTAGCTTGTAATGTAAGTCTTGTTCTCCTTTTCTCTTTTGTCCTCCCTGATACATTCTTAGTGTCATTTTTTTCTTCTTTGTTGATATAAAATTATTAAAATGGCCAAAACCCAATTTACCTCGGAACGTTGCATCAAATTTGATCATGTGGGATCTATTATCAGAATCAAATTTGTTACATGTGTAATTTTACTTTTATTTTTACTTTTGATGAACATGTAATTGCACTTGTAAAAAAAATTAAAGGTTAATATAACATATGCTTCTAATAAGAGCTATTTACTCATTAATTAATTCTCTTTCTAAAAAGGCTCCAGATGGTATCTCCATTCCAAAACTAAAAATCCAAATTCTGAGGATCCGCAATTATAGAATAGCACTAGAAATTTATCATTTGAATATTAAAAGTAGAATAGTAGTTGCACAAATTTAAATTTCAAGAGAGATAAAAAGAAATATGTTTTGGGGTTTATGAGAGCTCTAATTAATTAAAAATAGAGTAGTAATATTTAAAAAGTAAAAAGAAGAGTGTTATTTTAAACGATTTAGAAGTGTGAAAATATTATTTGACAAAATATTAATTGGAATAGTGAAAATATAGAATAAGCTTTTCTGTCCTACACACTATTTTCTTGCGTTCTTCCGCTATTCAACCATGTCCGAATAATAAAATAGCATATTTAGTGTGCTATTTCATATTCTCAATTTGCATTTGATAAATAATTTCTTGAGTTCGGATGGACGTGCAATACATTTTACCGTATAATAATATCACCAAATGTTTTTTTTTCTATTTTATCCATTGTGACTCTTGAATATTATATGTTGTTGGCACGTTATATGATTAATTAAAATAATTGCGAACTACGGTTCTTTCCCCTCTAGTCCAACATCTCAACTTTAACCGTTTTTTTTTCTTTCTTACGGGGAGTTTTTTTTTTATGAAAATAATTTATTTCACATCATAATATTTTAACAAGTTACCGACTGAGAATATTTACCGTAATAGCAGATATGGTCCCTAGCTACATTAATATAATGGGCCAAGTTAAAGTTACCAAGTCAATGTGAGATTGTGAGTACAAATGTACAAAGTACAAATGTACAATGGTCCACGCGAGCACTTTAATTTTAGCATTTATAGCTATTAAATAAATTAATGACATGCGATTTGGCATATTCACAGTCACACTCCTCTGAAATCAGTAATATTCAAAATTAATTTTTTTCCTTTTCACAATGTTTCAAGTTTTAGCCTCGTAAATTAATTGATCCCAAGCGGGTCTGACCCGTTGAGAAGAAAAGAAAGCCGAAATTTCTGATATACAGAAATAGGAACACTAATTTATATCTATACTATTATATAAAGCAACTAATAATTAAATGGATCTATTTTTTATCATTTCCTTGAAATTTTTTATATCTCTAAATACCGCTCATCTAATGATTTATATTAATTTTGACTAATCAGATGAACACGATAACATTCATTATTTTGTATTTATCTACATTGTTTTGTCATATAGGAGGAAGAAAATTAAAAATTAAGAGAAATTATATGAGATTATATCTGATATAGCATATATAATTAATTTTTTTTATATTAGAATGATCTACATATTATTATAATATTTTTATATTTAAATAAAAAAATTCGCTCCAACCGGCTACACAGCTAAAAAAATCAAAGGTAGACATAAGACATTGCGAAATATTCAACACGCAATTTGCAAATAGACATAGTCATATAGCCTCCTCTGGTTACCTCTCTCTAAAAGTCTAATGGAATACGATCCAAGAAACCGAGGGGGGGCCATGTACCCGAGAGTGGGTCCCACTGGGCCGCCTCCGTCGGTCTCCGCCGGAGCTCAGTACCGCGTCGCCTCCTCCTCCGCTAGCGCAGCCCCTCCTTCATGTACTCCCCCCCCCCCGATCTCTCATTAGACTATTTTGTCCTTGTGTGCCAAATCTAGGTTTTAGAGCTTGTCTCTAGCTGTCTACTTTATTGCATTATTTTCTGTGTAGTGATTTAGATCGTTGTGTTCTGTATCAGAGAAGGATAGCTAATTCTACAATTTTGTCCCAATTTCTGAATTGCTTTAGGAGTCAAAGAACAACTTATTAGGACTTAAGTATCAGACTTTGATGGTCCTTGTATGAAGAGAATAATTTGTGGATTAAATTCAGAATGAGTAGTGTCCATTTTTGAGACGCATCAATTTTGGTTTCAAACCAATTGGTATCCAACCTTGAATTATATGTATATTGTTTTTATATTCAAATTAGCACAACTGAGCTTCAGTTTGTAATTTCGATTCATTATTGTAATCTTTCAAACAGCTGGGCTCAGCATCAGAGTTATGATAAAACCAGAATATCAAATTACACCTCCTGTAAGTTGTTTCTGCCTCTCTATTTGTAGTTTTAATCTACCTTTCTTTTAAACATGAATAGAACTTGGTAACTGTTACTGTACATGCTTGTATTTCTGTGACAAAAAAATCAGTAGGTACCATGAAAGATTTAAAATTTTCAACCAAAAATCTGGCATTTTTTAAATAAGTTGATGATCTAGTATTATTTCTCTTCAACTTGGTATTGTCTTCCCACGGTGTAACGTTGGAATTTCAATTACAGCCCCAAATGACACCTCCAATGCCAGATGTTCCTCGAAGCGTTTTCAAATTTGATTTTGATTTTGAGAGGAAGATTCTCGCCGAGGCCGAGAAAGAGAACCCAGATTGGGGTAAATTTGTTGGTGAAAGCCAACAACGGCCTTCTTCTTCAAGGCCACCTGCCCCTATGGTTTCCCCTTTGGTACTTCATTTTTTTTTCTCGCTTAATTAACAGCTTGCATAAGTGCCTCTTATTTTCAATCATGTGCAAAATAGATATCTTCTTTATTAGAAAATGCCCCTAATTAATGTTTGGGGGTATTTCTGTTGATTTTTTCTAGTGAAATTAATCCAAATTTGTTTTGGTAGACTCCTCCGGGGGATCCGGTTGTGGAAAAATATGTCGCATCTGGGTTGTCACGTGATGCCGTTGCGTTTGCAGTACTCAATTACGGAGATAACCCTGTTAAGGTAACTTCTTAATTTTATATTTTGAAGTAAAATAATTAGTTTGGTAGAAGGATGAAACCGTACCTGCTACTTTTTCAAATTTCCTCTATATTGCTTGATCATCGAATTTAGAAAAGAGGCTGCTGTGATTTTTAACATGATTTATTTTCTTCTTTTGATTCATGTGCACTGAAATTGACCAGTAGACATGAATATTCAACGAATATGAGATGATTCTTCTGTCCAATAATGCACTTGTACTTGTTGTGTGCTTGTTTTTTAATTATTTCATCAAAATTAAAATTTCAGGAAGTTTTTTTTTTTATTTAAATATCTAATTTGGTTTATTTGAAGGTAAGGGAATTTGTGAAGGGATATAATGTGCTCCAAGAAATGGGTTTCACGTCTAAAAATGTTGCAGAGGTCTTGGCAATGTATGATAATGACACTGACAAGGCTTTAGCTCACCTTCTTAACAATTAAGAATCTTCCATTATCGCTTCCTGTAGCTCCTTCTCTTCTGTATATATTTGAGTTGTATTATTATTATTTCAAAACCTATTATTTCAAAACCTATAGATATTTTGTTCTGCCTTCATTTTTTAGTTCTACATTAAACTTTTGTTGTTTGTACTGTAACTGAGTGGAAGGAAATACATTTTTATTTTGAGATGATGGATTTTTTGGATTCGTCAAATTCTTTTCTCCATTATATTTGTGTTGAAGTCATTTTTCAGGTAACATAAAGATAAATTACTCGCTGTATTCAATCTGATATATTTCCAAGCCATTAAACATTCAACTGATCACTGATTCATGAAACAGTTGTGATCAGGGGTGCTCAGTTGTGCTTTTACTTGAAAATTTTATGGAATTTTAGCGCTTACTAAAATTTCTAAGTGCAATTTTTGGATTCTTAAGGGATGATACCAGGTAATGATGCATACTCACATCGTAGACTGCAAGTGTCCTTTTTAACAAATGCGATTGAAACATTCAATTTGCTGTTGCTGTTAAACGTGAATTTTAATTAAGAAAATAACGATAATTAGGATAACAATTACATGATCTAACGTAACTTATTAAATTATAAAACTAGACGTAATAATCTAATTTAATCATTTTATGTGGTGAATTATAATTAAATAAATAGAGATAAATATTAATCACAACTTTATCTAATGATCAAGAAATAAACGTTTAAGATGAATTATAACCAAGCATTCAATTTGTTAAACGAATATAATCCGAATACTATTAACGATTTTTAGGTTTGACACAATTTGTGATTTTTCAAGAAATAAATGATTACCATAACAAAATATTCAAAAGTTCTTAATGAAATAACAAAATGAATAGAAAAAAAATCTGGATTACCACACCAATGGACACAACACCCCGCCACAAAAAATCCAAATTTTTTTCCCCACTTTCTATTTCTCTCTCCCCATTTAATTCTTCTCTCTCCTATTAACTAACCCCCCCCTCTCTCTCCCCGTCCCCTCACCCTCTCTCTGCACTACCCTCTTTTCCCTCTCTCTCTCCTCTCTCCCCAGCGCGAACCCGTCCCCTCACCATTACTCTCACCGCTCCCGAGGTCTGTTTTCTCCGATTTTCACTCCACCATCACCCGATCTCTCTCCTTTTTTTTGCCCCAGAACCCCTCGATCTCCCGTCTCTCTCTGTCGAGTTTGCGACGGCCCCTCTCCTTGTCACTCCGCCCTCCTACCAACCCGTACTTGTCGGCTTGGTTGTCGCCTCCTATGACCACTGCTCTCTCTCACCCAGTACCTACTTCACTACCTATCACCTCCAACCCGACCCTTGCAGTCCCGCTCCCTCCTTACGGACCACTCGTCGCCCATATACCGTGCGTGCGCCTTCTCTCTCCCCCTCTTTGCCACTCTCATGTGTTGAGATTTGAGAAGAAATCCAAAAGTTTAAACTGATAAGAACAAGGTTCGACCCGAGAGGTTTGCAAGGGGAGAGAGGAGGTGGTGGCCGGATATAAGGGGTGAGCTGTGCTTGCCTTTTTCCTTGCTTGCTGATCCGATTTTGTCTCTCCTTTGTTTTACTGGTAAACCCTAGACCCTTGTTCCTGTTGTGCTCTTGCTGGTTTATTTTCTCGTTACGTAGGGTGTTGGTTGCTTGTTGCTCGGGGGCCATCGAGCCCCGTGGTTGCCTACTACTGTGTTGTTTTCTATTTTTCTCTCGTTGTTCCGGTTGTTTCGCACCGTTCTAAGTAGGTACCAGTGTAGGTAGTTCTTTGGTACCAGTGACCCTTGTTCTGATTTGTTACACTGCTACCTTGTTTTTGGTTCTGGTATGTTGGGTTATTGTTGCCTCTGTGTTATTCTTGGTACAACCTGTGCTGGTACCTGTTGGCCCCTCTATGTTGTGCTGTCACTCAGCTTGTTTGTTTATTGTGCTAATATTGGCTTGAATTGTGTTGCTTGTGATTGTTTGTGGGATTTTGCTGCCTTAGTTGGGTGAATTGCTGGTATTTCTTGTTGATGCTGGTTTGTGCTGCCTTGTTTGTCTATATCACTCTATGAACTATTTGTGATCGTACCGCCATTCTTACAAAGATCTTGGCCTGTGTTGACCTTCTGTTTGCCTTGTTGTGGTTTGTTTATCAGCCACCTTTATCGATTTCCTTTCCTGTTGGTGATTGGGTTGTTGTGGTGATATCTTGTTTGGTTGTTTCTTCTGGTACTTACGGCTGGGCCATGATAATTTGGGCCAAAGGAATTATAACAGGGAATTTAGTTTTGTTACAAGGCCCATAATTTAAAACTTAAATAAATAGTTATTGGGCCAATGAATGAGCAACTTATTAACAATTAGGATTAATGGAATTTATGAAAGGCCCAAATAACTTAAAAGTACTAAGATAATAAAGGGATTAAATTAAAATATGACTAATTAATTGGAAGCCGCCCCGAAAGGTTTGGCGGTATCCATGGATTAATTACGTAAACCTAAAGAAAATCGGGAAATGATTAAATTTTCTGACTGCCCCCGATTCGGGATATCGGTGCATTTGGCACCAACGATTTGGTAGTCAGCGTATAATCCCGAACATTAAAACAACAACACGTTTTAAAATAAATAAAAATGTGTAATTTAAATTTAAGTTTATTTTAAATTTAATTTCTTTCAAATAATTATTATTTTATTTTTATTTTTATTTTTCATTTTTATTTTAATTCTAGTTTTCTATAGTATATTTTCTAATTTATGAAAAATAACATTAACCTATGAAATAAAATGTAGTTAAAGAAGATAAAATAAATAATTAAGAATTTTAAAGAAATAAATAAAGTATAAAAATAATTTATCATATAAAAATATATATTAATCAATTTCTCTATCTTAATAATTAAATAATATTAATTAATATATATATATATAAATACCTATTAATCAATTTCTCTATTTTTAGATTTAAAAGAATATTAGAAATAAAGAATATATATATATATAATGATAATATTTATTAATTAAATCTTTCATTTTTAAATAAGTAAAAGAATATTAGAATAAAATATTAGATATATTACATATTATATATTAATCAATTTCTCTATTTTAAAATTTATTGATGTAAATATTTAAATCCATGAACTCGAATTTAAAATAAAGAATGGACGTATAAAAGCGATCACGAACGATAAACACAATTTAACGGATCTCTAATACGGCAACTAAAATTCCGACACACGCGTAAATGCAAACAGCGAAATGTTGCCGAAATTTTCGAAAAAGACGACAAACCCGAACAAACGCTTAATTAAATTATCAATCCAATTTAATTATTAATTGTGAAGTAAATCAAGTTAAAACTAATAAACATCCGATTTAAATTAAAATAGGTGATATAGTCGACTCGGATCCACTCGCGGAGTACGAGGTCATTCCCGACCCGACGTACGCGAACACCGACCCCGAGGCTGGTGTTCTACCTCCGGAGTAGAGCGACTCCGCGATCCTCACCCGCACTCCTAGGTACGGTTTCCTGAGATTTAATCTTTTTTCTTCAGAATTAGGAACCCAAACCGAAAATAAAATATTTTTAAAATAAATCTGAATTGCGGTGTTTTTGTCCAAATTAACTAGAGACTGGATCTGACTTGTCATTTGCATCCGGTAAATTGATCAGCATATTCGAGACATACCCGCATTCGCATGTCATATCATATCATATCATATTTCATGTAGATAGGGTAGGAGTAGGATCCGGGAAATAGTCCCGAGATAGGATTAGATAGAATTAAATAGTTCAAGTTGTAGATTATAATTATTAGGAAAATATTATTATTATCATTAATTATTAATTAAATCAGGTAGTTAATCATGCATTAAATGCATGGGAGTGTTGAGAGGCGGACCAGATAATTCTCAGTCTGAGGTTGCCTTGCATAACTGCACCGCTAACGGTTACGTACGGTGTCCCATAGGCCCGTGGGACCCATCGGTCAGTATATGCACTTGCGCATTTTTGCCTGTCGGGTTATCCACCGACCCCGTCAGTTGGCGGGTTCGGCTGTGTCAGAGTGTTTAATTTTTTGATCAATATTATATTATCATTATTCTTAATATAAATAAGAATGTTTATCCAAATTTGAGCGATCAGGATACCGTGTCTTTCATTTTTAGTGTGGGCGGCCATACTCAAGATTGGAATCTACTCCGAGATATTATATTATTTATCCGGCTTATTTAGGATCCTAGTATTGTACGAAGGGCTTTCTCCTTTGGCCCTTAGTTGGTACAGAGAAAGTCGGGATGCGGTCCTCACTCGGCCCTAGTGGGTACAGTGTATGCTCCCATTTGTATATACTCCGTTTTGTTACTTTACGGGATGCGGTCCTCTGACCCTTGGTTGGTACAGTGTAGGCTCCCATTTGTTTCCGATTTGTCAATTCACGGGTAGATATATCCTGTGGCGATATGGCAACTGAAAGCATAATTATTTAAACCCCCTTTGCTCATATTATTATTATTATTATTATTATTATTATTATTATGTGAGGTGGATCATCAGATTCAGAATACCGAGTACGTGCTTTTAGCCGTCACTCTCCTAGGGCGTTATCGCTCCAGGAGGCCGAATTTTCCCGGGTATTCGGGGCATTGGCGTCCGCTTACTCGAAAATCCTAAGTTTGTAAGTTGGGCCGAATACGTGCCCGCTTAGGTAAGTCACAAGTCCAGGGCCCGATCACGTGCCCGCTTGTGGATGTACGATGATCTCGCAACCGGGTTATATTTATACGGGTGTTTTAAATCTCGTACATTATACATATTTATTATACATTATATCCGTATTTCCACAGATTTTTCATTTCAGGTTTATTTACCATTTCATCTCATTCATATAGGAGTTTTTCTCAAACGTGCATAAAGTATTGTTACACTACATATAATTAATATAATGCATTTAAAATACAGTATTGGTAATTGGGTCCAGTCTAGGAAAGAAGATAAAATCTTAAGGCTGGATCTAAATCCGTACTGAGTAAATTTTTAAATTACTCACGTTTCCACGGTGGTTGTGGGATCCAGGTATCACAGGTGCGGGATTGAGTGTGGATGAGAGTGCTAGGTGCAGTCCTGCGCGATGACAGGGATGCTTCGCCACATTTGCAAGTGAGTCGGGTAGTTGGATAGGATCCATCGGGTTTTTGAGTCTTACTTCCTTCTTTTGGGTTTTATTTGAGAGATTGTTGCCCATTCCGATGGAGCTAGCCCCCGCCTATGTAGGCGTTGTATTCTCTTTTTTCATTCTGGACTGTATGGTCATGTATATTTTATTATTATTGTTGTTTTGTTTATTTCGTGTTTTCTCTTATTTTATTCATTTAGCCTTTCGTACGCACGTCTCGTCGTACGTACGTGGCTGGATTTAGCACCCCTAATCCGATTCATTATTTCTGGATGTGACAGTTGCACTCTGCCTTCTAACTGCTGTCTTCAAAATATAATTACATCCAATTTTCTGTTGCACTCTGCTTTCTAACAGCTGTCTTCAAAATATAATTATCTGCTCTTAAACAATTGATCACGTTTGTTGGCAGTATATACTAATTCATATATATATATTCAATTTTGCAAAGCGTGTACTATATCAAACATATAGTCCTTATGATGTCAGATATAATTTCATTTAAAGTACACATTAAATACTAAACATAAATGCTATAATTTATGCTTCCGGTCACTTTATAAATATATTTTATTAGAAATGCTATCTAGAATATCAGTTGTTATAGACTACACTCTCCATACTAATTATTAGTTTTACATAATTCTATCCTTTTCTTAGACAAATTTCACCATATCACCATCGGCAAATATCATTTTTCATGACCATATGTTGTGATGGACCATGCATCGGTTTATAAAATTTTGACAAGAAGAATGATAAACTAAGGTTAATCAATATCACTTGGAAAATTAAGCTGTTTTGGTATTCACAAATTTCTTAGTTCAGTTATAATTTCAGTGAAAAACAGTCATATATTATCATTTTCAAGCTAGCTAGTGTCAATCTAGAACGATAATAAAGTATGTGCAACAAATACAAAACACATAAATAAAACCACGTTATAAAAAAAACAACATTAATTTGACATCACATACCCTTTTTCTCGGTGAATTTGACATCACATATCCGATTGTGTTAGCCTAGGTATATCAACTCGCTCTCTCTCATTCGCCGCCCCCTAAACCCTTTTTCTCGGTCTCTCATTCTCTCTCTCATTCGGCGCCAGCACCAATTCACAAACCAGGTAGGTGAGGATTATTTATTTAAGAGAAAAGGGATCTCCTTACTGCTCCTCCCAATTAATATTCTTATCATTCAGTTCCACACTTTTAATTTTCATTGTATGATGGAGGGGTTTAGTTCTCAGGTTTTTAATCATTTCATTATGTTATATGTTTGAGTGTATTAAACTATTAATTATTTGATTGTTTGAGTAGTATGAATTTCTATGAAATTTATTAATTTTTGTTGAATAACTATGAAATTTGTATGAATTTATATTAAATTGACATTTTTATATTTAATTCTGTTATTTTAAAATTTATTAATTTTTGTTGAATCAACTATGAAATTTGTATGAATTTGTATTAAATTGACATTTTTATATTTAATTCTGTTATTTTGATATGTATTGTGAAATTTAATCATTTTATAATTCAATTTCGAACTATTAACGAATCGAACTGAACAGTTCGAATTTTAACGAATCGAATTTTGAACTATAGTTTGAGTTTGAAACTGTTTATCTATTTCGAATCAAACTAATTCGAAATAGATTTTAAATCAAACTCTAACATAAATTAGTTTGTTCCTGTTAGATTCATTTGCAACCCGAGTTAGGGCACCCTGAGTTTTTTCTTCTTTTTAGAGAGAGAACCCTCAGTTAAAAAACAAATGAACAGGTACTGTCATCGTCAGCGATGAAAATAAAATAATAAAAAAAAAGTATAATAATCGACGCATCTGAAATACCTACTACTCGTGGAATTCACCCGAGTCATTACACATGACTCATGAGTGTACATAATTTCCTTACATTGTTTTATTATTTTCAATTTTCATTGATTCCGTTCATATCGCACCAACTCGACAGCCACAAGCAGCCAATGTATATCCCTCTAAAAGTTCATTTGGATGGAAAAGAGAAGAAAATGGAGACCAGTAAACTCAAATCCAGTGTTACTGCTTGGACCGTAGCGTCATGCTGGAATCATTAGCTGATATCACCTACCTCCTTGTCTTTGTTCTTCATTTCGAATATTTTAGTGATATTTTGTAGATATGAATAATTCGAATTCAAGTAATCGGATGGATTTAGTTTCAAGCGTTCATTTCAATTTTCAAAGAGTGAAAATGTGGAATTAATAGGCTACTCAAGTCAAGGGTGCGCGCGACTTTGTGTGTGGTTTGGGCTGTAGACTGTAGCCTTGTAGAGGTCCTAGAGGATATGTTTGACAAAAAAAATAATATAAATAAATAAATTGATCCGATCTTATCTGATTTAGTATCAGGTTTTACGACAAATAATAAGAAAAGCTTTTGATCTTTTGAAAAGAAGTACGAGGGTTATTATAGAAATTTTTTAAAAAAAGTATGGGGTCAATTAATATTAGTTACTTTAGTTGGTACTTGGTAGTGACAGTTCCTAGTGGAATAATAAGGTTATAGCCAAAAAGAATGGAGACTTCTGTGCAGCTAAGGAAGACTGTAAGTTGTTCCTTGTGGAATAATAAGGTTATAGTCTAAAAGGAGGAATCTATTAAATATTTGATAGGTATAAACTCCTCCTATACAGCGGATGCGGGATTTTGATCGGAAAATGATTATCGGATTATAATAATTTATCGGGTTCAAATTCATTAACTAATCGGGTACTAAATAAATAATTAATAATTTGATATATATTTTTTTCTAATAAAAAATTATTAAAATAATAATATTTTATATATTAAAAATAATAATAAAATAAAGCTCAAAGTAATAGATAATCAAGTTGATTATAAAGTTTTCATCTATGAAAATTTATATTTTGATATTTTTGCATAATTATT
Source organism: Schoenoplectus tabernaemontani (assembly GCA_037127355.1). Taxonomy (NCBI): domain Eukaryota; kingdom Viridiplantae; phylum Streptophyta; class Magnoliopsida; order Poales; family Cyperaceae; genus Schoenoplectus; species Schoenoplectus tabernaemontani. Next base: position 24,399,091 of record CM073756.1, read on the forward strand.
TTATTATACACGATATTAAATATTTTTCAATAAAATTAATTAGACAATTTAAAGGAAAAGAGACAAAAAAAATTCTAAGGAAGACAACTTAGCAAAAATATCACTAAAAAATATTGTTTTTTTTTTTAAATTTAGAACGCATTTGTCGGTCGGTGTTACCACAGAAAAAGGTATCTGTACCAACTATAAGCAAGAAAGAAATCCTTTTCTAAAACTCAGAAGGGTTTGTTTGATACTTATGAAATAGTAAAAATTAGGAATAAAATTATTATTCCGATAAATAAATTTTTAGACTAAGTAGAAGAGTATGAATAGTGCTAATTTAATATATCAATTTATAGGTGAAATACCGAATTAGCTCTTATCGGAATAACGATTATTATTTGATTATATTGTATTATATTATTATATTATGATTATGATTGTGATTATATTAATATTATGATTATTATTATTTATTATTATCAATATAATATTATTATTAAATTATGATTATGATGATGATTATTATTATATTATCATCACTATTAGTATTATTATATTATTTATTATTATTGTATTATAATAAATATTATTTTAGTATTATATATTATATTATGAATATAAATATAATTATTTTATTATTTTATTATTATTATCATGATTATTTATTATTATATTATGATGATTATTTATTATTATATTATTATGATTATAATTATTTATAATTATTATGATTATGATTATAATTTTTATTATCATGATCATGATCATGATTATTATTTGATTATGTTATATTATATTATTATATTATGTTTATATTTATATTATATTAATATTATTACGATATGAATATTATTATTTATTATGATTATGATTATTATTTTTTACTATTATTATTACTATTATGATTATTATTTTTATTATCATCATCATTATTAGTATCATAATTATCCATATTTTAATTATTCTGATTAACAACTGCCAGACAATATTTTCATTCTTCCGAATAGTCAAGAATATCACTCTTCTACCACTCTTCCAAAAAGATATTATTCTACCACTCTTCCAAATCTATTCCTTAATTTATCAAACGGACCCCAATTGTGCAGTCTCTTTTGATCTTATATATAAAAAGAAAAAAAAAAGGCAGAACATAGAAGTTCTAAGTCTCTCCTTCCCATTTAATGTTTTTTTCTCTGTCATATGGAACCTGAAAAAGTCGACGTAAGTGGATGAGACTCGACAAATAAATAATGAGTGTATTTCCTCTACGATAATTTACCGTAGAGTAATTATCTGGATTCATCATGGGTTGTAGGATTTGAACTGCGGACGAGACAAAGACAATGGTGATGGTTGAATTTATAGGGGCCACATAAAAAACGGGCACTTCACACGTGAAGTATTGCAGATGATGTGAGTTCATAAATAATAGAGGCAGGGGAAGAATCAGAAATTAGAATTAGAGAGGGCTAAATCATAAATATAATACAATTTCATTTTTATAAGAGGACCAAAGAATACTTGTATTTAAAAATATATAAAATTTAAAGGATGAAAAATACAAAATATATAATTTATGGGGTAGGGGATGTCTGGCCTCTTTTACTGTGGCTTTAGTTTCGCCACTGTATAGGGGTTATGTTGCAACCAAATCGCTGCTTTAGGAAAAATTGAATACGCACAACTAGTGGCCACATCACAAAGATTTCTTATTTACTTAATTTTTTAATAATAAATATTTGGTCATGAAAAGTGAGATCTAATATCTTCATTTTCACAATAATTTTGTATATCTCTAGAAAAGTAAATAAATTCAAAAATTAAGAGAATTTGACTAAACAAAAATAAATTTAGGTGTCTCACATTTTTATTACTCATATTGACATTTATATTTTATAATAAGTATTGATAAAGTGGTCTAAGACTAATTTTATAATAAGTTTGGCAAGCGTAGTAAAATTAAATCGGAGTAAAAATTAAACTGCATTTAAAGCAATAATATTTGGTAGAAGCACAGTAAATAGATGTAGTGTTCCTGTCACATTTGAAAGATTGAATACTTTATTATAGGATTGTTTGTCAAAAAGTTTAGGAACTTCGCTACATAACCATTAACGGACCGTTCATTTCAAATTGAACAATCAAAATCTGAAATTAATTACTCAGAAATATCTGAAACTCTCCAATGAAGACCGCACAATCTGAGTGAATTTCTCTCGCGGATCTTGACACCTGCCTTCTGGTGTGCGAAGTGTGATTGTGGAGCGAACAATTGAGTTGAAGGGCTCCATTGTCCAAGCTTCAAACAAGTTCTAGGGTTTCCGGGATCAGAGATGTTGGGAGCCCTTCCTTTCCGTTGGAGATCTTCTCCTTTCGTTAGCTCCATAGCCATCCAGTCCATTAATAGTCGGACTTGTCCTCCTCTGTCTCGGGCTGTTGGCCCTCTGCAAATAGTTTTCCTGGCCATGTTGGGTGTGCATACGGGGAAGTGGTACACGGTGATCGGAAGTTTGAGGATCGAATCGCTAAGAGCAGCGGACGGGGGACAAAGCCCACTCACGTTCGCCTCGGTCCACAAGGGCAATTGTGAACCAGGTGCATGCGCTGTATTGGGTATTTGGATGGCAGGAGGTGCGAAAATCTGAGCTCAATTATTTTTACCTTTTCAAATCAAACCTATATTTGTTTATAAAGACCAGCGGGATCAGGGGGGCACGTGAGGAGAAGGAATTAATATGGAAGGCCCTTGGGGCAGCATGGTATGCAATTGGTAAGCCTTTGCACCCAATCAAGGAGGAATCACCGGCACGATTTGTGGGATTAGCACAGATTTGCCGATTCTGGCAAGGAATTACATTCCTAAAGAGAGAAATTGCACAGAAACTCTCCTCCTACAACACATTTTTTTTCCACACATACACCAATTGGCAACCAAATCACAATTTCTTCAATGACACCCACGAGCACAGACCACCAAAATTTGATTAACCAGTTTGAAGCAATGGCTGTCAGGCACAACTCAAAGAGGGCGATTTAGCTATATGAGGCAGAAATCACCAATACGGAATGGAACTGTTGCCTCATCTTCAAGTAACTACGAAACCTGTTGTCTTTTCATATCTGAAGGAGGCTTTGTTTAAGGGCTGGCGATCATATGATCTGTTGAAGGTCACAAGGTTTGTCGAGGGGCTCTACAGAATTTGCAACAGAGACAGAAAGGAATAGAGTGATACTGCAGGCACCATGGCATTTCAAGTAGGACCTCCTGGCTATAAAGCCACTCACTGTGGCGCCTGCTGAAAAGGATCGAGGAGAATGCCGTGTCCAGGTGTGGGTGCAGCTGCATCACGCACCGTTGGGCAGGCTCGAGAAAGCGGCCTTACGGCGGCTGGTGAGCGAAATCGGTGAATTGGCAGACCCAGCTTTAGAAGGAATGGCAAAATGGGAGAAGTTTGCACGTAAGGTAGTAATTGACCCTGCAAACCCACTATGTGACAAGATACCCCTACTGCTACCGGGAGGGGAGAGATGCGAGGTGATAGTCCATTACGAGCGTATACCCAAAGTCTGCTTATACTGTGCAAAGATAGGGCATGAGCTGGATGGCTGTGAGGACAGAAACAACCTCATGTCACACATCAAAACCTACCCTCCAGAGCTACATGACCTGCTGCGAGAGAAACTGAGTCCCACCTATGGCGCATGGATTAACAAGGACTATTTGATCCCAAAAAAGACAATACTAGCAAGCGCTCAGTCTGGAGAATATGGGAGCGGGAGTGGAACGGGGTCAGGAGACTGCAGCGCTAGAAAAAAATCTGAACATCAATGAAATCCCACCTAACGAAGACCAGCACATGGGGGAAGTAGCTGCGAGATTGAAAAGAGGTCGTGATGAGATAACGGCGAGGAGACTTCGGTTGAGCTACGGGCGATACGACGAATATAAATAATCTGATGGTTGTAGCATTAGGTATGGCCACAGACGCAGGGAAAAAAGGGAGATTCAAAAAACAAAAGGCGGTGGGGCAAGCCCTGCCGCTGAACCAATGAATTGCTTATCTTGGAACTGCCGGGGTGCCGAAGGCCCCGAGAAGATGCAGTTCCTTTCAAAGTTGCTCCGAGTTCTCGAGTGATGTTGGCTTTCTTAAGTGAAACTAAATCAAGCATGGAGAGAGCAACACACCTCTTGAAACACATTCAAAGGTTCTCTGCACATGTGGTCCCTTCGATAGGTTTATCGGGAGGATTGTGGTTGCTGTGGTCAAGAGATGTAAATCTACAAGTACTGGAATACAGCCAACACTACATCTTTGCGAGAGTACAAGGCCCGGATAAAAACACATGGGTCTTTGGGGGCACCCTATGGAGATGCTAGTCACAAAAAAAATGGCCGATTTGGGAAAAAATAAGGAGATATCTTGCGACAAAGACTTTGGGAACCCTTTTGTTGCCTAGGCGACTTTAATGCCATACCTTGCATTGCAGATAAATTCGGCGGTTCAGACTGTCTAAATGCCAATAATAGATCCTTCCGTGACCTCATACAGCAAACCGATCTGATGGATTTGGGATATAAAGGACATGCCTATACGTGGACTAACAGCCAATATACTTTGAATCCCATTTATCAGAGACTAGACCGTGTTCTGGTCACCTCGCTTTGGCAGGAGAAATATCCGACAGCATATGTCAATCATCTTCCTATGATATATAGCGATCACTCCCCAATCCTCCTAAGGATGGCAATGCCAATTAGGGGGCATGCAAATTTTCGAATGGAGCATTGGTGGCTGACCTTGCAGGGGTTCGACCAACAATGTGCCCGGTTATGGGCAGTGTCTACAGGCCTAGATTGGACGACAAGACAAAAGAGGTTGGGAAAAGGATTAAAGGACTGGGCACGAAAACAACCATTACCCTCAAACAAACTAGCAGACCTAGAAAATCGACTCCTAACAATTCAATGTGTCCACCCGTCAATCCGAGACTTTACATGTGAAATCTGATTGAGGGAGGAATATGAACGCACACATGAGCAAATGGAAATATGGTGGCACTAGAGATCCCGGGTTAGATAGGCCCAAATGGGGGACCGCGATACCAGATTCTTTCATGCCTCAGCTACAGAACGTAGAAGGAGAAATATGATTATCACTTTACAAAGGGAGGATGGGACATGGACGAGCAATGAACAACAGACACGAGTACTATTGGTAGATTACTACAAAAACCTATACACGGAGAGGGTGGTAGAGGAGGAAACCAGGGAGTTATTTTTAGAACAGACTTTTGAGCTACCAATGATCCACACCGAGGAGGGGGCACACCTAGCTCGAAGTTCCACGAAGGAAGAGATTTATGACACTCTATGTCAGATGGGCCTAGACTGGGCACCAGGACCCGACAGGATCACCGTAAGATTTTTAAAGAAGGAATGGCATGTTATGGGATCAATTGTGGTTCAACAAATTATCAGTTTTTTCACAGGAGAGCCAATCCAAGAAGGCTGGGTACTGAGTAATCTAGTCTTAATCCCAAAAAATGAACATCCCTCAAAACCCACACATTTCAGGCCATTAAGTGTTTGCTCAGTCTATTACAGACTGTTCATGAAACTTATTGCAAAACGAGAATCAAACCCCTCCTATCTAGATTGGTCTCTGCTAATCAATCGGCTTTCCTAAAAGGTCGTAGTATTCAGGAAAACATACTCTTTATGAACGAGGTGATGCACTCCTTCCAAAGCGAAGATTACCATGACAAGGCCTTTGCCCTCAAGGCTGACCTTTTTAAGGCTTTTGATTGTTTGAATTGGGAATACCTAAGGCTGGTACTAAATGGGTACGGCTTTCCTTCACAGTTGTGCAATATCATAATGGAGTGTGTAAGGAACTCAAGATTCAGCATTAAACTTAATGGCTCTAATGGAAGTGACTTCATTACACCACAGAGGGGCCTTAGGCAGGGTTGCCCGCTATCTCCATATCTATTCATTCTAGCAATGGACCCCTCACAAGACTCCTTGCTGGTGCACAGAGAAGGGGACACCTAAAGGGGGTTGTTTTAGCTCCCGGAGCCCCCCACTAACGCACTGTTTGTATGCAGATGATGTCGTTCTTTTTGGTGCAGCTGAGGGCCCAGAGGCTGCGCACCTAGCCACGATCATGGAAGGGTTTGGACGGATTTCAGGCTTGTTCATCAACAATGAGAAGTCTACCGTCTGGTTCTCTCGATGAACTGACCAGAGAAAGAAATTAGCAGTGTGGAGAGCAATGCCAACAGCTGATCCTAACGACAACACTGTCTATCTAGAGCACCCTATGCCAGCAGGGAAAGTGGGTTGTAAACACTACAAAGCCTTAATAGAGAAGTTGTTCCTGAAATTTGGGGGGTGGAAAATGGCTAGACTTTCACACGCGAGGAGATTGACCTTGATACAATCAGTTCTGCAAGCCCTACCTATTTACTATATGGGGGCGCAACCGCTGCCCAAAACAAGATGCTTAAACAATTAGAGGCTGCAATTAAAAGATTTTTTTGGGGGAAAATGAATCAATCACATTATCTAGCATACACAGCGTGGGACCGGATTTGTCAGGAAAAAAAGGATGGAGGGTTGGGCCTACGGAAACTAGAAACCTTGAATAATGCTATGCTTTTCAAAGCTTTCTGGATTTTGGTCACAAAACCGCAAAATATCTGGGCACAAGTGTGTGTGGCAAAATATCTAAATGGTTCAGGAAGTACCTTATGGACCGTTGGAGCCTCCCCAGCAAATAGTACATTATGGAGAAAAATTATACAAACCAGAGATACAAATATATTACAGAAATTTACAATTAAATTGGGGTCTGGGGAGGACACGCAAGCGGTCGGAGCGCCTTGGTTCTCGGACTGGTAGAGGGCAATGCTGGCAGCAGCTCCAGACACAAGGAAGGTAGCAGATCTTTGGGATGACCACAACCAAAGCTGGGATGAATCAGCCCTGCAAGCTCTTTTCGATTAGCAAGCTCAAACATAAATTAAGCAACTTAAAGGACCAATACGGGAGATATGCATACCAGATTTAACAGTTTGGATGGGGACAAAGTCGGGTCACTACTCGGTTAAAACAGGCTACAAGGCCATACATGAGCAGGTATTGCATGAAGTGGCTGAACCGCACCCTTTCTGGACGGATATTTGGTCTTTAAAGGTGCTACCCTGGGCCGTGACTTTTCTATGGAGGGCTGGTAAGGGCGCATTACCAGTACAAAGTGAGCTACATAGAAGATTAAGGCATATCTCACCTATGTGCCAGCTATGCGGGACGAGTCGGAGACAGTCCACCATATGTTTTTCCTCTGCCCCCACGCTAGGGCTACATGGGGAGCCTCCCCGCTATAGATCCGCACGCCCGAACTGCCGCTGGACACCGCTGAGGCGTGCATGCATCTCCTACGCTACCTAGATGAACAACAACAAAAGTTAGCCTCTTATCTAGCTTGGAACATATGGAAAGCCCGCAATGGTTTTATCTTTGAGAACAGACCACCCATGCCGCTAGACACAGTGTCGTCCTCTATCACAATGTGTCAACTCCCCCAAACCCCTTATTTCACTACGGAACCACATAGACAAGAACAACCGGAACCCAGAAATAACTTGCATACCTTGTGTGAGGGAGTTGCCTTCGGCATGTCGGACGCCTCCATAGACACATCGGAAATGCGGGCATTGCGGTTGCCTACTTCTACGACAACGGGCGCTCCACCTTCCTGCATTTCACGCCGATGGCTCGCCGAAACTGTCTTCCGAGCGGGCGGGCGCCGCCATGGAGGTTGCGCTCCGCCACTAGACCACCCCCTTCTTCCAGCAACCTAAAAAAATATACACAGACAGTCAACAACTTGTAGATTTCTTACAACAAGGCGAGACCGACCAGCTGCCCTGCTGGAGAGGCGCTAGGGAGGCCTTCTCCTACTTGAGCAAACTCGGGGGGCCGGGAGCTCAGAACCCACAGATCGTGCATGTGCGAAGAGAGGGACTTACCTTGGTCCACGGGCTGTCGAACTATGCACGCCGCACAGGAAGAAGTTTCATCGGCTCGCCGACACAAATGGAGCTGGCGCGGTGGGGGGTGAGTTCGGCGCTGCTGGCACCATCCGCCTCCTCTTGGCCAGCGACCACTATTCTTTCTGCGAACGGAGGCCAGCCGCCAGTGCGCGAGAGGAGGGCCGCTTTCGACAGGGAGGCGCGTGGGAACCTCGACCCGGGTTGAGGTGGCTACCCATTTCTCTGCGTCTTCATCAGCTCAGCAGGAGGCTAAAGGCAGTGAGTGAAAATTAAAGTTTAGATCTGGAAAAAAGAGAAGGTTGTGTTTGAACTGATGGAGGCGGAAAATAGGAAAGAGAGTGTTAGGGTTAGCTGGCTATTTAAAGAGAATTTGTGAGGGGTTTGTTTGTAAAAATTTTCTCAACTGAACCCTGTATTTTCTGTGAATCAATAAAAGCTGCCTAAGGGCTTGAATGTTCAAAAAAAAATAGATGTAGTTTGTGTAAAATATGTTGAAAGAGAGAAAAAAATGGTGCTTTAACTTTAAGCATTTATGAATGTGGTTTAACTTTACTCCACCTAAAATCACTTCAGTTTAATACTTTAAATTGCTTTAAAGCTTATTACACATTTACTATATCTACCAAATAAGGGGATAATTTGCTGCCCACCAAGTGATTTTATTTTGCAACAAAGCGGGAGGACAACCCTAGTTCATATGTAATTGATAATCTCTATTTCTTATTAAGTGTGTAAGTTTTCTGATTCCATAATAATCAGGATTGATTGAAATTCATTGATTAGTTTTCAGATAAAACATGAATCATTAGGTATATCAGAGATTTTTGTAACGTGATATATTGTAATGAAAATATTAAAGTTTCTGCTAAATTCATAATACATCCGCTACATTAAAAAATATATAATTTATGATATATCTTTCCTAAAAGACATCATTTTGCTATCAAATTTGAATTATATTTATTATTTCATTGATTTTTTTTGAGGAAAGTTGTGTTTATTACATAAAAGAAGAATGATTAGTTATATTTGCTTCTAATTTTGTTTGTTATCATATTTTATATCATAATAGGATGATGTTCTTAGAAATATACAATGGAAGATATATTCTCTTTACAAGGTATTAGAAAAAAAATCATATTAATTAAGAAATAAAATTTGCTAAATCGGTTTACTCCATATAATGTTCATTAATTGCAGAATGTCCTCTTTATTATATGAATTTTATTTCATCATGTTAATTAAGAATTAAAAGAACATTATACTTTTTTGAATTAAACAAATATAATAATTATACTTTAATCAATGTATAAGTAAAATTGAATGATATTTCATTTGAAAAGTGAGCCATAGCAAAACACAGACATGATAGTTAAATTTCAACTTTCTTTTGTAGTAGATTTTTAACATTATCCTTAAAAATAATGTAAAAATAAATTTTAATGAGCAGAAAATAAGTAATCAATTATGTTAATCATATCTGTTGCAACCGGTAAGAGTAATATGATATAAAAGTAAAACAGACAATCTCTCTAAAATAAAATAATGTTTCTACAATACATTTTTCTTTTCTGCATTGTACGAAAAACGTGAACTTTGTAGCAACTATTATGTTCTCTATTTTAAAGTATGTATAAAAAAAACAGAAAATGTCATGTACAAAGTTCTTTTTTTTTAGAAAAAATGGGGTCGATATCAATCATTCAAATTTAAAATAATATAAATATAAATTAAAATCCTTTTTGTGTATGATATTTTTATACAGTTGAATAAATAATGAATGGGAAATGATATTCTTTTGTTTTTTGGCGCCATGTGTTAGCGTATCAGGTAGCTTTTTCCTTTTTCCCTAAAATATGTAAAAAAAAATACAACAACCAATAAATAATAGTTTATTTATTTTATATATAATTAGTATAAAATTACCCGTAAGATACTTGATATATTTGAATTTTACTACGAGATGGGAAGTTTTATTTTTTATTCTACTTCCAAAAATCACCCGACAACAAAAAAAATGATGATTTCTTAAAAGGAATTGATTCATGAATGCCATTTTTTAGCTCTCAAAGAGTTGATGATTATTGATTAAGGCTGCACAAAAAAGGTCGGACTCATGATTTAGTTTGGGCTCGATTCAAACTCGAGCTAATTTGGTTTGATAGTTAAATAAGTCGAGTTTGAATTGTGGTTGGCTTGACTCGTAACTCGACTTGGCTCGAATAATTATAGCATATATATATATTTTGCTAAATTCTAATCCGATAATCTCTCTCGTTATCTCACCATCTCAGCGGTTTAACAACTTATCATACTCGCTTGTGACTCAGCTCATATATCTGATTCGATAATTTTTTTAGTGATCCATTTGTTCAAATTAGCACAACAATTTTTTTTATTGAAAATATAATTTTTTTATATATCAATTTCGTATGTATCATTTTTGTAGATGTACAGTTTATAGACATACTAAATATAAATGTCAAACCGAGTCAACGTACATGCATTGGCTTACAAGCCAACTCATGAGTTAGTTTAAAAAATAATGAGTCAAGTTTGAATTAGATTTTTCAGCTCGAAACGTTTTATGAGGTCGACTCAATTTTTTATGAGTCAAGTTTGAGTTAAGCCTAACTCGATCAAACTTGACTCATTTGCAACTCTATTGATGATTTTTTTTTTAAAAAAAGAGGGGCTAGTAATAATACGGCACTTTTGCCCAATTTTTGTTTTGCATGAAGGTTAGAGCGCATTTTTGCATTCACAAGAAGTGTATATATATATATATAGAGAGAGAGAGAAAGAAAGAAAGAGAGAGAGGGGTTGACTAAAATACAACGCGCTAAAATTTTAAAATTTAAGTTAAAAATGACCAATCTAAATCGTTCAATTTATTCTTCATATAAAATTCTTATAGAAAATCAAATTTTATATTTTTTAAAAATTTTTTGAGTAAGAATAAAATCATCACCATTGACGATCCAAATTCCTTAAATCAAGCAACTTTCTTCTTACCCAAAAAATAGTAATTCAAAAAAATATAAAATTTAATTTTTTACAAGAATTTGATATGAAAAACAAATTGAATGGTTTAGATCGGTCATTTTTAATTTAAAATTTTGATATTTTAACGCGTTGCATGGGTGCATCCGTACAATGCGTTGTATTTTAGTCAACCTCTATATATATTATAAAAATTATTGTGATAGATTATAATCTTACATCAATTTAAATTTATGTATGTTAACGATTTTTAATATGTTATTCACTGAAATGAAGTATTTCTATTCACTGACGAGCTAAATATAAAGTTTCATCGGAGGATGAAAATTATTTTCCGTCAATCAATGATGTGCATATATACTGCTGGCACATTTTGAAAATTTCTTTTCCACTTTTATTATACTTTTTTTGCCTTTTTGTTATACTTTTTCCACTCCATTTATATTCCGTGAGACCGTGACCATCAACTAACTTCCTTGTTGGCGCATATTCTGATACTTTTTTTTTCTGGCAAATGTCTACGATACTTTTAGTATATTATTGTAAACATTAAAAAAATTAAATTATACTAGCTTAGTATTTATAAATATTACATACATCATAAGTAACACATCAATAACCATAATTTTCAACTTAATAAATACTGATATCACTTATGTTAATTGATCGAATTGATTGATTGTCAATATACCCTCTGAAGATCAGGATCTTTAATTGGACTTGTGCATTTTAACAGAGACAGATGAAATATGAAACCAAAAGTCCATGAAGGCAATGACTATCAATGTTTAGCTGACATAGTAAAATTAAAGTGAAGTAAAAGTTAAATTATCTTAAAGCAACAGTGTTTGATAATAAATGAAATAATTATGTAAAAATATAAAAAAGCTTTAATTATAAATTATAATAGATATGCTTCAACTTTACTCCACTTTGAATCACTTTTATTTAATATTTCAAAGCACTTTAAAATATTTACTACACTTAATCAGTCAAACAAAAGCATATCATTAATTAATTTTATGTTATATGCAGAAAGGTCCCCCAAAAATAAGGAAACTACAAACACTTTTATTATAGAAATCGTATATGGAGTTGTTGTTATAGGCGCGAGAGAGGGACGCTTGTAAAGAAACGAGCGTGGCTTTGCTCCTGAGTCGTCTTCTCTTGTTGTCAGGTCTCTGCTACTACAGGACAGGTCGAAAGACGTGATCGGTCACGAACCTAATCTCTCTCTCTCTTTCTCTCTCTCGCGCGTGGGGTAGCTTCTCTTTGTAAATTTTATCAATTTATAATTTTATATAGCTACCAAATCACTGACTACACAACAATAGTCTATTGTGGCGCTCTTTTAGTTTTATTTCTCTTCGATATACATGTACTATACATTCACAGTGTTCGGTTAAATAACACTAAACAAATTGAAGAACGAAAAACGGAGCGATCAACCGAGAGAGGGATAGAGCGTGAGAGGGGTGATATTACTTTGATATCTTCGTAAGCCCAAGGTTAGTTAAGAACATTCCAGGATTGTGTTATTCTTCCTTCATTTCAGAATTGAAAGTGCAATTTCGCGGAAGCTTGAAAAGAGCAAAATTTGTTCTTGATACATAGATTTATATCATTTATAGCAGTTTCACGGGAAGATGCTTATTTGTTAAATTGTCTTTATATAATGTTGTATTGCTTTACTGTAACATGCTCTGCTCTTTTCTATGAGTACAATGAGGGAGCTTCCTTCCCAAAAATAATGTATTATACAACTATCTTTTTTGTTCTTTTTTTTTTAAAATTAATGTGTCTGCATGAATTGATTTTTTTCAAGAGAAGCGATAGGAGTGGTTTGACATCTTCCAAGGTTATCATGTTCCATACATCATGATTGAATATTCATTTTCATCTTTTTTTGATCTATTTTGATATACTCTGCTTTATTTCTTTTACTAAAAGGCTAAATTGTAGTCCCATACCCATTAATTGATCATTCAATTAGGTAATATACCACAAAAGTGTTCTCCTACTTTTGCCTGGGTTATGGGGCACTTTCTATTTTGACATTTTGTTATAGCCTCACTACAGAAAGTGTATATGATCCAAGTACTGGCAATGATCAGTTTTTATGTTACTATCTAAATTTTCATTGCAATCAGTCTAACTTCTGTAGTTGCATAATTTGAAGGAAGCAGCTATTCAATGCTAAACGCATAATCCAGGATTCAGGCAAGATGGTTTCTCTTGCAAGTAAGCCAAATTAAAGTTCTTTTATCTCCGGAGCATTTCTATTTACATTATTTTCTAAATTTCTTCAATTTTCTTGTTCTTTAGGTTGGTTTACTGGTTTCTGTGGCACAAGCATGTGTGCCTATGGGGACGGTGCTTGTGGATTTATGGGAATTTTGGACTCCTCTACTTGCATAAACCATATAACAGTGCTGTCAATTAGTGCTATTCTCACTGTTTTTCTTCTAATCAATTTAATTCTCAGAATAATCAAAACAAATGTCCCAGTTAGAAAGGTTTTGGGGCTCTCTTCACCTCTCCATCTACTCTCAACCGCCTTTAATGGTGGTCTGGCACTTGCTTATCTCAGCCTCAGTGCTTACATGTTGATAGAGAATTTTACTAAGAGCTACATAACCTATTACGCACCACATTGGTGGCTTTCAGTATTATCTCTTGGGTTTTACCAGCTCCTTTTGTGCATGTTCTTCACTTGTAGGAATAGATATCTCAAAATCTGCTTAGTATTACCGACCATATTTGCTGGGTTCCTATGTTGTTCTTCAATTGGTTACCTTCTAAAAGGGAAGAAGTTAAACATCGATGCTTTATTAGATATGTTGTCTCTACCAGGTGCACTTCTTTGGATTGTTTGTGCATTTTACATACCTCGAGATGAAGAAGAAATCATTAATGAAAATCTGTACAAGCCTCTCAATACTGATATTAGTCCAGTCCAATTGGACGAAAAGCTAAAAGTGGAAAATCTTTCAACTGCTGGGTTTTTTAGCATAATGTCCTTTTGGTGGTTGAATCCATTGATGAAGAAGGGATATGAGAAGCCGTTGGAAGAGAAAGACATGCCTGAACTAGGTGAAATAGATCGGGCAGAAACCCAATACACCATTTTCTTAGACAAATTAATCCATCAAAAGCAAAAAGGCAAGCAAAATTCTTCACCGTCCTTCTTTTGGACAATTGTTTCTTGCCACAAGAGAGATATATTCATCTCTGGCTTTTTTGCATTGCTTAAGGTACTCACTTTGTCATCAGGTCCCATGATCCTTAATGCATTTATTAAGGTATCATTGGGGCAAGAGGCATTTAAATATGAAGGTTATGTTTTAGCTGTGGGTTTGTTCTTTGCAAAATGCACAGAGTCTCTTTCACAAAGGCAATGGTATTTTAGGAGTAGAAGGCTAGGTCTACAGGTTAGGTCATTGCTGTCTGCTGCAATATATAAAAAGCAACAGAGATTGTCGAATTTAGCCAAATTGACCCATTCTTCTGGAGAAATAATGAATTATATGACAGTTGATGCCTACCGTATTGGGGAGTTCCCTTATTGGTTCCACCAAACTTGGACTACTAGCTTGCAACTATGCATTGCTCTGGCAATCCTTTATAAAGGGGTTGGTTTAGCGACAATTTCTTCAATGGTTGTGATAATTCTAACTGTTGCCTGTAATGCCCCTTTGGCAAATTTACAACACAAATTTCAAACACGGATGATGGAAGCACAAGATGAGAGGCTAAAGGCCATGTCAGAGTCCTTGGCGAATATGAAGGTGCTAAAGCTTTATGCATGGGAGAGACATTTTTGGAAGGTGATTGAAAAGCTCAGGCAAAAGGAGTATGTTTGGATAAGGGCCTTTCAGTTGCGTAAAGCATACAACATTTTCCTCTTTTGGACAACCCCTGTACTTGTTTCAGCTGCCACTTTCTTGTCATGTTATCTTTTGGGTGTACCATTAGAGCCAAGCAATGTCTTCACCTTTGTCGCAACTCTTCGTCTGGTCCAAGATCCAGTACGACAGATACCTGATGTGATCGGGGTTGTGATCCAGGCAAAAGTTGCCTTTGAACGCGTTGTGAAGTTCTTGGAGGCTCCAGAGTTGCCGACTGAAAAAGTGAGGAAGGAGGCTTTTGCGAGTGTGGAGGAACTGATAGTGATGGAATCATGTGATTTCTCTTGGGATGAGAATCTTTCAAGGCCCACATTGAGGAATGTGAACTTAGTGGTGAGGCCTGGGGAGAAGGTAGCAATCTGTGGTGAGGTTGGATCAGGAAAATCAACTCTTTTGGCAGCTGTTCTAGGTGAAGTCCCAAAGACTTGTGGCATGGTATGAATTTTAGTTATAGGTCAATTACTTCCCTTGCTTGTTTAGGAATAGTAATTAGTAAATTGGTTATTGCAACATACTAAAAGTTTGATTTTTCATTTAGTTTTTATAGTGTAAAACCATTTTATTTTGACAGAAAAATGCAATACAACTACAGAAATGACAGGTAATCTATATTATTACTGATTATTGAATTGGCTAAATGTAGGTCCAAGTTTGTGGAAAAATAGCATATGTGTCTCAGAATTCGTGGATCCAAACTGGAACAGTGCAAGAGAACATCCTTTTCGGGTCTCCCATGAATAAGCAAAGGTACAACAAATTATAATCATCTTCTTTGAATCTCATACTAGATTATTGTGTGAAACAAAAACATCACCTTTTGATTTAAGAACTAAGGCTCAAAATAATGCACCTCTGTCTTGCTTTTCACTAAGGCTCAAAATAATGAACCTCTGTCTTGCTTAATCTAGAAGGTAAGCAATAATATTTTATTTATGCCAACCAATTAAACCGTATCCTAATGTTATTCTCAATTATGAAGTTAATATAAAGAAAAGAATATTTTATAAAGTGTAAGTTAGCAGTCCTATTTTGGTGACTAAATATCCGTTCTGAACCTACTAACCAGTACCAATAAGAGTTGAGCCTGAATTCTAAGATTAATCCAGAGAATTCATTATATTTCATTGTCAACAGGTACCATGAAACAGTAGAGAGGTGCTCATTGGTCAAAGACCTTGAAATGCTCCCTTGCGGAGACCAAACTCAAATAGGAGAAAGAGGTGTCAATTTAAGTGGGGGCCAGAAACAACGTGTTCAACTGGCTCGTGCATTGTACCAGAATGCAGATATATACCTCCTAGATGATCCCTTCAGTGCAGTGGATGCACAGACAGCTAGCAGTTTGTTTAATGTAAGCATGTATTAAATTGCATACGACCCAACTATTCATTCAGAATCCATTATCTATTTATTTATTTTCTTTTGAAGAAAAAGATGGAGCAAGCTACTCAAATTTGATGTCCAGAATTTGTTCTTATTTACATATTCCTTTTACAAAATGACTATGCTTGAGCATTCCCATTTAATATCTTCTGACTTCTAGCATAGAATAAATTTTACTTGGTTCTCTATCCGCTGTACTAATGTAGGAATTAGCATGTATTTTGCTTTTGGTTCCTCTATTTAAATTATTTCTGTTCTTTTGCAGGAATATGTAATGAGAGCATTAGCAAATAAGATGGTTCTCTTAGTTACTCACCAAGTCGATTTCTTGCCCACATTTGATAGGGTCATGGTAATTATTATGATCAATGCTCATTGAAACTAATTTCTGAACAAACAACTTAGACCGATTATAACACATAACTGTCTCGCAGTTAATGTCGGATGGAGAAATTTCACGGTCTGCCCCTTTTCATGAGTTGTTTGCATCATGCAAGGAGTTCCAGGATCTAGTCCATGCACACAAAGAGACTGTTGGAATAGATAAAGTTAACAACATGGTCTCTCAAAATAACAAAAATGAAACCATCAACAAACATGAGATAAACAAAATTCATGGTGGAACCATAAAGAATGTGCTCCGGAAAGAAAATATAAAGCCGTCAGGAGATGGATCTGATCAATTGATAAAGAAAGAGGAGAGAGAGAGGGGCAATACAGGTCTAAAACCTTACATGCAATATTTGGGAAAGAATAAGGGATATTTATATTATTCCGTTGCAGTTTTGTCACATATAATTTTTGTTGCTGGGCAAATTTCGCAAAACTCATGGATGGCTGCTAATGTTCAGAACCCAAATGTCGGCACACTGAAATTAATTTTAGTTTATTTGGGGATTGGATTTGGAACGATTTTTGTATTGTTCTTCAGGTCTTTCTTTGTGGTTGTCCTTGGATTAGAGGCATCCAAGTCATTGTTCTCCCAGTTTCTTGGATCACTCTTTCGTGCACCAATGGGATTTTACGACTCTACCCCTCTTGGTAGAATTCTTAGCCGGGTCAGACAAATATCCCTTTGATAGTCTTGTTCTTACAATTATTTTTGATAAAATGTTCTTTATAGTTGAGATTTAAATATTTAGCATTACTAATATAACAATCAATAGAGTTCCTCAAACATGATATAAGTATATAACAGGTGTCATTCTATTGATTTTGTTTTTTGTATCTGTAACCGAAGTATTTGTAAGATGTGCAGGTCTCATCTGACCTTACTATCGTTGACTTGGATGTGCCATTTACATTTGTATGGGCCACAAGTGCTACATTGAATGTATTTAGCAATCTCGGTGTATTGGCTGTTGTTACTTGGCAAGTTTTGTTTGTCTCAGTACTGATGATTGTTTTGGCCATTCGAATACAGGTTAGCATCAGGAGAACATCCTAACTTATCATTTTTCATTTAGAATTATCATTTTATTTAATTTGCTATGTTGCTGCTTGTTATGTCACTTTCCTCCTTGTTAGTTATACAAATCTGCCATTTCATGATCTAAAAAATCGATTACAAGTTTACAACTAATTAGAGGTTATGACATTGTTCATGGGTTGAAATGAAATCCTTGCTTCATATAATGTTGGCTAATTTTCTTTTTACTATGTTTTAAATGTAGAGATACTACCTAGCTACAGCAAAGGAACTAATGCGAATAAATGGTACCACAAAATCTCTCATGGTGAACCACCTATCAGAGTCAATTGTTGGTGCAATTACTATAAGGGCGTTTGAGGAAGAAGATCGTTTCTTTGCAAAAATCCTTGAGCTCATAGACAGAAATGCTAGTCCGTATCTGTATAATTTTAGCTCGACTGAGTGGCTGATCCAACGGCTAGAGACAATGAGTGCTGCAATATTGGCCTCATCAGCACTTGCCATGGCACTGCTTCCTCCTGGAACATTTGGCGCTGGTATTTTCTTCTTTCTTTGTTCAATATGACTTGCAGAAATTCAAAGGACTCTTGTGGCCTTCTTAAAGAGATTTGTCAAGTTACAAAACCATGAGATATCAGCACCAAAAAAAAATGGCCTAAAAAAATTTCAAATGACCACCTAATGCATATTTTCAATAAACATAACATGTAAACATCAAGAACTGATATAAAGAGAAAAGTACTCTGATCCTAACGGAATTCTTCTGCCTCTAACATCCTTCTATACCTAGAATCTTTTTCTTATTTGTTTGAACTCTTGATGCTATCAGGACATGAATAAATTGTAATAATCATTTGTCAGATGCAAAGCTGATGAATGAAATAAAATAAAAAATAAAGCAATGATGAAAGTGCAAAAATGTCAAAGTCAAAATTCTAGACACCAAGAGGTACACACTTTAAATTCCTTATCCATTGTAGACATAGGTGCTGTTTTGTTAATATAAAAGGGTTTTGCAAGTTGTCTGCGCTAAAGACAATTATTCTTTCACAAAACCCTTTTCTTATTGATATCCTATGGACTTATTTTATTTGAAAGCAAACAGTGTTTTCTCACTTGATCTGTTGCACATGTTCCATTTTAAATTGAGATGCAATGTTTCAAATGCAGGATTTGTGGGAATGGCACTATCATATGGCCTCTCTCTGAATATGTCGTTTGTTTTGTCCATACAAAACCAATGCAACCTTTCAAATTTAATTATATCAGTTGAGAGGCTGAACCAGTACATTAACATAGAAAGCGAGGCACGAGAGGTGATAGAGGAGAGTCGACCACCTCTTAATTGGCCAGTTACTGGTACAGTCGAGCTCCAAGACTTAAAGGTTATTTTTATTTATGTTTGAGAAAAATGATGTTTCTTATTCTGATATGCACCAATATATGCTAATTATAATGTAGATAGGGCAAACCTGTATGTCGTGTTGGTTGGTTGAATCTCTTTGGTTCATTAATTTGAGGCACAGATTGTTTCAGGTCCCAAGTTGGTTGAGTCTGGATCAGATTAAGTTTGAGGCTGATGGGCGCTTCTAGGATGGTCAGATTTTAACATGCCAGGCAACTATTACTCTGGGCCTGCTCAGAACATAATGCATGTGCATATATCAGATTCCATAGAAAAAATGAAATTTTCCTATGCGGATACCTTATCATGTTACATCAGTCTATTAAGAGTTGTTAAGATTTTTTCTTCATTAAACAGATAAAGTACCGACCCGACACACCTCTAGTCCTGCACGGTATATCATGCACATTCCAAGGTGGAGACAAGATAGGTATCGTGGGCCGCACAGGCAGTGGAAAGACGACCTTAATAGGTGCTTTGTTTAGATTGGTGGAGCCTGCTGGAGGAAAGATTGTAATAGATGGACTGGATATTACAAAAATAGGGTTGCATGACTTGAGATCTCGGTTTGGTATTATACCACAAGATCCGACCCTCTTTCATGGGTCAGTTAGGTACAATTTGGATCCATTAGGACAGTTCACTGATCAGCAAATATGGGAGGTAAGTTGCAATGAAATAATAGTTGGTTACAATTATGTTTAATGGTAGAAGTTTTGAGACTAGTACTTTGTCAATAATAACAAGTTCAGGTAAGTTCTAAAATTTTTGTACGGGTATAATACAAGGTATAACTAGGAAATATTTTGTTTCTTGTACTGCATATGTGTATATATACACCAACATGCTGATGCTTTGACAGAAAACAGAACCTTTGTGAATAATTCAAATATTATATAAAAAAAATTGAATGAATTAAGTCCAGTTGTCAGGAAGATGTTGAAAAAAATATTTGCAATATGATCCTTTTGTGTCACCAATAAAACTAGGAGTTGATGCTCTCTCTAAAATACTGAAAGAAAATAAATTTGTTGAAGTTTGTGATTTATTTAAATGTTTTAAATATTTACCTGATTTGTTCATTTACTTCTATTGTTTTTCAAGGTTCTCGAAAAATGTCAGCTTAGAGAAGCAGTTCAGGAGAAAGAGGAGGGTTTGGACTCACTAGGTACTGATTCTGCAATATTGTATTATGCTTTTCTAACAGTTGCAATTCACTTACCACCGTTACAGAACTTAAATTAACAGTTATGTGAAATATTTATCTACAGAGGTTAGTGAATACCAGCAGTTGCCACCATAAAATATTTCATTCTTAAAATTTTTTTGTTATTCAATATGTTAACCCTCTATATCTTTCTATGACGTTTTTACTCTCTGATTCGTACATGCTACTTATTATGCCACTGGATCGTTTGGCATCCAGTAATGTTATGTCTCCAACAAACACTTACATGTAAGTATCATAAGGGAGTTTGTAAAAAGATTGAAGCGGATGCAAAAGGAGGAGACCACAAATTAAGATCTATAAGCTCACTGTAAAGTTGCATTTATATAATATATTCTCAGTTAGTGCCTTTTCTGACATGCAGTTGTAGAAGGGGGTTCAAACTGGAGCATGGGCCAGAGACAACTGTTTTGCCTTGGTAGAGCTCTTTTAAGAAGAAGCCGCATACTGGTTCTGGATGAAGCAACTGCATCAATTGACAATGCAACTGATGCGGTTCTTCAGAAAATGATTCGAACAGAGTTCGCAGATTGTACTGTCATTACAGTCGCACACCGCATCCCCACAGTCATGGATTGCACCATGGTCCTTGCCATTAGTGATGGTTAGTACTTAGTACATAATCTTGTTTTATCTGGAAGTAGCAGTGTTTTGGTTTCTGTTGAGGAAAGTTGAATCCAGGTGATGGATATCAAATCGTTTTGTTTTTCTGGCTGATTATGTTAATTGGTATAGGACATTTGCTATCCAAATTCCCTGCTCATGTTCACTTCTGGTTGATTATTAGACCCAAATTTTTTTGAACGGTCAGATTGGTTTTGAGCTACAATTGAAACTCCCAATTTTAAGTTATTTTATTTATTTAATTAAATTCGAATCCTTTTGTTGAAATTATTTTTATTTATGTATTTATGAACTTAATAAAGCCCAGTAAATTGTAGGTTTGAAGGATGCAATAATTGAAACTTGAAAGTGTATTAGCTTCAAAGGTTTCACTGATGCACACTCAAACCAAATTCATTTCCTTTATTAATTGGTGCTTAAAGTTTGAACTTGTATCATCTTTGGAGCTTTCTAATGCTTTTTAGTCGCATATTTTTATAAAATTTATTCACTAACAAGCTGGCATTTTATTCCAGGTAAACTAGTAGAATATGATGAACCGATGAAGCTGATGAAAACTGAGGGATCACTGTTTCGAGAGCTTGTGAAGGAGTACTGGTCCCACTCTGCGAATTAGCCTGCAACTTGGAAGTTGGAACATCATAAAACTATGTAACTTGAAGATCTCTCACAATGGTACCCAGTAACCATGGAGAGAGACGCAAAGGATTTTGGACACAACGGAGCAACACAATTGGACCTGAAATGTAATCTAAGATCCAGTGTAGTTCTTGGAGAAAGCTGTATTCTCACTGTTGACTCAATTTACAATGTTTTTGGAGCGATGATAGTGTAAAATGGATATAATGTAATTTTAACACTGGTAACTTTGGAATGATAATGATAATCAAAATAATAATTATCCAAAAAAGAGATAATTGAAATAGTAAATAACTGGGTAGATGGTGCAAAAATGCAAGAAGAAACAAGTAGTGCAATAGTGCAAATTCAGTACATGGTCATTGTTTCATCATGTTAGAAATAAATTACGATAAAATTAATTCTCATTTATTACTTAGAAAAATAGATGCTAATATGCTATATTAACACATCCTCTTCCTTGCATGAGTGGATCTAGATATCGATCCCCATTCTTTTGACAAAAATCTTGAATTCATATGTTGTATTTCTTGAATTCTAAACAAAAAAAAAAGAATAGTCTATATTTGATATCAAAATATTCTCAAATATGCTTGACCATCGTTCTTCCAGAGAAAAGAATTTTACATGGTTTTATCCCCATATTTTAAGAATTTTGCCTCGCATTCCCCTGCTAGTGGCCATTGGGTGAACACAATTGTTAGCCGTTTACATATTTTCTGTGCTAAAATTCTAGAAAACTAAAACTAAAGAAGTATAGGAAATGCCCAGAATATGAAGTTTGTAGCAAATTTTATCCCCTCAAGCTGGCTCATACAAACCTAGCATATGCCCATCTATGCATCTCATGGCTGCAACCTGCATCAAATTTTAAATGGTTCAAACATCATTTAGCTCCTAAGACCGTAGTGCCATGTACTGTCATGAAGCTGTGGCAATTATTCTTCAAGGAAATATTTTCCATCTTTGATGCACCAATTTCAGGTTTTCTTCATACCTAATTTCATGAACTTGCAATTAATACATTAATCATGACTTACATTTGGATTGCAAACCATATGGTTCACAATGGAAGTATCTAATTAACTTTTAAACATGTAGTTCTGAATCAATATATGCAAGAACACTGGTAAGGCAGAGTAGCTCTATTACACTGAGTAAACACCGTGCCAGATGTCAATAACACAAAAAGCTGCAGGATACCAATTGAAACAACAGCGAATTGCTTTACAAACCTTTCCGTGGATCTCATACTTGATGGGTCCGTCCAACTCGGCACCTAAAGCCATGAGTTTAGTGATTGTACCATTTAAATCAGTAACAGTGAAGGATAGCATGGTTGAATAGCAATTATGTCTCTCCAGCTTACTACAATGCATGAACAAAACTAAAATTAGTTATAGAAAGACATTTTTGATGAATTTCTTCAGTACCCATTAAGAAGTATTCTACCCATAAAGGCTAAAGCAATACCCATTAGGAAGTATTCTAACATTGAAAATAGAATGCAAGGTCAATTCTCTCCTTTCCGCATACTTCAGATCCCTAATTGACTTGTAGGAAAAAAAAAAACACCTTCCAATTTCCCAAGAAACGAATTGAATACCGAGAGAGAGGATTATACTCTGAGTGCATGAGAGCGAGCTTGAGGGGGCCGGACTGGAGCTCGGCCCAGCGGAGGGTACAGACATTGAGGGTGAAATCAAGACCGTCAGCGTAGAATCGTGCGGCTTTGGGTACGTCTCTGTGCATCTGCACAATCCATCTCAACGCTGCCGCCATTCCTTCGGTCTCTCCGTGCCGGGGGAGAACTGAGAAGTGGGGTTTTCTTTCCTTGGGTGGTGTCATCTCCAATTTAGAATGGTTTGGACAATTATTACCCCATCCAGTCCTCTGAATTCTGATCGGACGGTGGACGCTTAGCATGATTCATGAAGAACGTGTGATATGATCATATGATATCAGATTATTAAGAATGTTTTGTCATAATGGCCACCAAATAAATTTACACTAATCGTCTGTCAAATTTATTTCCATTCGTACTACCTATCAAAATAACTAAAATAAATTATTTGATGAATGTTTATGACAAAAATATACTAACTGAAAGGCGAAATCATTATTTTGTGTTCTTGAAACACATTTTTTTTTTGCCCTGCATATGGATGCACCAGCGGCGGAGCCACATTGTCATATCAATTAACACCAGTAACTTTTAAAAAATATCTTATAAATTTATATATTTAATTATTATTATTTACAATAATGTTTAAAATATATAAGTTGACACCACTTAATATATTTTTTTACCTCCGCCACTGTTGCACCGTTCACAATGTTTCTATTGCTGAATATATGCAAAATTGATCATGCTCAAAAACTAATTTTGAAAAGCCAAAAATAATAATTTGACATTTCTAGATCATATATGTTAATATGGATTTGAAATGTAAGTCATTAGTATCATTTTTTTGTGGTCCGACCATTTAATCGACCATTTAACAAAAAAATCATTATTAAGTTATCCTATTCCGGTGTTGAATTTGTTAAGAAATCTAAAGAGGAAATACCATTGTTAAATGCATTGTTTTTAAAGTGCGGCCGCATAGTCGCATATGCGGTCCACTTATACTTATGTGACGCGATGTCGCATGTATAAGAGTATGCATCCGTATATTCAACAATGCGCATTATTTTTTAAAATATTTATCGTATTAAGTCTATAAAATTAATTATATTATATTTTTCATGTAAAATATTCAAAATTATATTAATATCTTATTTTATTTTTTATTTTACATTAAAATTCTTTAAAAATAAATTATCAATTCAAATATTGTAAGTATTTTTTAAAATACATATCCACATATTTAATCCTCATACTGAACCGCATATGCACCTGTATGTCATATATGCGTTATGCAGTGATCAATCATATATATATTGAAATCCGCATTTTAAAACCTTGGTTAAATGTAATAATTTTCGTAAAAGATAAAAGAGTAAAGATTTCTCACCCGTACCGCAATATATTGTATATTTGTTATAGAGATTGAATTAAGTGCGAGTTCTTTTAACTTTCGCACCTCCAAATATTATTTATACTCGTGAGTTGTGACAAATTCGAAATATAGTAGTTACAAAGACAACAATTCTTCATAGATAAATAGACAAAATTTCTTCATAAAGATTGATTATTTGCATATAGAATAAGAAATTTATGAATTTTAAGAACGAAATAAGTTTCATAGTGAAAGCACAATTTATTATTTAAATTCGACGTTAATTTAAAAAGACGTGAAAAGAAATCGGATATAACATAGATATCACTTGAACCTTATTAACCAGCACATTCTCTCCATTGGGCTTTAGTAAAATACAGATTTATTTCAAGAGATTTACTGGGCCCACCACACAAGCCCAAATCATAAATTGAATTATGGACCGAGCCGACATACACTTATTGGTTCTCTTCGACTCTTTCTTCAGTTCAGTGCCTCCGCCGCTCCGATTACATTACACCGCCGCTCTCGATTTTCGCGCTCTCTTTATCTCTCTCTGTGGAAGGTCTTTGCCGAGAACGAGCAGTAGCGATGGGGAGGGCAAAGAAGGGGCCGAAGTTCGCTGCAGTGAAGAAGATTGTGAGCTCCAAAACCATAAAGAAGTACAAGGAGGAGGTCTTAAACCCTAATAAGAAGGATCTATCAAAGCAGAAGCTGCCTCGTAACGTGTTCGTCTCTTTTCTTTTCTGTGTAATTTCTATTTATATGCAATTTCAGAGGATACTCTAATACTCTTGTAAAAGGTGGACCATTCGTTGTTTAATTTTAATCAAGTGGTACATCCAACGATTGCTTTCATATTATGTCCAATTTGATTTGTTAATCATTGCATATTATGAGATGTTGTTGATATCCTCTGATTGCACATGTTTGAAATCTTGAGGCTGGAGTGCAGCCCATTATGTTATTATCAGGTCTTTTATGAGGGATTGTGAGAACTAATTGAGGCACTATTAGATTTTAACAACATCATGGTTCCAGATAGAAATTAGTTCTAAATTTCAATTCATGCTTTAGGTTAGAGAACTAGATTAATTAGAGAACTTCATATTTTCTCTTTTCTGTTGTATAGGCCACAAGTTTCTTCAGCATTGTTCTTCAAGTATAACACTGCATTGGGCCCGCCTTATAGAGTCATCGTGGATACCAACTTTATTAACTTCTCTATTCAAAATAAGGTGCGAAATCAATTTATGTATATATATGTTTGAATTTTTTTAACAGGTTCTTTGTGGATTCTGTAAGTTCGTTGGATGAATGTCTATAAGAGTTATTTTAGATGGGAGATTATTTTGGAATAACGGATTAGCGGAAAATTTGGGTCTCTTTATTAGGTTTGAGCAGTTAATTGCAAATAATTAGCCAATATCATTGGAGTTATTATACTGGCTAATTTAAAATGATAACGTGTGTAAGGCCTGATGCCTATTACACCATCCATTGAGATATTTCCTTTGACATGTGTTTCGTTTCTGTGTAATGCAGTTGGATTTGGAGAAGGGAATGATGGACTGCCTTTATGCA
The DNA here is from genome assembly GCA_037127355.1 of Schoenoplectus tabernaemontani. Taxonomy (NCBI): domain Eukaryota; kingdom Viridiplantae; phylum Streptophyta; class Magnoliopsida; order Poales; family Cyperaceae; genus Schoenoplectus; species Schoenoplectus tabernaemontani. The sequence continues at coordinate 24,425,342 of CM073756.1, forward strand.
AAATGTTAGTGTTAATATGTTACTCTCTTGTACTTTCTAATTTTACCTAGCTGTACATTTCATCTGATTTTCTTTTTTGTTTGACTTGGGCATTTATTTAATTACACATTTTTTTGTTGTCTGCTTTTGTAGGCACACCGTGCATAACTGATTGTGTTATGGCTGAACTGGAGAAATTGGGGCAAAAGTACCGTGTTGCTTTAAGGTTGTATTTCTTGCCCTTGCTAATTCTTTTAGATTTTAGGTAACTTGTTCCTTGAAAAATATAAGTCCTATAGTCTATAACATCATGTGCACCGATTCAAGAAAAAGAAATACTATAAAAAAATTGCAAAATACATCAAATGTATTACAAATATTGTTTTTATATTTTCCACTACACCCAAGATGTTTCCAGTGCATGCATAATTGAGTTATGTTTAGTTAAATTTTGAAGAAATAAAATAAAGGGCCAAGATTTTCAACACATAACAGGATGTAATTTTCTGGTAGGCAATCTCAAAGTTTTATTCTTATTTGCATATATTCAAGAAGTTTGGGTTATGTCTAGATGGATTTTATATAGTCTGTGAAATTGCCAGATAGAAATGGGTCTAACTGTAAGATTGCTTACGGCCAAATTTTTCTGTAAAATTAGGTGAAATATCTGAGAGTTTTCTAGTGTAGGAAAATGTTAGCAGTATCTGTTAACTTGAATTAAAGAGTGATATTTTCTGGATGTAGTTTATTTATATATATATTCACTTGTTGTTTTTCTTGTTTCAGGATAGCAAAGGACCCAAGATTTGACAGGTTACCATGCACACACAAAGGAACTTATGCTGATGATTGCATTGTTGACCGTGTTACTCAGGTGCCTTTGTTTTCACTTTATTTGTTCTCTGCCTTTATTTGTTAATAAATATGAAAATATATGCTGAAATTTGGTTTAGAAATATGCACCACTGTAGAAATTTTGTTCACATCTATTTCACTCTTTTGCTAACAACTTCAATTATTTTAGTGTACTCTGCAAAGTTCCCAAATATTCTTGTATTTACACTGAGCATGTGTGAAATAATGGATGCTAATTGCAAATGTAAAAAATATTTGGTTTGCAAGTTCTGTAAAATGGATGGATCTTATATGCAAAAGATCTGCTGCTATTTGAAATTGGTAATAACATTCTTTGTTAAACAGCACAAGTGCTATATTGTTGCCACATGTGATAGAGACCTGAAGCGGCGTATTCGCAAGGTACATTTGAAATTGAGCCTTGTGTACTTTGTTACATTAGTCTTTACTGTGGGTTCGTTTTCCCTACATGAAATCTTTATTGTTAGTATATAACAGGTCATTATTAATCTCATGTGTTTGCCAGATACCTGGGGTGCCCATAATGTATATCACTCAGCATCGTTACTCCATTGAACGACTTCCTGAAGCAACCATTGGTGGAGGTATTTGTTTATTTTTTTTTTGCTTTTGATTATTTAAGAGGATTTGAGAAATTTATTGCAAAGATTATGCATGCGAGTAATGTGAAACTTATAGTTAAATACAATTATTGATTAAAATGTATTTGTTTGTATTTTTGTGCAGCTCCAAGAATATGATCAACATGAATTTCCAAGAGGCCTCATCTTTATCATCAATACCTAATTATAAAAAAAAAATTATGTACTTGTAGCGACTGTCTGTCATACATTATTTATTGTAAGAAAATTTTGTAGCGGTAGTTGTACTTCTGTTAAGGTGTTTTTCTATTTGGAGTAGAGCACATGCCAGTAGATGAAAACTTAGTATACATACTGGAAAATTATGCAAATCTGAGCACCAACCAATCTATTATATTTTGTTACATTACCATCTAGGCTGATCTAGTTACAATGCGGGGAACTATTCAAATGGCATATTGTTGATTTTTATATGTTAGTCAAACGGATCGTCTGATAGTGATTAAAATTGTATATATATTTGTTTAAATATTTTGAATATAAATATGAATGCGGATATTTCTGGATACGAATCGAATATGATTGAAGCAGAATTTTATCTGTATGATTAAACCAAATTTGTGTAGAAATCTTTAGACCTTAGTTGAATGTGTTAGGTGGGTGGACGAGCAGGTTTTGTTTATGAAAATTAGACAGATCCTGATGTAAACTAGTTGCGTTCTCTGTACTGTTCAGGAATCTCTACTTGTTTTGTTGCAACGGTTCAGATTTTTTGTTGAAATTTTTGAATTAATATTACTCATCGGACTGAGTTATTTATTAAATAATGCTATTATCTCTATGATCATTTGTGTTGAATTTAGAATTTTCTCTCAATTTTATTTGTTACACGAAATATTACATAATTTAGGAGTATAATTGTTCTATTTGTTTTTTTTTTTTTCAGATTACCATCAATTATGAATTTCAACTTTCCTTAAACGTCGAATATTAACTTTTCTCTCAATTTATATTTATTTTACATTAATTATATATTCATGATTGAAATTTACATTAATTATAAAATTTTCTTTATTTTTATTTCTTTATTTTCCACATGAAAAATATGAATTTTTATATTTTTGAAAAATATCATCGTAACAACGCACGGACAAGATATTAGAAAAATAATAATCTTTGTTCAGTATTGGATCAGAAACCACGAACTAGTTCATGAAAGAAGAAAGTATGAAAAGACTAAAACAACCATGTGGATTCGACAGCCATGCCTATGGTTAGGGGTGTCAATAAAGCCTGAGGCCTGTTAGGCTTGTCCGGACCCATCCGACCTGACAGTTGATTCGCCTTGGTCCGGAGGTCAAACGAGTAGGGTCGGCCGGGCCAAAGTACGGCCGGCAGTAGAGGTTTAAGGTGAGGCCCGCCCGCTCGACCCATAGTATCGATAAAATTTAATAATGTATTGATATGTATTATTTATATATTATTGTATATTGAATCAATAATTTATTTTATTTATTTATAAATCTCAATATAATATTATCCCTTAAATTATATAATAGCACTAGTTATTAACATTTATATATATATTTGTGCTAAAAATATCAATATATCATATATTAGATATTTAGTTATCATATTAATATTCTATATTTTCATTGGAGATGTACAAACTACAAACTTAATTAAATATACTGATCATTTTTTAAAGGTATAATATAATTAAGAAGAGAGAAATATTTAATCAAAGAAAAAATTAATTGATTATGCAACAACTTGGGCTGGGACGGGTATGGGCGGGTAGGCTTGTGAAACATCATGGGCGGGTCGGGCCATCAATTTTAAGCCCGGAGGCAAGGGCCGGATAGGCCGAGCCGAGAGTTTTGAAGTACGGGCCGGGCACTGGGTTTGGAACAAACCCGGCCCATTACCATCACTACCCACAGTTAGGGGTATCAATTATTGACCTGACCCGACGGGTTAACCCGACCTGAACCCAACCAGACTCGTCGCATCAGGTTCGGATCAACCCGACCCGACCCTATTAATTGTGTTTTTTGAAGTAATTTTATGATTTATTGCTTAGATATACACTAATTATATACTAATTAAGATTAATTATAAATTAATTAATATTTTATTATTTAAAATTATATAAAAATAATTAATAAATATTTAATTATTTTACACGGGTCGGGTCGACTCGTGACCCGTCGAGTTAGGCATGAGTCAAATTTTTTGTTGAAATTTTATTAAATATATATATAAATATATATTTTTTAATTATTTATTTAAGAATATATTACCAGGGATGAAGTCCGAATTAAAATAACGTGTACAAGTAATACACTATTTTCAACTATACCTTTCTATTTCATCTTGTAATTGTGATGGAATTTTATGATGTCGTACTTATCAAGTCTTTTAGAATTTTCTTTAGTCAATGATCGTTGGAACATCAAGTGGTCATTTGCTTTACAATATTATATATTTTATGTTTTAGTCATTTGTACCTTCCTTCCAAACCTAGCGAAGGCGATTTGAACGTCATTTTCACAAACAAATTGAAAATTCAACAGCAAAGAATAATCCATTCTTTTTCCATTGAACGTCATACCACCTCTAATCCCAACCATTTCTTTATTTTCCAAGTCGCTGGCCCATTCTATTTATTTATTTATTTTGTAACTTCAGCTCTTCTGTGACTTATTTTATCGGCTGCATATTTATCAGGGGCGGATCTTAGGCTCTTATATACATCAGGGACTCTTTGGATTTTAAAAAATAGTTCTTTTCGGTTATGATTTCGGTAATTTGTCTCCTCCTGAAATTTATTTTTGTCCACCTGAATTGTCTCATTTATTTTATTGAGAAAAAATATTTAATATCGCGCATAATGAAATAATTATACAAAGATATCGAAATATAAAGTTCCGTAGACGGAAACTTTCTTCATCAACTTGATTATCTATTACTTTAAGCTTTATTTTATTGTTATTTTTAATATATAAAATATTATTATTTTAATAAATTTTTTTATAAGATAAGAATATATATTAAATTATTAATTTTTTATTTAATACCCGATTAGTTAATGGATTTGAACCCGATAAACTATTACAATCTGATAATTACCCCCGTCTGACTAAAATCTTGCATCCCTGATGTCTATTGTTTTGTGTTATAGTAGGGATTTTTATGTGGCTTAACGAGCAGATTAGCTGTTCCGATTATGATTTTTTCCTTTATTTTTAAAAGAATCTTGTTATAGTAGAGGAGCAATTATGCATTGGCGGAAGCAGGATAAACCATAAAGTAGTTTTTTTTTCTTTTTGCGAAATTGCGTTATTGTTTTCATAGTGACATGCTGTGATTTAATGATTCGGATATAAATAGAAAATAGTTTATTGGTTTTATAATATAAACAAAGCAATTCTTCTATCATTTAGAGTAAGTATTATAGACGAAAAGATCGGAAAGAAATTAATGATCGTAATTCAATTACATATGATAATCGCTAAAAAATTTCGTAGCAGAGCTTCTACTAAATGTTGTTTCAAAATAAATAAAACTTTCCATAAATTTTATCAATAACGTTGGTAAATAAATAGTGTTTTTTAATGTACAATTTGAATAACTTAAAAATGTACTGCAAAAAAAATCATATGAATATTCAAAAGTCTTGTTTCATATTTACTTTATATTTAAACATAAAAACTGGTACACAAGTATCACCAGGTCAAGGACCGCATAAGAACGTGGGATCTATTAATCACAATCTATATAAAAACATATACATTTGCTGATTTTGAGAAGGTGAGCAGTGTACAAAACTGGATCAATCTTATCCCAGGTACACACAGAGGATAGAGAGAGGATGGAGAAGAGACTTCCAGTGTGTGTAACAGGAGCCTCAGGTTTTATTGGTTCATGGCTTGTGAAGAAGCTCTTAGAGAAGGGCTATATGGTGCATGCCACAGTAAGAAACCTTGGTAGTATTCTCTCTCTACCATTCTCTCATCTCCCAAATAACCAAGATCTTTACAAAGACTCAAGGAGTGCTCAATATTTCTTTTATCTTTTTGACAAATTAATTATCATTAATGTTCCTTTTATTTTTCTTTCACTTGAAGTTTCACATGTTCAATAAAGTTCCTGAATTCAAACTACAGGAGATGAGTCTAAGGTGGGGCTTCTAAAGGGTCTACCAGGAGCCGACGAAAGGCTGTTTGTGTTCGAGGCTGATATCTACGACGCCGGCACCTTCCGGGCGGCAATTGAAGGGTGTGAGTATGTCTTCTTGGTTGCTACTCCTCTGATGCATGATCCTCTCAGCTCTAAGGTTACTCTACTGACTACAAATTTCTATCTACATTTTTTTTAAGACTAGGAATTAATGTCTGTAATGAAAATAGGTCAACATCTTAATAGGTTTTTATTTAAAAAATAAGGGAAGTTAATGTCGATTAGTTTTTTGAATTATTAAAATACCGCCCAATAGATAAAAAACGAGAGAGATGATGCGAACCCACCAAACATGGGGACTTCACATCACATGCACATCAACCCCTAGCTATAAAGCATCAATTAAACTAATTTAACGTGTGCATTCATCCCTTATTTTATTCTATCAAAAAAAAAAATCAAAATAAACCTCTAAACAGTAAACCCTACTTTTTCCAGTTGAATGTGCAAGTGCAACAAGGACTGATACAGAGTAAATAATAACTAGCTATGATCGATGCCCGCTCCCCTACGCCCAATTATTTAATTATTTATTTTTTCTATCGAGCATTCAATTTTTTTTGATAATTTAACTAATATCAAATGGCCAATGGAGATAAATTTTTATTTTTTAATAAACATGAAAGCTCAGAGAGGTAATTTTTTAATTTATTTTTATGTTATGCATGAAAAAAACTGTACTGTAAACAATGACGGATGTAGAAATATTTTATGTGGTTCACTAATTTTTTAAAAATAAAAATATTATAAATTCAAAAATTTAATGCATCATCACATATTCATACATCAACTTTTTTACACGCATAACGTATATTTAATTTATAAAAAAAAGAAGTCAGAAGCACCGCTTTAAACAAGTAATAGGTACGCTCCCTTGTGTGTTTAATACAAATAATCAATAATTATTTTGTTTTCTGGATGTCCCAACAATTAAAAAAAAATTGTGATTTACAAATTGAGGATTGAGAACAAAGGAAATGTTACGTTTGCAGTACTCGTTTTGTTTTGTGATTAATATAAATAGATAGTATAATATAATTACTTATAGAATTATCAAGAACTTCTTTTTATACACTATGTACCTAAAAGAAATTTATTGCCTCCAGCCAAGACCGTCAATTATATTATATGTGTATTAAAGACTAGAGTTGGTTAAAATGATCTATAATATATATAGGAATGTTAAAACGCGTTGCACGGATGCACTTATGTACCGCGTCAAAATCTTATATTTCAAGTTAAAAATAATCTATCCGAACCGTTCAACATATTCTCCATATCAAAATTTTATAGAAAATCAAATTCATAATTTTTTTTTAGGTAAGAAGAAAGTCATCACTATTAATTGGACGATCCAAATATCTTAAATCAAGCTTTCTCTTGAACCAAAAATATTTTAAAAAATATAAAATTTGATTTTCTATAAGAATTTGATATGAAAATTAAATTGAACGGTTTAGATCAATCATTTTTAATTTAAATTTTTGAGGTTTTTAAGTGATATACGGGTGCATCCGTGCAACGCGTTGTATTTTAGCCTTCCTATATATATATATTATGATGACTACTCAATTTGCATGAAATGACCAATAATTTTTTTTCATAATACAACCCAAACGATAACATAAAATTAATCATTAAAAAAATATTGTACATATTTTATAACGAGATCAAGGTATAATCTCGTGTAATCTAATTATGGGTTAGATATAGAAAGATATGAATGTAATATTTGGATGATGTGATTTAGATTTGCTGGTAATTATAGAAGATATGTATGAGAATAATATATATATAGAGGAACGTGAATTGTATAGAAAACAAGAGAGAGACAGGCATATACAGAAATAATAGAATTCCAAATTTATTATATTTATAGCACAACAACATACTAATTCAATCATAGTACAAGAAAAAAAAGAAGAAGAAAAACAATGCACGCACATACATCTCTTTTGACTAAATATTATTCGTACATTGATCCTTTTTTTTATCCAAAATACATTGGTCTTTTTTTACCTTCAAAGAATACATTGAAAATGCACTCGATCGCCAGCTTTATTGCCTTGCTCCGTATGACATTTAATATTTTGCTGATTTTGATCTATGTTACCTTCAAACAATGGAGTCAATTCACTAATCCATATCCTCTGCGGGCTCGAAAAGCTCTGCATCTGTGATTTTTTTAAAATTATTCAATTAGTGACCAACATTTCTGATTTAATAATAATAAACTCTCTGCACATCAAAAATCATATTTATTCTTGCTCACAACCATTCAGATTAATTTATATCATCCATATTAATTTAAGGAGATCTCTCCGAAAAAAATCTCCACGGAGAATACACACCCATCAATTGAGCCTATTGTTTTTTAACCAAAAAAAATCACACAATTGATACAATATTTGTGCTATTTTAAATAAAAATATTGTAAGGAGACATAAATGGACCCCACACTTTTATAATATTTTTTGTACGATAGGCCCCATATTTTTCAGGAAATAAAATCAAATTATCATAACTTGAGTCTTCAGATAATAAAATTAAATTTAAAGAACTACTGCTAATGACGATGATGATGATAATAATAATAATAATAATAATAATAATAATAATAATAATAATAATAATAATAATAATACTAATACTAATACTAATACTAATAATAATAATAATAATAATAACGATAATAAAAAATAATATATAATGAGCTTATTAACACTTAGCCTAAAAATTCTCGCATCCACCTCTGTATGCAAGCTTTGTTTCTAAATTTTATAGCCAGAGGAGATGTGCTATATACATCTCTGACGTTTGTTTTTCTTTTGTAATCTCTCTGTTTCTTATAAAATACCATTCATAAAAATCCCGTAAATTATTACAATCAAAACCTCAATTTCTTGTTAGAATATTGGCGAAGCACATGATTGCCTATCTTTTTCTTTTTTTCAATCAAAACCTCAATTTCTCTTTATGTGTTACATGATTTTTTTTCCAACTCATTTATAGCTGCACGTGCCTCCCTCTCTCCCACTTGTTTTTCAAAGAAAAAGTACCTTCTCACCTCCTCTTCATCTCCACTTTCTCACCATGGTTCTAAGCGTGATCCATCTTTTTTTGAAGTTTTATTTGTGGACAGATGTGTGAGCTCACTGTTCACAATCCGGCCATACTCTTGATAAAGGATGCGCATTGTCCACAGTCCGGTTTTATTTTTTGCATCCGATACGCACTGTTCATAGTCCATCCATGCTCTTCGCCATTTGAGTACTTCAAATTTCCAATTACTAGTATTGTGTTTCCTCTTAAACGACCGGACAACAAGAACTTAATCCAATTTATTTTCGTGTTTCAATTACAATAAGAAGTGTGATTAGAAATGACAATAAAATCATTTTACATCACACATCAAGTAGAGTGACGGGGGAGGAAAATTGAAAAGAAATTAAATTAAAGGAGAAGAGGAAGGCGAAGGTGTAGGAGAGGGTAAGGAGCATGAAAGGAAGTGGTGAAGGGAGAAAAGAGGAGGACGAGAAAATGGCGGAGCCTAGCGCTAAGAAATAAGAGAGGGATGGTGAATAGTGCGCCGAGTGGGGGTTAGGTGAGAAGTCGGAGAGTAATAGGCATAAGGAATTATTCGTTGTTGCTGCTCTTCTCCGATTTGACCAGGTAGAAGAAACAATTAGTTAATGACTTGTGGTGGGAGAGAAGAGACTGATTCGCAGTGCGAGAAGTGTCGTCGATAATAAACTAAAGAAAAATAAATTGGGCCGTTGATTTGATTGAATGCTTTGAATATGCTGCACTGCAACTTGTAATGCGATAGCGATTCGGTCGGATCGGATGAGATTATATTATTTTATTATTTTTTTATTTAATTCGATTTGATTAAATTAAGATTAAAAAATATTGATTTATATTCAATTTGATTGGGTCATGAGTTAATCCGACCTGACTCATTTAAAATAATTAAATATTTATTAATTATTTTTATATAATTTTAAATAATTAAATATTAATTAATTTATAATTAGTATATATTTAAGTTTTAGTTAGCATTAAATTATATATATTTTTAAAAAATATATAATTAATCGGATCAGATTAATTAGAATCTAACCTAACTCGATCCGATTTAAATCAAAAAAATTAAACTCATATCTAATTCATTTAAAAATAAATAATGGACACCCTACCTCATATCATTATACGCAAAGGATCTGCACTCCCAAAAAATCTCTATTTGATAATGGATGGAGAAGGTAAAAGTGAACCAATCACATCATGGTTGAAATGATCAATTATTAAACGGAGGGTTGAGATGATGTGACAGTTCCTTTTTGGCTTCTTTAATTGCTTGAAACCTTCTAGATTACAAAATGAAAACATTTTTTAAAAGTGAATATTGAAAGAACCATAGCCACAGATGCGAAATATTTATAATTTGGTGAAGTACTGTGTGCAAATTGTTGTTGGGACGCAATTTGAGAAAAAAAAATAGAAAATTATGAAAGTATTAAAAAAACAAATTATGACTTCATTTCATTAATTTGTATATTTACTTTTCAATTAAATTGATTGTGTTCATAGTTTTACTAAATATATCTCATTAACTTTTAATTAAAATTTATGTTAATTTAATTCGTATGAAAATTATTTGTAAATGAAATATATATCGACATTTTCTGTGGGGAGAAATAGAGGTCATGCCACAATTTCTCATTCTCTTTCCGAAATCGAACTCCCACGTTCTTAAAAATGTTTCATTTTTACTTAAAAAATTGCATCACGTCTGTATGCAAGATCCTAACTTTGGTCCACTAGCAATTTGCGAAGAATTATTGTGCATCATTTTCTTTTTCTCTTTTTGAAATTAATATTTTCCGTGCGAGGTTGAGAGTTTGTCCGCTAGTAATTTCATCTCTTATAAATATTTAATTATTTTTTTCTCAAAAATATTAAATTAGCGTTAGAAGGATTTGACTCCATTTTTATTTTTATTTTTATTTTTACAAGAAAGTTTTTGCCCAATTGCAAGCATACTGCAGTACTCAATATCCATGGATATCACAAGTGAAATGATATATTATACCTTTTTTTTCTTGTATTTCTATTGACATCACAGGCATTAATTTGGATTCTTAATTAATTGACAATGTGTGATGCTAATTTAGAAAGCTAATTTGCTTCGCACATATCTTGAGCAGTACAATGACACCACAGAGGCTGCATTGGACGGGATACATACAATCATAAAGTTGTGCAAGGAGACTGGTACTGTTAGGCGTGTAGTTTATACCGGTTCGGTGGTTGCATGCTCGCCATGGAAGGAAGATTTCACCGGCTACAAGGACTTCATTGATGAATCTTCTTGGACCAAAATTGATCACCCTTACCCACATTATATTGATCACTTGAAGGTATATCTTTTTTTGGAAAAATGTACTTTGTTCCATATATTGCCTCCTCATTTTTCTCAAAAATCGGAATCTTCGTACTATAAAATTAAAGAGACTCTATGAATCTAAAGTTGCTCATCTCTTTTTCCTCTCACTTTCTCCTTCTCTTCTCCTTTAGTCCAGATTGTTCACTATATGCGATATAGTACTACGGAGGATATTGGAATCCCTGTATTGCCTCACCGTTTCCTTTATAAATCGATCCCCCCTGTAAATCTGTAGCATGGTCAAACATGTTGAAAAGTAAGTCAAGATGATGGGGAAATGAAGGGGTGATAGACAGAGATGACAAAATTTAATCCGAACCGACAAATACATATGATCTGATCTGACTCTAATCTGATTTGAATCAATTCAGAATTAAATAGTTTATAATCTAACTAAAATTAATTTACAATATGAATGAAACTAATATTCCAATTAACCCGATCTGATCTAATCCGATCCGACTTGATTTTTCTAAAAAGTCAAATTAACCTGACCCGAACCACATCTCACCTAACCGATCGCCACCTCTACAGGACATCATCTCAGCTCCCTTCTTTTATTCGGTTCTTCATTATTCATCATAGTTCTTAGATTTAAAATACGTAATGCCAGTCAAGAGGGCGCTATAGGGAATTTGCTTTTCTCTGAATGGGAGTTCGTCTAGCATGTTTAACTATTTTAATTGATTTTATTTTATCTTTGATGACTTTGACAAATGCAGAGTAAGACTCTGTTTTTTAATCATTCCGAAGGAGAAGTGCATGTTTTGGCAATGCAAACTGCAAATGGACCGACCAAATATGCAAAAATTGATACTCTAGTTTCAGCAATCCTCTCGTTTAAAATTTATGTTTCCTCACAGAAACCCTATATACTCAAGAAAAAAAGAAGAAGCGGTTAATAAGTAAACCCAAATGAAATGATCACTTGCTAGTTAATTGAAAAATTATAAGATGCATGCTAAGCCAGCATTAAGACTGTGATCCTGATAATTTAAATAATTTTGGTAAAGGCGTAAAGCCATGAATTAATACAGTTGGCAATATTTCTATTGTTGCCATATTTTGCAGGATTATGTAAGCTCAAAAACCCTCTCAGAAAAAGAAATCCTAAATTACAACAAAGAAGGACAAGGATTCCAGGTCGTGAGCCTCGCGTGTGCACTGGTCGGAGGCGACACAATTCTCCCCTATGTTCCTGGTAGCATGCAGGGGATCATATCGCCCCTAACTGGCACTGAATTATACCACATTATTTTGAAGTTCCTACAAGCTTTGTTGGGTTCATTGCCACTGGTTCACATAGAAGATGTTTGTGAAGCACATATATTTTGCATAGAGAGGCCGGTCATGGCAGGCCGATATCTCTGTGCAGTTGACTATCCAATGATGAAAGATATTGTGGATTATTTTGCTGAGAAATATCCAGATTTGAAGCTGATCAAAGAGTAAGAATCTTGTAAAGAATATAAATTAACCAGAAACAAAAGAAGAATAAGACGACAACAGTTGAAGTTTTGGTTGTAATTGTTTTTGTCTAATGAAATTATTTTTACTATTTTTAATTTCAGTGTGGAAGGAGAGGGGCAGAGCGTAAAGGGTTCTTCACAAAAGCTGGTTGATTTGGGATTTAAATACAAGTTTTGTGTTGAAGATATTCTGACTGCTAGTGTGGAATGTGCTAAGAGATTTGGAGGCCTGTGATTTCCTTTGTTTTAGATATTTGAAGTGATTGAGATGTATTGAATAAAACTGAAAAGTGCAAAATATTTTTCTGTGTATTGAATAATGGTTCTTTGGGTTTATATAAGTCTTACATGTCTTCTTACAAATAACCCTTGACTTTTAACCTATTTATCTCTAGGTTCCTAGAAACCTCAAGAAATCCGTAAAACATACAATATCTCAACACTCTCTCTCAAGATGGGCAAAAGATATCCACTAGGTCCATCTTGTCACATCCTCTCGCTAAATCCAAAGAATTGAGTCCTTTCGTCAAACAATCGGCTGTCTAGTCTTTAGTTGAAACATGACCTAACTCCAGAAGTCCACTATCCAACTTCTCCTTGATGAAGAACCTATCGATCTCGATATGCTTGGTTCTGTCATGCTGCACTGGGTTGTTGGCGATGCTGATGGCTGACTTGTTATCACACCACAACTTCATTTGGATCCCTTGGTCCATCTTGAGCTCCAACAATAGAGCTCTCAACCACAGCATCTCTGCCACACTTAGGGTCATGGCCCTGTATTCTGCCTCAGCTGTGGAGTTCGCAACCACTGTTTGCTTCTTGCTCTTCTAGAAGACCAGATTGCCCCCTACAAACATGCAATATCCAGGCATGAACTTTCTATCATCAGAACAACTAGCCCAGTCTGAATCACAATAACCCTCAATGTTCAGATGTCCATTCTTCCTGAAGATCAACCCCTTTCCAGGTGCACTTTTCAAGTACCTCAGAATCTGGTACACAGTATCCATGTGACCCTCTCTGGGATCATGCATATAGCGACTCACCACACTCACAACAAATGATATGTTAGGATGAGTGTGGCTCAAATAGATCAGGCGACCAATCATCCTTTGGTACCTCTCTCTATCAACTGGCTTTCCAACCTCAGCACTAAGCTTGGACTTTTGGTCAATGAGAGAAACTGCGGGTCTACAACCCAAAGATACTGTTTACGTAGCGAGATCCAAAGACATACTTCCTCTGAGATAAGACAATTCCCTCTGCACCACGAGCTATCTCAATCCCAAGGAAGTACCTCAATTGTCTCAAGTCCTTCACCTCAAACTCCTTTCTCAATTTCTTCTTTAGCAATGCAATTTCACCCTTATCATCTCCCGAGATAATCATGTCATCCATATATACTACAAGCACTGTAATATGGCCTCCATGTCGTCGGAAGAACACCGTATGGTCTGCATTGGTCTGTCGATACCCCATGCCTACCATAGCTCTCCTAAATCTGTCAAACCAGGCCCGAGGGGACTGCTTCAGCCCGTAGAGTGACTTCTTGAGCCTGCACACCTTACCATCTGTTTGTTTCGTGCCAAAACCTAGTGGTATCTCCATGTACACCTCCTCCAGCAAATCACCATGGAGAAAAATATTCTTCACATCAAGCTGGTGTAGCTTCCAACCCCCATTTGCATCCAAGGAAATCAGTGTCCGTACTGTGCTCATCTTTGCCACGGGTGCAAATGTCTCATCATAGTCAATGCCATAAGTCTGACTGTACCCCTTTGCCACCAATCGGGCTTTGTAGCGCTCAACCCGACCCTCCGGGTTTTGCTTCACCGTGAAGACTCATTTGCAGCCAACCGCCTTCTTGCCTGGTGGTAGTGACACGAACTCCTAGGTTTTGTTCTTATCCAGGGCCTCAAGTTCCTCTAGCATGACAGCTTTCCACTTTGGATCCTCCTTAGCAACATGCCAACACTTAGGGATAGAGACAATGTCCAATGATGCAATGAATGCTCCATGCACAGGTGATATGTTAGAGTAAGAGACAAACTGAGCAATATCATGTGGAAAACCATATTGATCAGGGGTAACTCCTGCATTGCTGCGAGAAGTCCTCATTATCGATAGGGGAGTGGGAGGAGGAGAAAGAGGAATCATATCACCTGTGTACTCTGAATCTGAGGTAGATGGTGTAGGTGTCTCAGGAGTCGGAGGAGGCAGGGACGAGGGACTTGGCACAAGTGGCACTGCTTCCTCATTTTTGCTTTTGATTATTTAAGAGGATTTGAGAAATTTATTGCAAAGATTATGCATGCGAGTAATGTGAAACTTATAGTTAAATACAATTATTGATTAAAATGTATTTGTTTGTATTTTTGTGCAGCTCCAAGAATATGATCAACATGAATTTCCAAGAGGCCTCATCTTTATCATCAATACCTAATTATAAAAAAAAAATTATGTACTTGTAGCGACTGTCTGTCATACATTATTTATTGTAAGAAAATTTTGTAGCGGTAGTTGTACTTCTGTTAAGGTGTTTTTCTATTTGGAGTAGAGCACATGCCAGTAGATGAAAACTTAGTATACATACTGGAAAATTATGCAAATCTGAGCACCAACCAATCTATTATATTTTGTTACATTACCATCTAGGCTGATCTAGTTACCATGCGGGGAACTATTCAAATGGCATATTGTTGATTTTTATATGTTAGTCAAACGGATCGTCTGATAGTGATTAAAATTGTATATATATTTGTTTAAATATTTTGAATATAAATATGAATGCGGATATTTCTGGATACGAATCGAATATGATTGAAGCAGAATTTTATCTGTATGATTAAACCAAATTTGTGTAGAAATCTTTAGACCTTAGTTGAATGTGTTAGGTGGGTGGACGAGCAGGTTTTGTTTATGAAAATTAGACAGATCCTGATGTAAACTAGTTGCGTTCTCTGTACTGTTCAGGAATCTCTACTTGTTTTGTTGCAACGGTTCAGATTTTTTGTTGAATTTTTTGAATTAATATTACTCATCGGACTGAGTTATTTATTAAATAATGTTATTATCTCTATGATCATTTGTGTTGAATTTAGAATTTTCTCTCAATTTTATTTGTTACACGAAATGTTACATAATTTAGGAGTACAATTGTTCTATTTGTTTTTTTTTCAGATTACCATCAATTATGAATTTCAACTTTCCTTAAACGTCGAATGTTAACTTTTCTCTCAATTTATATTTATTTTACATTAATTATATATTCATGATTGAAATTTACATTAATTATAAAATTTTCTTTATTTTTATTTCTTTATTTTCCACATGAAAAATATGAATTTTTATATTTCTGAAAAATATCATCGTAACAACGCACGGACAAGATACTAGAAAAATAATAATCTTTGTTCAGTATTGGATCAGAAACCACGAACTAGTTCATGAAAGAAGAAAGTATGAAAAGACTAAAACAACCATGTGGATTCGTCAGCCATGCCCATGGTTAGGGATGTCAATAAAGCCTGAGGCCTGTTAGGCTTGTCCGGACCCATCCGACCTGACAGTCGATTCGCCCGGTCCGGAGGTCAAACGAGTAGGGTCGGGTCGGGCCAAAGTACGGGCCGGGCAGGTAGAGGTTTAAGGTGAGGCCCGCCCGCTCGACCCATAGTATCGATAAAATTTAATAATGTATTGATATGTATTATTTATATATTATTGTATATTGAATCAATAATTTATTTTATTTATTTATAAATCTCAATAAAATATTATCCCTTAAATTATATAATAGCACTAGTTATTAACATTTATATATATATTTGTGCTACGAAAATATCAATATATCATATATTAGATATTTAGTTATCATATTAATATTCTATATTTTCATTGGAGATGTACAAACTACAAACTTAATTAAATATACTGATCATTTTTTAAAGGTATAATATAATTAAGAAGAGAGAAATATTTAATCAAAGAAAAAATTAATTGATTATGCAACAACTTGGGCTGGGACGGGTATGGGCGGGTAGGCTTGTGAAACATCATGGGCGGGTCGGGCCATCAATTTTAAGCCCGGAGGCAAGGGCCGGATAGGCCGAGCCGAGAGTTTTGAAGTACGGCCGGCACATCGGGTTTGGAACAAACCCGCCCATTACCATCACTACCCACGCTTAGGGGTATCAATTATTGACTCCGACCGACGGTTAACCCGACTTCAACCCAACCAGACTCGTCGCATCAGGTTCGGATCAACCCGACCCGACCCTATTAATTGTGTTTTTTGAAGTAATTTTATGATTTATTGCTTAGATATACACTAATTATATACTAATTAAGATTAATTATAAATTAATTAATATTTTATTATTTAAAATTATATAAAAATAATTAATAAATATTTAATTATTTTACACGGGTCGGGTCGACTCGTGACCCGTCGAGTTAGGCATGAGTCAAATTTTTTGTTGAAATTTTATTAAATATATATATAAATATATATTTTTTAATTATTTATTTAAGAATATATTACCAGGGATGAAGTCCGAATTAAAATAACGTGTACAAGTAATACACTATTTTCAACTATACCTTTCTATTTCATCTTGTAATTGTGATGGAATTTTATGATGTCGTACTTATCAAGTCTTTTAGAATTTTCTTTAGTCAATGATCGTTGGAACATCAAGTGGTCATTTGCTTTACAATATTATATATTTTATGTTTTAGTCATTTGTACCTTCCTTCCAAACCTAGCGAAGGCGATTTGAACGTCATTTTCACAAACAAATTGAAAATTCAACAGCAAAGAATAATCCATTCTTTTTCCATTGAACGTCATACCACCTCTAATCCCAACCATTTCTTTATTTTCCAAGTCGCTGGCCCATTCTATTTATTTATTTATTTTGTAACTTCAGCTCTTCTGTGACTTATTTTATCGGCTGCATATTTATCAGGGGCGGATCTTAGGCTCTTATATACATCAGGGACTCTTTGGATTTTAAAAAATAGTTCTTTTCGGTTATGATTTCGGTAATTTATCTCCTCCTGAAATTTATTTTTGTCCACCTGAATTGTCTCATTTATTTTATTGAGAAAAAATATTTAATATCGCGCATAATGAAATAATTATACAAAGATATCGAAATATAAAGTTCCGTAGACGGAAACTTTCTTCATCAACTTGATTATCTATTACTTTAAGCTTTATTTTATTGTTATTTTTAATATATAAAATATTATTATTTTAATAAATTTTTTTATAAGATAAGAATATATATTAAATTATTAATTTTTTATTTAATACCCGATTAGTTAATGGATTTGAACCCGATAAACTATTACAATCTGATAATTACCCCCCTCTGACTAAAATCTTGCATCCCTGATGTCTATTGTTTTGTGTTATAGTAGGGATTTTTATGTGGCTTAACGAGCAGATTAGCTGTTCCGATTATGATTTTTTCCTTTATTTTTAAAAGAATCTTGTTATAGTAGAGGAGCAATTATGCATTGGCGGAAGCAGGATAAACCATAAAGTAGTTTTTTTTTTCTTTTTGCGAAATTGCGTTATTGTTTTCATAGTGACATGCTGTGATTTAATGATTCGGATATAAATAGAAAATAGTTTATTGGTTTTATAATATAAACAAAGCAATTCTTCTATCATTTAGAGTAAGTATTATAGACGAAAAGATCGGAAAGAAATTAATGATCGTAATTCAATTACATATGATAATCGCTAAAAAATTTCGTAGCAGAGCTTCTACTAAATGTTGTTTCAAAATAAATAAAAGTTTCCATAAATTTTATCAATAACGTTGGTAAATAAATAGTGTTTTTTAATGTACAATTTGAATAACTTAAAAATGTACTGCAAAAAAAATCATATGAATATTCAAAAGTCTTGTTTCATATTTACTTTATATTTAAACATAAAAACTGGTACACAAGTATCACCAGGTCAAGGACCGCATAAGAACGTGGGATCTATTAATCACAATCTATATAAAAACATATACATTTGCTGATTTTGAGAAGGTGAGCAGTGTACAAAACTGGATCAATCTTATCCCAGGTACACACAGAGGATAGAGAGAGGATGGAGAAGAGACTTCCAGTGTGTGTAACAGGAGCCTCAGGTTTTATTGGTTCATGGCTTGTGAAGAAGCTCTTAGAGAAGGGCTATATGGTGCATGCCACAGTAAGAAACCTTGGTAGTATTCTCTCTCTACCATTCTCTCATCTCCCAAATAACCAAGATCTTTACAAAGACTCAAGGAGTGCTCAATATTTCTTTTATCTTTTTGAGAAATTAATTATCATTAATGTTCCTTTTATTTTTCTTTCACTTGAAGTTTCACATGTTCAATAAAGTTCCTGAATTCAAACTACAGGAGATGAGTCTAAGGTGGGGCTTCTAAAGGGTCTACCAGGAGCCGACGAAAGGCTGTTTGTGTTCGAGGCTGATATCTACGACGCCGGCACCTTCCGGGCGGCAATTGAAGGGTGTGAGTATGTCTTCTTGGTTGCTACTCCTCTGATGCATGATCCTCTCAGCTCTAAGGTTACTCTACTGACTACAAATTTCTATCTACATTTTTTTTAAGACTAGGAATTAATGTCTGTAATGAAAATAGGTCAACATCTTAATAGGTTTTTATTTAAAAAATAAGGGAAGTTAATGTCGATTAGTTTTTTGAATTATTAAAATACCGCCCAATAGATAAAAAACGAGAGAGATGATGCGAACCCACCAAACATGGGGACTTCACATCACATGCACATCAACCCCTAGCTATAAAGCATCAATTAAACTAATTTAACGTTTGCATTCATCCCTTATTTTATTCTATCAAAAAAAAATCAAAATAAACCTCTAAACAGTAAACCCTACTTTTTCCAGTTGAATGTGCAAGTGCAACAAGGACTGATACAGAGTAAATAATAACTAGCTATGATCGATGCCCGCTCCCCTACGCCCAATTATTTAATTATTTATTTTTTCTATCGAGCATTCAATTTTTTTTGATAATTTAACTAATATCAAATGGCCAATGGAGATAAATTTTTATTTTTTAATAAACATGAAAGCTCAGAGAGGTAATTTTTTAATTTATTTTTATGTTATGCATGAAAAAAACTGTACTGTAAACAATGACGGATGTAGAAATATTTTATGTGGTTCACTAATTTTTTAAAAATAAAAATATTATAAATTCAAAAATTTAATGCATCATCACATATTCATACATCAACTTTTTTACACGCATAACGTATATTTAATTTATAAAAACAAGAAGTCAGAAGCACCGCTTTAAACAAGTAATAGGTACGCTCCCTTGTGTGTTTAATATAAATAATCAATAATTATTTTGTTTTCTGGATGTCCCAACAATTAAAAAAAAAAATTGTGATTTACAAATTGAGGATTGAGAACAAAGGAAATGTTACGTTTGCAGTACTCGTTTTGTTTTGTGATTAATATAAATAGATAGTATAATATAATTACTTATAGAATTATCAAGAACTTCTTTTTATACACTATGTACCTAAAAGAAATTTATTGCCTCCAGCCAAGACCGTCAATTATATTATATGTGTATTAAAGACTAGAGTTCGTTAAAATGATCTATAATATATATAGGAATGTTAAAACGCGTTGCACGGATGCACTTATGTACCGCGTCAAAATCTTATATTTCAAGTTAAAAATAATCTATCCGAATCGTTCAACATATTCTCCATATCAAAATTTTATAGAAAATCAAATTCATAATTTTTTTTTAGGTAAGAAGAAAGTCATCACTATTAATTGGACGATCCAAATATCTTAAATCAAGCTTTCTCTTGAACCAAAAATATTTTAAAAAATATAAAATTTGATTTTCTATAAGAATTTGATATGAAAATTAAATTGAACGGTTTAGATCAATCATTTTTAATTTAAATTTTTGAGTTTTTAAGTGATATACGGGTGCATCCGTGCAACGCGTTGTATTTTAGCCTTCCTATATATATATTATGATGACTACTCAATTTGCATGAAATGACCAATAATTTTTTTTCATAATACAACCCAAACGATAACATAAAATTAATCATTAAAAAAACATTGCACATATTTTATAACGAGATCAAGGTATAATCTCCTGTAATCTAATTATGGGTTAGATATAGAAAGATATGAATGTAATATTTGGATGATGTGATTTAGATTTGCTGGTAATTATAGAAGATATGTATGAGAATAATATATATATAGAGGAAAGTGAATTGTATAGAAAACAAGAGAGAGACAGGCATATACAGAAATAATAGAATTCCAAATTTATTATATTTATAGCACAACAACATACTAATTCAATCATAGTACAAGAAAAAAAAGAAGAAGAAAAACAATGCACGCACATACATCTCTTTTGACTAAATATTATTCGTACATTGATCCTTTTTTTTATCCAAAATACATTGGTCTTTTTTTACCTTCAAAGAATACATTGAAAATGCACTCGATCGCCAGCTTTATTGCCTTGCTCCGTATGACATTTAATATTTTGCTGATTTTGATCTATGTTACCTTCAAACAATGGAGTCAATTCACTAATCCATATCCTCTGCGGGCTCGAAAAGCTCTGCATCTGTGATTTTTTTAAAATTATTCAATTAGTGACCAACATTTCTGATTTAATAATAATAAACTCTCTGCACATCAAAAATCATATTTATTCTTGCTCACAACCATTCAGATTAATTTATATCATCCATATTAACTTAAGGAGATCTCTCCGAAAAAAATCTCCACGGAGAATACACACCCATCAATTGAGCCTATTGTTTTTTAACCAAAAAAAATCACACAATTGATACAATATTTGTGCTATTTTAAATAAAAATATTGTAAGGAGACATAAATGGACCCCACACTTTTATAATATTTTTTGTACGATAGGCCCCATATTTTTCAGGAAATAAAATCAAATTATCATAACTTGAGTCTTCAGATAATAAAATTAAATTTAAAGAACTACTACTAATGACGATGATGATCAGAATAATAATAATAATAATAATAATAATAATAATAATAATAATAATACTAATACTACTAATAATAATAATAATAATAATAATAACGATAATAAAAAATAATATATAATGAGCTTATTAACACTTAGCCTAAAAATTCTCGCATCCACCTCTGTATGCAAGCTTTGTTTCTAAATTTTATAGCCAGAGGAGATGTGCTATATACGTCTCTGACGTTTGTTTTTCTTTTGTAATCTCTCTGTTTCTTATAAAATACCATTCATAAAAATCCCGTAAATTATTACAATCAAAACCTCAATTTCTTGTTAGAATATTGGCGAAGCACATGATTGCCTATCTTTTTCTTTTTTTCAATATTTTTTTTTTGAGAGAAGCCCATAGGCCATGATCACCTCTCCCTCTCTCTCAACCTCGTCAGAGCCTGCCAGCTGCCATAATCTATTACTCAAAAAAAAAAATGACAATCTTTTTTTTTTTTTTGATAAAAACCAAGTGCCATAATCACTTCTCTCTTCGAAAGCTGTACTTTTTCACTAGTATTTTTAATTAAAGAATATACATCACTAGTTGTGCACGTTATTAATTGGGGCAGTTGGTCATAAATAGAAACGTGATTCAATGCACGAGTCGATAAGGACGAACTTGACGTTCGCAACAAACAAAGCACTATTAAAGAAAACTATAAATAAACTATATATAAATAAAAGAGAAAGTTAATTTATCGGGCCACGTTGCCAAATATTTTTTTTTCTGGGGGCTGTGATAAGCACTATTAATTTCTGGGGGCCAAGAGACCCACAAAGAAAGCTGTATTAATTTTGTCTGGACACGGTGGATCTGAGAGCCTACAAATGAATTAGTGATGTTAAGTACAATGATACTTTCATTTTTTGAGAAATTGGTTTCATGCCATGCAAAAGTTTAAAATTAACAAAATATCACTCAAAAATTTATCTTTGTCTAACATCATCCTAAACTTTATTTATTTAGTTAATTACCACAAAAACATATAATTGTTATAGTATTTTAAATAAAAACCTATATTTATACATAACTTTTAGTATTTATAATTTATAAAAGTACCTCCGAGTTGTCAAAATTTAGAACTACTGAAATGTGAGAGGTCTTCCTGGGAGTTGTGAAGGAAAAACCTGTACGGCTGTACCACACACATTTCACATTAATAATTTATTAGTAGAGCTCACGTGAGGTGGCTGCACCACACATCAGCGCATCAACGCCGTTGATTCAACGGTACATGTACTGGGCAACTGTAAGATCTCCTTCATTTGTTGTAGCCGAATTCCATTTTTTATCAGATGTACTGCATCTAGTTTCATAGAGTAGTGAGTCTTATCAATAAAAAAAAAAAAACATAGAAATATATAAAAAGAAAAATGAATTCACTGAAATTGAAAATGCACAGTCTGTGTATATAACATATGATGAAGGCGCTTAGAAATATTGCATATCGGGCGCTTCAATACAATTATCTCATATTAAAGATATTAATGGATCGAATTAGATCGGATCGGTATCAGCGCAGCATATTCAGGTCGTTCGTTAAAAATCAAGTCTCTGATTTAGTAAATTGTCTCTTTATGTGGTTACATGATTTTTTTTTCCAAATCATTTATAGCTGCACGTGCCTCCCTCTCTCCCACTTGTTTTTCAAAGAAAAAGTACCTTCTCACCTCCTCTTCATCTCCACTTTCTCACCATGGTTCTAAGCGTGATCCATCTTTTTTTGAAGTTTTATTTGTGGACAGATGTGTGAGCTCACTGTTCACAATCCGGCCATACTCTTGATAAAGGATGCGCATTGTCCACAGTCCGGTTTTATTTTTTGCATCCGATACGCACTGTTCATAGTCCATCCATGCTCTTCGCCATTTGAGTACTTCAAATTTCCAATTACTAGTATTGTGTTTCCTCTTAAACGACCGGACAACAAGAACTTAATCCAATTTATTTTCGTGTTTCAATTACAACTAGTTATATACCCGCGCGTTGCAGCAGAATTTTTTATTTAAACATTAAAATATTATAAGATAAAAAAAATCATATTTATCTAATATTAAATTATAAATTCACCAAATTATAGAGAAAACATATAATAAAGACTATATTTAATCTTGGATGAGATTTTTGCACAATATGAGTTAATGATTCATGAATTTTATGGAAAGAAAAGTAAATTATTCTAACATATATTATCACCATTAATTCCTTACCAAATATGCACAAAGTTGCTAAATAAAAAATAAAAATTATGGAAATAATAGTATATAAGGGAAAGAAATGGAGAGAAAGAGGAGATCAATGGACGCGATCACATACGTTCGATCAACCAACAATAAATATTATCCGTCTAATTGAGGGATAAAATGGGTATAATAAAAATTTATAATGATAAAAAATGGACCCTCCAATTCTTAGATGCTTTATATAATAGTATAGATATAGATAAGAAGTGTGATTAGAAATGACAATAAAATCATTTTACATCACACATCAAGTAGAGTGACGGGGGAGGAAAATTGAAAAGAAATTAAATTAAAGGAGAAGAGGAAGGTGAAGGTGTAGGAGAGGGTAAGGAGCATGAAAGAAGTGGTGAAGGGAGAAAAGAGGAGGACGAGAAAATGGCGGAGCCTAGCGCTAAGAAATAAGAGAGGGATGGTGAATAGTGCGCTGAGTGGGAGTTAGGTCAGAAGTCGGAGAGTAATAGGCATAAGGAATTATTCGTTGTTGCTGCTCTTCTCCGATGTGACCAGGTAGAAGAAACAATTAGTTAATGACGTGTGGTTGGAGAGAAGAGTGATTCGCAGTGGGAGAAGTGTCGTCGATAATCAACTAAAGAAAAATAAATTTTGAATATGCTGCACTGCAACTTGTAATGCGATAGCGATTCGGTTGGATCGGATCAGATTATATTATTTTATTATTTTTTTATTTGATTCGATTTGATTAGATAAATAATGGACACCCTACCTCATATCATTATACGCAAAGGATCTGCACTCCCAAAAAATCTCTATTTGATAATGGATGGAGAAGGTAAAAGTGAACCAATCACATCATGGTTGATAATGATCAATTATTAAACGGAGGGTTGAGATGATGTGACATTCCTTTTTGGCTTCTTTAATTGCTTGAAACCTTCTAGATTACAAAATGAAAACATTTTTTAAAAGTGAATATTGAAAGAACCATAGCCACAGATGCGAAATATTTATAATTTGGTGAAGTACTGTGTGCAAATTGTTGTTGGGACGCAATTTGAGAAAAAAATAGAAAATTATGAAAGTATTAAAAAAACAAATTATGACTTCATTTCATTAATTTGTATATTTACTTTTCAATTAAATTGATTGTGTTCATAGTTTTACTTGAATATATCTGATTAACTTTTAATTAAAATTTATGTTAATTTAATTCGTATGAAAATTATTTGTAAATGAAATATATATCGACATTTTCTGTGGGGAGAAATAGAGGTCATGCCACAATTTCTCATTCTCTTTCCGAAATCGAACTCCCATGTTCTTAAAAATGTTTCATTTTTACTTAAAAATTTGCATCACGTCTGTATGTCAAGATCCTAACTTTGGTCCACTAGCAATTTGCGAAGAATTATTGTGCATCATTTTCTTTTTCTCTTTTTGAAATTAATATTTTCCGTGCGAGGTTGAGAGTTTGTCCGCTAGTAATTTCATCTCTTATAAATATTTAATTATTTTTTCTCAAAAAAATATTAAATTAGCGTTAGAAGGATTTGACTCCATTTTTATTTTTACAAGAAAGTTTTTGCCCAATTGCAAGCATACTGCAGTACTCAATATCCATGGATATCACAAGTGAAATGATATATTATACATTTTTTTTCTTGTATTTCTATTGACATCACAGGCATTAATCTTGGATTCTTAATTAATTGACAATGTGTGATGCTAATTTAGAAAGCTAATTTGCTTCGCACATATCTTGAGCAGTACAATGACACCACAGAGGCTGCATTGGACGGGATACATACAATCATAAAGTTGTGCAAGGAGGCTGGTACTGTTAGGCGTGTAGTTTATACCGGTTCGGTGGTTGCATGCTCGCCATGGAAGGAAGATTTCACCGGCTACAAGGACTTCATTGATGAATCTTCTTGGACCAAAATTGATCACCCTTACCCACATTATATTGATCACTTGAAGGTATATCTTTTTTTGGAAAAATATACTTTGTTCCATATATTGCCTCCTCATTTTTCTCAAAAATCGGAATCTTCGTACTATAAAATTAAAGAGACTCTATGAATCTAAAGTTGCTCATCTCTTTTTTCTCTCACTTTCTCCTTCTCTTCTCCTTTAGTCCAGATTGTTCACTATATGCGATATAGTACTACGGAGGATATTGGAATCCCTGTATTGCCTCACCGTTTCCTTTATAAATCGATCCCCCCTATAAATCTGTAGCAAGGTCAAACATGTTGAAAAGTAAGTCAAGATGATGGGGAAATGAAGGGGTGATAGACACAACATTAGAGATGACAAAATTTAATCCGAACCGACAAACACATATGATCTGATCTGACTCTAATCTGATTTGAATCAATTCAAGATTAAATAGTTTATAATCTAACTAAAATTAATTTAAAATATGAATGAAACTAATATTCAAATTAACTCGATCTGATCTAATCCGATCCGACTTAATTTTTTTAAAAAGTCAAATTAACTTGATCCGAAACCCACCTGACCCAACCGATCGCCACCTCTACGGGACATCATATCAGCAACCTTTTTTTATTCGGTTCTTCATTATTCATCGTAGTTCTTAGATTTAAAATACGTAATGCCAGTCAAGAGGGCGCTATAGGGAATTTGCTTTTCTCTGAATGGGAGTTCATCTAGCATGTTTAACTATTTTGATTGATTTTATTTTATCTTTAGTAACCTTGATAAATGCAAAGTAAGACTCTGTTTTTTAATCATTCCGAAGGAGAAGTGCATGTTTTGGCAATGCAAACTGCAAATGGACCAACCAAATATGCAAAAAATGTTACTCTAGTTTCAGCAATCCTCTCGTTTAAAATTTATGTTTCCTCACAGAAACCCTATATACTCAAGAAAAAAAAAGCGGTTAATAAGTAAACCCAAATGAAATTATCACAGATGCATGCTAAGCCAGCATTAAGACTGTGATCCTGATAATTTAAATAATTTTGGTAAAGGCGTAAAGCCATGAATTAATACAGTTGGCAATATTTCTATTGTTGCCAAATTTTGCAGGATTATGTAAGCTCAAAAACCCTCTCAGAAAAAGAAATCCTAAATTACAACAAAGAAGGACAAGGACTCCAGGTCGTGAGTCTCGCATGTGCACTGGTCGGAGGCGACACAATTCTTCCCTATGTTCCTGGTAGCATGCAGGGGATCATATCGCCCCTAACTGGCACTGAAATATTCCACATTATTTTGAAGTTCCTACAAGCTTTGTTGGGTTCATTGCCACTGGTTCACATAGAAGATGTTTGTGAAGCACATATATTTTGCATAGAGAGGCCGGTCATGGCAGGCCGATATCTCTGCGCAGTTGACTATCCAATGATGAAAGATATTGTGGATTATTTTGCTGAGAAATATCCAGATTTGAAGCTGATCAAAGAGTAAGAATCTTGTAAAGAATATAAATTAACCAGAAACAAAAGAAGAATAAGACGACAACAGTCAACAGTTGAAGTTTTGGTTGTAATTGTTTTTGTCTAATGAAATTATTTTTACTATTTTTAATTTCAGGGTGGAAGGAGGGGCAGAGCGTAAAGGGTTCTTCACAAAAGCTGGTTGATTTGGGATTTAAATACAAGTTTAGTGTTGAAGAGATTCTGACTGCTAGTGTGGAATGTGCTAAGAGATTTGGAGGCCTGTGATTTCCTTTGTTTTAGATATTTGAAGTGATTGAGATGTTAGAATTTTCTTGTTTGTCAAGCACTGGAACGCCTCTTCTGATTGAACAGTCAAACTTTATTTATTGTATGACATTGTCTGGGGAGCAACCAAAAATTTAGGAGGGCCAACTTTTCTATAGACGGTTCACATTTTTTACAATATGTGCTTATAATTCTATCACATAGAATTTAGCTAGTGGTATGAATTGCATCTAAATTTATGATGTTTTTGCTTAATATTTGAGTCATCTCGCTTTAAATATCAAAATATTTATTTACACTAATATTCTCTCCATTTTAGCAATTATCAATTTTTACTTCTTCTTAAACATTTGAGGACAAATATTTTATTCAAAATATTACAAAAGTCATATTTTAATAAATTTGGATCTTAAGTTTGTTGTAGACTTGTAGTCTTGTTGATTTTTTTTTTGTAAAAATTAATATTTTCTTTGATCATGAATTAAATATTAAATTGATAATTTTATTAATGATTTGAGATAACATTTCAACTCATATGATCCTTCTCGTTTCACTAATGTAATTAAAGTAATTTAGTTAATATCTTTAATCATATAGTTCTGAACGACACAAATGTTATAATCATGATAGAGTTATTTAATCTTATTAAAAAAAGGAAAAATATTTAATTAATTTTTTAATTGTCTAAATTGTTTTTACTAATATTCCAGGGTGGTAGGAAAGGGACAGAGCGTAAAGGATTTTCACAAAAGCTGGTTAATTTGGGATTGCTAAGTGATTTGGAGGCCTATGATTTCCTTTTGTTAGATGTTTGAAGTGCTTGAGAAGCTAGAATTTCCTTGAAATTTTACGGTTCTCACTCTTATTTTTAATAATATTAATTTAATAATAATTATTAATAATGAAAACTGCTAGAATTTCCTTGTATGTCAAACTCTCTCTTTTTTTTGAGCAAAAATAAGAGTAAGCTCTCACCTTCTATTTATTAATTCACATAAAAGCTTACAATAAGTAATTAAAGCTACGGTTTTTGGATGTGAAACACTAAAACACTATGGTGTTTGGATGACAGACAAGGAGATAACATCCAACCGGCCAGTTCGGTTCAAACATCAAACCAATTCAAATAATACTCTGATTAAATTTCACTTGTCTTTTGTAACACGTACTCGAATAAAACTTTCATTTGTATTATTACATATAAATTAACAGATTAACAAGTATGAATCATTTTATATATCAAATTGCAAATAAATAGATTTAGCAAGTTTTTGGTATCTCATGGGCGGGCATGGGCATGGGACACTCCCTTCCGCAAAATTTTGGACGGGCTACCAGCCTACTTGGGTTAAAAATGGAGGCAATCCGAGCGACGCTGGTAAGGCTGATGTGTTGGGGATGGACGACGCACTGGATCGGCTGTGGCTGAGGGAACTGAGGGATTTGGAGTGCTGTGCGGAGGATGTAGTGGAGGAGATACAGTTCGAGTCGATGAGAGCTACTCGATCGGAGGAGTTCAAATTGGAGCTGTTGCTGCGTCGGAAGGGGAAGAGAAAAAGAGGGGAATTTAGCTCCTTGTTTTCTAATGCCCCTTCCCTTCCTGTTCTCGGAACTTCAAGATCACGAGGATAGCTGATAGGTGTTTCTCTTTTACTATCTATTTTTTATTTCTTTTTATTTGGTGGCGTGCCTGGAAAATTAGTTGCCACTAGCTCGTTCTAGATTTCTAATGGTTAATACTTAATAGGTTCTTGCAAAACAAGGATTTTGTAGCGGTATGGCTCCTTAATTAGGGCACATCGGTAGGTCTATCTCTGCAAATTCTATCTTCCTTTTCAGTTTTGTTCAGAATATGGCCTTTCAAATCAAAATAAATAAACTTTAATTTGTTACAATTGCAAAGAAGACCGTGAAAAGGCAAGCAACAACTACAAAACACTGGTAGTGTTTTGATTCCGTCTAGTGCATTGATGCTTAACCTTTTATACAACTAGTAAACCATTAATTTACTGTTTCTGACCTGTCAGAGAATCTTATATATGTGGATCCCTCTGGCAAATTAATTTATCTAATGGGAGATTTTTAATATTTGAACATAGCTGAAGAATCTTGGTAAATTCTGATGGGAGAAAGAAATTAATGATGAATAATGGAAATTTATTGCTATCGTGAGATTGCCAGTTTTTATTATAAATAATAATTAATAAAATAATAATATTAATAATAAGAGTGAGAACTGATTATTTCCAAAAATACGAACCAAAACGCGCGTGCTTTTTCACTAAACGCGCATGGCAAAGTATGCGCGTTTCCACGAACACGCCATGCCGGTGGCGCTTATCTTTGCTATAAATACCAACCCGTCGGTTCATTTATCACAACCACAAAAACAACCAACATCCAATTATAACAAACATCCATTTTTCTTCAAAATGCTACCAGATTTAAATTATAATCCCGATGAAGAAAATTATCTTTAACGAACAACCGAAGCGGCGATAAATTTTGACGGGAATATTTCCAAACCAGAATGAAACCAATTCCTATCCAACCCACGATCAAATCAATTCATATCAAACCTACGATCAAACCAATTCCTATCCACCCTCGATCAAACCAATTCCTATCAAACCCACGATCAAATCAATTCCTATCAAACCTACGATCAAACCAATTCCTATCCAACCCTCGATCAAACCAATTCCTATCAAACCTACGATCAAACCAATTCCTATCCAACCCTCGATCAAACCAATTCCTATCAAACCTACGATCAAACCAATTCCTATCCAACCTCGATCAAACCAATTCCTATCAAACCTACGATCAAACCAATTCCTATCCTACCTACGATCAAACCAATTTATATCCAGATCATCCATTATTTACGATAACAATATAATTTATCAACAACCAAACCCAATGGTGCCACTATATAATTTTTTTGGCGGTAGTAGTAGTACTACGTCTGGTTGTAATTTAGCTGATAATATTGATGACAGAAGTAGTGTTGATCCAACGATAATGGAATTAAGTGATGATCGGGATGAGCAAGATGATGGCGGTCCGTATTATTCAAATGAAGAAGAAACAGGAGAGGATTACACTCGACCACTCGGATTTTTCGATCGATGAATCGAAGATGAGGAAATTCGGAGATGCGATACCACGTTGTTAGTTACGGACGAACCGAGAGACACCATCCCGTAGAAGCGTTAAATAATTTTGAGATGTTTGACCGTTTAGGCGCGAATGAATATCTTTTAGGACTCGATGATGAGTTAGTGAAAATAGAATATTTGCTTCTAAATCGGCTTTAAAGTGGGTAATTTGTGATTGGAGTGTTAGGAAAAACGTTCAATGTTGGGTACAAGAAAGTTGTAAAACACGACTTATTATGAAATGCAAAGAAGGTAGTTGTCCTTGGAGATTATACGCTAGACACGAAGAGGGCTCGACCACATGGAGGATCATCACAAATAAAAACCCCACAACATTTGTAGAAGACCACCGGAGACCGCAAACACTTACAACTCACATCTAATTTGATTGCGGGATGTGTTCGACAACATTTAAAGAAGGATCTCTCTCTAACGATTCAACAAATCGGTATGATTATAGAAACAAAATATCCGGTGTGGCACCGACATACGGTAAACTTTGGCGTGGCGAGAAAGAGCAATTGAACAATTATTTGGCACTTGGGAAGGATCATATACATTGCTTCCACAGAGATATTGGAGGCGATTGCTCGGACTACTCAGGGTACAAAATTTAAATTATTGACGTGTGATACTTCGGATAATAATGTAAAAATGTTTAAATCCATAGTTTGGGCTTATGGACCGTGCATTGCGAGCGTTTAAACATTTAAGACCCGTTATAACTATTGATTATTTGGATTCTTATCGGGTAGTTATAAGGGTAGATTATTGATGGCGTGTGGATACGATGCGAGAGAATAAAATCATTCCTCTAGCATTTGGAATCGTGGATGCGAGAAAATGTGGACAATTGGGGTTGGTTCATGCGATGGGTCCGTAATGAAGTGATCCAATGTAATATGAAAATATGTGTTATATCAAAGACCGTCATAGGGGAATAAAGGGAGTTTTTGAGCGACCGCATTTGGGATGGTCTGTACAACATGGAGAGGCGGTACACCGGTATTGCATGCAACACGTCGCGAAGAATTTATATAAGGAAGCGGAAAAAGCTGGAAAGAAAGAAGATAATCTCGAGAGATGATTTCCGAAGAAGACTAGCGAACAAAAAGAAACCGCGTCGTTTCGTAGAAAGATGGCGAATTTTGAGGAAATCAAATAGAAAAGCTTATGATTTTTAAAAAAAGTCGGCGAAGATTAGAAAATGATGATAAAGAACCTCCTAATTTTGCTTCGTGGCACAAACGTATGATGGAGGACATCGATGGGGTATAATGACCAAAGAATGGTTAAGAAGCTCGAATAGCGTCTTCGAGTTGAACGAACTTTACCTAGTTGCGGCAATTGTGGAGGGAACATGGTATAAATGTGCTAAATGGTTCGATAAGAGGGAAATAGAAGCAATGAACTGCATAGAGCATGCAAGCAATGGCCAAAAAAATTGATGACATCTTGGCAAAATGTGACGACAAAGCGGTTCGTGTTGATATTATTTTACTATATTTTACAAAATTTTGAACATATCGTGATATCTTTTGTATTTGTTTCAATAATTACAGCTCGTATGAACGTAATTCCACTCGGAATCGCTCGAGGAGAATATGAGGTTCATGTGCTTGGTGAGAGGATCGAGAGTGGAGGGTATGGACCGTTCAAGTACATCATTACAATTTCAAGTGAACGACGCACTCGAGATGACCCACAATTGCCGGAACCGCACCGCACGTGTGATTGTCAAAAACCTCAACCGATTGGGATACCACCGCTCTCACGTAATTCTTTGTATGCCAACATAGAAACTTTGATGTGTACGGTTTCATAGATGAGCGATACAATACAAACTCACCTATCGAATACTTGGTCCTGGACAATTTCATTGTTACGGTGATCAACAAATTTGGCCGCCATATCTTGGAGAAACTATAATACCAGATAAAAAACTGATAAAAATTGGTCGGCGTGCGAAGGTTAGACGTCGAATGGTAATGGATGAGATGGAGGGCAGGATACGGGGTCGAGGTAGAACGAGAAATATACAGTCTTCTGAAGGTGGGTCATATCGAAGAGATGAAATGAGTCGTGACCCACTTCCAATGGATACATTACAATCAGGACGGCATAGGAGTAGGGCTTCAAGTCCCACAACAAACAGAAGAACCCAAACTTCTCGAAATACTTTGCAATCAGCGAGACACTCAACTAGTTATGATCCAAGAGATAACAACAGAATAACTCAAACTGGGCGAGATGCCTTACAATCAGCGAGACACTCAACTAGTTATGATCCAAGAGATAACAACAGAATAACTCAAACTGGGCGAGATGCCTTACAATCAGCGAGACACTCAACTAGTTATGATCCAAGAGATAACAACAGAATAACTCAAACTTCTCGAGATGCCTTGCAATCAACGAGATTCTCAACTGGTCATGATCAAGAAAGACAAGCTGTCAATGCTTCAACTAGGGGTGCTAGAGGAAATAATTTTGGAGGTAGAATCTTAAATTTTTTCACACGGAGGAAAAAAAAATGATGTATGTTTTTTTTGTACTATATGTGTGTTGTATTTAAGCAAGGTTATGTTCTATTTAAGCAGAAAATATGTTGTATTTAAGCAGAAAATATGTTGTATTTAAGCAGAAAACAATATCCATAATAAAAAAACAACATATAAAAAAATATCCATAATAAAACAATATCCATAATAAAAAAAACAATATCCATAATAAAAAAACAACATATAAAAAAATAACATATAAACTACTCCTGACGACGCCTAACATATCGACGTGCTCTCGGACGTGTCTGTAAAAATAAAGACGGTATATCAGTGAGCTGCTTATTTTTTGTAAACATTTAATATTTACTAAGTTGTAGAATAAACAACTAACCACGCTAGGTGTATATCGAGGAGGCGGATGTACGTCACGCTGCTCCCGACCATGAGCAAGTGGAGTGAAATCTCGTGTCTGTACAGGCTCTGCAGCATCATCCTGGATATGCGATGACTCTCCAGGCCCAGAAGGATAACCATACTGGGCTGGATCATAATGTTGGCCGTACTGCGGATCCCATTGCGGTACATGATCCATCGGCATCTGCTGGGTCTGTGAGAAATGCTTGAGTCTTAGAATGGATCCGAGAAGCGTGCACTCGATGGATCGGAAACTCAACGAGACGACAACCTAGCCATAACTTCGTTCCAATCGTAGTTCTCACCATCTACATTAATACGGTTTAAATTATTTAAATTATGCTATTAATACAATTCAAATCATTGAAATCAAGGTATACAAGACTTACGTTGTCGAGGAGAGACGTGAAGTCAGCAGTCTCATAAGGGAAATGCGGCGGATGAGTAGTGGATGGAGTCGGTGCACTCTCAGTATCACCCGTCGAATCCGGAATAGCATCAATATCCGTGGGTAATCCCGCCGCATGATAGAAGAAGCTCGTCCATCTTATGAGGCATGCCCGCATCCTCAAAATGCCCTTGCTTACAATCGGCGAGCGAAATCTTGCCAAACCGTCTCCATCCCCAGTGATCGCCCATCGGACCGCCTTCGGCGCACTCTTTGTAACTCTAGCAATACGTTATACAATGATTACATAACACATATTACATAACACATATTACTTATTACCGAATAGTGCATATAGATATATAAATTTTATAAATTTTAATATACCGTGCGCCGTACGCGAGGTACGTGAGGAATGTAGCCAATGTCGGGGATCTCCGTCTTTGAAGGTGCGGGAGGTACGACATCACTCGGATCAAGTGGAGCGCTAGCGGCTCCATATAAATCATACCACCGTCGATACCTCCTATAGTCCTCCGCATCCCACTCTTCTTCATCCGGGTCTCGTGGAGGGAGCTCATTCCATATGTCTACATACGCACGATGATATTGTCTCCAGGTTCATATTTTTTTCTTGAATCCAAGCGCGATAATTTCGATGCTCCTCCGTAAATGCTGTAAAATTAGTTAGTATAATTGTGCAAATAATTAGTATAAGAAATAATACATATAAAAATTATAAATGGTAGAATACCTCGGGAAGTGGAGGCGATCTTGCTGAAGTAAGCCGAAGCTGTCGCTCACCCGTCCGGATAGTACCACTCTACTATCGGAAAGTAAATAAGTGGAAGCCGACATGTATACGAGTCCATAGAGTCGTCTACGCATGTCGGCAATAAGTGACGAAACGGACTCGTACGGCCTCCAATTGATATGCGTGTGCGCGGCATAATCACCGATCCTCACGTACTTCACACCGACGTGTGACGGATTGAGGTATCTGTTCTTATCAAGCGTCCATTTCCTATTATCGGTTCAAATTATAATTAGTGATTACACATATATTTTCATCGATTGATTGATTTTTTTAAATTAAATTATTACACCGCCAAAAGGCGCACAACTATCACGGTCGGTGTACCCCGATCATTTGAAAATGAATGCATTTGAGGCAGGTAATGGACGAGCTGGGGGCAAACGCGTCCAACTCCACAACAACAACAAAAGCCACGGACCACCAATACTCCTCGTCAGTCCTTGGCATGCCACATCAAGACGCCGATATAAATAACCAAGTACGCAGCCCCAATTTCTTCTCCTACCGAATTGTAAATCTTCCCCGTAAATTAAATATTAGTAATAAAAATATTTAATTATGAAACATAAATTATTTTAAAATCCTTAAAATACTTACCGTCAAAATCGGCGGAAAAACGCCGTGCGAGTCTCCATTGTTGTCGGGAACATGATACACCCCGCCACTCCAAAGCAAAACCGATCGCATATTGATTAAGACCCTGCTGATCGTCTGCCTCTGGAGCGTGATCAAAGTGGGACCGTAACTCTCGTAGGGAAATAGAACGCCTGTAAAATTTTATATTTAGCTTAATCACAGTTTGTGAACGAAAAAAATTAAAATTTTTGTACAGTTTAATAAATTACCTCCCATCTTTGCAGAATGCTGATATATCATCCTGCCCAAATAACCGACGGATGTATGCTGAAAAATCTCCATCAGTATATCCAATCACCGGCTCACCAATGGTGGATAAACCCCACAGACATGCGACGTCCTAAAAAAAATTATATTACTATTCCATCCTTTTAATTTTGTAATTAAATTAATAATATTTTATTATTTACCTCTAGAGTCACGGTCATCTCGCCAAAAGTGAAGTGAAATGTATGAGTTTCTGGCCTCCAAAACTCTATCAACGCGCTCAATAAACCCGTATCAATCTTTAAGTTACGGGCTTCCGCTTCTTGGACATAAATCTCACGCAACGGTGAGATGAAGAAATCCCATAACTCGCAACCTACTCGAATGTGCGAGATGTATGGTATCGTGGGACGGTGAGTGCGGAAACGAATGATATTGTTATCTCTCTGTAATTTTCATTTCATAATTAGCTTCTCGTATATATGTATTTTATTATTATTTTTAAGAATATAATGTACACATGCTGACTATAATGTGTCCGATGTTTGTCTTCGGGAGATAAATTATGATATTCTCATCTCGTTGCTACGCCCCCATTATCTAGTAAAAAAATTCATTTCATAATTAATTTATAATTATTGTACTTCATTTTTAATCTATCTATCATATAATTAAATAAACAATAAATTCTACAATAAATTCTACAATTAATCTATACAATTAAATTAAATTATAATTAATCTACACAATTAAATTAAATTCTAATTAATCTACATAATTAAATTAAATTACAATTAATCTACACAATTAAATTAAATTATAATTAATCTACATAATTAAATTAAGTTATAATTAATCTACACAATTAAATTAAATTATAATTAATCTACACAATTAAATTAAATTATAATTAATCTACATAATTAAATTAAATTAAATTATAATTAATCTACATAATTAAATTAAGTTATAATTAATCTACACAATTAAATTAAATTATAATTAATCTACACAATTAAATTAAATTATAATTAATCTACACAATTAAATTAAATTAAATTATAATTAATCTACATAATTAAATTAAATTATAATTAATCTACATAATTAAATTAAGTTATAATTAATCTACACAATTAAATTAAATTACAATTAATCTACACAATTAAATTAAATTATAATTAATCTACATAATTAAATTAAATTCTAATTAATCTACATAATTAAATTAAATTACAATTAATCTACACAATTAAATTAAATTATAATTAATCTACATAATTAAATTAAGTTATAATTAATCTACACAATTAAATTAAATTATAATTAATCTACACAATTAAATTAAATTATAATTAATCTACACAATTAAATTAAATTAAATTATAATTAATCTACATAATTAAATTAAATTATAATTAATCTACATAATTAAATTAAGTTATAATTAATCTACACAATTAAATTAAATTACAATTAATCTACACAATTAAATTAAATTATAATTAATCTACATAATTAAATTAAATTATAATTAATCTACACAATTAAATTAAATTAAATTATAATTAATCTACATAATTTCACGTTTAAATTATAATTAATCTACATAATTAAATTAAATTATAATTAATCTACACAATTAAATTAAATTAAATTATAATTAATCTACATAATTAAATTAAATTATAATTAATCTACATAATTTCACGTTTAAATTATAATTAATCTACATAATTAAATTAAATTATAATTAATCTACACAATTAAATTAAATTAAATTATAATTAATCTACATAATTAAATTAAATTATAATTAATCTACATAATTAAATTAAATTATAATTAATCTACACAATTAAATTAAATTATAATTAATGTACACAATTAAATTAAATTTTAAATAATCTACACAATTAAATAATATTTATAAAAAATTACCTTTAATTGCAAAATCCACAGAAATGCTAGCGTGCGTTTTTTTCCTCCGCTTCTCTTCCTTTCTCTTTCCTTTCTCTTTCCTTCTCTTCTCTTCTCTTCCTCTCTTTCTCTCTCTTCCTCTCTTTCTCTCTTCCTCTCTCTTCCTCTCTTTCTCTCTTTCTCTCTCTCTTCGTTTCTCTCTTTCTCTCTCCTGTCAACAACGCGCAGGTGTGTTGCGCGGTAGAATATATACGGGTGAAACGCGCCACTGGCAGTGGCGCGTTACGATTCGTATTTTTACACTTTCACCGTTATCAGTCTTATATTTAATAATATTAATTTAACAATTATTATTTATAATAAAAACTGTGAGATTGCCATGCACCATGATCCCCTTGAGATAAAAGAAGAAGACAGGACACACATGTTGCATAATAACCCACCAACTCCAACCAGTTCTTTTCCCAACTGCAAACTTCTTGGCAGGGAGAAAGAGATGAATGATGTGATTGAGCTGCTGATATCAGAGAATACGGGCAATGAATGTTTCTTCTCCTCCATCCCACTTGTTGGTATGGAGGTTGTTGGGAAAACAATTCTAGCACAACATGTTTTTTATATTGAGATTGTCAAATCTGGTTTTGATCTCATGATTTGGGCGTCTTTGCCACAAGTGGAGGAGGCTACACATCGAAAATATTACAAGGTCCACATAGTCTCAGGGAGCTGGAATCACTACATCATGATGTGATTGCACAGGTAAAGGGAAAGAAGTTTCTTCTAGTTCTTGATGACATGTGAGATGAAAATCCGGGACATTGTTCAACCTTGACAGTTCCTTTAAAACATGGTGCTAAAGGGAGCAAGGTTTTGATTACTACAACTAGTAGCAAGGTTTGTCAAATCATGTCCTTGAAGAGGTACCGTTTGAGTTGCTTATGTGATGATGAATGTTGGTCAGTGTGCCATCCTCAACTTTTATGTGCTAATTTGACAGAAATGGGAAAGAAGATTGCAGCTAAATATAAGGGGTTGTCACTGGCTGCTGAGGCTGTTGGTAGCGTGTTGAGATTATCAATTGTTAAGAAACACTGGGGGAAGGTCCTGGAGAACTATTTGTAGTTGGATGATGGAGTTCGGAATCAAATCTTGCTAGCATTGATTGTTACTTATGAATTTCTTCTATCTCAAAAATGGTGCTTTGCATCAGTGATTTAAAAAAAACCGTCCGGGTAAAAACCGACCTGCTAAACTCGTCCTGCTAAATTCGTCCCCGCAACCCGACCCATCCCGTGCTCAAACCTGTCCAAATCCGTGCCTGTTCAAACCCATGGGTTTAGAACGGGTGCGGGCAAAAGAATTTCGACCCGTGTAAGACCCGACCCACCATAACTCATGTCCAACCCGACCCGCCCTATCCTAACCCGTCCCGATCCGACCCGTAAAACCTGGGTATAAGACCTAGGAAACCCGTCCCATTTAACCTATGCCCTTTACCCGGGAAAACCCGACCCAAACCCGTTAAACTCGAGAAAATTTCAAAAAAAAGCCGTTTGAATTTAAAAAAAAATAAAAAAAAAAGCCGTTTATATATTTTTAATAATTATTTTTATTTTCGGAATTTTTAAAATTTATTTAAATTTTTTTGAGTTATTTTTTAATTTTGAAAAAAATTTGAAAAAAAAATAAAACCGACCCGACCCGCCAACCCGACGGATCTAGCGCAGATCGCGGTCATACCCCCCAAATCTGATCCGTACTAACCCATTCCGTCTAACCAGTCGATCCGTCCTAATATGTCCGGACGATCCGTCCTAATATGTCCGGACTTAATTCTTCCTAATCTGTCTCGGTCCCATCTTGTTTTTAATTCACTACTATGCATATCGTTCCTTGTTTCCAAAAGGCACAATTTTCAGAAAAGCAAGTTGGTACAATTATGGGTTGCGCAGGGTTTTATCAATGATGCTGTTGCAGAGGATTTTGATAACTTGGCTGACGGCTGCTTTTTGCAGCCTTCACCATCTCATAATCATTCTGGAGAAGTTTTATGTCATGCATGACCTTTATCATGAGCTAGCTGAACTCGTATCTGGCTGTGAGTACAATAGAACTGAAGATTCAGAAGTGGCAAAAAATTGGATGACAAAGCTGGCATTCATCCCTGGTCCACAAAAGCATCCCATCAAAGAGGCTGTAAAGTCGGGTTCTCTTAATGGCAAAGAGTTGCACAACTTCCTGTTTTTGGGGAGAACAAAATGCAAACCTGATGAGATTACCTTCTGCTTGGACATCCCTTGCTACATATTTCCGAATTTGGAGTGCCTCAGAGAATTGGATTAAGCAACACAGATATAGTTATAACAGAGAGGGAGAAGTGTATTGATATTTGTCTAAAAAGTTCAAGGCATACGACTAACATCAAGATGATGGAAAATTTAATTATTAAAGGAAAACTAGGGACAACCAAAATAAAGGTAGCAGGTGGCAGCAAAGTTTAAGGTGGATACAAAGTACATTGATTGAAGCAAGATTAAGGTGGATTCCAGTTTTTAGTAATAATAATTATTATTAAATTAATATTATTAAAAATAAGAGTGAGAACTGTAAAATTTTAAATATACGAATGACAGCGCGTCACTGTTAGTGGCGCGTCAAACGCGCCACTGACATTATTTTTATGAAACGCGCAACTGCCAGTGGCGCGTTTGCTTCTTATATATACAAAACGCGCAACGCCTCTCCATCTCACTTGCGCGGGGTTTGGACGAAACGCGTCACTGGCAATGGCGCGTTTCATAAAAATAATGAGAAATAATGAAACGCGTCACTGGCAGTGGCGCGTTTTATGACTAGGATTTGCTGCTGGACGCGTTTCGACCGCGTCACTGCTAGTGGTGCGCTGCCATTCGTATATTTGAAATTTTACGGTTCTCACTCTTATTTTTAATAATATTAATTTAATAATAATTATTAATAATAAAAACTGGGTGGATTCTTAACTTGTTACAGTCACAATATCAACAGATTTTACCAAAAAAAAGTTATACAAATGAAAAAAAGATGTTTAATGAAAGGATAAAATAACAGAATATCATGGCAGCTGTGTGAAATTATTGGAATATTTCAAATAACCACACAGCAGACATTGTATATCCTAAAAATTAATAACAGTCCAAAGCTGTTCAAATATCCCACAACCACAGAGCAATACAGCACGCATACATTGTCAATAGTCTAAATAATAACAAACATCAACGTGATTAATACGGTCTTCCCAAAGATGGCGCATTTTCTTTGTGGCCCCGCTAATAAATGTTTTTTGCAAAAGTTGTTTGCTTCACGTTGATTCCTCGTCCCGTCTCTCTCTCTATCACGTGCTTCGTTCCCTCTCGCTCGTTCAGCAGCAAATCCTAGTCATAAAACCATCACAGAGGTTGAAATGCTCAAATTAAAAAAAGCAAATAGATATAAATTGAGAGCGAGCAAACTTCAATTATACTTCTAATGTACATCATTTTACTAAAATTAAACTACAATTAATCTTCTAATAGAATTCTGTATCATATGATATCATTTTACTAAATTAAACGTCAATATCATTGGACCACAATACATGTTTAATATGCTCGATTATTTCTACTGGCATGGGTCATGGTCCTGGTCCTATGATGGCTTAAAATTAGGGGATGGTTTGGAGTAGAGATGGCAATCAGACGTATCGAGTTTCTTAATCTTTGGGCAAATTGTGTTCAATTTCTGTTTGTTTGCTATCAGAATAGACTCGGAAGTTGCTTTCCACGAAAAAAGAAATTGAACCTTATCAATTCCGACTTGTTATGACTTCTGTTCATCTAAATGATGAGGTTCAATTGATTTCTCGTGACATCATAGATAGTGGACCGCTCTCGCATCGCCACGATCCAAATACTTCATCAGACCATTCAATTGGTAGGAGCAACGAGCGGTGTGTAAAAAAGACAGGGACGCAATCAATGCGAGTTGATAACTCGCGCTTACTAGACATTCCTCATTGAAGATCAACAATTGCAACAATCTATCCCCATCACGATGAAATTTCTCCAGATTACCTGGACCTTTTAGCCAAGGCTATAAACTCATTAAATACATCAGTGTAGCACGTGCGGCCCAGAACATCTAAGGGTATCACAGACCTGTTATTGTCTCAAATTTTCGTGGCCTAAACAGCCATAGTCCCAAACCGTCCGAATTCAATTCCGATCCAACTCGCCTGATTACCACCTCTACTCCAAACCACCCCCTACCTTAAGCGACCATGACCCATGGCAGTAGAAATAATCGAGCATATTAAACATGTATTGTGGTCCAGTGATATTGACATTTAATTTAGTAAAATGATATCATACGATACAATATTCTATTTATAAGATTAATTGAAGTTTAATTTTAGTAAAATGATGTACTTTAGAAGTATAATTGAAGTTTGCTTGCTCTCAATTTGTATCTATTTGCTCTTTTAATTTCAGCATTTCAACCTCTGTGATGGCTTTATGACTAGGGTTTGCTGCTGGACGAGGGAGAGGGAGAGGGAGAAGGAGAAGGAGAGAGAGACTTCTGTGCTCTTGTTGCCTCTTAACTTCTTCCCTTCTGATTTCTGAACAAATGCGCGGCATATATTTAAACAGGTCTTGTCTTATATGGGCCCACCGCCCACAATTATTGTATATTTGTATTTATGATTGTTGGAAAGATTATAATGTGGAAAGCTCAAAATTCCATTTTGGTATGTTTTAATTAAAACTGCGTATTTGTTTAGAAATCAGAAGGGAAGAAGTTTAGAGGCAACAAAAGCAGAGAGAAAGAGATGTCTGCCAAAGGAGACTATGTCTGTGTCAGCATGGTTCACAATTCACAAACCACTTGCAGTGTGGTGGGAACGTGAACACTGGAAACCTTCTCTAGTAACGGACATTATAAAATCCCCAGCTTCCTTTACTCTGCACAAGTGTTTATATTTTCTTTTTAAAGAACATTATGCGTTTGCGTCCACTAGCTACTGTTGTAAAAATTGTGTTCGTCGGATGTATTATTTGTTGAAAGATAAACTTAATTTTAGTATTAAAGTTAAATAAATTAGGAAATAAAGGGAGACTCTTTGGCTTCAGCACTTTGAAAGAATTTTAAGGCTGATTAATGACAGCATTTGAAGGGACTAATGGACTTGGAATTTAGTGTATGACCTATGGATGGAAAGATCTTGAATTCTAGTTTTCAATGGTTCAAATTCTAAGTCGTTTGGAGTTTCTTACAAAGAGTTATGGTGATTTTAGTGAAAGAGTGTCAGCTGAAAGGGTACTGTTTGGAATTCTGTTTTATTACGAATTTCTAGAGTCTTCTCAGATGTTTAGGCTATATAAAGAGTTGTATTATGTTGTTTTGTAATGTAAGAAAGATATAAGAGTGTCTAATAGTAAGAAAGCTTATTTTATCCATCTCTTCTCTTATCTTAAAATGTGATATCCACCATTCTCTTTTAACAAAGTGGTATCAGAGCCAGATTCAGTCGATTAAGAGAGACATGTCATGGCGAAGAAAAAGAAAAAAAAGAAGAAAAAAAAAGATGTCGAAAAAAAAAAAAAAATATGGTGAGTCTCGATTTTTGTTGTAAAGAAAGTTAAATGTTAAGAGTGTTTTCTGAGTTTATTTTAGTATATGAGTTTTTTCTGTGTTATTAGGAGCATTGAAAAAAACAAAAAAAATTGAATTCACTTATTTTGTTTTTTTTTTTGTGAGAAAAAAAAGGATCGGGATAATGAAAAAAATATCATGTGTTGATATTTTGTTAAAAAAAAAGAAGAGAAAAAAAATAGTATTCTTTTTTCGTGAAGATAGTTTTAAAGATATTGTAAGAGAAAAAAACTTGTCAATGATGAGAGCTATGTATCAAGATGCGAATGTTACAAAAGCGTGGTGAAGTTTTTACCAGTGGTCTTCGAAGAATCAGTGAGTGAAACCGACATGAGCAATGACTCATGATAGCATGTGCAATGAGTGCCAGGATAAGAGAACTAGCAACATTATGAGATGTTTTGCTGGAAGTGTGTGCGAAAACTATGAGAAGATATGATATGGAATCACATGAAAAAATATGGTGTGGAGCCGCGGTGTGGGTGTGAATCTCACATATACATGACCTGAAAAATGAGACAAATTGGATGGCATATGAGATGAAATCACAACTGATTTTTCGGATTTTTAGCTCAATGAATCGAGAAGAAGCCGTCAATGGATGGCGTCGCTATTCGCTGTGAGTTATGAAGAAGCTTCTAGGCATGAAGGATGAAAAATAAATTAAGTTTAAGAGGAGGTGTTGAAAGATAAACTTAATTTTAGTATTAAAGTTAAATAAATTAGGAAATAAAGGGACACTTTTTGGCTTCAGCACTTTGGCAGAATTTTAAGGCTGATTAATGATAGCATTTGAAGGGACAAATGGACGTGAAATTTAGTGTATGACCTATGGATGGAATCTTGACGTCTAGTTTCCAATAGTGTAAATTCCAAGTCATTTGGAGTTTTCTACAAAGAGTTATGGTGATTTTAGTGAAAGAGTGTCAGCTGAAAGGGTACTGTTTAGAATTCTATTTTTATTACGAATTTCTAGAGTCTTCTCAGATGTTTAGGCTATATAAAGAGTTGTATTATGTTGTTTTGTAATGTAAGAAAGATACAAGAGTGTCTAATAGTAAGAAAGCTTATTTTATCAATTTCTTCTCTTATCTCAAAGTGTGATATCCACCATTCTCTTTTAACATTGTTCAGCTGATTATGTCATTGTATAATAGTGTAAGGACTGTTTAGAATTTAATGTAGAATTTAAGTAGTATAAATATAAGTAGTATGCTAAGAGA
Organism: Schoenoplectus tabernaemontani; assembly: GCA_037127355.1. NCBI lineage: Eukaryota > Viridiplantae > Streptophyta > Magnoliopsida > Poales > Cyperaceae > Schoenoplectus > Schoenoplectus tabernaemontani. Next base: position 24,469,861 of record CM073756.1, read on the forward strand.
AAACATCTATTAAGAAAAAAACAAAATAGATGTGTGTGCATTTGAGAGGAGAAACAATTGTTGTCCAAATTAAAGTTTAATAGAAGATAATTTTGAGTTCTTTGAAATATTTCTTTATTCTCAAATTTAGTTATTTGTGTGTTATTCTAAAGAGCCGATGCCTAGTAATTGAATTAAAAACTACAAAATAAGTGCTGAGACAATAATGGATCCTTCTTACAATATTCTTTTGTGTTAGGTTTTCCCAAACTTACGAACCGACCCATTGTGGCTTGGCGGAGAGACACCATGATCGTCTCCTGTTCTGAGGGTTCACATCAACGAGGCCATTGAGACTTGAGTTCGTCAAAGGAATCAGCTCTCATGGGCGGCTGATGGATTGCTCGAGGCGAGGGCTACTGTGTGTGGTTTTTGTTGAGATATATTGTACGTTTCTAGGGTTTAGGTAATTACAGAGAATTCTAGGGGGCTATTTGTAAGAAGTGTTGTAAGACTTATAAGAGCCCAAAACCATTAATCAAAAAATAAGTTATTGTTCACGCATTACTATTCATTCTATATGGTATCAGAGCCAACCCTAGGTTAGCCACAGTCCTTCCCGCCGCCGCCGCCAGCGACTCCGTCCCTGCCGTTGCTTACGCGCCACCTCCGCCCCGACCCTTGATCGCGCGGCGCCGCGCCGCCGCCTCCGCCCCCGTAGCGCCAGCCGCCCCACCTCCGCGGATCGCGCAAGACCTTGCTTGCCTTGCTTGCGCCGACGGTCTTGGTTGGGCCGACGTGGTGCTGATCGGCTGATGTGGCCGACGTGGGGGGCCTATACCTCACAATACCCAAGAAACGGGGTTGATCGTGTTCTTTTGATCAATCGACTCGGATCTTGATGACATAATGATAGGTGCCCATTTTATATAATATTTGCACAAGGTTTAACATAATAATTCACTCAATTTATCTGAATCATACTTATTTTAGCTTGTGTTTTATCTCTAGAACTTGTTACTGCCGTATTTTTTGGTTTTGGTAATTTTCACAAATTCCTGGAGGAATCAGAACAGAATTCGGCTCTGCCAAGACTCTCAGCGAGACTCTTGGCAGAGAACAGCTACCAGATGCGAATTGAGCAAGGAAACAGTTATACACATGAAGGAAAATCTAGAGATCTCATCTATGATTTAGCAGAGATTAAATGCAGTAATTAAAGGAGATTAAAGAGAGAAAAGGAAAGAGATTTACCTTTTGGTTAGAAAGAGGAGGTGAAAGAGAGAATTAATTGCTGAAATTTAGGGAGAAAATCTAGGGGATTCCATAGGAGGTAAACCAAAGAAGGAAAATTCTCTCACAGGAAACAAAAAGGAAAATTTCGGACCAAAGAGAGGCATCTCTCTCTCGAGGTTCGGTTTTGGAGTTCTCACAGCAAGGAGTTCTCACCAGAGAAGAAATGAGACATTGGAGAACTTGGACTTCAATTAGGTTTTATCATTATTTTCTCTTTAACTCTCAATTATCCACTATGATGGATTCAAAACTGAATTTCTATGTTATTAAAGTCATGCTTGGCTAAACAAAATTTCTTGGGATTAAGTATGTAACAAATTACTATGTTGTTGGTTTAATTTAATTGGCATTATTACTTTTATTTGATATTTGTTTGTCTTGTGATTTGAATTGCTAAACTACTTGTATGATATGAGTTGATTTAATTGAATAGCTTAGTCACACAAATGGTTTAAACTTAGGACTTGAATTGTTAGATCGAAAGATAATAATTTGAGACCCGATAACATAAGATAACGTAGGAATAGGCGAAGGACCGAAAGGAGAAACCCGTTCCTAATGGGGATACCTAAATTTGTTTGAATAGTTTATTGAAGTACCGAAAGGAGAAAGTAAATTATTAAAATATATTTAGGCTAATCACGAAACTTGATGGACTTAGTTTAGGAGAATGCGCCGCGAAAGCGAGTGTTTAAGTAAATTGAGTACGGTACAAAGCCATGAAAGTGGATAAATACTACCATTGGATTAGAAACTCACAAAGAAAATATAAAAGTGTAATATCAATTAAATGAATACCAACAACCTCTAGTAATTTGTATGCCGAAATCCTAAGAATACCAAAAATATTTAATTTCTCGTATTTTATCATTTCAATTAATCTTATCTTAGAATTTAGTCCTTTATTTTCTGAAAATCTGAAATTGGTTGCTTAGCTAGTTAAAAGAAATAAATTTGGTATTTAAATCTCGTTCCTTGTGGATTCGACACCCGATAATATACTTAACGGTAGGTTGTGCGCTTGCAACCCGTCATTTAGTATCATTTTTAGGGTATTTATTAGCACTTGTGAAAACACATCAAACTTTTTGGCGCCGTTGCCGGGGACGGTGTATTTAATATTGAAATTTATTTTGAGTAAATTAGACTAAGCATTTTTATTTTTTTTTCAGTTCTCTCCTTTTATTTTGTTTCATTGTAGGATCTTGAGAACTGGCTGAAAGATCAAGTCGGCCGGAAACAAGGTGCTACGGAAAAAAAATCACTAATTCAAAATCTCAATCCCCTGCCAGGACTCTCACTCTTTCAGTGAGAGTCTTGGCAGATTCGCAGCAGAAGAATTTTCAGCCAATCCTCAGCCTATTCTTGACAGAAATCTTGCTGCCGAGATGGCTCTTAACGGAGAAGACGATCTGAATCGACCTTTGAGTGATTTCATCATCTCAAAGGCGACCAACATGCGACCAAGTGTCGTTGCACCCGCCATTGCAGCGAATAACTTTGAGCTGAAAGCCAATCTCATCACAATGGCGCAATAAAATCAATTTTCTGGGCTACCTAGCGATGACCCTCACTTGCATCTTGCAGTTTTTCTAGAAATTTGTGATACATATAAGAGTAATGGTGTCAGTGATGATGCCCTTAGGCTTAGATTGTTTCCATTTTCTCTTAGGGATAGGGCTAGAGCTTGGATGTATTCTTTACCTGCTGGTTCTATAACCACTTGGGACCAATTAACCGAAGCATTTTTGACCAAATATTTTCCACTAAGTAAAACTGCTCAATTAAGAGGTCAAATTGTGAATTTTGGGCAAAAGGGAAATGAAAGTTTGTATGATGCTTGGGAAAGGTTTAAGGACTTGCTTAGGTTGTGTCCACATCATGGTCTTGCTAAACAATATATTGTGCCAATTTTTTATGATGGACTAATTAGCAATGACAAAAATTTTCTTGATGTCGCAGCAGGTGGTGCATTGATAAGCAAAAATGCGAATGAGGCATACAATTTGATTGAGACAATGGCGGTGAACCAACATCATTTGTCTCCTTCCGACCGCCATGCAGCAAGGAGCACCCCGGGTGTGCTTGAGTTAGATTCCTTGACTTTCATGAAAGCAAAACTCAAAGCAATTCAAAATCAAATCAGTCAATTGAGTTTCTCCAAGGTAAATCAAGTAACTCATTCTCATTCTTGTGAAATTTGTGGTGCCATGGAACATACCGCACTTGAATGTCCATTGAGTGTTCCTCAAGAGAACCTAGAAAATGTGAACATGTTGAATAATTTCAATAGGCCTCAAAACAACCCATACTCGTAATCTTATAATCCGGGTTGGAGGAATCACCTAAATTTTTCATACAAGAACAATCAAGGTGCGGTGTCTCAAATACAAAATCGGCCTCAACAAGGTTTTACACCAACTCAAAATGTGTTACAACAATAAAGTTTTGCTCAAAGACAATTTGAACCTCAAACCCCACAAGAATCTAACTTGAAATTGATGATGGAGCAATTCATGAACCAACAAAAATAAGCAATGGATGAAATGAAAGAAACAATAAAACAACAATCCACACAAATAAAAATGTTAGAAAACCAAGTGGCACAACAAGCATCATCCTCTTTAAGGCAACCCGGCACTCTTCCGGGCAATCCCGAACTCAATCCGAGGGAGTATTGCAATGCTGTTATCTTGCGAAGTGGTTTTGAATATGAAAATCCAACCGTCACGCGAGATGGAGACTCAATTCCACCTCAGAACATTCTGCCAAGAGTCTCAGCGGAAGTCTTGACAGAGAAGGAGGTTCCAAAGGTAAGTGAAGAGGTAAGTCAACAAGAAGAAGAACCAAGGTATGATCCTCCACCTTACAAACCTCCAATCCCCTTCCCGCAAAGGTTAGCCAAGGTAAAGAAGGACAAGCAATTTGATAAGTTTGTTGAACTCTTAAGTAAGTTGCACATCAACATTCCATTTATTGAGGCACTCACTCAAATGCCCTCATATGCTAAATTTTTGAAAGAAATATTGTCCAACAAAAATAAACTTGAGGAGTGTAAAACCGTAGCTCTAACGGTGGATTGTAGTGCACTACTTCTAAACTAACTACCACCAAAAATGAAAGATCCCGGTAGTTTTACCTTGCCATGCTCCATTGGTAATGTTAAACTCAAAAATGCTTTGTGTGATCCCGGTGCTAGTGTGAGTCTCATGCCTAAATTAATTTTTGACAAGTTAGGAATTGGAGACCTTAAGCCAACAAGAATTTCCTTGCAACTAGCCGATAGGTCCGTTAGATCTCCATTGGGTATAATTGAAGACATACCGGTCCAAGTTGGTAAATTCTTTGTACCCGGTGATTTTATTGTAATAGAAATGAAAGAAGATAACCAAGTTCCTATCATTTTAGGAAGACCCTTTGTTGCTACCGCTGGGGCAAATCTTGACATAAAAAATGACATACTTTCATTGGCCATAGGGGATGAAAAGATTGAGTTTAATGTTACAAAATCTATGAAATACCCCTCTAATGATGATGTTTGTTGTAGGGTTGAAGCCATAGACACACTGACAGCAAAAGTTTTCAACATGCAAATCAACATGAAAAATGATGAAGTCCTTAGTGAAGCAACAGAATTGCTGGAGAAAGAAAACAGACTCACTGTCAAGAGTCTCACCGAGAGTCTCGACTGTGCTGGAGATAGTGAAGAAAAAGCTGAAGGCAAGACACCTCAACTGGAATTAAAGCTCCTACCTCCCAACCTTCGTTATGAGTTCTTAGACCTCAACAAGGCATACCCAATTATTGTCGGTGCACACCTAGATGCAACACAAATCATGAAACTCTTGCATGAATTAAGGTTACACAAGAAAGCAATCGGGTACTCAATAGAAGATCTTAAAGGACTGAACCCCTCTCTTTGCATGCATCGTATTTTGCTTGAGGAACACCACAAACCCTTACGAGAGCCGCAAAGGAGGTTGAATCCCAATCTTAGGGAGGTAGTGAAGAAATAGGTGATCAAGTTACTAGAGCCGGCATTATATATCCAATCTCGGATAGTGAATGGGTTGAGAGACACGCTCATCTCTACACCGATCCTACAACCACCCGACTGGAATCTCCCGCTTGAGATCATGTGCGACGCTAGTGATTATGCCGTGGGAGCCGTCCTTGGACAAAAGAAGGATAAGAAACTATATGCCATATATTATGCGAGAAAGATCCTTGGCGTGACGTGAATAAGGGGTCAAGCTCGAGACCTTAAACAAGCGCTTCTTGGGAGGCAACCCAAGTTTTTGCATTTTTTTTAATTTAGTTTTTATAATTTTCCTTTATGCATTTTAATTTAGAATTTTGAATAATTATTGCTCACATAGTTCATTGGTGTAGGGAATTGGTTGAAGAGACTGGAGAAATTAAGAGGATCTTAAAATCTTGAGCAAATGGGTGGAGATGACACGAAAATTTGGCTAAGTACAAGAGATTGCAAGGGAAATATGTTCTGCCAAGACCCTCAGTGAGACCCTTGACAGAAGCTAAAAAACTGAAATACTTAGAATTTTTGTCTCAACTTCCCAAACCCTTTCAAACATTTTCACATTCGAACTCCTTCCTACCGCCTCTACACAATTGACTATGTGAGCTCTCTCATTCTCTTTCTCACATTCTCATATTTCTTTTCTTGCTTGGGAACAAGCAAAGTTTTAAGCTTGGGGGGTGTGAAAAGATAATTGTATCTGCATTCATGGCATGTAGCTTGCACATTAATTCATGTAGTGTCATAAGTTAGGATTTTTGAGAAAAAATTATGAATTGATTGAAGTAAAAGAATTAAGAGAATTTATGGGATTTTATTTGTTTTGAAAATTTATGGAATTTATGGAATTAAGGGAATTTATGGGAATTCATGGGCTAGTGTGTTGAAATCGAGAGTTAATTCTATAGCGTCTAGTCCCTTAAATGATTTGAATTCTCGGAAATTATGACCCGAACCGGTTGCTTAATATTATTGTTGCATATTTAGCCTCTTTACCTGAATTATTTCATGAATAATTGAATTGGATACCCACATGTCTAACCCGCCTTGTATGTTTTGAGTCTTAAAAAAATTCTAAAAAATCCAAAAATATAATAAAACATAGTCTGAGTTTGATCGGTACTCCGTTAGCCCTCCTGTATATTATTGTTTTGAGGGCTATGAGTAGGGTGTGAAAACACGCCTTGTAATATCTGAGAAAGAATAGGTCCTGACTCCTAAACATTGCTGAGTGACGGGCTTCTGACTCACGATAAAGCAAGGATGCTCGCTCAGCTATATAAAAAAAAATTAATTAAGGCATACAAGGCACCTAATAGCTAAGTCGTGGTATCTATTTGAGTAGTCATGAGACAAGTCAGGTAAGAGCATTTAAATATGCGATAATTAGAGGGGCTAGGGTTCAAGGTTCCAAGGTTTACTTATTTCTGGCTCGAGAGTCGCTCGTTTAACTTAGCTGCATTTCGACCTATGCCCTGTGAGGTGAAGAAGATTGCCCGAAAACATTCTTGAAAATAATCCCAAATTGAACCTTGATCCTTTTGATTTGGTAAGTTCACAAGTTTTTCCTTTTAGGTATGGTTTCAAACAAGTTGAGTTAAATTAAAATCCATCCACTTGACATTTCCGAGTTTAATTTGGTTAGGGACAAGCAAAGTTTAAGCTTGAGGGATTTGATAGGTGCCCATTTTATATAATATTTGCACAAGGTTTAACATAATAATTCACTCAATTTATCTGAATCATATTTATTTTAGCTTGTGTTTTATCTCTAGAACTTGTTACTGCCATATTTTTTGGTTTTGGTAATTTTTAAAAATTCCTAGAGGAATCAGAACAGAATTCGGCTCTGCCAAGACTCTCAGCGAGACTCTTGCCAGAGAGCAGCTACTAGATGCGAATTGAGCAAGGAAACAGTTATACACATGAAGGAAAATCTAGACTCTCAGCGAGACTCTTGGCAGAGAGCAGCTACCAGATGCGAATTGAGCAAGGAAACAGTTATACACATGAAGGAAAATCTAGAGATCTCATCTATGATTTAGCAGAGATTAAATGCAGTAATTAAAGGAGATTAAAGAGAGAAAAGGAAAGAGATTTACCTTTTGGTTGGAAAGAGGAGGTGAAAGAGAGAATTAATTGCTGAAATTTAGGGAGAAAATCTAGGAGATTCCATAGGAGGTAAACCAAAGAAGGAAAATTCTCTCATAGGAAACAAAAAGGAAAATTTCGGACCAGCAGAGGCATCTCTCTCTCGAGGTTCGGTTTTGGAGTTCTCATAGCAAGGAGTTCTCACCAGAGAAGAAATGTGACATTGGAGAACTTGGACTTCAATTGGGTTTTATCATTATTTTCTCTTTAACTCTCAATTATCCACTGTGATGGATTCAAAACTGAATTCCTATGTTATTAAAGTCATGCTTGGCTAAATAAAATTTCTTGGGATTAGGCATGTAACAAATTACTATGTTGTTGGTTTAATTTAATTGGCATTATTACTTTTATTTGATCTATGTTTGTCTTGTGATTTGAATTGCTAAACTACTTGTATGATATGAGTTGATTTAATTGAATAGCTTAGTCACACAAATGGTTTAAACTTAGGACTTGAATTGTTAGATCGAAAGATAATAATTTGAGACCCGATAACATAAGATAACGTAGGAATAGGCGAAGGACCGAAAGGAGAAACCCGTTCCTAATGGGGATACCTAAATTTGTTTGAATAGTTTATTGAAGTACCGAAAGGAGAAAGTAAATTACTAAAATATATTTAGGCTAATCACGAAACTTGATGGACTTAGTTTAGGAGAATGCGCCGTGAAAGCGAGTGTTTAAGTAAATTGAGTACGGTACGAAGCCACGAAAGTGGATAAATACTACCATTGGATTAGAAACCCATAAAGAAAATATAAAAGTGTAATATCAATTAAATGAATACCAACAACCTCTAGTAATTTGTATGCCGAAATCCTAAGAATACCAAAAATATTCAATTTCTCATATTTTATCATTTCAGTTAATCTTACCTTAGAATTTAGTCCTTTATTTTCTGAAAATCTGAAATTGGTTGCTTAGCTAGTTAAAAGAAATAAATTTGGTATTTAAATCCTGTTCCTTGTGGATTCGACACCCGATAATATACTTAACGGTAGGTTGTGCGCTTGCAACCCGTCATTTAGAATCATTTTTAGGGTATTTATTAGCATTTGTGAAAACACATCACATAAATCAAGATTAGGTCAAGAAGAAGATTGGAAGTGAGTCTGAGTTGAATTTATGGCAGAGGAAGGTAAGAATCCAATGGAGGGGGTGATGATCAAACTGAGCGTCACTGAGCTTCAAATGTTGATGCGAGCATTCAGTGTGGCTGCGAGCGAGAGCACACCTAGACCCGTGCAGAGGATAGACCTTCCACTGCTTGACAGGAAGCTTGATGGACCAGCTTCGTACTTGAGCTGGTCGCGTCGGGTGAGGTACACTCTGGAGGGTATGGATCTGAGAGGGTACTTGACCGGGGACAAAAGGGAGCCAGCTGAGGGATCTCCAGAGAGGGCAGAGTGGAAGTCCACTCACATGACGATATACATGTGGCTTCTGAATTCATTGATTTCCTCTATCGCATCCATAATGGATGGCATAGATCGGGTCAAGGATGTCTGGGAAAAGCTGAAGAGAACTTACGATGGAGTGGGAAACAATCTGAGAGTGTTCTAGATTGAGAGAGAGAGATAGAGGCAGTAGTGCAGGGAGATAAATCGATTCAAGAGTATGCCACAGATCTGGAGCGACTGTGGCCAGATTATGATCATTTCTCGCCAGCTGCATGCTGTAATGATCCTGAGTGCAAGAGAGGGGCGCGCAATATACAGAGGAGGACTATGCACTTCATGAGGGAGTTAAACCCGGCATTTGAGCCGAGGTGTGCAGTGTTGTTAGCTCAGCCGAAGATTCCCTCCTTTGAGGAGACGATCTCGGCTATGGTACAGGAGGAGAGCAGGATTAGGCTCCAGTCTGGTGTAGCAGGACTTCCAGAGGTGAAGTCGGCACTTGCAATCTCCAAGCTAGGTAATATAGGGTACAGGAGCGAGACCTGGGAGTGTTACAACTGCGATGAGGTAGGCCACCTGAAGTAGTTTTGCACTAAGCCACCGAAGGAGAGAAACTTGGGTGGAAGATGCCAGTTTGGAGGTCATGGTCGAGGCAGAGGTGGTCGAAGGGGTGGCAAAGGAGGCTACTAAGCACATCTGACGGTAGTAGAGGGAGAGAGTGAGGAGACTGTGGTATTTACTGAGGAGGATCATGAGTTCCTGGGGATGTTGAAGAGCAAGCAGAAAGCAGTGAGTGAGGGGAAGCGTGTGCTAGATGATGTGTCCACCTCAGCTTCAACAAGGGGTAACATTGCTTCCTTTACTCACTCAGCCACAGATACTTATGATACACTTGCTCTTGCATCTACATCTACCTCCAGATTACCAGATTGGATAGTGGACTCTGGTGCGTCCCGACATGTGACTGATGCTACTAGGGAGTTTTCGTCTTATACTTACCTAGCAGTCCCAGAGAGCATCCAGACGGCCGATGGTACGGCTCAACCAGTAATTGGTAAGAGTACCGTGCAATGTACCAACACCTTGACCTTGTCCAATGTTTTGCATGCTCTTTTCTTTCCTGCGAATCTTTGTGCGACCCTTTTTCGCGCGCCGCCGCACCGCCGCTGGGCGATGAGTCCGCGGAAGAAGGACACAGAGATCCCCCCTAGATATGCATCCAAATCTTATGTTCCCTGAGTTTATTTTGATAGTCCCACTGGGCGTGCCGATCTGTGCGACCCTTTTTCGCGCGCGCCGCGCGCCGCCGTGGGCGATGGGTTCGCGGAAGAAGGACACGAGAGATCCCTCCCGAGCGTGCATCTGTGGGTGTCGGTGATTCGCCGTTTAGAGATATTTGGATGCACATTCGGGGGTTTTTTAGTGATTGTGAGTTCTTGTAGATTCCGGTGGGCGCAAGCCCCCACCGTTAATTACCCCGGGCTACTAACCTCGAGGCACCTCTGGATCCTTGAAAGAGAGAAGCAAATAGTATAGTTAAAAGATGGTCAAGTGGTCGTCAGGTTCATAAAAGGGGTCCATGGAAGACGAACCTACAAACAGATCGGTTCGTCTTTATTTAACCCTATGGAAGACGAACCTACAAACAGATCGGTTCAATCTCTACTTAATTCTATGGAAGACAAACCTACAAACGGATCGGTTCGTCTATGGAAGACGAACCTACAAACGGATCGGTTCGATCTATGCCACCTCGAGATGTAACCTTACTACGGACCGGTTAATCTCTTCGAGAGGGCTTGAGGTGAGTCTACATACGAACGACTCGACCTCCGTTGATCTAGAAGATAAACCTACTACGAACGGTTCAATCTTAACTAGTCAACAACCAATCACACAAAATACAACTCGAAGCGCCGAGCTGGGTTGATCTTGAGGTTGGTGAATCAAGAGAAGGGTGGATATGGCCCACGTGTTTCTTCTCACCGATCTTCTAGATCATGAATTCGAAGCACTAAGCCGATCCATAAACCTAGGAAACACAGTTACGCACAATGTTAAACCTGAAGCGCCGGGCCGCTTAACAACGAGGCATGTGTTAGTGAAGGAACCTACCTACAGAACGGTTCACATTCACTGTTTTGTGGATGAATCTACTACAGAACGATTCAATCTCACAATCTCGGGAGATGAGCCAGAAGACAAACTTATCGACGGATGAGTTCAGTCTTGCTAGTTCAAATGGTCATGAATTACTTGTTCATGACGCCGAGTCATTAAGATGTCACTTTTCTCGGACATCGTAATGTTCTTTTTCTTCAAAGTCGACATATCTCTCCATGCTGATGTCGTAGCTTTGGTCATTCTTCAGCGAGCGTCAAGATGTTCTTGTCTCGACTAATCATTCTATATGTTGCATTACTTGTGCAAAATTACTATGTTGCCCTACACCCCTTGTGTGAGCGTATTTAGTCATGAGTTACTTGCTCATGGTGATGGGTCATTAAGATGTCACCTCTCGAGGACATCGTAATGTTCTTCTTCCTCAGAGTCGACATATATCTCCATGTTAATGTCGCAGCTTTGGTTATTCTTCATCAGGCGTCAAGATGTTCTTGTCTCGACATATCTCCTCATATTGCTATCGAAGCCTTAATCATCCTACGTCAAGATGTTCCTGTCTCAACGTACCTTATTATTCTTCATCAAACGTCAAGATGTTCTTGTCTCAACATTTCTTCTCATGTTGCCGTTGCAACCTTGTTTATCCTTCGTCAAGATGTTCTTGTCTCGACATATCTTCTCATGTTGCCGTTGCAACCTTGTTTATCCTTCGTCAGGATGTTCTTGTCCTGACTAATCGTTCTAAAAATTATGTCATGTGTGCAAACATTCTCATGTGGCTCTACATTCCTTATGTGAGCTTATTTGTCCATTTCCAAAATGTACAAAGCCTATTATATAATATCTTCCATTATTATTTCTATTATAAAGATGTATTTATTTATTTATTATTATTATTATTATTATTATTATTATTATTATTATTATTATTATTATTATTATTATTATTATTATTTTTTATTATTTTTTTTATTTATTATTATTTATTATTATTATTATATATTTTATTTTTAAACTCTATTTATCTATGTAGAAAATTATTTACAAAAATGATAGGAAAATGGGTTAGCTAGAATTTTATTTATATTTTTGAGATTTTTATAATAGCTAAAATAGTAGGATTTTATTTTTATTATTTCTAAACTCTATTTATTTTGTAGAAAATCACTTACAAAATACTAGAAAATAAAATCAAAAGATGGTTAGCTATATTATTTTTATTATTATATATTTTTTTATTATTTTTTTTTAGATCTATAATAGCTAAAAGAAATCATTATCAATATTCTATCTTATTTATTATACTATTTTTTTTTTATTTCTATTTATTATCTATAGAAAAGTATAAGATTTTTTTTTTTATTATTATTATTATTAGAAAATAGTCATAAGAGATGAAATTCATTATATTTTTATTACAACTATTATTTTTATTGCATTTTATTCATCAAAAATATTTTTATTGTATATTTGTATAGAAATAACAAAAGAAATGCAATTCATATTATTATAAAACTATATTATCATTCTTTATGCATTTACTATCTATTATCATGGTAATACACATATTTTTTTATATTTTGTACTATTTATTTTTATTATCCAGAAAAATATTAACATGATATCTATTATTATATATTTTTTTATTTATCAAAGAATATAGCTAATCTCATTATTTATTATGGCATATTACTATTATCATTATTATTTCATGAAAAATTACTTGAAAAATCAGTAAAATATATCTAGTTATTATTCATGATTTTATTTGAATTTTTGGAATTTTTATAGTATTTAAAATGACAAGTCAAAGCTAGGTCAAATATATCAATATATGTAATGTCTTTTACTTTTAAATTGTTTTATCATGATTATATTTTTAAACCTAGAATATTATTGTATAGAAAAATAGTATGAAAAATAAGAAAATTTTAGAAACAAATTTGAATTAATTTGGAGTTCAGGAACATTTTCAAATCATTTATTTACTATTTATTTTTTTATTTTCTGTTATTAACTTAATGGGCTTAATTAACTGGGCCGGATTAATTTTCCTTTTAATTTTCGACAGTTGGGCCTATTCATATTTTTCTTTTACTTCTCAATTGGGCCGGCCTCTTTCATTCAGTGATTTATTTAAAACGTTGGATCAGCTTCAAGATTCATTCATATGAGATGGATGGTCCAGATTAAGTCCTTTTCTTCTTTTGAATCGCGATTTACAGCCAGCGTCTGATTTCTTCAAGATTCGTTCTTGAGCATCAAACTTCGTGTTGTGCGCTGAGGGTCGTGCTCACTCGTCCCTCTGACTGTCCCGTTGACCACTTCGCTGAGATTCACGCTGAAGGCCATTTCCGGCGACCGGAGCTCCGTCCTTCCGATCAGATGGATTCAACAGTATCGCCTCTTTGTCAGGGATACGTCTATGGCATCTGATTGAAGATCGGTGCGGTGGTAAGTGCTATACGACGATACCAGTTAAGGCGTACCAACCAGAATTGGTACCGGATTGAATTCTTTCCAAATTCAATGTAATTAATCACTATTGTTGATAATTGCGAGTTCAAAGAGCATCGCCTAGATTGATTAATGTGATCTGAGGTGAGTAAAAGATCTTCTCTTTCGTTCTTGACTATGTTGGAGCGCTTCATTCTTTCACATCGTTCGGTACCAGTTGGTACTAGCTTCGATTCATTCCAATGATGACCTTTCATCGACTTTCTTTATTGGATTAACATCCCTCAGGCCTAAAGGCACGCCTAGACATAGCTAGGGCCAGTGGCTCACTGAGTTGGATGAGAATTCCATTGAATTCAAGTTTCATCAGTTGGCGACATACTGATTTCATCAGAATCATTATATTTACACATGAATTACACGATTTCAATTGTTTTCAAATGATCATAATGACTCAATCAAAATAATTATGAAGTAACCAGTCCCTATCCCTTAGTTATCAACTGATTAAAAGCAAGAAAATCAAATGATAAAGGTAAATTCTTTATGAAACTAGCACAGCAACAAATGAATTGAAGATTTTTTGATATTTATAACTGATTCAGGCCTAAAGGCTCGCCAATTATCTTGTAATTGGGCCAGTGGCTCGCTGAATTCAGTCAATCGCCATTGATTATTGTTCTTTAAAGAAAGGAAAGAAAAAAAAGTAAATGAATAAAGGAGAAACAGATTCAAAGAAGGAGCAATAAGAACAAAGAAACTCAATTGATTACTTGACAAGTATGATTTAGATGTTCAAGGCTCAATTCTAGAAAGGAAAATGCAAACAGAATATCAATTGAATTAATGATTATACTATTCAATACCTTCAGCTTGAATCAGTAATCTAAATCGTATAACTCTCTTGTTTTAATCTTGAAATCTCTCTCTCTCTTTAGAGTAAATGGCCACTGGTGATTGTGAGTGATTATCTCTCCCCCTCCTTCTTCATTTGCTGTCAAAGATTTATATAGGATTCAATTGATAGGCTAACTGCTGAATTGTGTTTCCATTCTGCACCAATTGTGTTTTCTCAATGCCATGGATCGCCGAGGTGGCTTCATCTCATCCCTCCATCTATCAATTGAACGGTATGAATTGACTCGATTTGTGTTTGTTATGGGTGAGTTCTGAGGTTTGGATTGCCAACGTGGCATTATGATCATAGCTCAGCCTGTCCCTACTCCCATTCCTTCAAACACCAAGTGAATTGGTCTGTTTCACTGGTGCTCAATTCGGTACACCAATCCTATTATGAAAATCATGTAAGAAGGAGCCGATTTGTGCCAATAACTGTCCCAACTGTATCGTGGGACCCATACAATGCTTCCCACATTATCAATTTGCCGCATTTCCATCCCAAACGGCCAATTCCATTTTCTACTCGATTCCCTTCCCTTTAGATGTGAGCAGCGCACAGTACACCATTTCTAAAATCAATTGATTCAATGGATTCTCCTCGGTTAGGGCTTTCCAACGATATATTGTTTGCAAAATTTCGTTGCCAATTGAGCCAAATTCCATTTTCGATTGTTCTCTGTTGAATAGAATCGAGTAATAGAAGAGAGGAGTTCGCATGGGGGAGGAGATCAACCTTCTCTCTCTCATGGGGCCCTTTTAGCGAA
Organism: Schoenoplectus tabernaemontani; assembly: GCA_037127355.1. Classification (NCBI taxonomy): domain Eukaryota; kingdom Viridiplantae; phylum Streptophyta; class Magnoliopsida; order Poales; family Cyperaceae; genus Schoenoplectus; species Schoenoplectus tabernaemontani. The sequence continues at coordinate 24,484,971 of CM073756.1, forward strand.
TGCGAAAGGAATGAAAGAAAGAGGTGGCGTGAGTCGGGTGGACTTGGCGCGTGTGATCCGCCCACATGTCGGTTTTAATGAGAGACAATATGCACGCGCCGAGTTCACACACACTTCTTTCTTTTTAAAAACTTCTCCAGCGCCTAAGTAGCTCCTCCTTTGCTTAGCATCCCCAACTTGTACCCAGTCAGATTCTTGACCCCAAGTTGCACCCATGAGCACTTTTCAACCAATCAGGGAATTTCTTTCAATCTGGATTGTTTCATGAAATTTTAAAAATATCTCTCCTTCTCCAAAATCCATGAAAATTTCACCAAAAATCCCTGAATTCATGGTGATCATCCCTGTATTTTTATATTCCCATTTCACCCCTGTCTGCTTGTGCTAAAAATTCCATGATCAATAAAACCCTGTTTTATTCTTATAAAATCCCTATTTATCAGTTGTAGCTCAGTGTCTCTGCCAATTCTCTCTCTCTCCCGCAGAAACCACCCTAACTAAATACCAATTAGACTTATATTGATATTCATTAGGGTTTGATCGATCAACGATTGATTACATGTCAACAAATTGATACAGATCTAGACTTGATCGATGGTTGCTCCCTTTGGCACCTGATCGGTCTTGTGAAATTGACTTTCAATCCCTTAACATGAGGGTGACTTGGTCAAAGAACCGACTACTTATCATGAATTGACACAAATCAAAACATGGTTAGGTGGTTGCTCGCAGCTTTGGCACCAGGTCAGCCTTGAAAGCAAAATCATATTTGAAATTTCTCATGACTAGTTGCATCAAAATGCTAGCTTGGCATTGACATCATTTCATGTAGCATAGGGATTATACTGCTTCAGCTCCTTCCTAGGGTTTGATCTTGGCTTTTTCTCCTGTATTTCTTCCTTCAACCTTTCAGGGGTAAACAATCTTTTATCCATAAGTATCATTATATCATAACTAAAATGTGTCGTTTTATTTGATATTCCAAAGGTGATCTTTCGGGAGAAGGAGACTGACACATGGCATAGTAATTTATGGTACATGGATAGAGAGAGTGTGGACTCGACTCTTTTATCCTTTCTAGAGAGTAAAGGGGGTGTTGGGAGGAGTATGGAGGACTTACTTCTGCTTCACCATAGGCGCTTAGGTCATCCTTCTTTTTCTGTATTGAGTAGGTTGTATCCGCCTTTGTTTGAAAAGCCTAATAAAAAAAACTGATATGTGATGCGTGTGAGTTAGAAACACACTAGGAGCTCATATTTTAGTTCTGGGAGTAGGAGTTCTCTTGCTTTTGACTTAGTGCATTCTGATGTATGGGGACCTTGTCCCACAACTGCTATGAATGGATATAAATATTTTGTTTCTTTCATTGATTGTTTTTCTCGTGTGACTTGGATTTATCTAATGAAACATAAAAGTGATGTGTTTGCTTGCTTCAAAGATTTTCATAAAGGGATTCAGACTCAATACGGCGCAATTGTGAAGGTATTAAGGTCTGACAATGGGACAGAGTACACCAACAGAGCGTTTGGGGAGTACCTGTCATCCCAGGGAATACAACATCAAACCATTTGTCCATACACACCAGAGCAGAATGGGGTGACTGAACGAAAGAACAGACATCTCCTTGAGATTACCCGGAGTATGATGATGTCAATGAATGTACCAAAATATTTGTGAGGGCAAGCGGTCCTGACAGCGACCTACTTGATTAATAGGATGCCCTCGCGGGTATTGGATTGAAAGTCTCCGATCGAAATGCTGAAAGGTAAGAATGAAGATGTTCCTCTCAAAACATTTGACTGTGTGTGCTTCGTACAGGACAACAAACCAAATGTGAAAAAACTGGATCCAAAGGCCGTGAAGTGTGTGTTTGTTGGGTATTCGGCTACCCAGAAGGGGTATATTTGCTGGAGTCCGATAGAGAGGAGATTGTTTGTTAGTATGGATATCACATTTCAAGAGCTTGAGTCATACTACTCCACTCAGGTCGCGTCGCCCTTTGGTGACTCGCTCGATACAGGAGGTATGAGGTGAGAGGGAGAGGATGATAGTAGAAGTGAGAGGAGGGTGATGAGTGTGAGGGATATTCCCTGTCCACTTGTGGAGTCGGCCGAGGTGCCTGACCATGGGAGGACCGAACCAGAGAATGGTGGGACTCAGGCTCAGGGGGAGCGAAGGGTGTACACGAGAAGAAGAAAGCAGAATGAGGAAGCAGTGCCTACAGTGTCACTTGTGCCAAGTCCCTTGTCTCTGCCTCCTCTGACTCCTGAGACACCTACACCATCTACCTCTGATTCCGAATACACAGGTGATATGATTCCTCTCTCTCTTCCTCCTACGCCCTTATCGATAAGGAGGACTTCTCACAGCAATGCAGGAGTTCCTCCTGATCGGTATGGTTTTCCACATGATATTGCCCAGTTTGTCTCTTACTCTCACATATCACTTATAAATTGAGCATTCTTTGCATCTTTGGACATTGTCTCTATCCCTAAGTGTTGGCAGGTTATTAAGGATGATCCGAAGTGGAAAGCTGTCATGCTAGAGGAACTTGAGGATCTGGACAAGAACAAAATTTGGGAGCTTGTGTCACTGCCACCAAGCAAGAAGGCAGTTGGTTGCAAGTGAGTCTTCACGCTGAAGCAAAATCCGGAGGGTCGGGTGGAGCGTTACAAAGCCCGATTGGTAGCAAAGGGATACAATCAGACTTATGGTATTGACTATGATGAGACCTTTGCACCCGTGGTAAAGATGAGCACGGTACGAACATTGATTTCCTTAGCAGCGAATGAGGGTTGGAAGTTACACCCAGCTTGATGTGAAGAATGTCTTTCTCCACGGTGACTTGTTGGAGGAGGTGTACATGGAGGTACCACCAGGTTTTGGTACGAAATAAACAATTGGTAAGGTGTGCAGGTTCAAGAAGTCACTCTACGGGCTGAAACAGTCCCCTCGAGCCTGATTTGACAGGTTTAGGAAAGCTATGGTAGGCATGGGGTATCGGCAAACCAATGCAGACCATACGGTGTTCTTTAGGTGACATGGAGCTCACATTACAGTGCTCGCTGTTTATGTGGATGACATGATTATTTCGAGAAATGATGAAGGTGAAATTGCGTTGCTGAAAAAGAAATTGGGAAAGGAGTTCAAGGTGAAGGACTTGGGACAATTGAGGTACTTCCTTGGGATTGAGATAGCTCGTGGTGCAGAGGAAATTGTCTTATCCCAGAGGAAGTATGTGCTAGATTTACTTACGGAGACAGGTATGCTGGGGTGCAGACCCGCAGTTGCTCCCATTGACCAGAAGTTCAAGCTGAGTGCTGAGGCAGGAGAGCCAGTTGATAGAGAAAGGTACCAGAGGTTGGTTGGTCGCTTGATCTATTTGAGCCACACTCGTCCCGACATATCCTTTGCTGTGAGTGTGGTGAGTCGCTATATGCATGATCCCAGAGAGGGTCACATGGATGCTGTGTACCAGATTCTGAGGTATCTGAAGAATGCACCAGGAAATGGGTTGATCTTCAGGAAGAATGAACATTTGAACATTGAGGGTTATTGTGATTCAGACTGGGTTAGTTGCTCTGATGACAAAAAGTCCACGTCTGGATATTACATGTTTATAAGGGGTAATCTGGTCTCATGGAAGAGCAAGAAACAGACAGTGGTTGCGAGATCCACATCCGAGGCAGAGTACAGGGCCATGGCCTTAGGCGTGGCAGAGATGTTGTGGTTGAGAGCTCTGTTGGTGGAGCTCAAGATAGCAAAGGGCCCAAATGAAGTTGTGGTGCGATAACAAGTCTGCTATTAGTATCGCCAACAACCCTGTGCAGCATGACAGAACCAAGCATATCGAGATTGATAGGTTCTTCATCAAGGAGAAGTTGAACAGTGGACTCTTGAAGTTAGGTCACGTTTCAACTAGAGATCAAGCAGCAGATTGTCTGACGAAAGGACTGAACTCGTTGGACTTAGCTAGAGGGTGTGACAAGATGGGCTTAGTGGATATCTTTTGCCCATCTTGAGGGAGAGTGTTGAGATATATTGTACATTTCTAGCGTTTAGGTAATTATAGAGAATTCTATGGGGTTATTTGTAAGAAGTGTTGTAAGGCTTATAAGAGCTCAAAACTATTAATCAAAAAATAAGTTACTGTTCATTCTATAGTTTTATTGTGGCACATAGTGCCGATGCTGATCATACTGATCATAAGGAGCAGGAGTAGAAGAGAAAGTAATTAGAGGAGCGGTAATCACTGACCTCAGTTTCTGATATGGCAGCAAAGCTACTGCTGAAAGAGCGAGTAGGGTCTTTCTGACATGCTATTGGTTTAAATGTTGAATGGCTTGGTGACTTGATTGAACAGAATGTAGTTACATCACTGACCTTGGTTTCTGATCTGGCTATAAAGCTGCTACTTGGGGGGCAGAATGCTATTGTAAAGAGATAAATAATAATGTTGAATGAATATTGATTTCCTTAATTAACCAATCCAAGAACTCTTAGAAACCAAGAAGACACTGAATTATGATAGCAAATCATTATCAGATGAGGAGGAAGTTGTAGAAGCAAGATGTGCTTATGGTGTGTTGATGGATGCAGAAGTGGATGGAGCCAAAGAAGCAGGAAAGGAGGAAGAAGTTGAGCCAGCAATAGCTAAAGCATGTTTAGTAAGACGCTATTCATGAGTAAGAAGTAGACCTGTCAGTTCATTAAAGGGAATTAGATCAGCTCGTGAAGTAATTGAAACCACCAGGGAGTCATAGTCAATGTTTAATCCGTGGAGAATAAACAGTTGAAGATCAGCATCTGAAATGGGGGAGCCAATCAGGCTGAGACGATCTACCAGAGAACGCTTTTGATCGAGGTACTGTTGCATTGGAAGATGCTCTTTTTGAAGAGACTGAATTTGAAGCTTAAGATCCATCATTCAGGCCTGAGATTGAGAAAAATATCTCAGATGCAGCTCATGCCAAAGATCAGATGCAGTAACACAATGGACAACTTGTGAGACGACAGATTCTAAAATTGTGCTAAGATGCCAAGCCAATAGTAGCTGATCCTGTCGAGTCTACAGAGAGAAGGCAGGATTAGGTCCAGTAGATCCATCAATCAGGGTAATGGTGGCTGCGAGTGGTTTAGTGGAATCATCAAGAAAACCAAGGAGATCATGGCCTCTAGCATGGGGTAGAATAAGAAATTTCCAAAAAATATAATTATCATGGTTTAGTTTGATAGGAAGTTGATAGGAGAATGCTGTAGGATGAAGAGAGAGGGGGGGTAAAGGATGAAGCAGCCATGAAAGATAGAGAAGAAGAAAGAACAGAGAAGCAGAAGATGCATGATCACAAACGCATGAGCGAAAGAGGCAATTCTGATACCATGTAAAAAGAGAAACAATAATGTTGAATAAATACTGATTTCCTTAATTAACCAAGATTGTTTACAGCGCCTATATATATAGCTTAATCACTCTAGCTAGATACAAAGAATAATAAGAACAAAGTAGTTACAAGCTGAACTATATTGAGTTACATTTTGTACATAACAAATGCTATAACAATATCCTATGCATCCTTCTGTGTGGTACTGCATCGCGTGTCATCGGCACTGCTCTGCGTGTTTCTGTCAATAGCTATTGGAGCACTTGACAATCCCAAAGAGAGAGTTGGATTTTTCTGACATGCTACTGGTACAAATGCTGAGCTGCTTGGCGGGTCAATGATCAATGCTTCCTCCTGTTGAGGGCATGATGTGTCTTCCATATGCTGTGAAAAAAAGTCAAATATGGGGCTGTCTGGAGCAGATATTAGCTCCTGTTCAGGTGGTATCAATGAACAATGCTTCCTCCTGTTAGGCCATGATGTGTCTTCCATAAGCAGTGACAAAATGTCATCGATGGGGGTGTCTGGAGCAGATATTAGCTCCTGTTCAGGTGGTGTCAAGGAGATCTCTACTGCATTATGGCTGCATGTGTGAGTCCCATAGTAGGTGATCTTATACATAGAAGGTTCCTCATCCATGCCCTGCGCTTGCCTAATGGCCATACATCCTTGATCATATTTATGTGCGCATCTGAAGTAACTCCTGTTTTATCCCATTATCGTTGTTCTTTGTTAGATGCACACAGCATGCAACAACCATCATTACAATGCTAAATTGCTAATATTCTAGTAACTTCATAATACTTTTTTTTTCTTGCTTTAATTTACCTTTTTTCAGGTTTTTTAGTTTGTTTAAGCCATTTAAAATCCAATGATCTTTAAACTTAATGAGCAGTTCAACATTAATTGCCAGACAAATCCCCCCTTGCTCCTTTGGCACTGCCATCTCCATTCCCTGCCCAGTACTACGGTACAAATTATTCCTTGGCCATAGTACTAGGTTGATATGCTCAGCCAGCACAATTTATAATTTCAATGGTGCTACAAAAGTAACAAAACAACATAAATAATAGATACCTTGGATACTTGGAATTAAAAACCTCCTTCTGTCCATACTTCCTCCATACATAACCATCGTCTAAAGATAACTTTGTGCACTGTAATTGTGCTTACAGAACTCTTCCTATACATGGAAGATGAACAACAAATGTTTAATGATGTCACAGACATCTTATTAGTAACAGTTCAAAGTTCAAACTAGAGCACTAAAATTTATTACAATAAAGTTTGATACACTTAATATTATTAAAGCACAGACTAAATTATAACCCTACGTACTCTAGATGACAAGTGTGGATAAAAGAGCTTAGTTCAAAAAAGGAAACAGCTTATTGAGTAATCAATATGATGAATTGACATATTGTAGCAAATGCTGATAAAACTTGCTATCCAAATTTACTTTGAACCAAATTCTCAATTTCTAAAATCATTCTAGTGAATCATCTAATTTTAATTTAAATAATACCTAACTTTATTGTTTTGGGCTTCTAGATATATGCAACCATGCTGATCACTGTGTTCTTTAATCATTACAGTGATCTTTCGAATTTTAATTTAAATAATACCTAACTTTATTGTTTTGGGCTTCTAGAGATATACAACCATGCGGATCACTAAGTTCTTTAATCATTACACTGATCTTTCTAAATTGAGTGATAAAGAAAAACAAACACAATGTTGGAAGTTTGAATGATTTTTCATATGCCTATTTATAGGCAAATTAACCAACATGTATAAGTTAGTTAATTTATCTTATCTTGGGATGAGCAATTGTCATTCACCACATTAGTTAGCTGATGAGCTTCAATAGCTAATTTATTTTTCGATTATATTGACCAAGTAAATTAATCAATGGGTCAGCCATCAAGTTCAATGATCAATATGGCCAACAGATTAATTTACACAGCAGTCATTTGAGTTGAATAGCCAGTTGATTTCATCAAATAAGCAACTAAATATTTTAATGTCATGCAATTCCTCTCCATTTAATCCAAAATGGAGATGACCTTCCATATTTAATTTTCTATGAAGGAAGACTTCAACCATTCGTGATTCCAGCTTTTGATAATTATATATGTATACAATTAAATTTCTTCGGGACAATAGCTTTACAATATCAAATCATAATTTTATAAGATTTAAATCTTCATTAAATCATAAAAAATTACACATGTGCATTATACATACTAAGAACACAATTCTCATGACACATATATTAGCTGATTATATACTTAATTTAATCATTTTAATTCGATTTTTAAATAATTAACAATTTGTAATTTTATATATAATTATATCACATATATGCCTACAAAATTATTGAAATTAATTTAATAGTTAAATTAATTAACTCCAAAAAGAAAAGGAATTCTTGTTGATAGTCCGGTAACATTGTAAATATATATTTATAAACAAGAAATATATAAAAAACAATAAAATAAAATCAGTTATAAAATACAATAAAGTACTACCTTCCAAGATTTTTGACATCTTTCATTTATTAAAAATTTTCAAACAGAAAAATATCAACAGAATATAGAGGTTCTCTTGATAAGTTGGCATAGGACAGAAAATACTGCATACCCTCAAACCAGAGTATAAGGAATATAAGAATGCTGATAAACTAAGACAATAACTACACATAGGTGCGGATTGGTTAACTTAAATTGTAAAAGATTATAATAGACCTTTTCTTTGATACAATTGGATGATCTTGTCCCTCATGCCCCATACTAGAGCCACCAAAATCAAACTTGTCACTCGGAGCAGGCATCTTCTTGCGTGACCACAAACTGCTTAGAGAACAAGTACTTTTATCAAAATCAATCATTCTAAATTGATATATAACTTGAGAATAAAAAAATGAAACGACGAGTAGGTTACAAAACAAGCTATCATACCTACTACTCCCTCTCTGTTTCAATGTAAAATGTCTTCCATCTAAAGCATCATGAGAGTCCAACTGAGGACATCCAGAAATGATAATCGTTTCAAGAAAATTTAGCAAGGTCAAGCCCTCGATTGATAAAGGTTCGGGCAGTGACTGATTTCCAGCTTCTTGAGACTAACTAGGTTTTTTGGCAAATTCAAAGATTTTGTTTTCTGGAGACCTTCAATTCTCAAGGACTGGATTGAAGGAAGGTCCATAGCATCTAGAAATTGTGCACAAGAATAGACAGAAAATTCAATTAAAGCAGGAAGCTTGGGTATATTCTTTAAAAGAGGACACTTGTTGATGGATAGAGAATGGAGGACGGGGAAATGACCATTTCCTATTTCAACCCATTCCACCAACTCATACATCTCCCAGATATTCAATTGTTCCAAGGATGGGTATCTTATAATGTTCTCTGGGATATATTCAGCACCACATAAATTCATTCTTTGAACACTGTACATCTTCTGAATGCTGAGGTACCTCGGTAATGGAAGCCCCCCAAGAGCAGGCAATCTTTCACAAGAATAACAGTGATCGAATATAATAGAGACCAACCTAGTAAAGGCAGCACATTCTATCCACTTTGGAAAACAATTTCCAGGATAATCCCTGATAATTAACTCTTTAAGGTTATCAGTAGGACGAAGGCTTTCGAGTACTTCTTCTGTAATTTCTGCACCTTCTTCTCCTTCTAAAAATGAAATCCCATCACTCCAGTGAAAACATAAAGTCTCAATATGCTCTTTGCTTCTCATATGAGCCTCGTTAGCATCACTCCTGCTTCTTATATTTTCAAGCCCTGAAATCTGAAGGCATCCTTTTAGATGCTTCATATCTTTCAACTCTCCAATTCCACAACGTACTATTGGATCATTCCCAACATTAAAGGTTGCTAAACTCCGTAGTTGGGTCAACTTTCCAATGCCATGTGGCATGACAATGTATCCTACTTCTTTATTCACATCAAGATAACGGAGGTTGATTAACGCCTCAATGCTTCTAGGCAATTCTTCAAGATAATGGCAATCTTTGGCCTCCAGTATCAGAAGATGGATCAAGTTTGATATTTCCAAGGGAATTCTTTTAATTTTGGTGCAACTAAGACTCAAGTATCGCAAGTTGGTAAGTGACCCAATAGTTTCTGGTAATTCTTCTATATCACTATTGCTCAAATTTAATGTAATTAAATTATGGAATTTTACAATGTGATCCTTCAGGTGAACAAGACTTAAGATAGAGGAATAAATACTATGATTGTGAAATGCAGTTCTATTCACAACCAAAAATGTAAGCAAATTTTGGGCCCTCATTGTTAAGTGGCTCGGTGATACAGATTGAAACTCATGAGGGACAAGTGACAAGCGACAGTATTTTTAGGTGCTCCATGCATACATCCCTCAAACTGAAAGCACTCATTTTTAGAGAATTGTTGCGCCAAATCATGGATAAGCCCCGGCATCACAAACTTATCCTCTTTTCTACCAGGGATAAGTGAAGGTTGAAAAAATGATAGAGATAACAACTGATTAAAATATTTTGTTCCGATGTCTTCGAGCTCTCTGTCTTCACCTGGCTCAATGAAACCTTCTGACAACCAAAGGCGAACTAGATGCTCTTTTGAGAAAATATACTCTTTTGGAAACAACGAACAGTACTTGAAACATTGCTTCAAATGAGAGGGCAAATACTCATAACAAACCCTTAAAGCCGGCAGTGTATGTCCTTCCACATCATCCATTTCCCACAAGTTATCATCCAAAATAGCTCTCCACCTTGCACCAGTAATGAAATGCCTTAGCAGACCACTGATCACCCTTACACACAATGGAACATTTCTACACTTAGCTACAAGAAGTTTACCAACATCTGCCAATTCAGTTTCAACATTTAAATTTCCACCATAAAAGACAACTTGCTTGAATATCATCGAACACCATTCATTAGACAAAGTATTCATGTAATAGAATTGCATTGGTCCCTTCACTTTAGCAACGCTTTCGTGTGTCGCAGAGACCACAACAGCAGACTTTTCTTTACAAACTTTAGTAAGGGCAAAAAGAAGGTCCCAACATTTTTGGTTCTTACTCTCAAAATTATCCAACAAAAACAAGAGCCTCTGATCCTTTAGTTCCTCTTTCATCGTCTCCTTGAGAACTTCAAGATCAGTAATATCACAAGGGATTTCAGTTAATGACTCTATGATCACCCTCATTAGCCTTTTCTCATCAAAATTTTCAGGCATGCATACGAATTTTCTGGCATCAAAGGAATTGCACAATTTACCGTGAAGGAGATGAAGCACGGTGGTCCTCCCGTGCCTTTATCAGCAACTATACAAACAACAGTGGGGTTAAGGTTGGTTTTATCCTCTAAACATAGAAGATCAATAATTCTATTTATGTCACTAGATCGACCGTAGATCAATGAGCTGCCAACTTCGAACGTTTCCATGAGGGACCTCATCTTACTAAACCTATGAGAAGATGCAAGTAATATTAGAAGTACTTCTAGGAAAGAAAAGAGGATTGTAAAGGAAAACAAACAAACATAAGATTTCTCTGAATGCATTCTTAGGACAGGGCCACTGATTTTAAATAAATTTTGTAATTTATTTCAAAAATCAATACCTAGTTAAAAGTCGATCAAAGAAGGGATTTGCTTCCAGGAACAGCCCAGTCGTTGCTTCAATCAATCTTGCACAATTATCAGCTGAGTAGTCCTCTCTAGATGTGGAAAAGCTCAAATCCTTGCAAACAAGTTAAAGTTTTTCAATTTTATTTTGTCGTGATTGAGACAGAGATATTGCTCGATTGTGACAACTACTATTATCATTTTATTTTGACGTGCTCGGAAAGAAATAATCAATATTGAGACACCATTATCATTTTGACGTGATTAAGACAGAGATATTTCTCATTTTATTTTCACGTCAAACTACTATTATCACGAGCTATTAAATTTTATTTTGACGTGATTAAGATAGAGATATTTCTCATGAATATCACGAGCTCGGAAAGAAATAATCAATAATTTTTGGCACAATCATTAGCCTCTCTGAAAAACTAATCGAGTTCTAGCAATCTCCCAAAAACACATATAACTGAATTTTCTAGATCTTGACTGTGAAGAGAAATGTACGTGTTTGTTGAAAGTTTTAGATTTGAGAGTTGGAGGAAATTAAAGTTTGAAATTCATATTATTCACTTGATCAGATGGTAAGGATAAAATTAATGCTTCTCAATTTACTAGCTCTCAGCGAATTGTTGACTGAAGGAGGTATATTTTGTCATTTTATAATTTTAATTAATTATTAATATAATTATTATGAGGATAATAGTAGTTTTGGATAAATATCTAAGATTTTAATATTTTGAGAGATAAATATTTATTTTTTGAATTTGGAGGGATAAAAATTCAAATTAAAATATATTGAGAAATATATATTTAATTTTTAAATTTAAAGGAATAAATATCAAAATTAAAAAATATTGAGATGTGTATCCAATTTTACCTTAAAATTAATACAGTAAAACTTTTCTTGGTCGGTCACCCACTCCCGTCAGTGGAAACTGAAACGCTTTTCTCCGGATAGCACTGGCAGTATGTCTTTTGATTTCTTGTATATTTTAATCGTTGATCAGTGTAGTGTTGGATTTGGATACATCTAGAATGATGAGGTTGAATTAGTGCGTGAAAAAAAAATTGATAGCAATTAACGTGAGATTTTATTAAAAGAAACTGACACTAATTGACATTTAGTTTCGAATTTTTATTAAAAACCAATACAAATTAACATTTGGTGTCGGATTTTAATTAAAAAACCAACACATATTTAGTGTTATTTTTTTATAAATACTACTAAATACAAGTGATATGATGAGCACCAGAGTATATATAATTTCTTAAAATTTAAAAGAAAATAATCAAAAGAGAGATTCCAAAACGGCAAAACTCCAAACGTAGATTTCATGTCTCAGATAACTACTTTTGCTCTGAAAAATGGCATCATAGCAACAGTCATAAGGTTCATAGATTTTGTCATGAACTTTTTGTGGTTGTATAGCACGTTTCAGTCTGAATTTTCTATTAAATTATGATTATTTTAATAGATTTTAATTTTATCTTCAAATTTCATCTCCATTTTTTTCTTCTTTCTCTATCATGTTTAGAGTTCAGAAATCGTGAGCGTCTCATTTTTTAATTATATTGATTAAAACTTTCAATGTCACATTTATAAAAAATCTGAAGCTGATTGAAATCTCAATTCTTTTAATAGAATAAGCGAGAAAAAATAATAAGTGTCAAATGTTAATAATCAATGTCGGCTATTCAATAAAAATCTGACACTAAATTAAATAAAAAACTTATCATAACATTTAACAGTAATGTTAGTTTACAAATTTTAAGTTGTCAATATATTTCATGTGTATTGTTATTAATCGGTTAATAATTTGTTTCACACAATTTGAGCTCAATTAGTTATCGAAACACCATCAATAAATAGATATCTAATTAGATGGTATGTGTGTAAATAGAGTTTGATTGATTGACTATATAATGCTATATGTGAAAAATTATAGATATGATATTTTAGTAAACTTGAGCGGTTTGGTACGGTTGAATTTAAAAAAAAAATAGTTAAAATCATCAAAAAAAATTGTTTTCATGTAAGTTATATGTATAAGAAACATAAGATGATATTATTTATGAAAGAAAAAAAGATATTCATGTACTAAAAATCTATCAATCCATACAATTAAGTTTCTAATGTTTCGTAAAATAAGTATGTTGAAATTTTTTCAACAATTTAAAGTTAATATGATGGTTGATCCAATAAAACAAAGAAACATCAATCAACGGCTAAAAATAAAATTACTCTATGATGAAAGCAACATCAAATATGAAATAGACTAATTATTCGGCAACAGTAACTTATTGGTTCCTGTTCAGTTTCAAATTTTTTTTGTCCAAATATCATAATTTTAATTTATATTCATAGTAATAAAAAAATACAATTATTATCGATTTTTTTACACTGATTGAAATCTCAAATTTCAAATAGAAAAGATGTTACTGTCATCTTTAATAAAAATAGAACATTGATTGTATTTTAGTGTAAACATGACACTAATTGTCTACTTTTAGTGTCATATATTTACAACAAATTTGAGTGTCGGTTTATTGTAAAAAAATGAGAATAGTTGTCCTATTTTAATGTCACATATTTACAAAAGAACTAATACTGATGAGTCAACAAATATTTGTGTCAGATTTTTATAAAAAAAACTAAAATAGATAATCAGTGTAGGCTTTATTAAAAATCCGACATTAATATATTTACTGTCACATATATTTATAGTTCAACACTCATATAATGACACCGAATGTACTTTCTGGACTAATGATATTTTTTGTCAAAATTAGCATTCATGACATATACCATTAGGTTTAACCCTTAGGGTAAAGTCTTCAAACCATCTCGAGCTTTTATTTCGTAAAGACGAGTGAGCTTAACAAATGTTTTGTATGATATTTTTCTAAACTGAAATTTGCTTGCAAGCTCTGTTGTTGTTCTGTAGGTGGAAATGAACTTGCAGCGATGAGAATCATATCTAGAAACAATTATCGTTTAGTTCATTCAATTCCCTTATTGTAATGGTAACCATTCTAATCCAAATCAAAACATGCAGAGAGAGCTGTGAAGTTCTCGGAAAGTCATATAAGTTTGTCGTTTTCTGTGCAACTGTATATGGAAAATTTATCTGTACCAGAAACACGCTCTCATGGGCAATTTTCAATTCTTCATAGAGGCATGACATCAACGGTGAGAAGACTAACCAATAATTTGCTTCTAATCCATGAATTATTCGGATTTCAGCCTCCAACGAACAAATGAGAAAATTAATAAATTTCATTGAAAACTGCAATTAGAATTTGATGGAAAAAGAGAAAAAATAATAAATTTCAAAATTAAAAATAAAAATTCATATCGTGCTTAAGAGAAGAACGAGTGAAAGAAGGCGTCGGAATTATTTAATTTAACTAAGCTTCAAAAGGGTGGTTGTATGATTAATGATTGTAACCTTCGAAGGGAAAGAGGAAGACGAAGGGCGGTCTTCACCATGATTTTTCACGTGATTTCGTTTGAGGATTTCTCTCCTCCACCCTCAAATCCCATCAATTCTTCTCTATTCATGTTTGCTCCATTGTTCCGATCTCACATCGACCAAGAATTCTTATTCTATTTCCTTGTTTTCGTGTTGAAGAATTATTTTTTTTAATCACGAGTGAGGCTACATGAAAGGGGATTAAATGATCTGATGGCATACTTTTTTTATGGCACATTAATTTCATATATATTTTTTTTGTATCAACGTGAGTTGAACTCGTAATTAAAAAGCATCCTCTACTGCTAAGATCTGAATTGTTCAAACAAATTCGACGGATCGTTTTAACAGTAAGACAGTGATCTCTATTTTTTAGTTTGAGTTTGTTTTTAGTAACCTACGAGCAATGTTACAAGAGAAAAAAAAAAGATTTTTACTGACTTCTAATTTTAACATTGAACAACCAAATTTATTTATTGTATGAATTTAAGTACGGGTGTCAATGGGTCGGGTCGGGTAGTTATTATTTTATTATTTTTTTTAGTCCGATCCGAACTCGATCCGATTATATTTGGGTCAAAATTTTTTGACTCATATCCGACCCGACCTGTATAAAATAATTAAATATTTATTAATTATTTTAAATAATTAAGTATTATTTAATTTATAATTAATCTTAATTAGTATATAATTAATATATATTTAAGTTTTAATTAGTACTAAATTATAAAATTACTTCAAAAAATATAATTAATCGGGGCAGGTAAAAAAAAAATATCCATATCCGATTCATTTATCTACGGATTATGTCGGATTGGATCAGATTGGGTTCAGATCGGATCGGATCACATCAATAATTGTCACTCCAAAAGGGCCAATTTTTTTATAGACGTTTTATATTTTTTTTACCTTATGTGCTTATAGCTGTATCGCATATAATTTAGCTAGTGGTATGAATTACATCTAAATTTATGTTTTTGCTTAATATTTGAGTAATCCCACTTTAAATATTAATTTTTGATAATTTTAGTAATGATTTGAGAAAACATTTCAACTCATATGATACTTCTCGTTTCACTAATGTAATTAAGTAATTTAAATATATTTTTAATCATATAGTTCTTAAAGATAGAAATGTTATCTTCATGACAGAATTTAAAAAAGAAAAAAAATAATTAATTGTTTTAATTGTCTAATGAAATTTTTTTAATACTTTTCCATGGTGGAAGGAGAGGGACAGAGCTTAAAGGCTCTTCACAAAAGCTGGTTGATTTGGGATTTAATCACAAGTTTAGTGTTGAGGAAATACTGACTGCTAGTGTGGGATGTGCCAAGAGCTTTGGAGGCCTATGATTTCGTTTTGTTTTAGATGTTTGAAGTGTTTGAGATGCAAAGAATGATTTTTTTATTATTTTTTCTTTTGATTTCTTGGATGCAACCGTTGATTTGATCCAAACATGCATCGATCTCATTATTTGCTATACTTCGAAAATGCAGAGAATCCCATCCTATCCTATCTTTTCAAGTCAAGTCAACGCAGCTTTCCCACCACCATCACTCCTCCAGTCTTCCTCCTCTCGAGCTCCGATCTCTCGCTCGCAAATCAAACCCAGCCATGGAGAACAGAGAGACACTCTTCACCAAGCTGAAGGAAGTCATGAAATCTCTAGAATCATTCCTCCATACGAGCAAGAAGCTCGCTTTGCCTCTCGGAAAACGCTTCAACCACTCCTCCAAACCAACTTTCATCGACCAAGAAGTTCTTTCGAGATTGAAGTTAAAGATGGAGGCAATCCGAGCGACGCTGGTTAAGGCTGATGTGTTGGGGATGGACGACGCATGGGATCGACTGTGGCTGAGGGAACTCAGGGATTTGGAGTGCTGGGCGGAGGATGTAGTGGAGGAGATACAGTTCGAGTCAATGAAAGCTACTCGATTGGAGGAGTTCAAATTGGAGCTGTTGCTGAGTCGGAAAGGGAAGAGAAAAAGAGGGGAATTTAGCTCCTTGTTTTCTAATGTCCCTTCCGGTTCTCTGAGCTTCAAGATCACGAGGATAGCTGATAGGTGTTTACCTTTTTTTTTTTTACTAATCTTTATTTTTTTTACTTCCTTTCATTTGGATGCGTGCCTGAAAAATTAGTTGCCAATAGACCTTGTTCTTGCCTTCCATGGTTAATTCGGCTCTTGCAAAAATAAGGAGTCTGTACTGGTATGCCTCCTTAATTAGAGCATATCAGTAGTTCCATCACTGTAAATTCTATCTTTCTTTTCAATTTTGTTCGGAGATACAGTCTCTCAAATCAAACTATAAACCTTAACTAGTTAGAAGCTTGCAAAGAAGCCTGTGAAAAGCAAACAAGAACTACAAATTTCTGGTAGTGTTTTTAGTCTCTCTATTGCGGTGATGTTTGACCTTCTATATAATTAGTAAACCATTAATTTACTGTCAGCTCACCTGTCACAGATCCCTACATATGTGAATCCCTCTGCCAATCAATTTATCGGAAGGTAGATTTTTAATATTTGATCATAGTTAAAGAATCTTGATAAATTCTGATGGGCGATGAGGAAATTAATAATGATGAATAATGGGAATTTATAGGTATCGCGAAATTGCCATGCACCGTGATGCCTTTGAGATAAAAGAAGAAGATGGGACCCACAAATTGCATCATAACCCACCAACTCCAACCAGCTCTTTTCCAAAATGCAAGCTTCTTGGCAGGGAAAAAGAGATGAATGATGTGATTGAGCTGCTGATATCAGATAATGCAGGCAATGAATGTGTCTTCTCCACCATCCCAGTAGTTGGCATGGCAGGTGTTGGGAAAACAACTCTGGCACAACATCTCTTTCACAATGAGAGTATCATATCTGGTTTTGATCTCATGATTTGGGTATCTTTGTCGCAAGGGTTAAATGTGGTGGAGGCAACAAGGAAGATTGTTGAAAACATTACAAGGTCATCATGCAGTCTCTGTGAGCTAGAGTCACTACATCATGAAGTGATCTCACAGGTAAAAGGAAAGAAGTTCCTTCTAGTTCTTGATGACATGTGGAACGAAAATCCAGGAGATTGGTCAACCTTGACGGTTCCTTTAAAACATGGTGCTAAAGGGAGCAAGGTTTTGGTTACCACGAGAAGTAGCAAGGTTTGTCAAATCATGTCCTTGAAGAAGTACCATTTGCGTTGCTTATCTGATGATGAATGTTGGTCAGTATGCCAGCAAAGTGCATTCCTCAGCCACAAACTCGAGTTGTGTAATAATTTGACAGAAATGGGAAAGAAGATTGCATCTAAATGTAAGGGGTTGCCATTGGCTGCTGAGGCTGTTGGTAGTGTGTTGAGGTTATCGATTGATGAGAAACACTGGCGGGAGGTCTTGGAGAACCATTTGTGGTTGGATGATGGAGTTCGAAATCAAATCTTGCGAGCACTAATTGTTAGTTATGAATTTTTGCCATTATCTCAAAAACGGTGCTTTGCATATTGTTCCTTGTTTCCAAAAGGCTACGTGTTTGAGAAAAGCAAGTTGGTACAATTATGGGTTGCACAGGGTTTTGTCAATGATGCTGTTGCCAAGGATTTTGATGACTTGGCTGACCGCTGCTTTTTGCAGCCTTCACCATCTCATTATCATTCTGAAGGTTTTTATGTCATGCATGACCTTTATCATGAGCTAGCTGAACACATATCTGGCTGTGAGTACAATAGAACTGAGGATTCAGAAGTGGCAAAATTGGATGACAAAGCTAGGCATTCATCCTTGGTCCCACAAGAGGATCCCGTTAAAGAGACTGTAAATTTGGGTTCTCTTAATGGCAGAGATTTGCGTAGCTTCCTGTTTGTGGGGAGAACAAAACTCAAACCTGATGGGATTACCTTCTGCTTAAACATCCCTTGCAACATATTTCAGAATTCGGAGTGCCTCAGAGCATTGGATTTAAGCAACACAGATATAGTTATGTTACCTCATTCGATCAGAAACCTGATCCATCTGCGGTACCTCTCTCTAGAAAATACCAGAATCAGGTATTTACCAGAGTCAATTGGTGGCCTATTCAATCTTCTCACAGTGAACTTGAGTGGCTGTTACTATCTTGAGGAGCTTCCAATGGCAATTAAGCTCCTTGATAATTTAAGGCATCTATATTTACCAGTCAGCAGGAGCTGCAATGTACGAATGCCATCTGGTGTTGGGAAACTCACAAATCTTCAAATTCTTCCCTTGTTTGTTGTGGGAAGTGATCCTGATTCTTGTGGAATAGAGGAGCTAGGAGACTTGGAGAAGCTCAGAGAGGGGCTATTCATATCAGGATTAAGCCATGTATCAGATGAAGGGTTAGCTGGGAAAGCCAAAATGAATAACAAAGTTGGACTGCAAAAGTTGACACTAGAATGGTCTTTATCTGACACTTACATTAATTTCTATGATGATGAAGCAAGCAAAGTCTTAGAGACACTCGAACCTAACAGAAATCTAGAGGAGCTGCAGATAAGGGGTTTTCCTGGGTCTAAATTAAGCTCATGGCTTAATTACCTACCGGAATTCAAATTAGTCACTCTTGATCTCAAAGATTGTAGAAATGTGGAATATTTGCCTTCCCTGGGCAGGCTTCCATGTCTTAAGCATCTATACATTCATTCCATGAAACGATTACGGAAAATTGGGGCTGAATTCTATGGTTGCAATGGTTGTTCCTCCAATTCTCCCTACATGAGCAGTGTAGGGTTTCCTGTTCTGGAGACACTTATATTTAAAAAGATGGATGCTTGGGAAGAATGGATGGGAGGAGATGTTGGAGGCTTCCCTTGTTTGCGGTTTCTTACCATCAACTCTTGTGCAAAGCTGAGGTCATTGCCTGTGCTCTCATCTTCAGTCTGTTTGAGGGCAATAAAATGCCCTTTGCTGAATGTCTCTGTGCCACATGACTCACATCCTGTTCTTGAGGATGCACAGTGCATGTCATTGGGTTGGCAGATTCAAGGAACTATCCATTAATAAGGTATATTATTTTTCCTTACTGTGCTAATTATTCTTAAGATGGTTCTGAATTAAGCCCATGTTTGGTTAGACAAGAAAGTTAATGAGGCATAACTAATGTAAAGTTATGACGTGTATTAACTGATTTTGATATATCAGACTTTAAGTTTAGAAAAATAGTGCATTATTTTATATGATTTCTTTGGCCACTACTATCATTTCAGCTTCCAGAATCTGGCGGTACTGGAGATGCTATGACTACCATTTGCTGAAATAGTGATTACCATCTACAAATTACAATTCACCTGAAATTTGGTTGCCAGTGTGAAATGTTTTTGGGTTGAGTTTGTTTTCTGTATTGATATTGATATATCAATTTTGTAAATTATCTACTCGGAGTTTAGAACCTTTGTTGTCAGATTATTCAGTTATATGGATACTGTTTTTTTAACTTCAACTTTTAGCTACAATTACTTGCCGATAGTGAAACTGGTGATGGGATATTGGAGTGTACATCACTTGGTTCTGGTACCAAAAAATGTTCACTTTAGGCTTCGTCATTGATATTCTGCCTGCATGATTTTTTTAATCAAAAGCCAAGTATTTCCTCTCTTTATATGTAAAAAGTCTTTCATCTAAAAGGCTACGAGCGTCCATTTGAGGGCATCTACAAATGGCAAATGTTTCTGGAGAGCTTCGAGTCTCAAGGAATTGTGAACGTGGATAGACAGAAAAGTTCAACTAAAGCGGGAATCTTTGGCACATTCCTCAAAAGTGGGATACCGCTGCCGCACAAATTTGCTGCCATTTGTTGCCATAGTTTATACGGTGTCAGATTTGACTTGCAGATTTTGATATATGTGTGTCTTTTTTTTTTATGGATCTCAATCATAGATATAAAAAACTTATAATATTTTACTGTCAAATGGACACTTAGTGTCTTTGAATGAATGAGTGGATTAGTGAGAATAGTTATTAAGGTTTGAAGTAGTTAAATTATTTTTTTTGTTGGATTTATAGAATAGTCACTAACTAACTCGATGTATTTGAAAAAAAATAAAAAATAAAAATAGTAGCTAACTTAAAAATATACTATTTTTTTACTCATCCAAATATACCATTAATAGAATGAAGAATGGGAAAATGCCCGTTTCCTGTTTCAATCCATTCCACCAATTCATACATCTCCCAGATGGTTAATTATTCCAAGGATAGGTGGGTATCTTGCAATATTCTCCTGGATATATTCTAAACCAGATAAATTCATTCTTTGAACATTGTACATCTTCTGGATGCTGAGAAACCTAAGGCTGTGCTCCAAGGAAGAAAGAAAAGAGTAGAGGACAGAAAGCGACGAAGAGAGGCTACTCTCTAAATCAGGAGATAACGATTCGAAAGAAAATATATAATTTTTTTTTATTTATTTATCTTGTCTCCCGTCTCTTTGCATTGTCCCCTTTCTAGAATAATGGTCATCTTCTTCGTTCATTTCCTTTCCCTCCGTTATCTCGTTCTGAAGCATAGAATTAGTGTGAATTGGCATCGTCTACAGTAAATCAATTTTTGAGTTGCTGCCTAGACGCTATTTAATATAACCCCATTAATCTAAGTTCTGAGCATCATGACCGCCTCTAACTAAGATAATGAACCAACGATTCAGAAAAGGAAATCTTTCACAATTATAACAGTGATAAAATGTAATAGAGACTAACTGAGAAAAGGAAGTGCACCCTATCCATGTTGGGGAGTTATTCCCAGGATTAACTGTTTAGTATTAATCTAATTGATGTTTGATAACGCAATAAGTTCGAATCTATACACACCAAGAGGTGAAATTATCATTTTTCAATGAATAATGCAAAACAAATTTAGTTAACTTTTAGGGAATAAATTTTTTGAAATTTCATTGACCGAAACTATAACTAAGGTGATATTTTAAGAATTAAATTGACATTCTTCTTTTAGTTTTTAAGGACGATTTCAGCACTGAAGTCTCTTTACTGTGGTGGACACTTATTAAATGACATATGTAATTATTTAAGGTCGTTCCGAATACAGCGTAAATAATGGTGTTCTCAATCGAGTGTTCGAATAAATTTCACAAGGACTTGCACGTCCGTTCTATCTTCTTCTCTTTTTTTTTTTGAAATAGCGGATATCCACCATTTTCATTACGAAACATTAAATTTTTTATATCACAATCCGATATCACGGGCTTTAAAAGTCCAAAAGAAAGCTAGAATGAAAGTTGATAGTATTATATGGTATTACATCACAAAACAAAATATCACGTCCGTTCTATCTAAATTTCAGAGTAGAGCTCAAAATCAAGATTCTGATTTTTTTTCGAGTTCAAACAACAAATTTCGGGAAAACGATAAAAGAGTGATATAATTTATTTAAATTATATAATTTTCCAGAGGCAATGTAAAATCCCTTAGAAGTTATAGGTTAATCTACTGGCCTGATGAATTCGGTGAAATGGCTCTAGATATAACGAGCAAAGCAACACATAACAGATGCTTCTCTTTTATTGCAGTATAAACTAAATTAAGACAAATTAGTACTGCACAAAAGGTATCTATTTTGACCCGCATGATCCGATATGAGTCAACTTTTAAATATATATTTGATTGTCATGAGTTCAATTTAGAGTGTGAAAATTATATACACATAAAGTGCAATTTAGAATGCTCGAACATATATATTAAAGCTAAATATTATAAACTAAATCTACCCGAACCTTAGTCAATAACTCAATACTATGTGAAAACTTGAGATTTAAAATCAAATTTCTGAACCAAGAATCTCCAGTGGTCCAATTTATTACGTATATGATTAATTAACTAAGTACCTATCCTGTCATTAGTGGAATTCTTCATCTGATGAATCTTCCAAGTTAGATGTACTGGACAACGCAGGTGTACTGATATAGGGTGTGGCAGCCAAATCATTGTCCTTCAGATGAGACACGAAGCTACTGCCTGAGGAATTAGAGATTGTGGGTATCTCTTGCCTCTGCCCTGAAATACCTGCATCAGTAGAGGAAGCATCTCTTGTCTTCCTGTACATAGAGGGAAAGAAGGGCGACAACAACGTATATATTAGAGCACTTAATTAACGTCAAACCAACTAATGTGCTATTTTACCATGACCAATGGCATTTTAAAAACCAACAAAATTTCAGCATGACTCTTGACTGAGTCTCATCAACCAATCTTTGCCGAAGCATTTGTTGAAACTTGGAACTGATTTACAGCACCTGGTAATGCTACCTGCAAGAGAAAATACATGTAGGGTAATATTCAAAGTAATTGATCTGTACCTTCTCTTTGATGCCTCTTGATGAGGATTTATTCTTGCTGTTGTGTCACTACTACCCAAGCATCGGAGAATATCAGAAGAAGGTGATGGTGGGTCCGAATGCTGCATCGACTCAGACGTGGAGTCCACCACTGATCTTGCCACAGTGATGGCACGTCTCAAAACGCTCTGTACAATCTCTATCAATGACTTCTCATCCTCATTCAGGTGTGGTCCTAGTTCTGTTATTCTTTCATGTCCTTCAGCTAATACACCAATTAAAGAACTAACATTTTTTGTGTCCTTCCTGAGGAGAAAAGCAACATCTAATTTATTAAATTTGTGCTTCACATAAAAACATATTTGGTAAATCATGATTTTCAGAATATATAAAGAAGACTTTTCTTTTTATAATATTTTGCTAAGTTGGGCCAGTAACCAAGCATTTGGGTTTTCTTTTAATGGACGGGAGTTCAAGCCTCCATGGACGGTTTTATTTCTCTCAAAAAGATTAGAGTGGGCATTTCCGTACTTACCCTCAAAAAAAAAGTGCAACTCGTTTCAAAAGTAATTTGTAAAGATTGGAAAACAAGTACGAAAGCTGACCAAGTTAACTTCTTTGACCAAAAAAATATTGAAGTGTCTATTTGATTTAATCGACAATTTTGCACCACTCAGATAGGCGGATAGATTACACATTATTAAATCTAAATTTGATACCTTTTCCTTGGCACTACAGAAGCAGGGGCAGGTCCAGACTTGAGTTGGGGGGAATGGGAGCAAAAATTGAATTTTTCTTTCACGGGGGCAAAACAAGCATATTTTTTAATTTTTTTCTGAAAATATACATAATTATAAGGATATTTGTATAAGAAAATTTTTCCAGGGTCCCCTGGCTCTAGCTCCATCCGCCTTTGTACCGGAGTATCTTCTTCCTTGATCGACAAGCACTTTGTCAGGTTAACATCACTCGTAAAATCCAGCGAACAAGTAGATGCCTCTTCTTCCTCAGCCTGATCTAGCCACTGTGCCAAAGAACCAGACTGATGAGCTCTTTCAGAAGGGTGTATGGGAATGTCTTCCTCGATTGATCTACAAGATATGATTGATTTGGCAGCAAAGTCAAGTCAAGCTCCCTGCTTAGACGATTTCTATTTTTATCAATTTTCTTTTAGTAAATTTTTCTATTTTATTCCTTTTTGCAACAAAAATCATAGTAAATATATATGACATTTATTTCTCATTTTATCTCAAAATATAGAGTTAAAAAATTTTGTACAGAATTCTCAATTAATATTAATTGAATAAATCGAAAAAAGTTGCAGCTTTACCTTGTATAAATTCTTTCTTTCTGGTTGTACAAGTGCTTATCATTGCCAATATCAAGTTTAGGGCATCCAGTGACCTTGATTGTCTCGATCAATGTTAGATGCGACAAGCCCTCAATTGACAAAATCTCAGGACAGTGACTAATGTCCAGAATCTTAAGCCCAGTTAATGTATTTGGCAGCTTAATAAGCTTGGCCTTCTGAAGACCACCAATTTTCAAGGAATTGAGTGAAGTGTGACCAGTACATTCTGGTAATTGTGTGCAATTATTTATTGACAATTCAACTAAGGATGAAAATTGGGGTATATTCCTTAATGCTGCACACTTGTTAATGGATAGAGATCTAAGCTGAGGGAAATTCTGATCCTCCAGTTCAACCCAATGCTCCAACTTATACATTTCCCAAATAGTTAACATCTCCAACG
The DNA here is from genome assembly GCA_037127355.1 of Schoenoplectus tabernaemontani. Lineage (NCBI taxonomy): Eukaryota > Viridiplantae > Streptophyta > Magnoliopsida > Poales > Cyperaceae > Schoenoplectus > Schoenoplectus tabernaemontani. The sequence goes on from CM073756.1 coordinate 24,509,500, forward strand.
ATGGAAATCTGACAGTATTAACAGGGACCTCTTTTGAATTTGATAACTCCATCCTTGTAACACTATGCATTTGCTGAATGCTGAGAAATTTGAGTGATGGAAGTCCACCAAGGTAGGGTAACATTTCACAATTGTAGCAGTTATCAAATATTAGAGAGGCCAACATTGAAAAAGAAGAGCATTCGATCCATTTTGGAAAGTCATTCCCAGGATAATGTCTAATAACCAGCTCTCTGATATAGTATGTAGGACAAAGGCTTTCAAGTACTTCCTCTGTAGTTTTAACACCACCTCTATCTAAACATGCCTGATCAGAATCACTCCAAAGAAGAGAGAAAGTTTCAATATGCTGTTTGCTTCTCATATCAACCTCCTTAGCATTGAATCCACTCTGAACATTCATGATCCCTGTAATCTCAAGGCGTCCTCTGAGAAAAACCAAGCTTTTGAGTTCCTCAATTCTACAGTGCTCAACTCCATTTCCCACATTAAATGTTGCTAAACTCCGCAGGTTAGTCAATTTCCCAATGCCATAGGGCATGACAACAAATCCCGCTTCCTTAGTCACATCCAGATAACGGAGGTTTGTCAATTGATCTATGGTTGCGGGTAACTCTTCCAGATAAGGACATTCTTTGGCTTCCAGCAATTGGAGATGGATCAAGTTAGATATTTCCAAAGGAATTCTCTTAATTTTGGTGCTACTAAGAACCAAGTAGCGCAAGTTAATAAGTGTCCCAAACGATTCTGGTAATTCTTCTATATCAGAACTGTTCAAATTTAGTGTTAGTAAATTACAGAAATTTACCGAAATGTCCTCCAACCCAAGAGGTTTTAAAATATAGGAAGAAGTAATGTGATGTTGAAAAGCAGATCTACTCGTGATCAATAAGGTTTTCAAATTCCGGGGCTCTGATATTAAGTGGTTTATTGGCACCCGTTGAAACTCATAAGGTACAAGTGACATGTGACAAGAGTTTGCAGGTGCCTTTTGCACATATCCATCAAACTGAAAGCACACATTTTTTGAGAGATGTTGTGCCAAATCATGGATAAGTCCTGGCATCACAAACTTATCCTCCATATCATGGATAAGTGAAGGTTGTAAAAATGATTGAGCAACCAATTGATCAAAATATTCTAGCCCAATATCTTCAAGCTCCCTGCCTTCACTTGGCTCAATGAAACCTTGTGACAACCAAATGTGAACTAGATGCTGCCTCGAGAAGATATACTCTTTTGGAAACAATGAACAGTACTTGAAACATGGCTTCAAATGAGATGACAAATATTCATAACAAACCCTCAAGGCTGGCAGAATTTCTCCATCTCCATCATTCATTTCCCAATAGATATTATCTAATATAACCCTCCACCTGTCAGCAGCAAAAGAATTTCTGAGAACACCACAAAGCACCTTTACGCACAATGTAACATTTCTACACTTGACTAGAAGATGTTTGCCAATATCTGCCAACTCAGCATGAGCATCTGGTGTTTGATGGAAAAGGACATCTTGCTTGAATATCATCCAACACCATTCTTTAGACAAATTATTCATATAGTAGAATTGAATTGGTTCCTTCACCTTAGCAACAGTTTCTCTTGTTGAAGTAACCACAACCGCACTTTTTCCTTTGCAAACTTGAAGGAGAGACAAGAGCAGGTCCCAACATTTTTGGCTCTTATTCTCAAAGTTATCCAGCAAAAGCAAGAGCCTCTGATCCATTAGTTCATCTTTTATTGTCTCCTTGAGAACATCTAGGTCAGTAATATCACAAGGGATACCAGTTAATGACTCTATGATCACCCTAATTAGCCCTTTCTCATCAAACCTTTCAGGCATGCATAAGAAGTTTCTTGTATCATAGGCAGTGCACAATTCACTGTGAAGGAGATAAAGCAGGGTCGTCCTTCCAGTGCCTCTGTCAGCAACTATAGAAATGACAGTAGAGTTAAGGTCTCTATCATCCTCTAAAGATAAAAGTTTGATGATTCTTTTCATGTCATCATCTCGACCGTAGATAAACGAGTTGCCAACTTTGAAGGCTTCTGGGAATGTCCTCATCTTAGTTAATGACCCAGGAGGAGATGGATATATTAGATGTTCTTGGAGCTAAAAAAGATTGTAAAGCAAAACAATGAATTCTCAAACATAAAAAATTTCCAGAATACTAAATTTGTTACAATGTTTCCTTTTCTTTGCCTTTACTGTTTATCTGTAGACTCTTTTATTTTTTTTAATTAATTAATTAATGATATTCACATAGTAGGCCATTCGCCTACTACCTTATAAAAAAAATTACCAAATATATTACAAAATGAAACTTATCAAAAATACAAAGACGAAACCACTTAGTGTATGCAAATCACTTGAAACTGTAGTTCTTCAGTCCCTATATATTTCTCGTAGATTTAATTTGTTGATTACTGTAGTGTTTTTTTAAATTCAACAACCAAAAACGCTTGTAGTACTTCTGCATGCACGTGAGGTGTTCGATAGATTGTTTCTTACAAAACTGCACAATTTCCCAACTGGAAGTACCAAGCAATGAAAAGCCAAAGTACAATGACATAGATATGAACAAGCCAGTACGGTACTTCATAATACCAGACAGCCAACTATATATCTTTGCAAGCTGAGACCACCTAAAAATCTACCTAACTAAAAACGAATCTCATAAATTTCAGTCCAGAGGTGACCCGAGGTTGGAATTCATCAAAAAAATAAAAAATAGAAAAGGTGCAGCAAGCACAGAAATAGAAACCTGGGAAGAGAGGTAAGCGCTACAGGCTCAATCTTGGAAATTTGAACTAGAAATCAGAAACAAGTGAAATCGCAATGCTTGTTACATATTAAGAAAAGAAGGGAGCGAAGAGTCGCAGAGCGATGACTTTGATAAAATCATTCGACGAATCAATCAGCGCCACGAACTGTGGAACGAAATCCTCCGCAGAGTGCTGATCTTTGATCTGAACCGTCCGACTAGCGATTTAATAATAAATTCTTCGTGCATCAGATTTCGACCGCCGTCGAAATATAATCTAACAGTCCAGATTAAAAGAAGCCCCACGAACTGCCCCGTCTTCAATTGACGCTCAACCGGTTTATCTGTTTTTTTTTTCTGTTTCGTTTTCTATGCAGCTATCTGTGGGAAAATTTTGTATCCAAAGATAAGGCACGTGGAAAATACTCACAACTCGGATAAACATCCACCATCAGCCACATGGAATGGTGTGCCGCAGTTTGTTTTGTCTTCAGAAAATGAACTTTTGTTCGTTGTGATTAGAGGTGGCAATCGGGCTGGTCGGGTCGGGTTCGGGTTCGGGTTCGGATCGGATCAGTTTGATTTTCTGGAAAAAATCGGATCGGGCCGGGTCGGGTCAGGGTCGGGTCAATTTACATGTTGTGTTTTTTCAGATCGTTGATAGATTTCGATTGGATTGAAGGCTATTTGATCTCGGATCGGGTCGGGTCAGGTCGGATTCCAGTCGGATCGAGTCAGTTTGACTTTCTTAAAAAAATCGGGTCGGATCGGATCAGACGGGTTTCTCGGGTTCTGCCACCTCTAGTTAGGACCGGATCCATTGCAAGACGACAGTGCGGCGCGCACATGGTCCGTTCGATCACTTCGAGATTCATGCTAATACTTTAAGATTTGAATTAGTATGAATCTCAAAGTGATCGAACGGATCACGTGCTGCGCCGCACCGTGCCGCGCGACAGCAGATCTGGTTCCCTCTAGTTGTGATTGTGACTTGTAAGTTGTAAAAGAAAGAAGGGAAGTCAAATCTTTTTACTTGACTTCTGATTTCTACGTTGAAAAGTCAATTTTGCTTGATGTGTGACACTGACTATATAACCTTGCGTACTGCTACTACTCGGTAGTCGGTATTCTTTTCCTTTAGGATCAACTGATGTTTATAAAAATTGAGAAAATCTTTTAATCCCTAGTACTCTATCCTAAATTTGTTCCATTTTTTAATTTTTTGTTTTTAGTAAGCTTTTGTATTCCACTACTAGATATGAACATTCCAGTAATTACTCATATATATAAGTATGAAGAATATAGGTGTTTCGGTTTATACTTCGGTCAGTGTTTTATCCCCAAATATGTTCATCAATTATTTTATTCTTTATTTTTTATTTTTAACAATATTTTTATTATTGACAAATTTTCATATTTCACGATCAGATATGAACACTCTAGTAACTAGGTATAAACATTTTTACTCATATATATAAGTACGAATAATATAAGTGCTTCAGCTTATGCTTCGATATGTGCTTTATGTCTCAATTTTGTTCTCTGATTGTTTTCTTTTCTAACTTTTTATTTTCAATAATATTTTATATTTAATATTTTTTTTTACATTCCATGATCAAATATTAACATCCTTATAACTAGATATGAACACCTCTATTAATGAATATATATATCATATGAGTTAATCTTCTGATAAGTCACTAAACTTTGATGTTTATTCATATTTGATCATTGAACTTTTATTTATCCATTTTTAGTTACTGAACTTTGATATATCTATATTTGATCACTCCCATTATTTTTTTCTTTTAAAATAATTAAAATGAAATTATATTTATTATCAAAACTAATTAAAATAAAAATAGATAAATAAAATAAAATAATATTTATTTTTTCATTAGTTTTTCAATTATTTTTGAATGAAAAAACTAATAGGAGCAATCAAATATAGATAAACAAAAAGTTCATTGACTACAAATTGATAAATGAAAGTTTAATGATAAAACATGGATAAACATCAATATTCGGCGATTTGTCAGAAGATTAACTCATCCTCATATATGTAAGTATGAATAATATAATTACTTTAGCTTATATTTCAATCCGTACTTTATCCCTTAACTTCTTTATCTTTTAACTTTTCATTTTTGATAAATTTTTATTTGCTCATAAAACGTATAGAAATAAATTTTAGTTCACTAGAGATTCTTTTGAGAATTTTTACAGAAGATGGTTAACACTAGGAAGAAACAGATCAAACTAGTGGATTGAAAAAACTCGTCCGGTCCAACCCGTCCCGGACCGGACCGTGACCGTGGACCGGACCGTCCCCGGACCGTGGACCGGACCGTGCCATGCCTTGGTCCGGTCCAACGGTGGGCCGGTTCTCCTTAAACCCAAAAATGGACCGTGAGGACCCGTCCCGTGCGGACCCATAGACCGGACCGGACCGGACCGTGGACCGTGGACCGGACCGTCCCGGACCATGGACCGTGGACCGGACCGTCCCGGACCGGACACCCCCCCACCCACCCGGCCCCCCCGCTGCCATTTTTCTTTTAATTAAAAGGTGCTAGCCCCCCCCCCCCCCCCCAAAATACCCACAAGTGTACAAAAATTCAAAAAAAAAGTCACTCTTTTTTATCTTTGCAGAAAAATCCGAAAAAAAATAAAAAAAGAAATCTGAATTTTTCCCTCCCAAAAATATCTATAAATACCACTCTCATTTACATCTCAAAACACATCAAAATCTCATTCTCTCTCTCTTCTCAATCTATCAAATTCTCAAATTTTCATTTAATCTCAAATTCTCAAATTTAATTTTCTTATTCCAAAAAACAAAAAAATAGTTTAGAATTATTAATTTATTATTAGTCCATTGAAAAAATTAACTAATCGAAGAAGGTAGAAGACTAGAAGGATATTATTCGGTATTCGCCATATCTCAATTTCATCGTTGCGATAATATTTTTCCTTCAAGGTTAGTTTTTAATTTTAATTAGTTGTAATTTTTATTTATAGAAATTAGTTATGTTGTTAGATTTTATTTATAATTTTTTATTTGAAATTTGTAGAAATTAGTTTATTTATAAAATCTATTTTTTTATTTATAATTTTTTAATTGTAGAAATTTATTTTTTTCTTAGAATATTATATTTTAGTTTTATGTTGTTAGATTAATTGATTTAGAATATTAGATTTAATGTTAAATTTATTTTTTTGGTTAGAATTTATTTTAGAATGTCAAATTTATTTTTTAAGTAGAAATTTATTTTGATTGTTGATTTCTTTTGTAAATTTATTTATTATGTTAAATTCGTTTTTTTTTTGTTAGAACTTTTTTTTGAATGTTAAATTTATTTTTTAAGTAGGAATTTATTTAGATTTTTGATTTATTTTGTAAATTTATTTATTATGTTAAATTCGTTTTTTTTGTTAGAACATTTTTTAGAATGTTAAATTTATTTTTTAAGTAGGGATTTATTTAGATTGTTGATTTCTTTTGTAAATTTATTTATTATGTTAAATTCGTTTTTTTATTAGAATATTTTTTAGAATGTTAAATTTATTTTTTAAGTAGGGATTTATTTAGATTGTTGATTTCTTTTATAAATTTATTTATTATGTTAAATTCGTTTTTTTGTTAGAACATTTTTTAGAATGTTAAAATTATTTTTTAAGTAGAGATTTATATTATTTTTTTATCACATTTTATTCTATATTCTTTTTTTATCTAATCTTTTTTTTTTTATATTCTTTTTCTCAAAAGGTTTATCGTGAGATGGAAAATATAGAAAGTCTCGACTCCTCTCTTTCTCCAATCGTAGAAGCAATGAAAGAAAAATTTCTCAAATATTGGGAGGAAGTACCCGCCGTGACAATTATCGCAAATTGTCTTCATCCATCATTCAAGAAAAAATACACCGTAAGGCTTCTTCAAAGGTTCAAACAAAATCTACATCTACGCACTAATGAAGAAGATAATCGCGTAAATAACTTATTGGAGGAGATGTTCAACATTTATAACTCCCGACGAAATACTAATAATCCTTCTACTACCGATCGCAACATTAGGTATGAATTTTAATCATCATTCTCTCTATTACATAATTTATTCACTTATATTGTGTTCATTTTTAATTGTATAGAAGTAATAGTTCATCTGGATTGCTAAATGAGTTGCGAGATGATGATTGTTTTGAAGATCAACAAATAAACAATAACGAATTACTGAGTTATTGTTTGGGAAGCATGAAAGATGATCAAATTGATATCCTGGAGTACTGGAAGAGGAATGCAACTGTCTATCCAACATTGGCGATGATGGCGCGTGATGTATTTGCAGTGCCTGTGTCAACCGTCCCTTCCGAATCATGTTTTAGTTCGGCAAACGGATCCTAACGATAAACGTACAAAATTGGGTTCAAAACTTTTCGAACAACTTGTGTGCAATAAAGATTGGATTGATGCTGAAAGTCGCATGCAACATGATACCACATTTGAGACAGCAACATCCGCCATAGAAACTCAAGAAAGCGGTATCAATATCCCCGATATCTCTCTGAAAGATGATTCTGACGACCCAATTGACATTCAAGACAATGATTTATGGTATATGCACAATGACTTCTAGGAGTTTGGTATTTCTTACCATATCAATCTTTTTATTTATTTTTAAATATTTCAATTATTTTTTTAAATTTCTTTTTTTAAAGAACATTACTAACAAAAAAAAGTTATAACTCCGTCTATGTTTTTTTAACATAGCCGGTCCCAAGCCCGGGTTAAAGGAGGAGGGTAACTTAAAATATTATCCAAATTTTATTTTATAATTTTTGATAATTTATAATTTTTTTGTATTATTTGATTTTTAAATTATTCAAAAATACATAATTAATTCGATGAAAATGATTATTTAAAAATTAATAAATTTATTTTTCAACTTTTATTATTTTTTTTATAATTTTCTGAAATTTTATTTTTTTACAATTTTTTTAATTTTTTAGTACTATTAGATTTTTAAACAATTAAAAATAATAATTCGAATTAGTTAAAAATTATTATTAAAAAATATGATAAATTATTATTTTTTTCAATTTATAAAAAAAAAAATTGGACCGGACCGGACTGTCCCGTGAGGGTCCGCCCCCCGGGGGCCAACGGTGGGACGAGTTCGGTTTTTTCGAATTTGGACCGTTTTGAACCGGACCGTTTGAACCGTGCGAGACCGTGAACCGTGGACCGTCCGGGTTTGGATCGGACCGGCCCGGACCGGACCGGCTTCAATACTCTAGATCAAACTACTAACACCGATGAATTTGAGTGAAATGGGCCAAACGGCTCTTGACATAACAAACACACGAGATGACATAGTGAGGGTCATGGAGAATCGTATCTACAATACTTTATAATACTAATTGTGATCTGCTGGCTGCTGCTTCCTACTTTGTGCGTCATCAAACCGCATTTTTTCACCGGTCGTTTTAGAGAGAGGGAAGAGAGAGCGAGGATGGAAACGAAGGGTAGAGTATGTGTAACAGGAGCTTCAGGTTTTATCGGCTCATGGCTTGTCAAAAAGCTCCTACAGAAAGGCTATGCAGTGCATGCGACTGTAAGAAACTTAGGTACTGTTTCTCTTTTGCTTTCTCGATCTCTTCCTACTTTTTCTACTAAATCTCCGAGGTTGTTGTCGTCTGAGAAGGAACGAACTAATTATTTTTCTTTTAGAACGAGGCAACAAAATATTCCAAAATCTTCCAAAGAAAATATAGAGAATTGGCCGAAGTCTCAAAAAAGAGATTTTGTTACTTGTTCAGTTTCTAATTACCAGGATTCCCGAGGGTATCTCTAGCAAAAAAAAAATTAATCAAGGGACGTTCGCTACTCTCACCACTGCAGTTGAAACCTTTCACTTGTAATTATTCGGACAAACCATTCAATTGGGCTTATATTCGTTGTTATTTTTGTACAAGGATGCCTTAGTTACAGAATTAATTTCAAAATATTTGTTTGGTTCCAAAAATTGTAGGAGATGAGAACAAGGTAGGGCTTCTGAAGAGCTTACCGGGTGCTGATTCACGCCTTTTGTTGTTCGAAGCTGATATTTACGAGTCTGGCACATTTGAGCCTGCAATTAGAGGGTGTCAATTTGTCTTTTTGGTTGCCACTCTGTACCAGCACAATTCTCTTAATTCTAAGGTTAGTAACTGTCACTAAAATGGCGGATATCTGGCCCGATGAAGTGCTATGTGATAAACTTTGAGGGAGCACTCATTTCTAACTAATTGTGTGCCTTTGACGTAGAGTTGCGTCAATTTTATTCTTCATTACTGTGAACATAATTTGCAAAAGATTCTGATTTTCGGTGGGCATAGTTTGCAAATGAAGTGGACTTACCTCTGGATTGTCATCTCAACCATCTTAGAGATTATATCAGGGATGCATGATACTAGACATTTGTTATCAAAATCAGACATCAAATCCAGACAATGGTGAAATACCAGATCAAGACAATGGCTGAGGAGCCAGATAGCACAAAACTAACTTTGGTGTATATTTGACCAATTGTGCCATTTTTACAAAAATTGGGTAGAGTTTCAGGCTAACTTCTCAATTATTAAATGACCCTGCATCCTCAATGAACAATCAAATTCCCCATTGAACTATACTGGGTCCTGAGAAAGTAATGTATATTCTTCCTGATTAATTACTCTTTACTTTTGATCGAACAATATGAAAAACCAGTTTTCTAGACTGATTGATCTTGGAGTAGACAAAAGAAAAAAAAATGTAAGGTTGAGGGTTCTTTAGTTAAATAATTCAATTTAACAATTTAACTGCAAATGTCATGTTGGTTCAAGTGGTAGGCTATTATGATGAATTCCTAGAGGCCATGAAGATTTCAGGATATAATTAAAAATTCTCAAGATTTGTGAGCAATTCCTGTTTATAGTTTTGAGCCTTTGACTTGTACAAAAATTTGGTTTAGTTAGCAATTTTAATTTAGATTATAGAAATTAGAAAAGAGTTATGATGCTATGAGACAGATTTTAGAGTAGTCAAGGATCCAATGTGACTAGTGACTATGTTATTATATACTCAATGATCATTCATTATATACAATGTAATTGTGGTGCAAGTTAATCTTTACCATATAAGCAGTACAAAGACACAACAGAAGCATCATTAGATGGGATAAATACAATCCTTCACTTGTGTGAGCAGTCTGGTACAGTCAGGCGTGTAGTATATACTGGCTCAATTACAGCTGCCTCTCCATCGAAGGAAGACAGTGGCTACAGTAATTTTTTTGATGAATCTTGCTGGACCTTCCCTGATGTCTCCTCACCATATCTTTCTGATGACTTCAAGGTATCGAAACTATTTCACTTGCAAGGATACCAAAGATTTTGCTTCCCAGGCCAAAGTGCTGGACAGTGAGAATAAGTTTCTGAGTAGTTTGGAATTTGGAATTTTATTTTATTTTATTTTTCATTCAAGGAAGCATTCAATTGAGATGAAATTATTTTGCATGTATTCCATTTGATGGCATGGGTAGTTTTAAAAAGTGTTGTTGTCGGTTCCAGATATTCTTCATGTGCTTATGCCAAAATGTATTAGTATGGCCCTTTTCCATATTACAGAAAATGACAAATTGGGGATCAAAGAAACTGATGTCATTTGTTATTGTATTTTATAAAATAAAACTTCTTAAAGTTGGTTTTCTTGTAATTGTGCGATATTATTTATCCAAAATGATGCATATTTTGCTTTATGTACCCAATTTTCAGGCATACATAAGGTTGAAAACCCTGTCAGAGAAAAAAATTCTAAGCTACAATAACAAAGAAGGAAAGAGAAATTTTGAGGTGGTGAGCCTAACTTGTGGCTTAGTTGGAGGTGACACGATCCTTCCGTATACTCCTGAAACTATGTACATGATCATTTCGCCTCTGATCAAAATAGAAAATTTGCACAATGTACTGAAGACTATACAAGCATTATTAGGCTCAATACCATTGGTTCACGTCGAAGATGTTTGTGAGGCTCATGTATTTTGCATAGAGCAGCCAGTCATGGCAGACCGTTTCTTTTGTGCAGTTGATTATCCAACAGAGAAAGAACTTATGGGATATTTTGCAAAAGAATTTCCTGATCTCAATCCGATCAAAGAGTAAGACCACAAGGCCTTTTACTTTATTTGCATGCTCAGCAATTTGAGTCATACAAACAATGAATTCACTTCCCCTTTAGTACTTCACCTTGGAGTGATTGCCCACCCTGTGAATTTAAAGGACACCGTTGTCCTTGTCCTTCCCGCGGTCGAAATCCGACGCCCATCATGATTTCGGACATTTACACCACATGTGGAGTAATACAGAGGATACGGACTCACAAACAATACAAGGACTAACAAAAGTTTGTCAAATCTTTTCCAAAATTTGCTCATGAAGGTACTAATTATATGACATTGATATAACATTTTGCAGGGTAGATGGAGAGGTGAAGGGTTTGAAACCTAGCTCAAATAAATTGGTGGATTTGGGGTTCAAGTACAAATATAGTGCTGAAGAAGTATTAACTGAGACTGTAAAATGTTGTAAGAGGCTAGGCGGCCTATGAATTCTTCTACAGTTTAATCTTCCACTTTTGGGGTTCATTTGATAAATAAAGAATAATGTTAGAATAATGACATTTGAATAGTAAAAATCGAATAGCAATACAATAGTGTCAATCAAATAGTGTGGGAGAAAAATAATATTATATATTATTGAGAAAAGTGAAAATGTTGATCGGTCAAAAGTTAGAATAATAAAATAATGAATTGTATAAAATTTTGAGGGATTCAATTTGAAAAATAATTTTCTCTGTCATGCTTTCCTGAGAATGCACTTAGTTTATCCATCCGAACTGTTCTATGCATGTCAACAAAATCTGAAACCTAATATAAAATTATTTAAATGTTTTCAAATTTTTGCAATAACATCTATAGCTAGTACAACCAAATCCAATTAATCTGTAATGGAAAAATAGCTATAACAAGTCTGCAACCTGCCATAAATTATACACCCTCAACAATATTGAATTTTTTTTTTATTGAATTGTTACTTTGCCTGTTAAATTTCACAAAAGCGAATAAAAGAGTTTGTAAGGCGGAGAATAAAAATTCATTAAAAAGAAAAGAAGTACAAACACAATAAAAGCCTAATAGCTAAAGAAGGAAAAGGTGCTGTCCCAGCGACATTGAAATTCAGGATCTATATAGTTTTAAATTTATTGGACAGCTTGGTGCATCCAATACCTGAATGTAACTGCTCTATAAAGAATGATTAATGCAATATTATACAAAGAAAGCAGAACTTTCTTTACAATAAATCCTTTTTTTTTCCTTGAAAAAATGTGGTAAGTGGCTGACACATCAATACTACACTGGTTTCAAATATATGCAGCACTCGTCTTGCATTTCTTCACATCAATACCACACTGGTATCTACTGGACTCTGGACAAATAAACAAGACAAAAATGAAAAACAAGGGAAAAAGAAAAACAGTTGTTATATATACCATCAGATATGAACTGGAACAAGGACTCATTATGATGTCACTTTAGAAAATAAAATCGAGACACAGTTGTGTGTTGAGAAAAAAAAACAAGGGAAATACTTTATTGAGACGTACAGTTGTGTATTGAGATTAAAATTGAGGCACAAATGTATAACAGATGTTTAATTTAAGAAGGTGCAATTTATTGAAGGTTGAAATTGAGGCACTTTTTGTTCATTCCAACTAATTGTATTACGAAGGCAGATACATATACATACAGGTATAAAAAAAAGTGCTATCTAAGAAGCCTCGATTGATTAGTTTGGTGACGAAATTTGCCTTGCTATGCAAGCGTTACGGTCCGAACTAAAAACACGGAATCGGCCCAAATAAAAAACAATGGGCCGACGAAGCGGGATAACATTTTCAAGAAACAATTAACTTGGAAGAGGAATGTGATCATGAAATCAGAGTGGCGCAGCGGAAGCGTGGTGGGCCCATAACCCACAGGTCCCAGGATCGAAACCTGGCTCTGATAACCTATTTTTTCTAATTTTTCTTATTCGACAGAAAATAACAACGTTTTCTGATTTTCTCTTTTGTTAATTTTTCTGATTTTTATCTTACTCGTCAGAAAATAACAATGGAATTGAGATCGTCGGTACTCGTAATAACCTCTATCTTCGTTGTCTTTCTATATCTTTTGATTCCTGTTGTTTTCCATATTTACTGGGATAGGTAGTAAGCGGTCGGTGGCTTTCATCGAATTTGTCTCGTGGGCCATACGATCCACGTTCTTTTCAGATCATGGATTACAACTAAGTGGCACTTTATACCTTCTGCTGTGACTTCTCCAATTTGAATGCCAAGTATTCGTCAGTCCTTTTCACTTACAATTTCTTATATTTTCACTATTATGTCAACCTTTCTGAATACAAGTTTATCACTTTGCCACTGATGTTCAGTTGTTCAAGGCAAATAATGATATTTCTTATGTGATTTCTATCAGTAAAAAGGCATTTAAGAAAAAGGAAAATTCAAATTTGGAGATAAGTCAGAAAATGACTCCCTTTGTGTACGGTTTAATTAGGGCCCTAGACTTCTATTTGGTTCAAATGCAATTTTAAGTCCAACATTTTTTTCAATTTGATACAATCAAAACCCTTCTATTAAAACTCTGTCAAAGAGATGGGACCTACTTACCTAGTTAATGTTCTCCTGAGATAAAATAGATAGGCTAAGGTAAAAGATTTATACCATAAGCCAAGTCTTTTACAAAATATAACAACAGAAAAAAGCAAAATTACCAGAGTACAATACTAAGAAGACTCACTATCATTATTTATGGAAGCATAAATTTATGAAAGGACTTCACATTTACCTGCCGCAAATGTTTGAAGGTGATGAGATCACAGCAATTCTGCTTGGGCAATGACCAAGGTGGCATATGCATTTTTAGAAATCTTCATTGCAGATACTTATTAAGCTTTTGCAATGAGTGCTGAGTAATATGTTGCCTACATATCCTTTTCTGTATTGACACTTCATAAACATCTGCAAAAAAAAAATTCTCTTTTCTTATAGTCTATATCTTGATGCAATTAAAGACTCTTTCAGTTAAATCATTGCCAATGTAGGGAAAAAATGCTCATTAGACTCCTCTGCAGTGGAAATTAGGAAGATTAGTTCTATTATATTTGGATATATATGCTTTAGTTTAGAGGATTGCATTTTGTTTCACTATAAATTAATCTATATGTGAATGGAAGAGTTTATCAAGATAAGATGGTCGTTTTAATTTTGTGATGAAACTGAGCACCCAAATAACCCATAAAGAGGACAATTTATTTGTCAGAATGCCCTTCTTTGGGTATGCTAGATTTACAAGTTTCGCTGTTGATTCAAGGACAAATATTTTCCTTGCCTGTTGCTTTTTCTTCTTTAATTTTTACCAATTTTAAGTCTTTATGTTTTCTTTTATCTTTTGCCAGCGGTGACCTCAAAAAAAAAATAACAGTTTGACCGAATATTGTCTCTTTTTCTTTCCATTTTTTTTTCCGTTCATTCTTTTGCTTTTAGGATTGCAAATGTTCTGTTTCACCATGTGAGTCAGCTATCATGTTCTCGCCATAGGAAAATAGAACTACAATTATTGGCATCATACGTTTCATATATACTAATAAAAACACCTTGGGATTTAGGGTTCGTGGTTTCTTACTTGCAAATTTTACAGCGAGATTAGGTAATGAATCTTATCATTTATTTTCTCCCCTTTGTTCTCTTAGAAGAGTGGTACAGACATACCACGTATTTTTTTTTTTTTCAAGAAATACTGTAGTTTTACATCTGGATACTAAAAAGGGAAGTTATCAGGGACCCTTATTATAACCTTATAGCTTTTACTACTTCTAAACCTGTTAATCTTTGGTCTCAGTAAAATGGATGGGTGCATAAAGCTTGTTTAGTCCAAGGGTACACTATCCAAATTTTTAGTACCAACCATAAAACTTGTCTGATGTCCAGGATAAATCATCTACTTTATGTGGGATGGTTGATGCAAACCAAGTATCCTGTGTTGTCTGGCAGAAAAGAGAGGTCTGCAAAATTTACTTTCGCCCCCCTAGCACATAATGGTCAATTTCTGGCATCCTTTTTTATGGCCTGGAATTTGGGTAAAGCATCATGGAGCTCTCAAAAAAGAGGTACATGTGGTAAGAACACTTGCGAATACCATATCTATTGCCAGGTTTTTTAAGTTTGGTCATGTGAGGTCATTGTTAGGATCCAGTGCTGTTCACTGATGTGTATGTCCCTCTTTCAGATTTAACCCTAATCAACATATCTGGTACCAAAAGGGTCTGGTACAGAACGTGTAGAGACATTTGAAAACACAATTTGAAGACAATGACATTGAAATGTTTCCCAGATGGAGGAAATCTAAACCATTCAATTTGGAATTTGTAGGTTCAAGAGCCCTGATTTCAAGACTTTCAAACTGTTCTCGGCTGTGTGGTAATTTCTGGACAAGGTTTGGATTGGGCCTGAAAACCAACAGTTGTCCATGATCACATTTCTTATTTCATGATCTGACCCATTTGCCTGTCAAGCTAAGCACCATAGTTTAATTTGGGACTCAAATCTTAATAGTAGTTAAATCCTGCAAAATTGGTGACATGGTACAAAATCCCATTTGCATAGGCAAAATACAGAACGACCTTCAACAAAACTCATTGGGAGAAAGGAAAAAAAAAACTAAAACACAGATACTCTAGTTTCATTGGCATGTCCCTTTTGCACACTCAATACAGGATCTACAGAAAGTCGCTTAGCTTAATTTATGTCAGACCTCCAGAAACCAAAAAAAAAGGACAAGAAAGGAAGAATAGAAAAGAAGAGCACTCTCAGATTTGTTGATTATAAGTGTTGAATTGATTTATCTTCTATAAAATCCTTGGCATTACTTGAAGGGGGCGGTGAGTTGAATGGATAAGTAGGTTGCTCAGCAGCAAAACCATGAATTGCTGATGTGCCAGAATGAGGTGTTGATATGACATCATTGATCTCGAAATCCAACTCATAAAAGCTTGAAACCCCTCCAAAGTCAGTGCCAAATTCGTTTGGGGACATTGAGAAAAAATTCATGTCAGAAGCACCTGAAGTTCCAAATCCTGATGAAAATGGCCCTCCGAAACTGATACTTGAAGGAGAGAACACATTAGGGTTCTCAGACCTTAGACCAGCCTGTGCATTAGAGATGGAAGGAGGTGAGAGAATGTTGTTTTGTTCATCTTGGCACGACATGTGCGTCTCAATTGCGAGACAGGGTTTGCTGAAATTTATTATGGATTGCTGATTGGACTCATTTTGTGTAGGAATTTGTAGCTGTTGTTCAAGTGACTGGGTTAAGCTAGTGTGACCAGGATGTTGTCCGCAAGTGTGCTCGCCTTGGTATGTGATATCAAACAATCCTGGGTCTTCGTCAGAGCGCTGCACTTGCTTAATGGCCGGGCAATTTTGGATCTTTTGGAAGGTGCAACGGTAATAAGACCTGCAACAAAAGCAAAACCCTTAGTACCATCTTAATATCAACATATCTGTCATTGATTGTAAGATTGTAGTTAATTAAGGTTCTTTAAAATAAAACAGTATTTGATTTCGGATATTGAAATGAGAACATAAATATATATTTTTAATTCTTTATTAGTGCTTCATAGATGCTAAATGCAGCTCCAAACTGTTTGAGGCCATCAGCTTTGTTGACTGATAAGTCATACAGGTCAATGGTCGACAGTTTTGAACTTCTTTATTGTTCTAGATCAAAATATCAAAAAAGAATTAAGAGAACAGTCGAAGTCACAAAGAATTCTAATTATTAATGAATAGAAGATTCGTTTAAAATTCCTAATGTTTCTATCAAAAGATCCTACAGTTGAAAAGTGCGACATATTTTCCATCCTAATTGCTTTCTGTTAATTTCTATACTTAAAAAGAAAAACATGATTTGAAAAGTGATAATATTATTAATTTCCTCTCGGTAATGATCTTAATATTTTAGTTAATTAGTCCCAAGATTCTGGTGTTATTGTCACTTTGAAAATCATGTGCATCAACATCGAAATTACAGTATGTAGTTTGTTTTATTCCAACGTTTTTCCACTAACTTCATGCTAAGAATTACTGTGGCGTTATCCAACAAAATATCAATATCAGATGGCAAAAGTCTGTGTTTTCATGGAATTTTCTATTTGTGAGAAAAGGAAAAAAAATTGAAAGTCATAGATGATAACAATACTAATCTATATTATTATATAAAGCATCTAAGAATTGGAGGGTCCATTTTTTGTCATGGTAAATTTTTATTATACCCATTTTATCCCTCAATTAGACGGATAATATTTATTGTTGGTTGATCGAACGTATATGATCGCGTCCAATGATCCCCTCTTTCTCTCCATTTCTTTCCCTTATATACTATTATTTCCATAATTTTTATTTTTTTATTTAGAAACCTTATGCATATTTGGTAAGAAATTAACGGTGATAATATATGTTAGAATAATTTACTTTTCTTGCCATAAAAATCATGAATCATTAACTCATATTATGCAAAAATCTCATCCAAGATTAAATATAGTCTTTATTATATGTTTTCTCTATAATTTGGTGAATTTATAATTTAATATTAAATAAATATGAATTTTTTTATCTTATAATATTTTAATATTTAAATAAAAAATTCTGCTGCAACGCGCGGATATATAGCTAGTTATAGAAATGTACAATACCTAGGACTTTTTGCATTGAGGATATTTTTTTGTCCATATTTTCTCCAGCTATATCCATCATCAGGCGGTAAGGCTGCATCCCTTGTTCCATTGTTTGGAGCTGTACATGGTACTTTGAATCTTCGCTTTACCAAATTCTTTCTGAGGTGAAATTGTAAAAAATAAGATCAGAATATTTTAGTCAACTTAAGAAGACTTATTGAGCATTAAGTTTTTAAATGAGACAGTGCATTAATGTATTTAATGTACTACAATTTGTATTTTTATTGCTGGAAAATTCTTAGGTTCGAGATATAATTCGTTGAAATTTTTTAATTGAGAAACATTTTAAATCTTTAAAGAAATAACCATAATTAATTGCACATATAATCTATTATCATTCATCAAAAAAGTGTTTGCAATCAAGATAGTTGAAATTTTTAAATCTGGTTTGTTTGTATAAGACTTAGGTTCCAATATATCGTTTGAACTTTTCAAATATTTTAAGCTTCTTCATGTCAGCATGATAGTTTGGCAACACCAACTTCTAAAACGCGTTAACAGAGAGAGACTAATTGCCAAAATGAACACAAAGGAAAAGCAACTTGTTCAATATATAATATAAACACCAACCTCTTCCTACTTGTGCGCTCTGAAACATCGCTTCTCGGACTGCCACTTCCCGACCTTCCCGGTGAACCAGATGCTGCCATGTGGGTGTGACCCTGCATCTGCCTCATGCAGGTTTCCTCCATGGAATTCGCAATGGCAAGAGCCTGGCTGAACTTCATCTGAATCCGCCTGACAGCAGTTTGTAACTGCTCATTTAAGTGTAATGATAGTTGCCTCGCTTCATCTTCTCCTTCTAATAGGATGCTTCGGAGATGACTCATTTTCATGGCTTCATTATCCATTTAAGAACTTAGGTAATCGATGTGTTATGGTTTCTCCTTGGTCTGAAAAAGGCTCTACTAAATTTTCAGAGGAAATTTAAGAAAAGTTTAATGATAAGAAATTGTGGTGGGTATTCTTGAACTAGTGAGAGAGCAAATGGTGCAGCAGTTGTGTTCTGAAAGAGAGATTTATGGGAAATCTATATATGAATATATGATCAAACAGGGTGCTCTTCTTTACATATAATTGAATGGAAATTCATTCAAGGCACTGAAGCTGTGTATTTACTAGATAAGAAGCAAAGCTGAGTAAACAGAGCTCACCACTGAGGTGACAAATTGATATATATGCGAAAACAGAGTGCTCTTTTTTACAGAAGACGAAAATTGGGAACACAAAATAGGAATGGCTTTATATAGAAGTCAATGGAGATTTGTTGGAGAAGCTGAAGTCTGGTATTCTACTGTACGAGGAGTCGAAGCCGAGTGAAGAGAGCTTATGTCTGAATCCAATGATGAATATGTCGTGAGATATATGGTGGCAACAGCAACAACTTTAGAAAAGGGTTAATTGGTGCACTTTCCAGGAACTCGTAGTTTTGAGAATAAACTGTCAGCTTGGCTTTTTGTGACAAGTGTAGAGATATGGAGAGAGATCAGAGAGAGGGAGAGATGAACGTTGTCTTGAGCCTTTAGTTGTGAGAGGGAGGGTTCAAGGAAGCGGTTTTAATATAACACAATACATGGTTGACTCATATTACTTAGGTGTTAACTAAGTGTTGACCAAAGAAAACTAAGTTTGGAATCCAATCACTGACATAAATGACTAGGGGGAGATTCTGTCATGGTCAATACGAGTGGCGGGATCATTATAAACGTTTCAGATTTTAAAAAATAAAAAATATTTTTTATGTGAGCCCCACTTGCATAGGTATATGGCACAAATATGCCACAAAAAAAGTATGACAGCGGGTGCGATTCCCTCAGTTTGAAATTTCATATTTTTTCGGAAGCAATCTTATAAAATGTTGAAATTATACATTTTATAGTTCTAAATTTGATTTTTTTTATATAATTTATCACAATTTCAACAAGTATTGGAATAAGCAAAAATCGTTGTACATTAACATTAGTGCAATACAACCTACCCTTGCAAAGGTAATAAATATTTCATAAACAATTGTTATGTAATACGCATCTGGATTTGGAAAAATATATTAGATTAATGTTACATACGGAGAATATTATTTTTATGTACAAAAGAATACATACTTTAATTCTTACAACAAATCATTCTTTGGGCGTCAAATTTCTTCAATAGATCCCATCAATGTACTAGGAATGAAAGAAATAGATTTTAATCATTCAAATTGTTTTCTCAATTTATTTTATCAGAAAATATACTAAACGTGAACTTATCTCCTATTTTCTTAATTTGTATTTTTTTTTCTCATATGAAAAAATATGACACTATAGATACTAAAACGATCTAATCACAAAGGAAAAAGAATACAGGTTCTTTAAAACAAATGGTGGGTACAGTGCATGTTTTTATTGCTTCAATAATGAACTTAAATTAATGTGAGATCATCCATTCTGGGATATAAAAGGTAGGCGGGTGTCTGAAAAGCATCCCCTTAGCACTTTCATTGATTTCTCTAGTAGTTCCCTTGATCAGCCACAAGACCGGTCTTTGTTCATATTCGTGATACTAGTAGAATAGAAGACTGGAAGATTAGAAGACAGAATTGTCTATATGCACTTAGTTTCCTACACCTGATCCATCAATATCTATATTCAATTTATGTTTAAGATTTATTATCTTATAAAGTAATAATTAAGATTTCAGTCAAACTCATTTTATCTTTCTATTTCATTTGCTATATTGTATCAATATATTTATAGGAGGTTTAAAAGAAATTGTATATCATATAAATTAAATATCAAGTTTTATTACTAAAAAAATTCAGATTGTACAACTTTACTAATAGAATTGTTATATTATATATGTCAAATACAATATTCTCTTCTCTTTATTTTATTCTTTAGTATATATTGTTTGAATTTAATACTAGACTTCTAGATAAAATATAGCGATATTACTTTAAGTTTTGGTATTAAACTGTAAAATCAGTCCAAAGTTCTTATGTAGATAGAATTGTTAATTTTTTAGTTAGTACTCAATTAGTTAAATGATTTAAATCAGTTAATTTATTATAATTCGGATACTGACTTTCTTCAGCTAAAATCCTACATTGTCCCCATAGTATGTTCCATTAATTTCTCCTGCATTTTTTGTTTTTGATAATTATTTCTCCAGTAGTTCCCTTGATGTGTCAGTCATAAGACCGGTCTTTGTTTTTTTGTTTTTTTTGTTTTTTTGAGAATACCGGTCTTATGTTCATACTTCATACTCATGATATAACAAGTAGACTAGAAGTCTTGAAGAGAGAACCCTACATCTGGTCCATCAATGTACTGATACACTGAGACCGTCATTTCACAATCTTAATTGCTATGACTTGTTGGTGAGAACTTGAGATAACCCATGAATAGAACATATCTTTATATTACATTGGGGCATATTTTATTTTCATTTTTCTTTTTATCTAAAGTTTTTCTTCAAAAAATAAATTCTGATATTCGAATATATTATAGCTTTTTTATTTTGTATTTTCATACATCATAACAATTATTTAAAGAAAACCAGGCCTATGAAAAAAGCCTCTACGCAGAACACGAAAAGGAGAAATGCGCTTTTCTTGTGCAACTTTTAGGAGCACAAACCAGGAGGAAAATTACACAAAAGCAAGTTTTTTTTTTTGAGTGAAACAAAAGAAAGGTCAAAACGAAAGAAATGAGAATTCCTACGGGTATTTCGCATAATGAAAGAAATCACATAAAAGTTTTCCGATATGTGGGCCCCACAAGCGACTGAGAGGTCCTAAAGGGCTATCAGGATGTGGGTCCATGCGGGTTGGGAGGTTGTGCTGTTGTCACATGGAAACGAGACAGAGGATCTGGACTATATAAAGCGATTGAAGTGGCGTGCTTCCTCTACAATTTATACACCATACCGGAAGTAAAATTCAGATCATTTGTTATTATTAGGAGCTAACATGTGAATACTGTCATCATAATCAGAACTTCAGTATCACTGTCAATTTATGGACCTTATCTTTAATAAATTTTGATCAAGCTCGGACAAATAAAAAATATTAACTATTAATGGAAAATAAAAAAATTAACAATAAAGGTTCCATGAACTATAGAAATTAACATTGGGGGTCGAACAATATATATATGGCACATTTTCGATTTTATGGTTGAAGTTAGTTAATAATAATTATGAAGATAGGCCTAATATTATTTGTTTACTTATTTTGATGGGTAGAAAATGTATTGTTGGATTGTTTCAAATATTAATTTAATATAATATATTATATTTGTCTATTATTTTTGTCTGGTCATGAAAAATAGTACAAAATATTATTTGAATCAGTGTGTGAAAATAATATGATAAAATTTGTTCTAATCAAAATAATAAAGAATTCCTATATTTATATATTTGAATTACTACATAGGTTATTTTGATTATATCTTTTTTGGTTGATGTAATCTTTTTTTGTAAGTCGTTCAAATATAGTAAAGAAGCAAATATTAATTAATTACAATCATAATTAAAAAAAGGAGTTTGCAATGATTGAAAAAACTCTACAGAGAAGATCGATGACGTAACCATCCCCACTTTGCTTACGTCACCACTTACCCTTCTTGCCTTCTTGTGTTTGGTTTTCTTTCGGCAAGGAATAAAAAAGAGTTATGTAAGCATTTCATATTTTTCCTAACATGATGCAGATAATTTGCGGTCCCCAATTTTCCATCATTTTTTTGCCAATTTAGTATTTAATTGTAACTGGGATTCACTTGGTTCTTTTTCTTAGGGGTTGCACAACTCTACGCGTAATCCCCAGGAAATATTACAACTACTTTCCTCGCTGATTCTGATCAACTTTCAGTATAAAAGCATGGAAGCATCTGGCGCGTGCACACACACTTCCCATTAATTTATATCTCATGGAGGATCACCGAGCTCAAGTGTCAATAGATAATTTAATTATGAAGCATGTAGGGATGTATCAGATAATTTTTTTTCTCAGTTGAACTTCAATTTTAATTTAGAATGTGCCATTATATTAATAATTAATTATTCCTGAACTTAATGTCTATTTTTCAACTTATGTCGGGGTGTTATTGAAAATGAGATTTATGTCACTGTCCATTCGTAGTCGTACATACGGAAGAAATCAACATGAGCCATGAGGTGAAGTGTTTACGTTTAAGTGGACTTGTAATTGTAATTATCTCCGATACCGGGACAAAATTATAAACATTACTCGATTTTTGACATTGCTAATTTTCAGAAATCCTGATAAACCAACTAAAAAATATGGAGAAACCTTTTTTTCGAATGCTAATTTTAATGTCTTAAAAAAAATGAAAGCGCTCCTTCTCAGGTGTTCAACGAATTGTAAATTTTTTTTTATCTATTTAAATAACTAATAAAAGAAGACAAATTAATTATGATGCATAACACTAACACACACGCAAAAAATTAAATAAAAATAAGGGGTGCATTCTTATGAGTAATTTGACATGAAAAAATAAATTAATTTTTGAAGGAAATAATTGTAAAACTCCGAGAACATTAGAAAAATAATATAATTTCTCTAGCTAAATACTAGAGTAAAAAAAAAAAGATAAAGAGTTTCAACAATAATTTACACCATATATTATCATAAAATATTATATTATTACTAGTGCAGGTTTTAAAAAGCACCTTAGACTTGATACTAGCAGAGAAAGAGGATTGGTCTAGTGAAAAAAATTGTCTTGCACCCTCTCCCTCCCATAGGATACTGAGAAATTAAGCTTTTTAATTAGCAGTAATGATCTTAGTTAGTTATTATCAGATCTTTTTTGTGCCCAAAATTGCTATATATAGGAGGAATATTACAATACTTTGTGAGCTGAGACAAGGAGACTGACTGGTTTGAAGTGCGAATCCTTTTAAAGCAACATTTTGTTAACTGCTGAGTTTTACTGCTATTTTTGTGAATTGATAAGCTGGATGTTATGATATTGTTAGTTTGTTAGCCTGATGATTGTTTGTGTATGATTGTGAGTGGTGTGGGTCTGCCTTTAGACAGATGCACCTTGAAAAATCAAATGACTCCATTCTTTGTAAAAAAAGTGTCTTAGCAATGTATTAAATTATCACATATTTTGAATAAAAATGGTAGATGTTTACTAAAATGTGTGTTTGTGTGTGGGCATTAGCGCTAATGTGCTTTATAAAACACAAAATAATTCATACTTCATGCTTATATCTCATTTTAAAAATTCAAATGGACAATTTAAACATGTTAAATATGATATTCATATCAAAATCTCCTTGGTGATCAAATTATATATTTTTTAGAATTTTTTTACTATTTTTTTGAAGAGCTACAAAATTCATTGATCTGACATCTTCTGAATCATTCATAATATCAATAATTTTCTATCCCTTTAAATAAATAGCAAAAAAATTCAAAAAATATAAAATTTGATCGCCAAGGAGATTTTGATATGAAGATCATATTTAACAGTTTGGATCGTCCATTTGAATTTTTAAACATAAATTATAAGTGTGAAATATGAAGTATTTTGTGCTTTATAAAACACATTAGCACACACACACACACACACACATATATATATATATATAGAGAGAGAGAGAGAGTAAATCTACGGTGAGCTTAAGCTCACGGAAGATCTCCGTGAGCTTAGCTCAAAAAATATATCAAATGATCTCCAAATTTTGATTTTTCACTCTCATTAAAGTCTTCATATTGAAATCTTATGGGGTACAAAAGTTTGGGATGTTTCGAATTTTCTAAGTCACTTTTTTCACTTTTTGAAAATTAGCTCCAAAAATAATTATAAAATATTTAATGTTTGTATATTATTTTCAAAAATTAAAAAGAATGACTTAAAAAACTCGAAACATCCCAAATTTTTGTACCCCATAAGATTTCAATATAAAAAATTTAATGAAATTGAAAAGTCAAAATTTAGAGATCATTTGATATATTTTTTGAGTTAAACTCACGGAGATCTTCATGAGCTTAAGCTCACCGGAGATTTACTATATATATATATCAATTTCAATTCTATCATGATTGTGATGTGGATAGGAAAAAATGGTGTAAATTAAAATTCAAACATAATGTAGGGTTAATATTCTGACAGGTCACTGAACTTTAATATTTATCCATATTTGATCACTGAACTTCTATTTTTTTCATTTTTAGTCACTGAACTTTGATGTTTATCCATATTTGGTCACTCCAATTAGTTTTTTCACTCAAAAATAATTGAAATAATATTACATTTGTTGCCAAAATTAATTGAAATGAAAAATACATAAATAAAATAAAATTATATTTGCCTTTTCATTTGTTTTGAGTGAAAAAAACTAATTTGAGTGACCAAATATGGATAAACGTCAAAGTTCAGTGATTAAAAATGGATAAATGAAAGTTCAGTAATCAAATATGGATAATTATTCCGTGATTTGTCAGAAAATTAACTATGATTGGAAGACAGATTAATATTAAATTGCGGAGGAATATTTTTATGTCTTTTCCATTGCATGATCATACATGTATCAATTTCAATTCTGTCACGCTTGTGATGTGGATAGGAAAAAATAGTGTAAACTAAAATTCAAATATTATGTAGGTATGATTGGAATTCAGATTGGTACCCCGTACCACGCTTCGTAGTCCCGGACAATGAATTTAAATATTTAATGCAGGAAAATTCAACGACTCTTGAATGGAATATGGATGCGCATGCACTGGTCCACTGGACTACAATTTTGTACTCAATTTGGTACAATAGTACATGAGACACTGATTCTTCTCAGGTATCAAAGCACTGAAAAGAACCCACAAAAGTAATTCAAAGTGACAAAAAATGAGCTCCTCAAATGCCTAAAATTATACTAATATAATATTTTTTTTTTGACATATGCCAAAGGGCCATTTTCTACGGAGGTCTTTTCCTGGTCTCGTTCTACTGTTTCAGTTAGTTTGAAGTTTGAACAATCACTTTACTTGCACCTAGGCTTAATGCACGCATACAGTGTCCAGAAGTCAGACTCATGGTTGGTTCGTATTTAATTTACCCCCAGAAAATAGAAAACTTAAAATCAACTTCACGAGGCAATTCAAAGCTGAATTCAAATTTAGAATGTCCTAGAAAAATGGAAGAACAATTAAAATCAACTTGCATGTATGTCATATAGACTTTGTTTTTTTCTTTTCAAAAAAAAAAAGTCTATATGATATGCACGTTGACTTTAATTGTTCTTATATTTTCAACGTTTTCAATTAATTTGACCTCTTGATGGTATTATGATAATTGAATTGATAGGGGACCTAGTCATACATATTATTACAAGTTGTATGGAGGGACAATTAGTTGTATGTATGACCAAATTTTGTTAAAAGATAAATGGAAAATTTTAATATCAATTATTTATATTTTCACACGAATCATCCCATGCTCTCGGTAAATGAAGCGTATATATAATTATATATTAATATGAAGTATTTATTACTTTTGCATCTCAAGGCCCCAGGTCTCAAACATCAGTTATATTAATTTGAAAACATTGGACAGAATAGTTGAGGGCCCAAACAAAACCAAGAACAAATGAGATCCACTAATAGAAAAATATGGGCTAACCCAACTAGTAACTAGCACCTACTAGCAGCATCAAGCCGTATAGCCCGGCCCAATACACCACCAATTGTATTTGTAATCAAATTAAGGAGCTGGTCTTCCTCATGGAATATTATACCAAAATTGAATGTGAGGATTCTGGATAGAAACAGGAAATGCTGCTATTATTCCATTTTTTCTGTAAGGCTGGCTCTGCTTCAAAGGGAATTACTACGCGTACGCGCAAATTAAGACTGGATTGTTATTTGTTTACATTAAGTTGTAGCCTCTATGACTAGGAAGCAAGAATTCTGGGCCTGTTTCCCCCACATGACATTGATAGTCGTTGTTTTCGATCCGAACATATAGATTTCATACAAATTCAGTTGCACTTCCTTCTCTCCATAGTCGGAGGAACAAAATAATTTTATTGATATGAATAATATTATTTTTGAAAAAATAACTAAATATCATCTAATTCGTTATATATAGAGAGAGAGTGTGTGAGGCTATGGTTTTTCGTGAAGCACAAAAATTTTCGTGTTTCACGTCCGTATCACGAATTTGAAAGTTCAAACGGCCGATCCAACCGTTGAAAATGATCTTCATATTGAACTATCTTTGGAGATCAAAATTTATATTTTTTTTGAATTTTTTTCTATTTTTTTAGATGGGTACAAAATCACTAGTTTTGTATGTTACAAAAATCGTTATATCAACAAATTTTGTACCCATTTCAAAAATAGAAAAAAAATTAAAATTTGATCTCCAAGGATATTTTGATATGAAGATGATGTTTAATGGTTTGGATTGGCCGTTTGAACTTTTAAATTTGAGATACGAACGCGAAGATACGGAAGATTTTGTACTTCGTGAAGCACCATAGCCTCACTATATATATATGAGCAAAGATACTGTGAGCTTAAGCTCACGAAGACCTTCCGTGAGCTTAATCCAAGAAATATATCAAATCATCTCTAAATTTTAATTTATCATACTCATTAAATTTTTTATTTGAAAATCTTATGGGATGCAAAAATTTGAAGTGTTTTGAGTTTTTTAAGTCAGTGTTTTTTATTTTAAAAAATAATGTTCAAACATTAAATATTTTAATTTTTTTTAGAGCTAATTTTATAAAATTTAAAATTATGACTTAAAAAGCTCAAAACACTCCAAATTTTTGCATCCCATAAGATTTTCGTATAAAAAATTTAATGAGTGTGATAAATTATAATTTGGAGATAATTTGATATATTTTTTTAGTTAAGCTCACGTAAAGTCTCCGTGAGGTTAAGCTCACAGTATCTTTATTCTATATATATATATAAAGTAAATTTATAAATTTTAGTGGGATTATTTACATCCAATATAATAAAGATAGCTCCGCCACTGCTCAAATAAATTCGCACAAACAATTAGTTTTGGGCATGTTTGATTCATAATTAGAAACCGTATCTAAATCCATATTGATTAGAAATATATTATCATAGTCTTTATTTGTTTACACCCGCCCCAGGGGTCCAGGACCACATTTTTTTGTGTGGGAAAAATTAAACTAGCGCTGTTTTATAGCACTCGATCTGTGAACAAGAGATGTAGCAGTTTCAGCCTGACTCGTCTTATATTCTTTTCTTTTTTTTGTAAGCTACTTATTTTTCTTAATTGTCCATAAAAAAATTCAATTTGAATTTCAAATTTATGATCTCTTAATTATTTATCACTAGATTAAAAATTGATTCTCGACTCAACTTATAGATTACATTTTAGTTTGATTTTTTCACCCGGAGAAATGCTTATGTTAGTGCTAGTGTACTGAGACAGAAAAAATTTGAAATACTTGTATAACATAAAAAAATACCATATAAATTGTACAATTCGAAAATAAAAATGAGAACATTGAACACCAATTGTACAACATAGATCCGCCACTGCTTGCTAAATGAACTCCAAATATATATTTACCGCTCAAAATAATTAATTTAGTTCTGTTTTCAATCATTTAATACTGACCATTTGCCAAGTTAACATAACGGATTGGTTCAACACAACATCAATTTCATTTGCAGTAACGGAACTTCAGTTAGAATATAGATGGGGCACTCGTCTAAAATAATTGGAAAAAAAGAGAGGATTCAATTACACTAATTTTTAATGACACTAAAATAACACTAAACATTTTTAAAGTTTTCAAAGGCCAAATGGTTGATCCAAACCATTCAACATGATGGATATACTAAAATAAATTTATAAAACAAGTATATATTTTTTTATTTTTTTTTTTTACTATTTATTAAGATGGGTACAAAATCAGTTTTTTCATACCGCTGAATTTTGTACATATCTTAATAAATAATAAAAATATTTAAAAAATATAAATTTTAATCCACAAGTATATTTTATATATTTGTCATGTTGAATGGTTTGGATCCATTATTTAAACTTTAAAAATATTAGTATAAATTGATGTCACTAAAAATTAGTGTAATTGAATTCCACCTCTTAAAAAAATATGCACACAAAATACTATATTAAAGTCATCACATAATATTCATCTTAAATATTTTAGCTTATCTCTCATCAATCTCTATTCAATATAAAAGAGAACTCGGTTTTTAAGACGTGAAAGATGGAAGGGTAGATTTTTTTTTTTTTTTTTTTTGGTGGGAGAGTTTCCAAAAAAAATGATGGGGAGGTCAGAGGTGTTTGGGTAAGAGATGTATTGACTTTTCAATTTAAGGGGACCATGGCCCAACATTAAGGAAGCTCCGATACTGCCATTTGTCCAGTCAAGAACAATTATTTTTTAGCAGAAGATGGGCCTTTCGCCATCTAATTTTTCCATCCTCTTTCTCATATATTTATGGCTTTAATTGTTTAATAGCTCACCAGATGTTAGTCATAATTTAATTTTATATCAAGTTAGATTAGCTGATTAAGCTGAAAGGAGCAATGAATACATCAATGATATAATATATTTTTAGAATTATACTGAACACGAAAAATGTGTTTTGGCACTTCAGTTTGTTATTACAAGTCTATAAGTAATAATATGTATTTTCTAATCAAATATGACGAGTCAAAATGAATTTGATTGTTCTGAGTTCAGACATGTAGTAGCCTAACAGACCTGGGTTGTTTTTTCTTCACCGTGATTGTCTTGGTATGATGATCTCCATGCAAGTTTAGTCAAATTTTCAGTTATAATTTCTTTTTTATTATATTTTCAACGCAATATTTTTCACAAATATACTGGTAAAATTAACAATTTTGCTAATCTTTCCTCGTACTTGAAATATAAAAATTAACCACTCTTTCTTAAAAAATATATATAGCCCATTCACGAGTGCACAGAACTTAGTTGGATGACGAGGTAAAAAATTCTTTTACCAGTTGTAATAAACAGAATTACAACTTACAAGATGGTAATTGCAATTTCCAAGATGTAAAAGAGGACGTCTCATGAGATTATAAAATTGGAAAAAGGACCAGGAGACAAAGGTATTAAATAAAATAATGGTTACATGGGATGGGATGGGATGGGAATACAACGGTGCGAGTGGTGAATTCAACATGCTTCTTTTCAAAAAAAAAAAAAAAAAATCAACATGCTAGCTGTGACAGGCTAAGGACTTACGGTCTCGTGAGTCCACTTACCAAAAATGAACAGTAGACATCTCTCCATAGATCCTTTGTTGCCACCTTAGTAACTACTAATTTCACTTCTCAGGTCTCACTCAGCATAGTGACAAATTAAGGTCTCACTCGTCAGAATAGTAACAAATTAAGGTCCCACTCGTCAGAATAGTAGTAACAAATTAAGTATTTAGTTCGTGGAGAAAAAAATTATGATTAAGATATAATTCGAAAATAATTTAATTAATTTCATAATATAAATTATGCAATGAAATATTAGAATTAGTTGGATTAAAAAAGATATACATACAAGAATATACGGTGAAAGGAATATTTATATTTAAAATAAATAAAAAAGAATTATATAATGGAGGGCAGCTTGAAAAATTATATTAAGACAAATACAATGTTAATTTTAAAGTCAAAGTACATATCTGTCACAAAACATCCGAACGACAAAAAAGAGAGTAATTATTTGACCGTACTAAATATAAAGAAAAAATTTACTTTTAGAAAAATTGTAATCTGATTTTTTTTTATTTATAAAATTTTGATAAAATATATAAAGTAAATTTGTTCCTACAAGCACTAAGGCACCTCAATCATCTATAATAGAAGGGGAGCGTCAAATAAAAGAAAAATCGATTACTTGAATTATTTCTCAAAAAAAATTCCTACAAAAAAATTAATACTATTGTCCCAACATCTATCCCAAATAATTTTTTTTTTGTCATTGCTTTTAAAATCTAAATTTCCTTTGTTGGACACCGATCTAATTTTAGTTTGTTCCTTTCTACTCAGCGATGCATCCTTTCATTTCAAAACAATTTGGACTGAAAAACTAATTAACGTTTTTATATAACTTTCTATTCCCCGTAAGAGTCCATTTTTGCTTAATCCAATTAAAATCTCTAAAACTTTATTGTCTTTCTCTTTCCGGCATGTACCAACATGGAATTCCATTAATATAGAATGTTTGATAAAGAAACCCACCAAGCAATTTTCTTTTCATTGTTTAAGTGAATTTTTCTATTTTTATGATTTATTTCAACCTTCGAATCAATGAGTCGCCACACAATTTTGCTCTTTGATTAAATAATTGGGTTTTTTTCTTGACTAATTGTGTCTTTTATGAGTGTAGTGTTTTTTGATTGAAATCATAATGTAAAGGAATATTTAAATTGATCAGGAATTTCATTTTTCATTTTTTTTTTCTTGAACCGAGGAATGACAACTTTTCATTTGGAATATTTTACTGAAATCATAATGCAAAATACAAATCCTTTAAATTTTTAGTTTCTAAAATTTAGTTCTCGGTAAAGAAGTTGTGGACTAATCTATACCTACACTTTTCAGTTTTAATTTCCGATACATTCCTTTATTTTATCTTATAATCTCATTGATCTCATTTTTTCTAACTTTTTATTTGTTAAATCTTTGTATCATAGACAGTTACACGCAAAAGAGAAATTCTCGTACCAAACATTTTATATAATTGAATCAACATTATCTTTTTCTTTGCTTGTTTTATAGTTGAAGAGTTTCACTAGATCCTTCTTAATATGTATTGCTATTTAGTTAAAGAAAAAAACATGTAGATTGTTGTCGTGGGCATTCAGGTTTTCATGTTCTTTAAAATGAACTTTCATGAGTAAGAGCGTTTTTTATAATAAATGAAATATGCTTCGTTTTTATGAATGAAATATGCTTCGTTTTTATGTTACGTTTGATTGAGTTTTGGAATTTTTTTGTTCACTAGTGCACAGGAACAATAATGTGAACAAATTTGTGATGTATCTCTAGTGATATGCTGACATAAATAAAGGAATATACATTCTATTTATTTTACTTCAATTAGATGATATTTTTCTTCCACCTTTGGAGTCAGTAATTTTTTTTGTCAAATTGCTTTTGTTGGGATAAAAATGAAGAAAATATTAACAATTAGATTAATAAAGATAAATAATAATATTCATAAATATAAATAGCTCTTAAATCATCTAAATAATATAAATAAGATAACAAAAAACTGATTATCAATTACTCTTAATTTAGTATTAATAACACCATTATTCAATATAAATAGTAGTCAAACTACTACTTTTGTCTCTTGATTGTTAATTTTTGAGGAGAACAACACTAATGATCAGTAACTAAGGTGATTGATATAAATAAAATGACTAATAGTTATAAACAAATCAATTTAGATGCTGACAAAAAATCAGCTATCAGTAACTCCTTTATTTAGTATTAATAGCACCAATATTTAATATAGATAGTAGTAAAAATGCTACTTTGACTTTTGATATTCAACTCTTCATGATAAAATATAGAGATAAATACTTAAGGACTATTATCAACCTCCTAAAAGAAAAGATCTTTCCCACACACTCAATGGTTGCGTCCTACCTACCTTGCTAGGCAATGCAAGAGACGAGCAAAATGTGCCTCTGAAAACTGAAATAACATTTATAAAAAAATTTAGATGATAAATTATGGCGATTTAATGCGAATAATTTGTTAAATTTGTAAAATTCATGTATTCTTCATTTAACACGTGAATCTCTATATAATTAGTTGAATCATTCGGCTATTGCTAAAAAATGAATTATTTATGAATTTTATTACTTTGCTTCTGAGTCCTTACTTTATAAAATGTGAGTTTATAAAGTATTACCATCATCTCCATAGGTCTCATTCACACTTTAGATGAAAAGATAAAGAGAAAAATAATACTGAAAAGACATAGTATCATTCTCCATAAGGTGCAAAATGGATCAGACATGATTAGATAGTGGTTAAAACTGTATTTATATTCATTTCAATTTTTTAAACACATATATGAATACAAATATAGATATATTCTAATAAACTAGCTATATACCCGCGTGTTGCAGCAGACTCTTTTATTTAAATATTAAAATATTATTAAATAAAATAATTCATATTTATCTAATATTAAATTATAAATTCACCAAATTATAGAGAAACTTATAATAAAGACTATATTTAATCTTGGATGAGATTTTTGCACAATATGAGTTAATGATTCATGATTTTTATGGCATGAAAAGTAAATTATTCTAACATATATTATCACCATTAATTTCTTACCAAATATGCACAAAGTTGCTAAATAAAAAAATAATATTATGGAAATAATAGTATATATGGGAAAGAAATGGAGAGAAAGAGGATATCAATGGACGCGGTCACAAACGTTCGATCAATCAAAAATAAATATTATCCGTCTAATTGAGGAATAAAATGGGTATAATAAAAAAATACCATGACAAAAAATGGACTCTCCAATTCTTAGATGCTTTATATAATAGTATAGATTTATGAATATGAATGTGAATACTAATAATGTACTTATATTGTCAAAGATAAATATAAAATTCATTTAAAACTTATAAAATCTATTTTTAATATACAATAAAATAAGTTTTTCAATAATATTATTTATTTAAAAGTACATACTAATTTAAAAATTAAAAATTTATTTTATCTATACAATTATAATGGAGATTAATAATAATTATTTTTTGATATATATTAAATAATACATTGGATATTTAGTATTCGGATACAAATAATTAAGATTGAAAATCGTATCCATATCATTTTTTTTGTCCGGATATTTGAATATGAATATATAAATTTCTATATATGAATCAAATAGGATCAAATATTATCCGTGTAAGTTTGCACCCATCAACTGGTGTCGTGTACTATACAGGAAAGGTAACAACAATCACATAGTAAGAAAATATCATTAAATTAAATCGTATTAACTTCAGAAGATATATAGTTCATCAAAATATTTAAGCAAGATATACATATCAGGTATATTATTTTGATTTGTATTTAAAAAAAATAAAACTTTATTATAATTTAGTTGTTGGTGGGTAATTATCTTAATTTAATAGTTAATGAAGTGATTGACCGTTAAAATTTAAAAGTCGGATGCTAAATTACTATTTAAAGAAGGATGAACTTACTATGGATATTAATTCTTGTCATTTGTATTTAAAAGTTGCAATTTTATAGTAAATTAATTGACAAAGTTAATTATCGCTAATTTCATTGTTTGTTGAGGGATTGTCAGAATTGAAAATTTGAAGGTCAAATTGTCATAGAGTGAGGATTGGAGGCCCTTGCATATATTACTTGATATTTTTGAAGTTACGTAAGTCAAAGAAATTTCAAATTATCAATTAATATAATGAAAAATCAATTGATCAAGCATTAAAAAATTAATTTATGCTTGTCCAAGGGGAAAAATGGTAAATAAAAATTATCATAAATTTTGTTATATTTCAAAAAAAATTTGAGCAAATTTTAGTATAATTTGGACAAAGGGATCTTTGAGAAACAATTTAAAAGTAAAAGTGAAATAAAAAAATCAGCAAATGAAGGGCTCTAATTAAAAATCAAAATGGAGAGGGGCTAAATTCGAAAATTCTCAAGTTGCTACTGTATATCGCATAAAATATCAAATTTTATTAGTTTAGATTTTTCTTACTTTTTTTTAAAGATGACGTAAATTTAAGTTGCAAATAGTATTATTTTAAGATAAATTATGCTATGCATCAGAATAATTTTGAATCGTTTATTTTGCAACATCAAATGGTTAATATTAATACTTTAGCGCTATTAAAAGAGATAAATGGGTAATGAAAAAAATCATCGCTTATTAACGAATCAGCGGAGGTTCAATGAAATCCATAACAAACCTGCTCTTAATATAATATTACTTTACTTTTACAAATTTGAAAATAACAAAATTTAGTTTGATACACAGATTGTATTAAACAAATTGAATCGGCTCATGAAAATATCAAATATGGCCTTTCAAAATAAGAATTCCAAAATAAAAACCCTCTTCACTTTGCAACTCACCTTAACCCAAGTCATAATCATTATTATCCTTACCATTGTGCTCTTTTCAATAATTTTCATTATTCATTACCATCTCATTTTTTTCTTAAAGAAAAATCCACGCAACGATTCGGAAAATTGGGCCACATCTAATCTAGTAAGAAACTTTTGTCCTATTGAAATTTGTACAATCACCAAAGCCATGTCAGACTTTACGAACGAACAGAGCTCAAAACAACTGGTCTTGCTCAGAACTGAGAAGTCAGAATCCCATCCTTGAGCTATATCTCGAATCGCGCACCCAGTCTTAAACCAGGGAAAATGCTTAACTTCTGGACCCACAACCCAGTGTAATTAGGTCTATAGATCAACGCGTAGACAAAGAAGTGTGACTCACCTGCCGTTCTTAACTTCCCGCTCTAACTTTCCCTTCAAATGGCGCTTTCTTTCTCTCGCTTGCTCCGTGATTCCCTCTAAAACAAAGACAGGGTAAATTACCTTTAAACCCTTCGCCGTGTATGTGTGTTTGTGTATATATACTCTATATACCAACTCTCTTCCTGGTGCATTCCAAAGAAGGCATATTCTCTCTTCTCTCTGCCCCTCTCTTTCGTTTTGAAAACTCGGCAGAGACTACCAAGTACTACTCTCTTTCTCTTCCCCTGTCTTTCCATTCCAAAAATGTATAAAAGGCGGCGGCAACAACAACAACAACAACCACAACAGCAAAAGACGAAAGTCTCCACCTATGATTTTGAAGGTTTGTCTAAAGCACTATATATAATGTTACTGTTATCAGTTCTGTAATGGGATATCAATTTGTCAATAGATGATTGACAGCTGGATCCTTCTACTGTTTCGAAAAAAAGTAATAAAGAAAAAATACAGCTGCACCCACAACCCAGTTTTAATTATTATTTTTATATCATAATATCATTACTAATCTCTGGCTGTGAATACTTAACATGCAGAGGTTTCCAGTATTAAATGGGAGATGATCAACATGACAGATCAGGAACAAGATCTCATTTATAGAATGTACAGGCTTGTAGGAGACAGGTATTCATTGTTCTTACTACAAAACAATTTTGTTTATATCATTTTTAACTACAAGGTCCGTCAGCTTAATTAATTTCTCAAATGCAGTCTATGTTTATTTTTTTTTTCATTCTAAAGGTTGTTAGGGCATCAACGTCACATGATTCAGGTCTCAATGCACAACCGTTTTTTAATATTTGTTGTTGTTGTTGTTGGTTTTTAATTGATAGTACGAACCTAACATATTAAAAGTTATCCAACAATAAATTACTCATATTAATAGTTATCCGACAATAAATTACGCACATTAAAAGTTATCCAACAATAAATTGTACTTTTTTTATTAATGTTAAATAATTTGCCTCCACGTTTATTTGGCAGATGACGAAAGAAAGGTCACTTTTTCTGTTCTTAGTGCTTTTTACTAAACTTGAAATTATTATGTCTCCTGAAAGGAGCTTTTTACTAAAAGAAAGGTGACGGGCCTTTTCTGTGTCTTTCTGATTTATAAAAGAATTTATGATCTAATTGATTAATTATTTAACATATCTTCAAATAAATTTACCTGAGAATTTTTTATCTTTCAAAAGAAACGTTATGCTAGCTGTCTTATACTTTTCAACAAAACTAATTGAAATAAATAATGATTAATTACTTTCTAGGTTGATCCTTTTTACTAGTAATTTTTATTAAGAAATTAATTAAAGAACCTTCGTTATAAAATTAATTAATAGAGTTATCCAATGAAGTACTCCCAAATTATCATAAAAATATATAGCAATCCCTACCTCCTTTTTCCTGTCTTTTTATTTTCTTTCTTTTGATATAAGCTCTACCTTCAGTAATAGCATTTATTTCTTTTTAGCCCCCATTTGTTGTATGGTTTTAGAGTAGCAAGCCTTAAGGAAAACTAGCTCCAAAATCAGGTTTTAAAATAGAAGAAAATCAGAGTGGATTTATTCATGCTGGTTTGCTGTGTTTATAATTCCGCAAGTTATGAACAAAACTTGAAAACAGAATGGGCAGTTTTTAATGAAAATAATTATTAGTAAATTAATATTATTAAAAATAAGAGTGAGAAACGGGTAAGTTCAAAAATACGAATAGCATTTTCCGTAAGTTCAAGTGCGTTTCCATTTCTTTTTTTTTTTTTTTTTTTTTTTTTTTTACGAAACGCGCCACTGCCAGTGGCGCGTTTCCTTCTTATATATACTGAGATGGAGTCGCTGCGCGGGGTTTGGACGAAACGCGCCACTGGCAGTGGCGCGTTTCATTATTTTTTGAAACGCGCCACTGCCAGTGGCGCGTTTCGCCACTGACAGTGGCGCGCTGCCATTCGTATATTTGAAATTTTACGGTTTTCACTCTTATTTTTAACAATATTAATTTACTAATAATTATTTTCATTAAAAACTGCAGAATGGGGCCTTAGATACATCTTGTAGGGTAGGGTTTGAACCTGTAAAAAGGACTTAAAGCAATATATAGGACTGCTAGGATTTAATTATGGCAGCATCTGATCAGTATGTCTACAAGTCTAGAGCAAATATTTTACCACTTCGAACTAGACATATCTGAGTAGTTTTTATTGATTAATTCCAAAAAATATGCTGTCTGAGGAATGAGGAGTAAATATAATTTAATGTGGGCCTACATGGTTTAATTTGTTTATTTATTGTGGGTTCCATTTGTGAGTAATTCGTATCAGATACTCACGTACTCTGTATAGTTGTATTGCCACACTCAAACTCAAAGTATAGATTAGTGTTTCTTTTCACAAATTAAATGTCTAACATTTCATTTGTGCAATTTTATTAGATGGGCATTGATTGCGGGTCGAATACCGGGCCGAAAGCCCGAAGAAATAGAGAGGTTCTGGATAATGAAGCATGGAGAAGGCTTCCCTCAAAAGAGGGAAGCTTGCAAAGATTTTTGGAGAAGATGCTAAGCTTGATTTGATTTAATTTGATTTGTTTTTATGTAATATTTTGACTCTTAGTTAATTCACCAGTGCTTGCGTTCTTCTATTGTCCTGTTTATTTGCCCACCTTTCAGTTGGTAGCTATTCTTTGGTCTTTCAAGTTAGTTGAGTGTATAGGGTACTACTGTTCTTAGTAAATGTTTGGTGAGATTTACAGGTGGTCGACTTCAAAATTCAAGTGTTTTTCCTTGTTGTCTCTTTATGATGTGAAGGCTCAGTGGCTCACTATTGCATGATGATGATTATATATGCCTTATCCATTAATTATACACCATATAAACTGTACACAGAGATGCCGTATATATTATCCTACACAATATCCTTATCCACTAGATATACACTATATACACTGTACACAAAGATGTCGTGTATAACTTCTAATAGTAACTAGATGAGAGTTTAAATTATTTTAATTTTTAATTTTAATTACTTATATAGAATATTTATTCAGATTTTGGATATGGGATCTCTCATATAATTAAAGAACATTGTCTTTGGCTAATGCCAAAGGTTAACTCTTCTCTATGCATTCTTTTTTATGTTCTTGTAATAACGAGAATATGAGAACAATCAATTGACTACCAGATTTTGTAGGGCACGTCATGATGATATTAATTCATATCATGTTGTTTTACAAAAATAAATTCGAACTTAATCTGTTCTCATATTATAAATTTAAATAATTTCCCTGGGACAATAAAAGACCACATCAAGCCAAATCTGTGCCGGACCCAACAAACATTCCAGTTTAATTCAAACAGAGTAGAGCTCTATTTCAATGAGGACCACAGCTTTTAATATTTTGAAAGGATAAAAAGATAATTGTATTTATTGAGCGGTTAATCATTTCACCTCTTCTAATAACACAAAACATCGCGCATGAGTGTTTCATTTCCTCTCAGTCCTATGTCATTTGTAATCTCCAGTTATCATTGTTTGAAAGAAAGTGATATACCGTGCAGGAGTGCACCATTACCAGATTAAATGAGGAAAGCCTCTAGCAAGAAAGCAAAATGGAAGGATATTGATTATTGCCCTCATTCTCTGTAGAAAGAAGGTAAGGAAATAATTTTTGGCTCCTCATACTAATATACAAATATGTGTCAAAAAAAGAAAGTCTATTAAAATAATAAAATAAAAACTATGCACATATATTAGATAATTTTCATTTGGGATTAAAAGCTTTGTTGTTGTTGTTATTAACAAAATATGAGTGTATTATATATTAAATAAATAATTTGTGTATGGTAATAAATAATAACATAACAACATTAAATCTGTATACTCGTGTCATTCCAAATTTAATTAATAGCTGATTTGCTTATGCAGAGGGCAACTGAGCATTTAACGCATCGAAATAAAAATTCTAGCTAAAATTTCTAATAGCATCTTCAATGAGAGTTTTTATTGGGTTTCTATTTTTATGTGTCATTGTTTATTTTAATTTTAGTATTAGAAAGACAGTTTTTAATTTAGAAAGTTTAATCATAGTTGCTAATTTAGCAACTCATTTCTAATTGTCATATCAGATTAGCAACTCATTTAATTTAACATTGGAGATCATTTTTGCTAAATCTATTTTTTTTTCTATTTTCACTAAATGACTTGACATAAATAAAATTTAGAAAAGGTTTTTACATTGAAGTGTGTTAATTTCAATTAATAATTTCTCTAATTAAATTTGACACGACAATAATAAAAAATTAAGAACCGATTGCTACATTGGAGATGCTTTAAGATAGCAAAATTATTTATTAACAGAGAAGCTATGGAATGGAGAAGTGATTATTTGACTTTTTAATGGACATAAATGCCTTTTTTTTTTTTTTTTTTTGGTGACCGATTGTTACTCTATTAGTAACCGGTTAACCCCCCAGTGACCGGCTCTAATTTAATTTTACACCATCTGATTAAAAAAATCAGACGGTTAAAAAGCACGTCCTCATGGAAGAATAAAATATGAAAATAGAAATTCAAACCGACCCAACTAAAAATCAACCTGTACTAGATAATGATCCGAACATCTCTCTCCTTTGTTTAAATGATCCGGTTTAACACTTTTGAATTTTTTTAGTTTGACTGAATGGTGGATTGTGGGGCCCAGGCGCCATGCCACCTCTACAAAAGTATTGTTCTTTTCTTCTTATTTGTTGGACTCTTTCGGTAATTTCTTTTTTTTTTAATCTTTTCTATATTTTTTTGAGAACGGTAGCCAGAGAAAGAAGTGGGACCCACCTGCGTCTGCGTGTCCATGGCTGGTTAATTTGATAGTATATCTGGTTTAGTTTACGACCGATTGTCAAATAAAGCCCACTTTTGTCTCACTTGAATGGTAGTTGGTGTTTATTACATTGGCACCCCCACACTTTCTTGATATAAGGTTATAACTCAGATTCATTTTCTTATTAAAAAAACCCATTAGTGGAGCTCTAGATATCCATCTTTTTCTTAATGAGCATGGCTAGCTCTTCCATTTTTCTATACTTCGCGTAATCTTCTTGTTTTATCCCAAGAATAAAAAGAGGCAAATCAAAGACAAACATGAATTTTCCCTAAAAAGTACAAGTTACACACAAAATAAACATCTATACAACAAACAAGTATAAATACACGGGCAATATTTGAATCACAAATAGAAGAATATATTCAAATAGTAAGAGAAGTAGTCTCACACATAGAAATCAGGATTGCAACTGTATGAATAAACTTCACCAGAAAGCGCCTTAGTAAGATAAGTATATGATCTAATTTCTTATTTTGTGCTCTTGTAAAGATCATCAATAATGGTCTGAAAATATGAAAAGAATGGACATGTTACACGAGACAGATATAAGGGAAGCTTTATGAAATCTATAAAATCCAAGATTCAAAATGTCAAAATTTACCTGGTAATATTTGAGCATTTGGGGTCGTTTCTTCTTGTAAGTGGGGGTGAGCAAGTCCCTCTCTATGTCAAAAGGCACTGGCTCTAGGTGCACTGCCTTTATTAATTCAAATCCTTTCAACTGCAATACAAGGAATTAAGAAAAATAATGAGTTTTACAAAAAGAGAAATGTGAAATAGATGTAGAAACCTCATTTGCACCTCCAGAAATCCAAAAGGACCACTCTACTCTCACAAAATGACAAATCATGAGTACTCTTCAGGCCTTCAGTATATCAGAAATCC
Organism: Schoenoplectus tabernaemontani; assembly: GCA_037127355.1. Taxonomy (NCBI): domain Eukaryota; kingdom Viridiplantae; phylum Streptophyta; class Magnoliopsida; order Poales; family Cyperaceae; genus Schoenoplectus; species Schoenoplectus tabernaemontani. The sequence continues at coordinate 24,550,446 of CM073756.1, forward strand.
AACAACTCTTACCAATTTTCTTCAAAATATTTCCCCAAACCATCCTGCTTCTTCTCCCATTTATGCATGTAAAAGAGAGAAGAAAAGGGTAGCTTGAGAAATTAAAGGGAAAGGAAAGATGGATATAGTTGTATAGATGACATTTCTATTAATTTTGTGGGATAAATAGCATGAACTTACACAAAATGAAAATTGATAACTTAATGTGCTCTCTTTTTGTTCTGTCTGGTTATGCTCTCTTATCTATAACCAATTTTACACACTAACAATAAAAAAATATTTAAAGATATTACAATAACCTTCTTTTCTTTAGCTAACTTGGTGAATTCACCTAAGATGTACTCTTTAGCTTTAGGGTTTGTGCAAAGTGCAGGGAAATCCTGGGCATCAATCCCATTATTTCGAGCCCACCGTTTCAGAGCCTGTTCATTAGGGTTCACCACTGCTACCAGGCATGACTCAAAGCTGTTCCCATACACCCATATCTGCGAAACAAAAATGAAATAGTACAAGAGAAGATAGCAAATGGAAACATGGTATGGTGTCAACTTAACATGTGTTAATAACAAAGTTCGCCATTGGATGTTTAGGCAGGATCACCTGCTAAAGGTATAGGCAGGCAATTAAGCATCAATCTATCAATTGCTGCTGATGTGGGATCACCGCACTGGGGTTCTGCTGTTCTGGTATCTACCATACCAGATAATATAAAATCTACTCCACTGTTATTGTTACGCTAAAAGTTCTATGTGGTGATTTTGATAATGAAACATACAAAAATATTTTTACCATTTCCAAGTCAGGAACAAGTCCGTATACATTCTCCAGGTTTTCAACTGCCACATACTCTCCCTGAGAAAGCTTGAACATGTTTTTCTTCCTATCAATGATCTTCAAGCTACCATCTGGTTGCAACTCTCCAATATCCCCTGTGGAAAAGCTTAATTTATAATTCAGAAGATCCTTCATATAGATAATAACCAAGAACTTAACTTTTTCCATGTCTTCGAATAAAAGAGGGTAATCAATCATGTGAATATGCATCTCCAAATGGCTAATATTCCACCATACATAAGATGTCAATCCAAATAAATTATAAACATGCCATCCAGGATTCAAAACTTGAACAACATAGGTTTAATGAAGAAAACTCCATGGGCGAGCTTAACTGCTACCATATTTAATATTTTAGCTCCGAAACAAGATTCATTTTCCCAGATGAAGAGGAATAAAAGGCAATAATTTTAAGAATAAATATAACATACCTGTGTGAAACCAACCATCAATCATGACTTCATTCACAAGGTCATCTCTCTTGTAATACCCAGAAAAGAGAGTTTTTCCTCTTATGCAGACCTCGCCACGTGGAGTGTTACCTAGGGCATCATACCCCATCTCTGGCACAGACTCCAGTCTGACTTCGGTGTGCTGCAGAGGGAGCCCCACTGTGCCAAGCATATTCATCTCATTGGGCAATGATATGAATGAGCCAGCACAAGTTTCTGTCAGACCTGAGAGGAATTAAAGAGAAAGCAAGATAGGCTCAGCAGAGCAGCCAGGTATAACAATGCAAGTGTTGTTGTGAAGGGCAATGGTGACCTAGACAAAACAGAGTTGAACCTACCCCACCTGGTTCCGACCAACATGTCAGTCAGGCTGTATGGGTGTTTTTTTTTTCATTTTTCTTTATTGGTCTTTCTTGAAATGTTCTCCATTGAGATCTCTCCAAACAAAATATCACCATTAGTTGTGATGCTGGTCAACAATGTAACTAAACATAAATCACCTTTAAAGCTAAGGATTTTGTCAATTTTTTTTTCAATTCTTGTTAGTCTCCCTTATTTCTAGAGTAATTAGTTTGTATACTTCAAAGCACTTCTGGCAAGTTCCAGACATAAGGGTCGCTTATGCTTTATGACCATGACAAAACTATGAAACCGATTTAGAGAAAAATTGTCAAACTGACAAGAATTTGGTGAAAAATCATCATGTACACAACATTTGGTGTTTCTTTTTTGGCTGATCAAAGCACCTATAGGTACGGTGACCAATACAATGCTTTTTGATAGACTTTTGATACACTATTCCATTTTTCAGACAACAGTATTGCTAGTGTACGATTGCCAGCTGAAAATGGTCAATATATCCTAGGTTGTAGACAGGTAAGATTATCAAAGATAAGAAGTTATTACCATAGCCTTGTGACATAAAAGCACATGAAACAGCCCGGAGGAATTCTTCTACATGTTTAGCCAAAGGAGCAGCTCCTGATACTATAAACCGCACTCTCCCACCTAAACCTTCTTTAACCTATATTTAAGAAGCAAAACAAAACATAAAATGATACAACTAAAAGGATATTGCAACAAATAAACAGAAGCAGGTGATCCTGCTTGCTACCAATGCAGGTCAGACAACTACAGAATTATTATTATCTAAGACTGCAATTTTGTTTAGGTACGGTAAGTACTATGTGGTATGGTAATTAGCACTAAATAGACCAAATATTTGTTCTCTTTTGGTAACAAAAGAAAAATTACCTTACTGAAAACCAATTTATCAAAAAATGGAGCAGCCTTCTCATGTCCAACGCCCCTCCTCATGCCCCCCAATTTGCTGAAATGTACCAAAAACATTAGGGTGATAAATAAAGATCGATTTTATGCCCTTAATTAAAGTGAAGATGGAATAGAGTGCATAGAACAATACATACTGATTTAAAGAATATTTGAACAGAGCTTTCTTTAATAGACCACCAGAAGATATCTTGGCTGTGAGACCTGTGTACAAAGAGAAACAAAGTAAATGAACTTAGAATGTTTACAGGATTGACCGCATAAACCCAACCAATCCAATGAAAGAAAAAATAGTGATTCAGTGTTACCGGAGTAGATTCGATCCAACACACGAGGAACAGCACAAAAAAAAGTTGGCTTCAATGCTCCGAGATCTTCAACTAATAACTTAACATCCTACAGAGCATTATAAAAGAAAAGTAAAATTTTACAGCATTAATTTGTACACATATATTTTGAGAGCAAAAACTATCAATCTTCTTTTTTCTTTTCCAGATTAAATATCTTATATGTCTGATCTCTGAAGAATGGGAATAGCAATAAAACCAAATTCTCTATATTGAAGTTTGAAATATTGTGCATGATACATTCAAGTACTAAAAATAACAAAATAAATGGAAGAAGACAAGTGTATTCTTTTACCCCACGCCAAAATCCAATGGCAGCACCATGGGAAATGAACCACTCCTCAAAAATGCGATCAAATGCATGGGCGAGGGGGAGGTACGAAAGATAAACATCCTTATCAGTCAACTGTTAGAAGAGAACATTATACACTTGGTATTAATTCAATGAACCAAAGATCTGAAAAACCAGAGCAACACTTTTATAAACTAGAAAATTAGAGTTTTAACCGAAGCTACTTGTCCAGACAAAGGCTAGAGCAGTAAATTAATCTTGATTCAATGTACCAGAACCATTTAAAGCTTTTTTAATAACTCTCAATTATCAACACTCTTTTAATTTAGTTCCAACTAATAATTCTCAACTCATACCCACTCTGCTGTTTCAAAAGGAAAAGAATAAATAGAACAAAACATTGTGCTTTGGACATATCTGGATCAGTGAATGTAACGTAGTAGCAAAGTCGACTTGCTCCGAATAAAGGATAAGAATTAACCAAAGCTACTTGTCCAGACAACGGCTAGAGCAGTAAATTAATCTTGATTCAATGTAGCAGAACAATTCAAAGCTTCTTTTTTAATCTCTCTCAATTATCAATACTCTTTTAATTTAGTTCCAACTAATAATTCTCAACTCATACCCACTCTGTTTCAAAAGGAAAAGAACAAATAGAACAAAACATTGTGCTTTGGACATATCTGGATCAGTGAAAGTAACATGGTAGCAAAGACGACTTGCTCGTCTGGAATTTTGTAAGTTATGATGCACTGCATATTATGCAGTGTTTGAATTAAGACAGACAATTGCTAATTTTCCAAAACTGCAATATGAGGGCAATTTACTAGTAATTTAATAAATTTACAGAATCATTCTTGAGAACCACTTAATTTACCTCTTGGTTTGCTGTTTCAAGAACACTATCCATGCAACTGACCATGGTTATGAGGCTCTCATTAGAAATCATCACACCCTTTGGCTCCCCAGTTGTGCCACTTGTGTACATTATAGTACACAATTCAGACTTCTGTGCTACTGGGAGTTCATAACCATTGCCATCTCCCTACAAAAACAATGAAGAATAACTGAATAAAACAATAACATATGGGCTAGTCTTTACTCTGATTTGAACAAATACCCTCAGCTATTATGCATGATTTTATCATCTGAACTGGCAGTAATATGATACACGAATTCAGTATACTAATAATGAAGAAATAAACAAAAGAAAGAAATTACCAAAACCAGGAACTCATCCCAAGAATAAATTGACAAGCCATGCTTCTCAACATCTTCTCTCTGGTTTTCAGTCACCTTGCCAAAACTCACAATAGCTGAAAGTGTATCCCAATTAATTTATCCCAGTATATGAAAAGAAATAACAAAATCATTCTTAGTTGAAGTTGGTTTTGTGGTGCAAGACATACTTTTCAAATAATCAGACGTTTGATGAATGGTTTTAATCACCTAATGAAGAATGAAGAGAATCAGATGAGAGCTTGAGACAAGTGCTAGAAATTATAATAAACTTATATTGACCAGATAAGGAAAGATTCAATACCTCAGAAACCTTCTTCTCTTCAGAAAATACAATTTGAACTTCAGCATGGTTTATAATGAACTCTATTGCATTTGCCGCTATTGTAGAAGACAAAAAGAAAATACAAATGAGTATACTGAGAGTGTTCCTGCAAATGAACCATTCAAGGTTATTCGCTTCTTAAGATGATTCTTTTCTTATGCCCTTCTGTATACAGCAAGACTTTTACACAAGTATAACTATTTCCTATATACCCCAAAATAAGAATTAAGTGGATGCTTTGTTACTTCATAAGATTTATTCATTTATCTTAAGAAACTAAGATCTTTAATAGCTAACTCTGAAGCATACAAGTCCATAAAATCAATAAGCATATGTCAGCCATGAGGTTATTTGCAAAGAACGTAAATTTTTTGTTCATTCAAATTTCAAGAGATATAAAAGAGAAATAAAAATAAGCTGATAGAATAGGATTTACATACCAAGGCTGTCGTACAAGGGAACACAATATATTCCATGAGCATTGCATGCCTGTAGAGTAACCGATATAATTTATGTATTGGATCTCCATTTTATTTAGAGCCAAGTCAGATATTAGTAAGAACAAAACATAACAGTGTGAAGTTATGGACAAAATCTGGAAAATGATACAACTAGCTGGTACAAAGTACCAGTATTAAGGCATTCAATTTGTAATCTTTGATAATGTCATTCTCAACAAAATTGACAGAGATCTAACTTTGTAATCTTTTTATGAGCCTTTTTCAAGAAAATTTGACAAATGTGAAAAAATATATAAACATATGAATAAAAAAACATAAAGAAGCTAAAATTACCTCCATTGTGATGATCCATTCAGGAGAGTTTGCACCGTAAATACCACACTTCTTGCCCTGCAATTTTTATTTCAAAAATATGAAGAAGGAACATAATAACACAACTACGATTGTAACAACATATAAAAAACTAATAGGCAATCTACTGCCACTGTTGCTGATGGCTTTAGAGACGACTTAAATTATTATGAAAAGTATATGAAAAGCAAATTAAATATTAATTTTAGATATTGATATTGATATTAATATGAATGGATTTTTCCTAAATTATTTGCAGTTTACTAATGCTTTATAATCTAAAATTTACAGAGTTAACAGAAGAAAAAAAAATAAGATGACCAAGAATAATTTTATGAAATCTGATTAGATAAAATATTAGAAAATGGCATTAACAAATACGAGTACATCTGTCAACTTTTTTTTTGTTTAATCGTAGGCCCTCTTTATATTGGAGGATGGGACTGACACTCAATTCTTTTAAGGTGCCAACGTCCCCTTCCAGCATTCGTTGGGGTTTGAACCCGTGACCTTAGCGGTAGCGGCGGTGTCATTAATCATCCGCACTGGACACCACATTCATACATACGTTAACTTCAATTTTTAAATATTTTGACCCTGATCTTCAATAAAAAAGCAAGACGGTAAAATTTGTAATATAAATCATATATATAAATAGCAATATAGCAACAGTTATATTCACAAACCATACATAAAAACCCAATGTATACAGCACAACCAACAGGTAGACACATTGGATCCCTCTTGAAATATTAAGAAAGCAAATATTAATTACTTCTAATAGGGAATAGTAGCAAACCTGAGTTTGATTATTACTATTATTTATTTATTTTTTTGAAAAATAGGGGGCACACAACACAGTAATGAACCAAAGGATTTGGGGAATATCCATCAGTCAAACCAACAATTCAACAGATAGAAACCTGTAGTGAGTTTATTATCTAATCATAATTAGTATTGAACTTCAAATATTTCTCTGTGTTACACTTGTATGTTTTGCTTCAAAAGTCAAAAGTCCATAATAAATGGTCAAAGATCACCTTATCTTCAGTAACTACTATTCTATTAATGGGGTTTACTTATTGGTATCACAAACAACCGAAACAATGTTATGAGCTAGCGGATAAGATTGCAGTAAACTTGGGCCGTTTTATATTGCAATATAAAAAATTATTCAGATTTGTCATCTTCAGTAACTAACCTGATATCTTATTCTATCTAAGGGAGTGTTTGGCACTTAATGGAATAACAAAAAGTTAGAATAGAATAGATATTTCGACGAATTAATTTGTCAAATGAATTTTAGACTAAGTAGAAGAGTGCGGAATAGTGCTAATCCGGTATACCAACTTATAGGTGGAATACCGGATTAGCTCTCGTCGGAATAATGATTATTGTTTGATTATATTATCATATATATTATTATATTAAGATTATGATTAAGATTTAGTATTATTATATTATTATATTATATTTATGATTATAATTTATGATTATATTAAAATTATGATTATTATTTATTAAATTATTATTATCATTATTGTTATTATATTATCGTTACCATTAGTATTATTATATTATTTATTATTATTATAAATATAATTTTAATATTATATTATTATATTATGATATGATTATTATATTATGATTATTATTACTTTATTATTATTATTTTATTATGTTATATTATATTATTATATGTTGATTATAGTGATGATTAATTTATTATTATATTATTATAATTATAATTATTTATAATTATTTTTATGATTATGATTATATTTTTATTATTATATTATTATGATTATGATTATGGTTATATTATTATGATTATGACTATAATTATTATTATCATGATTATGATTATGATTATTATATTATGATTATATTATTAAAATTATGATTACATATTATTATTATATTATTATAATTATGATTGTAATTATAATTTATTATTATTATATTACTATATTATGATTATGTTTATATTTTTATTATATTACTATTATAATATTATTATTTATTATGATTATTTTTTATTACTTTATTATTATTTTATTATGTTGTATTATATTATTATATGTTGATTATAGTTATGATTAATTTATTATAATTAAAATTATTTATAATTATTTTTATGATTATGATTATATTTTTATTATTATATTATTATGATTATGATTATGGTTATATTATTATGATTATGACTATAATTATTATTATCATGATTATGATTATGATTATTACATGATGATTATATTATTAAAATTATGATTACTTATTATTATTATATTATTATAATTATGATTGTAATTATAATTTTTTATTATTATATTACTATATTATGATTATGTTTATATTTTTATTATATTACTATTATAATATTATTATTTATTATCATTATTTTTATTACTTTATTATTATTTTATTATGTTATATTATATTATTATATGTTGATTATATTTATGATTAATTTATTATTATTATTATTATTATTATTTATAATTATTTTTATGATTATGATTATATTTTTATTATTATATTATTATAATTATGATTATGGTTATATTATTATGATTATGACTATAATTATTATTATCATGATTATGATTATGATTATTATATTATGATTATATTATTAAAATTATGATTACTTATTATTATTATATTATTATAATTATGATTATAATTATAATTTTTTATTATTATATTACTATATTATGATTATGTTTATATTTTTATTATATTATTATTATAATATTATTATTTATTATGATTATTTTTTATTACTTTATTATTAATATTAATATTATTATCTTACTATTATGATTATTATTTTACTATTATTATTATTATCATCATTATTAGTATCATAATTATTCATATTTTTACTATTCTGAGTAACAATTGCCAAACGATATTTTTGCTCTTCCGAATAGTCAAGAATACCACTCTTCTACCACTCTTCAAAAAAAAAAAAATACTATTCTATCACTCTTCCAAAATTATCACTCTTCCAAAGCTATTCCTTGATTTGCCAAACGGAGTGGGGTTTATTTATTGGTATCACCAACAACCTAAACAAATGTTATGAGTACATAAGATCATAAACCCAGCTAGGATCATATGATATGGCAATTATAAAAAATTTCAAACATGTTGTCTTTGAATTTTTAATTTATAGGAATCAATCAAAACTACAAAAACATCAACAAACTACACAACACGACTGATATCAACTGGAAAATTTTCTTTTTTAAAAAAAGCACCACAAGTCTCTACATCAGAAAACTTTGTTATGTTGGATTATAACAAATTGCAAGACAGAAATAACCTTTTCAATTCCTTTGCTCCTAATAGAAGCCCCAATTTTCATTGCAGTGTCATAAGCTTCTTTGTAAGTCAACCATTGATAATCCCCAGCCTGTAAAATAGTTGGATGAAAGCAAACAAAAAAGATTAATAATAATCTGTAAACTTATACAATTTAAGTTTAATATATATAAAAAAGGAGATTTCTCAAGTGAGGATTTGACCTTTCCATCTACTATTGGGCGATGACCCAGCATCCTGTTACTTGGATATTTCTCAACGGCCAAGCTGCATGCAGGATAATGGAGTATAAATTGTTAGAGAATTGTTAATAATCGCTGGGGAAAATTTTACGTGGCTCATCAATAATGCATCAATAATATTGTTAGATAATATTAATTAGAAACCTGTACAACTGTACCAATTAGTTTGATAAGTGAAATCCTATAAAAATTTAAATTTATCACCATTCTTAATCTTAGACAACATTTTCCTCAACAAGTTAAATTACTGTCACAATAGTTATATTACAAAATTGCAGATTCCACAGCAATGGACTTACGTCAGAAATGCACCATTTCAAATTGTCAACCCTTTGAAAGAGGAAGCAAAGACTTAATAATGAATTTTTATATATGTAAATGATGTAAACTGAAAGTTAAAGTAAGAAAAAACAACTCATCAGTAAATTTTAGAACTTCATAAGGAGCCCACATGTAAATAAAATAAAAGTTAAAAAAAGCAAAGAATTATGTTTCATAATTTTTTTCAGTATTGCATCGTAATAACTTCTTAAAATGTATACGCTAGAAAGCTTAACAAAGGACTAAACGAAATAACAAGAGACATAATTGAATTATTTACTTCAAAATATAGATCCCACAATTTACCTGAACTATAAAAAAGGTTTACATGCTTCAAAGAAACCTCAGATTTAATTTCATCCGGGACCAAAACCTGAAACTTTCCAAGGACTAAACTGAACAAAAAAAGAAACAAGGGACCCACCGGAAAAGGTCCCAGCAGCTGCTAATGTTCTCTGGCACATCCTTCAATCCATCCTTGGCAGCGACGTTTCTGTAAGCGGGTCCCAGCGACGGCTTGTCGCCGTTGGCTGGGATCGCCGGTTCGACCTCCACCAAGTACTTCATCTTTCGACTCAGATTTCTTCCTTCTCTCTTTCTCCTTCTATCTCCGGTCTATTTGTTTCTGGTGAGAGAGTTAGTGTTACGACGTGCACTGTGCCAGAGCCTTGAAAGAGAGAAGAAGAAGAAGAAGAAGAGGAGGCGTCGTTAGTGTTACGACGTGTGCGAGACCCGCGGGAGTTTGACTATTTTGTTGAAGTTGCTCCTATCGGATTCGGGTGTTTTGTTTCGCTACTCTAAAACTGAAACCGTCTCCACGAGTCTCTATGTTTTTTTGACAGAACCAACAAAATTCCTTCCTTTTTTCTATTTCTTCTGATTCAAAGTCAGAAAAATAGAAGCATTTCATAAACTGTTGGTGTTATGTTGACACTTGACACAATCACACGATCGCAATTGGCGGATTGGATGCATGAATGAGTGACGAAAGGGAATTGGATTGGATCCGCGAGGACCGCTAACAGAACAGTCAATGATCCAGCAATTCCTTGCAAATAATATATTGCTATTGCTTCCCCAACCCAATTATTAATTAATGCGGATATCGTGAATAAATAAACTAAGGAGTGGCACCTCTGTCATCTCATCTGCATTCCTCATAGTCGTGGCCTCGTGGGTACTTATCACACTCTCTTTTTTTTTTTTGGAGTATCTGGTGAGTTGCCAGCTAAAATTTCATAAAATTAAGTAAGACAACAAAGCTTTACTTATCAGTGTCTTGTATTATAATCACTCCAAAGATATATTTCTACTTTTCAAAAGAACCTTTTATAATTAAATTGCGTTTACTTTATAAAATTGATTATACGAAACTTTAAAAAAATATGTTTATTTATTTGCAAAGTATTTTACTTGACGTCCTTATAATCACCTAGAAATAATAATTAATTTTTGCATAATAGATATTAACAGATGTGGGTCTTGATATGAAAAATTTACATGTTAATATAGAGTTTGGAACGTAACAATTTTTTTCTAAGGATATGATGATTGTGTAAGAAACTAGTTATATGTTATAACTCATATTTTAAGTCGAAAATGTTTATAATAACAGCTAAATGTATTTTAATCAACGGGTGATATGGCTTGATGTGTAAACTAATGGACATATATTTGAAGTTCACGCTGACTAATTTTCTTGTTTCATTTAATCAAAATAAAACTACGTTCAATCCTGTGGATTCACCTATTAGTTCACAATTTCAAAGCAAAATTGTGCATCGTGATTTATAAAAAGTTTGATAAATTTAAATTTAATTGAGTAATATTGAAATACTTAAAAGTTATAACTAATTAATTTTTATTCTGTAAACTAACATTGGTACATAGTTATTTACAGAAAATTAAAGAAAAACATTTCAAAATGCTAATTGACGTTATTTTGTTGCTTTTTTTTTACCTTGAAATTAGGTTTGGTGTGATGTAGGTTACCCTAGATTAATGAGGCGGCCCGGAGACATAGCACTAACAAGACAGATTAGCCAGCGATGTGTTTGCATGAAAGAAGAAAGCTTATGAAGCCAGGTCTTGAATTTTGTACAAGGGTGCAATTACATTTGTTGCACCCCTTACTATTTTCCAAAAAACATAAATTTGTATCAAATTTGAACTTGTAATTAGTCCCAACTTTGAAGCATTGAAGCTTATTAGTCCCAAAAAATCTCAAATACCCTTGTACACTTGTTACACTTTCAAAATTCCAACAAATCAATACCAGCCAAACATTAATTGTGGAGAAATTGGACAATCAATTTTTGAAAGTAAGTTACTTTCAAAATGAACCAAGGTATGCGTCAATAAATTCTAGTCTAATCAGAATTAGGGGAGTTTCAATGTTGTTGCTTTTAAGTTCTAATATATAACAACTTATCATGTTGCCTCTATTAATAAATTGATTTGAATATGAGCAAAACTTGCTTGAAAAGAAGTAATTCATGTTAGTCGGCCTACAAATATGAATGCATCATATAACAGTATGCAAGAGGAGCTCGATAGTAAATTGTTGACAAATTGAAATTTTTTGGTAATAAAAAATTGAAACGATTTTTATGAATAAAAAGAGGCGAGAGGGAGGAAAAACTTTATCTGAAGAACCAATTTTGAATATAGATCTCCAGCCAACGGAGCGCCCGTCTAATGGATAAGGCGTCTGACTTCTAATCAGGCGATTGTGGGTTCGAGTCCACCGGGCGTGTAATTTTTTATATTTGGTCTTTATTTTATTAACAATTTATATTTTGAATCCTAAAACAAAACGAAAAAAATATACTTTTAGTTTAAATTTTAATAATTTATTATGTGTTTTTTTTTTATAAAAGATACGTTTTTACAATTCATCGAATGTATGCGGTTCATATGTTGATACGTGTGGATTCTGATTGATAAGTCGAACTATTTATGAGTTTATAACTTTTATGTCATTGATTAACTAACTTTCTACATAAAAAATAAACCAAACGGAAGTAATTTATGTGATGTGTGTAGATAATCTGCAACGACAAGCTACATATAATCTGATATAGAATCGGATTAGAAAGAACAATAATTTCACAGGCAATTTGAAAATAAAAAAAACACACTAAATGTTATCTGTCATTGCTTTAGCTAAGACGTGATTGACCCTAGACTCGAATAAAAAAAATTCATAGTTAAATCATACCCATTAAGTTTAGAGAAGGGCGATGATTTTGTGAAGGCACACGCAATCATTATCTAAATGAAATCATCGCGTTTGATTACGATATAACTAAGGTATAATATTCACAAATTTATTGTTAGAAAAATTGATATTTATAAATTAAGGAAAATTAAAATTTATAATTGATGACAATCTAAGAAAAAAATGAAACAAAATAGAACAATTGTACTTCTAAATTATCTAATATTTCATATAACAATTAAAATTGAGAGAAAATTATAACTTCAACACAAATAATCATAGAGATAGTAATATTATTTGATAAATAATTCAATCTAATGATTAATGTTAGTTTAGAAATTTAATAATTTTTTTTAACTATTATAAAATTAGAATACTTACAAACTTAATAAAGAGTATAGATAGAGATTGAGATTGAGATATATAAAATTCAACTCAGGAATGATGTTATATTTCTAAACACACGAGTAGGCTGTATGTGGGAGAAAGAAGAGGAGATGAGCGGTTAGATATTGAGGATATTTTGGAAAATATAAAATTATATTTATAAATATATATTTTCAAATAAAATTGATTAGCAATTGTGTAAGATCGACAAATATCTAGTTTATTTGAGTATGTAGTAGATGAAACTAAATTTCAATCTTGGAATGACAATTTTTAATTTCCCAACTTTATAGCATATATCTAATTTTCCATATAAATTATGCCATCAATTGATCCTGGAAAGTTCCTTAAGTTAGAATTTTCGTTTGTTTCTTACAAAGTTACAATGGTCATATTTTTGCTATTGGCATTAATGCCCCCCCCCCCCCACCACCACACACACACACACCAAACCCTAAAAAAAAAATACCACCATGGTCCCATTCAGAGGATTTTTATGAGTGCGCGTCAGCATGCTTCATGTGTTCGCTTCGTTGAGTCAGCAGAAAAACCACACAGTTCTGGCTGAGAGTAGATCTGTTTTATCTGGGCCAATCAAATTCTGAGAAAATAGTCCCTGATAAATAGAAAGGGCAAGATGTTTTCCATCGACCTGGGAAACTCTCAAACTGATGCTTGACCCTTTCAAATTAATTAGTTTTTTACTTGTGGTTGCACCGAATTTTTTTATTTAGATATAAAAAATATCACATGATAATATATACGTCATTTTATATATAAAACATATCAATAAATACAAGATCAATTACAAAATTAATTATAAATTCTATATCAGATATAATTTCGTATGATTTCTCTCAATTTTTATTTTCTTCCTCTTATATAACAAAAAATGAAAAGAAATATAAAATAATGGATACTATCGTGTTCATCTAATTAGTCAAAATTAATATAAATTATTAGATGAGAAATATTTTGAAATAAAAAATTTTAAAAAAATAATAAAAAAAAATCCGTCTTATTCTTAACTGCTTTATATAATAGTATAGATTAAAGACTCATAAACTCAAAAGTCACCACTGCAATAATAATTGGTTCCTTTTAACCTCGGGTTCGGCCCACTACAAAATATTAGAATGGGCTAAGGAGACATGCCTTTTGGTTTGGGCCGGGCCTCACGACTGAGACTGTCATTTTGCACTCACAGCGTTCTTGTCACAACTCCGAACTGTTGAGAAAATATGGAATGGGTTTATGATCAATTAGTTGCTTCACAATCCTAAGATATTAAATATTTCCGCATTGTCAACACGCCAAATCTAACTCGAAATTGAAATACAGTACGTACCGGATAGGAATAAATAAATCTGGCCAAAATCCTCCAAGTCGAAGAAAATAGTAAATCAAACCACAAGCAAACGAGCCCTCGGTTGGTGGTCCCCACAAGATTTTTCCTAACCTTAATTAATTAGCCGATTAATGAAGAATCTTCGCCTCAGTTGAGATCGAGTAGCATTAATTAAAAACCCTCGATTGGTGGTTTCTCTTCAAAACCACTTTCTTCGAAATCTCTTTTTTTTTTATTTATTTACTAAATGACTAATATCACAGTTGAAAATACGAGCTTTGGTTCAGAATTATAGAAGAGGAAGAGGCGAGTTTTATGAGTGGTTTTATGGATACAAAATATTGAGGTTATAGTATTAACATGAATCACCCCCATTAGTCTTAATCTAATTATCTTTTCTTTTGTGATACAAAATTTGATCTCTATAGCAAAATTAGCCAATTCTTATTATATGAAAATATTTCAGAATTTTGTACAAGAAAATTTGACAAGTATTTGGTGTTTTTTTTGTACAATAATTCATTCCTTGTAGCAAAATATTGCTAAATACAAAAGATAGCTTGTCATTGCTGATAAAATTTATTCGATGCTAAATTTGAAATAAAAATTTCTGTTTGTTACTGCTATTTTTTTTCATTAAAAGGGGATAACAGATTTTTATTTAAGCAGGACGGAAAACCAAACTCAAAGTACATTAATAACAGGTGGTGGTGACAAGGATGGATTGGGTCATCAATATCACAAAAGGCAAATTTAAATCATATGTTGTGGGCTCTTTAAAAATGTTGCAAGAGAAATCTCTTTAATTGCTAAGGATACTTAAAAAACAAGTACATTAACGGTCATTATGACCGAAAATAACATAAAAAATCTGCAAAATCATGCGATAATTCTGAAAATAATAACAAATCATGAAAATTTCTCATACAACATGGACCAATCACCAACATACTATATTTCTGAGCCTCTGAACCAAATTCATTGGGCTCAGTAAACTTAATTAAGTTTGTTTCGGCCTATTGTTTTATTTTTCTATGACTTTTTCTATGACTTTTTTGATGGTGTTAAAATTACAAATCAATCACAGCAACCAAAATAGAAAATAAAGAAAACAAAGAATTAAAAATATCTGAAAGCAAAAAATACGACGGAAAGAAGTGCAATGTTGGAGCTGCATTAATTATCTCCAGCATCTGGGAAGGAGTCTCCCTAAAATGCTTTGAGATTTGATAATTTCCTCATGAATGTCTAATTAGGGTATGGGCGAGACCAAGTGGCAGTAGTCTCCTCCTCTCCTGCAACGCCTCTCTAATGCAGGGCATTTGTAGATGGATAGAGACTTAAGGGAAGGGAGGCGTTGTTGGAGACTTTTGGGGAATGACTCTATTCTTGGACATTTTGAAATACTCAGGTCCTTGAGAGAGGGGAGGTGCCCCATGTTATCCGGCCATGCTCTCAAGTTGATGCAATCAGAAAGTAACAGGTCTTGAAGCTCCGTGAGACTGGCCAGCACCCCTTCCCCATAAAAAAGTTTAGGACAATTTTCTATCCATAGAGTCTCGAGTGATGTGGAACAACTAGGGATTTGCACTAGCTCTGGACAATTTTTTACAGATAGCAATTTTTCAACTGTGGTATTAGTATTGGTGATGATGACACCGGCATTGACAACAAACCAGTAAATTTCTCGCACTCGCTAAAAATAGTGTTCTCAGACATTTCAAGTTCCTCATCTCGTCTGGCCAATAGACAAGACTTTTGCATGATTGAATATCCAAAATTCAAGAGCTGCAAATTGCTTCCAGAATCCTAAAGTTCCAATTCGGTCCACCCAGGGCCATAGCCACACGACAAGAAATAATTGCTCGATACTATAGTTAATTTACAAAGTGCATTTGCCTCACAGCTTTGCTTCTCTTCCGCTTGATCTGCCAAAGGGTTAACATTTTCAAATCCCTCGATCCTCAATTCTTCAAGGGTCTTGGGAAGTCTAAATACATCAGTTTCTGTGGGAGGAAAATCTATTTTTATATCCAGATAGGAGAGCATGGATATATTTAACATTTCACGCAATTTTATCTCTCTGGAATCCTTCACTTCTAGTATCGTAAGTAAAGGAGCGTGAATTGGAACAAACTTTAGCTTAGGGCACCTATCTATTTTTAAGGACACAAGATTTGGAAAATTTACCATTTTAATATCTCTTTCATGCCAACCCTCTAAATTTGGCATTTTCACCATCTTCAACCTCTTCAAACTTGGGAATATCATCCCATCAGCATTTTTACATGAGCCAGTAACAATGTATGTTAAACTTTTCAATTCCATCAAATATAGTTCCTCCAGTAAATGCATCTGCAACACGGGTGAAATTTCTACATAATTGATGCACTTTATCAACCGCAGGCTCTTTAGGTTATTTGTAATGAAAGGCTCCTTACTCCATTTTGGAAAACTAGAACCAGAAAAACCATTAATTTTAAGAAATTTTAACTCGCTGTGAGGTCCAAGGGCTTCTAATACTGCTTGTTCATTTTCTCCTGTTTCTCTTAATTCTCCCTCCCACCTTAGTTCTAGAGAATATAAGTTAGACTTTGCAGCAAAGTTTGCTGCTTCAACATCCCCTTTATCTCTTATTTTCTCAAGCCCACTTAAGCTCAGGTGTCCACAGAGATCGTTTAAATTTTTCAGTTCTCCAATGCTACCACCTTTGTTAGGATCAATTGCATAATTTGTTAGAGTCCGCAAACACTTTAATTGTCCAATACCAATAGGCATCCACTTTAAATTATTGCAACCCTTTAAATAAACATGTCTTAGTTTAGTCATGTATCTCATTCCATTCGGCAAGCGCTCCAAACTACTACAATATTCGAGAAATAGATGCCTTAGATTAGTCAAGTATCTCACTCCTTCCGGTAGTTCACAAATGTTAGAATAAGAAACATTTAATGTTTGGAGATTGTATAACTTGCTAATGGATTCTGGGAGGGCATACAAATCGAAGCAGAAACAGAGATCGAGATATCTTAGGTGTCTCATGTATCCCAATTCCTTTGGGAGTGAAATGCCCGTTGGTTCAAATCGTATTGCTCTCAAGGCACTTGATTTCAATAAATAAGAGTACTTCTTGGCTTGTTTTAGTTGATCATTTACCAAAAATGTACGAATATTGGGGAATTGCTTCAGGACAGAGGTTTCCATGCTTGAGTTATCAAGTGATAGTAAATGTTGAACCTCCTCTTGAGTTGTTCCTGAATTGTCCCATTCCAGTTGAGTAGAACATTTCTCGCCTGCAACTTGTGTTGCTAAATCATGCATAAGATCATGCATCTTGCACGTGGGAGTTATTGAACCATAATCTCTCACGTCTTCATATTTTATATCCTGAAAGAAAGATCTCAAATAAAGCTCATTAAAAATGTGTCGACCTTTATCTTCAAGATCCATTGTGCCATCTGTAGGGATGAATTCGTTAGCCATCCATAGTCGAATTAGTGTATCTCTTCTAATAAGATAATCTTGTGGGAATACTGCACAGAACATGAAGCATTGCTTCATATATGATGGTAAATGATCATAGCTTAATTTAAGAAGAGGTAAGATATTTTCAGAAGATGCCAAACCCTCCCATATTTTATTATTTTCTGCTACAACACGCCAATCCTTTATATCTGGCTTAGTTCCCATTAGACCTCCCATTGCCTTCACTGCAAGAGGCAACCCTCCACACTTGCGTACAATGTTTCTACCAATTTCAAGTAGTGCCTCTGATGGTTCTTTAACCACTGAACCAAAAGCCCTCTTTTCAAATAATGTCCATGAATCCTTTTCAATTAATTTTGCCAAGTCACAATCTGGCAATGTCCCCATGATTGAAGCAACTGTCTTACTTCGAGTTGTCACTATAACCACACTCCCTGCATTCGCCCTAGAAGATAACAAGGTTTTCAACTCCTCCCATTTCTCTCTTGCTTCATTCCATACATCATCTAAAACCAATAGATATTTCTTCTTGTCCAGAATTTCATGTAATCTTTGTTGTAATACCTCCTTACTGGATGCAGATATATCTCCTCCCTTTTGAGCTGCCTGGATTATAAGCTTGAGGATATTAACAACATTAAAATCGGTTGACACACAAACCCACATGAGCAACTGGAAGCGTCCTTTGACCCCCTCATGGTTAAAAACCAATTGGGCCAGTGTAGTCTTACCCAACCCCCCCATGCCAACTATGGCAAGGACTGAGATGTGATCTCTCTCTCGTTGTGGGTCCAGTAAAGCATTCACAATCTCATCTCTCTCACCCTCCCTGCCAATGACCTCTGACTCCATAACAGATGATTGTGTTTCTCGATCAATGGTATTTACAGGAGGATGTGTGGTGAAATTGAATTGGTTCATTTCTGTCACAATTTCATCAATCTTCCGTAAAACTTTTGTCAGCTTTTTACTAGCTTTGTAACGAAACAAAACAGAATTTTCATCCGTAAAGAAGCCCTTTATGACCTGCAATATTAACATTACTTAGTTTTGCAATTTTTTTGAAACCATGACTGTAAATTGTTTGATCTAAATGAATTAATTATTTAGTGGAAGATTAGATTTGAGTTGTTCAAAAGTAGTGAATAAATAAAAGGAAACGCCAAAATGATACATAATCAGCCAGAAAAATGTATGGAATTGTAGGAGACTGGTTCCGGATAATAAGTTGAGAAGCGAACTTATTAACTACCTCAAATATTTTGGAACCTTAAGTTAGATCCAGTTATTCTATTCACCGTCACAGGCCAGATCTAAGTAATTAAGCCTTTTTCTTGTTAGTTTTGAGTAACCAAACTTTCACTGAGTTCAGCAGGGGAGAGAAATATAAAGTTGTCATTTACCATGGCCTTAGCTGAGATAACCGGACGCTGGCTGATTGCATTCTGGCGAAGGGCCTCATACTGGAAGTCATCCAACACATCCATTGCTTCATGCGCAGCAGCATCTAGCTCCTTCATCCACTCCTGCACTGCCCGGCTGTCTGCTCTGCGCACTTCTGCATCATCAATCTTTTCCTGGATTGCCAGGAGCTGCCGGCGAAGCTTCTTTCGGCTCTCTTCCAAGCCCCACAGCTCGCATATCCTTTCTATCAGCAAGTCAGCGCCCTTTTCGACTAGAACTGAGATCAGGGGAGACAGGAACAAATCCATGGTTGCAAGATGTGCTTTCACAACTTGGAGAGGACTTGGAAGATGCAGGCAATCAGGGTAGAAATAAACAAGACTACGGTACTGCTACCTTCAACTATTAGCTCGATTATTGCATTCCAGACTGAAACTAAAACTGGGCACCGTGGAAATGGTCTTGCATTGTTTGTATAGACTACACAGATACATTGGCCAGTTGTTTCTTTTTGTCGTTGTACATAGCACTTGGCATTCAATCTCTGCCATGTCTTTCAATTTCGGTTGCTAATAGACCCTGTGGCTCCAGCATTTGACACCAAACTCCAAAACTATTATTATCGATATTTAATTAGTTTATTGATGGGTTCAACTGCCTCCTTCCACTTCTTCTTTTGGGTTTCTGTATGCTTCGCTGCATCCAGCTCTCTATTAACTACTCTTTGTTCTTCTCTTCTAGTTCGCAAGCTCTAAAAACAATAAATAAAATTATTATTAAACATTAGTGGGAGAAATTCAGAAAAAAATTGTTTCGCCTCCGTCTCTAGTGATCTCGTAGTTAACAACATTTCTTTGAGAAAATACTGATCAATTTTATTGTATAGAAATTTTGCCTTGTTAATTGAGGTTTTGTTATTCGTTCCCGCTTTTAGGAAACTGTTTCCGGGGGATTTTTTTTTTTCTATCTAAATTGCGCTGTTGTATATATGAATAATTTTATTGGTTCGAAATGCCGCTATAGAAGTAATCATTTTCAATAAGCACATATCTAAGCGAAGAATTGGAACAGAGTATCTAAAAATAGGAATGACTAACTGGACCGTATCTTGATTTGTAGAAATATTTCCAAACTTCCTTATAGATAATATTTAAAACCTTAAAAATCATCATCTCTTAATATCTAATATTATAAAATATTTTTTAGCTTGAAAGGATATAAAACTCCTAAATATTTGATGAATATTATTTAGACTAAATCTTTTTAATTCTTAACAACTAAGAAACAAAGTTTTAATAAAATTTATCTAAATTCATATTTTTTATATCTTAAAATCTCAAAAATAATATCTTAATATATTTTAATATAAGTCATACAACTATTAAGTTTTATCATATATTATTTATAGCTTACATTAAAGATAAAAAAAATCCTGTTATCATATGTTTTAAGATTTAACATTAAAAATCTTAACCTCTATATATAATGCTTTTCGTCTTTAGACCTAACAATTGACGTCTTAATACTGATTAATATAAGTCATATTTTAGCTTTATACAAAGTTAAATTATTCATCGAAAAAAATAGATTTAACTTTGATTTTATTCATGATGTAGTGTTTATGTTTTATTATTGTAATTATCAGAACAATTTGATTTTAATTGTTATTATAATATTTTAATTTATTCGACATTATCTTAAAACAATCTACTATCGTGCTTATATTTCACATTATAAAACTCATTTTTAATTATTGTTATAATATTTTACAATAATCTACTATCTTCCTTCATTTTTAATATAACACACAAGCAAAGGTAAAAAATATGGGACCGAGTCTAAAATTCATCCAAGCATCTAAGATCGAGTTTCAAACTCGATCCAGACTATCCGCGCAAAACTTTGAGATATTCTAACAATTTTTCTATTTTTTTATTTCATTTATAAAAAAGATCTGCTCGAACAGGCTCATATTTACTGAGATCTGATTTCGACCTCAGTACAGAGATGGAAATCGGACAGTCGATATCAGATCTCGAACTCCATTTCAGATTCCGAGATCAAAACAGACGGTTCGGGATGGATCTCAGAGCCCTGAGGTCGGATTTGAAACCGCTCACGAACTGTTAAGCGGAAATTTCAATGGATTCACGTGGAAAAATGATTAATCTGTAGTCACCTGTGGGGAATCCATACTTTACGCTAGAGTTTGTCTGAATTTCAACGGTCTTAATTAGGAATTTAAATACTATCCGTAATCTATAGTATTGTTACCCTCAAAAAGAGGCATGTCCTTTTTTATGAATTTCTCTACCAGTTCTTTTCTTGTATTCTGCATTTTGTAACTTTGTTGCTTTTACTTTTTTATTTATTTGAGATATAGTTGAATTCAGAACTTGATGCGGCTATCAAAAATAAAGTGCTTCGTAATCATATACAATTTGTTGACTCTGTTGTATTTCTACTAATAACAATTACAAAATATTTATCGATTTCATTCATTTATATTTAATTATTTTAAATATATAAAATTCAACTCAGGAAGGATGTTATATTCCTAAATACACGAGTAGGTTGTATGGGGAGAAAGAAGAGGAGATGAGCGGTTAGATATTGATAGTATTTTGGAAAAAAAATATGATACTATGTTTCTAAGTACACACATTTTCAATTGAAATTGAATAACAACTGCATAAGATCCACAAATATCTAATTTTATTGAGTTTGTGGTGGATTAAACTAAAATATAATTTTGAAATGAAAGTTTCTAATTTCCCAACTTTATAGCATATACCTAATTTCCCCTATAAATTATGCCATCAATTGATCCTGAAAAATTCTTTATGCTAGATTTTTTGTCGTCTTATCACGGTCATATTTTTACTACTGACATTAATGCCCCAACCCTCCACCAAACCCCCAAAAAAAAAATACCATCATGGTCCAATTCAGAGGAGTTTATGAGTGTGCGTCAACATGCTTCATGTGTTCACTTCTGTTGAATCAACAGATAAACACACACACAACTACGTTCTTGTTGAGATTAGTTCTGCGTATCCGGACCAATGAAATTATGAGAAAATTGTCCCATCTGATAAATAGAAAGGCAAGAATATATGTTGTACATAGGCCTGGGAAATTCTTTGAGAATTAAATATTTCATGGTCTGATAAATTCAATGACTGCAGCTTTGTGGGAAATTAAAGATGTAACAGTTCATAGTAGTGAGTCTTTAGGCATACACACGCTTGCACCTTTCAAATTAATTAAAACACTCAAACTCAGTCTCCACTGAAATTTGGTTCCTTTATATTCACTATAAGGAAGTTATGTATTGTGTTTGTTTGGACCGTTTTCTAAGTAGCCAGGTAAAAATATTGATGTGTGCAAAAAAAGAAGATTGTAGATCAAGTCTCTATTTAGTTTAGACATTCACTGACCAAAATGACAAAAAAGATTTTCCAAACTGTAGGGGATAAATCAACATTTTCAATACTAAATTGTAGAGATTTATGAATTTGACGATGGACACACAATGAACAATTTCAATGAGACGATTGAAAAAAGCAATGATGTTTAGTGTGCATGTTTGTTCCTGAAAACAAATATGAAGACTTAACAAGACAAAATTCTTCTTTGGGCCCTAAACAAAAGAGGGGAACCTGAAAATAGAATGGGCTAATGAGGCATGCTCTTTTGGTTCGGGCCGGGCCGGGCCGTGCTTCAGCGGCTGAGACTGTCACAGCTCTGAACTTTTAAGAAAAATATGGAGCGTGGTTTATGGGCCGTGGGCTCACATGAGAGTGCGTTCAAGTTTTAATGATCTGCATATATTGGAATTGGGATGGATTACTTTGTTCACCTTGAAATTGAATGTATGTACGTATTTCTTTTATAATGCATCCTCAGCTCTGAAATCAACTTTTAATAATAAATAATATAATTGAAGTACATTAATAACATTTGGTTGCGACTTGTGACAAGGATGGATTGGGTCATCAGTATCACAAAGGAAAATTTAAATCATATGTTGTGGGCTGTTTAGACATTTCGAAGAGAAATATCTTTAATTGCTAAGAATACTTTAAAACAACAGCAATGGTCATTATGACCGAAAATAACATAAAAATGGGCCAAAATCATGCGATACTTCTGAAAATAATAACATATTGTGCAAATCACAAACAAAACAACTTCAAATACTGTATCTCTGAGTCTCTGACCCAAATTTATTGGGCCCAGTAAACTTAATTAAGCCTGTTTCGGCCCATTGTTTTATTTTTCTGTGACTATTTTTTGATGGTGTTAAAATTACAAATCAATCACAGCAATCAAAATAGAAACTGAAGATAACAAAGAAATAAAAATATCTGAAAGCAAAAAAATATGGTGGAAAGAAGTTCAATGTTGGAGCTGCATTAATTATCTCCTGCGTCTGGCAAGGAGTCTCCGTAAAATGCTTTGAGATTTGATAATTTCCTCACAAATGTATAATTGGGGAATGGGTGAGACCAAGTGGCAGTAGTCTCCTCCTTCCCTGCAATGCCTCTCTAATGCAGGGCAATCTTTGATGAATAGAAACTGAAGGGAAGGGAGGCGTTGTTGGAGACTTTTGGGGAATGATTCTATTCCTGGCCAGTTTGAAATTCGCAGGTACTTAAGAGAGGGGAGGTGCCCCATGTTATCCGGCCATGCTCTCCAGTTGATGCAGTTATAAATATATAGGTCCTGAAGCTTCGTGAGACTGTCCAACAACACTTCCCTACAAAAAAGTTTAGGACAATTTTCTATCCTCAATTCCTCGAGTGACGTGCAACAGTTAGGGATTTGCACCAACTCTGAACAATCGAGTATTTGTAGCAATTTTAACTGTGGTATTAGTATTGGTGATGATGACACCGGCATTGACGATGAACCACTAAAATTTGCACAAATCTGAAAAATCAATTCTTTCAGACATTTCAAGTTCCTCAACTCTTCTTGTGGCCAATAGACAAGACCATTGCAGTCAGTAATTTTCAAATACACAATAGCTGTAAAGTGCTTCCAGAATCCTAATTTTCCCAATTTAGTTTGCCCATGGCCATAGCCACACGAAAAGAAACAATTGTTATCTATTATAGTTAATCTACGAAGTGCATTTGCTTCACAGTTTTGCTTCTCTTCCTCTTCCAGAGGGTTAACATTTTCAAATCCCTCGATACTCATTTCTTCAAGGGTTTTGGGATGTCTAAATGCATCAGTCTCTGCGGGAGGAGGGAAATCTGCTCTTATATCCAAATAGGAGAGCATGGGTATATTTGATATTTGATGTAATTTTATCTCTTCAGGAAAAATTTACTATTAGTCTCGCAAGCAAAGGGGCGTGAATTGGAACAAACTTTAGTTTAGGGCACATATTTATTCTCAACTCATTAAGATTTGGAAAAAATTTCATTTCAAAATATCTTTCATGCCAACCCTCTAAGTTTGGCATTTTCACCATGTACAACTTCTTCAAACTTAAAAATATTGTCCCATCAACATTTTCACATGAGCCACTAACAATGTATGTTAAACTCTTCAATTCCTCCAAATATAGTTCCTCCAATAAATGTAACCGCCACACATGAGGAATTTCCGTCAAATTAATGCACTTTATCAACCGTAGTCTCTTTAAGTTGTGTGTAATCATAGGCTTCTTAATCCATTTTGGCAAACTAGAACCAAAAAAACCCTTAATTTGAAGAAATTTTAACTCGCTGTGAGGTCCAAGGGCTTCTAGTACTGCTTGTTCATTTCCTCCTGTTTCTCTTAATTTTCCCTCCCACCTTAGTTCTAGAGAATATAGGTTACACTTTGTAGCAAGATTTGTCGCTTCAGCATCCCCTCTGTCTCTTACTTTCTCAAGCCCACTTAAACTCAGGTGCCCATAAAGATCATTTAAATTTTTTAATTCTCCAATGCTACCACCTCTGTCAGGATCAACTGCAAACTTTGTAAGAGTCCGCAAACACTTCAGTTGTCCAAGACCAATTGGCATCCACTTTAAATTATAACAACCATCTAAACAAATATGTCTTAGGTTAGTCATGTATCTCATTCCTTCTGGTAGTTCACCAATTCTTGAGTTAGAAACTTTTAGTGTTTGGAGATTGTATAACCTGCTAATAGATTCTGGGAGGGTAAATAAGTTGAATAAAGAGAGATCGAGATATCTTAGATGTCTCATGTATCCTAATTCTTTTAGGGGTGAAATGTCATATGGTTGAAATTGCAATGCTCGCAAAGAACTTGATTTCAGTAAATAAGAGTACTTATTTTTTAGTGGATATACAAACAAAAATGTACGAATATTGGGGGGTTGTTTTAGGACAGAGGCTTCTATGCATTGATAATTCGGTAACAATAAATGTTGAATCTCCTCTTGAGCTGTTCCTGAATTGTCTATTTCTAGTCGAGTAGAACATTTTTTTGCTGCCACTTGTGTTGCTAAATCATGCATAAGATCATGCATCTTGCACTTAGTAGTTAGTAAACCATTGTCTCTGCCCTCTTGATGTGTTATATCCTGAAAGAAAGATCTCGAATAAAGCTCATTAAAAATGTGTCGGCCTATATCTTCAAGATCCATTGTGCCATCAGTTGGGATGAAATCGTTAGCCATCCATAGTCGAATCAATGTATCTCTTTCAATAAGATAATCTTGTAGGAATATTGCACAGAACGCGAAGCATTGCTTCATGTATAATGGTAAATGATCATAACTTAATTTAAGAAGAGGTAAGATATTTTTAGAAGATGCCAAACCATCCCATATTTTATTATTTTCTGCTACAACACGCCAATCACGCACATCTGACTTAGTTCCCATTAGACCTCACATTGCCTTCACTGCGAGAGGCAACCCTCCACACTTGCGTACAATATTTCTACCAATTTCAAGTAGTTCTTCAGATGGTTCTTTAATCACCGAACCAAAAGCCCTCTTTTCAAACAATTTCCATGAATCTTCCTCAGTTAATCTTGCCAAGTCAAAATCTGACAATGTCCCCATAATTGAAGTAACTATCTTACTTCGGGTTGTCACTATAATCACACTCCCTGCACTCGCACCAGAGAATAACAAAGTTTTTAACTCATCCCATTTATCTCTTACTTCATTCCATACATCATCTAAAACCAATAGGTATCTCTTCTTATCCAGAATTTCACGTAACTTTTGTTGTAACACCTCCTTACTAGATGCGAATACATCTCCTCCCTTTTGAGCCGCTTGGATTACCAGCCTGAGGATATTGACAACATTAAAATCGGTTGAGACACAAACCCACATAAGCAACTGGAAGCGTCCCTTGATCATCTCATGATTAAAAACCAATTGGGCTAGCGTAGTCTTACCCAACCCCCCCATGCCAACTATGACAAGGACTGAGATGCCATCTCTCTCTCGTTGCGGATCCAGTAAAGCATTCACAATCTCCTCTCTCTCACCCTCCCTGCCAATGACCTCTGATTCCATAACATACGATTGTGTTTCCCGATCAATGGTATTTACGGGATGATGTGTAGCGAAATTAAATTTGTTCATTTCCGTCATAATTTTATCAATCTTTTCCAAAACTTTTGTCAACTTGTTACTAGCTTTGTAACGAAACAAACCAGAATTTTCATTGGTAAAGAAGCCCTTTATCACCTGCAATATTAATAGTATTTAGTTTTGCAAATTTTTTTTACTTTACTGGGCTCATAGATGGCCCCAGAAAATATGAGCTTTTATGTGATTGAAGAGAAAAAAGAAAGGTGGTGAGAACAGGTCTTTCAATAGAAAATGAAAAAAAATGAAAAGACGCAAGAAAGGAAATGGGAGGTGAATTAAGATCTTCAACTGGTTAACAAGAATTAAGGATATTTCTTTTTGAAACCATGGTTGTAACTTATTTGATCTAAATGAATTACTTAGTGGAAGATTATATTTAAGTTGGTTCAAAAAATAGTGAGGAAATTAAAGGAAACGCCAAAAAGATACATAATTGGCAAAAAACGTATGGACAGGGGCGGAACTATGCATTATTAAGTGGGGTCACAGGACCCCACTCAAAGTTTTAAAAATTTTCACAGGTTCAACTTGAAACGTCAAATTCTTGATTATATTTAGGGCAATGACCCCACTCAAATATAAAATGATTATAAAGGGGACCCAGTCCAATGATTCCAGCGTAATACTCCTGGTGTATTTAAGCATTTTCTAACAGCTTAAGAGCGTTCGCTGATTCACATTCACTAACACTGGCAGGGTGTAGCTGCTTCTAAACAAAGAAAAGGGAAGGGAATATGACGTGCGTGGTGCTTCCTGAACCAGATCCAGGAAAGCAAAACAAAAATTCTGATTTCTATGTGGTATTATGCATAGTAACAAGTTCGTGATTCGGGAAACGTTCGGCGAGATCAAAAATTCGACGTTCAGGTATAATACGGGTATAATTCGGGAATAGTTCGTTTCACATAATATAAATAAAAAATATATTATATTGATAAAATATTAAAAATATATTAAAAACTATAAAATTCTATATAAAATAATATATAATGTGTTTTTTTTCTGAATAATTCGCGAATAAAACGTTTTTTGACCAAAAACGCACTATATATTAAACTGACGAATTATTCGTGAAACATCCGGCTATGAATGAAAAATGAATTATTCACGAATTATTCGCGAGTGTTGTTACTATGATATTATTATGTATTGTTATCTCTAGG
This sequence comes from Schoenoplectus tabernaemontani, assembly GCA_037127355.1. Lineage (NCBI taxonomy): Eukaryota > Viridiplantae > Streptophyta > Magnoliopsida > Poales > Cyperaceae > Schoenoplectus > Schoenoplectus tabernaemontani. The sequence goes on from CM073756.1 coordinate 24,578,520, forward strand.
AATGACCCCAATAAATAAAAACTTGGTTCCGCCACTACGTATGGAATGGTAGGGGAGTGGTTCTACAGATTTTTTTATAAAAAAAAAATGAGCAAATTCAACTGATTGCTTCGGAATTAATAGGATATAGTCAGATTCAAATTTAAAACTCAGTTCTAACTATTTGTATGAAAGTTTTAAACCTAGTCTCACCTCCACCACACGCTCTTTCATTTCTTTTATTTCTTTGTTTATTATCTTACCATCACTGGATGAAAATCTGCTGCTTTTCAGGGGGGAGGAGGCAGGACTGTTTTTTTTTTTCCAATTCAACTATTGAAAAACACCCAAAAGTAAAACACTGTAGCATCAAATTAAAGAGAACTATTGTATTGTATCCTGAAAAAAAAAAGACCCTGCTCTTCATTCCGAAAGAAAACAGAGTTCAAGCGTAATTACGTGGGCTGTGCATCTGCTGTTATTCGGAAGAAGAACAGTACCATGTCCTTTTCCTCTTTGATAATGGATCTCACTATAAATTAAAATCAGGACGGCCCACTGTCATGGAGAGAAAAATAAAGTCCTATTCTTATCCCGGATAATAACGGATTTCAAATCCAATCACGTGGGGATCATTAAAAGATCCATCGAATCTTGCAGGCGAAAAGATTAGACTTGGACAAAATTGAATATTAAAACATTGATGGGACGTGAACTTATGACATCTAATTATATTCCCTTATTATAACTAAGTATAGTGAGAAAAAGAAAATTATTGTGTGCAGCTTCAATGCTTTGTTTTTTAATTTCTATTTTTATTTATAATATCAGGAAATGACAGTGATGAACATTTAAAATAAAAAAAGTTAAAAAAATAAAATATAATATACATATTGAATTTATAAATTGATCATGTTTTAAGTTTTATATAATTTAGTTAATTATCACTGGTATTTCATAAAATATTATATTAAATTTGAATGATATTTTTAAAATTATTTTTAACGAAATATATAACTTGCCCGTCTGAAATAACGTCATTATTTTCAAGTACATGAAATAATCAATTTTTGAATCAAAATTACCAAAATAATTCATTGTCAATTAATTGCAATTCTTTTTTTTTCTAACATTGAAATTGTTTCTTGGTCTAATAGAAGTCAGACGGTCAGAATGTTTAACTGTTTTTCTTTCTATTTTGTGCAAGAGACAAACAACTTGTGAAGTGGACGTAGTTAGGAGTGTCTATTGATCCGACCTGACGGGCTAATCTGATTCGATCTGATATGTCATGAAGATAAATGGGTCGCGTACGGATTAATTTTTTTTGACCTGAATCGGTTTAGGTCGGGTTCGGATCAACCCGATCCGACCCGATTAATTATATTTTTTAAAGTAATTTTAAAATTTAGCCTTAAATACACACTAATTATATACTAATTAAGATTAATTATTAATTAATTAATATTTATTACTTATAATTATATAAAAATAATTAATAATTAATTATTTATTTTACATGGGTCGAGTCGAAAAAAAGGTCAAAAAAATTATAAAATAATATGACCCGACCTGAATCCGACCTGACCTGACCCATTGACACCGCTAGACGCAGTTAATGAGCTGAGACTTATAGGCTATAGTAGGGACTTATAGTTGGGATTAGGGCGGATGCACAATCAGTTGACCCTCTTGAACTTTGAAAAATAGTATTTTTTAGACTAAATTTTTGTTATTTTGATTTTTTGTAACTAATTTTGACTTAATTATTTTATTAAAAAAATATTTAATATCATGAATAATGAAAAAATTATATAAATATTTCAAAATATCAAGTACCGTAAAGAAAATATTTTTTCATCGATTTGGTTATTTATTATTTTGAGTTTTAGTTTTTTATTATTTTTAATATGTAAAGGATATTATTTTGCTAGTTTTTATTAGATAAAAATATACGTTGATTTTTTATTTTTTATTAGTACATGTTTAACTAATGAGTTGAAATTCGATAACTTATTATAATTCGATTAATGACCTTTGAGCAAATGTGTCCGCCTCTGACTGGATGTGATGGTAAGATAATAAAATAAATAAATAAAAGAAATGAAAAAGCGTGTGCTCTGTGAACCTGAGGCTGAATTTAAAACTTAAATCCGGATGGTTGGGACTGTTTTAAATTCAAATCTGGCTGTACCCCGTAATTTTCAAACTTGCAAGTTAGATCCGATCATTCTATTCAATGTCAGGGGCCAGATCAAAGTAATTAAGCCTTTTTCTTGTAAGTTTGACTTTTGAATTACCAAGTTTGCACAGAGTTCAGTAGGTAATCCTTGCAGTTGTAGGGGGTAGAGTTATATAGTTGTCATTTACCATGGCCGAAGCTGAGAGAAACGGACGCTGGCTGATTGCATTCTGGCGAAGGGCCTCATACTGGAAGTCATCCAACACATCCATCGCCTCATGCGCAGCAGCATCGAGCTCCTTCATCCACTCTTGCACCGCCCGGCTTACTACTCCGCGCTCTTCTGCATCATCAATCTTTTCCTGAATGGCCAGGAGTTGCCGACGAAGCTTCTTTCGGTTTTTTTCCAAGCCCCACAACCGGCATATCTTCTCTATCAGTGAGTCAGAGCCCTTCTCGACTAGAACTGAGATCAGGGGAGACAGTAACAGAGCCATGGTTACTAGATATGCTTTCAAACTTGGAGAGGACTTGAAAGATGCGGGCAATCAGTGTAGTAATAAACATGACTATAGTACTGCTATCTTCAATTATTAGCCCAAGTATCGCTTTCCAGACTAAAAGCTAAAACTGGATGACGTGGAAATGGTCTTTCACTGTTTGTATGGACTATACAGATATATCGGCGAGTGGCTTCTTTTTGTCGTTGTACATACTACATAACATAGCACTTGGCATTCAATCTCCGCCACGTCTTTCAATTTCTGCTGCTAATAGACCCTGTGGCCCCTACATGTGACACCAAACTCCAAAACTATTTTTATATAGGACCTGGCAGCATGCATTGACCTGGATGCTGGCTGGTGTTTATCAGTTTATTAGTTTATTACCAAACGCCTTTTACTTAATGTACACATATGGCGATATTTAATTAGTTTGTTGATGGGTTCAACTACCAACTTTCACTTCTTCTTTTGGGTCTCTTTTTTTTGCCCAAGCTCGGCTCATGAAAAATTGAGTCGAGTCGAGTTGAGCTCATGAAACGCTTCGACCTGAAAAATTTAGTTCAAACTCGGTTCATTACTAGCTAGCTCACGAGCCAATGCATATACGTTGACTCAATTTGACATTTAAATTTAGTACATTTATAAACTATAAAATTGATATATCTAGAAGTTTAATATGAGAATTGGTACAAAATTAATATATCAATAAACTATATTTTCAATGACATCTTCGCTATAATAATTTGAATGGATGGACCAATAAAAAAATATCGAGTCAGATATAAAAATCTAATTACGAGCAAGTAAAACACGTCATTAAACCGTTGACATGGAGAGATAGTGAGAGATAATGAGAGAAGAATTATCGGATTAGAGTTCGGCAAAAAAATATATAAATTATTTTTTATTCGATCTGAGTTGATCGAGCCATGAGCCGAGCTAACCCCAACTCAAACTCGGCTCATTTAACTATCGAAATGATTTAGCTCGAGCCAAATTAGTTTGATTCATTTTAGCTCGAGCAAAATTAGCTAGAGCCCGAGTTTTTTTGTGCGGCCCTAGAAAATACTGATTATAGAGATTTTGCCTTGTTAAATGTGGTTTTGTTATTCGTTCCCGCTTTTAGGAAACTGTTTCCGAGGGATATTTTTTTTCCTATTGAAATTGCGCTGTTGCATATATCAATAATTTTATTGGTTCGAAATGCCGCTATAGAAGTAATCATTTTCAATAAGCACATATCTAAGCTAAGAACTGGACCACTGTATCGTGATTTGCGTCCGAGCTGAAAAGACTGACTACATTCTAAAACGTTTCAGAACTTATGATATTTAAAATCTTAAAAATTATTATATGATTTCTTAATATTTAATATTACAAATCAATTTTTAGCTAGAAAGGATATAAAACTCCTAAATATTTGATAAATCTTATTTAAACTAAATTTTTATATCTATTATTTTAATTTTTAATAACTAAGAAATGAATTCTTAATAAAATTTATTTAAATTCAAATTTTTTATATTTTAAGATCTCAGAAATAATGTCTTAATATATTTTAGTATAAATCATACAACTATTAAGTTTTATCATATATTATTTATATCTTACATTAAAAATGAAGAAATAGACCGTCATCATATATTTCTCGTCTTTACACTTAACAATCGACGTCTTAATACTAATTAATATAAGTCATACTTTAGCTTTATACAAAGTTAAATTATTCATCGAAAAAATTAGATTTAACTTTGATTTTATTCATGATGTAGTGTTTATGTTTTATTATTCTAATTGTCAGAATAATTTGATTTTAGTTGTTATTGTAATATTTTTATTTGTTTGACATTATTTTAAAAGAATCTACTATCGTGCTTATATTTAACATTGTAAAACTCATTTTTAATTTTTGGTTGATTAATGAAGAATCTTCGCCTCAGTTGAGATCGAGTATCATTAATTAAAAACCCTCGATTGGTGGTTTCTCTTCAAAACCACTTTCTTCGAAATCTCTTTTGTTTTTTTTTGTTTTTTTTTTACTAAATGACTAATATCACAGTTGAAAATACGAGCTTTGGTTCAGAATTATAGAAGAGGAAGAGGCGAGTTTTATGAGTGGTTTTTTGGATACAAAATATTGAGGTTATAGTATTAACATGAATCACCCCCATTAGTCTTAATCTAATTATCTTTTCTTTTGTGATACAAAATTTGATCTCTATAGCAAAATTAGCCAATTCTTATTATATGAAAATATTTCAGAATTTTGTACAAGAAAATTTGACAAGTATTTGGTGGTTTTTTTGTACAATAATTCATTCCTTGTAGCAAAATATTGCTAAATACAAAAGATAGCTTGTCATTGCTGATAAAATTTATTCGATGCTAAATTTGAAATAAAAATTTCTGTTTTTTATTTAAGCAGGACGGAAAACCAAACTCAAAGTACATTAATAATAGGTGGTGGTGACAAGGATGGGATTGGGTCATCAGTATCACAAAAGGCAAATTAAAATCATATGTTGTGGGATCTTTAAAAATGTTGCAAGAGAAATCTCTTTAATTGCTAAGAATACTTAAAAGAACAAGTGCAGCAATGGTCATTATGACCGGAAATAACATAAAAATAAAATCATGCGATGCTTCTGAAAATAATAGCAAATCATGAAAATTTCTCATACAACATGGACCAATCACCACCACCTGTTCTGAAAATAATAGCAACTCATCCATTCCTTCATCCACTCCTGCACGGCCCGACTGTCTGCTCCGTGCACTTCTGCGTCATCGATCTTTTCTTGGATTGCCAGGAGCTGCCGGCGAAGCTTCTTTCGGCTCTCTTCCAAGCCCCACAGCTTGCATATCCTCTCTATCAGCAAGTCAGCGCCCTTCTCGACCAGAACTGAGATCAGGGGAGACAAGAACAAATCCATGGTTGCCAGATGTGCTTTCACAATGTGGAGAGGACTAGGAAGATGCAGACAATCAGGTTAGAAATAAACAAGACTACGGTATGGGCGAGACCAAGTGTCTAACTTGGGTATGGGCGAGACCAAGTGGTAGTAGTCTCCTCCTGTCCTGCAACGCCTCTCTAATGCAGGGCAATCTTCGATGAATAGATACTGAAGGGAAGGGAGGCGTTGTTGGAGACTTTCGGGGAATGACTCTATTCCTGGACAATTTGAAATTCTCAGGTCCTTGAGAGAGGGGAGGTGCCCCATGTTATCCGGCCATGCTCTCAAGTTGATACAGTCAGAAAGTGACAGGAGTTGAAGCTCCGTGAGACTGGCCAGCACTCCTTCCCCATAAAAAAGTTTAGGACATTTTTCTATCCTTAGAGTCTCGAGTGATGTGGAACAACTAGGGATTTGCACCAACTCTGGACAATTTTCTACAGATAGGAATTTCAACTGTGGTATTAGTATTGGTGATGATGACACCGGCATTGACAACGAACCAGTAAATTTCTCGCACTTGCTAAAATATAATGCTCTCAGACATTTCAAGTTCCTCATCTCGTCTGGCCAATAAACAAGACTTTCGCATGATTGAATATCCAAAAATTCAAGAGCTGCAAATTGCTTCCAGAATCCTAAAGTTCCCAATTCGGTCCACCCAGGGCCATAGCCACACGACAAGAAATAATTGCTCGATACTATAGCTAATTTACGAAGTGCATTTGCTTCACAGCTTTGCTTCTCTTCCGCTTGATCTGCCAAAGGGTTAACATTTTCAAATCCCTCGATCCTCAATTCTTCAAGGGTCTTAGGAAGTCTAAATGCATCAGTTTCTGTGGGAGGGAAATCTATTTTTATATCCAGATAGGAGAGCATGGATCTATTCAATATTTGACGTAATTTTATCTCTCTGGAATCCTTCACTTTTAGACTCGTAAGCAAAGGAGCGTGAATTGCAACAGACTTTAGCTTAGGGCACCTATCTATTTTCAAGCACTCAAGATTTGAAAAATTTACCATTTTAATATTTCTTTCATGCCAATCCTCTAAGTTTGGCATTTTCACCATCTTCAACTTCTTCAATCTTGAGAACATCACATCAGCATTTTTACATGAGCCAGTAACAATGTATGTTAAACTCTTCAATTTTTTCAAATATAATTCCTCCAGTAAATGCAACTGCAACACGGGTGAAATTTCTGTATAATTGATGCACTTTATCAACCGCAGGCTCTTTAGGTTATTTATAATGAAAGACTCCTTACTCCATTTTGGAAAACTAGAACCTAAAAAACCTTTAATTTTGAGAAATTTTAACTCGCTGTGAGGTCCAAGGGCTTCTAATACTGCTTGTTCATTTTCTCCTGTTTCTCTTAATTCTCTCTTCCACCTTAGTTCTAGAGAATATAAGTTAGACTTTGCAAAGAAAGTTTTGTTTCAAAGATCCCCTTTATCTCTTATTTTCTCAAGCCCACTTAAGCTCGGTGTCCACAGAGATCATTCAAATTTTTCAGTTCTCCAATGCTACCACCTTTGTCAGGATCGACTGCATAATTTGTTAGAGTCCGCAAACACTTTAATTGTCCAATACCAATAGGCATCCACTTCAAATTATCGCAACCGCCTAAATAAACATGTCTTAGTTTAGTCATGTATCTCATTCCATTCGGCAAGCGCTCCAAACTAAAACAATTTTTGAAAAATAGATGCCTTAGATTAGTCAAGTATCTCACTCCTTCCGGCAGTCCACAAATTTTTGAATGAGAAACATCTAGTGTTTGGAGATTGTATAACTTGCTAATGGATTCTGGGAGGGCATACAAATTGAAGCAGAAAGAGAGATCGAGATATCTTAGGTGTCTCATGTATCCCAATTCCTTTAGGAGTGAAATGCCTGTTGGTTCAAATCGTATTGCTCTCAAGGCACTTGATTTCAATAAATAAGAGTACTTCTTGTCTTGTTTTAGTTGACCATTTACCAAAAATGTATGAATATTGGGGAATTGCTTCAAGACAGAGGCTTCCATACTTGAGTAATCAAGTGATAATAAATGTTGAACCTCCTCTTGAGTTGTTCCTGAATTGTCCCATTCCAGTTGAGTAGAACATTTCTCGCCTGCAACTTGTGTTGCTAAATCATGCATAAGATCATGCATCTTACACCTGATAGTTATTGAACCATAGTAATTGTCTTCTTCATATTCTATATTCTCAAAGAAAGATCTAGAATAAAGCTCATTAAAGATGTGTCGACCTTTATCTTCAAGATCCATTGTACCATCAGTAGGGATGAAATCGTTAGCCATCCATAGTCGAATCAGTATATCTCTTTCAATAAGATAATCTTGTGGGAATACTGCACAGAACATGAAGCATTGCTTCATATATGATGGTAAATGATCATAGCTTAATTTAAGAAGAGGTAAGATATTTTCAGAAGATGCCAAACCCTCCCATATTTTATTATTTTCTGCTACAACACGCCAATCCTTTATATCTGGCTTAGTTCCCATTAGACCTCCCATTGCCTTCACTGCAAGAGGCAACCCTCCACACTTGCGTACAATGTTTCTACCAATTTCAAGTAGTGCCTCTGATGGTTCTTTAACCACTGAACCAAAAGCCCTCTTTTCAAATAATGTCCATGAATCCTTTTCAATTAATTTTGCCAAGTCACAATCTGGCAATGTCCCCATGATTGAAGCAACTGTCTTACTTCGAGTTGTCACTATAACCACACTCCCTGCGTTCGCCCTAGAAGATAACAAGGTTTTCAACTCCTCCCATTTCTCTCTTGCTTCATTCCATACATCATCTAAAACCAGTAGATATTTCTTCTTATCCAGAATTTCATGTAATCTTTGTTGTAACACCTCCTTACTGGATGCAGATATATCTCCTCCCTTTTGAGCTGCCTGGATTATTAGGTTGAGGATATTAACAATATTAAAATCGGTTGACACACAAACCCATATGAGCAACTGGAAGCGTCCTTTGACCCCCTCATGGTTAAAAACCAATTGGGCCAGTGTAGTCTTACCCAACCCCCCCATGCCAACTATGGCAAGGATTGAGATGTCATCTCTCTCTCGTTGTGGGTTCAGCAAAGCATTCACAATCTCATCTCTCTCACCCTCCCTACCAATGACCTCTGACTCCATAACAGATGATTGTGTTTCTCGATCAATGGTATTTACAGGAGGATGTGTGGTGAAATTGAATTGGTTCATTTCTGTCACAATTTCATCAATCTTCCCTAAAACTTTTGTCAGCTTGTTACTAGCTTTGTAACGAAACAAAATAGGATTTTCATCGGTAAAGAAGCCCTTTATGACCTGCAATATTAAAAGTACTTATTTTTGCAATTTTTCTGAAACCGTGATTGTAAATTGTTTGATCTAAATGAATGAATTATTTAGTTGAAGATTATATTTGAGTTGTTCAAATGGTAGTGAAGAAATAAAAGGAAAAGCCAAAAGGATACATAATCGGCCAGAAAAATATATGGAATTGTAGGAGAGTGGTTCCGGATAATAAGTAGAGAAGCGAACTTATTAACTACCTCAAATATTTTGGAACCTTAAGTTAGATCCAGTTATTCTATTCACTGTCACAGGCCAGATCTAAGTAATTAAGCCTTTTTCTTATTAGTTTTGAGTTACCAAACTTTCACTGAGTTCAGTAGGTAATCCTTGCAGGGAAGAGAGAATTATAAAGTTGTTATTTACCATGGCCTTAGCTGAGATAAACGGACGCTGGCTGATTGCATTCTGGCGAAGGGCCTCATACTGGAAGTCATCCAACACATCCATTGCTTCATGCGCAGCAGCATCCAGCTCCTTCATCCACTCTTGCACGGCCCGGCTGTCTGCTCCGCGCACTTCCGCATCATCGATCTTTTCTTGGATTGCCAGGAGCTGCCGGCGAAGCTTCTTTCGGTTCTCTTCCAAACCCCACAGCCGGCATATCTTCTCTATCAGCGAATCAGCACCCTTCTTGACTAGAACTGAGATCAGGGGAGACAGTAACAAAGCCATGGTTACTAGATATGCTTTCACAACTTGGAGAGGACTTGAAAGATGCGGGCAATCAGTGTAGTAATAAACATGACTATAGTACTGCTATCTTCAATTATTAGCCCAAGTATCGCTTTCCAGACTAAAAGCTAAAACTGGGTGACGTGGAAATGGTCTTTCACTGTTTGTATGGACTATACAGATATATCGGCGAGTGGCTTCTTTTTGTCGTTGTATAAACTATATAGCACTTGGCATTCAATCTCCGCCACGTCTTTCAATTTCTGCTACTAATAGACCCTGTGGCCCCTACATGTGACACCAAACTCCAAAACTATTTTTATATAGGACCTGGCAGCATGCATTGACCTGGATGCTAGCTGGTGTTTATCAGTTTATTAGTTTATTACCAAACGCCTTTTACTTAATGTACACATATGGCGATATTTAATTAGTTTGTTGATGGGTTCAACTACCAACTTTCACTTCTTCTTTTGGGTCTCTTTTTTTTGCCCAAGCTCGGCTCATGAAAAATTGAGTCAATTCGAGCTGAAATTTCATGAAACGCCTCGACCAAAAATTTAGTTCAAACTCTGTTCATTACTAGCTAGCTTCACGCGGCCAATGCATATACGTTGACTCAATTTGACATTTAAATTTAGTACATTTATAAACTATAAAATTGATATATCTAGAAGTTTGATATGAGAGTTGGTACAAAATTAATATATCAATAAACTATATTTTCAATGACATCTTCGCTATAATAATTTGAATGGATGGACCAATAAAAAAATATCGAGTCAGATATAAAAATCTAATTACGAGCAAGTAAAACACGTCATTAAACCGTTGACATGGAGAGATAGTGAGAGATAAGGAGAGAAGAGTTATCGGATTAGAGTTCGACAAAAAAATATATAAATTATTTTTTATTCGATCTGAGTTGATCGAGCCATGAGCCGAGCTAACCCCAACTCAAACTCGGCTCATTTAACCATCGAGCCAGATTAGCTCGAGCCAAATTAGTTTGATTCATTTTAGCTCGAGCAAAATTAGCTAGAGCCCGTGTTTTTTTGTGCGGCCCTAGAAAATACTGATTATAGAGATTTTGCCTTGTTAAATGTGGTTTTATTATTCGTTCCCGCTTTTAGGAAACTGTTTCCGAGGGATATTTTTTTTCCTATTGAAATTGCGCTGTTGCATATATCAATAATTTTATTGGTTCGAAATGCCGCTATAGAAGTAATAATTTTCAATAAGCACATATCTAAGCTAAGAACTGGACCACTGTATCGTGATTTGCGTCCGAGCTGAAAAGACATTGACTACATTCTAAAACGTTTCCGAACTTATGATATTTAAAATCTTAAAAATTATTATATGATTTCTTAATATTTAATATTACAAATCATTTTTTAGTTAGAAATGATATAAAACTCCTAAATATTTGATAAATATTATTTAAACTAAATTTTTATATCTATTATTTCAATTTTTAACAACTAAGAAATAAATTCTTAATAAATTTTATTTAAATTCATATTTTTTATATTTAAGATCTCAGAAATAATGTCTTAATATATTTTAGTATAAATCATACAACTATTAAGTTTTATCATATATTGTTTATATCTTACATTAAAACTGAAGAAATAGACCATCATCATATGTTTCTCATCTTTAGACCTAACAATCGACGTCTTAATACTAATTAATATAAGTCATACTTTAGCTTTATACAAAGTTAAATTATTCATCGAAAAAATTAGATTTAACTTTGATTTTATTCATGATGTAGTGTTTATGTTTTATTATTGTAATTGTTAGAATAATTTGATTTTAATTGTTGTTGTAATATTTTAATTTGTTTGACATTATTTTAGAACAATCTACTATCGTGCTTATATTTAACATTGTAAAACTCATTTTTAATTGTTGTTATAATATTTTAGAATAATCTACTATCATGCTTCGTTTTTAATATAATATACAAGAAAAAGTAAAAAAATTGGACCGAATTTGAAATTCGATCCTGACACCAACTCGATCCAGGCTACTTGTGCAAAATTTTTAGATATTCTTACCATTTTTTTTATTTTATTTATCAAAAAATATCTGCATGAACGGCCCATATTTGCTTATATCTGATTTCGATCTCAGGTACCGAGATAGAAATCATACGTCAATATCTCGAACTCCATTTCAGATGTACCTCAGATCAAAATCAGATGGTTGATATCAGATCTCGAACTCCATTTCAGATTCCGAGATCAAAACAGACGGTTTGGGATGGATCTCAGAGCCCTGAGATCGGATTTGAAACCGCTCACGAACTGTTAAGTGGAAATTTCAAAGGATTCACGTGGGAAAACGATTAATCTGTAGTCTCCTGTGGGGAATCCATACTTTACGCTAGAGTTTGTCTGAATTTCAACGGTCTTAATTAGAAATTTAAATACTATCCGTAATCTATAGTATTTTTACCCTCAATAAAATGCCCATTGTAAAAAATATAGCACTATAGAGGATACAGGATAGGCTTCCTCCTGTGAGAGCAAAGAGGGGAACGTACTTGTCTATATCTTCAGTTTCAGAAGTAAAAAGTTTTAAAATGTTGCATATCTTTCTTTTTTTTTTTGTGAAAAGAGTCATGTCCTTTTTTATGAATTTCTCTACCATTTCTTTTCTTGTATTCTGCATTTTGTAACTTTGTTGCTTTTACTTTTTATTTATTTATTTGAGATATAGTTGAATTCAGAACTTGATGCTGCTATAAAAAATAAACTGCTTCGTAATCATATACAATTTGTTGACTCTGTTGTATTTATATTAACAACAATTATAAAATATTTATCGATTTCATTCATTTATATTTAATTATTTTAAATATATAAAATCAACTCAAGAAGGATGTTATATTTCTAAACACACAAGTAGGCTGTGTTATACTTAACAATTTCTTTAATTTTGTTATTTTGCAAAACCTTATTGAATTTAACAATGTGTTTTTGAGATTTAATTATTGGATTCTAAGAAGCTTCAAAGGAATGAAGAAGAAATGATCAAGATTGATTCAGAGGGCTTCTATATAGGATCATATTAATTGTATAGGTATAAATCAACATCTTATATTCTTCATAATTATGCAAGGAAGAGTTTCGACATTACGTAGAACCGTTATAACGATTCCCCAAACGTTATAATGATTCAATCCACATCTCAGTTCTCTCGCGTAGAATTTAGCAAAAGTTAACAGAGTGTATCGTTACGTAACGATTCATATATCGTTGTAACGATTCAATACACTCACAGAAAATATTCTAAGTCTTCTTGTGAGCAGAAATAAGCTAAAATTAACAGAGTGTATCGTTGTGTAACGCTTCATAAAGCGTTCAACGATTAAGGAAACGTATAACGATTACTTGAATCGTTATAACGTTCAAACTCATTAGACTTGTCGAAGTTGGTCAAACCAAATAAAGCGTTATAACGATTTTGTAAATCGTTCAACGTCTCGTTAACGTTATAACGATTCATCCTATGCATTTTTAAATCGTTATAACGTTTCAATTTAATTCTGACAAAGGTATTCTTGGAAAATATAAGACGTTATAACGATTTATGAATCGTTATAACGTTTCCTAGCGCAAGAATACCAGTTTCTCTGTTAATAACTCATATAAAAGGGATGTTCTGGGTGTAAAGAAATCAAGAAAGTTGTTAACATTCTTTTTGCAACCCAGAGCATTTTATTCTGCAAATTATTGAGCTGATTCTCTTCCTTTTGTAAATTACAAGAACAAAAGATTTTGATCAAGCCAAATTCATAGATTTTTGTTCAATCTTCAGTTGCTTTATTCCCTTGAGTGTTATCTCAAACTTGCTCTTTGAGCCTTAAGTGCTCATCTGTTGTTCTCTTTTTAATTACTGTATTTAGTCTTCTTGCACTTATTTTTGTGAAGAAGCTAAAGCTTTTGTAATTGTACCTGAATTTTTGAGCAATTAAGCGGCATCCCTTGGTTGTGGTGAGACCTTAGAGACGTAGGCATTGTTATAAATTTTCTTGAACTCCGTTAACATTTTACTTGTGTTCCTTATAATTTCGTACTTTGTTGGTAATAACCATCAATAATTACTTAGAATATCAGTGGTATCAGAGCAATAGGTCCAAAATTGTGGTTTTACCAATTTAAATGGCACCAAGTAGGCATATTAAGGAAACTCCGGTCTTTGATTCTTCATGTAAGAATTTTTCTTATTGGAAGAAATGCATGATCAACTACCTCAATATTATTGATGTATGGTCCATTGTTGAATATGGATATGAACCAAAATACAATACCACTACCCATAGTTTGACCACCGAATCTCAAATAGACAAAGGTCTAAATGATTGTGCAGTAAATGTCATACTTAACTCGGTAAGTGAACCGATAGCTCTAGTTTTTGGTAATATGACTAGTGCTAGGGACATGTGGTTGGCCTTACTAAATAGGTTTGAAGGTAATACTCAAATCAAAAGAACTAAAATTATGGGTCTTGAAACCAAATTTGAAAATTTCAAAATGGAAGACCATGAATCAATTGAAGAAATGTATAATAGATTGCTATCTATTCAAAATGAGTTTTCAGATTTGGGTGAGCCTCTAACAAATAATAAAGTTGTAGGCAAAAATTTTACGGGTGATGCTACGAAGAAATGATTCTTTCACACCGGATGAGTTGTATACTCATCTAAGATGCTTTGAAGAAAAACTGAAGCAAGCGGGAGATTATCATATTGAACCAAAACAAGTTGTATTTCCTGCTCAAAGCAATGTTAAACACTTTCACCCATCATCCTCACGTGAAAACTTCATTCAAACACTTGACCACGAAGTATCAAAAGATGCAATGCTTCTTTCCAAGATGTTTCAAGGGATGCTCAACTTTGAAAAGAAGTTCAATAAAGAGAGGGAGGAACATGACAAGAAAGTGATATGCTTCGGATGTCACAAGGAGGGACATACCATACACTCATGTTTTCTACTTTTCCCTCATCTTAAGGGTACCGAAGGAATAAATCGTCAAGACCGAAAAGACAAATTTGTCAAAGATACTTTTAAAGGTAAAAGGAAGGCAAAAGCTATGAATGCCATTTGGGATGTCGATTCAGATGATGATAACAATAATTCCGACAATGAAGCATCTCATTCTCAAGAAGCAAACTTTGCTCTCATGGCCATGGTGGAAGACATGTCTAATGGTATGGATGTGGAGACCATCATCATCTCCAAAAATATCACCGATCCTATCACCATTGAGCTTTTACGCAAGATAGCCGATTCTAAAAGGCCTAAAACTCAACAATCCACCATGGTGAGTGAACAACCCACCATTCAAGCATCTCTCAAACAACCATCTTCAGATTTGCTAGAAGAAGAAGTTAAGGTGGCTCCTTCAACATCAATATTGGAAGTTGTAAATGGACCAAAGGTGCCCCTCGTCTCAAGCACAATTCTTGAAGAAAAACTGGAATCACCACCTAAGGTAAACTATTTTGCAAATCTACCTAGTGATTGTGATGAGTCGGATAATGAGTTTGATTTATGCATGACTTCTTATCCAAGCAATTCTAGTAATACACATTTGTCTCATATTAGGACCTTTGCACATTTTGAGTCTTCCTCCAACATTCTTAAAGCAAGGATTCTTGAGCTAGAAAAGATGGTAAGCATTTATCAATCAAACATGGATGAGCTTGAAAGAACAAAATATGAATTATTAAAATGCAAAAATGAAAATACAATTTTAAATGTACAAATTCAAACTCTTAAAACTGAAAATAGGGCTCTCAAGACAAGTAGTGATTTGAGAGATATCACTAACTTGGATCTTGAGCTTATTTATGGAACAAGATATTTTCATGATAAGTCCGGTTTAGGGTATGTTAAAGATCCAATTTTATCAAATTTTAAGCTTAAAAGGAGCCCTACATTAAAAGGGAAGCAACCTAACATTGTTTTTACTAAGAATGCTAAACCTAATATGGGTAGGAATAGTAAACCAAACAATCATGCTTACCAATATAGGTATTCCAAAAAGAAAAACACCAAATCTACTTTTAGGCCAAAATGTGATAATAGAATATACCGTAGGGGTCCAAATGGTTGGTCTTATGCAATTGAAAATAAAAGGGTTTTTCAGAAAATCAAAAAGTCAAAGGTTGTATCCCAACAGTCCAAAAATGTTCAAATAAACATGATTTCAAAGGGAAAAACAAGCTTATCCAAGTTATCTAAAGCTCAAGAATTTACATCACATTTTAAGTCTCATTTTGTGCAAGAAAAATGTCATATTCCAACAAGGATATTTTATAACTATTGTTGCAAAATAGGTCACATTTCGTTGGATTGTGTTTTTAGGAGGATAAGCAACAAGAATGTTGTTTGGGTTCCTAAGATCACTACTTAGAGTATAAATGAGATATTTCTTCTCAAAAATACTACTAGTAAAAATTTTTTTTGGTGAAGAAAAATGTCAAGATATATATTAGTTAATTAGATTTATTTTTAATGACTAATATATTCTTGTAGGTATGTATGGTTTCTAGTGAAATTGCTTGGATAATAGATAGTGGATGCACTCATCATATGACCGGTAACAAAATGAATTTCAAAACTTTGCAACAATTCGATGGTGGAATAGTCACCTTCGGTGGTAATCAAGGTAAAATTATTGGTATAGGATCGGTAGGAAATCAATATATAACCATTACCAATGTATACCTTGTAGATGGTCTAAATTTTAATTTACTAAGTGTAAGCAAACTATGTGACAATGGGTATCATATTACATTTGATTCAAATGCTTGTAATCTCATTGATAATTCTACAAATAAATTGTTATATCAAGGAAAAAGAGATAAGAGCATGTATTATTTGTATCTAAGTCATTTTGAGTTTGGTGAAATATGTTTGAATGCCATATCATCCGACTCTTGGTTATGGCATCGTAGATTGGGTCATGTCTCAATGGATTCAATCAAAAAGTTGGTAAGTCTTGAATTAGTTAGAGGATTGCCAACAAAAAGATATGAACTCGAAAGACTATGTGATGCATGCATGCAAGGCAAGCATAAAAGATCAAGTTTCAAAGTCAAAGAAATGATATCTACTAAGTGTCCTTTGGAATTGCTTCATTTAGATTTATTTGGCCCAATAACCATCCCAAGTGTTTCAAGAAAAAGGTTTGTGTTTGTCATTGTAGATGATTATAATCGTTTTAGTTGGGTTATTTTTCTTGCCTCAAAAGATGAAACATTTGAGCAATTTGTCAATTTTTGTTATAGGGTAGAAAATGAAAAATCCTCTAAAATCGGTACTATTCGTAGTGACCATGGAAAAGAGTTTGAAAATACAAAATTTGATGAATTTTGCAATAAAAGAGGGTATAAGCATGAATACTCCGCTCCACATACTCCTCAACAAAATGGAGTTGTAGAAAGGAAAAATCGAACATTACAAGAACTTGCCCGAACTATGCTTCATGAGTATACTATTCCAAAATTTTTATGGGCCGAGGCGGTTAACACGGCATGTCACGTAGTTAACCGAGTAAGTCTACGTCCAATTATTAAGAAAACACCATATGAGCTATGAATTGGACGCAAGCTAAATTTGTCATATTTTAAAGTATTCAGTTCTAAATTTTTTATTTTGAATGAGGCACCAAAAGTTATCAAATTTGATTCAAAATCAATTGAAGGAATATTTGTAGGATATTCCTCCATAAGTAAAGCCTATAAAATCTATATACCGACATCACGGATTGTGGTAGAATCCGTGCATGTCAAATTTGATGAGTTTATTGACATTGGGGTCGAGAAGGGTTCATCTATTGTAGGTGATGGAGCTGAAAATATCCAAGCATTAAATGACAACCAAACCATAATTGTTGAAGATGAACAAGAACCTTCAACATCTCAAAAGGATTCAACAATTTTGAATGAAGAACAAGTTATCGAAATGGATCAACAAAGAATGCAAAATGCTTCAACAACTCAAGAGGAGCATAATGCATTAAATGATGATATCGGTGTAGAACACATTTTGCCATCTCAAGACTCAAATTATGAAGTTCCAACCGATATTCGAGAAGTGTCTTTTCATCCTCTTTCTAGTATAATTGGTGACCCTAGAGATGGTGTAAGAACAAGGTCAAAAATGAACAAAATGATTGCCCATTGTGCTTTTGTATCTCAACTTGAGCCCAAAAATTTTAAAGATGCCAATAATGATTCATATTGGATTTGTGCTATGCAAGAAGAATTGAATCAATTTAAAAGAAATCAAGTATGAGAATTTGTTCTAAGGCCAAATAATAGAGTAATTATAGGCACAAAATGGGTCTTTAGAAATAAACTTGATGAGAATTGGATAATTGTTAGAAATAAAGCTAGGTTAGTTGCCCAAGGATATACCCAACAAGCCGGTATTGACTTTGAAGAAACATTTGCACCGGTTGCACGTCTTGAATCCATTAGAATGCTTTTGGCATATGCATCACACAAAGGTTTTACATTATATCAAATGGATGTTAAAAGTGCATTTCTTAATGGATTCTTAGATGAAGAGGTGTATGTTCAACAACCACCGGGGTTTATTAACCAAACTTATCCTAATCATGTTTATAGACTCACAAAAGCTTTATATGGTCTTAAATAAGCTCCTAGAGCTTGGTATGAAAGACTTAGTTCTTTTCTTCTTTCAAATGGTTTTGTTAGGGGTCAAAATGACACTACACTCTTTATTAAAAGGAAAGGTAATGATCTTTTATTAGTACAAGTTTATGTTGATGATATCATATTTGGCTCTACTAATCCGGTACTTGCCAAGGAGTTTTCTTCTTTGATGGGCAGTGAATTTGAGATGTCAATGATGGGAGAACTTACATTTTTCTTGGGACTTCAAATTAAACAAATGAAGGATGGCATCTTCATTAGTCAAACCAAATATGCTAAGGAGTTGGTCAAGAAGTTTGGCCTTGATGATTACAAGACAAGCAAGACACCTATGACAGTTGATGCTAACCTAGGTGTAGATGAAGAAGGAAGATCAACTGATATACATCAATATAGGGCAATGATTGGTAGTCTTCTTTATCTTACGGCTAGTAGACCGGATATAATGTTTTCCGTTTGTTTATGTGCAAGGTACCAAGCAAATCCCAAAGAGTCCCATCTAGTTGCACTAAAAAGAATTCTAAGATATGTTAAAGGTACTCTTAATCTTGGATTATGGTATGGTAGACAAATCGAACTTAATCTCATTGGTTTTACCGATGCAGATTTTGCCGGTGATAGACTTGATAGAAAAAGTACTAGTGGGACTTGTCAATTTCTTGGGGGATCATTAGTGTCATGGTCTAGTCGTAAGCAAACTTCAAACTGGCTCTTTCAACATTTAGAGTACATTCGTCATGAAGTTGTTGCACACAAATATTATGGATGATACAAACTCTACAAGATTATAATTTACGCTTCCGCAAAGTATCAATAATGTGTGACAACACTAGTGCAATAATGATCTCAAAGAACCCTGTTTTACATGCACGTACCAAGCATATTGAAATTCGGCATCATTTTATTCGTGATCATGTTGAAAGGGGTGATATTGAACTCATACACATTGATACCAAAAATCAAATAGCTGATATATTTACAAAACCCCTCAATACACAACAACATTGTGAGCTAAGATTTAAATTAGGCATGCTTGAACTTCTTAGTAATTAAAGCTATAATATACATTCTTTACGTCTGTTTCAAAGCATAACTGTCATATTTGTCTTAAAAAGTTATAACGATTTCCCAATCGTTATAATGTTTTCTTTTGTTTCAAAACATAACTACCAATCGTTATAACGATTGAAGGATCGTTATAACGGTTCACAGAAAATGAATTCTGACAGAATGGGTTTATCACCAAAGGGGAGTTTTCAGACAAAAGTTTTAACCGTTATAACGCTTCAACAGACCGTTGGACGATTCGGGAATCGTTTCACGCTATATGAATCGTTATAACGTTTCATACAAAGTATTATATTTTTCTGACAGAGAAGGTCCCACCTGACAGTGACAGAACAAAACCGTTGTAACGGTTCCTTGGATCGTTGGACGGATCCTTAAATGTTATAACGACTGGGTAAAACGTTATAACGATTCAGAAAAACTGAGCAGCTTTCTGACCGTTACAGAATCTTCTTGATATCTGGATTATTGAAAGAGGCGCCTTTTGGATATCTTTCTTAAAGAGGCTCGTGACTGTTCATATTAACCTCTATTCTTATATTATAAAAGGTCTCCATTCCTTCTTTTCTTCTACTGAATACACAAGTTCAAACCTCTCTTCCAAGTTCCAACCTTTTCTTTCCAGAGTTTCTATCGTAACATTTTGTCTTCCACAAACTTTCTCAAATGGCTTCCTCAATTTCTGGACTCTCCCAATTCAATCTTCTTCTCATTCTTCTTGTGGCTATGGCACCAAAAATACCATTCGTTAAGAATAAGAAGCGAAAAATAGAAGAACAACTTCGTCGGGAACGGTTGAGTGCTGGAGTCGATCCAACCAAAGATCCCAGATTAAAATTCTATCCAACATCATCTGATCCCTCACGGCAAAATCAAGCAAGTGGTTCTTCTTCACAACCACCATCTCAACCTCAAGGGCTCGACAATCCCGGAGGATCATCATCTCAACCAATAATTCGTCAACCATCACCACTTGGTCCTCCTGTCACGTTTGAGTTTAAATTCAGTGGACAGCGATTCGAGATGAATGGGATTACTACTCCCGGAGGATGGTTCATGGTTTTACCGGATGACAAATATATTACTTCCCCGAATGATCGAAGAAACTGGTTTCTTTATCGATCAAACAATGCAGCAAGCTACTTCTTTGGTAATTTCAAAAACAGAAAAATTGCTGATTGTTATTTTTATCATAAGGGTGAAAATGGTAGAATGACTGACTGGGAAGATACTCAAATTGAGACCTATATCGGTTTTTGGCCATGAAAAACTATAATTGAGTGTAATGATGCATCTCATAAAATTATTACCCAATTGTTCTATGCCAACATGGAATTCATTGATGAACCATGGGGTTTTACTACACTTGTTTGTGGACAACCAATTGTAGTTATAATTCCACAACTTGTAAAGTGGTTTTCAACACTTGAAACCGGCGAACAAATTTATGCCTACCGAAAATGGCCAGAAAACACCGAGGGTACAATAAGAGAATATAAAAGATGGTTTGTACCTCGGTTGATAAATGATCGGGAAATTTTTGCAACTTCCTTACCGGCTGTACATCGGTTAGCCTTTCATTTTATTAATAACATTCTAACTCCAAAGGCTACCTTGAAAACCAATATGGAAATAAATTCCATTTTTTATTTGCGTCACCTTCTTTCCATGGATAGATAATTTTGTATTCCATTCATCATTATAAGTCATATGAAGCATGCATATCGGGTTAAGAATGCAAATTTATGATAAGCCTCATTTATATACTATATTCAATTAGGGTTTTATCTCAAAAACTATACATTTTATGTTAATTGTTAAGAATTTATTTAGTTTTTATGTCGAGTTCGAGATACTGCTGCATTTCTTGTTATTTTGCAGGTCATTGAGTGTAAACAAAGATGTTAACATGAGAAATAATGCTTGGAACGAGATGGGTCGGATTTACACGAAGAAATTAAGTTAAAAGCATTCCCATACCAAAATTGCGGACCGCAATTATCAATTGCGGACCGCAATTATCAATTGCGGACCGTAAATGCTCTCTGGTTCGTTCTGGAAAAAAATGCAAAAATTACGGACCGCAATTTTAAAATGTCGGACCACAATTTTTGGTGGCAGCGCGAATTGGCAGTTTTAAAGCAGTTTTCTCATTGGAATTAATAGATTTTGATACCCCTTCGTCCCGGACATCTCTCAACCGTCCGGAGAGGAGTTCCAAAGCAAGAAAGAAGAGGAAGAACACCATTAGAGGGAGAATTTGAAGAAGAACTCAAGAACCGGCGAGAAATCGTAGATCTTCTTGGTTTATTCTCGTTCTTTACTCTTTTCTCATGTTGTACTGTTGTTTAAATATGAATCTTGATACAATCTTTGACATGATTTGTGGCTAGACACCCTTCTAGGGGTCTAGGTGTAAACTCGATAACTCGAATGGTTTAATTTACTCGTTTGTTGATCTTTTAGTTCTTGTTGTTTGTGATTGCTGTTTTGTCTAAATTGAATGCCTAGTTTAATCAACTACATGTTACCCTAGAAGTGAAAGCGGAAACCGAAAGGTGGAACTGAATCTTCTGACCCAAAATAGTGATCTAGGTTGTAGGCCAAGTACTTAACCGTGAAATTTATTACCTAAGGGAAACCCTAGAAATTGTGTGAGGTACCGAAAGGCGAAGTACAAAATCTAGGTTATGCCAAAGTGACTCACTGATCTTAATGGGTTTAGACTTGTAAGGTGAAGTACTTAATCGTGAAACTCGAATTATTTAGGTACGGTATCAAGCCACGAAAGTGTAAATTTGGTACTAAAATCTGAGATTGAATCCCCGACAAACACTAGAACATATTAAAAGATCAAATTGAGTGAATTGACCAAACGAGTGAGAGTGAAGCCGAAAACCCCTAGAATCCTCAATCTGATAAACTCTCCAGTCATTATTGTTAGATTTATTTACTTTTAGTTTAATACAAAGCTCACTTTTGATTGTCTAGATTAGTGAAACTTGTTAGAACCGGTAATTCATCGTTGTCCTTGTGGTTCGACACCCCAACTACTACTTGACTAGGCCGTGCGTTTGCGGCTGAAATTAAGTATAAATTAGGGTATTTATTAGCTTAGCAAAATCTACATCAAGCTTTTTGGCGCCGTTGCCGGGGACAACGGTGTGAATATCGGTTCAACCTTTAGTAACTGAGACTAGATATTTCTTTTTAATTTTTATTTCTTTTATTTTCTTTTATTTTCTGTGATCTACTTGTTTGATTGCTCTTTCAGGACTCGATCTGGCCGGGCAATCAGGCCTCTTGGTGTACAGACGTAGAACCAAGGAGATAATTTCACTTCTTGAACAACCGTTTATTCATCTCGCCATCGAAGAATCAACCCAAATGGCGGAGAATGATGAGAACCGTCCTTTGAAGGACTTTGCTGCCCCAAAAGCAATTAGAATTCAACTAGGCTACACGGTGCCTAATGTAGCAGCAAATAACTTCGAGCTGAAACCCGCTCTCTTGAACATGCTCTCTCAACACATGTTCAACGGTTTAGCCCATGAAGACCCAAACCAACATTTGGCTATGTTTAAAGAACTATGTAATACGGTTAAAATTAATGGTGTTGAACCCGAGTCCATTAAACTTAGAGTATTTCCTTTTTCTTTAGGAGATAAGGCTAGAAATTGGCTAAGGTCATTAGATACCGGTACAATAAGAACATGGGACCAAATGTCTGATGTTTTTCTTTCTAAGTATTTTCCTCCATCTAAAACTTCTGCCCTTTGTGCTCAAATTACAAATTTCAGGCAAAGAGGAGGAGAATCTCTCAGCGAGGCATGGGATAGATACCAAGAACTGTTGCGTCTTTGCCCACACCACGGGCTCGAGAAGTGGTTCATTCTTCAGATTTTCTATGAGGGACTTGAGCGATCCTCTAAGCTAACCATTGATGCAAAGGCGGCAGAGGTAATTTGATGAATATGAGCGCCGGGATGCCTACAAATTGATTGATGAGATGGCATTAGGGCAGCAACAATGGAGCTCGGTGAGAGGACCCGTTCGAGGTGCACCGGTGTGATTGAGATGGACGTCTCAACCAAATTGGCGGACAATTGAGGCGATGCAAAAGAGCATAGACCGCTTGACCAACCAAAATATTTCAGCGGTACATCAATCACCTACTTGTGCTATTTGTGGTGGAGGCGATCACTTAGCCATAAACCGCAATTGGGGAAGATCTGCGCCAGGGGGATGCGGAGCAAGTCAATGTACTCAACAACAATTACCGCCGCAAAACAACCCTTACTCCAATTCTTACAACCCAGGATGGAGAAATCACCCAAATTTCTCCCAGAGAAACAACCAAGACGATCAACCCCAAAACCGAATCAAAGTTCCAATCGAACCGATCTAATCGGGGTACGGGCGGGGAGACAATTTGACCAAGGCGCTCGCGAAATCTAATTTGGAACAAATGATGGAAAAAATGATGTAAGAACAAGCGGAGTTCAGGCAGGACCAAAAAAGGGTCAACCAACAAGTGGCCGACCAAATTAGGGATCTAAGCATGAAAGTTGACCTACTAGCGACTCATGGGAAACTTTTGAAAACGCAAGTGGCGCAACCGACATCGTCGTCTTCACGCCAACATGGTCGGTACCGCTAAACCGGATTGCAATCCAAATGCAATCGTTAAGGCCATCACTTTGAGGAGTGGAACCGCATATGATGGACCCGAGGTGACTCAAGATGCGGAGTTCATGTGCACCGAAACAACCCGACTTCCGCCGAAAATCATGATGATATGGAGCAAGAGGTCGACAAAGGGAACACCAATGCGCCAACGCCGAATTAGGTAAAGGGGGACATACCGAGGTATGTACCCCCACACAGGTTTATTCCTTACCCTCAAAGACTTGTTAACATGAAATTGGATAAGCAATATGCTAGATTTGTTGAATTGTTAAAGAAATTGAATGTCAACATCCCATTTACCGATGTTGTCACTAAAATGCCGACCTATGCAAAGTTTTTAAAAGATATATTGTCCAATAGGAGGAAATTAGACGATGAAACGGTAACCTTGACTGAAAAAGTGAGCGCAATAGTGATGAATAAGTTACCCCCTAAGTTGCAAGACCCGGGTAGTTTTGCCATACCTTGTTCTATAGGCAGCACCAAATTCGACCGTGCTTTGTGTGACCTTGGGGCAAGTGTAAGTCTAATGTCAAAATCTGTTTTTGATAGGATTGGGGTTGGTGAGTTAGTGCCAACAAAAATTTCTTTACAATTGGCGGACGGATCAGTAAAATATCCGGTGGGGCAAGTTGAGGATTTACCTCTTCAAGTGGAAAAATTTTACATTCCGATAGATTTTATCATAATGAAAATGGATGAGGACCCCAATACACCTTTAATTCTTGCCCGGCCATTCTTGAATACGGCCGGCACCCAAATAGATGTTAGAAGGGGAAAACTCACATTTGAGATCTGAAAAGAAAAAGTCAAATTCGATATGTTTAAAGCTTTGAAATACCCCGCTAATGATGGTATTTTTTGCAGGGTGGACAAGATTGACGTGATTGTAAAAGAAAAATTTGAAAAACTATCAGTCGATGATCCAATTGACCGATTGATCACGTATCCCGTCGACGGTGAATTCGAAAGTTTTCTCGAACAAATGGAGTTGAAAATCTCAAAATCTGAAGAAAGGAGACACGAAACAGCACAACCAGCAGAAAATTTCCAAAATTGCGGACCGAAGGAAATATTTGCGGACCGCAAAAAGTGCACAAACGGAGGCAGAAAATTCCAGAGCCAAAATTGCGGTCCGAAGTTCGAAATTTGCGGTCCGCAATTTTGCCCAGCTATCACATTTTCAACTCCAGAAGGTTCAGACTCGACCCAAAACCCTCCAATCTCACCCAAGGTCGAGCTACAACCTCTACCATCCACTCTAAGGGTTGAAGTCTTTAATCCACTGACAAAGGAGAAACACAATGAAATTATGAAGGAAGAATCGAGAAAAACAGTGATAAAGCACGATGACTCGGTAAGCACTGGTAGGGCAAAAGATAAGGGCTTCCAGACATCGCATAAAAGATTACTGAAGAAATGTAAAACCGACTGGCTGAGTGCTCTCAAAGCGACGAAGAAATGAGTTTGTTGTGGACGAAAAAGACCGAGTGATGAGGGATTGAGTATTTCTCTCTCTCTACAAACCTCAACCCCCGCCTAGTGATTGAGGCACCCGCCTCAACCCCGCCCGCCTCCATTGTCTTCTTCCATTGTAAGTTCTTTATACCTTTCTTTTTTCTTTCACGCATTGAGGACAATGCTTTATTTAAGTTTGGGGGAGTATTTGGAACTTACTTGTATCTGCATAGCATGTAGTTGTTATTATTGTTGCATTAAGATTATTGCAAATTTTTTTTTTTTAGAAATTCAAATTTTAGTGGGTAATTTTGCAAAAAGTTTTGAAAAACCTTAAGAGAAATTTTAGCAATGGAGTAGTCTTGTTGGAAATTTTGGGAAATTGATTCGGAAATATACAAACTTTTCTAAAATAACAGGTGGTGAATGAAAAGAGTTCTTGGGTCCGAAAAATCAGAAAAGAATATGCCCTAGGAAGTTTCTAGAATGATGAGTGTTCAAGGATTGACATCCTCCCAAAATTTTTTATCAAACCTTGAAAATTCAATTTGTTTGTTTATTTTAAATGAAAAACTTAATTAAGAAAGAGTGCTTATGGCAAGTGTCGACCGGTGCTTCTAAAAAAAAAATCAAAAGGACCTGAAAATCAATATGTAAATCTTTAGAAGGTCCAAATTATCGAGGCATCATGGTTAAGAGTACACATGCCGTGACATTCGCAAACAAATAAAAAGAAAAATTCTGATTCAAATAAGATCAAATTAAGTCTCAAATGTGCTAGGGCGGTATTATGGAACTCCCTAACCCCCAACACGGCACGAGGCAGCCTCATGTGTGTATTTAGGGTTTCTTAATAAAACTTTGAGTTACACAAAAATAACCCGTGCGAGGTTCAGGATTAACACTCTAATTTTTCTTCTTTTATGGATTTGCTTGGTTTCATTTCATAGTTGAGGGGAAGGAAAAACTTTAGTGTTCATCATTTTTTGGAAAGATTTTAGGGCATTACATTGAAAGTAAGAGTTTGAGGTAAAACTCCTCGAGTAAAATACCACGTGTGAAGTCGGAAATAACGAACAATTCTCAAAGCTTTTGCCAAAAACTCCAATTAATGACCGAACAAATTTGAAAGGATTTGTCTTAGGATTAGTCACCTCTTTTTCAAACAACCCACAACCTTTTACATGTAGGTTAGATTTCCTTAGAACTTTGCTTAGTTTAGAGATGTACCCTAGGTCTCCGACTGAATCTTGCTTAGGGACAAACAAGGTTTAAGTTTGGGGGAATTTGATAAGCCTCATTTATATACTATATTCAATTAGAGTTTTATCTCAAAAACTATGCATTTTATGTTAATTGTTAAGAATTTATTTAGTTTTTATGTCGAGTTCGAGATATCTTGCTTGCATTTCTTGTTATTTTGCAGTCATTGAGTGTAAACAAAGATGTTAACATGAGAAATAATGCTTGGAACGAGATGGGTCGGATTTACACGAAGAAATCAAGTTAAAAGCATTCCCATACCAAAATTGCGGACCGCAATTATCAATTGCGGACCGCAATTATCAATTGCGGACCGCAAATGCTCTCTGGTTCGTTCTGGAAAAAAATGCAAAAATTGCGGACCGCAATTTTTGAAATTCAGCCTGGCAATTAATTGCGCTTTTAAGCGGTTTTCTCATTGAAATTAATAGATTTTGATACCCCTTCGTCCCAGACATCTCTCAACTGTCTGGAGAGGAGTTCCAAAGTAAGAAAGAAGAGGAAGAACACCATTAGAGGGAGAATTTGAAGAAGAACTCAAGAACCGGGCGAGAAATCGTAGATCTTCTTGGTTTATTCTTTTCTTTACTCTTTTCTCATGTTGTACTGTTGTTTAAATATGAATCTTGATACAATCTTTGACATGATTTGTGGCTAGACACCCTTCTAGGGGTCTAGGTGTAAACTCGATAACTCGAATGGTTTAATTTACTCGTTTGTTGATCTTTTAGTTCTTGTTGTTTGTGATTGCTGTTTTGTCTAAATTAAATGCCTAGTTTAATCAACTGCATGTTACCCTAGAAGTGAAAGCGGAAACCGAAAGGTGAAACTGAATCTTCTGACCCAAAATAGTGATCTAGGTTGTAGGCCAAGTACTTAACCATAAAACTTATTACCTAAGGGAAAACCGAGGAAACCCTAGAAATTGTGTGAGGTACCGAAAGGCGAAGTACAAAATCTAGGTTATGCCAAAGTGACTCACCGATCTTAATGGGTTTAGACTTGTAAGGTGAAGTACTTAATCGTGAAACCCGAATTATTTAGGTACGGTATCAAGCCACGAAAGTGTAAATTTGGTACTAAAATCTGAGATTAAATCCCCGACAAACACTAGAACATATTAAAAGATCAAATTGAGTGAATTGACCAAACGAGTGAGAGTGAAGCCGAAAACCCCTAGAATCCTCAATCTGATAAACTCTCCAGTCATTATTGTTAGATTTATTTACTTTTAGTTTAATACAAAGCTCACTTTTGATTGTCTAGATTAGTGAAACTTGTTAGAATCGGTAATTCATCCTTGTCCTTGTGGTTCGACACCCCAACTACTACTTGACTAGGCCGTGCGCTTGCGGCTGAAATTAAGTATAAATTAGGGTATTTATTAGCTTAGCAAAATCTACATCAATTTACCATATGGAAATCTGATTTCTAGAATCCTTCGGTTGCATTTAAGGGATATACCGCAAAGAGATAGGATTCATCCCACCAATTTGTTTCATGAATTGTCAAATCTTGGGTGGGTTAATAATTCAATTGGTACTCCACCTGTATGGACTCCAAATCATAAGTATCTGATAAATAGTTGGATAAATGATCCAAATGCTAAGGTAAACCAATATAGTGACCCTAATTCGGATGAACCTTTCTTGGAAACCGAACCAACTCAAGAAGCCGAAACCTCTTCTCAACCTTCTTCATATCCCACCATGCCGACTTTCACTTTTGATTCGGCTTATCAAACCTCATTTGATCCCTATCTTGCTCCTCCACAAATTGGTTCTATGCAAGATTACCTTGGCTATATTGCTCAATCTATGTATCAAATGAATTTGAATCAACAAGTGTTTCAAAACCGTGTGAACAATGACTTTGCAAGTATCAACAATGAAATTTCTGTTCTTCAAGGAAATTTAACCCGTATGGAGGATTGACAACTTAACCTTCAAACAAATTGGGTTAATAAGTATGAAAGTTGGGTGGATAATACGGGAGACATGGATTTTGATTTGGAACCGGGTAATGTTCATATGGAGATGGCTGCTGATCCTGATATACGGGGTCACGAGGATAACGAGGAAGAAGAAGATGAAGTTGAGGCTATGGATGAACAAGAGGTTACATTCACCACTCCACCGGATCAAGCTTGAAAACCTATTTTCTATTTGTTATGAACTCTTGTCTTTCATTTTTGGCTTTACCATTTTTGTGCGATGAGAGTTATGTTTTGATTATTGTAAGTTTGTATGTTATAATTTGTTTTAATTACTCCATGTCTATGTAATGCCTTAAATATTTATGCTTGAATATTTTTGATATGTTATTACTTATTTATGATTCAAGACATTATCATTGTTTTTTTTTATATGCACCAATTATATGAAGATACTACTAGAAAAACACTCCATAGTCGCTGTAATTTCGACACAGATTATTTTTTGTATCTAAGCACGCATTATAAGGCGCTACCCCCGCTAGACATAGTAGCGGAGTAATTAGCGAGATGTTTATTTTTTTTCTCACGCGCAACCCTAGTAGCGGTTCCTCTCTATCTCGTACAATTGTACCCCTAATTCTGATTTTCAACCTCTTCCCAAAGCTTTTCACACGTTCTCTAACCTCCGTCTATGCAGTTCTTCATTTTTGTACGCTTCTCCAATATTTGTTGCTCTCTAATATTCGCCCAGGCAGCCACCCATGACCCAACCCCACCTGTCTCCTCTCCGGCACCTCTACCAAATACCTTCTTGGCCTATTCTCGATGGACCTTCTTCTCCCTCCCTCTCACTTTTTGTTCTTGTTCTGTAGTAAATCTTCAATCCAACCCTAGAATGTCTGATTGGGGATGGTACCGTGCTCCTCACCTTCAAAGCTCCCCTCTAGGCCATCCTATTAGTTTCTTGAAATTGGGTCTGAAACTTTAGTTGGTTGCCGCTATTAGTTTATTGTGTTTTTTCTTCATGAATGTGCAGGTCAGTCCCCTCTATGTCCCTTAGCATGCTTCCTCAACTCGCTCAAATTCCAAATAGTTTTGAAGAAATTTCTTTATGTAATTGCTTGTATTTGGTATTTATTTCTACAAAGAAAAGTGTTTTTCCATTTAGAGATACTTTATCAATTCGTATTAGTATTGTGCTGTTGTGAATACAATTTATTATCTCTTATAATCACATAAACTCGCATATACTAATTTTCATTGCTTGAAATGTGTTAGTGTTGCAAAGAATTGTTAGTCCAATCTATTTCTACACTAAAAATTCTCATATACTAATACGCTACTCAATTTCCATATTCATAATTCATTTTCAGACAAAATTAGTACCAAAGACAAATTGTACCACCTTAACATTAATGTCGGTAATTTCACTTCTTATGAGAAGATGGATTAAAGATTATAGACATGAATTTGATCAGTCTTTTTTTTCTCAAACAATTGAGTTTGATGACCAACAGTTTCTATTATTTTTTCCTAATTGATTCATTTAATTTCTATGATAGTTATTATATACATGTTGTTCCCTTCATGCAATGTTTTAAAATGCGGTCTGCATATAAATGCTTACGCAGTTTGAAAAATCTTGTGAGGCAAGCAACATTACTTGTAAGAGTAAGAATTTTATCCGATTGGCCATATAAAATTAATGACCTTATTCTGTAATGTTCGGCTAAACCTTTCTAAAGAATCATATTTACTTCATAAATTTTGGTATTTTCAGAGTACACAGTTGTAGAAAGGGGGAAACAAGATATTTAATTGCAGGAAGATTGAAAGGGCAAATTATTAAGCAAACAAAACTTATTAACATTGAAAATTTTTAAACCTCCAAATAACAGTGAGTGCAAAGTTAATAGAAAATTACAAATGGGAATTAACCGAATGTGAACATTAATAATGCATTATGCTATTATCCAATGGAAATTAATCAGCAGAGAATAAATGAAGAAACTAATATAGATCATAGTTTGTCCCTATGTTTTTCTTAACAAAAATAAACAATCAAATATATTTAATTTAAAATTACTAACTAACAAGCAAATTGCTTTTCTGTAGAATGGTCATGAAAGCAAATTGCTTCCACCACCATGCCCACAATGCCAGTTGCACATCATCAGGCAGCACATTCATGGTCATTTTTTAGCTATTTCAACTGGTGTTGTCTCAGTTGTCAAGCCTCAAGAGCATAACTTGGCTATCAGTTGTGGTTGTTGCAACATCCTTTGGCCACTCTTTTATTAGTTTGGGTTTGTGTAGTGGTAAGTTGGCTTCAAATGGAGAGTTCAGGGGGACTTTTTCTGATACAGTAGAGCAAACCCTGGTGATAAGGCATTTAACGTGCTTCTGGCACTAGGAAACATGGCCTTTGCATATACATTTGCTGACGTTCTAATAGAGATCCAGGTATTTACATTTTTCAAGATTTTCTTTTTCATGTTCCTGGTCCTTGGGAAACAATTCACTGAATAATGAGCCCACAAAATATGAAAAAGAAAGAGAATTCTTTGTTGTACTGATGCATTGATACCAGGTCAGGTTTTTTTTCTGTTATTTCCTTTTATTTTTGTTGTATCAGGTCTAATTTTGTTTAACTATTTCAGTAATGGTACCAATAATTCTAATAATATTGTTATTTACCAACTGACGTCGGTTATGTTTTCCAACAAATTGTTGTTGTAATTCTTTGACCTTTTTGGCAAGAATGCAATGCCTTTGTCCCATGCTAGTCTGAATACGTCAGACTTATTACTGGTACGAAAGCACCAATCAGTAATGGATCTGTAGTACCCAAAATTTGTGCAGTTACTTTCTTACTTTCTCTTAACTGCAATGTCAGATAGATGGACAACAAAAATAGGTTTATATAAGCAATGGGATACTTTGTTACTAACTACAACTTTAATCAATTATATAGGTATATGCACAACCAATATTTGCAAGGCTAGAAAGCTTCATAGCATGCCAATGGTCAGAGCCCAAATTTCTGCACAAAACATACTATATTGGATCAGTAAATGTCTCTATTCTGAGTTTAGTACTCCAAACAATAATTTTGATCATGTTTACGACCTTGGTCGCAATGCTGCTGCCATTCTTCAATGTTGTTCTTGGGTTGATCGGGACACAATGTACAAATGCTAAGGAGTTATGTTTTGATTATTGTAAGTTTGTATGTTATAATTTGTTTTAATTACTCCATGTCTATGTAATGCCTTGAATATTTGTGCTTGAATATTTTTAATATGTTATTACTTATTTATGATTCAAGGCATTATCATTGTTTTTTTTTATATGCACCAATTGTATGAAGATATATAGGGGAGCAAAGATTGAGGGGGAGCTCAATTTTTTTTTTAATTGTGCAATTCAATCTTTTTGTTTGTTTTACAAAAAAGGGGAGAAATGTTTTTGCTCAATCAAATCTTCATATATCTGATTTTGCAAAACAACAAAAAGGGGGAGATTGTTATACTTAACAATTTCTTTAATTTTGTTATTTTGCAAAATTTTATTGAATTTAACAATGTGTTCTTGAGATTTAATTGTAGGATTCTAAGAAGCTTCAAAGGAATGAAGAAGAAATGATCAAGATTGATTTAGAGGGCTTCTATATAGGATCATATTAATTGTATAGGTATAAATCAACATCTTATATTCTTCATAATTATGCAAGGAAGAGTTTCTGACACAGAGAACCGTTATAACGATTCCCCAAACGTTATAATGATTCAATCCACATCTCAGGTTCTCTGTGCGTAGAATTTAGCAAAAGTTAACAGAGTGTATCGTTACGTAACGATTCATATATCGTTGTAACGATTCAATACACTCACAGAAAATATTCTAAGTCTTCTTGTGAGCGAAATAAGCTAAAAATTAACAGAGTGTATCGTTGTGTAACACTTCATAAAGCGTTCAACGATTAAGGAAACGTATAACGATTACTTGAATCGTTATAACGTTTCTGAAACTCATTAGACTTGTCAGAAGTTGGTCAAACCAGTCAAAGCGTTATAACGGTTTTGTAAATCGTTCAATGTCTCTGTTTAACGTTATAACGATTCATCCTATGCATTTTTAAATCGTTATAACGTTTCAATTTAATTCTGACAAGGGTATTCTTGGAAAATATAAGACGTTATAACGATTTATGAATCGTTATAACGTTTCCTAGCGCAAGAATACCAATTTCTCTGTTAATAACTCATATAAAAGGGATGTTCTGGGTGTAAAGAAATCAAGAAAGTTGTTAACATTCTTTTTGCAACCTAGAGCATTTTATTCTGCAAATTATTGAGCTGATTCTCTTCCTTTTGCAAATTACAAGAACAAAAGATTTTGATCAAGCCAAACTCATAGATTTTTGTTTAATCTTCAGTTGCTTTATTCCCTTGAGTGTTATCTCAAACTTGCTCTTTGAGCCTTAAGTGCTCATCTGTTGTTCTCTTTTTAATTACTGTATTTAGTCTTCTTGCACTTGTTTTTGTGAAGAAGCTAAAGCTTTTATAATTGTACCTGAATTTTTGAGCAATTAAGCGGCATCCCGGTTGTGGGTGAGACCCGGAGACGTAGGCATTGTTATAGCCGAACTCCGTTAACATTTTACTGTGTTCCTTATAATTTCTGTACTTTGTTGGTAATAACCATCAACAATTACTTAGAATATCAGACTGTATGAGGAGAAAGAAGAGGAGATGAGCGGTTAGATATTGATAGTATTTTGGAAAATATGAAATTATATTTCTAAGTACACACATTTTCAATTAAAATTAAATAACAATTGTATAAGATCCACAAATATCTAATTCTATTGAGTTTGTTGTGAAGTAAACTAAAATTTAATTTTGAATTGATAATTTTCTAATTTCCCAACTTTATAGCATTTACCTAATTTCCCCTATAAATTATGCCATCAATTGATCCTGAAAAATTCTTTAGTTTCGAATTTTCGTCGTCTTATCACGGTCATATTTTTACTACTGACATTAATTCCCCAACCCCCACCAACCCCCCCCCCCAAAAAAAAAAAAAACAACCATGGTCCAATTCAGAGGAGTTTATGAGTGCTTGTCAGCATGCTTCATATGTTCACTTCGTTGAATCAGCAGATAAACACACACAACCACGGGTTCTGTCACAGCTCTGAACTTTTAAGAAAAATATGGTGTGGGTTTATGGGCCGTGGGCTCTCATGAGAGTGCGTTCAAATTTTAATGATCTGCATATATTGAAATTGGGATGGATTACTTTGTTCTTTTTTATACACTTACGAGTCCTGCTACTTGCGTGAAATTATACACAGGAAAAACTTCACCTTGAAATTGAATGTATGTACATATTTCTTTTAGAAGGAATCCATCATCAGCTCTGAAATCAACTTTTGTCTCTTTTACCAAGTTCTTCATATATATTTTCTTACTTAAAATATTTTATCTCCTAATCTTATTTTATTACTAACACTAACCAGAAACTTGGTGCATAATTGACCCCAAATAGGCAAATATCAAAGCTCTATCTTTGTCCTGGTTCATTTTATTTAACTTTGCATTCTAGGCCAGGTGGCAATATTGTATCGGGCAACAAGTACCCAGCACCATTAATCACCAAGTAGTCCTTTTTTCCACAAATTTTTATGAGAGGTTTTAAGGATAAAAAATCTTGAGGTTATTGTATTAAGATGAATCACCCCCATTAATCTTAATCTAATTATCTTTTTCTTTGTGATACAAAAATTGATAGCGCGTAGTTGGAATTTTCTTTAGTTTTTACACAAAGAAAGAACACTCAACAACTTATTCACTTTAATATCGTTTCTATGTGAGATGAAATTTAATTTCATGCTAGAATTATGTTAGAATTAGGGTGTTATCCGGATTTCTCTTCAAAAATATTTATTACAAATCATTAAAATAAAATACTTATTACTTAGAAATTTATTTGTAACCACTGCGAATATATTCAAGGATAAGCCCAGCCATGTGTCTGAACTTATTTTTCAAAAATACATCTTCAATAGTAATTTTATGTTTAAATTTAATATAAATATAGTATAATATGAATTTGTGTCTGGATTAAATTAAGATATTAAACTTGTGTACCTAGGATATTTCTGAGTCTTTGATTCAAATTCAATGGGCTCAGTAAATCAAAATAAGTCTGTTTCGGCACATTGTTTCATTTTTCTGTGACTTTTTTGATGGTGTTAAAATTACAAATCAATCACAGCAACCAAAATAGAAGTTCAACAAAACAAAGAAATAAAAATATCTGAAAGCAAAAAATATGACTGAAAGAAGTGTAATGTTGGAGCTGCATTAATTATCTCCAGCATCTGGGAAGGAGTCTCCCTAAAATGCTTTGAGATTTGGTAATTTCCTCATGAATGTATAATTTGGGAATGGGTGAGACCAAGTGGCAGTAGTCTCCTCCTCTCCTGCAACGCCTCTCTATTGCAGGGCATCCTCTGATGCGTAGATACCAAAGGGAAGGGAGGCGTTGTTGGAGACCTTTGGGGAATGAATCTAGTCCTGGGCAGTTTAGAATCATCAGGCGCTCGAGAGAGGGGAGGTGCCCCATATTATCCGGCCATGCTCTGAGGTTGGCGCAACCAGAAACTTCCAGTCTCTTAAGCTCTGCGAGATCGGTCAACCCAGCCAGCACCCCTTCCCGTGAAAGTTTAGGACATTCTTCTATCCATAGAGTCTTGAGTGATGTGGAACAACTAGGGATTTGCACCAGCTCTGGACAATTTTTTACAAATAGCGTTTCCAACTGTGGTATTAGTATTGGTGATGATGACACCGGCATTGACAACGAACCAGTAAATTTCTCGCACTCGTTAAAATATAATGTTCTCAGACATTTCAAGTTCCTCAACTCGTCTTGTGGCCAATAAACAAGACTTTTGCATGATTGAATTTTCAAAAATTCAAGAGCTACAAATTGCTTCCAGAATCCTAAAGTTCCCAATTCGGTCCGCCCAGGGCCATAGCCACACGACAAGAAACAATTGCTTGCTACTATAGTTAATTTACAAAGTGAATTATTTGTTGCGCAGCTTTGCTCACCTTCCTCTTCCTCTTTCAGAGGGTTAACATTTTCAAATCCCTTGATACTCATTTCATCAAGAGTCTTGGGAAGTCTAAATGCATCAGTTTTGTGGGAGGAAATCTATTTTTATATCCAGATTGGAGGGCATGGGTACATTTGAAATTTGACGTAACTTTATAAATCTAGAATCCAATACGGTTAGTCTCACAAGTAAAGGAGCGTGAATTGGAACATACTTTAGCTTAGGGACACGTATCTATTTCCAAGGACTCAAGATTTGGAAAATTTATCATTTTAATATTTCTTTCATGCCAACCCTCTAAGTTTGGCATTTTCACCATCTCCAATTTCTTCAAACTTGGGAATATCACATCAGCATTTTTACATGAGCCAGTAACAATGTATGTTAAACTCTTCAATTCCTCCAAATGTAGTTCCTCCAGAAAATGCAACTGCAACACGGGTGAAATTTCTGCATAATTGATGCACTTTGTCAACTTTAGTCTCTTTAGATTTTTCATAATCAAAGATTCCTTCATCCATTTTGGAAAACTAGAACCACAAAAACCTTCAATGGTAAGAAATTTTAGCTCGTTGTGAGGTTTAAGGACTTCTAGTACTGCTTGGTCATTTTCTCACTTGTTTCTCTTAATTCTCCCTCCCACCTTAGTTCTAGAGAATATAAGTTAGACTTTGCAGCAAAGTTTGCTTCTTCAGCATCCCCTTTATCTCTTATTTTCTCAAGCCCACTTAAGCTCAGATGTCCACAGAGATCGTTTAAATTTTTCAGTTCTCCAATGCTACCACCTTTGTTAGGATCGACTATATACTTTGTAAGAGTCTGCAAACACTTTAATTGTCCAAGACCAATTGGCATCCACTTTAAATTATTACAACCCATAAATAAATATGTCTTAGATTAGTCATGTATCTCATTCCATTCGGCAAGCGCTCCAAACTACTACAATTGTTGAGAAATAGACGCCTTAGGTTAGTCAAGTATCTCATTCCTTCTGGTAGTTCATAAATTTTTGAATAAGAAACACTTAGTGTTTGAAGATTGTATAACTTGCTAATGGATTCTGGGAGGGCATGCAAGTTGATGCACCAAGAGAGATCGAGATATCTTAAGTGTCTCATGTATCCCAATTCTTTTGGGAGTGAAATGTCCCTTATTCTAAATCGTAATGCTCTCAAGGAACTTGATTTCAATAAATAAGAGTACTTCTTGGCTTGTTTTAGTGTATCATTTACCAAAAATGTACGAATATTGGGGAATTGCTTCAGGACAGAGGCTTCCATGCTTGAGTAACCAAGTGATAGTAAATGTTGAACCTCCTCTTGAGTTGTTTCTGAATTGTTCTGTTTAATCTGAGTAGAACATTTCTCTCCTGCAACTTGTGTTGCTAAATCATGCATAAGATCATGCATCTTGCACATGGTTGAACTATAGTCTCTTTTTTCTTCATATTCGATATTCTGAAAGAAAGATCTCGAATAAAGCTCATTAAAGATGTGTCGACCTTTATCTTCAAGATCCATTGTACCATCAGTAGGGATGAAATCGTTAGCCATCCATAGTCGAATCAGTGTATCTCTTTCAATAAGATAATCTTGTGGGAATACTGCACAGAACATGAAGCATTGCTTCATATATGATGGTAAATGATCATAGCTTAATTTAAGAAGAGGTAAGATATTTTCAGAAGATGCCAAACCCTCCCATATTTTATTATTTTCTGCTACAACACGCCAATCCTTTATATCTGGCTTAGTTCCCATTAGACCTCCCATTGCCTTCACTGCAAGAGGCAACCCTCCACACTTGCGTACAATGTTTCTACCAATTTCAAGTAGTGCCTCTGATGGTTCTTTAACCACTGAACCAAAAGCCCTCTTTTCAAATAATGTCCATGAATCATTTTCAATTAATTTTGCCAAGTCACAATCTGGCAATGTCCCCATAATTGAAGCAACTGTCTTACTTCGAGTTGTCACTATAACCACACTCCCTGCGTTCGCCCTAGAAGATAACAAGGTTTTCAACTCCTCCCATTTCTCTCTTGCTTCATTCCATACATCATCTAAAACCAGTAGATATTTCTTCTTGTCCAGAATTTCATGTAATTTTTGTTGTAACACCTCCTTACTGGATGCAGATATATCTCCTCCCTTTTGAGCTGCTTGGATTATTAGCTTGAGGATATTAACAATATTAAAATCGGTTGACACACAAACCCACATGAGCAACTGGAAGCGTCCTTTGACCCCCTCATGGTTAAAAACCAATTGGGCCAGTGTAGTCTTACCCAACCCCCCCATGCCAACTATGGCAAGGACTGAGATGTCATCTCTCTCTCGTTGTGGGTCCAGTAAAGCATTCACAATCTCATCTCTCTCACCCTCCCTGCCAATGACCTCTGACTCCATAACAGATGATTGTGTTTCTCGATCAATGATATTTACAGGACGATGTGTGGTGAAATTGAATTGGTTCATTTCTGTCACAATTTCATCAATCTTCCCTAAAACTTTTGTCAGCTTGTTACTAGCTTTGTAACGAAACAAAACAGAATTTTCATCGGTAAAGAAGCCCTTTATGACCTGCAATAATAACAGTACTTATTTTTGCAATTTTTTTGAAACCGTGATTGTAAATTGTTCGATCTAAATGAATTAATTATTTAGTGGAAGATTAGATTTGAGTTGTTCAAAAGGTAGTGAATAAATAAAAGAAAACGCCAAAACGATACATAATCATCCAGAAAAATGTATGGAATTGTAGGAGACTGGTTCCGGATAATAAGTTGAGAAGCGAACTTATTAACTACCTCAAATATTTTGGAACCTTAAGTTAGATCCAGTTATTCTGCCAGATCTAAGTAATTAAGCCTTTTTCTTGTTAGTTTTGAGTTACCAAACTTTCACTGAGTTCATTAGGTAATCCTTGCAGGGAAGAGAGAATTATAAAGTTGTCATTTACCATGGCCTTAGCTGAGATAAACGGACGCTGGCTGATTGCATTCTGGCGAAGGGCCTCATACTGGAAGTCATCCAACACATCCATTGCTTCATGCGCAGCAGCATCCAGCTCCTTCATCCATCCCTTCACCGCTGGGTTCTCAACTCCGCGCACTTCTGCATCACTGATCTTTTCTTGGATGGCCAGGAGCTGCCGGCAAAGCTTCTTTCGGCTCTTTTCCAAGCCCCAGAGCTGGCATATCTTTTCTATCAGCAAGTCAGCGCCCTTCTCGACTAGAACTGAGATCAGGGGAGACAAATCCATGGTTGCTAGATATGCTTTCACAACTTGGAGAGGACTTGGAAGATGCGGGCAATCAGTGTAGTAATCAACAAGACTACGGTGCTGCTACCTTATTAGCTCAATTATTGCATTCCAGACTAAAAGCTAAAACTGGGCACCGTGGAAATGGTCTTGCACTGTTTGTATAGACTACACTGATACATTGGCCAGTGGCTTCTTTTTGTCGTTGTATATAGCACTTGGCATTCAATCTCTGCCACGTCTTTCAATTTCAGTTGCTAATACTAATAGACGCTATGGCCCCTGTATGTGCCACGTTTTTCAATCTCTGCCGCGTCTTTTAATTTCGATTCCTTTTTGCCGTTGTATTTCATTTCCATGTTCCAACAAACGCAAAAAATTGAAAACACAGACCAAGACCAAGCATAAAAAATATGTTATCATTTCTTTCTACAAGTACACTTACAACTTACAAGATCAAAATCACAAGCTATGACTAAATTGAAATAAATATTCTTGTCTGGATATTAACTCCATAAAACCAGACAAGAACTAGCCAATTTCAAACTAAAATATTGTGCTCCACAATTATTCTTGTGCACAGAAAGGCCTACGAGAAATATGATTAATTTGCTCTTCCGTACGGATAATTTAGCTTTGGATACAAGAAATAATGTCACATAAAACAGAAAACACCATTACAATATCCATAAACATTATATGTCACACCTAAATCAATAGAATAATGTTTGAGGATGACAATCGTTACGAGCACACAAAGACATACATAAACATAAAGTTAAAAAATACAGTACAACTCATTCATTTATCATAACGATATAATAAAAGTTCATAAATATATATATATCACGATAAATAATATACAATATCAGAGTTTTAAAGTAGAAAAATAAATAATACAAAATAAAATTATGCCGAGAGGGTAACTAATAAAACAAAAATATAATTAATTATAGTAATTTAGGTATCAAAGTTGAACAATAAAACAAAAGAGAAGATATTTGAATTTCTATGTATTCATTATATTATTGTTGTCTCTTGTACAACATGAGAAGAGATACTTATATCAAAACTGAAGCTAATCTAACTTAACTCTAGTTACATGTTTATCTAACTATGATTAAGATAAATGTAAGAAGCGTGAGTGTTTGTTATTCATTCGCTGAGCTGTTCAGACAGTCTCTGTTGTATAAGGAAATGGAGGCATCCATTGTATTCTTAACAAAAGTTATTTTGTTGTAACATTTTAAATATTTTGAAATTTTAAATAATGAACTAAAATATTAATAAAATAAAAATATATGTCAGATTTCATCTTCTTTGAAATATTGATCTGTGGTATATTGTGGTATATTGCACCACAAGTTTCCGAGAAATGATTACGGACTACGGCCTGTTGACAATACGGTCACCAAATGTTCAACCGGATTTTGTGAACTGCAACAAAAAAATCCTGCATATTATGATCTTATGATGGCATATCTGAAATTATTTTCAAGCAGAATCCAGTGGACTATTTTATAATAATCTTTTTAGGGCCCACCACCTATGTGAACTGGAAACAAAATCGTTAGACTAACTTGATCTCTATCTGCGGTTTGTTCTAAGTTGTAAC
This sequence comes from Schoenoplectus tabernaemontani, assembly GCA_037127355.1. Lineage (NCBI taxonomy): Eukaryota > Viridiplantae > Streptophyta > Magnoliopsida > Poales > Cyperaceae > Schoenoplectus > Schoenoplectus tabernaemontani. The sequence continues at coordinate 24,619,310 of CM073756.1, forward strand.
CCTCATGCTGGCATCTATTATCCCTGAACTAAAAAATAATAAAAGATTATCTCTTCTCTGTTCATGTCGCGATAACTCACGTCTCTTTATTTAATAATGTCTCTGTGCATGAATAGATGGATACGAAGGTATAAGAAGAAGAAAAATTCCTCAAAAAAATAAAAATAAGGAGAAGAAAAATTGATGCACAACAAATCAATATTTTATTATAATTTTCAATCACACCTCAATATATGTGCATGACATATATAACTACGTCATCACTGAATGTAACTGCAATCATGATATGATAGTATAAAAAAAAAATAAAAACAGTTCCTCACATAAACTATAGTCAAGTGACCCCCTTAAATTTAATTATCTAGAATACATCGTTTCACTTTTTAGTATGATGCAATATGAAACTAAATTATAATATAAATAAAGGACGCATAAAAAAACAGAAAGAATAATTATAGCTCCTTAATTTGTGATGATATTCGCTACTCGTAAAAAAAAAGCAACTTCCTACTCATCGGGATCGGACGGTAGAAGTATATTCATCTCTTCGGAATTCATGCATGCACTTTTCAAAGTATTTACCATCGTCGGATTTACAAGCAAGATGCAACTCGTTTTTCAAACGAACAAGAGATTCTTACCCCTAACTTAAATCCCTAACTTATGGAGTTTTCCAAGATGAAATTAGTTCTGTCGACTTAGGTATTAATGAGATCCCAAAAATACAGAAATAGTAATGGCAGCGACAATAATACTAATATCATCATTGTTAACGATCTTAATCATTATTGTTTATTTTTAAAGTTATAGTGTTATTTATGTAATTTATTGTTATTGTTTGGTGTCATAGCTTTATATAAGAAAATGTGACTCTTATGTTTCAAGGGTGAAGACTGCATTTACTTTATACCGTTGAAAGTTTTTGTTAGCACTGTAGTTGTTTAATACATTAGTCTAGTACGACATTTAAGCATTAGTATTTTAACAATAAATATGAGTAAAGCTTCCTAATAACACTTAGTTCTCCAATATTTTTAATTAAAATATATATTTTTGACTATTTATTGTTTTTAAAATTTCAGTTTATATTACTCATTGTCTGTCAAAAAAGTTTGTTTTCATGTACAAATATTTAATTCATTTATTATCATTTCACACTCATTCTAAAATAAATGAAACCAATACTTAAAAATACTAAAGATAGAAAACTTTTGTATCCACAGGATTTTGATATAGAAAATTTATTAATATATAAATTGATATTTAAGAATATGAAAATATTTTTAATAAAGAATTTCAAAGAATTTACTACTTTTGAAAACATCATAATTATACTTCATAAATAAATATATTGTTGTCAAACTTTCTAAGTAAAAGTATGTCGTTGAATACTTTAAAAACCTTTTAAAAAAAGTTGAAAACATCATAATTATACTTCATAAATAAATATATTGTTGTTTGAAAAACTATTAGTCGATTCCTACATTAAAATTTATATTTAACCTTCTCTATAGCCGTCCATATTAACTTGAACTCTCCAAATTAATCTTTAAAATTCGAGAGTGGGTGGGTACACCATGAGTGCATATTTTGATTGTACACTCACTCTATGAACGGTTAGATCAATGTTTATTCATAACTCTCTCTCCGCGTGAAAAATATTCTTAAATGTTGTGTCGATGAAAGAGAAAAAAACAAATAACTTTGCAGGCCCACTGAAGAATTGAAGCCGCAGAGAATAAATTCAAGTGAATTTATCATAAAATAATTGATTAAACTATTATGAATATATACTCTTATTTACATTAATATTAGAAAAGTTTAAATATTTCCCAGAATTTTATAAAATCCATGCAGTATCTTATGTAAAACTTATCAAAGTAACAACAAAAGATCATTATGATGGAACTATCATAATATTTAGAATGAGACAACTATTAATAAAATATTAAAATAAAATCAACTATCAAATTATATTGAATTGTTGATCTTAAAAGGAAGTAAATTATTTCAGAAAATAATATATTTTTACACAGAAAGTAAGTTTTAATAATCTATTTCAATAATTAAATTAAAGTTAGCTAAAAGTATCAAATTATTATTATTTTGTGAATATTAATATATTATTTTATTTGATGATAAAGATTCCTTTGTTATCCATTAGATGTTGTTCAATAATTTGCATTCAATAGATACGTCCAATATCTCTTTGTGCAAAAATTTATTAGAAACTTAATAAAATTATAAAAACAAATATTTTTTAATAGTTTTTATCATTTTAGTATTGATTGGCTCATGCTTGAGTTCTTAGCAATTCCATCAAAATCAAAATTACATGTAACTGTTTATGCTATTTAATTTTTTTGATGATTTAGGAATAAGATACTAATCGAATTTTTTTTTGATAATTTAGTTGTGAGATTCCTTGTAAATCATGTTTCCTTATTATCAGAATAGATGTATTAAAAAAATCAGAATAACAAAAATATTTTTATCTTTTAATTATGCAAGATTTGCATAATGTCTTTAAATTTAGAAATTTTAATATGTGATGTATAATTTTTCATGTGTATAAAATTCTGAAAAATATTTATAATTATCTAATATTAATGTAAAATAAAGGTGTATATGCATAACAGTTAAAGCAGTTATTTTATAATAAATTCATTTGAATTTCTTCTCTCTGCTTCCTTTTTTAGTGGGGCCCACAAAAATTATTTGTCTTTTTCTCTTTCATTCCTATCTAATTTTTTATTTTTGATAAAAAAAATATATTTTTTGTAATTAATTTTTTATTTTTACCAAAAAAGTATGTTCGTTTAAATCAAAAATAAATGAAAAACTATGAGGTCTGATCATAGGTTTTACTCACAATTAAAAAATAAATAAATAACTAAATTAAAATAAATTAAAATAATTTATCAAATCCGAGAGAAGAAAGAGAATGCTTTAAAATGGTTTTTTTATAAATTAACTGTATTTATAAAGTGTTTTCTCTCTCTTATTTTTCTCTACAATATCTAGCTATCCTATTTATAAATCAATCTACTCCTAGCTATCTTAGCTAAATACATTGCGTTAATTGCCGGCCATACTTCAATCACTTCACTGTGCTTCCATCAGTTGTCTTTGATACATGCGGGGTAATGTCAAAAGTATTTGTGTCATCATCAAGGCAAGAGTTCATCCTGAGCTCCATGATGTTCTTAAACTGTTAGATTTTGGTCCATCTCAAGTTATGTCTTTAGCTCGTGCTTGTAGTTGTTGTTGCTGCCATATTAACAACACTAATGAATTATTTGTGAATATTTTATTTTTCATCCATAACGGGATGTTTCACGAATAATTCATCAGTTTAATATATAGTATTTTTTATCAAAAAAATATTTTATTCACGAATTATTTGACAAAAAATATATTATATATTATTTTATATAGAATTTTATAGGTCTAATATATTTTTAATATTTTATTAATATAATATATATTTTATTTATATTATGTGAAATAAATTATTTCTAAATTATATTCGTATTATACTCAAACATCAAATTTTTATGTTTGCTGAACATTTTCCAAATCATAAACTTGTTACTATATATGCTGCTTCATCAGGTTAGAGATTGTCAAAGTCTTGCTCTTCAGAATCAGAACTTGAAATTTAACTTTCAACATATCTGATCCAATTTCTCTGGGCCCAGTAAACTAAATCAAGTCTGTTTCGGCCCGTTTGTTTAATTTTATGCGATTGAAAGAGGGTTTCGCGGCTAAGGAGAAACCCGTGTGAATCAGCGATTGCAGAGATTGTAGGTACTCAGAAAGCATGGAAATTACAGCTAGTTGGGGTTTCGGATGGAAGCCTTCACTGTCTCAATTCTACCAAGCTTGGTGAAAATGAACAACTGGTCTAAAGAACAAACACTAAATCTAAACTGAAGTTCAGACAATGAAGGTTTTACCAAAAGTATCCTCTTTGCTAGTTCAATTGAAGCTTAGTTAAAGACGACCATAATTTGCAAACAGAGGAAGACTGATCAAGATGAGCAAATTTGGGTCTGTGGAGATCCAAATTCACATTTAGTGCTAATTGCTTTTCACTTGAGGACGGCCTGTACAATTGTTTTAATCAGCGCTTTCATTTGTCTTTAAATTACGTTTTATTATACCACTGGGTTTCTTACTGACATTTGTTTATAATCGGACGATTTTGATACTCAATTACAGTTAAAAGTGCGCTCAAAGGTAATTAGTGTCGTTATTAAAGTGGCGTCTATGTATAAAAACTCACTGATAAGCATGCATTCTCCTCCTGTAGCAAGCTCACCACATCAATCAACTAGTATTCGGAGCCTGTCAACTACTCAAAAATTGACTAATTTAGTGATGAAACCATTGTCCATTGATGCCACCAATTTATTTGCCAAAGGAAGACATGATACCGATCTTCTTAGTCAGACAATGTAATGTTATCCTGCAATATAAATGATGGCCACATGTAATTTGATGATTTTCAGGTCTTACAGATCGAGGCCACATGAGCAGTCACTCAAGAAACAACCTATCATTGATTCTGCACAACTGAAGACTTCTTGTTGGAAATGCCAAATGTGATTTCTATAAACTATGATGATTTTCCCAATTACGTGCAGGGAACATGCCAACCTCCATGTTAACCTGTTTCTTGAGTCCTGCTTCTTTGATCCAAGACAACTCAGGTACCATAGAATACTTGAGGAACTACCAATCCACCATGGAGGGGAACCTCGATAGCAGATGTAGGCCATGATAGCCATCATTGTTAGTCATGGTAAGATTTTGAATGCAATGATGTTGTTGACATGTATATTCAAGATATATACATATATTTGGACTTCATGTTTTAGAAATTTTCAGCAGAAATTTCTCTGTGGTCCCTAAAAATTGAGGACCACAGTGTAAATTCCACACTGTAAGATGTAAAGATTATCCTTTCTATTATATTAAAAATTCCAAAAATATCCTTCTATTTATCCATCATTTGAATGATGTTTCATATGTTATAATGCAAGGATGTTTGTTTCCTTTGTACATCTAATTAAGCAGTTACAGTGGCAGTTCGATTTCTAATTTTGGAGAATTTCTGCTTGGTCTTTACTTGTAATGCTATATGTGCAGAAGCTTTCCAATTCAATTAGATAAGTGTCAATAAAGGGAGCCCAACAGTGTATTTTCTTACTTATTAACTAGGGAAAATTGTCAAAATGCCACTCCGAAACTTTTAATTTGTCAAAATACCATCCCGAAATTAATCGTTGTTATAATGCCACCCTAAAATTGATTTAATTGTCAAATTACCACTTATACTGTACAAATCATTCAAAATTAACAATTAATTTTGTATGGACATAATTACCCCTTCCGGGCTTTGTAAAATCTTTTTGTTTAGTAATCTTCATTAATTCCTCTGAACTGAAGCACGAACTGGGTTTATTCAAACCCAATTGACAGCCCCGTCGCCCTATGACCCTGTCTCCACGCCGCCCCGTAATCCACATTTATTTGCAATTAAGAGAAACTGCATTTATTTATGCGGTTTGTGGATTTGCTACTGCCTTCATTTGTATGCAGTTTATGAATTTTGTTTCAGCAAGCAAAGATGTGCTAATTTATATGCAATTTTTTGTATGAGTTTATATGCAGTATCAGTTTATATGCATTTTTTTTACTGTCCAGTTTATATGCACCAAAGTGCTGCACCAATATATAGTGCATGTAGTAACAAATAACTGTGCTTTAGGAATTTTATAAGTTAACACAACAAGAATCATAGCAATTACTACTTAAATATTATTACAATAAAGGAACAATTACTACTTAAATATTATAACAATAAAATTATAAGTTAACACAACAAGAATCATAGCAACTAGGAATTTTATCTTCTTTAATTCTACAAGCTTCTCATCGTCTAACCATGCTTCATTCATTGTAACACCCGATACCTCATGTTCAACGATATTTCGCTCGGCCAAAATATTTCTCATGTCTCGAAGATATATCTCATAGTCATCATCCCACATGAAAAATTTTACACTTAAATAGTCTCTACATATTAAAAACAAAATAAAAGTTAGATGCTTTATTAACTAACTTCGGCTTCATAAGATATTGTTCTTATATTGGCTTCAAATATCCATTAACTAACTAAGATCGGCTTCAAAATTGGTACCAGTGAATGCAAATTGAAACCGGCTTCAAACTCTATTGGTACCAGTTAATACCAATACCCAGTATAATCGGTACCAGTGAATGCAAATTTACTGGATGGATTGAAACTGGTACCAAAAGAGTTTCCCTTACATTAGAAACAAGCAAGATCAATTGAATCCGGTACCAAATTAGTTACCCTCTACCGTGGCAATTTGAAACACTCAAATTTTCTCTACTATGGCAAATTTAGATACTCAATTTCCTCTACGGTACCAAATTGAGACACTCAAATTTCCTCTACTGTGGCAAATTGAATAGAAACAAATAATATCAATTGAAATCCGAACATAACAAACAATATCAAACCTAATTGAAACCCGATACCAATTGAAACCTCAAAATTAGAGGGATACAATTACATACCGATTTATTGGTAGAACATTTGTAGAAGATCTTTCCAGGATTTGCCGGAGAATTGCTAACAAGCTTGACTATTTTCATCCCACAATCTGGACACGACTCGATTGGCATGAACCTATCTTGGGCGACACTGGAGGAGGAAGCATGCGTGGAGGAAACCGGAGGACTGTGATGATGCATCAAGATGGCTGGATATGCTAAGCAATCTGAGGATCGAGCGGGATTGGCTCGTGATGGCGATCAGAGGAAGAGATCGGAGGAGAGAGCCTTCGTCGACGATCAGAGGAAGAGATCGGAGGAGAGAGCCTTCGTCGAAGAAGAAAAAAAATGACGAACATTTTGAGGAGAAAGGGGGATAATGTAGCCGATAGGAACGATACTGTACGGACTGAGGGGTAAATTTGACAATACAAAAATACAAAAGAGAGCTGTTAACTTTTTTTTTAATCAAAATGTATAAGAATACGAGAATAAGTGGTAATTTGACAATTAAATCAATTTTAGAGTGGCATTATAACAACGATTAGAACACCTAGGACGTTCTGTGGCACCTTCAGAGAAGACATATGTATGAAAATCCGCATGATATGGATCACAGTAAAAAAAAAATCGGGATTACAGAATTATTTGGTGAGGTCAAAAATTATGATTTGAATATATTATGTGATATAATTCGAAAATAGTTTATTTTATATAATATAAATAAATATATACTAAAATATTAAAATTTTAAAAATATATTAAAAATATAAAATTTCATTCAAAATTAATACATAATGTGTTTTTCTTGAATAATTCATAAATAAATAAAAATTTAAGAAAAAAATATTATGTGTTAAATTGATGAATTATTCATTAAATATCCAGCTATGAGTAAAAAATAAATTATTCGTGAATAAAATACAAATTGTGTTACTATGATATGGATTGCATGATGATTTTCATGCTGATTGGCTACTACATACACATATACAGTTCATGTAGCCACATTTAAAAACATTGCTTTTAATAATGAATTTTAAATAAATATGAAAAAATATAGATGTACTTTTAATAATAGATTGATAGTGTTTCAAATTTCATATAATTTCACTATCATTTATTAGTTCATCAAATACCGTTATATTAAAATCGTTGTAAATTATATAAAATTTTATGATTTTTGATAGACTATTAAATGATAATAAAATTATATGAAATTTGAAAATTATCAGTCTATGTGTAAGAGAATACATTTATATTTTTTTATTTTTAAGATTTTTTTCATATTTATTTAAAAAAATCTATTGTAGAAATAGACAATTGCAAGAGATCCCTCCCCATTATGAAAAACATGTATCTGGAGTTGTGATAGAGTGAATGTCTCATTAAGCAACTTACATTGGTTATTGAATTCTTAATTTACTGTTCTAATATTAACATAGTGACTTAATTTGGGAACTCTGTTATCTTTGTCAGAATATTGTACATAATACTTCGCCTCTGTCTGCAAGGTGCATGTTGAATGATTTACAAATGAAAAGGTTTGTTGAAGATTTCTGATCTTAAAGGGGCATTTGAATAGGCCAAAATAAATAAGACCAGGAACAGTCAGTATCATAAACCATGTCTGAACTTATGGATTATCACAAGTCACAATTGGTCTATGCTGGGAATGCTGATATTGAAGTTGTTTGGTTTCAGATTTGTCATTACTGACACTTGACTTTTTGTGATTTTTCTTTTTAATATGGTAATTTACCTCCTGGAGGCTTCCAGTATGCATTATAAGAGGTAACAGGTCCACGATTCGCAGAACAGAACAAAAAGGGAAAAATCTATAAACATTAAACAACAACAAAATTACAAGATTGACAAAATTTGCTTACAAGTACAAAAGATTTAAATATTTAATGAACCGTTGACCCACTATTTATAAATTGCTGCTCAACCCATCACAAAAATTTGAATCTGATACAACTACAGAAAACTCTACCGACCCGTCTGATGCAAAAAAAAAAAATCAAAAGAGGAATTATGGGAGACAGCATGAAAGAGACAGAACTGAAGACTATCTTTGTCCGTCTTCGCTTTCCATTTTTAGTTGATTTCAAACTGGATAAAGAAAATCATCTCAAAGAGAAATACCTTTACAATTTATAACAAGGAAAAATATCTGGAGCAACATTGATTCTAACCCGAAACAAAAGTAGAAAAATTTACCAAAAATCATATATAAATTGATTCAAAACAATGACATATATACTTCACAAAAAGAAGAAAAATATGAAATCAACCTAATTACTTTTTGACCAAGTACCAACCACAACATACCGAAATAATCAAATTCTATATTTTTAGCTACATATAACCAAAAATCATGTTTTTTTTTCTTTTGACTGGACCTTTATATCTCTGCCGTTTTAACGGTAACTGCCGCCATGTCAGTCAGTGCTGCATACACTGCCAAGTACCCACCGACGAGAAAAGCAGCAATTGTTAAACTCAGTGCAGTTATGACTGAATTTTTAGCTTCCATCGCGCCTGGTGCGCTCATACGTTGTATCAGAAGTGTGATGCATAGCGTTAATACCACGAAACTTACCAACGACAACAGGGAAAGCTGGATTGCAATGTGGTGGCTAATAATGGGATCACAGTGGTTGTTGTCGGAAGAGAGGAAGGTGAAAATTCCAGTGGAGATGAAAATGGCAAATAAGATCGGAATGAAGCCTTTAGAAACAAAAATATTGTTAAAATAAGAGGAAAGTAAGGTAACCAAGGAAAGACACACAACAACGGTGCCAATAGCCAAGCCAACACTTTCTTCGGCAAAAGCCGCGTGCATGGAGAGAGGTGCACTTATGACAAGACTGGCCAATGATACAGTGCGGGATGCTTGAGGGAGATATTGGCTTAAGAAGTAGAAAACAGTGGGAGATCCTTCAGGTGCACGGGCATGTGCCGTGATATTTAGAAGGAAGAAGAGCGTGTTGAGGAAAAAGGCGAGTGGAGTGAGGAAGAACAGATAGGCATAGATAGGGAAGGAGATGGCCATTTTATCGGAATTTTGCTGGCCGACCGTTAACAGGGGCTTCCAAAACAGGGTACCGGCGATGGAGATAAACAGACCGGCGAGAGCAAGTTCCAATTGGCACTTACGGATAGTAGTCATTTAGAAAAGCTAGAGATTATTTAAAACAAAACAAACGAGGGAATTCCGACTCTTCTAATCCCAGAAAGAAAACAAACGAGGCAAATTTATAGGTGTTGAATTTTTTTAGTCTCTAATATCCGCAGCTTCGCGGAAATTTCCTGCGAGGGAGGAGGAGGACCGTGGGAGTAGAACACATTGTGCCTTATCGGTACCGTGGGTTACACTAGAGCTCAAATGGAAAAAATAAATAAAAAAACATCCGATTTCTAACTCTTTGTAGGTTTAACCCGCCAAGGGAACTTCGTGGAAATTTCCTGCGAGGGAAATACAGAAAATTTATGTCGGGTAGGGAGCAGGGAGTGCAAATGGTCCGTTTAATTGGATTTTAATTGATATATTAAATTTTGGCCTATTTAGTTTAATTTTCGGTATAAAAATGCGATACAGATGAAATTATTTTATAATTCAGTTCTCATTCTTTACTTTAATTTATATTTTTTTAAATCAAATAAACTAAATAAAATGAATAATTTAAATTTATGAAGTAGATTAATTTTACTTGAAATAAATAAGAATCGTATTAATCAAAATATATATTTAATTTTTATTGATTTTATTTCATTATTTATTTATTTTTTTCAATTGTTTGATTATTCTATAACTATTTTGGAACTATTGATATTTTTAATCTCTTTAATTAATATAATTTTTTATTTAACCGAATAAATTGAATAAAATTTTGGTTTTTTGGTTGATATTTTTATAAGTTTGATTTAATTCATAATTTGAGAAATTAAACTAAACTTTTATCGTGTATATTTATTTCAATTTGGATCGATAGATCATTTCCACATCCCTAATAGGAGCGCCTGAGTTGTTGTCCCGTCTGATTTGGTGAAACTTTTCATCATGTAGATTCATTTCATTCTATATGGAACACTGAATGATATCATATGAGACTGCAGTCTAACATTAGTGAATTGATAAACAAGTGTTGTGCATGTTCACGTGTTTAGGTTAGTTAATTAGTTCCAAACTTTTAATATTTAGTATCACCATTATTATTACTACTTTCAATGAAAAATTCTTAAATAATAACAAAAGTTACACCAATCAATTCGAAAGTATTTATAAAGAGTCCTCATTTATATTTCAAATCTAACGCCCTCTCACATAAATGATATTTTTTTTTCACTAAATCAAATGCTAATTTTCATTTTATTTGACAATAATTAAAACCTAGTTATAGTCTCTATCAAATCAATGTGAAAAATCATGTAGATGTATGTTACTATAATTAGGTCTTTATCTGATTGTGAGGATTTCTTTCTTGACCGAGCCAAAATCGAGAGATCCAACAGCTTTCCCCAATTTGCTTCTGCCATGGCAAACACCTGGCCTTGCGATTGAAGGAGAGTTTCGCGCCAGAGGAGAAACCAGTGCAAATCATCAACCGAGAAAGGGGACGGATGTTGGATTTTGATTAGGAGTCAGTAATTGGATTTAGTATCAAGTTTAAATTCATTAACTATTTAGATATTAAATAAAAATATTAAAATAATATCTTTTATATATTAAAAATAATAAAAAATAAAAGATAAAATAATAAATAATCATAGCAATAAAAAAATTTCCTTTATAAAACTTTATATTTTAAAATTTTGTATAATTCTTTCATTATTCATAATATTAATATTTTTTCTCAATAAAAATAATCAGATAATTTATGAGGATCAGAAATTTGATTCAGAAAATTAACAAAACTTTAATTTAAAAATATTATTTTTTAAAATACAGAGAGAACTGATCCCTATTTTACTCTAAATCCGCCCTAGCCGAGAGCGGTCCCATCTGAGATTAACGGTTAAAAATACTATCATAGAACAAATCCGTACAAAATCGGTGTAATTTGATGCTTCCACGTCAGAAAGTTCGTCCGCAGCTTTAGCGACTCTTGAATTTTGATGTCATTCACAGTATCGTTCTCCAGGACCAGGTAAGTTGAAATGTACGCTACACTACAGTTACTAAAAAAAAATAAGGGGAGGGAATCTGAGTCTTGACAATGTATATTTTCGACAATATATTTTTAAATAAATATAAAAAAATTTCAAAATAAAAAATAATTTATAAACATGTTCTCTTACTTATATATTGATAGTTTTTTAAATTTTTATATAATTTTATTATCGTTTGATAATTTATCAAAGGCTGGTAGAATAGAATTTTGCAAATTATGTAACATTTTGGTGATTTTTGCTGGTATATCAAATAATAATGAAATTGTTTGAAATTTAAAACACTACTAATCTATAAGAGCATCTTTATTGGTGTCGATTGTCAAAATTAAAATTTCATGTCACGTCATCAAATTGATAATCCATTTTAAGAGTGATATTCCTAAATAAAATGAAATTGTTAAAATAGCACTGTCGTAATTAATTTACTGTTTCTTCGCTGACGTAGCTTGTCAAATGAACTGTCAAATTTAAACAATTATCTAGTTTTACCTAGTCTCTGTATCCTTGAAATTTAAATGACAATTGTCAAATGAAATTTGACAATGACATGCAGATGTTCTAAGTAAAATATAATATTCTATAAGTAAAAGGTAATATGCTTGTCCAATCTACGAACTTTTATTTTTATAATTTATCATATTTATTTAGATGTCAAAATTATTAAAATAACTCATTGCGAAGACATCTCAACAAAAATAAGTTGACTAATGGCGCTTGTTGTACAGTGTACCTCAGGGCCACGGACCAACCGACGATGTGTCCAAAAATTGAGAACGAGATCACCCTCTTTTCCTACCAAAAACGGCCTGTTATTTTTTACAATAGTAGTAGGATTCAAAAGTACATACGATTTGTTTAAAAAGGATCTTAAAATTCAAACTGTACAATTCAGTCGGCCCGTTTTGGTTCAAAAGTTGTTCTAGATTCAGTTTGCAGTAAAAAAAAAATTCTGAGTACATGTTCTTTAACAAAAAATCTTATTTCAACTTATTTTAAGAATTCAGCTGACTAATTTAAATTGAGAAAGAAAATTGTTTTATCGTTTCTCCCTTTTAAATACAAATTGACAATAAGAAACAAAATTATCAATTTCTTTTTCTTATAAGAAGAAAGAGAAAGATTTATATATCTTTGTGTAATGCAGAAAAGAACAACAATTTATGTCACAAGATGGCGCTTGAAATTAATATTTATCAGAAGCGAGAAAAATATAATATGCATATATAATAGCAACATTGCACCACAAGGAATGAACAATTGTAAAAGGAAAAGTTGTTCTCATTTTTTTTTTTTAAAAAAAAGGTAATATGCTTTGGACCAATATTACATGAAAAGAACTTTAAAAGTTCAAAGAAAATTTATTGAATAATTTAGAGATGACGTGGTCGAGTATTGGAATGCACAACGTGGTAATTGGTAAACATTTGAAAGAGAGATCCCTTCAACTGCCAAGTCTAATTGAGAACGAGGTACAGGCAGGCGTACCGCGTACATCTGTAATTCCATCAATAACCGAGGGTACACAATTTGCCAAAATCATATATAGAATCTAGAAAGAAAGCGATTCTTCAGAAACCAAAAAAATTATGCTACTTTGATTCTTGCTCGCTATATATCCGAGCGTTGCAGTAGAATTTTTTATTTAAATATTAAAATATTATAAAATAAAAAAATTCACAATTATCTAATATTAAATTATAAATCCACCATATTATAGAGAAAATATATAATAAAGACTATATTTAATCTTGGATGAGATTTTTGCACAATATGAGTTAATGATTCATGATTTTTATGGCAAGAAAAGTAAATTATTCTAACATATATTATCACCATTAATTTATTACCAAATATGTACAAAGTTGCTAAATAAAAAAACAAAAATTATGGAAATAATAGTATATAAGGGAAAAAAATGGAGAGAAAAAGAGGATCAATGAACGCAATCACATACGTTCGATCAACCAACAATAAATATTATCCGTCTAATTGAGAGATAAAATGGATATAAAAATTTACCATGATAAAAAATAATTTCTTCGGTTCTTAGATACTTTATGTAATAGTATAGATAGAACCTTGACCGAGCGCTATCTGTCTGGTCCAAATATTTGGGCCCAGCAAACTTAAAGCCCATTCAGCCCATTTGTATGCTGTGCGATTGGGGTTGCTCGTTTGCTTGCTTTCTCCCCCAATATTTCTTTGTTGACCGAGTCAAAATCAAGAGATCAAATGCAATCCCAAATTTGCTTCTGGCTTACAGCTGGACTTGCGATTGAAGGAAAGTTTTCCTCGCGGCTGATGAGAAACCCGTGGAAATCAGCGATCGGGAGGGCACCCGATCTGGTATTGACTGTTTTTAATATACCCCAATAGATCAGAAGCCCTTCAAAATCGGAGTAATTTTAGATTTCCACGTCAGAAAGCTCGTCCGATCCAGTTTTGCTGGCACTTGATTTTGACGCCGCTGGTACAAGACTACAAGGTACAACGTTGATCCAATGAAGTGTTTTAAGATTAAGGAGCAGAAAAAAGGCACACAAGAGAGAGAATGATATTTGTTTTTGTAACTTGATGATATCACAGAATACTCGCATACTACATCTATTTGCATTTGTGGAATGATCACAACACATTCTGACACATTATATTACAGCTTCCTAATTGCTCTTCAGGAAAACAATAACATAATTAATACATATCTTTTTTTTTTTTGAGAATTAACGCACTAGCTATAACTGCTTCAAACACACAATTTTGACCAGTGGCCTTAACTACTGAACAACAGTAAGTAACACAAATTATTTATTTTATGAACTTGGTGTTCAGAGTAGCAGCTCCACTGCTTCAACAGGACCAGCTCCCATGCCAGTGACTGCTATAGACACTTTCATGTACCAGCCAACAAGTAGAGTAGCAATCGCAACAGACAGAGGAGAAATCACCAAATTCTCGGCACGAATTGCGAGATGGGGTCCATCAACTGGTGCACCAATGTATATGAGCAGCAGTGTGATGCTGAACATGAATACAATGAAACTTACAAACAACAACAGAAGATGAATTGGGATGAGGGGGATATGGGGATCGTTATGATTTTTGTTGGAGAGAGATAAGAGCGAATCAAAGGAGATCAAAGTTCCTGTAGAGATGCATAAGAAAAATAAGGCAGGCACAAGACCTCTACCAGCATACCAACTAGAAATCAGAAGTCTCTTAAAGGCAGAGGTAAATACAGTAATCAAGGCAAGAAGCGCCAAAGCGGCGCCGATTGTAAAACCAACACTTTCTTGGTCTACTGACACGTGCACTAGGAGAGGCCCGCATAATAAGAGAGTAGCCAAAGATACAGTACTGGCTACTCGAGGCAAATGTTTCTTTAAGAAAACGGAGAAAGGGGCTTCTACTGCGACAGCATCATCCGTGGCATGTAGAAACAATAAGAGGATGTTGAGGGAAAAGTTGAGTGGGGTGAGCAGAAATAGATATGCATAAACAGGGAGGAGGATTGAGATTCTATCAGGACATCTTTGGGCGAGCATTAACAATGGCTCCCAGTACAGGACACCGCCCGTCGAGAGAAGAAGTGCAGAGAAAGCAGGTTGGAAACGAGGAATTCGGTGGCCAGAAGGTTTTGAGTTTCTTGCCATTGAGGAAAATAGAGAAATCAGGGAGGTGTGGAAGAATGAGCGGGATGAAGCTTGGCGGTGGTGTGACCAAATTACAACAATCTATTTATACACTAGTACCGATACACCATGGGGTCCACCACAGATTGCAGTAAGATACACCATGGGGTCCACCACAGATTGCATGTCAACAATCTATAAACTTTTTATACACCCTCTTACCGAGACACCGTGGGGTCCACCATGGGTTGCATGACGACAATCTATAAACTTGGACAGGTACACCGTTGGGTCCAGTTTGAGTTGCATATTTGGGTCAATAGAAAAAGTAGAACCGATACACTGTGGGGTCCACCATGGTTGCATATTTGGGTCAATAGAAAAAGTAGAACCGATACACTGTGGAAATATTAGAAATAAAATTACACGTAGTATGAAAGGAAGAACCTGCTCTTCGGTTTGAGGAGCAAAGCAACGAATTTAGAAGTTAGAACCGATGCACCCGTGGGGTCCATCATGTGCTTTATATTTGGGTCAATGGAAAGACGAGAACCCTGGAGTTGGATGTTTTTTGGGTAAAGCCGTAAAGGTGACTCGGTGAGGTGGGCAATTTTATATTTTGCCCTTCTTTCAAAAATTTTAAAATAAAATACTCTTCTTTCTAAATTATTCAACAAAATGCCCTTGTGTACCTTATTTTTCTATTTTTTTTCTTTTTCATCTCTATTACTATGCTTTATTTATTTTTTTCATTTAGTTTCTTTCATTTAACATACATTTTCATATGTAAAAAAAATTCATATGATATAGATTTATATTCATGCAATTTTTAAAAATATTATGTATTTAAAAATAATTAGAATTTGTGTTTGTTTTTATTCTAGTATGTTTGTATTCTTTAATTATATATTTTTAAAATGATCCCTAGATTATTGAATATATTTCAAAATAAATAATAATATTGTTGTTCTAAATATAACAAAGTAATATAAAATAAATGTTCTTCTTTATAAATCTTGCAAAATAATAACATATATAAAAATTACATTTGAAACATATATTAAATCATTAAGTAAATAAAATAATATACATTAAATGTTAAATTTATTTTGTTAAATAAATTTTATTTTTTATTTTATCACTCATCATATAGCATTAGGTTAGGATGACTCAAACGGGCAATTTTATGTTTTTCTCTTCTTTCAAAAACTTTAAAACAAAATGCCCTCTTCTCCAAATTATTCAATAAAATGTCCTTATGGATGGTTTTTTCTCTTTCATCTCCATTATTATGTTTTTTTCCCTTTCATCTCCATTATTATGCTTTATTTATTTTTTTCATTTAGTTTCTTTCATTTACACACACATTTTCATATAAAATAATTAACAATATGTCTTGTTTATTTTTTAATTTATTCTTTTTCATTTATACACTCAAATTTTCATAAAATCTTCATTTATGAAATTTTTAATGATATTATAAATTTATTCAAAAATACATATAATTTGAGTCATCTTAGCCTAATGCTATATGATGAGTGATAAAATAAAAAATAAATTTATTTAATAAAAAGAATTTAACATTTAATGTATATTATTTTATTTACTTAATGATTTAATATATGTTCCAAATGTAATTTTTATATTTGTTATTATTTTACAAGATTTATAAAGAAGAACATTTATTTTATATTACTTTGTTATATTTAGAACAACAGTATTATTATTTATTTTGAAATATATTCAATGATCTAGGGATCATTTTTAAAATATATAATTAATGAATACAAACATACTAGAATAAAAATAAACACAAATTATAATTATTTTTAAATATATAATATTTTTAAAATTTTCATGAATATAAATCTATATCATATGAAATTCTTTTAAATATGAAAATATATGTTAAATGAAAGAAACCAAATAAAATAAATAAATAAAGCATAGTAATGGAGATGAAAAAGAAAAAAATAGAAAAATAAGGTACACAAGGGCATTTTGTTGAATAATTTAGAGGGGAGGATATTTTGTTTTAAAATTTTTGAAAGAAGGGCAAAATATAAAATTGTCCCGGTGAGGTCCACTGGAACCAGATCTGCTGTCACGCGGCACCGTGCAGCGCAGCACGTGGTCCATTCGATTACTTTGAGATTCGTGCTAACTCAAATCTTAAAGTACTAACTCGAATCTCGAAGTGATCGAACGGACCACGTGCTGCGCTGCATGGTGCCGCGCGACAGCGGAACCGGGTCCGAGGTCCACTTGGGCTGAACGAGTGTCCTTAGATAAAGAAGATTAGTGAAAAAATAATTAAATAACAAAATTAAATTTAAGGAGATTAATTAATTTCGTTCGAATCAACTAATCTCTATTTATAGTCGGATCCATACGGATTCATCTCGTGTGGTCCATTGAGTGTTAAAGTAATTTATGTGACCTACGAGTACAAATAATTTTTTGAAATGATCGTTTCGAACTGTTCAATCAAATCTTAATAGCAAAATATATTATTAAATTAAATTATATGTTTTTTACTATCTTTATGAGAGGGAAAATTCATCATTTTGTATGAATTTTTAGATGAAATCATTTTGTTCTCATTCAAGAAAAACAAAATAAAATCTAAAAATAAAAATATAGTTTACTAACATATTTTGGTACATATATTAAATTGAATAATTCGAATCATCCATTTCTGACTTGAAATTGATATGTGAGCATAAAGCACACAACTCTATGTGCTTTTCAAACTCATATTATTTATTATGAATACCAAATCATGTGAAAGTCGGTTTTATCATTTTCTATTTAAAATTGTAATTACTTAACGTGATTTAGGTATCAAATTTTGTACTATGAAATTTATTTTTTGTAACATTTTAGTTATTTCGAAAATTTGAAAGATGAACTAAAATATTAATAATTTCATAAAAAAAAAAATTTAAAATATTAATAAAATAAAAATTTGTATGTCAAATTGGATCATCATCTTTGAAATATTGATCTGTGGTGTATTGCACCATAGGGAAGTTTCCGCGAAATGATTACGGGTTACGGGCTACGGCCTGTTGTACATTACGGTCACCAAATGTTCAACCGGCTTTTGTGAACTGCAACCATTGCATATTATGATTTTATGATGGCATATCTGGAATAATTTTCAAGCAGAATCCAGTGGAATATAATCATTTTTTTAGGGCCTATCAGTGAGTCCTAGGGCTGTAAAACGAATCGAATTAGACAACGTGCTAATTCGATTAGAAATCAATTCGAACTAATTTGATTCAAATTAGATATTCAATTTCAAACTGAGGAGTGAATTCAGAATTTGATTTGTTACAATTCAAATTTGTTCAATTCGATTCGTAACAATTCGAAATAGATTATAGAAAATTAAAAAATCAGTTTTCTTACTTTAAAGTTTCAAAGTGCAATACTAAAATTTCAAATAAAATTTAAATAACAATTCTAAAAGGATCTCAATCTCATAGAAGAGAGATTCTAAATTACAACCCAACTTCAAATAGTAATAATATAAATTCATAATTGGATTGAGCGTGAAAAACTAAGAGTAGCAACCGTGTATATATATTCTCAATATTTTTACTCATCAAACGGTTGAGATGCTATTGAAATTCGAATTCATTAGATTTGTGAATCTATTTCGATCGAATTGCACTAAATTCGAATTCGATTTAAAATTAATTCGAATTGGTTCGATTTGATTCGAATTGATTTAGATTTAAAATTCGAACGAATTAACTACGAATTTTTATCAAATCAAACATGATCGAATTACAAATGACGAATATTTTTACCACCCCACCCACCACCCGTGTGAAGTGTGAACAAGAAACAAAATTCTTAGACTAACTTGATCTCTATCTGCGGTTTGTAGTTACCCTCATGTTTGCATCTATGATCCCTCGTCCTTCTAGAACTAAAAAATAATAAAAGATTATCTTTTCTCTGTTCATGTCGCGATAACTCATGTCTCTTTATTTAATAAGAAAAATTAGCACACCAAAACTTCATGTTTAGCAAAATACCACTTCTATTCAAAATTAGTGCGGCATAAGATTATTTTTCCCCTTCTTATAATTGCTGGTTCGACTCGTACATATCACAGGTTTGAGTTCATGTGGCATTGTTTTGCCTTCGGCGAGATGTTGCGTCGAAATTCTTCGGAATGCTCCAAATTTCAATCGACTTGTCTTGATAAGAATCAAGATATCACAAGTTCGAGTTGTTATCTGGAGATCATCTATTAATTTACCCAAAATTTAAAAGAAGTTATTCAGTATATAGTCTTAACTGGAAATTTTACTTTTCTTTGTTCAACAATTGCTGCTGTTGCCGGCCCTACTAATCCTCAATCATGTTAATTAATTAATTAGGTGATCTACAGGCTACTAGGCTACATGCAGGAAATACCCTGTGCATGAGTCCTTTGGTTAAATCTGTTATAAGGCATTTGATGCATGTTGTAGTCTTTTAATTAGACTGCACAATGCCTTAAGGCCCTCTAACAATCTCCTTTGTCTCTCTCTGTTGTCTTACCGTCTCCGCTTTAGATCTTTCTTTTACTCTAAAGATAACATTACCATTCCTTAATTTAAAATTAACTGCTACATCATCATCATCAATTTAATTAAGAAATCATAATAGTTATTTTGCTGTAAATTAAAAAAAATCCCTAATACCAACAAAATAATTAGAAAAAAAATACAGTAATGAGTAAGAACTTACTTATTAAATAAAATAATTATACTAACTCACATCAATAAATAAAAAAAACAGATTTTCATAGAAGTAAGAATATTTAAGGTGTAAATTAAAGATAAAAATAGTATAATCGACAAAGAAATATTGAAGGAAAATTTACCTACTATATTTTCTGCTCTTCAAGCACGGTGCACAATTTTTTTTAAATAAATAAATAAATAAATAAACTGTCACATATAATAGCATGAGCTAGCTTTTTCGGACTACCATACCATTTTTTTAGTCTGACCCTGGTCTGTAATTCTATTACGGACCATTTTTTTTACTGACCCCTGATCCATAATTTTATTACGGACTGATTTTTTTTTTAAAATAACAGATCATGTTATCTTAATTAATTATATTATCTTTTTTCATGTAATCTATTTTAATCAATTAATTATATTCATTTAATCTAATTAATTATTTGCATTTAATCATTTCTTTTTTTAATGTTATCACACTAATTGCATTTATAAATAAATTAAATAATTATCATATTTTCAAGAAAATCAATTACCATTGAAAAAATATAATACTATAATAAAAAATAATTATATAAATAATAATAACTACTATGATGAAAAATAGATTTAGATTTAAAATAAATGAGTAAAAATTCATATGAAATAAAATAGATTTCATTTAAATAAATTATTCATATTTTAAAAACATTAAGCAATAATTAATTATTTTTATAATATTTTATTTTTTCAATGGTAATTGATTTTTTTTGATAACATGATAATTATTTAATTTACTTATAAATGCAATTAAAAAATAGATTAAATGAAGAAGGATAATATAATTAATTAAGATAACATGATTTTTTTTTTTAAAAAAAAAAACTACTCCGTAATAGAATTACGGACCAGGGGTCTGTAATAAAATTACGGACTAAGGTCAGTTTTTTTTTGGAAAAAAATCTGGTCCGGAATTATTTTCCGATCATGTTATTGTATGTAAGAAAAGTTTCACTCATATTATTACATATGAAGGATTTATTTCTATTTTCTATTTTCAAAAAAATTGTAGTATGCGGCAAGGGTCCTCATAATTCTTCATTTTTCTTTTGTACGTCATTTTCGCTTCAAAAAAATCGTAGTATGCGGCAAGGGCTAGATTGTGCTTTTTGCTTCCAACTTATTCAGAAAATTCTGAAAATTGGCAAAATCTAAAAACACGACAGTAATAACTTCTTATTTATTATGTGAAATTCAATTTTGTTGTTAGAATTTTATTTTGAATGTTAATTTATTTTTTAAGTAGATATTTTTTCTTATATTCTTTTTTCATCAAATTTAATTCTTTATTTTTTTATAGAAATGGCAACTCCTAATATTTTTAGTATTATTCAATTTTTAAATAACTAAAAATATATAATTAATTCGATAAAAAATATCATTTAAAAATTAATAAATTTATTTTTCAACTTTTATTATTTTTTATAATTTTCTGAAATTTTATTTTTTAGTATTATTAAATTTTTAAACAATTAAAAATAAAAATTCAAATTAGTTAAAAATTATTATTAAAAAATTATGAAAAATTATTATTTTTTTTGGTTTGTAAAAAAAATCTGGACCGGACCGGTCCGTGCCTGTCCCGTCCCGTGGCGGTCCGGCCCTCGAGGGTCAACGGGGGGACGGGTTCGATTTTTTCAAGTGTAGACCGCTATCCGTCCGTCGTCCGTGTGGACCGATGTCTCCGACTCGGACTGACTCGACCGATCGTTTGCAAAACACTACCTAAAGCTGGCCCAAAAACAAACGCCTTCGGAATTTTTGAACAGTATAAAATTCGGTCAGTTCAGTTTAGTCTGTTTTGAAAATCTAAACCGATTCAAATATATAAAACCGAATTAATTCATTTAAACTGAACGAGGACATTTCCTCTTCAGATTTTGACCAGACCAGACTTCAAATAAAATCGATCTTCTCAGTTCTCAACGCCTCTTAAGATGGGGGACCTTTCATAAAGTGAAACAAGTCAATGCGTATCATTGTAAATAATCGATGTAACTTTTTATTTTTATTTTTTTACTTTTAGTGAAATTGTCTGGCCGGCAATCAAGTGCTGATTAAAACAAAAATATGTAAATATAGCCAGTCGATATGCAACCATATGGCGAAATTTATCTCCTTGACTACTTCAACGGTTCAGATTCTTCAACTCAAGGACACGTTTGGATCGTATAATGAATAATATAAAAATTGAGAAATTGAAAATAACAAATTAGAATAATGAAAAATAGTGATTTTTAAATTAGCGTAAGGATGAAAAAAAGGTTGTTTTATTTCGAATGGTGAGAATGTTATTTGGATAGTATATTAGAAATAATAATTTTTTAAATGATAGAAATTTGAGAATAACAACTATTTCATTTCTCATTTTAAACAACAAAATAATAACGATTTTTACCATTCTGATACAATAAATTTGTGTTTGGATTACAATTGCTATTTCAATTCTCAAAATAAAGAGATATTCTCTATTCTTTGTTGTATCCAAATTAGGGGTATCAATTATTAACCCGATCCGATCCGAACCCAATCAGATCCGATATAGTTCGAAAATAAATAGGTTGGGTCATATCGAGTCAACCCGAATATGACCCAAATTGGGTCGGGTTGGGTCAACCCGACTAGACTTGATTAATTATGTCTTTTAAAGTAATTTTATGATTTAGTACTAATTAAAACTTAAATTTACATTAATTATATACTAATTAAGATTAATTATAAATTAATTTAATATTTATTTACTTAAAAATAATATAAATATAATTAATTAATATATAATTATTTTACATGGGCCGGGTTGACCCGTAATCGGTCGGGTCAGGTATAGGTTATGATTTTTTCATCCGAATATAATTAGGTCGGATCAAAACTTAATAAAATAATAATAACTCGATCCAAATCCGACCCGACCCGACCGATTGGCACCCCTAATCCAAATATACGCTTATTAATTGTTATAAAATTATATAATCTGAATCATTTTTATTGGATTAATCTTTTGATATGTCATTGAGTTTTGATATTTATCCATATTTGATCGTTCTTATTAGTTTTTTCATTAAGAAATAATTGAAATGAAATTATATTTGTTGTCAAAACTAATTAAAATAAAAAAAATAAAATAAAATAATATTTATTTTTCATTAAAATTTTTAATTATTTTTGAATGAAAAATTAATGAGAATAATTAAATATGGATAAGTATTAAAATTCAGTGATTAAAAATAAATAAATAAAAAATATAATAATTAAATATGAATAAACATTAAAGTTGTGTAACATATAAGAAGATTAATCTAAAAAAAAAAATACTCTTTTGCAAAGAAACCCTCTCAAACCTTCAACTAAACCCTACTCCAAAATCTGTCTCATGCCTTCGGCTCCACCAGCTCACTGACACCTCGCCTCCTCTCCTCCAATGGCGACCGCCTCTAGAGGCCGAACCCTCCTCTCTCGCCTCTTCCAATCCAATCTAAACCCTGGCCCCAAATGCCGCGTTCCCACCATCTATTCTCGAAACTTTTCCACGGAACCCCTCCGTGATTACGAATCCGAATCCGGAGACGGCGCCACTCGGATCATAGAGGCGAAGTCGCGCGTGATGACACCTAGTTCGAAGCGAACTGGTGCAATCGGGATCAAGTGTGGCATGACTGCTCTGTGGGATAAGTGGGGCGAGAGAATTCCCGTCTCCGTGCTTTGGTTGGATGATAATGTTGTAACGCAAGTGAAAACTGTTGAGAAAGAAGGGATTTTTGCACTTCAGGTGAACTCTTGTGAGATTATTCGGATCTTATTTTGCTCTATTAATTTTATAACTTTTCTGAGGAAATTGACGGGAGGTGGGTTTTATGTACCGAGTAATCTGGTTGAATGGTCTCTATCTGACGCTAGATGAACTAATATCATGTATATGCTCTCATTCAATTTTACAAAACCCAAATAAGCGTCTACCAAGTGTCAACTGCTTGGACGGTACTGAGAAAAAACATTGGTTTCTTACTTTCAGTGACCAGTAACTGCTTGTGCAGTACTATGCAGTACCAATATTTAGGTCATGTCTCTTTGAATACAAAGCCAACCTGTGCTTTAATATTAATATCTGAAGGTTATTGTCAAGTTTTTGCTAATGTTTTGTGATTTTCAGTTCGTCTATATAAATTGAAAGAGGATTACCATTTGAGGTTTAATATGGTTTCATATGATTACTTCTTGATTAATGGCTTTCATTGTTTAGATACATATAAGACCATTTAAACTGAATTATTAAACTAAAATTCATAGGTGCATTTTGCAGTGTAATGCAAAGCCCAGTCCAGGTTTTTATCTGGTCATGTTCCTTTGCAATGCTTCTACAGACATTGAAGAATGACTCAGAGATGACTTTAATATTCTAGATATGTTGGAATTGTTTGACAGCATTTTTTAATGTGGAACAGTTGTTAATCTGTTACATACTACTGTTGGGTGTTTGGACCTCTGTATTTTATGTTGGAATTGTTTGACAGAATTTTTATTTTCATTTCTGTGAAGGTAGGAGCAGGGCAGAAGAAGGAGAATCATCTGACAAAACCAGAGTTGGGGCACTTTAGGGCGCACGGGGTGCCGCTAAAGCGCAAGCTCAAGGAGTTTCCTGTCACTGAGGATGGGCTCCTTCCTGTCTGCACACCCATCTCTGTGCGCCATTTTCTCCCAGGCCAGTACGTTGACATCACTGCCACCTCCCGTGGTAAAGGTTTCCAGGTGTGTATGTCATCTTATTGTGCTCTTTCCTTTTTTTTTTCATATTTCATATGAAACTTTTTTGTTGTACTCTTACCAGTCACATTGATTAATCTGGAACTTTCAGTAATGTATTTCTAAGGCAGCCGATATGCGCTATCTTTCCCTTTTTTTTAGTATTGTAAATAATATAGCTGGACAGTGAACTGGGTATCTAGTCCCTCCGGTAAGCTTTAATAGAAGAACAATCACTTATGCACAGGCTGGTACTTGGTAGCATGTATTGTTCTACTTGTTTTATTGTAGTAGTAAAAATTTGTTGAAGTGGAACTGTTCAGGATTAGACTTTAATCTTCTTAAGCTGTTCTTTGATTATTCTAAGCTTTTGTTGTTACAATGCAGGGTGGTATGAAGAGATGGGGTTTTAGTGGCATGCCAGCCTCCCATGGTGCATCACTATCACACCGTAGCATTGGCTCAACTGGTCAAAGAGATGCTCCTGGGAAGGTAATTATTTTAACAAGAATTACACTACCAGCTGATCCATCTTGATAACCATATTGGTCACAAATGGTTTTAACTTAGCCTGACTTGGTATAATTTCAGTCTGTTTGTTAGTGAAACTGATAACATACCTGGGGAGGCTTAAACCATTGGCATGACCCAAAATCTGATAATTCTTTTATAAAGGAATACTTAATTAGCCAAGTGCTCATGGACTTCTGCTGAAAATAGGTATTCAAAGGGAAGAAGATGCCTGGGCGAATGGGAGGGGAACAAACTACAGTGAAGAATGTGTGGGTCTATAAAATCGAGCCTGCTCGGAATTTGATGTGGGTCAAAGGCCAGGTATTATATATGTATTTTCTTTTCACTTTTGCTAATTTAAATTCAGCAAATGGCCCACTTTAATGCTTGCTAAAAGGTAGCACTTTTTATCTGAGAAATTAAAAATCCTTTTTGATAACACAGTTACTATGATCTGGTACTCTGAGGAAGCCTACAATTTTTTTTTCACATTTATTACAAAAATTACAGAAATATTTGGACGTTTTCATTTCAATTGTTAAAATATTGTTATTATGAGAAAAGAGACCGGCAAATTATTTAGATATGGGTCCCTGGTGGTCTTGGAACAGATGTATTTAGCATGGAATGATTGTAACCTAGATCATTGAGTGATTTAACGGTAAGAAACAAATTAATTAATCACAATATTCTGTTAGGTGCCTGGTCCAGAAGGAAGTTTTGTTTTCATAAAAGATGCACATTACAAGAAACCAGACAGATCTCGTTTACCATTCCCAACCTTCTTCATCCCAGAAGGAGAAGAGACAGAAAACTTAGAGCCTTTAATTGCAGACCTCGGTGACAGTGATCCATTCATGCTCGGAGACTAAACTTTCATATGATTTTTACTTATCTGAATTTTGTTTATTCATTACAAAATTATCCCGTTGGGATGCACCATGGTCTGGTAACAAAATAATTTCCCTGTTGTGTTATGATAGGCTGTGCCAATGTCAGCCTGCAATTGAAGTGAGTTATACCAAAGGCTGTTAGGGTCAAAGATAGGGGTAGGTCAAATACTGTAGCATGACATTTTGAAGTTGAGAATTACAATTGTGATCATCTATATTCTGTATTGCATTTGAATGATTTTTTTTTTCTTTTCCTTTTTTTTTTGACAATTGTTGTGTATGAATAATTACCAGGTTACTGTTATTTGGCTTGTGTCAACAAATGGAATTTTGGTCCCTAACCATATAAAAGAATCAAAATGATGTTTGCATATTGGAAGTTCTTTTTGGTATCAATATATTTTTATTATTCTTAATTTTTGGTAATTTGGACTTGTCTCCTTTAATCTCCTGCCTTTGGACTTTTGTAATGTTTTTCGTTTTCCTTTAAACATCTCCTGTGGTCACTATTGTGCAGTATATTAATCACACTGCAATTTGGTTGTAGTAGTTGTGTGCTGTCGGTTTGCACACTTTGCATTATTGGGTTTAAGAGGTTTCCACTGATAATTAACCTGGACCACATTTAAGGCCCAACTATTACAGGAGGTCTTGAAGAAATGGTGACTTGTCAAAGCTACGAGGGCTGCTTGCTCTCGCTACGTGACAGTTTGGATTTATACAGGAGAGAGAACTTCATTTCATTCTTTTAGGAAACGAAATAATTGAAGAAATAAAGGCACAGACCAAGCAATTTAACTTCACAAAATGCACATATGTTATCCAAATAAGCTATAAAATTCATTAGACATATATCCGACATGCACCATTTCTTGACTTGAAACGAACAACCTCACAAAGTCACAGTGCAAATAACCTAGCGTAGTAAATCCACATCACTCTTTTGAAATTTCCAGATCACTAGACACTACAAACTAGGAACAAACCAAGCAGCCTTCACAGACAAATTGCGCTCGCCAAACCATGCGGGTCCAGAATGCTCTTCAACTTGGTTCAGCTCCATGTCAAACCTCCCTATCACATGCTTGGTTCTGCGTCGAGATATTGTACTGTGAGTTATAAAGTATATGCAGTTCCCCCTGAAACCACTGTAATCACTGGCCTTCAAGCTGAAGCAGCTGCAATGATCCAGGAACAGCATCAAATCCCCAATTGCACTCAACTTGGTCCAGTGGGGATTTTGCGGATAATTGTCGAGCTGGTGTACCTCAAACTGGGATTTCTTCAGGTCCTTGAGATACACGGGTATGGAGGTACTAATGGCCAGCAAGCTATCATTAGTTGCAATCAAGTAATTCGAATCGAAACCTTTGCTGGGGAAGGGTATCCGTGATACCGTGAGTTTATCATTTTTGTAAATAACCCGTATGCTGTTGTTGACAATGGTGCTCTCCAAAAGAAAGTAACAGTTTTTGTAGTAAACAACAGACCTCAAATCATGAAATATCGTCCATGGATGCTTCACTGATTGCCTAAAATAAAAGGCATCACGAGGTTTAAGGAATTTAATCATCTCAAACTTCCCAATTCTTGGTCTGAACCCTAAGTGTTCCTGATCCAAACAGTAGTCTTCGTAAGATTTTTTTTTCCTAAGCCTAGTAAGTGGATTCAGTTCATAGAGATCAAGGTCAGAGGGAGACCGAATCAACACGTCTTGGCCTGTTGGTCCATAGAAAGATGCATCTGGTACATGGAATGTGTGAGTTCTTTGAGAGGCAGGGGAGTAGATGCGAAGAGTGGAACCCTCAAGGTACGGCCAGGCGATGAGGCATGGAAACTGCAGGGGAGGGTCGGAGGGATTGGTAGCACTGCGCCACGCCTTACAGACAGCACGCAACATGATGAAGTCCGAGCAGTCGCACAATTTCCTGGAAATGGTGTAGAGCAAATCTGGATTTAACTCTGCCCAATTCCCTCTTACTTGATTCATTATACATGCTTTTTTTCTTTGGGGATGACATATTCCTCTAGATTGGATCTCTATGAAACAATAATAAATTGTATAATTCAGAACAGGATGCTGGAAAAATAGATGGCAAGTGTGTTGATGTTGAAAACCTAATTGCACAACTCAATCATGCCTCATTACCTACAGGTAGTTATCCGTTTCTTTATTGACCATGAAATTTGTATTCTACTTGTTGATATTTATTTATTTAAAAATAAATCAATTTTAGCAAAACCATGTTAAGTGTTTAAGGCCTGTATCTGATTCAAAAGCTTGCAAGCTACTAGATCGATAAATTCAAAAACTCTGTTACAATCTCTCTAAACCAGCCCCCGTCTCACGTCACCGATCTGTGGGTCCCGTCTTAAGCATGTGGGATCCATCTGTCATTGACTTGCTAAAACAGGCCTGGGACCATGCCAGAAAGCTTGTAATGGTAGAGGGCAAGTATTTTACATTTTTATATAAAAATATATATCAGGCACTGAGAGGCACAAGTGCACAACAGAAGCCAACGAGAGAAGGAGAGTAAATACTGACAATACCAATTATTTGGGTATAGATTTAAACATATATGTTCAAAATTTGAAATGAAATAAATAAGAAGAAACTACTAACCAGCGACGAAAGCTTGAATTTAATATATCAAATTATGCTGCGTTGCGTGTTTAGAGAAACCCTGATTTGTCTCTTGAAATCACCTCAAGAAAATAATTTCATTTTTTTGAGAAGAAATTCGGTTATTTATAAGGTTTCCATGTTCTAGTAAGCACGTCTAATGTTACCGTCCTTGTTGATTATAGAAACTTCTTAATTCAGACAATATTTTTTTTATGATCTCAATTTTCTGAAAACACCAACAGCTATATTTATTTTGCTTATCATTAGATTTTTATGACTTAATGTCTCATGGTGAAAACAAAAATAAATCTTGAGTGCGGATATATAATTAGCTCCACCCTAATTAAGTGGGACCCGGATCCACTGTCGCGCGGCACGGTGCGGCGCAGCACGTGGTCCGTTCGATCACTTCGAGATTCGATTTAATACTTTAAGATTCGAGTTAGTACGAATCTCGAAGTGATCGAACGGACCACGCGCCGCGCGACAGTAGATCTGATTCCTAATTAAGTGATCCAATTATCTTACCCCAACATCAAATATGGAAAACTCTGATAGGATAAAATGGCGAGATGGTAGCCGGGTTAGACCGCACAACCTCCCTGGTAGATCTAGAATTTTCTAGAAAGAATAAAAAAGTGCAAAATGATTAGTGACAACTGAGCTTGTGGATTAACTTTCTTCTCCTTATCAAATACAAAATCGACACAATAAAAAACCACTCAAACATAAATTAAATTCTTTATCAAATTCAAGAGTGTCTCACTCCCATCAAACAAAAAACATCCATCATGCATCATAACCATCACCGTACCAATATCAACCTCAAAAAATGATTATCACAGAAAATATTTTTTCTACAAATCGACTCAATTGAAAAAAAAACACAATGTCTCGAAACAAAACTCAAATACCTCCGAAAATAATGCAGCTTTCAAACTCTTGAAGCTAAATAAATCTCATCAAATTACCAAATTAAATATCTGTTATAGATAGTTTTATCTCCATCTTCAAAGTCACAGACAACCGAATTAATAAATTCTCCAAATTCAAATAAATAGAATGTTCGGGTAAAAAAAAATATTTTTCATTGTATGATCTTTATTTTTCACTAAACCGAATGAATATTCGGACACCGCCTGACGCCTACCTTGATTCCGCCCCCACCACAAACATTTTATTTTTAGCAAACATAGTTTAGAGGGGTAAAAAGCAAATATTGTACAGTAGATCCGTCCAACCGTGGACTGCCCGGTTTGACCGAACCGAACCGATCCATTTTCAAATCACTAACCGGTGACGTCAATACACAAACGTGGAATTCTCAAATTGCATAGGCGTATTTATGGCTTTTTTTAATAGAAAAAGCAAAATAATTTTACAGATTCTGAAAATATTATAATGGTTTTTAGATGCATATACAGGATTCTGAAAAAAAATACGGTCCAGGATCTGCCATCGAATTCCTTCCGTGCTTCGCATGATCTTCGTGTTGCCGATTTGGTCTAATTTTTTAATTCGGCCAGAACTTCTTTTAATTTCTTGTCTGATTAATTTTCTAAAATTATATTTGAATTAATTTTTAATATTATTCTTTAATTATTTCATATAAATATTATAATTATCATATTATAGAGGGGTTATAATATTATAGAGGGGTTTTAATAATCTCTACTCCTCACTAAACATTTAAGTGTTCTGATTCTGTAACATTTCTTGTTGAATTTTCAGAGGTAATATAATCATTGGAGTGAGATATTTTTCAAATAATATTACTATTTATATGTTCATTTATGTTGAACGAGGAGTCGTCTCTATAAGCCTGAGAGAAAAGCGATCCGGGAAAACGGAAAAGTGCATTTAAAAAAAATGTTAGGAAATATCAATGGACGGATGTGTTTTTATTTGGATTTTCAAATTTTAATCCAACATTCTAAATTCATTTTGAATGACAGATAAATGTTTCTAACGGTTTTTTAATCTCTTTTTATAAGGAGTAAGGATTTATATTTTTCTCTCGATTCTAATTATTACACAAAATGCTACATAATAAAGGAGTGCAATTGTTCTAATTTATTTTTCTTAAAATTTCTCTCAGTTTTGAATACCAACTTTTCCTTAAATTCTGAATATTAATTTTTCTCTCAATTCTGTATTTATTTTACATTAATTTTGTATCCATGATTAAAATTTATATTAATTACTAAGTCATCTTTTTTTTCTTATTTTCTTTATTTTCTCATGAAAATCCAAATTTTTATATTTTTAGAAACCACCACTTGTAGCAACGTATAAGTAAGATACTATAAAAATATTAAGAATATAATTTTAATAACTTTTAGAGCCGATTGGTGAACTACTGAAGAATATTCAGATCATTCGGATGAACAAAGGAGCCTAAAAAATTACGAGAGACAAAACTAATAATTAAAAATAAAATATAGACTTCAAAAGGCCATAACTTTTAATAAAAACATCGTGAAAAAAATACACAACTACTTTTCAAAGATGGCACAATATGAACCACATACTATTAATTGACAAAGCCTGTAATAAGCACTTTTCAAGCTAAAAAAATATTTTTGAGATCCTCTAATTTGAGGATTAAAGTTTATACAAGTTTAGTTTTCTTAACTGAACAATGATATTTTATTATTTCATTGTATATAAATACTCACAAAAATTGACGTAACTTCTTAATAAATTCTTTATACCTTATGAAAATAAATAAAAAAAAGAAGAATAAAAATAAATTATAATTATATTAATTTTCTAGAATTATTCAAATCAAAGTTAATTTATTATAAGATTAGTTATGTTTAAATTTCGATTTCGGGGTTGGTCCAAATTTTATTTCGGGCCAGCATCAGGACTGATCTTCTATATATGGTAAGTGTGCATGAGAGGAAGGAAATTCGGTCTAAAGTATTTGGTATGAAAAAAAAATTCAAACCTTGTTAGATTGTCTAAAAAAATCATCCAACATTTCAAAATTTGCAGAAAAATGAAATTTCTTTTTTTTCTAAAAATAAAAACAGCATTTATGGGGTTAATTATATATTTCCAATAGCGACAATGACGACATAAATTACTCCAAATGAGCACCACAAAGAATCTTTACTGACAACAAAATTTCCACTGGAAATGGTAAATATATTTCTTTTCTAGCCAGACGAATATGTAGATGAGGCATGAACAAATGTTAGGTGGTTAGATTTAATTGATTAATAATTAAAATTTTCTAGCTATACTTCACACTTTTGAACGAATTGTAACAAATTAAGATCTTTCCAAACAGGTGGAAGATAATATTGTATTCTACAATTATTAAAGGACTTAATGAATGTAGGATATTCGCGCCTACTAATTGAACTTCCTGCCGAAATCATATACCATAGCTAATATTTTTCAATATGGCGCGTCACTAAGAGGCTGACGCCTCAATGAAAATTGACTGGGTTTCATTTTCATAAAGATTGGTTGTTTTATTCCTCATTTATTTTGACTTGGGAGACCGGTTAGAATATTTTATTCATAAATAATTAGTTAGAAATAATGGGATTAATTTTGTCCTATGAGAAGCACAAAATTCATATTTAATTAGGTTGGAAATAATGAGACCATTTGGTATATGAGAAGCACAAATTATTTTTAATTCATGATTTTGGATTCTTTCTTTGGAAACTTGTCATGCATGCTTCCCAGCTTAGTACTCTCCGCACAGAGTTATTTCATCAGGCGTTGATTTCAGATTTTTTTTTTTAATAAAAAAGATGAGAGTGAAGTTCTCAAAATTTATAAATATCCCTAAAATATCTCTTTTGAGCTTCAGATCTATGACCTTTTATATGGAGAATATTGTATTTTTCCACTAGATAAAAGGTCGATGAAAAATAAACTTGGGCATGCATGGAATTAGTAGGCAAAACGTGCTTTTCAGATATCAAAATTGATCGAATTAATTTATTTTTCTTTTTGCAATGGATAATTTAAGATTTAAATGTTTGTTAAAATAAAACCACGTAATCCTGAGACCAAGCACTGTACATTTATGGTCTTTGTGATTATTGAGTACAGAGATAATATTTTCAGATCCAACTTGTACCATTTCTACGCTACGTATATATAACATTTTTTTTTTGAGAAAATATGTTATCTAATTTGACATTATCCTTGTTACATAGTACCTTGCAAAATGCAAATAAATTATATAGTAACTTGGCTGAAAATGGTTTTTGTCAACTATTGAATGACAATGTCATAGTTTCGCCAATGACATCTACTAGATATATACCAAATATATATCCCTTCGAATTACATTCTTTTAATCCATTACTTAATTATTAGGTGCCTTAATTTGATCTATGCATCAACCAAGATGCAATTTGAATCCGACTATTCACGCGAAGGATCACCACGGAGGAACAATCTGTTGTTGATGAGTTGCCGCAAGGCGGCCAAGTACTACTGGCTTTTCATTGCAGCAGTCGCCGTAGTTGTTCTAATTTTTATTGTCGCCTTCAACGTTGTTAAAAGACCATCTGCCGCAAGCATCGTGATTAGTGTTCTCATAGTCCTTCTATACATTTCATTTGCCTATTTTTGTAGGCCTAAGCATGCTGATCGGGATCCATCTTATTTATCGCAAATTGCGGGAGCAGCATCTATGACATGGAGCCAGACCTCAAGCATGCGCCGTGAGACAGCGGAGCTCGATGCAACTATTGACTTGGCGGTACCAGCATTCTTGTTCAGTAAAATAATCGGTGATGAGAGTAGCAGTTGTGGCAGTCCTCGGCAGGTCATCTGCTCAGTGTGTCTAGCTTTGTTAGAGGTAGGGGAGCAAGTAAGACAGTTGCCTGAATGCAAGCACATATTTCACGCAGATTGCATTGCTTCATGGCTACATCTGCACATGACTTGTCCAATTTGCCGATCGGAAGTAGACATCAATAAGTATGTTGGGGATTCTGAAGTGAGGAAATCATTTCAGGCGGTTGATATAATAACTGAGACATCAGCTTCAATGGGTCCATTATCTGAACCTTAGTTTAGTGCAATAGATCTCTATTAATGAAATTGATTTGCGTAGTGTTCTTTCTCTTGGTGACATGTTTGCTTTTGTATTGTCATTTCCGCATACAAAGAAGGAATTCATAGTGACGGTGATTTGATTTAATTGAGGAAAAAAAGTAGAGTTGTAAACAAAAACTTGCTGTTTGCAATGTTGTTGGACATCATGCATGAAGGTCCTTTGGAATCATTTAAAGTTTTCTGATCATATTAATACCTCCTCCTCCTACTATATTTTTGACACTTGACCACAAGATATAGCTGTAAAAGCAAGAATTTTGTAATATATTACAAACCAACCACAATTACTTTGTGATTCTCCCTACTGGCATATCTTCTTAAAATAAGAACATACACTACTTTCTGCATGAAATTGTACATCAAATTCAAAAGCATTATGGAACAGCAGCATATCAGGGGACCACAAGGTTATCAGTACTGAGAACATAAACTAGTACCATTTCGATACCAGATTAGGAGGCGCAGAGAGGCAATGTGGCAAACCGAAGGCATCATGTGATTTGTGAAATTTTAGAGGACCTTTTGTAAAAATGATCAAAATTTTGTTTTGTGCCGTGTGTTTACCTATTTATGAAGAATTCGCTGCTACGCTCAAATCAAGCATATGTGCATTTTTGGAAATGGTCTTTTTGACTGGTCATTGCGTACAAATGTATATATTATTGTATTATAAATGCTTTATTTTCTTCTTTTTTATATGAATCTTAATTTGTTTATTTTCTTTTATGGCGGATTTTCTCTGGGACCGTTTCCTTTAAGTAACTGAGATTTTGAGTTACCTGCCCGTTGAATCTGTACAGCAGATTAAGGATTTCGGTCAAAGGCGGTCTGACCGGGCTACCCTTTTAGATTCATGGGGCTCCTTTAAACGCTGCTGCAGGTGATGTGATGGCGATTCTCTCCTACATTGGGGTTTACTTTTTGTTATAGAGATTATATATGCATCTCTGAATCAGCATCAACTCTTAATTATCAATTATATACAAAAATGATTAACATTCTTAAATGACATGTATACAACATATTTAAATAACACAAGCAAATTAAAACTGATAACAACAGAGAAAATTGAAGGGGAGAAAAGCCAGTTTAACTGATCTTCTACGAAATTAACTATATCGTTCTCTTAATAACCATGTCAACAATCTCACTATGCTCCCTAGATAAACCGCCATAAAGACAACACAAAAAATGCCAGAATCCTGTCGAACTCCCACAATCTTCAATGTCGCTAAGCAACTTAGACTTGTTGACATGAAGGATATTGCACCAGCAATCAGGGTCCTTTGCAGCAGCCAGCCATGCCGAGCAAACTCTCGAGGCCCCATTGATTAGGTCATGCATTTGAAGCTTGGAGAGGATTGATACAAGGAGATCATGACTCAGTTGTCACGTTCCATGAGAAGTGATGCTGGTATCAGTTGGGGTGTTAGCATTTGTCGAGTCGAGGTCGACTTGTGAGCCTGTTGATGAAGACATCATAGCCAAAATTGGTCGATAAGTTGAGAAGTGGAACTGAAGTTGAATATGTATTTGCCAGCAATGGTTGATAGAACAGTTGATATGAAACTTATTCCAGGACGGAGTTGGACAGGTATATTGCATTTATACCAGGTACGGAGCAAAAATAGCATCCCTATTTTTTCATGAGATATATATCTCTATTATTAGATGTTTATTGAAATAGGAATTATCTTGCTGTCCAAGTGTTCGACTAGTCAAAATAACTCAAGGAAGACATTTCTTTTTGACCGGTTTTTCCCAGGTTGAAGGGTCTCCTTAGAAGTTAGAACATAGAAACTTTTCCAGTTTTGCCATCAATGGAGAATTCTTATTTTTAGGAAGTGAGATGGAAATAGAAGCAAAGCTGTTTTGGACCGCACTCAAATCTAAAAAAAAAATTCACCTTTGGGTACATTTAGCTGAGGCTGTTCTTTTTTTTTAAGTTTTATTCTTGGTCAGTTTTGATTCGGATGTAAATGGTCAGGTCGGGTAAAATTGGTTCAGATTATCATTATTTTTTTTATTTTTTTTGATCTGATATGATTCAATTCGTTTAAAATCGAGTCAATATTTCTTCAACTCAATCCCAACCGAACCGATTAAAGAAAAAGAAGAAATGAAAAACTTTTGAATTAATTAATAACCGTTGTAATTATTTATTATTTATTTTATATTTTTGAATAATAATTCAATAATATCAATTAAAACTTTGATTACAATTAAATAAAAAAATAAAATTAAATGGATCACGTACAAATTGACCAACAGATCTGATCCGTGAAGAGTAAAAAAAAATGTTGATCCGTATTTGATCCATTTATTTTCGGAACAACTCAGGTCGGGTCGGAGACATATTGGGTCGGAATCGAATCGAGTTGGATACAAATCGGGATAAGTTTTGACACTCCCAGTTGGTTGGTCATGATCTGAACTGAGATAAGTAGATTTTTGACATCATCAAAGGAAAAAAATAGCAAATTATCTAAAAATTAAATTGGAAATTATGTAAAAAAATAAATAAGGTGGAAAATTATGTTAAATAAAAATAAATAAGATATCAAATTATCTCAAAGGAAATAATATAAGTTGGCAAATTATCTCAAAATAAATAATAAATTGGGAATATATGTCAAAATAACTAAATAAATTGGCAAATTATCTCAAAAGTATAAATAAATTGATAAATAAGAAATAATTGGATTTTTTTTTTAATTAAAATCATTGAGAACCAAGATGTTTGATAAAATAACTAGTTCAACTATAGCAGTGATTTTTTTTATTGTAGGTTCATTTTATATTAGAGAATGAGTTCGATATTTAATTTTTCTAATGTATAAATATTTCTTTCTAATATTTGTTGGAGTTTAAATTTGTGACCTCAACGATAGCGGCTATGTCACTATAGCAGTAATTTACAATGGACTCTGGGCTAAATGTCTTTCATAGAGGGGTCTCTCTTGTCGAATTGAAAAGCCTTGTTCTCAGTTAAGCATTTGCTGCATTGAAAAAGATCCAAAAAGGACTATTAATCCGGGCCAATGAAAATGGGCTAAAGAGTTATGGTTATATTCACGCAACCATTTCGAGTCAAAGTATAGGAACATTTCAAATGACTTATTAAAAAAACAAATTCTTCTTAGAAGTCCTTCGGATAAACAAATTGTTTAGATTTGTTGACTCTAGCTGGATTACACTGATGCCATAAACAATTTTCAGAGACAACCACATATCTTCATCCTCTCTTAGTGTTTCAACTCAAAAATCTTCTTCTATTCAAGATCCATCTAATCAAAAAATATGACAAAGCAACCTACAGACGAGACTGATGCAAAACCCATATTCTGGTATGCTTCTGATTCAGGGATCGTGCCTGATACCGATAATACTGGTTACCCTGTGGCATGTGCTTTTCTCATCATCATTGTTTCAATACTTCTTTTCTTTGGATTATGGGCTGCATTTCCACTTAGTGTGTTAACTTGTGGCTTGATCACTTCTGGTTTTGTGATTGTTTCAGCTGGGATTGGGTACCTATTCAGACCTGTTAATGGTGGTGCCGCAACTTATGATATCCTTCCTATTTCTATTCCAATGCGCCCTCTGACGGTACCATAGATACTTTGAAGATCTTCTCTTTTTACAGTTGACAGATACTTTGCATCCCATTCATGTCATATATTCAAAGAATCAATCTGTAACTTCATTTTGGATCTCAGGTTATGTAGTTATGTATATGTATGCATGTGCGTGTGCGTGTGCATGTGTGTGTGTGTGTGTGTGTCAGTATATGCTTTCTATATGTTGTGTTTAGATCCTGCCAATTTCAAGCTTGTGATTTGTGAACACCAATTTTCATGCAATGGCCAGGTGTTACTGTAAGAAGATATATTATTCTGTAAGAATATACATTATAATTTTATAAGATTCTCGATCTGCCTCTTTGTTTTGTCTGGGCTTTTCTTATATCCATAGCATATCAATGGTGGAATTAATTCCTGTGATCCAATATCATATTCTTAAGCTAAATATCCAGAAGGACAATATAATCTAATGCATGATCTGCCTGTATTTTAGTCCCTTTTGTGTTTACACAGTAACTGGCACCAATATTGCTGTTTCCAGTAATTGGTTTGTGGTGTGTCAGCCATGAGAAGTTTCCTCACAAGGATTAATCCTTGTAATTATCTGCACATATACATGATTTACGGTTAACACCCTTGTAACTGGCAACTGGATAGTATCCCAACATTGAACTTCTTCAAGTTAAAGTAGTTTCAGAGTTTTATTCAAAAATTGACCTCCTTCAATGCACTGATTAATTTGGGAGTTTCATAAATCTCAATTAATTCTACTAGATTTAGTGAGATAGAGATTATGTCCCTGATTTCCTGAAAATAATTAATCCTCCTTGAAGCAATTAATTAGAAACACAAACAGAACAAGATAGCACAAAACTAGCACAACTTGTGCTTGCTTAATTTTTAAAATAGCAGGAAGTAGTTTCAGAAGGGAGAAATAACTGTCATGAATACTTCTGTCAGAACTCATTTGGAGGCCCTACCTCATTAAGCGCTTAGAGCCTAGACATAGAGAGGCCTTGTTTCCAAGGGAATAACCTACAATTTCTCTGAAAACGGGCTTATGGGCTACCGGGCTGCGCTGCTACAAGTGCTTCCTCGATCCTCATCATGCACACGAGGTGCTCGATCATAAGCTCTTCACAAAATCAAAATGAACTGCTCTACAACGGGGTATCGTGATCATTAATTTGGCAATATAAATAAAGCGCTTCTACTTGAATGGCTTCGGATAATATATAATCAGGCCAAGTTCCACCTATAACTATACCATCAACATGCTTATTCTATTTTCTTTTCTCTTTCTTGCAAGTCACACCCATCAATTCTGCAAAAACTGATTGCTATATATATATATATCCACCCTGTCTCTTCACTCTATCGAATGAATAAGAGAAAGGAATTTAATGAAGGAAACAATCTTCAATTCCAGATCTCTAATAAGAAATATATGCCACCGCTTGAAGTCCGGCTCACCTCCAAGCACTGCCGGTGTTTTTCCGTATGAATCATGCTTCAGAGGTGCCAGCCATTCATGGATAGTAAAACCAGGAACATTGGGTATGTGGTGGCTTCTGTTTTTTCGATTGCATTGCTTTGTATATTCATGTTCTATGACATGTTGTCAGTAGTGGTGAATTTAAATAGAGGCAAATCGTGGTAATTTTCTGAATATGTATTTTAAAAACAAGCATTACAATAGTAAATTTTCTCTGTAAGTTTATAAAAATACAGCCTAAAATTACTTTGTGTCTGGGTTTTATTTAAGAAGCCGGACAAAGTATTGTCAAAATATTCAAGAAACTGAGCTGAGTTCTCAGTGTGCCCAAGCTTGGTGAGGGACCTGGATCCGACATATATATTAGTGTTTTCACATGTTGTAGTTACTGCAGCTATTGCAACCGCTCTTTTTATAAGCGGTTATATCTACAGATCTCGGACTAGGGATATCAATTATTGAACCGATTCGATAGGTTAACTTGACTCGATATGATCCGAAGATAAATGGATCGATAATTTTTTTTGACCCTAATCAGATCAGATCATGTTCAGATCAACTCGACCCGACTCAATTAGTTGTGTTTTATAAAGTAATTTTGTTATTTAATATTAATTAAAACTTAAATATATATTAATTATATTAATTATATTAAAACTTAAATATATATTAATTATATTAATTTTCACATGCCTCGGACTAGGGACCATGGCAGCCTCTGGGTCATATTGATTGTTGCGTACTTTTCTTTGTACAAATTAATTGTACGTTCTCAAATCATTGTTGCTTTCCGTTGCAAGAAACTGTTTCTAAGAATAATTAAAAGGTAGGTTCAAAATACATAAATAAACAAATTAAATAATTTGTATCACGTGGTGAACATCTTTTCCAGACGAATTATTGAACGAGTTTCTACAATATTATTTTTTATATTGAACAGCGCATGGTGAGGCGTGCTCAAAAGTCAAAACTATTCCGTGCGATGAGCGAATTTGGAGAGCTAGAGAGAGCAACCAACGACTCAAAACTCAATAAGGGAGCAGGGAGAGCGATTTGGGAAGAGGGGAGGGACAGCGATTTGGCCTTTGGGAGAGAGGTAGGCAACAGGAGAGGATAAGGCTTTTTGTTCTGAGCTGTGCTCCTGAGTTAGAGGATGAAGAATTAACATTTATTGTTATAGTTATGATGATAGAATTCGTCATTGTATTTATGACATATGAGATTTATTAAATAAAAAATAAATATATATTTTTTTCTTAATTAAATCTGAACCGTTGTGATTGTTCCGGATCATCAAGATTGTTCTAAGATAGATTCCTACCATCACATTGATGGCACTGTGGATTCAGAGGATGAAAGAGCTTAAAGGAATGAGAATCAGAGATGCATTCTAAATTAGAAGATCATAAATGTTAGAAAAATGAATAGAAAAATTCTATTTTTTTTTAAATCCAGTCAACTGGATTAACCTCTCAAAATTATACTCAGAAGCAAAATAAAATATTGCTCTCTCTCTTCACCTCCCCTCCTTATTGCCTCCCATTGGACCACACCTTAATGAGATGATTTCTTCTAAATTTTCCCATCTAAAAGCAATCAGACGATTCAGCGGCTCATAGCAAAAATAATCTATCACTGAACAATCCTAGCACATTAGGTCATTAGCCTGATGAATAATAAGGGATAGGGAGAACCAGTTTTAATTTTGCTCTTATTAAAAGAGATGAATGTTTGTGAATGACAAAATGTGTGGATGAACTCTTTTATTCATTTTATGTCCTAAATCCCTTAAAATTTTTGCATTGCGATAAATTGGTTCCAAATTTTATTTAATAAACACCATCTAAATCATTTAACTCATGGCAAATGACATCCTCAATAGATATACTCAATAATATTTTATTTAAAATTATAATATGACTAAATTACCCTACTATGCATATGATATTTGAAATAATTAATAAAAAAGTTTAGCAACTATTTCAAAAAAAATATATGTGCACTCGGTTGAATATTCACAATACATAATATATTTTATTTATTTTATTTTTATTTGTCTTTACATATATTGTTTATGTTTATAAGAAATATGCTTGTAAAAATAATTGAAATTAATTTTAACCAAGTGCGTATACTTTCTTGAAATAATTGAGCCTGTTATTATAGACTTTTTTCTACATTTTTTAACAAACATTTTTTTTGTGGAAAATTCTTCATACTACTAATTGGGATTGAAGAACAAATAAAACACAAAAGTTTTGATTTTTTAAATCCCAATATTTTTAGAATAAATTTGGCAATTAAAATATTGAAACCCCAAAATAGCCCGGCCGATCTATTAGATGGTACTTCCGTGTTTTAAATTTTCAGAATCCAATCCTCAAAGTTTTTATTCAGGTTCTTCTGATGTAATCCATGGCAGACTACCCTATTCATTTCCGTTCTTCTGATAAAAAAATTAGTCAGATGTAAAATTTAACTAAAATCCAACTACTAGTTTTTATTTTTTTTTTTTAAAAAAGACACTCAACTAAGCAAAGTTCTGACGGAATGTTTTAGGAAAATAGAAAATGAAACTTGGCAGACTTCAATTTGTAGAACATTTTTTTTTCAATTTGAAAAATAAAGATAGTTCGTTTGTATTTACAATAACAAATGCTCTTAGTCCATGAGCAGTCAAAAAGAACACCTGCTAATTAAATATCCTTTGAAGAATGTTCTGGAGGTCAGGGATGGGCAAAAAGACAAGGCACTACGCACCAAGGTAAAAAAATAAAATAAAAATACTTTAGCTTAGAAATCGACCCAATATTTGTCATTATCGACCCAATATTTAGGAAACTTCATAATTCATCTAGAACCTATTCTGAAATTATTTTTATCCCCCGATTTAAATCGAATCAAACCTACTTAATTAAGACTTTCATTGGGACGAAAATCGTTATGTTTGCCCTTAATAAAGAAGACAATATACTTTGTCAAAGTAAGGATCAAGGGGGATTAGGGATAATGAACCTTGGATTAATGAATAAATCATTGCTTTGCAAATGATTATGGAGATTTTATAATGATGAAAAAACTGATTTGTGGAAAGAAATAATTCAAATCAGTTCTAACATCAGAAGAACAAGAATTTCTCATTTTGGAAAGAAATAAATAAAAAAATATTTATGTTTAGTATTAATAAAAAAAGTAGGAAATGATAAATCTACTTTTTTTTGGCATAATAGATGGATTATAGAATGTTCACTTGCATCTTAATACCCTTTGTTGTATGAGTTGGTTATAGATCCTAATGTAATAGTAGATTACGTTTTTGGATATAATAGATATTACTTGTTCTTTAGAAGAGCAATTACTGGTATTCTTAGAATATAATTAAATGAACTTTATAATTTACTAAATAAAGTTAGTCTTACAAATATAGAAGATACAATTATATGGAGATGGACAACAGATGGTAAATTTAGTAGATGTTCTTTATATAATTAGTTGGAATTTGGGGGAGTATTTAGGCCTCAATTTTCCAAAACGTGGCAATCAACAATTCCTCTTAAAATTAAAATATTTTTTGTGGTTAGAACAACAAAATAAAATTTTGACTAAGGACAACTTGTTGAAGAGAAAATGGCAAAGAGATTCAAAGTGTATTTTTGTGATAATTTAGAATCAGTTAATCACATTTTTTTACATTGTCCAGTTGCTAATTGCTTGTGGTCATGAATTTGTAATTATAATAACTATTCTTTTACTTGTATAGTGATTAATGATTTATGGTTTGTAGATGTTACAGAACGAAAATATTTGTAAATTAATAAGAGGTGCTTTTTTATGGTCTATCTCGAAGGAAATAAATATAATTATTTTTAAGGAGATAATTATAAATCTTTAATATCTTTAGGAAATGATATCATTATCTTAGCTAGATATTGGTATCTAAAGAAACAAACTTATTAGATAAATTGTATTTAATTTTATCTCAAGATGTCATGTTATTACCAGTGCAGGTATTATGAAGCACTTTAGAATTGGTACTAGTCGAGGAGAGGTTGGGTCTGGAGAAGGAACTTATCCCTCTGCAAGGGCTCTACTGAGTTTTTGAATATTAATATCTGATTCTGAACTATAGTTTACTTACTAAAATTTATTTTTGATTGTACTTAAGACTTGTCTAGTGTCCATGAATACTATATGAGAAACATCACAGGACTATGCCATCTAGGTCAGAAGTGAAGATTATCGTGTTGGATGAGACGCTTTGATTAAAGACATTTTGGTCGTATTTTGTTGAATGTTTTGGATAAAATGTGTTGACTAGCTCTAGAACAGATGATTATTCAGTAGATTTGGAGAACTTGCATGTTGTAGTTTTTAAATCCTCACGGTACCGGAGTGTGATATCAAAACTAATATATTTTTATTGAATAGATGGTATATGCCACTATTTCTCCAAAAAAAGAAGACAATATACTAAAGCAGAATAAAAATCATGAAGAAAAGGCCAAAATCCGGTTATCACTAAAGCTCAAGTACTTCATTTGTTGCAACAATTGCACAATGAGATTTCAAATTTTCAATGCGCTAAGGTACAAATAAATCTCTATATTACTAATAGGAGGCGCTTGAAGAGCCCAACAGTGGCGATGAGTTCCCCTACGATCCTGAATGTAATTGGAGGATCCTGCAATTTTAACTCGAACCGTCTGATATCCCAATTGTGTGATGCCCAACAGATTAA
The DNA here is from genome assembly GCA_037127355.1 of Schoenoplectus tabernaemontani. Taxonomy (NCBI): domain Eukaryota; kingdom Viridiplantae; phylum Streptophyta; class Magnoliopsida; order Poales; family Cyperaceae; genus Schoenoplectus; species Schoenoplectus tabernaemontani. Next base: position 24,663,178 of record CM073756.1, read on the forward strand.
ATTGCAGACTCCTTGTAAACCAATCAAACTAATCTCGATCGGACGGTCCAATTTACCCCCTCTAATCCTGAATGTGATTGGAGGACCCTCCCAATCGTGTGATGCCCGACGAATTAAATTGCAGACTACCTATAAACCAATCAAACTGATCCCGATCGGATAGTCCGAGTTACGATCGGAGGTGTCTCCGATCGTGTTTCAATTGTAGACGATATTATCTCTAATAATGAGCTCCCAGCATATTTTTATTTTACTAGCAATATATACCCGCGCGTTGTAGCAGACTTTTTTATTTAAACATTAAAACATTATAAGATAAAAAATTCACATTTATCTAATATTAAATTATAAATTCACCAAATTATAGAGAAAATCTATAATAAAGACTATATTTAATCTTGGATGAGATTTTTGTACAATATGAGTTAATGATTCATGATTTTTATGGCGAGAAAAGTAAATTATTCTAACATATATTATCACCATTAATTTCTTATCAAATATGCACAAAGTTGCTAAATAAAAAAACAATATTATGAAAATAATAGTATATAAGAGAAAGAAATGGAGAAAAAGAAAGGATCAATGGACGCGATCACATACGTTTGATCAACCAAAAATAAATATTATCCTTCTAATTGAGGGATAAAATGGGTATAATAAAAAATTACCATGATAAAAAATGAACCCTCCAATTCTTAGATACTTTATATAATAGTATAGATTAGTAATTTAATATTAAAAAACTATATTTTAATTTTTAAACTCAATATTATCCCTTTTAATTTCTTCACGATAATTAAAAAATAGACTCCTAAAAAACTACAGCACATAAAATTCAGTTGTTATGATTGTCAAGAAAATGGAGGCAAAAAAAAAAATAGAAACAATATTAGGACATTGTATCACTGCCCTTTAATATTTCATCTTTTTAACAATAGAGACCCGCAGGCCCCATGCAGGTGAAAGCTGTCTTAATTTATCCTCCTTTGTAGTCCACCATATGCACTGCAGTAGTAGACAGCTGTTGCCATCAGAACCGTTCAATTTAGATTACGGACAGAATTTTATATAGTGTACCCTCAAAAGAAAAGAATTATATATAGTGACATATAGTTTAACAAACGGTCAATATTTACTAAACTGTCACTTCTCCTGTGAAGTATTCTTTTTTTTGTGGATAAAAGCAGACAATAATTTGTCTGTTTTCATTTTTATTCTGGGAAACATCAGTTCTTTACAAATTAATATAGTCAACTAAAATAAATATAAATAATAAACCCTAAATAAAATCAGCCATAACTAATGATCAATAGACATAATTAACATGCAACAAACAATCCATCAGTTAATATATAATCAAAATGTTTAAAAGCTAAAGTCTAGGAATCTACTGATCCAGCAACTATACTCTAAATATTGGCCAAATCCAAAAGCATGCCATTAGTACGGTATAGTGACTCCAAATCATTATTTAAATCTGTATAGTTTAAATTGAAAAAGAACATTAAAATAAAAAAACGAAATGAAGTAATCATATACTCTTGAAAAATCATAGAATTTCGTAATTTTCAAATATTTCAGCCATAAATACATAATAGAGTTTGAACAAATAAATGACTGTCAGAGAATAGATGTAAAGTAGATTTCTGCATTCCCGAAAAGGAATCTAAAATAAAAAGAAAAACCTTTAGTATTGAATCTGTTAAAATTATTTCAGAAATTGAAACTAAAAGAACACTGTATAAAAATATGATCAAAAGTATTCTCACGATGTGAAATTGGTGAAGTTGGTGAAGCTCCAAAATAAGGTTGTAGAATTGAAGCAAATTGAACATCTAGGCTGTGTTTGGATGGGGTTGGAATAGCTTGTTCTTGAGAACAGCACTACTCATTTAACTTGAGAGCAATCCAAACACAAAATATATTTTTGAGAACAGTTGGGTTAGTTGCTAACCTGCTAAACCATCTTTTTGTTAGAATAGCGAATTGTGGGAAAGAAAAATAGTGAGATAAACTAATAAATAATGAAATAAATAATATTTTAATTATATTATATCAAGAACCATCTCTCCTCATGAATATAAAAATGAAAAGTGAATGTAATAAGTATAACGTATTTCTATGATCACCCATCATCATCAACCCATTCAAAAATATCTTTAACTAATAAATTATAATAAATAGAATATTTTAACTAATAATAATCATTAGTATTAAATAAAATAATAATTAATAATAGTACAAAGTAATATTAAGAATAATAAATAAATAATAATCATTAGTATTAAACAAAATAATGATTAATAGCAAATAATAATATGAAATAATATTTTTTAAATAAAATAAAATAATAATCAATAATATTAAATAAAATTATCATTGGTATTAAATTAAATAATAATTAATAATAATAAATAAAATAATAATCATTAGTAATAAAAATAATAATAAATAAAATAATAGTCATTAGTATTCAATAAAATAAAAATAAATATTATAAACAAAATAATAATTAATGACAAATAATAATATTAATATGAAATAATATTTTTTTAATATTAAATAAATTAATAAATAATATTATTAATTTAAATAAAAAAATAAATAAAATTAATAATAAATATTAGAATAAAAGATAATAATTCATACTATTTTCAATCATTAACTAAAAATATTATTTTTATACTAATCATTAGTAAATAAAATAATGATTAATAATAAATAATAATAAATAAAATAATAATTAATAATAGATAATGATACATAATAATAATTAAAAAATAATAATCATTAGTATTAAATAAAATAATAATTAATAAAAAATAATACATCATAATAATAACTAAATAAAATAATAATAATTAATAACAGATAATAATAAATAATAATAAAATAATAGTCATTAATATCAAACAAAAAATAACTCATTGCTTTATTCAATTCCTCCGTCACTATTCTCAATATACCATCCAAACAACATTTTACTAACCCTGGAATATTAACTAACCTCTCGCTTCTCATGTTTTTCGAGATGTCACTAACCTTACACTATTCTCAATTACTAACCCAAAAAGCGTTATTCTTATACTAATCCTTCGACCATCCAAACACAACCCTAGTAGCTAGAGGGAAAAAAAAAGTTGTCGAACCAGAATTTATAATATTCATAATATATACAAGAATGCTGCAAAACATTAATTTACAGGATTTATAATATTTACAAGCGAGAATTTTGCTCGGGGAAGGAAGAACCAATGTAACAGTTGCCACTTGCCAGTATACAGGGCCAGTTGCAGAAGTGAAGTACTGGCACTGCTAACGCTTAACGATTTTTATTACTGCCAGAATCACTGCACTCCCAGAGCAGTATATGAAAACCTCTTTAAAATTAATGAAGCTTAGCCGAGCTTCGGTTCGCGGATTAGCCAAAAGTAAGCTGTCTTTGTGAAGCTCTTGGAGCCTTTCATGAATCTCTAGATATTTCTCGCTGAGCTTACGCTTTGCCAGCATTCTTCGAAAGGGCCTCATGATGAAATTGCCGCGCTTTGGTCGTCTAATCGCACGGTCATGAGCAGCGAAGGCCTCCTGTGCTTCTGTAATTAGACCCCTTATAATCCTCTGCCAAGTTCTTAGTCTCTCATCCTGCGGCCAGCTTGAAGCAGAGTCCAGTAAATGGGCTTCCATCTGATCAAGCAGAACCCGCAATTTCTTGATGTTTGTGTCATTGCCGCCAAGTATAGATCGGCCTTTTCCGATCATGAGCTCTTTGAGCTGATTGATGGCGAATCGTGAAGCTGAAAGAACCAGGGACGCAGTTGGATCCATCTCGTCGTTCTCTGTAAATGCTCTCATGGTTTTGGAAAAATAAAGAATGAGAAGAAGAATCTGACGAGACGGGACCACCTTTAAAGTAGCCGGTTTTATGAATGCAATTATTGGGCCTTCTCGATTTCTCTTCTCATAACAAATCACAAATCGAGTAGAATTGTTGATTTTCGTCAGTGCCCATCTCAAGTCTAGGGTTATTTTATTCTGTTAAAAGTTTGATTTGCGACACATATTCAACTTATTTAAAGAATCCTTTTGGACTAGCTTCCAAGCCTTCAATAATAAATTCAAATTTATAGCCTGCGTAGTATTTTTTTTTTGTTTTATATTAGGGGATCATGTTATTGAAAATTTATTTTCTTTTCATTTTATCAACAAATAATTTTTCTAGAATTTTCACTATTTTAAGCCAAAACTTTTAATAATAATAATTAATATTCTTGTTATATTATATATTTCAATTTTATAGTCAATGTACTATTTTTTCTGTTTTATATTAGGGGCTATATTAATGAAAATGAAATTTTTTTTTAATTTTATCAACAAATAATATTTTTAATAACAAAACATTATTTTTTTTAATAAAATCTTTGTTTTTAATCCAATTTATCCGATTTTTATCAATTCATTTGATTAGCTGATTTTTATCAATTCATTTCATTACGATTTCACGATTAACTTATCGATTCCACTTCAAAATCATAGTCTCTCTTGTCTTAATGTAAAAACAGAAGCACAGAAGAAGAAAGAAATAATAATCAAATGTAGTTATACATTTATTGATTGACCGCAAATATGTAATTGTTAACTGTTAAATATCAAATTATCTATTATATACAATCATATGTTTATTAACTATTAAAATATTTGCAATGCCTAGTTTTGTAGTCAATAAATATGTACAACTTCATCTAATAATTATTATCTTTTACTATATAGAAAAGTTATAACAGAAAGCTGCATTCTAATGCAGCCACGTCATCTTCTATTTATGCAACCGTTGGATCTGTTATAATGCAGACGGTTTTGATTTAATTGTTATAGACGCCATTTTGAAATGTGGATGAATTAATTATTAGATGAAGTTGTAGAAAGCAGTGAAAATAGACATCTGAAAAGAGAAAAAAGAATGCTCCAAATAGTCGGTGCGTGTGTTAGGTTTTTATTTGCTCTAATATTTTAGTCAGCCCCGTTATATTATTATGATTATGACGATAATTATTATTATCATGATTATGATTATGATTATTATATTATGATTATATTATTAAAATTATGATTACTTATTATTATTATTATTATTATATTATTATTATTATGATTGTAATTATAATTTTTTTATTATTATATTACTATTATAATATTATTATTAATTATGATTATTTTTTATTACATTATTATTATTTTATTATGTTGTATTATATTATTATATATTGATTATATTTATGATTAATTTATTATTATATTATTATAATTATAATTATTTATAATTATTTTTATGATTATGATTATATTTTTATTATTATATTATTATGATTATGATTATGGTTATATTATTATGATTACGACTATAATTATTATTATCATGATTTTGATTATGATTATTATAGTATGATTATATTATTAAAATTATGATTACTTATTATTATTATATTATTATAATTATGATTATAATTATAATTTTTTATTATTATATTACTATATTATGATTATGTTTATATTTTTTATTATATTATTATTATAATATTATTATTTATTATGATTATTTTTTATTACTTTATTATTATTATTATTATCTTACTATTATGATTATTATTTTACTATTATTATTATTATCATCATCATTATTAGTATCATAATTATTCATATTTTAACTATTCTAAGTAACAACTCCGACCAAAAAAATTTTGGGATATTATTTTGAAATAAGAGAGCTCGAGTCATCTCAAATGATATTTTCACTCTTCCGAATAGTCAAAAATACCACTATTCTACCACTCTTCCAAAAAAAAATTATGGGAGCGGGTCCCCAAACGCGAATGAACAAGTTCAAACATATCACTACTTTTGGAATTAGAATACTATTCTATCACTCTTCCAAATCTATTCCTTAATTTGCCAAACGGACCCTAAAAGAATGTCACTATTGGTTAAGAGACACATATCTTGAAATACATCTTGAATAAATTTTTTGGAAAAATACTAACCATGCCCCATCCCTCAATTTTAATTTTTTCATTGTTGGCAACCATAAAGAATTGATCACTATTAATTTTACTTGCAATTGGTTAACATATTTTGGTTTCCGTCATATGGTCCGTACCAATCCAATACCCATGTGTGTAATTTGTAATACATTTGTGGTTGAAGGGCCTATAGTCAAGCATTTATTGAAATAACCGTAGTTTTTGGTACAATTTGTGGGGTTATGAATTAATTTGTCGACTCTCACTTGTGACAATAAATTGTACCACTTTGTGTGTTTGTTCTTCCGGTTCAAACAGTCGCCAAAGATCGACTCCAACCGATTTAATCGGCTCGAGTCGGGCCGGGTCGAGTGCGAGTTCATTTCGCTGAATCTCTTTCTCTCTCCTTCGCTTGGCTCTTCTCTGGCAGCCGCGAATCCCTTTCTCTCTTCTAGGGTTTTCGCGAAAACCTTTTTCTTGGCTACCTCCGCCTGGTTTCGATCGTTTCGCTTAGGCCTGAGGTGGGGATGAAGTATCCAGCATCTCTCTTGGTTGTGCCCTTCCCTCTTGCAGTGCGAGCATCGCTCGACTTTTCCCTTTCCGACAAGGTGTTGGGCTGAGAAGGCAAGGGCTTCCGGCTTTGGGTTTAAGTCGGGAGTCTTCATTGCAACTCGCCGCAACGCCTCTTGTCGGATTTGGGCTGTGACCGTCTCAAAGGACAGTGTTTCTGTCGAGAGCAAAATCTGTGCTCTGATTGGCTCATAGCTTGGTTCTAAAGCAGCCAGGAGTGTATAGATACGATCCATTTCTTCCCTCTCTTGGAGCACTCTCAGGTCAGTGGTATTTGGTCGATAGAGCTTGAGTTCTTCGTATTTTGCTCTAACATGCCCGATTAATGTGGGTACATCTCGAGATTCTTGTGAAATCTTTGCAATTTCTTGCTTGAGATAGTATATCTGAGAGTGACTCTTTTGATTACTGTGTTGATTTTCGATTTCTTGCCACAATTCTGCTGCTGTCTCACAATAACAGAAACTCTCGGATAACTGAGGCTCGAGTGAGTTGGTGATTAGTGTCATAGCTTGACTATCCACCATATCCCACTCCTCTTGTTCCTCGGTTCCGGTTTAGTGATTTTGTTTCCATTGATGAAACCAAGTAACCCTTTGCCTTTTAATGTGACTCTTGCTGCCTTGGCCCATGGGATGTAATTCCTCCCATTTAGTGGAACATTTGTTAGCTTTTGAGATGAATTGAAGTCAGAATTTGTTCTCAGTCTTGTTGAACTTTGGTTTGGGTTTGGATTGAAATTGAACATTGGGCTAGCCTCTGTCATGTTGGTTGTGGCTTGATTGCTCTTTGCTGATGTGTAATCAGTGTTACTGGTATGGGATGTTTTTACTGGTATGGTTAATGGTACAGTTTTTGCTGATTTCGTTCTGAACCTTGATGGGGACAGATACTATATTGTTGCCTTTGGAATTTTATTTGAACTTTGATAAGAACAGATACTACACCGTTTGCTGGTTGTTGCCTTTCTTGATGTGCAGTGTTTCACTGCCAATTGTTGCCTTTGAGATTCTGAACTCTGATTGCTGGTTGTTGCCTTTGGGATTTCGGAATTGAGTCAGGTTAAACCTGCTCTGATACCATGTAGAATTTATGAGATAGCTATATGTTGACACTATCCTTGAAACACTTGGTCCGATAGATTCTGCTAACATCCATTATGATTCTTTTATGTGTTTTCAATAATTGTTTGGGTTTCTTCTAAAACCTTAACATCATAAAAGAAACAAACAAAAAGTAATATTTAAATAGTAGATGAATGCAAGATTAGTTAAAAAATACATGATTCCAAACTTTTTAAGTTAATAATCATTTTAACATAACTATAACTATGTTTAAACTTATTTTGACTAATTTTTAGGTAAATAATCATTTTTATATTTGTGAGATTATGATGCATTACAATGCATGAATGTATCCGTTTATTATCTCAAAATCTTAAAATTTAAGTAAAAGATTACCGATGTGAACCGTTCGATATGATCACCATATCAAACTTTACTAACTAGTTAAATTTTATATTTTTCAAAAAATATTATTTTTCGGATAGAGAGAAAATCATCATAATTGGACGAGCCAAAAATTTTAAATCAAGCAATTTCTCCTCATCTGAAAATAAAAAAAAAATCTTCAAAAAAATATAAAATTTGACTAACTAGTACATAAAATTTCTACTCATCATTAAATCAATTATCTTTTACTTTAAATTTAAGATTTTAAAGTAATGCACGGATGCATTAAAATGCACCATAACATTACTCTTTTACATAACTATAACTAATATTTTTGCAGATTTTGTTTTGGTTCGATATTTACTATATTTTCCATTTTTTTTACAACAGAACCGTTTAAGAAAAAAAAACCCGGTTCCTTATGAATCTGCGTTTCTTCTCGTCTTTCCTTCGTTAAGAAAAAGAAAATGAATTTAATTTTTAAATTCAGTCCAGAAAACTAAGAATTTTGATCAAATCTCTTGTGGTTTTCTCCTGTTCGTCATTTTTCTTTGCATATATATAACTTGGCGTTGCAATCAAGCACTTGGAGCAGATGAGTAACAACTGCTATTTGATTTGCAAGATTTTATCATCAAATTTGTGCATTTGATTGCTTGGATGTAAATAATTTATCTTACTCTTAAGTGGTACTTGGAATCTAGAAGCATGATCATATATAGTTGATTGTTCATGTTGTATTGTTCAATGCTCTTAAGATATTTGATGAAATGTTGATGTCAAAATTTCAGTTATTATTGGGTTGTCTCGGGCTAACCTCTTTACTTATCATCCTCATGTCGTGCTAGCCTTGGATATCAGACATTCAATTCCATTTCATTTTATGGAATTTATTGAACTATTTCATTATAAAGTTAATTATGTAGTTTTATCTATTTGTCATAACTAATTTATGATCAATATATATTACATGTCATACATATATAGGCCCTCTGATTTTGGATGCCTTACAAGAAACATTAGAATTGTTGGCCCAATTATTAAGCATATGAGTTCACATATTTTTTGAGATCCTGAGAGTTGAGATGAAAATGGAAAATTAAGCAAATTATTACTAGCTCATTTATTTATTAAATTTTTTAAAGGATGAGTTTAGCTCTTTTTAGCCCAAAATGAATGCATGAAACTCTCATTTTTCTCTCTAAAAAAATAGAAAAATAATTATGGGCTGTTTGAGTTAAGAAAATATGAAGATGCTTGTTTTACTTATCTAATTCGATTCAGTAATTTGATCTTTATATTGAAATATCAGTATTTTCCTTCCAATTTTATATTTTTTCATCGTATTTTTTAGCTATTTTAAAGTGGGTATATTATTTTATCATCTTGATTTCAGCAGTTCTATTTAATTAATTATGGGGGTAGAATCGTCATGGTCTGAATTGGAATTTAGAAGTTTTATTTGATGAGAGTCAATTCTTAAATTTTTGTAAATGTTTATAAAATAATTTTATATAGATTTCAAATATACATATGTATCAGTGTTATAAAAATAACTGTCAAAACCAATTAATCAGCTAGCTAATTAATCATAATCGGTGAGTATAACCGTCGTATATCATAGTCGGTCGATTATTTTTTCTGGACTATATACTGTTATATATTTAAATCATATAAATTTAATCTCAACTCTAATATTGATAATTAAAAACTTTATATTCAAATACTGAAATGACCACGAATTTGATAATTAAATTTCTAGTATAATTTCTAAATAAAATTAATAAACAAAAATATTATTAAGTGTATAAATAATAAATGTCAAATTATCCATAAAAAATTTAATTAGTTAAATATATAATAATTAATCGCTTAGTATTAAGTTAAGCATATTCACAAGGGCGGGGAGAGGGAGACGCCGATGCTTCTCCCTAAGAACAGATAATGAAAAGCTGCCGATTTAGTCCAACGACAAGCTGGTCATTAGGACCAGTTCAGTTCCCACTATCTACACATCAGGGGTAAATTTAGAGCTGTTCTGGTCAATTGCATGGTAAAGTATTATACAATTAGTTAATTAACTAATTGATACTGTTCTGGTGATTATGTTTTTTAAAATAATTTTATGATTTAATACTAATTAAAGGTTAAATATATATTAATTAAGATTAATTATAAAATTAATTAATATTTTCTTATTTAGAATAATATAAAAATAATTAATAAATATTTAATTATTTTCTACGGATCAGATCTAAAGTCTAAACCCAACAATACAGACATACGCAGGGTTGCGATCAAAAAATTTTGATCCAAAAATAATTGAATCCGGTTCAAATATAATTAAAAAAATCATACAATAATATAATCCGACCTAACCATTGACATTGAAACCTCTAGTTATCGCGCTGCACGTTGGAGAAGAGGTGCAATCTTTTGGAGATGAGAAGAAAAAACTCCTTTAAAAACCGTTGAGAAATACTATAATTCTCCTTTCTGATGATACAACTTCTAGATCTTTGAATGAAACTACTATTTCTTGCTTCTGATTTTGATCGCCAAATTGGTTCTTACATAATTAAGTTCAGAACCAATTTAGCAGTCAATACCAGAAGTTCGGAACCAATTTAGCACAAATTTGAAAACTGTTCTTCTTTTTGAAAACTAGTAAACTACCCCTGAATTGCCATAATGCGATGCGAATCATAGAATGATTCTAACGAAATTATATATTTTAGTACGAATCTTGACACAATGAATATATTAATGTCAAACCAATACGGACCGGTTGATTCTGTATTGTAACTTGTAAGCCTGTAACTTTCCAGCGTGGCAGCGAATTTCATTTCCAGTATTGCGATCTAACTCTTAAGTCAGCTGTGGTTGGACAAGAGACACTGTTTAGCACATCACAATTGCTCGTTGATATTTATAATTTTTTTAATGTTTTCCCTCTCACGAGAAGAACAATACTCAGTTCATGTCAATGATTTCAAATTATATAATATATCGCGTATCGTAGTATTTAGTATCGTATCGTGCGTATCATGTATCGTATATTGTGATTGTATCGAATCATTTAAAATATACTAAATTATTTTAAAAATTAAGTAATATAACTAGTTATTGCAAATAACAAACTAAAAACCTTGGAGTGATTAGAGTATGCTATAACATAACATTTAACTGGTGCTTGACTTGTAAGTTGTAAAATTAATATATATATATATATATATATATATATATATATATATATATATATTGATATATATATTTTTTAAGCAATAATTTTTGAAAATCGGCTCTAAAAATAAAATTGTTTATACGGCTGATGATTCTAATTAGTAAAGTTGAATTGAAATAATTAGTAAAGATTTTGCAAATAACCTTCAAGGCCATGTTGATAGTTGACACAGATAATTAATAAAGTTTTTTAGCTGAATGGTGTCTGATCAGATTTTCCTAACTTGTATAGCTAGAAATGAAATTATATTAAACTAATTATTTATGATCCCATCAGAGATTAAAACACAGAAAAAATGTTGTCATACAAAATTACAAATACAAAGGAACTAATGAGAGATCAAATATGAATTTGTCATACAAAAATATAAAATACAAAATGTAAATAATAATTAAATATTAAATAACTTTACCTACATCAGAAAAGACAAAAGACAGGGAAACGATTTCTCCATCTCTCTCTGAATCTATCTTATGTGCGATAGAGAAGAGTGTTTTAACTCTCTATCCTGTGCGATTGAGAGAAACAGAAACTAAAAATCAGGTTATTTCAATTGATTCTTATCTCTCCGTGAACAGGTCTCGTGCGTTAAGAAGAGTGAGGGTTGAAGTGACGAGGAGATGAAGTGCGAAGAATATGATTAATAATTTACGCAGAGATAAAGCGCGACAACAAGGCGATCTTCTATTGGCTCTTCAGCGAATCGACGTGTCATTTGATACGTTACGATATGCGTATCGCACCTCCTTCGCGTAGCCATTCGGGCGATTCGCTGATGTGTGTTACGATATCTCGATTTGCATTGGCCGTCGTCAGACTCGTACCGTATCATACGATTCATATCTGAAATCTCTGGTTCATGTTGCTTATGAATCAAGCTAATTAAGCTCATCGATCATAGATGGAATATTCAATTAATAGACCTTGGCTACACAATTAATCGGAAAATTAACTGGTTTCTTTTAGAGAAGAAGATTAATTATTGAGTTGATCGAGAAGACAAACATGCACCAAACTTAGTATGGGACGGAGACACGATTTGTATTTTCTTCCAACTAGTATAAAATTTGTTCATTGTGCGTACCTCCTAATTTTAGAAATATATATCTAGTATTGTTTTTTATTATAATTAAATAAATATTTTATTTAAATATAATTTATAACTAAATCAACCACAAAGACTTTACAATTTTTAAATAAATTTAATTTATTATTTAATATGTACAAAATATAATATTTTTTCTGAGTAACTTTTTATAATAAAACTTAATATAGTTGATTTTTAATTTATTTTTTATATATTTTTTAGACCTCCTATAAATGTATGGTAAAAAATAACAAATAAAATGAAAAAGAAAATTGAGTTTGACTGAAATATAAACTATCAATTTTAAAGTCAATTAATCTTAATTATAAATTGAGTATAGATATTTTGGTTATTACATATTATCTGATAGCATTAATGGACACCTCTTATATATATATATATATATATATATAGTAAAGATATCATGAGATTAAGCTCACGGAGACCTTCCGTGAGTTTAACTCAAAAAGTATATCAAATTATCTCCAAATTTTAATTCATCATTCTCATTAAATTTTTTATATCAAAATATTATAGAATGCAAAAATTTGGAGTGTTTTGAGTTTTTTAAGTCATGATTTTTAATTTTTAAAAATCAGTTCTAAACATAATAATAATATATTCAATACTTAACATCATTTTAAAAAATTAAAAACGGTGACTTAGAAAACTCAAAACACTCTAAATTTTTGCATCCCATAATATTTTCATATAAATAATTTAATGAGGATGAAAAATTAAAATTTAAAAATGATTTGATATATTTTTTGAGTTAATCTCACAGAAGGCCTCCATGAACTTAGCTTACGGTATTAAGCTCACGGTATATTATATATAATATAGATATATAGATATATTAATTAGCTAGTCAGGGACTATTGGTGCTAGAAATATTGCCCAAATTACTAAATAATTAGCTTCCTCAAACTCACAGACGTGTAGTAATTGTATAGGCAACTGGATAAGGAGAGCGCACATTTGACATTTCTTGGTGATACTTGTGATAATTAACTTCTAATTTCTTCCAACTTTCATTCACAGATTTTCTGAATGATCAACTTAATCCAATGTATATAAATAAAATATAATATTATGGCCTTTCAAAGAAGCTTCAATAAGTATCGTCCTGGACTATAGAGACAGCTATTTTTGTACTGGAACAAAATTTACATTAACAAGACTTCTTAATTAATCACACAAGTTGCTAAACAAACTGGTCTATCTTTGAAACATTCAACTAGTTGCGTCTAGCTTCCTCATATTCCCTTTCTTGTTTATTTATTATCATCAATCCTCCTAATCCTAATTTGTGAGATCTTCTACTTGAATTATCATCATTCAAAGATGTGGCCACCACCAGGTAATGGTGATCTCTTGGCTATCCCCAGTGACATGCGGTTAAAAATCGCTTGTTTTGTCCTTCTAGTCGCTGCATTTCTGGCCACCGTCTCCTTCGCGGGGTCGATGAACTTGAGCACTGTGATTGCATTATTTTTAATTGAAGTTGCAACAGTTGCATTCATTTGGGCGGCATGTCGGTATGTCCTGCACTACTGGCCGGCTAATGGTGTCGAGGAAAAGGAAAGTCTTCTTGGAACTACTACTGCAGTTTTCTCATCAGTATCTGCTCAGAATTAGTTTCAATTTGAATCATGGCGCGTATTAAGCAAGGTAAGTGAGATCACGATGCAATAAGCTCGCTTTAATATCTACATTCTTTTGTGCATAATAAATATTCCATATGGCTTTCATTAATTAATTTCAATATATATTCTTGTGTACGTACCATCTTCAATTATCACAATATTTATGTGAAGTATTAGTAATTTAATTTGTATTTATGAACAAGGTATTGATAATAAAAAGTTTATGATGTGCTTTTTCTTGAGTATTTCCTCTTCATGGAAGATTTTCATATATACCTATATTTGTTATTTTGATTATGTAGTTTCATATAATATTTAAAAGCAATTATTCGGGGTACATTTATGAGTTCTTTCCATTCAACTCCGTGGTGAGGCTGGTGATTACATTAAATTCGTTTGTTCCTCAATTTTATTTGTAGTATACCATGAATATTATAAGTAATTTGTTTATGTCCTTTTTTAATGCGTTTCATTGTCTCGTCTTCTTATCCGAATTCTGGTTACCATTTAGAGAAGGACAAAACGAGGACGATACAATCATTGACTTGAGATTTTTTAATATTAGCTCACTTTTATCATATCAATTTTCTACAAAATTCTACGATGAAGGCCCAGTTAATTAATGTTTTTTTAATAGTTTTAAAGTTTCGGTCTATGTCACTGGCCCACAATTTTCATTAATTCTCTTGTGAACTTTTTCAAACCGGGCCCATATTTCGTAAATGGCCTATCACATTTATTTATCGATTAATTTTACATTTACAACCCTCTGACAAGAATTAATCTTGGATTTTCACTTGTTACACATCAATTTTGTTTGAACTTAGCAACACTGTCCATGGGTGATGCGTCAGGAGTAAAGTCCCAATCTTGGATTAGGTTAAATATTTTATTTTTTAATTCATAATAAAATATATTCAATATTATCAAAATCAATGCATGAAACAACTATTTATATGCTGGAATAGATTAATGTTTAATACTTGAATATTCAAAGCTGCCTTATAAGTAATCTGATTTAGCCCATTGTATTAGACGAAATCTCCCATAGCTTGCATATATAACATGTACATGTATGTTGTTTCTCGTCCAATCTTTCTACTTTTGTTTAACATCAATCCTGCACTTCTAATTTGAGAGAGATTTTCTCCATCCATCCTTAATTAATTTTTCAATCAATCATACAAGGATGTATCATCCGTAGGGGCGGAAGCCAGCATTTTAGATTAAAGGGGTCAATACTGAAGATGTCAGATATTTATTACAGAGAAAAAATATATTAGAGGGATCAAATATATAATTTTTTAAGTTTTTGACGAAATTATACATATTTTTCAGACGTTTTTGAAAAATTAGAGGGGAGGTGGGGCGGACATCCTCCAGCCCCCCTTCGAATTCGCCATTGATCATAAGTGATGCCAATGCCTATGTGAAGCTTCCTACAACTAATCCTGCACTTGTTCCATCCTTATCTATTAAGAAGTAATTTCATTTGTTCAAAGATAAATGGAATTAATTTGTGAATTATTCACAACATGTCTATTCTGCATCCAGTTGTAATGTACATCGTTTTGTTGAAATTCAAATTATGGGTACATTTTTGTATTCAGAAAAGAGTAGTTTCATCAATTTACTTTAAAAGGAGTTTGGAAAATGTATGATAAGAGACAGGATGCCAATATATTGTGAGTTTGAAAATTCGTATTTTCTGTTAAAAGGAAAAATGCTAACAAATTAATAGAATAAATAGAATGAGTTGGAAAAATCAAGCCTCAAGTTGCGCATACGTAGCACTGCCATAAGAATGAAATTGACACCTTTCACGCGTGTAGAATTTTATGCCTGCCAAAGCCCCTTTGAGACTCGTATGATCTCAATCTCCACACAATTCGTAGGTAGATGAATAAGCCTCATAAGTTCTGGGTCCCACACTTCCATTTTCTTATAAAAGGTTTTAAATCTTTTAAAAAATATATATTCTACGGTGAGATCATAGAGTCTTGTTTACCAAGACCCTAATTATTTCACCAATGATAACGCTGAAATCTGAGTGCATTGGGATGATTATCAATTTTCACTAGTAAACCCATAAGGTCACAACTAACTAAAATTTAAATGTTGATTCATGGAAGATAATAGGGCATGCATGTCACTGGGATATTATTATGGAACTCATGCTGGATCAGATATTATTATTTTTAAGCATAGATAAAAAAATCATAATGTCTGAAGAGTGTGGATTCATTGACAATAAGTTATTTTGACAACCTTGATAATGAACTTCTAAATAAATATTAAAAAAATCTAAAAAATAAAAAAAAAAATTGTACATGTGTTCTTCTATCTTTATATTGATGGTAATTCAAATTTCATACAATTTCATGATAGTCCATCAAAGACCTTTAAATTGGAATCATTACAAATTGTATGAAAATTTGATGGTATTTGATGAACCATTAAATAATAATGAAATTACATAAAATTTAAATGACCATCAATCTAAAACTAGAAAAATACATCTATAATTTTTTTATTTTTAAATTTTATTTATATTTATTTAGTGATTCATTATTAAAATTATCAAAATTACCCATTGTTAACTGATCCCTTCTCATGTCTGAGTTACAACACTTCAGTGTTCCTAAATACTAAGTTGTAGGTTGTTGGGTTTATTCCACCTGCAGCCCACTAAACATGGTCCTATGGGTTAAATTAGGTTTTCACATTTGAGGAGATGAGATGAAATTCATATCATGAAAAGTTCAAGGAATGGGCCAGAGGCTGGTAGTAGTAGAGTTGCTTTCTCTGTTCTATTGTCTTTGGTTCATACACGCAAAGGCCCATAAGTTATTCTTCGAAAATTAATTGGACAACCAATTTATTTATCCTACTACTATTCAGAATTCACGAAGTCAAGTCACAAAAATCAACGACAACCAATAATATATATTTGTTTATGTTTGGAATATTCCATATTTTGTCATTTCTTTTTGGGCTGGCTAGCTAGTCAAAACATGATCAAATATTTGACTAATTATATATGAGTGAGATTACGGTGGTTCGCGAAGTATAAAATTTTTCGTATTTTGTGTCTGTATTTCGAATTTCAAAGTTTAAATGATCGAATCGTTGAACATGATCTTCATATTGAACTATCTTTGGTGATTAAAAATTATATTTTGAAAAAAAAATATTATTTTTTAGATGGGTATACAATCGTTAGTTTTGGATGATGCAGAAATCGTTAGATCAACAAACTTTGTACTCATTTAAAAACTATCAAAAACTTTTTAAAAAATATATATAATTTGATCTCCAAGAATATTTCAATATGAAGATGATGTTCAACGGTTTGGATATGCCATTTGAACTTTTAAGTTTGAGATACGGACGTGAAATACGAGAGGTTTTGCGCTTCGCGAAGCACCGTAGCATCTCTCTATATATATGTATGTTACTATTAGTCATAAAGTATAAAATACTTTTGTACTTCGCGCCATATCTCTTATTCCCAAATTCAAAATAGATCCAACCGTTCAAAGTGTTCTCAATATTAAAATATATTTGAAAGACCATTGAGTTTATGAAAGTAATAAACTCTTAAAATAATAAAATGATTAAATAAATAAATATAAATTTTCTAAGTATTAATTTTGAATTTTAAAAATGACCTAAAAAATATATATTATTTTTTATTATTATTGGATTATTTTAAAAATTCAGAATTAATACTTAGAAAATTCAAAAAATATTTCATATCCCATCATATTGTAATATAAATAATTTATTGAGATCCATGAATCAAGATCTGGAGAAATTTTACCTATATTTTTTAGTCCGTAATAAATTTGATAATTAACTATGTATAGCACACACTCCTATTGCAAAATGATATTAAAATATGTTAGTTTGTAATAATCTTGAAGTCAATAATACGATAAATTGGTTATATAAAGTTTTGTTCATGAATTGGATATTTAAACGATATTTTGTTTCCTTGAGTATTATTGAATTTATGAATCATTCCGAGTTCATGACTGGAATTGTGAAACTTCATAATATAGAATATACTCTTAAAAGTCACTAACCAAGTTAATTAGCAGGAACACTAATTAACCGTTATCAGGTTAATATGTGGATTAAATGATGGTCAAGTTTTACAGACCATAGACAAAGAGTTGTCATTTTAATCACATAGATAGATGTTCTAGGAACATCGTATTTGATAGACCCCGAATGAAACATTAAATGGAATTGTGTTCGTATCATTAATGTTTTCGTTCAGTATTAAATTCTAAAGTATGAGGTATTCATCTTTCCTACATAAGATATGTATGTGTGTGATTTCTATCAAATGTTATCCGTAAAAGGTGGCTATAAAGGTAGCTCTTCGGTATACATAACTTATGCGGAGGAAGAGATGGTTTGCCAAAAGTACTATTGTCCCTCATATTTCTATATGAGTTATAGCATCATCGGGGCCCCTTGATAGAGTAAGATTATCTCGCTAGCAAGATAATTACAAGAGTAATTATATTTGATAATTTACTCGGGATCAAGAAAAGATTAAGTTTGCAAGGATGACACATACCTACCTTGAAACGATCGATAGCTATGAGACAAAAGAATTAAACACAAGTAAATAGTTTATGGATCATGATATTGTATGCAAGACATCATCATCTGTGTGTAATTGGATGGTCATAGTGCATTACGCGTATGCCTCCTATGATTATAGAAGTTAAAACGGTTTTTAACTCTATTTACCAACATAACACGGATCTGTCGGTCACACCGTATAGGAGTTAATCGGAGAATCTTATTGATTAATTATAAATTGTTTATAATTAATAATAAGATGGTTATAATTAATTATATATGATATAATTATATTTGTCATAGAGATGACAAGAAGCAAAAATCGATTGAATTTATAACGTGTTGGACACGTCGTATAAATTCGCCAAACAACAACCGAGAAAAATATAATTGTAGATGACAATTATATGTATTTGATTTGGATTTTAAATGTTAATTATGGATTTGAATTATGGGCCAAAACTCATTTATAATTAAAGTCTTAATTAATAATTAAAAGCCCAAAATCAGAAAAGCCCAAAAAAACCCAAAATCGAAAAGCCCAAAAAGGCCCATGAAAAGCCCATGACGACCTCCAAGGGTATTTTGGTAATTTGTCCAAAAGCCCAAGGGTATTTCGGTAATTTGGCCAAAAAGCCCAATGGCGTTTTGGTAAATTGGATGAACTTTAAGGGTATTTTGGTCTTTTCACTTTGAAACCTCCCTACTATTCACGAGAACATTTTGGTAATTTGTCAATTCCACTTTTTCTATAAATAGAGGGGTAGGGTGAGAGAAAAGTTCCACCAAATCGCTTCTACTTTCTCTCTCTCGGTATACGGTTGTTTCAGAATTCATGGGATCGGTGAATAGTGTTTTTACGAAAGTTGCGGTATTTCTGCACATTTGTGAAACAGAATTACTGCGAGTCGTGAATAGTATTATTTCATCTTTTCTCGGATGAATAGTGTTTTTGCGAGAAACCGCGGTTTACGGTATTTCTGGCAAAAGAAATAAACCGCTCTCAGTCGATCCTGGTGGATAACCTACGAGGCATCGACGTTTGGTGCTCCGAGACAAGCCGATTTTCATTCCAATTGAAATTTGGAAGCGAGGTATAACATCTTATATTAATCTATTTAATTGTTAAGTAGATTAATATTTTAGAAATCAATCATGGAGTAGATCAATAAAGGTTTAAAGAGTTGTGTATCTCTCGGTAATCATCCGACACATCACTTTAACCCTAAACTTAAGTTAGAAGTAAAATAATATTTTACCGTCTTTTGTAAAGGATTAAATGTCTGTAACTCTCGGTTATTATCCGACATACTTTAATCCCTAACTTAAGTAGAAGTAAATTTTTTGTTCTACGGTCTTTCCG
This sequence comes from Schoenoplectus tabernaemontani, assembly GCA_037127355.1. Lineage (NCBI taxonomy): Eukaryota > Viridiplantae > Streptophyta > Magnoliopsida > Poales > Cyperaceae > Schoenoplectus > Schoenoplectus tabernaemontani. Next base: position 24,683,155 of record CM073756.1, read on the forward strand.
CAGCTTGAGCATTAACGGGATTTGGGCATTCCGAATCCCTACAAAATATTCGACAAATTAACCAACTCGTCCATACTCTATGTCGGTGATATGTATTGTAATGGAACTCTGATTTTGAAAGTCTTCGTTTTATTATCTCTGCATCTATTATATTATTCTGAAATGTATTTATAGTTTTTACTTTATGACATAGTTATTTATATTTAGTATTATTAAAAAGGAAAAACTCTTTATGTAAATGCAAATTAATTTATTCGACAATATTTAAGACATAAAGTACAACAAAGAATTGTTTTTTCTATATATTACATATTATAGTTAGATTATTGCAAAAGACTAACTGTGTTCCCGCACGTTGCAGCGAATTTTTTATTTAGATATAGAAAAATATCACATGATAATATGTACATCATTCTAATATAAAAAAAGATCAATTACATATGTTATATCAGATATAATCTCATATGATTTCTCTCAATCTTTAATTTTTTTCCTCCTATATAGCAAAGAAATTGAGAGGGATATAAAATAATTGACGCTATTATGTTCATCTGATTAGTCAAAATTAATGTAAATCATTAGATGAGAAATATTTTATGATATAAAAAATTTGAAGGAAATGATAAAAAATAAATTTATTTAATTCTTAACTGCTTTATATAATAGTATACAAATATAGATATAATGACTTGAGCATCCTCCATTAAGATACAACAATATTTCGTTTGTTTAATAAATATATCGCCACATACGACTATAATAAAGCATAATGTCATCAGGGATATTACATGGAGCAGTTCTATGACTTCCTCATGTCAGCTGTCGCAGAGTTCCTGAGTCATCATCCACCCAAGGTTTCTGAACTGGACTAAAAATATTAAAATAAATTGAACAAAATAATTAACATATTATAAGTTCGCACGTCTTAATTGCCCTTCCTAATGCAGCATGAAATTGAATGTTTTCTTTTATTTTATTTTTAGAGTAGTGCTGTATTTTAAACATTTATTGAGGCGACAAGTGGGAGCGCAATTGTACGTGTTTCATCAAGAAATATCGTTATTCGTTGATCCATGGGCTTGTGAAAAATTGCATTATTCTTGACAGGAAACCGTTGATATTTGTCTGAACACAATTGTTAATTGATGATTGATTATATACAGAAGTGAATATCTAATTCATTAATATATTTTTTTCAATAACATACTTTTCGGGCTTCTTCAACGAACATCATTATTTTTTTTTAAATTTGCTCAAGCTAAAACTTCAAAAGTTTGAAAACAGACCCAAAATAAATTATACTAGTGGGCCCATGCATCCAACTTTTGAAGATGAGATATCGACATCATCATGTTAGAATATTTAATATTATAATATTTAATGTACGGTTTATTTAAAAATTATGAATAAATTTTATTTATGAATAATTAATTAAAGGTGTATCTCAAGGGCATATCTGAATACATTTGTATCTACATAAAAAATTCATTGTCTAAATTCATTATATTAGATCTAAGATATGCTTCAAATTTTATATTTCTGAAAATCTCGGGCAGTCACTATAATTTTGTCCACTAAACAAAAAAAAAGAGAAAAAAATTGAAGAAAAAACATCTAATTAGTTATCATTATGTCTGAGAAAAATCTTTCAACATCAGTTTTACGCTTCCACTTAAAAACGTTTGTTCTTCAAAACTGTGATTTATAACTGATAGTTTTTATTGTTTTATATGAATTAGGTTTTTTTGAGCTATAATTTAATAATAAAATATATTAGAATTAAACGTATTTTATATCATATGAAATAAAAAAAAATACTGAAATACCCCCCAACTGATGTCCCAAACGTCTCTATCCGAGCCTATGACAAAATGGGACCTCTAAAAATAAATCACGGGGTCCGCGTGTAGGTGATAATTAGTAAAATAGAAGGGCATTACAAGAGGCATTATATCAGGCCCTATGAAATATATAATATACGCTCTTAATTTATTGATAGAATTACATCCCTGCAATGGCGTTAGAGATACATATTAAAATTAATCAGAGAATAATATATATATATATTGCTCTTTCTTATCAGCTGAAAGTTCGAAGCTAAGAAATATGTATGTTTATCCAATCCAACTGCCAATGAATTTAAATACTAAATCAACTCTACGTCTTAAATTAATTAAAAAAAAAAAAACCTTATCGCGAACTTTTCCGTAGAGATTTGAGCAGACTTTTTTTAGTTGGCTTGTATATGTCATTCAACAAGTACTCCACACCACATTATATACTAAGAACCCAGAATCAAACTAATCCCCTACGAACTAATTAAGCACTAATCACCAATGTTGAATTCTATCACCCAATGCTTCCAGAGGCGCGTTGAGAGGAACTCATGCCTTACTGGTGAAGCTGCTGTCACCGTTTTCATTTTTACAATCTCAATTTTTTCCTGCTTCTTGGTCTTGTTTTTGTTTGTTGGTCTTCTTTGGGCCTCTATATTCCTCTGCTTTTCTGCTTTCCTTTCTTCTCTATACATTCATTGGTTAAGGCGATCGATGCGAATGTCTCACATGATACCGTTTAGCCTCCCTTTGGCCACTGTGCAGGAGGATGTGGGGCTTGATGCTTCAGCCATTGCAGTGCTGCCTTCCTTTCAGTACCAGAGGTATTGGAACGATAGCGGAGTCAGAGTTGATGGCAATGGATGGGTGCAATGTGCAATTTGTATTGGGACGGTGCAGATAGGGGAGATGGTGAGGAATTTACCTGCTTGTAAGCATTTGTTTCATGTGGAGTGTATAGACTTGTGGTTGAGCTCGCACTCGACCTGTCCGATGTGCCGCACAATAGTCGTACCGCCTAATGAGGAGCAATCTTCAGTCTAGATTTGTCTTTTCTGTTGGGTGTTTGTTGGGGAGTGGGGGGGTATTTGTATTCATAAATCAAAATTCTATGATGTTTATACACAATGAATAGTTGGTGTTTTGTTATACAGCTTATTTCATTGATTTATATCTCATTGTTATGTGTACAATTTTATAAGTTCTAAGAATATCTACTAATTGTTGATGATCAAAAGCGCTCGCGTGCCAGTCATATATTATATTTATCTAAATCGCAGAGATGATTTTTCTGTTTGTAAACTAAGGGCTATATGTCTTTTTCAGATAATGCAGGACAGAGATGAGGCTATTATTAAATTTAATTTCCAGTAATATTTAGAAAGATATCATGCTTCAATATCAGTTGCTCGCTATTTTGAAAATTCTTGTACTAAAACAAGCAAAATATGTTAGTTGCAATTAGGGGTGATAATTAAAGCTCCACCGACAATATTCTTCTTCACTCGATTGAGATTAAGAAATGCTATATTTATTATAGACAATCTTAAAAAAGGGGATTGACAATTGGTAAATGTATGCCAGATGTGTTTCAGACCAAAAAAACGGTCCAACACTTTCTCAGAATGTGAATTTGCTAAAGAGTTAAGGAAATACATCTATTTCATAGTACGGAAAAAATCCAAATCAAAATGCATACAGGAAAGGAGACCAGCTGTTTATTCTTGATGGCAAAATATCTAGAGAATGGAAAAGGTTGGAGATAACAACTTATTTTGCAATTTGAAGGGAGTGATGTGCAAGAAGAGATCAACAAGGATCAAATAACATTAGCAGGTAAAATTTTGACGGAGTTGAGAGATTGGTTTGGATGAAATAGAATAGAGGGAAAAGGAAGATAACCTTTTTTTTCTTCTTCATTTTCCCTTTTGTTGTGTATAATTAGTAGGATATAGTCAAATATGTAATACGGGAATTGCATTCTCGTGATTAATATAAAATTTAAAGACTAATGAAATTTGAAGACATGAAACTCATCATTCTATTAAAAAAATAGATTGATGTATGTTGAAGTTTTAAGCCAACACATGCATAATATCATGATTTATATCTGCAAAACACACACTAGGTTATCGTCATCTTACCTAAAAAAGGAAATTTAAAATGAAAGGAACCGTAATTAGTATACATATGCCAGATATTTTGCATTAGTTTCAAAAAATACTAAAATAATTCTAATGATAGTTTGTGCCTACAATATATTTTATAACATTCATATTTTTCACGTATGTAGTTGGTGATAGTTACTGCCCACCATTCATGATCAACTGATAAAGTCCCAAAATAGATTTTGGGGAAAAAATATTTTTTATATATAGCATTGCGGAGGCCACCGCTCTCATTTTTGAAGTACTGTTGAATTTGAATATGTAAGGGTGTATTTGGATCGTGCAAAAAATAGTGTTAGAATAGAGGAATTGAGAATAGCAAATGAGAATAGTAAAAAAATAGTGATTTTTCGGTTAACGTGAGGATGATAAAAATGTGATGTTATTCCGGATGGTAGAAATATTGTTTGGATTGTTTGTTGAGAATAGTAATGGAGAGTTGAGAAAAACATGAGCTATTTTATCCTCACTACAGAATAGCAGAATAGCAGTTATTCTCACTGTTCTGGAATAACAGATTTGCGTTTGGATACATAACTGTTATTTCTATTCCGAAAATAGCAGCTATTCTGATATTCCTAACCCATCCAAACATACCCGTAATGTGTGCATGAAAAAGTACATATATACCTATTCAATTTAGTCTCTTTATTTTTGCTATATACTTAATGTTCTCTTATATGTTGATTACGTTACTAAAAATATTTTACTTTTGGTTTACAATTGTTTATTTCTAGTCACTTTTTTCAAGAAATAGGAATATTGAAAGTATTTTTTAGTTAAGTATCAAGGTTCAACAAAAAACTTTGATTCATCAAAAACCCCAAGTTCAGAGAGGTATATGCATTAAAAAAAGTCAAATTTTGGCGGACGGTGCCGCTACAGTTGGTGTGGAACTTGCTTTAGGAAAAAATATATTAGTAGCTTATATGTCATGAGAGGGTTATAATTCTCAAGATGCGGTATTAATTAGTGAATGTCTGATATATGAAAATATTTTTACTTCTTTTTCTATTTGGAGATCTGAAATTAAGACTTATATGATCAATTGGTTTGATACGAATAATAAAATTCGTTTCAGTATGTTAAGGATACATATGTATGTATCCACAATCTAAAATTCGAAAAATTCTGTTAGCTATGTAGAAAACTAAAAATTTCTGCATATAAAATTCATAAATAGACTAAGTTTTCAGATTTTGTGACTCATTGGTTAAATTTGTTGAGAGAAAAAAAAAGGTTAATTGATCGTTCTATGGGCGGTAGGTACATGAACCATACTTAAATTCAGTGCTCAATTTTTTTTTTTTTTTTAATCGGAAAGATTGGAATCCATTCTTCCACACAAATGATTGAAGCAACTGTACCTAAATAAAACAGGCATGCGCCATTGACCTGCTATTAAAAAAAAATGCATAAATAAAACGGGCATGCGAACTACCTTTCGAGAAACTGCCGTATTTAAATAAAAAATTTGATACCTCCATAACATTATATGCCCACTGTCCTTGTCATCATAAAAAAAATGAACCCCTAAGAAACTAAATTATATGGGCCCTTTTGTAAGAGGTGGTGGATGAGACCAGCGATGAAACAAGAAAATTAGGATTCAATAATAATTTAACATTAATTTATCTTATCATATTAAAATTAAATAGTATTACACCATAATACATCAATACATTCATTTATTTGCACAATATACTTTTACGGTTCAAATTAGTTAAAAAGTCTAAATATCTAAATTTTTTATTAAATTATGTAGAAAGTCTAAAAAAATATTTTTTTTAATTATCTAAAAAATGAAACTCAATATATATATAGTCATTTGGCCTACTTCAAAATTATTCCACCATAATATTATTTTTCTTGATCAAAATTTAAAAAAAAAAAATCAATTTGAATATGAATTTAAAATAATAACAGGATTGCCTTTTTTGAGAAAAAAAATGAAAAAGAGAAATTATTTTGCAAAGTATATTTCTCCTGGAAAGAAGTTACAAGAATTGAACTGTGTATTTATTATTTTTATAATACTTACAAGGAAAAAAAATATTTTTTTTCATTCAAGCTCTAAAGAATTTTTTTGATTGGAAAAATGAGAGTCAAGCTCTCAAAATTCATAATTGTCCATAAAACAATAACAGTTCATGAGATAGTAGTGAAAGTGATAGCAAACCGATGGGTGCAGTGTGTATTTTGCCTGGGCATATTGCAAATGTGGAGACAGTGAAACGAATACTGGTTTGTGATCATTTCTTCCATGTTGAGTGCATCGACAAATGGTTGAGATTGCACTCCTCTTGCTCGATGTGTCGCTCGGCAGTTCAACCAACTCCTCGGAGGCCTCCTGTATGAACTGCCTGGATTTGTTTCTATTCTGGTATAATTTGGAGCTTAATCGCCAATTGTGAAATGGTTTATTGTACAGTTGCACGTACAAATTTGACTCTCTTTTAGAATGCTTTTTTTTTTCCTTTTTGGGTCTTCCTTTCATAGAGTTCTACAAGAACAAAACTAGGCTGCTCAGAAAGATGTAACTAAGTCTTTGAAGAAATGCGAGCAAGGTTCAAAGTTAAGATGGGCCCATATTGTTTTGTAAATTTCCATTGGGGTTTTAAAGTGCAATCTTAATTTCAATGTGGTTTCTTGCTATGCATTATTAGTCATCTGGGTTTAAGAAAACAGTACAAACTGTCCTTGCATATTCATAAACTGAAATGAGGATGCATATTTCTGTTTAAACCTTCATTTTTGCATTAGAAGAATAAGCAAAGCAAACAAATATAGTCCTTAACAATTGCTATTTACAAAAAGAAATTAGTATTTCAACACACTCAACTAGTTTACTTGAATTTGTGTTTCAATTATCAATTCCTTGAGATTGATTTTATTTCCATATTCTCAATTTTACTAAATTCGGTTTCAAAATGCGACCTTAACTCTGTCAAACTAGCTGCACATGTCATTCATTTTTTTCATGGCAGTACCAACTGCCAAGAGCATGTTTTCCTAAGAACCGGTTTGTTGTGAACATTGTTCACTTTTAATTGGGTTGTGCTTTCATAGAATTGCGAATCAAAATTCAAGAGCATATTATTTTATTAAAAATACCATTTATTCCATCAATTTGATTTTCTTCTGCAGAATTAAGTAAACAATAGCAAGTTCTTTTATTCCTGACTAAATTTGATCATGGATGAGCTTATAATTTACCAGAAAACAGCGGCCAGTAGGGGATCCGAAGCCAGAGTTGCATTAATGTAAAGGGGGGAAATGTATCAGGAGCAGAGAGCATCTGGACTCAGATCAGTTCCATGAATTTGTTTACCATGAAGACTCAGATTAGTTGCAACAAAAGATGTAAGGAAAAAAAAAATTACAAAAGTACACCCCACAAACATGAACTATACACATTGTGATGGATTGAAAAATATATATATATATATATAATTTTGAAGCTCACTTTCACGAATTGTTTATTTGTTTACCATGAAATGAGTCAAATCTATTCTAATAAAAAAAAATTGGCAGCTCTAAACAATTCTAAAGCCTCCTTTCATGAATTGTTTAGTTGTTTATCATGAAATGACTCAGATCAGTTGCAATAAAAATATATATAAGAAAAAAATGATTGGATTGGCAACGCTAAACAAAAACAATTCTAAAGCTTCCTTTATGAATTGTTTATTTGTTTACCATGAAACGACAAAGATATTTTGCAATAAATAAATGTGAGGAAAAAAATTAAAAGTACTTCTCAAGAATTAGTCTGCATGGTGATGGACTGAACAAAAATATATATAAAATTTTAGAATGGGTATATGCTAGGGGACAGCTGATTCAAAGTTGCTTCCAGTCCAAGAAAGCTATGGTTGTCTTTTCTGAGCACTATTTTTTTATTGATTTTTTTTATATGTTGCAAGTACCATCAGACTATGTTGCAAGTACCATCAGACGAAAGTACCATCATAAATAATCAATGTTATTGGCGGGGGACCCGGTACGATTTCTTGGATTTTTAAAGTTTACTTTGATCAATTGTTTATTTGTTTACAATGACTATGATTAATTATTTGTTTACCGTAAATATAATTTAGAGTTGTAAGAAAAGTCCGAGACCGAAACTCAGTCAAATTTGGCTTGGTTTTTATGAGCTCGATTTGAGTTTGGTTTATTTTTTTATTACCTCGGGTCAAGTTTGAATTTAACATTTGTTCAATTATTTGATTTGACCCGACTCATAAATAATTCGATATTATTTATTTTAGTATAATTTGGTTGTAAAATTATTAATATATAGATAAATTAATTAATATAATTTAAAAATAAAAATACACTTATTTACACTATTCTTTTGTATCATAATGTGAGTTATTTTTCAAATTTTATTGTAAAATTAACACATAATTTTGTTTTAACTCTAATTATTTATTATTTTTATAATTAGATTATATAAAAATAACCATAAAGTTTATAATAATTTGGCTCATTTGGAGCTCGACCTAACCTTGTGTTCTAACTAGTTTAGTTTAATTTTAGCTCAATTCGATTTAGCTTGATTTCATATTAGCTCGAGTTCATTTTAGATTAAATTTGATTTTATGTAGCTCATTTACACCATAAACTCACATCAACTAAAAATGTAAGGAAAAAATTAAAAGTAGTCCCCATAAACATGAACTAATCTCTACGCTTGAGTTTTTTTTTTTTTTTTTGAGAAAATCTACGCTTGAGCTTTGATTGCTTCCGAGGTGCAGAAATAACTCGATTCGTAAAAATGACATTATTCTTAAATTGTCGGATCGAGTTATTTCTGGACCTCGGAAGCAATCAAAGCTCAAGCAATTATTTTTTAAAGCTCCATGTACTCTCGATGGTGATGGACTGAACAAAAATATATATATAATTTTAAAGCTCCCTTTCATGGTTTTGTTTGTTTGTTTACCATGAAATTATTCGGATCAGTGGCAATAAAAAATGTAAGGAAAAATATTATTTGGTGATCAACAAAAAATAATTCTAAAGCTCAGATTTGTTGCAATAAAAATATAAGGAAAAAAATTAAAGTTTATGAATTAATCTATTTGGTGATGAACTGAATAAAAAGTCTTTTTTTACAATGGACATGCATGCATATGCATGGCCATTAGCCATGGGGACAACTGATTCAAAGTGGCTTTCAGTCCAAGAAAGCTACGGTTATCTTTTCTGAGGACCATTTCATTTTGATTTTTGTACATGTTGCATGTATCATCGGACGAAAATAATGAAATTATTGGTAGGAAGGTACGATTTGTTGAATTTTAAGACGTCAGCATATTAAAGTATTGAAAATGAGATGGTTCGTCCGATTTAAGAGTTAGGACGGGTTGAGAATTATGGATTTGCATAGGTCGGACGATTCGGATTAGAGCAGTTCAAAATGAAAAAATTTCAACTCAATTTATCTTAAACCTTCACAAATTGAATCCTCACAGATTATGACAGATTGAGCACGAATTTGTTCTGTCCGGGAAAAGAGATAAGCACGGTTTTTTTTTTTTTTTTTTTTTTTTTTTTTTGCAATTTAACAAAAAATGTATTAGCTGGATGAAGGTTTGTTGTGTGATTATTTTTTTTTGAATACCAATCATTGATCTTGATCATCTTGCTATGTATCCTAGATAGCTAGCAATATATTTAAAATAACATGTGAAAGGTAGGAAGTACTAATTTAGCTTATAACAAAATAAAATTTATCTTGACACATTTTTCTATCTTTGTTGACAGGTAACTTTCACTGGCATATAAAGCCAACTTTGTTAATCCTAAAAAATCTATTATTATTTTTTTTGAGAAAATTTTAAATATATTATAAATAAAATTCTATCAAATATATTTCTAGGTGGCTTACAACAAATTAAAATTATATCAGAGAAAGTTTCTTTTAGAAATTAAAATTCGGTCTAAATTTACAAGCAACGCTAAGGCTGAGCGGCGCATACGACTGGCCCACGGAGAACATATCAGTTCCAAGTGAATGGATGGGGCGGGTTTTCACGGGACTAGGTGGAGTGGGTCTAGACGGCTCACGAGTATAAATTAGATGGATTAGACGGGTTCAATATGAGAAATTTAAAATTTTAACTTTGTTAGAACCAAATTTTTTTTGAGTCCGGATTACTCACAGACGGATCGGTTCGGGACGGATCACGATCATAATTTTTTACGAAATGAATTGACTCATTCGAATATTTTTAATACTCAACAACAGACACTGAATTAGTTCAGATGTCATTCATCCATCCGTTAATATTCACAAATTTTATAATCTAATAATTAATTAAATCATATCATTACAAAAAATAATGAAAAAAATTAAAATTTTAGTACTAAAAATGACAGTGCGTCACTGCGAGTGGCACCTAAAAACGCATCACTTCAGTGGCGTCTTCATTTTTTTAATTTACAAAAAAAATGCACCAGTGGGAGTGGCACACTCCCATAATTGCTACAGTCACCATGAAAATGAAGATGTTTGTCTTTTTGCATTTTATATTGTAAAGCGTAAAAAAACGCTACTCCAATAGCGTCTTCTCTAAATGCGTCAATTCCGATGACGCATTCCCATGAAGACGCCACTTGGAGTGGCAAATTTCTTCGACGCCAATGACAGTGGTGCACTGTTATTTTTAATATTAAAATTTCAATTTTTCGTTATTATTTTAATAAAATAATTTAATTAATTATTAAATTACAAATTTTATATAGTTAATATTCGAATTGAAAGGAAAAATTAAAAATATATATATATTCCCACTTGAAATAGGGATCGCGGTCACCACTCACAATATATTCTTGTCAGGGATATAGTGCAAATTTTATACCATATATTAAGTATTAGGTACATGCTGACGCTACTTTCTTTTATAATGGATACGTATTAATTCTCGTAAAGTTAAAAATTATTTGATGTTCCATCAACTGTGAACATAACCGTTGCAAATTTGTGTGTTTTATTGAACGATAATTTTTCTTAAAATTTAACCAATGTTCATGTATATGATATTTATGTGGGTGGGATCCTTTAACAATTATCTATTTCTGATAATCTTAATAATTAATACTATATAATTCTATTAAAATATAAAAAAAAACTTTACAAACATATTCTTGAATTTATAAATTAATCATGATTCAATTTTGATGCAATTTGAGTGTTATTTAATATTCCATTAACAACCACCAAACTTATATAATATATGTTTATAAAGTGTTTCATTTTATGATTTATTATGAATTCATATAAAATTAGTTATCAAAGTTGTCAAAAGAGTCGTCAAGGAATCCCGACTCTATTTATAATATATAGATAGACGCATTTAGAAAAGACGTCACTGGGAGTGACATATTTCTTCGACGCCAATGATAGTGGTGCACTTTCATTTTTAATATTAAAATTTAAATTTTTCGTTATTATTTTAATAAAATGATTTAATTAATTATTAAATTACAAATTTTATATAGTTACTATTCGAATTGAAAGGAAAAATTAAAAAAAATATATATATTCCCACTTGAAATAGGGATCGCGATCACCACTCACGAAATATTCTTGTCAGGGATATAGTGCAAATTTTATACCATATATTAAGTATTAGGCACATGCTGATGCTACTTTCTTTTATAATGGATATGTATTAATTCTCGTAAAGTTAAAAATTATTTGATGTTCCATCAACTGTGAACATAACCGTTGCAAATTTGTGTGTTTTATTGAACGATAATTTTTCTTAAAATTTAACCAATGTTCATGTATATGATATTTATGTGGGTGGGATCCTTTAACAATTATATATTTTTGATAATCTTAATAATTAATACTATATAATTCTATTAAAATATAAAAAAAACTTTACAAACGTATTCTTGAATTTATAAATTAATCATGATTCAATTTTGATGCAATTTGAGTGTTATTTAATATTCCATTAACAACCACCAAACTTATATAATATATGTTTATAAAGTGTTTCATTTTATGATTTATTATGAATTCATATAAAATTAGTTATCAAAGTTGTCAAAATAAAGAGTCGTCAAGGAATCCCGACTCTATTTATAATATATATATATATATAGACGCATTTAGAGAATACGTCACTAGGAGTGGCATATTTCTTCGACGCCAATAATAGTGGTGCACTTTCATTTTTAATATTAAAATTTAAATTTTTCGTTATTATTTTAATAAAATAATTTAATTAATTATTAAATTACAAAATTTATATAGTTACTATTCGAATTGAAAGGAAAAATTAATATATATATATATATATTCCCACTTGAAATAGGGATCACGGTCACCACTCACGAGATATTCTTGTCAGGGATATAGTGCAAATTTTATACCATATATTAAGTATTAGGCACATGCTGATGCTACTTTCTTTTATAATGGATATGTATTAATTCTCGTAAAGTTAAAAATTATTTGATGTTCCATCAACTGTGAACATAACCGTTGCAAATTTGTGTGTTTTATTGAACGATATTTTTTCTTAAAATTTAACCAATGTTCATGTATATGATATTTATGTGGGTGGGATCCTTTAACAATTATATATTTTTGATAATCTTAATAATTAATACTATATAATTCTATTAAAATATAAAAAAAAACTTTACAAACGTATTCTTGAATTTAAAAATTAATCATGATTCAATTTTGATGTAATTTGAGTGTTATTTAATATTCCATTAACAACCACCAAACTTATATAATATATGTTTATAAAGTGTTTCATTTTATGATTTATTATGAATTCATATAAAATTAGTTATCAAAGTTGTTAAAATAAAGAGTGTCAAGGAATCCCGACTCTATTTAAAATGAGCTTACACACAGTGCTAATCTTCGCGAAATAATACTTATTTGAAAAAGATAATTTGATTTGTTTTTTTCGAATTGTGTTGATCAAAATGAGATAGGTAATTATTTTCTAACCAAATTAAATGTTTAATTATTTATGCTATTTTGACATCACAGTTAGATTTGTTTTCATTATATCCTTGCTCTCTTTTAGATTTTCTCAATTTGATGCTTAAACAGAAGCAATTATTGTACATGTTAAACACCATGGAGCCTCAATTAAAGTCTCTCTGTAGTACTCGGCGTGGCGGCGCTTTATACTAAAAATTAATCGGGCCATGCGGCCATGCCCCTATTAGTCATTGAGGTTTTGATAAAATACATGTATCAAACCTACCACCAATATTGGAGCTCAATTTCGTCCAACTTTCCTTTTCTTTTTCTACATACTTTGTGTTGACAAATCAAACCATTGCTTTAACACAATGTAACTTTAAAAGAATTTAAGAGTAAATTATGCGGATGGTCTTTGAAATATCATTTACTTATTATTTTATTTTTAAAATTTTGAAGTATAAATTTTAAATTTTAAATATGATTTTTTTATTGTTTTGATCTTCAAAAGTTTCACTTATCTAGTCATTACAAGTATCATTGATTTACTATTATGATTTACAAGTATCATTTGTATCCATATCATAATCATATATCTTATGGTATGTATATATGGTAAATTTAATACGAATTTCATTACCAACAATTTACAATGGCACGAATATTGTTACAATAGTAATTTAATTAGAATTTCGTGTCATGAATAATTATATTAATTTTTACACTGTTTGTATAATTTGATATCTACAACGTACCCACATTATATATATATATATATATATATATATATATATATATATATATATATTTATATATATAATTTTGAAGCTCACTTTCACGAATTGTTTATTTGTTTACCATGAAATGAGTCAAATCTATTCTAATAAAAAAAATTGGCAGCTCTAAACAATTCTAAAGCCTCCTTTCATGAATTGTTTAGTTGTTTATCATGAAATGACTCAGATCAGTTGCAATAAAAAATATATAAGAAAAAAATTATTGGATTGGCAACGCTAAACAAAAAGAATTCTAAAGCTTCCTTTTATGAATTGTTTATTTGTTTACCATGAAACGACGTCTCAGATAGTTTGCAATAAATAAATGTGAGGAAAAAAATTAAAAGTACTTCTCAATAATTAGTCTGCATGGTGATGGACTGAACAAAAATATATATAAAATTTTAGAATGGGTATATGCTAGGGGACAGCTGATTCTAAGTTGCTTCCGGTCCAAGAAAGCTATGGTTGTCTTTTCTGAGCACTATTTTTTTATTGATTTTTTTTTATATGTTGCAAGTACCATCAGACTATGTTGCAAGTACCATCAGACTATGTTGCAAGTACCATCATAAATAATCAATGTTATTGGCGGGGGACCCAGTACGATTTCTTGGATTTTTAAAGTTTACTTTGATCAATTGTTTATTTGTTTACAATGACTATGATTAATTATTTGTTTACCGTAAATATGATTTAGAGTTGTAAGAAAAGTCCGAGACCGAAACTCAGTCAAATTTGGCTTGGTTTTTATGAGCTCGATTTGAGTTTGGTTTATTTTTTTATTACCTCGGGTCAAGTTTGAATTTAACATTTGTTCAATTATTTGATTTGACCCGACTCATAAATAATTCGATATTATTTATTTTAGTATAATTTGGTTGTAAAATTATTAATATATAGATAAATTAATTAATATAATTTAAAAATAAAAATACACTTATTTACACTATTCTTTTGTATGATAATGTGAGTTATTTTTCAAATTTTATTGTAAAATTAACACATAATTTTGTTTTAACTCTAATTATTTATTATTTTTATAATTAGATTATATAAAAATAAGCATACATTTTATAATAATTTGGCTCATTTGGAGCTCGACCTAAGCTCGTGTTCTAACTTCTAACTAGTTTAGTTTAATTTTAGCTCAATTCGATTTAGCTTGATTTCATATTAGCTCGAGTTCATTTTAGATTAAATTTGATTTGCTGTAGCTCATTTACACCATAAACTCACATCAACTAAAAATGTAAGGAAAAAATTAAAAGTAGTCCCCATAAACATGAACTAATCTCTACGCTTGAGTTTTTTTTTTTTTTTTTGAGAAAATTCTACGCTTGAGCTTTGATTGCTTCCGAGGTCCAGAAATAACTCGATTCGTAAAAATGACATTATATTTATCTAGTGCTGACTTCTTTCTTAAATTGTCGGATCGAGTTATTTCTGGACCTCGGAAGCAATCAAAGCTCAAGCAATTATTTTTTAAAACTCCATGTACTCTCGATGGTGATGGACTGAACAAAAATATATATATAATTTTAAAGCTCCCTTTCATGAATTTGTTTGTTTGTTTACCATGAAATTATTCGGATCAGTGGCAATAAAAAATGTAAGGAAAAATATTATTTGGTGATCAACAAAAAATAATTCTAAAGCTCAGATTTGTTGCAATAAAAATATAAGGAAAAAAATTAAAGTTTATGAATTAATCTATTTGGTGATGAACTGAATAAAAAATCTTTTTTTTTACAATGGACATGCATGCATATGCATGGCCATTAGCCATGGGGACAACTGATTCAAAGTGGCTTTCAGTCCAAGAAAGCTACGGTTATCTTTTCTGAGGACCATTTCATTTTGATTTTTGTACATGTTGCATGTATCATCGGACGAAAATAATGAAATTATTGGTAGGAAGGTACGATTTGTTGAATTTTAAGACGTCAGCATATTAAAGTATTGAAAATGAGATGGTTCGTCCGATTTAAGAGTTAGGACGGGTTGAGAATTATGGATTTGGATAGGTCTGTCGATTCGGATTAGAGCAGTTCAAAATGAAAAAATTTCAACTCAATTTATCTTAAACCTTCACAAATTGAATCCTCACAGATTATGACAGATTGAGCACGAATTTGTTCTGTCCGGGAAAAGAGATAAGCACGGTTTTTTTTTTTTTTTTTTTTTTTTTTTTTGCAATTTAACAAAAAATGTATTAGCTGGATGAAGG
This sequence comes from Schoenoplectus tabernaemontani, assembly GCA_037127355.1. Classification (NCBI taxonomy): domain Eukaryota; kingdom Viridiplantae; phylum Streptophyta; class Magnoliopsida; order Poales; family Cyperaceae; genus Schoenoplectus; species Schoenoplectus tabernaemontani. The sequence goes on from CM073756.1 coordinate 24,699,132, forward strand.
TTTGTTGTGTGATTTTTTTTTTTTTTTTGAATACCAATCATTGATCTTGATCATCTTGCTATGTATCCTAGATAGCTAGCAATATATTTAAAATAACATGTGAAAGGTAGGAAGTACTAATTTAGCTTATAACAAAATAAAATTTATCTTGACACATTTTTCTATCTTTGTTGACAGGTAACTTTCACTGGCATATAAAGCCAACTTTGTTAATCCTAAAAAATCTATTATTATTTTTTTTGAGAAAATTTTAAATATATTATAAATAAAATTCTATCAAATATATTTCTAGGCGGCTTACAACAAATTAAAATTATATCAGAGAAAGTTTCTTTTAGAAATTAAAATTCGGTCTAAATTTACAAGCAGCGCTAAGGCTGAGCGGCGCATACAACTGGTCCACGGAGAACATATCAATTCCAAGTGAATGGATGGGGCGGGTTTTCACGGGACTACGGGTATGGGACTAGGTGGAGTGGGTCTAGACGGCTCACGAGTATAGATGAGATGGATTAGACGGGTTCAATATGAGAAATTTAAAAATTTAATCTTGTTAGAACAAAATTTTTTCTGGGTCCAGATTACTCACGGAACTCATACGGACCGGTTCGGGACGAATCACGATCATAAATTTTTACGAAATGAATTGACTCATTCGAATATTTTTAATACTCTACAGCAGACACTGAATTAGTTCAGATGTCATTCATCCATCCGTTAATATTCACAAATTTTATAATCTAATAATTAGTTAAATTATATCATTAAAAATAATAATATTAAAAAATAAAATTTTAGTACTAGAAATGACAGTGCGTCACTGCGATTGACACCTAAAAACGCATCACTTCAGTGGCGTCTTCATTTTTTTAATTTACAAAAAAAAAAAATGCACCAGTGGGAGTGGCACACTCCCATAACTGCTACAGTCACCATGAAAATGAAGATGTTTGTCTTTTTGCAGTTTATATTGTAAAGTGTAAAAAAATACTACTCCCAATAGCGTCTTCTCTAAATGTGTCAATTCCGATGACGCGTTCATGGGAAGACGCCACTTGGAGTGGCAAATTTCTTCGACACCAATGATAGTGGTGCACTTTCATTCTTAATATTAAAATTTAAATTTTTCATTATTATTATTAATAAAATGATTTAATTAGTTATTAAATTACAAATTTTATATAGTTACTATTCGAATTGAAAGGAAAAATTAAAAAATATATATATTCCCACTTGAAATAGGGATCGCGGTCACCACTCACGAGATATTCTTGTCAGGGATATAGTGCAAATTTTATACCATATATTAAGTACTAGGCACATGCTGATGCTACTTTCTTTTATAATGGATATGTATTAATTCTCGTAAAGTTAAAAATTATTTGATGTTCCATCAACTGTGAACATAACCGTTGCAAATTTGTGTGTTTTATTGAACGATAATTTTTCTTAAAATTTAACCAATGTTCATGTATATGATATTTATGTGGGTGGGATCCTTTAACAATTATCTATTTTTGATAATCTTAATCATTAATACTATATAATTCTATTAAAATAGAAAAAAAAATTACAAATATATTCTTGAATTTATAAATTAATCATGATTCAATTTTGATGCAATTTGAGTGTTATTTAATATTCCATTAACAACCACCAAACTTATATAATATATGTTTATAAAGTGTTTCATTTTATGATTTATTATGAATTCATATAAAATTAGTTATCAAAGTTGTTAAAATAAAGAGTCGTCAAGGAATCCCGACTCTATTTATAATATATAGATATATTTTGTTTGAGAAGACGCCACTGGGAGTGACATATTTCTTCGACGCCAATGATAGTGGTGTGCTTTCATTCTTAATATTAAAATTTGAATTTTTCGTTATTATTTTAATAAAATAATTTAATTAATTATTAAATTACAAAATTTATATAGTTACTATTCGAATTGAAAGGAAAAATTAAAAAATATATATATATTCCCACTTGAAATAGGGATCGCGGTCACCACTCACGAGATATTCTTGTCAGGGATATAGTGCAAATTTTATACCATATATTAAGTATTAGGCACATGCTGATGCTACTTTCTTTTATAATGGATATGTATTAATTCTCGTAAAGTTAAAAACTATTTGATGTTCCATCAACTGTGAACATAACCGTTGCAAATTTGTGTGTTTTATTGAACGATATTTTTTCTTAAAATTTAACCAATGTTCATGTATATGATATTTATGTGGGTGGGATCCTTTAACAATTATCTATTTTTGATAATCTTAATAATTAACTATATAATTCTATTAAAATATAAAAAAAAACTTTACAAACATATTCTTGAATTTATAAATTAATCATGATTCAATTTTGATGCAATTTGAGTGTTATTTAATATTCCATTAACAACCACCAAACTTATATAATATATGTTTATAAAGTGTTTCATTTTATGATTTATTATGAATTCATATAATTAGTTATCAAAGTTGTTGAAATAAAGAGTCGTCAAGGAATCCCGACTCTATTTATAATATATAGATATGCACTGTTAATAAGATTAAAAACTTATGTTTTTTGCAATTATTGTGTTTTTCAAATTATTAATTATTATTAGAAAAACTTAGATGTAACAATCGAATTGGCAAAACCTAGTTAGTTTGACAAAAAATGATTGTGCTAATTGTGTCCTGATATAGCCATAAGTGGTCATTGAGGATTATTTGGGGAAATTAAATTGCCAACAGGATTAGTTGCAATTTTGTTCAATTAATTGGACATTAGGCCATTGCTAATGTTAAAATGAGATTACACACAGTGCTAATCTTCGCGAAATAATACTTACTTTTTCAAAGATAATTTGATTTGTATTTTTGGAATTGTGTTGATAAAAATGAGATAGGTAATTATTTTCTAACCAAATTAAATGTTTAATTATTTATGCTATTTTGACATCACATTTAGACTTGTTTTCATTATCTCCTTGCTCATCTAGATTTTCTCCATTTGATGCTTAAACAGAAGCAATTATTGTACATGTTAAACACGATGGAGCCTCAATTAAAGTCTCTCTGTATTACTCGGCGTGGCGGCGCTTTATACTAAAAATTAATCGGGTCATGCGGCCATGCCCCTATTAGTCATTGAGCTTTTGATAAAATAAATATATCAAACCTACCACCAATATTTGAGCTCAATTTCGTCGAACTTTCCTTTTTTACAGAGGTGTTCACGTCAAAAAGATAAAACGTTCGAATTAAAAAAAATTATTTTTATTATATGAATTTTATTTTTGAATTTTATTTTTCACTTAATTAAGAAAGTGTTCGGAAGCCAGTTAACACCCATTTTGACGGCGCCTCTACTTTTCTACATACTTTGTGTTGTCAAATCAAACCACCACTTGAACATAAATTAACTTTAAAAGAATTTAAGAGTAAATTATGCGGATGGTCTTTGAAATATCATTTACTTATTATTTTATTTTTAAAATTTTGAAGTATAGATTTTAAATTTTAAATATGATTTTGTTATTGTTTTGATCTTCAAAAGTTTCACTTATCTAGTCATTACAAGTATCATTGATTTACTATTATGATTTACAAGTATCATTTGTATCCATATCATAATCATATATCTTATGGTATGTATATATGGTAAATTTAATACGAATTTCATTACCAACAATTTACAATGGCACGAATATTGTTACAATAGTAATTTAATTAGAATTTCGTGTCATGAATAATTATATTAATTTTTACACTGTTTGTATAATTTGATATCTACAACGTACCCACATTATTTTTATTTTTCCATAAATCTAATTTTTATTATTGCATTGACTTGTGCTGTTTTTAATCTAATTTCCCTTTTTTCATATTATTATGTTTGATGATGTTTTTAATGTCTAGTCAAATATTTTCCACTCTGTAATGATTAAATATCTTCTCATTGATCATAAATAATAACATCAACTATCAACTTCCTTGAAACTTCAATTGCGTACAATACTTTACTAACAGTAACCTATCACGATTTTGTTGCGCGTATAAAATGCAAATGCTTAAGAGTGTCCACAACATTTGAATCCGTATATATATTTTTATTCCGTATATATATTTTTATTTTTTATTTTCTTGTGAAGAGAGGCAATAGAATGAAAGAGATGTAGGATATTAAAGTGGACTGAAAATGAATTTTTTATTTTCTTGTGAAGAGAGGCAATAGAATGAAAGAGATGTAGGATATTAAAGTGGACTGAAAATTAATTTTTTATTTTCTTGTGAAGAGAGACAATAGAATGAAAGAGATGTACGATATTAAAGTGGACTGAAAATGAATTTTTTTTATTTTTTATTTTCTTGTGCTTGGCATTCTACATATTTTTTCGAAATACCCCAAGCAGAGTACCACGATACGATGGTCGAAATACATTTTGTTGAGATATGATGAGCACACAAAGAAGTTTTAATGCGTTTGAAGATACTTGAATAGCGAGAGATTCTTTGAGCTATGATCGATTGCTTGCACATTACCTCTCAAACAAGGTGCAGTAACTTGTGCATCATCTCGAATGTTAAAACAAGCATCGAGGTATACACTAATGAAGTTTACAAGATGTTTGAAAAAGAGTACGAAAGTTTCTTGATTGTGATGCTTATAAGATTGGGCAAATAGATACCGTGGAGGTGTGTATGATGTCGGTACATGTGTGACTCATCGATCCCATAAGAATTTTTTTTTAGAGAAGGGTTCAAAGGGAGAAAAGAAAAGAAAGCCCAAAATCAAGAGAAATGTTTAACTAAAAGGTTTACAAAGATTACAAAGATTTTTTATTTTCTTGTGCTTGGCATTCTACATATTTAAATACCCCAAGCAGAGTACCACGATACGACGCAATTTCGTGAAGTACCAGATCTCATCACAGCGTTCTCAGACAAAATGCCATCTCCATCCCCCGCTGTGCGCACCATCAAAACCTACGTAGTAACACCACGACCCAATCCCCAAGCGCCACGTCAGATTCAGATGAGCGCATGGGACGTGTCCATGCTCTCTCCCCACTACATCCAAAAGGGCCTCCTCTTCAAAAACCCTCCCGACCTCTCGGTGGAGCAAATCGTCGATGGGCTGAAGAGCTCTCTCGAGGAGGCGCTTTTCCACTTCTACCCCCTGTCAGGACGGTTGAGGTTGGTCACGTGCGAAGGGGGCGGTGTCACGTGCCACGTCGAGGTTGGATGCGAGGGGGAAGGGGCGGAGTTTGTGCACGCCGTGACCGATAGAATTGGGATCGCTGATGTGGTGGCATCGGACGGTCAGGATTTACCCGAGTTCTTGAAAGAATTCTTCCCGCTTGACCTGGCGGTCAATTTTGATGGGTGTACCAACCCGCTCCTCTCAATTCAGGTCGGTTCAGAAATAATATTGTTCACTTTTACTTGTCCGGAAATAATAAAAAGAAAATATATTTTTTGACGTGTGTCATGTCCGATAAGATCATGGTCTAAAATAAGTTACTTCTGCTTCTAATTTGAAAATCGTTAGAATATATATTATTTAATCTAGAAAATTCGGTAGGATTTTATATTGATTTTTTATTTTATTTTTTATAGTATTATTTTTCTTATTTTTTATAATTCTCTATTATAAATATATAACTTGAGAATAAAATAAAAACAATTCAGTTATTCAAAACTCAAATGTTGTATTTACTAACAAATATTAAACTAATTTCTAACTAAATTGAATGAGAAGGGAGTGAAAGATGAAACATTTTGGATGTGTAATTATGGGCATGACTTTTCCTGGGATATATACCATATGTAAAGAGGAAGTACTTTCGTTCAGAGAAATTCAACTACTCAATTGCGTTGTATTTTTAGAGTTGCGGAGCAATCCACCACTAGAAGAGAAAATTAAAACGACAAGTAGGTTGTACACATGTATATTTGGTGCTGATTGGAATGTGAGGTATTGACTATTCAGTGTTAATTATAACCAGTAAAACAATTACAGGTTACCGAGCTCACAGATGGAATCTTCGTCGGCTGCGTTTTCAACCACACAATTGGTGATGGCACCTCTTTTTGGATGTTCTTCAATGCATGGGCAGAGATTGCCCGATGCAAAGCAGCAGGGAAGGAGGCGTTGCTCTCCCAGCCGCCGGTACATAACAAGTGGTTTATAGGAGGCTATGGGGAACCCCCTATCAAGCTCCCCTACTCTTCTCCTGATGAGTTTGTTGTGCGGTTTACTCCACCGCATCTAAGAGAGCGGATGTTTCATTTCTCGAGTGAATCTCTTGCGAAGTTGAAGGCCAGAGCAAACCAAGAATGTGGAAAAGGTACAATATTATTTGAGAGAATTTGTGCTTGTTCTTCTTTGTTCAAATCAGTGTCAGGAAATTGATTTGAAAATGCTTTGCTAATGAAGAATTACAAGAAAGATTGACATACATATTTGAAAATATTGGCATACATATTTTAGATTATTATATGATTCATTCAGGTACAATATCTACATTTCAAGCTTTGAGTGTGCTGATGTGGCGTTGCATTACACGTGCTCGGTGCTTCCCTCCTGAACAGAAAACAAGTTGTCGTTTGGCAATCCAAAATCGATCGAGGTTACAACCTCCGCTCTCACCAAACTATTTTGGCAACTCAATTTATGCTGTTTGCACAACTACAACAGTTGGAGAGCTTTTAGAGAACAACCTCGGCTGGGCTGCATGGCTGGCACACGAAGTAGTTGCTAATCATACCAACTCAGCCATCAGAGACGCGGTGCATAAATATATGTCAAACCCTATTGTGTACAACTTGCACATGTTTGACATACACAGCATAATGATGGGCAGCTCACCACGGTTTGACATGTATGGTTGTGATTTTGGTTGGGGCAAGGCTTTGGCGGCGCGTAGCGGCAGTGCAAATAAGTTTGATGGGAAGGTCTCAGCATACCCAGGATGGGAAGGTGGCGGGAGTATTGATTTGGAGGTCTGCATGTTACCAGAGTACATGTCTGCGTTGGAGAGAGATGAAGAGTTCTTGGCAGTGGTGTCTCCACCGGTTGAGTTAGGGGTATTGTTGGGTACATCTAGCAAATGAGTTCGGTCAATTAATTGTTGGTGGTTTGATACTTGAATTACATCGTCTTTTGTTTGTTTCTTTTCCTTTGCAATCTTTTCCATGAGGAGAAATAAAGAATTTTAAATGATTCGTATTTGACTATTTACTAACATGAGAAAAACATAGATTTCTAAAATGGCAACTGCATCTCCTGCGTGCTATTATAGATATATAGTAGTAGCTAGAGATATCTTTATCAAAATTAATTTAATTAACACCACAAACTGCAGTGTGATTTGTGATGGGTTTGATCACTTGACTACATAGTAGCTAGAAATATCTTGATTTTGTGATCAACTAGCTTCCTACAATAATATCTTCCATGATAGTCCTGCAACAGGGCCCGCATGTCAGACATACCCCTCCCGCACTAGCTCTGTAATAAGCAGCGTAAATTCAGGAGCGAAATTGAACTTTCTTTCTTTATTTCTTGTTTATACTATTTGTCATTAATTTTTGTGGTGAATTGCCTTTATGCTGAAGAGCTGAAATTAAAGCAAGCAAGGCCCTGGATGGGCTTTATTTTCGGCCTTTTTTATCAATTCATCAATTGAATTGTATTGGATCGGAAGCTGTCTGTAAATTGGGGAATCTGCTGGTTTTATCTTATATTGCCCTCTTATATTTTTTTTGTACTGCCCGAAAAAAGTGGGAGAAAATCTTAACTTTATAACTGCTGATTTTTTTAGGTAAATCTTAAATGCAGTGTAGTATTTTGATACATTTATACATATTAGTTTGTTATAAACATTTTGTATGCACGTTTTAAGAACTGTAATATGGTCAATTATGATTTTTGACTTTGTAATAAGAATAAAATGAATAATAGACAATAACAAAGAGCTTAAAAAGATTAATTCCGTGCCTCATGTGGTTAATGTGAGGGTACATAATATTATGTGCTCATACCAGAAAATATGACATCCAATCTAAATGAAAATGTTTCTGTCACAGTTCTATTTTTCATAATATGAGCATTTCAATTATTTTCATTTTCTTCGTCATCATTCTTTGGGCATCCATATTCCCCCTTTTCTTTGATTACTTTATCCTCGTTCTATATTGAATGCTTGAGGACCTTGAGGTGGGCACCAGAGGGCCCCGGCCGTACTGGTACAAATTCTGCCTGTCGAGTTTGTGCCAGTAGAGGTAGTGTAAGACACTTCAGCAATTTCTCCTTGCCTTCTTTTTTTTTATCAACGATATATGAGGTTTTAACAGCAATGATGGATCCAATGGTAATGGACAGTCAAAATTGTGCTATTCGTATCAGAATGCTACAGAGAGGAGAGATGGCGAGGGATACCTGCATGTAAGCATTTGTTCCATGTTAAATGCATGGACAATTAGACATGTGCATATTCACTTGACATGCCTGTTGTGCTGAAACAACGGGTGCACCATCTCAAATAACCTCCAGTCTGATTACAAGTTTTCTTTAGTTGATGGTAGTGAAATCATGTACATTATAATGAAACACATCCTCTAACGTGCAACACAGTTATAGTACACAGTATGACTTTTGGATCTTCAGGGGTGCTTTGAGATTGGTGAGGAGGAATCTCAAAACAAATTTAATTGATGGGATTGTGCGCCGCAAAGTATATGATACGGGTTCACATTATAAGCAAGTGTCAATGTCCATGATTCCTTTTCTACATAAGGTTGGTGCCACTATTATCTGTTGGAAACAAATTGCAAAGATATTATTTCTGCTGGAGGTTTTTATACTTATGTTAACAATGTAGGGTACAATGTGGAGCAAGTGATCCACAATTATATCAACTCTTCTTCAAAATTGAAACTTGAGAAAAAAGTCATTTGACCAATTGAATATCAGTTCTTTTTTTCTTTTCAAAATCGAGAGAGCTACCTAGCTTGTACTACCTGAGCAGACAATTTTCAAAATCAACGCATAATGTTCGACCAGACTTATTTACACAAGAATTCGTCATCTTGTTTAGAATGAAATGAAATTCAAAGTTTTTAAATAATCTTAATTGTATTCGTTAATTATATTACTGCACGTGTGCCATCTTCGACTTTTGGAAAGAAAACTAGAAATATTATCGGGTCTTATCATATGAATTATTGTGCAATTTCATCACCAGTACTCTCTCCATTGAAGATTTTCTTGATCTGAATCAGAAATAAAATATAGCTTGATTTTAAAGATTAACTGGTAGAAGATTATTTGACCGGTCAAATATATGGCAATAATAATAATTGGGAGGGATCACGTGACAATAGTTGTCAACTAATCATAAAAACAAGGACCCAACTAAATAGAACCGGTCAAATATTTTTATTGAAAAAAATCAAAATAGAAAAATATTTCAGATATATTTTTGAACTTATAGATTAATTATGCTTCATATTTCATGCAATTTAGTTTTAGTTTGATTGCTCATCTAAAACTAATTAAATTGAAAACACTACAAATTGTATAAATATTTGATGACTATTGATAAACTATCAAATAATACTTACATTTTATAAAATTTGAAACACTATCAATCTATAATTTGAAGAAAAAATTTATACAATTTTCTATTTTTAAGCTTTTTTTTTTCAAATTTGTTTGCAACCTCATCATTATGAAGATTAATTGTAAAAGTAGCCATTGTCAAGTTAAAGTACCCTCACTAATAATAGTATCCACCCAGTGGTATCAATATTATAAGTGGAGATTTTAAAACTAATTTATTTGGACTTACCAGATTTCCAGAATAGTGTTTAATTTATTTGTACTTGCCATTTGTTTTTCCGTAGTACATTATTATTTGATTCACGTCTATTCCATTATTATCCTATCTAAATTTTATTTTCTAAACAAAGATACCTGGAATGTACGAGTCTTCAAATTTTAAATATTAAATTAGTAACCGCTGAAAAAAGATTAAACATAAACATGGTGTTTATTTTTTTCGATCCGCTCCGTATATATCTACAAGGAAATTTTAACAAATATATAATTGGGACATGTTTTATGATGAAACTATGAACCATTTGACAGTTTAAAATACAGATAGCAGATAAATTAATTATGACTAGAATTTGCAGATAGCAGTTTAATTTATGCAAAATCAAGTTGACCAAAAAACTAGCACAAGTCAACAGTAATAACAATGATATGAAATTAGTTAGAATATAGAACTACACAAAAAGCTACAACATGGATAATCTCTACAGGAGGCTACTAGGTTGGCAAGAAGACTATATCATAATAACATATCACAATAACATAACAATATAAAACATACTTGTATCCTCCAATTGTTACTAATAAGTGATAACTACTATTTTCTGCCATCAGTGGTAGTACTGAAACCATGACCAAAAGAAAGAAGCATGCACAAACCAAATGCAGGCTAACAGTCAATTTCATCTTTCATGCACAAGTATCTGTCATCTCATCAGCAAGGATATCAAACAACTCAGCCATCACCTTCTCCTCCCTCGCACACAATTTAAATCTCTCGATCCTTAGTTTCTTTGCCTTTGCCTCTAAATCCTGGGCCCTTGAATCCCCAATCCACGCAACCACATCCTCGACTTTAGAAATCCACTCAGGACATTGTTCTGTACAAATCATGTCCTTGATCAGCCAATTAAGGTAAAAATGGGACCCTGCCATGTCATGCCCACTAGCCACGCCGCCATTTTCCACACCAGCACTGACCGCGCCACCAGTCCCCGCACCACAATTGGTTGTGCCACCATCTGCCGCGCCAGCATTTGCCATCCTTTGTGATCCCAACACTTTCTTCCGTTTTTTCTTGTGACTCTCTATCCCTCCATCACCACCGGATTCCAATTCAGTCTTTTCTTTTGGTGACTTGCTACCGGGATCCAGTGCAGTATTTTCCTGTGATGACTTTGTGCTATCTTCATATAACTGCTTGCATAATTTGTACACAAACACATCATGAGGCTGTGAGAAATTAGCACTGGGTCCTTTCTTTTTCTTCTGGATATAGATATGTCTAATTCGACAAATCTTGTTAAAAATCTGCTTCTCCGTGACAGGAAAGCTAATTAACTCTCTTATGCCAGAGAGAAATGACTTTAAATCCTTACGAAAAGGTAGTTTTCCATTTTTGTCGCGGTACTCCAGTAAGGCCCGAATGAGTGCCAACTCATCCCCCAAACTCCAGATTCGCTGCATACCAGCAGAACTTCTCTTGGAAGGAGACTGATCTGATGCCGGAAGCTTCGACTTCTTCTTATCAGTTTGGGATTTAGGATCCTTGACCGGCGACTTCAGTTTCTCCACCTTCTCTTATTCCTCCTCCTCCTCCTCCTCGTCTTCTTCGGACGAATTATCTGATTCCGAGGGTTTCTGGACAGAGATTACGGTTTTGGTCGGCGGTTCAGGATCTGAATCGTATCCGGATCCGGTGTCGTAGTCGGGGGTCACAGCACTTTGAAGTTCGGGTGTTGGAAGGGTTGGGCTGTGCGACAAAATGCTCTTCGTCGGAAGAAGAGTAATCGTCAGAAGAGGACTGAGTGGCAGGGGTGGGGGCAGGTGGTGCTGATCTTTCCCTCTTAGCCGCCATGGATAGAGGCGAAACTCTCGGCTAGGGTTAGAAGACAGGAGAAGTTGGGACCGGTTGGGGCTGATCATTATTATTTTATTTATTTATTTGATTCGAAAGATCTGATTATATTAAAATTAAAAAATATTGATCTATATCCAACCCAACTGGCTTATAGATTGATCTGATCTGATTCAGTAAAGTAATTAATTAATTATTATTTATGTTAAATAATTAATTATTAATTCATTTATATTAATTAATTTATAATTGATACATATTTAATATTTAATTAGTACTAAATCATAAATTATTTCAAAAAAGATAATTAATTGGGTCGGGTTGGTTTGATCCGAACTCGACCCGACCCGATTCATATCAAAATAATTAGATCTATATCCGACTCATTTATTTTCAAATTATGTCGACCGAGATAACTTATCAGGTCGGATCAATAATTGATATCCTAGGAAAAACTAACATATAAGTTTTTTAGGTTAAGTTTTGCTACTTTGATTCTCTCTGATGTAATTGTTTGATTATTTTTATTGAGAATATTTTATTTAATATAGTTAATAATGATAAAAAATTATGTAAAGACTTCGATATAGGAAGTCTCATGAGAAAAATTTTTCTTCGTCAATTTAATTATTTATTATCTTAAGTTTTATTTTTTATTATTTATAATATATAAAAAATATTATTTTGATAGTTTTTATTAGATAAGAATATGTGTTAAATTATTAATTTTTTTATTTACTATTCAATTAACTAACGAATTTAAATTTGATAATTTTTTTTCAAATAACCATAGTGTTTATTTATTTTTTGCGTAGAAAAATCTCTCCCTTCATGCATCGAACGGGGACAAGTGGTAATGAGGCTACAAATTTTCTAATAGAATTCAGATGTTATTATTTATTATCTTTTTTAAGTTAAATTGGATGAAAAATATCTCATTTTAATTATTCACAAAAATCTTCCATGCATCAAGTCCCAGAAACTGTAACATTTTATACAAATGTCATTACTTATTACTTTAGCCACTAGATCAAATATTATCGTATATCAATTTTATTTGATTTTAACGAAAGATAAGCAAATATTTAGATTTGAACTAATGCATTTTATTTTGTCATAAATTAAAATATAAAATATTTGAAAATAATTAAACCAAGACATGACACATGCATCCAATATAGGCACAGTGCTCTCTCTCCGCCCAGCAGCCAACCCTTACGGTTGCTACTATTATTAGGTTTAAAAAGTACCCAAGGCTACTCGCGACACAATGGAAGCTGTATTACTATCCATAGAAAATCCCAACTAAGGAGGATGAATTCCAGTCCGATTTAAGTTAAAGAAGGTCAAGAAGTTTGACCACAGAGAATCTAAGCAGTGCTCCATTTTGGGTGGTGCGACTCCTACACTGCTACTTATAGACGAAGTAAATCAAGTAATATTTCCAGAAAATGCTAATTATATCAGCCGAACCGTCTTAATATTTGTCTCTAAAAGAACAAAAAAAAGAAAGTTTGACAAGAAATTCCTCTGCACGGCCTATATATTAATTAAGACACCAAACTGCATGTTATTTCTCTGCACGATTACAACTCTCTCCTCTCTCTCTCTCTCTCTCTCTCTCTCTCTCTCGTTCTACAATTTCAAGTTCTCAACGAGCTGTGCAAGAGTTATCTTCTTCTCTTGAGGTAAGAGGCTTGGCTTGCTGCATGCTTTTTGTTTTGATGGTATATACATATATAAGAGCTGAGTCAGAGAGTTTGTAGGAAATTAATTTGCAATAGCAAACACTAACGTTTGCTCTGTATTATAATTAGAGGGATGCAACTAATTAAAAAGTGCTAGAACAAAAAAAATTTTCCCTAAACTTTGTTCTAATGTTTCAGTGCATAATACTAACTGCATAAAAGCCAAAACATGGGTAAGAACAAGATCCAGATAAAAAAGCAGCAGTCATCTAGTCAGAGAAGAAATACGTATAGAAAACGATACCGTGGTGTGGCAAAGAAAGCAATGGAATTGTCCGTTTTGTGTGATGTACCGGTGCTTCTTATCGCTGGTACAATCAATGGAGGTTTTAATCTTAGCCTCAATGGGGATAGGTACATCTTTTATTACTTAATATTATATATTGAATTGTTATCTAAATGCTACATATTCTTTAATTTAACTGTCTTTGGTGTTAAATTTCGATAGAATATATATATATATATATATATATATAATATATATATATATGGTAATTAGTTCTCCAGGACAAGCAACTTCTAATCTTATGTATGGCAGTTACATCCTCTTTTTAATAAAAATTTGATGTTTTTGTTTTCTAAATTTGTCAGTTTCAATGACATCGCTCTTCGATATTTGCATGAGGGTAAAGAAATGCTTGGCAAAACGTATGTCCATGATCTCGCTATAACTTTTGTATTCTTCATTTTCTTAGCATTATATCTTCAGTATTAATTGATCCACGGTAATATTTTTGTGCCACTTTGGTCATGTTCATGTAAAGCATGTTAATGCACCCACTTGTAGTAGCACTAGCTTTACTTGAATTGTTTATTATTATTATTCTCATTGACAATTGGGAATTAATTAATCAAGGTTGATATATCCCAAAGCAATAAACTAAATTTATCATTAAGGTTGAACAAGATTATCCTCCCACCTCTACCACTCACCCCAAAAAAAATGGAAGAAGAGAGGAAGTATCTTATACGATCTCAGTTTGAAATTTAAATGATTTTATCATGCATGGACCCAGTGACTGAGAATTATCTGACGGGAACCAATTAATATTTTTATATTGGACAAATACCATGCTTGTCAGGACTACTGCTGGTGTTGACATGCAACAAATTAATTGCACTATTCACTTTGCCTTTGTTTTTTCAAATAATTTACTTTGTTCTTTATTTTTTTTCAATTTACAGAAAGGAGAAGTGCATTGAGGTTTGTCTTTCTAATTTATTAGTTTATATTTTAGAAATTATCTTACACTTTACTAGCTTAAAAATTAAAACATTATTACTTTTTGAATATTGCACTAAAATACTGCATACTGTATATTATTTTAAAAGTTTCAAACTGTCAACAACTTGTTCTTAAATCTAGCTAGTTGGTCTCTTGTTACTATGTAAGACAGAGATTGTTATCTCAAATGTACTGGTACTAAAAACCTAATAGACATGCTCGGTGCTGATTTTTATATAAAAAAGACGTAAAAAGAAAAAGAAAAAGAAGAGTTGATTGGAAGAAATCTAAATAGAGTCGAAATTTAATCATAATAAATAATAATATTAACCCCATACCGTATTCTTATTGTATTATTGGGATAAATATCTAACCTCAATTCAAATCTTATGTTGCAGGCATTAAGAAAGTCTTACACTGATGGTCATGTAGTGGACGTCCAAAGTCTCATACACGGGTTTGCTATTCATTTTTGTTGTTTATTTTTGCATTTTCGTTTTCAAAATCTTATACATCTCTACTTCAAAAAAAATTATAAATCTAATTAATTGATGAGAATAGAGAAAATAAATAAATAATCCAAGAGTCTCCCGGTTGTACATGACATCTACTATGATACAAATTACAACCTAAGTAGTTGTATTTATAGCATAATTCTACCCATCTCAGAACCCACTAGAGAATAGAGATTTAGCTTAAGTAATACATGAATATGATAATATATCTCACATATATTATACCAACTATAGAGTATATATGTCACGCAAATGTTCTATATTCTAATACTTCTTCAGCGTACATTTAAATATGCTTAACATCCTTTATTACTAAGAATTTAGCATTCCTGTTCGTAAGTTATTAGCTTTGTAGCTCTTATATGTACCTTCACTTATTTGCAGCCAGCATTCAATTGGAGGAGGAGATTCTGAGGTAAGTTGTTGCATAACTATTAGCTTATATATGCACCTTTACTTTTGAGCACAAGGTACTGATTGTTTTTCCTGACAGCAAAAGACTCAATATCAGATGATCAAGCAACAAATAGCAAATGTTGAAGCCCAGCTTGGCTCTCTAAAGTAATATACTTAATTTGTCTAAACTGAATACCTTACTTTTTTTCTAAAAAAAATCTTGATTGAGATTTTGGCTTCAAATTGTCAAGTAGCTGAAAGAAGAAAAAAAAAGTTAATATAAATCACAAAAGAAAACTGAGGAATAATAAAGTTGAACTTCATTAGTGCCCTCATCTTAATTTGTAATTAAATACACAATAGTTTGATACCATTATTAACTTGCTTAATTTTTTCTATTTCTTCACCTCAACATTTGCTGACAAGGATGTTATATATGCAATTCCAGAAAAATTAATCTAGTTGAAAATCTGGAGACTACAGAGGAGCTGTATGAGATGGAAAAGTCCGTGGGAGCATTGATCAATAAATACAGAGATAGGAAGGTATACATACATATTGCGTGTTCTTTTAATATGCCAATATTTTCAATTTGTGTACCCAGAGGAACAAAAAGTTAGAAAAAAAAAAACAAAACAGAATGATTTGAAAATTGCTATGCCAAAATTTTCTCAAATAGGTGTGGGTAATCTAAATAAAATTAATAACATAACTGTTTGAAGATAACTAACTTTGGAACATTTTAATTAGGCTCTGTTTTCAGAACAGAAGGGGCACAACTCTTCCTTCCCAACCTATGTAAGGTAAATAACAACCATTCATTTTATTTGAAACCCTGCTGTCAATTCACCAAGCAGATATTGCTTTTGGATTTGTAGAATGGTGAAACGAACAAATCTGTGTTATAACTTACAACTTTATCATTTCCTGTTTTCCACATCAAGTAGAAAGGGATTTTAAAGTCTTGATACATTTGTGCCAGTTTGATGGTTTAGTATATATCAGCATAGTGAGCTGGCTAATAACGAGGAATAACACAATCTAAAGAAGGATGGAATTTTTATTATGAATTTTAGCAGGGATCCTAGATGCTCCACAAGCAGTGCAGCTCAGCTTGGACATCAGCATTTTGGTTGATTCAATCACTCGCAAGAAATGGCTGCATGGGAACAAATTTAGGGGGGGGGGGGGGGGAGAGAATATTCGCCTCCAACCAAAATTCAGTGTATGATTTAGTCAGCATAATAATATTACTTCATGGGCTAGATTATAGTAAAAAATTAGTAGTCACCTTCACCTTGTACACTCTTTCCATGCTGTAATAAACTCTTTTTTATTTTAATAATGAAAATATTAAAGTAGGCTTGCCTTTTTCATAAGAAAAGAGAGCTGCCCATTCATATCCTTCTTATCGTTCATTCACTAATTGTCCATTATTTTTATTTCTAAATTACAATAATCTATTTTTAATTTTTAATTGAAAATATTCATAACTGACGAAAGTTTATATTCTTTGTATTTAAATAATATACAAATTATTTAAACTTTAATGATTTAAAGGATAATTTATAGATAATTTATACTATCTATATTATATACTATATTATAAAGAGGGCATGTACATTTATATTACAGTATAACTGTGTAAGTATAACCGACTATTTACCCTAAAATTTTGAAATCATTGTTGGGCCTTGATAAAATTCAAATTTTCATACAATCCCAGCCCCATTTTTGTTGGGCTTTAAAATTAATTAAATAATATAGCTGGCAATGTTCCATCTTAGAAACAATATACAAAGCATGCTAATTCATGCACCCATAAAAATTAAAAGAAATAAATTCAGAGCCCCACTACATTGATGAAGGTACCATTAAATATACTATGCGTTAGAATGATTGCTCGAAATTTAAGAATTGTTGTCTCTAATTCAAATTTTTCAAACCTGATAAAACCAATCCAAACCCGGATGAAACAATAACTCTTGGTGAAGCATTTATATCCAGCTTATCGTTATAAGTCCAGAGCATTGCAGTTGACATGATAAATGACTAATATTGGCAAGCAACTTGTTGAGTTCAGAGCTAAGGTAACAGAAAGATATTTTATGATTTTTTTTGTCGAGACACCCAGATGCACTGATTGGGGAGGGAGTAGATTCAAAACTCATCGGATCTATCTCAGTTCAATCATGGGTTTAATTTGTACGATCAAATAATGCATAAATCTCAAAGCAATATAAAAATTTGAAGTCTGAATTTTAAAAATATTCAACAGTGGATGAGACCATCGAACCAAAGATAGATCCGATGCCCATCGGTTCTCCCCTTTCCCGCACCAATTACATATATTGAATATTTGAATTCGATGTTTCTCCACTGGATGAAACAAATTAACAAAATGTTTGAACTTCATTCGGCTGTAGCATTTCAACTACCCTAAACAGATTATTAAGTGTAAAAAACTTATGAATGAAATCATTTTGGCCATCTTTCCACTATTTTGCCAGGACAGCTCCTCTTCTCTCCTTTTCCTTTCAAGAAAACTTGACTGTAAGAAGTGTTCAAACAGAAGTTCTCCTTCTCTTTTGTTTAAAACAAGTGTTAGATAAAAAAAAATGTGCAATTTATTTTGTAGGACAAATAGTACTTGAAGTCGTTGAACTAGCATATCAAATTGACAACAGCACTGAATCTCCCCTCCCTGGCGACTCAATTTATTTTTTTCTTTTTTTTTGTATTTATGTATATAATCAGAAATTCAGAATTCAACACAATGCATACATATTCCAATAATAAGATAGCAAAAACGTATTTCCGTGTGGAAATAAGAACCAAAACTACTTTTGACAGATGATTTTTAAAAGCTTTTGACCAGTCATTTTGACCTGATTTTTAAGCAGTGCTATGTGGGATGTATGATTCGCATGGGGTTTGTAACCTAATTAAGTATCTAGTCAGATCAATTGAGAAATAAAGCCGTAATCTGTTCAATATTGGACCAAAATGAGCCAAGTATCTCAGTCTGGAGAAAGAAACCAGATTTGTGAGGCCAAAATTAAAAAAAAAAAAAAAAAAAAGAACTTCAGGGATCACTTTTAAAAAAAAAAGGTAAAACTTTCCCCAAATGTACTCCTGTACAGCAAGAGCGGCTACATAAAAAAAATATAAATTTTAATTTGCTAACATATTTTAAAATGAAGATTAAATCAAACAATTTAGATGACTTATTTCTAATTTGAAATTATAAATTCAAATATGAAACATCAGCCCCATAATACTTGAGGAACACCATAACACAACTCTTATTTTTGTGAGAAGGGACACCTTGACAATGAATTATTTTGACAATAGATCTTCAAATGAATATGAAAAAATTCTTAAAAATAAAAAATCTTATAGATATATTATTTTATTTATAAATTGATGGTGATTTCAATTTCATACAATTTCATTATTGTTTGGTAGTTCATCAAAAACCATTAAAATATTATACACTTTATAATGGTTCTAATTAACGATTTTTAATAGACTATCAAACAATAATAAAATTACATGAAATTTGAATCACTATCAATTTATAAACAAAAGAATATATATAAAAAAATTCTATTTTTAAATTTTTTTTCATAATTATTTAAAAATTATTATCAAGAGATAACAATTGTCAAGTAATCCCTCCCTGGTTTTGTTGCCAATAACCATATCGTACTTTCAACTTTTAAGCCTTACTGCCTTAGTTTAATTTTTTTTAGCAGTAGTTGCTATTTATCCTGAACTTTTGTCAAATTGATTAGTGCTAGGACTTCACTATTTAAAAAACAAAACCAAAAAATAAGAATGCAGCCTTCTAATCAAGCACGTGCCACAAATAGAGAGGACTTCAAACGGATCAGACCGGTTCCTCCAAAATTTATCTCAGACAGGACTCAGAAGTCAGAACTACGCATTTTTGTGAAAAGAACAAAAATACAAGCAATTTAAAAAGAGAACAATTAGATAAACTCACAAAAGACGATCATCACATTTTTGGTGCCTGCACTAGCAGAAGCTATGTTAGCAATATCATTATATTTCTTCCACATATCCATTTCATGTACAATTCCCAGTATAATTTTTTTCGATTTACATTCCTTTCTTCAATGAAACAACTAGATACGAAATTAAAAAAAGGAAACTAAAGAGAAAAAAGAAAGAACCCAAGTATTGCTCCCTACTGCCAAACAGAGATGCAAAGATATGAATATATTCCTTCTGTCACCTAAACCCTGTTTTCTCCCATATCTATACAATCCTAAAACTAAGCAATACCATAATTCACAACTATAGATCCTTCAATAAATGCAATTTGAATCCCCCTCCCCTAGACACACACACACACAACAGCAGAAAAGAACAGAAGAACAAAGAAAAGGCAGCAAACCACTACCAACCAGAAATGATTCTGCATCAGCCTGAAATCCTAGCCCTGGCCCGTGCTTCTGCCAGAGAAACTGCCAAAGCCAGCCTCATCTGCTCTTCAAAACCCTCTGGGACATTCCAGTGCGTCATCCCAGCATCACTGTAACTGCTACTGGCGCTGGCCCCCCTCTCAGCAGTTGTTGACCAGTGATCAAACTGCCGATCCTCTCTAGATACAAGCCCCCTTATTGGGGACATGCACAAACTCCCATTGTCAACCAGCTCAGTATCCAGGGGATGAGAAATAATAGGATTTGCTAGAAGGCTCGGATTGGCATAGGATGAAAGAGAAGCTTCTAGAAGCCGGTGTTGTTGCTCTGCAAGGTCAGCAACTGCACTGGCAAGTCCAGTGGAGGAAGTGGGGAATAGGGTTGTCTCAATGGACTGAGAGGCATTGTTGTCATTTGTCCGAGATTGCTGCTCCTGATTTTTTAAAAAAAAAAAAAAGGCAATTCCAGTTATATGTAATTCATGTTGAGAGTAAATTGCATCAACACCTCTCAAGATTAGCTTACTTCAGTTTAAGATTTTATATGCTCCCTCTCATCTTCCTATCAACTTCAAAAAAATCTGCTAAATTTACCCTCCATCCTACCTGGCAAGTTATATCTCTCTTCTTCCTTTTGCTTTAGTATATTAGCCAATCTCACTATTAATATACATTATCTTTTGGGTTTTACAAAGCAATATAGAGTCAACAGGAAACCACCAAGCCAAGTTCTGATTAAAATTATACATTTGTTTGGTTATTCACCTGAAGAGAGAGCCACATTGCCTCCATAAGCATCACTTCCTCCAAATCCAGATTATAGTCGTCATTCCTTCCATTAAAGAATAATCAAAACATATTAAACTTTTAAAATGAGTCAATAGGAATAATAAAAAAAAAGTCAATAGGAAAAGGGATCAATGCAAGGAGTCCCATGACAATTAAACTTTTAAAATGATTATTTCGTGCTGAAAATGTTTGTCGCCTTTCTTTCGCTGTACCTTGCCTGTGTAGGAGGAGAAGGCCCAGTGCTCGAGGAAGAGAGGCTTGCAGACCGAGAAGAAAGATAACCATCACTGCTAGCAGCTCTATGTGGCACTGTCAAGACAGACAAATCCAGTTAAATACAGCATCAGCTGAATAATGTTCCGAAAAGATTGATGACAATAATACTCAACCAGCTGATGTACTTAGGCAGATGGAATCAGCGTATTCTCAATTAAACTCAGAGATCATGTGAGAAATGACCTAATTAACCCCACCTAGCAAGCCATCAGGTTCACCAATGTATAGGTCGATCTAATGGCTTATCAGACCCCCACCCAGTAAACCATCATGTTGTCAAATGTTTCTGAGTGTGACCTGATACCCCAGAGCTTTGAGACATCAGCAACTGGTAACTTTACTGATGGCCCTAATCTAGCTAGGCCAGGCCCAAGCTGTCAAGTCCAGACGGACAGTTTACAACTGTATCCCAGCACAAACTGAAAACAAATAACCTATTCAACAAACAAATCCATACATGAACTCGGCACGCCACACAAATCATGATATTCTTCTTCAGTTGGAATGGCAATGGCACTTGAAGTGGCGGTGTTCCTTCTCCTTTGGAATCTCTCATGCTCGTCCAGGATTTCTTGTTGCCTCAGCCTTATCTTGGCTTCTATGACCCTCTGCTGCTCCTATATCCCAAAATAGAAGTAAGATTAGAAAATTGGAAAGGTTGAAACAACTAAAGAATGCTCCATTTTAAAACTAATTGAAGGAATTTACTTAAAAATGACATACTTGCTCTGGTTAAGCCTGAATTGAGTTTACTGAGGCATAATGCATAAGGAAATTCTCGTAACAACACAATCAACTCTATGAGAGTTTCGCAAATAATGATGAGTTTAAATGGAAAAAACAATAATATTATCTGCAACATAACTTGCACTAAGTGAACAACTTGATACTAAGTGAATAATATTATCAGATCAGGTTAAATTACATGAGTGAATAACTTGGTACTAAGTGGGATAAAGCTGAACCAACTCCTAAAAGTTGGGCTTAAACCAGGCAAAGGTCTACCAAGAGCTGCATCAGATTAAAAACTGAACTTTAAAAGATAGAAAACAAAATTTTGGAGTGCTATTCTGCACACAAAAGTACAAATAAAATATGAACTAAAAACTTACAATCTGCTCATTTCGCTTCTCATCCTTTGTCTTGGACCCCCGGTATTCCACAGTGTAATTTGTTGTTTTACAAAATGGGCATCTTTATAATGAAGTTAAGTAATTGGGTATGTTTTCAGATAAATAAAAAACAAGACATGTAAATCTAATTTACATGCAAACTTTAGATAATTAATAATGAAGGATACAGCACATGCCGAGTTGTATAGTGCGGCTTGACCTGAAGAAAGCACTCTGAAAATCACCAAATACAAAATTCTTACAACATAGAAAGCATTATTTGAATTTAAAAAAAAATGAACATCCATACTATATGTCCTCCTCAACCCCAAGTTCTAATTCACACAGGACCCCCCCCCCCCCCCAAAACAAAAAAAAAACACCAAAAAAACCCAACTACTTCAGACTTGATGAATGTGGTAGCTAAGAGGGGTAGTTTTGGTATATGCTGGTTGTCACTGAAGAAGGGTACAAGTGATATTCACATGATTTAGGAGAGTATACTGACCATAAAAAAGACAACGGAGAAAAAAATACATGGATATATATGTCTACATAAGTAGACAAATACGGTGATGCCTTGGGATGGGAGCAAATCAAATTATTTCTTATACTCTCAACAGAAAAGATACTTCAGCAAATTGTAGAAGTGCTTTACAGTGTATATTATATGAAAAAAAAAATTGCAGACATGTGTCTTTACAATTTACACTAGGCCATGTTTTGTAGAGGGATCAAGTAGAGGAAAAATAGAAAAATCTTATCACATGCGGCATTGGTGATTAGAGTTATGTACCTGTACATATGCTTTGGGCACAACACTTGGAGCGGTTCAGACTTGGATAATACTACAAAAGAAAAGTTTATAAGAACCAAGTACCATATAGGCAAGAAATCATACTACAGAACTTCATTTCAAGTAATATATAAGATTGAATGAAATGCAATAGCCATGCAACAAAAACAAAAAGACATACAGGAACTGATCAAAACCAGATCCAAACTTGGCTTGAGACAGAAAGGTTTTACCAAAATTAATGTCAATTTTAAGGAAATAATGGGGAATATTATAGAAATGTCATTAGACATACTCCATGCATGCTATTAGAAAAATCAATTTACTTGAATTTCCTCCATAACAGCATTATCTGACGGAAAAAAAAAATTTGATTAGTGTAATTTGTTAAAAGAACAGAAAAAATGGTACAAATTTTAGACTGAATGCAAACTCAGCACAGATTTTGTCAAGTTCAATTTCTAAGCTGCTAACAGATGTTATATGTTTCAACCACTTCTGAACATTGGAGGACAATGCATGTGATCAGAACACTACAAACTCAAATTATATTTGATTAAAATAACATAATATGTAAAATTAAAGAGTTGAAGTACCAAAAAGCAAATGGGGCACTCCTCGAGATCCACTGCCAATTCATCTTGGCCGGGATAACACGGTGCGAGCTTGAAGTCGAGGATTAATTTTCTCAGCTTCTTTTCATCTATGCTTCCATGTGGATACAAACCTTGCGGCCTTGTGTACCTTTCATCCACTTGCCTCCTGCTACCACACGCTGTATTCCCCATTTTGCTTTTGGGGAATGCCAAAAATGCGATCTTTGTAGTATGTGCTTCAAATAGAGGCTGTAACTGAAAATTTCAAAGATCCATGAGAAACGCTGACAATTTGAAAGAATTCATATTTAAAGATTGAAAAATTCACATGCAAGCAAGATCAAAACAAAATCGAAGATCTATGATTATTAAGCACTGATTGATTACGTAAATCAATAAGTTGATCAGAAACTTTAGCAATCTAACAAAAACTTGACCTAAAAACCAGGAGACAGAATAATATCAGATCTACCTACATATCTAAAACATGAAGAACAAGATACACCAGCTGAGTAAAAATTCAAACTATTTAGTACATTTTCAATATACTCTGAAAACATTTGCTTCACTAGACCCGATTGCACATATATATAGAAAGGAAGTGTAATGTGTACGCGACTAATGCATTATTCCTAAAATATGTCCCAAACCTTTCTTAAATTACAATTGAACCCCTCCAGAAACTTCACTAAATTTCTTATACGTGCTTTAAAAAATACCCTAGTATTTTTTTAATGTATTTCCAGAAACTTCACTATACTTTTTTTGACAATCACTTGCATTATGAAGAGTACACACTAGTACTAGGCTTTCCTGAAGAAGTTAGTTCCTTCTAAATATGTGCCATTTCCAGGCTAACTTTATTGATTGTGTCCAGAATTGTTTTTTAAAAATATCCCTATAATTATTTATATTTCAGAAAAAATATATATATATATATATATTTTTATTGAAGAAAATTTTCAATTTTTGACCTCCCCTCCCCCTCCCCCCCCCCCCCCAGTGCGCCAAAGTCTGGCTCCGCCCCTAATTGTGTTGAATTACATTTATGCATATGCCCTTGAGACCACATTATTAAATTATACATGTCAAAGTAGAGTACTACTACTAGTGATCAAGGATTTCCACTATTATAGAAAATTTCATCATCGAGCCTAATTCCATATATATAAATGTTGTTTGTAACAATTGCATTTGTACCCTCCAAGATTGGTATTTTCATGACTATCTCGTGCATCTTTAACTGCATTAATCATAGCATTAAACTGTTTCTTTCATGTAAACAAATTTTCTGTTTACACCCTTGCAAAATTACATACTGGACTGTAAATTGACACGATGTGCATCGTTACTCCCGAGACTACAATTAATAGCAAAGAACAATAAGAAAAAAGAATAACAAACAGTCAATGTTGGTGACAGAAGCAAATTCCACTTACATTGATTTTAAACCACAAATATTAAATGCTATACTGCGACGCCAAATACTTACTGGTGTAGAACAGATTACATTGCATGACGTTACCAGGTACGACTGGTCCATGCACCTCAAGAATAAATTTTGGAATTGTTAGTGTATCCTTATTTTATATATTGACAACTAAATATTGGTAATAATCACATGGACCCTAATTAAGTTTATTCTCCAACAGTGATATACCGCAGGCCACAAAAGAGAAGTTAAAAACTATAAGCCTTTATGTCTGATTCTCTCTTGTCTGCTTTTCTTCTTACTTTGTTGTAATTAACTTATATTCAAGGAGACAACATTGCTTAGGGAAAATGTACTGAAATTAAAATAGCATCATAAAAATCATTCAAAATTTTCAAAGAACTACTGATTAACAACCAGAAATGAGAAAAAATACATGTAAATGATATGCATGCCTGCCCCAATTCTACATGTAAATGATATGCATGTCCAAAACTAATCGCCTCATTCCACGGTGTAGTTGGGCTCCAATCCTCTCCAATCGAAATTAAACTGTAGAAACCATAGCCCTCATGGTACTGACACGTCAGCTCAGGCATGAACTGACACCGAGTAACTGAAGCACCGAATTGACACGCCATTTAAGCCCGTTGAGGTGACGTGGCAACGTCTGAGCGGAAGAGAGATATCTCCTAGCTCGTTCCAACTGGAGACTTGGAGAGGAATCGTAGTAACGAACTAAACGATATACCATATCTGCGCCTATATAGTCGGATAACTAGAGAGAGAAAAAGGCAAATGAAAGAGAGTATTTATACCTAGAGTAGAGGAGACGCCATGGCCATACTGGTCTCCTAAGCACGAGAAGTGAATGATTGGGAACTGGTGAAAGTGGAGAAAGGTGAGAGAGAGAGGACAGATTTTAAGTGAAGTTTCTTCTGACCAGGAAGGAGGAGAGCTTTGTTCGTCCGTGCTTGATGAGTAATTGAGTACAGACTACAGACAAGAGAGAGAGCCGTTCTTTTCTTTGTTTTCTTTTCTTAATTTCTTTCTTGATCGATCCCTCTTTTGTTTTTGTTTCCTTTCTCTGAGAAGGAAGAAGGTATGCGAGTTTGTGGATAATTTTGACGGTTTCCCACTTTCTCCTCCGTTAGTTCTTCATTTGGAAACTACTGGAGGCGTCCATTGTTAAAAGATGATAAATTGATAATTGATGCAGCCGTGTTTCGTTAAAAGAATGGTTAACAAAATAGTAAGTTTTTGTAAGATCATTTTTTATTGAAAGATGAATAATGAATCTTTTTTATGATCCCTGCACTTTTGTCTATCAATCAATAATTACTCCTCTTAAATAATTTCATATCATATTCTATATTGATGTTACACTAACAAAATTGTCAATTTAGTTACAATTGTTTAACATCCCCACAAAAGAAATTAAAATTTCGCCTTAGCATTTGCAATTAGGATTGAGAGAATTAGAAACTTTTTGTCACTTTGGAATTATTGGGAGTATATTTCTAATGTACGTGCGGAAAGTAAATAGATCATTGTTTATTTGAGTTTTGAATTTTTTACATAGGAACTTTAAATTTTGAGGTACAAAAAATAGACGCATCTAAATGATTCTTTAAAATACAGATTATTATAATTTTTTGAGATAATATACAATTTTTTTTATCAAATTAATCTGTAATGTAAAATGTCAACTCTTATAAACGCAACTAAAATATGACATCGAAATCCACTAAATTAATTACTACGTAAAAATTAAAGTCATTCTAATTTTAAATGGAATTTGAAACTTTGTGAACTTAAAACATGACAATTTTGTGAACTAATATTTTACGATGAAGGTACTACCAATATATACTATAAAAATACAACCTTTTATTATCAGTATTTAATATAAAACATGTTTAGGACGGCTAACAGTATTTAAGATTTGTTTATAATTTTAATTTCTCAAACAAGTTTTTGCTATTTATAGAAAAATAACGTACTTACATACTATCTAAAACTATTTCAAATGTTGAGAGACCAACGTTCTAACCTTCTTACTTCTTAGTTTTGGATGAAATCTTTGTGATTTTTATTTGATGCGTTGGTATTTAAATCCGTAACTTCTTAATAAATTTCATGTTTCAACTATGATTATGATTGTGCTTGCATAAGTTAGTGTACATATATCTAATAATTGTACAACGAGATTTTTTTAATTGAAATTTAAGAACATTTTATTACATATAGTAAAAAAAAATAATATTGTTGAGAGAGATATTTGTTGAAAGAGGAAAAACGAAAAAAACAACTAATTTGTCGTAACAAAGATAAAGAGAAATGGTGAGACAAAAATGAGTACGAAGAGGTAGTAGGGGACTGGAATATAAATTCAAGGATAAATATTTCTTTGATATATTATTTTATTAGTTACAGCATTTTTAACAATGGTTAAAAAGCAGCAAACAAGATTATTAAAGTCAAGTTAATGTATTTTTAAGTCCACCCAATTTCTTTGATGAGTTCCATTAATAAAAGATAATTATATTTTTCAAAATTTTATGTATGCTGCTCAATAAATTCTTTATATCATACAAAAAAAATTACTATATTTTTAGATTCTTTAAGCTGGATCTAAAATAATTAATATTTGTATATGAAAACCGATAATTTTTTCAGAAAAAATGACTGATAATTGCACCCTTTAACTACATCTAATATTAACAGAGAATAAATGTGCATTTATATCTAATATTTGATGCTAAAAAGGGGTGTAGAACATGAGATGCAAAAATATTCTCTTTTGAAATATTCATAAAAATATATTTTAAACTCTAAAAGAAACTTTTTCTATTAATTAGATTATTTTATATAAATAATATATTAAATATTAATAAAAAAATTAAAATATTAAACTATATTTTTTAGCTAATCTCATCAAATTATTGATGAGCTTGAAATCACATCTGTTTTAGTACATCTTTTGTCGACACAGAATGATTTCTTTACAAAAGAAACTTTTGGAAGATTGGAAATATTACAGTCATTTTTCAGGAGATTTTCCGGAGTGCTTCTCCAGTATTTGTGATGAATGGAGCGTAGTTCGTCAAAGAAAATTTCTTAACTGTACTTTTATGAACTAACCCTTGTGAATATAGAAAGTTCGCCCAGGGCCCAGGCACGATCTAGAGTCTAGACTGTAGAGTCTAGACACGTGAAATACACAAAATCTCTGAATTGAAAATTGAAAAATAAATAAAAATATAAATTTAGTGTACTCATTATGATAACTTCATCACCATATAATCGTATTTTTTTTTATCCATATGATTCAGATTAAAGTAATTATAATTATAAATTTATTTCTTATATAAGTTTTGACATATCTTGAGTGATTAAAAAAATTTATAATATCAAACTTTCATAAATGCTAAAAAAATATCTGCAATTTATTTTTAAAAGGTAGTATTATAGTGCAGATAAGAAAAGTAAAATAAATAAATAAATAGAACATAATAGAATGTACACAGGATATGTTTAATAAATTACAATTGCACTCCGCGAACAAGAAATCCGAGATCCTTGTTTACCTTTTCAAGTCCAAGTTGAAATTGATTGATAGAGACCACTTGAGCAAGCCCAAAGAAAAAAAAGAAAGGAAAACACTCTGCAATTTACAAACAGTACTCTAGTATTAAAAAATGATTGTTTCTATCACGGTTATTTTTTTTAAGCAGCTTTAAATGTTATCAACTTTATGTATCGTTAAATAATATTTATTCACTTTTTAACTTATATTAAAAATTTTGATGCTCTAATTTGAAATTCAAATCATTAATATTTTTGTAATTATCATGATACGCTCATAAATTTTTATGAATTTTGAAGTTCATTTTATGCTGGATCAAATGATAATATAATAAATACATAAAAAATAATCAATCATATTTAACTAAATTCATTTATTTTACTATCATTTGATTTAACAAAAAATAAGGTTATTAGCATATCTACCATGAAAATTAATAAATATCAGCATTTGAATTTCAAATTTGTGTGTCCAATTTTAAAATATAAATTAAAAAGTGAGTCAACAATATTTAATGGCACACAAAATTGATGACATGAAGACACTTCTCTTTTTTATATACATATAAATGCTAGGGAGCTGATATATAGATACCAAAATTAATATCAAAGTCAATACCAACTTTGTATTCATATTAAAAGAGTTAATATTCAAGTTGACATCTTTAGTATTCAATTTATTTTGTATTGTGTTTCTATTATTCTTTAATCTAGATTGTTAACTTAAACAACAATTCATTTAACTTGAATAATAATAATAATAATAATAATAATAATAATAATAATAATAATAATAATAATAATAATAATACTGTACAAATTAAGTTAAATAATAAAATCGTTAAATCGGTATCGACTTTAATATGGATTTCGAGATCACCGTGCCATTTCCATATAAGTTATTAGGGTTGTTAGTTTATGGAAAGTCGTTCAACAATTTGTGTTCTTAGTTACTATTTGGTCGCTGGCTTTAGCTTTTTACTCCAAATAATTTATTTATTGCTATCACCGTGCCATTTCCCTTTGTTCCTTTTAAATTAAAACCACATCAGCAAAACTGGTTTTTAAGTTGATGTCGTAATTTATTGGGTGATATCAAATGTTAAAAATTCTAGGTCTAATTTTTCTATCGTCAATTGTCAGAAAATAAATTGTAGTGGTTGGGGCCAATTGACCTCAATCTTTTTTTATTTTAAAAAATAACCTCGTTTTGTATATTTTCCCCTTAATGTTATTTTAAATACTAAAATTGGCATCACATCCTTCATAAAAATTGCTTATCGAGGCATTTATACTTTTAAAAATTATATATTGAACCAAAAATTGTGATGTAAAGATCCTCAAATTTGTATCATTGACTTCGTTATTCAATATTTTACCTCCATCCCTTAAAATAACCAGAGTAGAAGTGTCGAATTTAATATAGTGGGGGAGGACCAACAAGCATTTGTCTTTATAAAATTTTTGAAAAAAAAAGAAGAAGAAGAGGAAACATAAATTATCTAAATTCTGAATCAAAGTTTTGCCCTATGACAAATTATCTAAATGTAACTTTCAGGCGTAATTTGCAAAAAGAAAACAGAGTTTTTTTTTTTGACAAAATAACTCCTCGTTATATAATTTTTTAATGTGAGATGAATAGAAAAAATCAACTTGGGTCAAAAGAAATGTTCAATGACAACGAAAGCTCTGATCAAAATTAAGTGGCCGATTGAAACGTGAAGGGAATAATAAGAGCTGGTATTATCCAGTAAATTTCACTTATTCTTACCCTAAAAAGAGACTGTTGAAATAATCAAACTAAGTATACTTTTGCGCGTACTACATTAACTTTGTGCGGCTTCCATCAGCAAATAATATCCTTCACACCTAAAAATGAAACCAAATATCTGATATGCATATTTAATTCTAGAATGATGTGTAGTGAGATGTAAAGCAATACGACTTAATTAATTAACAAGAAGTCAAGAGCATAAATGGCGTTTAACAAACAAATCCAACCAATTTTGGTTGGTAGTTTATAGTTACTTGTCCCTTCCTCTACTTTCATATGACACTTCCACGGTTTCACCTCTCAAAACGTAAGCCTTTTGTTTAATGTATTTGCTTCGTGCACTTCTTGCGCACCCCTAATTTCCTCCTATATTTTTTTCTTTTTTTTAGGACAAATAAGGCTTTTCGGTCAATCTGTGCATTCGTTTAATAATTTCTTTTATATCAATACTGCGCTATTTATCCTATAAATAGTGCAAAATAATTCAATTTAATAAAATAGTGCATTAATTAATTTTTTGTATGTCAATAAAGCCAGCTGATCCGCAAACTATTGTTGTAAGAAATTACAAATGAAATAATGATGGGGAAAATCAAAAATTTTATTTAGAGATGAAATATAGAAAAATTTAGAGTGATCTAACCAAGGAATCACCAAAAGATATTTGCATATCTTATAAACGAAAAGGAAATAAAATGCGATATTAACGTATGAAAGAAGTTGATATGGAACGGAACAACTAATGAAGATAAAATTGTCAATATATGTTAAAAATATATATTAGATGATAGTGCTAATATAAAATTTTATTGTGCCATATTGACCCCCCGACATACATAATTAGCATTTTGTACTAAAAGAAATCATGTAAAGACATCGGCAGTTAATGTATGTACTCTACAATTAATGAGAAGATAATTGCACATCTCTGTCGTCGATTGCGAGGAGATTTGTGTGCAATTTTAATCGGACGGCCATATCTTACCATTTATCGCTTTGTGATTAAATTCGTGCTTAGTACATATTTGGGGCAATATGGTGGGGTTCTTTTGCTGTAGCCTGCATGGTCAGATGTTGATAGAAGAAAAACAAATTTAATTTTCTTCACATTGAATTTTTCACAAGAAAAAGGAAGTTTGTGGTGAGATATTTTAATTTCGACGCGTCTAAATTGTAATTTGAATAATACAGGTACTCTTTGAAAATAAAATATAAATATGAACTAATAGCTAAAAGTTGTAACTAAAAAATTATAAATTTAAGTCTCTATAAATACAAAATAAAATTTATGAACTAGATTCTTATTTTTCTCTAAAAAAAAATAAATTTCCATCAACATAAATAAATATAAATATAATAAATTTCTACTAACTCATCAGTTGGACCAATTATTCTCAGTCGTCCGATTTTATCAAATTTTCTCCCGACGCACAGAGAAATTAGTGGTGACGTGGATTTTCTATATCTTTTTCGGTGTGGTGTTCGTATTGAAGCACTTTATAGTTTTTTCTAAAAGAACGCTCCACCAAAAGTCGCATGATTTAAGTATTAGCGTTTCAAAAGTCTCATGAAGTGGGGGGGGGGGGTTAAATAGCACTATTTCAATAGACCTTAGGTTTAAATAGCACATGGGTCCCAGAAGACAGTTTATAATTATGTTTCCACCTTTTCTGCGCAAATTAGCTCATATATATCTCGACCTCTTTTCACTTTTCAGTACATGCGCAGGTCTCAGCTTTTCTGATTTTTTTAGATTAAATTAAATGGTGTATCGAATCAAACTGAACGACTGAAAGCCTCCTCACCGATTCATGCACCAAAATTAAATTATGTATGGGTTAATTTTCTCATATGTCACTAAATTTTAATGTTTATTCATATTTAGTTACTGAATTTCTATTTATTAATTTTTAATCACTGAATTTTGATGTTTATCTATATTTGATCACTCCAATTAATTTTTCATCTCAATCAAAAATAATTAAGGCGAATTCTCAAATAAACTAGAGTGTATCGTTATGTATAACGGTTTCAAAGAAAAATAGTTTCTTCAGCTGTTTCAGAAAATCTATTTTATAAAAGAATCACAACTCTCACTAATGAATTAAGGAATTTGATCCATCTAGCTAAATCATTACTTCAGAGAGCTTACTAGCCATATACAAAGTGAGAGAGATAATTCAAGAGATTAAAACACTCAATTAGCCAAATCCTTGTTCAAACTCAATCTAGCATCTTTTTATTCTCCCAACTTGATCCTTCGTGATCTTCTTAAAAATATTTTCTTGAGCTGTAGTGCTCACCTTGTTTTGAGTGTGTCGTCACTCATCTTTTTGAGTGTGTTGTCACTTTTGTTACCGATAGGCTTGGCAGCCCATTTTTGTAAGGGACCAAGTTCTATAATTGTAAAAACTCTATTTTTAATACATCGACTCAACCTCAATTGTTAGAGGTTGAGGGTCCCGGAGACGTAGGCATTGTTAAAGCTGAACCCCGTTACATCTTGTGTTCTTGCTTTATCTTTACTTTTTTTTCTCACGTTTTTTTGATTGCTATATTCTTGTGAGAATTGAATTGATTTAAATTATATTTCGTTGCCATTATACTTGAACAATTAATCCCCAAATCGGTTTATACATTTCTACTTTAGATTCTTTACATTATTGCACTTTCTTGACATTTGAATACCATCATCCTAGGACTTTCAAAAGTCTATCAAAAATAAAATTATATTTGTTATCAAAATTAATTGGAATGAAAAATAGATAAATAAAATAAAATTATTTTTGCTTTTTCATTAGTTTTTTAATTATTTTTTTAGTGAAAAAACTAATTGAAGTGATTAAATATAGATAAACATCAAAGTTCAGTGACTAAAAATAAATAAATAAAAATTCAGTGACTAAGTATAAATAAACATCAAAATTCGGTGATACGTCAGGAGATTAACCCAATTATGTATATAACATCTGGAACAACATCTGAGTTATAGTCCGATATCATTTTTGCATCAGCTGTTGACACTCACGATATGGTAGGCCCCACATCAACCGTTGTATATAGCATTTTTAATATTGTAGAACTATCTTTCATGTTCATCATTTCATACAGAAGATAATTAAGTGAAACAAATTAAAATTCCGAATTTTTGTATGCCTTTTGTTTTTTTTTCCTTTTTTGTGATGGTGCCATGGTCCCTTGTGAGCTAAAATACTCTTAAGGACATTAAGATAATGTTTTTGACGATAACCATTCAAGTTTATTCTAATAGAATTATATAAACAAAAACTAATACATAATCCACGGATTTGTGCGGAATAAAAGACACAAAAATGAAAGGAAAATGTTGTTGATTGAAATAATATATGAGTTTTTAATTTGTTACGGTTACGTGTATTTTGGAATTGAAAGCAGTTGTTGTCACAAAGTTCATGTGTCTTTGATGCATTGCAAGAAAAAATGTATTATATAAAGAGGTGTATTAATGTGCTTTTAGTGATTAAATTTTAGAATTTTTTTATTTATTTAAAGGTAGAAAATAGTTGTTATTAAATGGTTCAGAAAATATTACATCAATGAATTTTATAGCCCTCTAAAAAATAATAATAAATATAAAATTTGATCACTAAAGTGATTTCAAGATAGAAATCATATTTAACGGTTTAGATCTTTCATTTGAATTATAAAATATGAGATATAGATGGGAACTAAAGGGTGTGTTGCGCTTCATAAAGCACATTAACATACCTCATTATATAAATATATTTTTAATTTTCTAAGATTCTCTTTCAATAAAGAATATATATATATTATATAATTAAAAGGAAGTTTTAAATGTCGCCATATTTTGTGTCTCATTATGTCTTCACTTTTAATTTGTTAATTATTTAAAATTTAAAAGTACGGCATCAAAATAAAAATATTAAAATTTTCACATTATTTTATGTGTATATAAAAATATGACATTTGAATATTATTTTATGTGCCATTAGAAACATAAAAGAAATATACTAATGTAAATAATTTCTGGGATGTTGATTTTTCAACTTAATGATTCATATAAAATGAAAGAGAATAAGTGAATACTTTTATATGTAAAAAGATAATATATATCAGATTTTATGATTTTATTAATATATTTAAGTTTTAATTTTTTATTACTAAAAAGTCAATATATATATATATATATATATATATATATATATATGAGTTATATGCTATCGTTAGTTGTGAAGTACAAAATACTTCGCACTGTATCCCTCATTTCTAAGTTCAAAATATCAATCTAACCGTTTAAAGTATTCTTCATATTAAAATATATTTTGAGACTAAATTTTATATTATTTTAGAAAAAAATATATTTTTTTAGGGTTACAAAATCATTTTATGGAAAATTATAAAGTCAATGCATTTTCTACCTATCAAAAAATATATAATTTGATGTTTAAATATATTTAAATATCAAGAACACTTTAAATGGTTGGATTGATATTTAAAATTTGAAAATGAGAGATGATGTGAAGTACAAGAATATTTTATATTTTATGACTAATGATAGCATAATAATATATATAATGGAGGAACAAAAATGATAAAAATAAAGACATACATTTAATTTCTCCTCATTTAGTAATTTCGACAACATAATTAAACGCAACGGACTCGTATGGAATCAAAATTAGGTTGTCTCTATTTGCCATTTTTTCAGCAAAGCAGCTGGATTTGGAACTGGGAAGAGATGCTCATGCTGGGTCCTTGGACGATTTTTGGCACCTGAGCAATCTAACTGCCACCTAACATGTGCTGTGCTTGCACAATAATCTCCTATACAATCCGAATACAATAATCATTTTTTACTATCATTTGCTGACGTCACCGGAATTGGAGAATGCAACACTTTCTGGATATATTGTGTCTTTGATTTGTATAATACAGTGTTGCCTAACTAACAAGTGAGTAAAAAAAGATCTTTCTTGCACAAATGACAAAAACCTAACATGCTGTGCTTGCACAAAATATCTGGTGGAGTGCGGCGTTTGGTTAGTGATACTTAGTACATAATTAATTACTATGTTAATGCACTAAACTTCCTTAATTGTGCACTTAATTTTGACGTGCCTTATCTATTATTAACCTATTTAATGATTGGTTCCGAATAAATTTGTCAACTTAAAGAAATAATAATAATGGGCTTCCGTGCAAGTCATAATAGAATGCGTTTGATAATTTGGTTGGCCGAAGTAACATTTCTTTTTCAGAGATCCAGACCAGATGGCAATTGAATTTCACACGCGTAACCGAAAGAACATGTACATTTGCAGTTACATCCCTGTCAAATGTCATGTATACTAGTAATTTCTGCATCATTGCCTTATATCATATAACCACAACTCAAATAGGAATTGATAATTGTTGGTTGGTCGTGCCTTTGTGTGGTGGCATAATTAATTAATAGAACATAATTGACTCCCATTCCATTGGTCATAGACTCCAATTATTTTGAGAAACGTCCTTCTTCCAAGTAGAAAGAGGAGTGCTAATTATCTATCCAATTGTAATTTTCTTCTCTGTATGGTACATAATGGATTGTTTTTGTTTAAACAATCATTTGATTATTTTTCTCAAAAGAATTAAATCTGAACAAGTTCCTCTTATATGCCGTTTTTTTAATAAGCCAAAATAAAATTAAAATTAAATATTTAGGCTGAGGTTGGAGGAAATTCGATAAATAAGTTGGACGGGAGAGCCAAGACCATCCCATACAACTCAGGGGACGCAATTGCCAACCATGTCCCTTAAATGGGACACAGCTCGTCCCATAACTGGGGACGCAACAGGCAACCCCGTCCCCAGATAAGGGACGCACCTCTCCACTCCGTCTCAATAGAGATCTCAACATGGTCAAAAGAGGCATGTGGCTCCTGGAACACTCTCCCATGCAATAAAATTTATCTTAAAACTGCGTCCCCAGTTTTGGTGTCTAATAATAACCATTTATCTTAATATCTTGATAATAGAATCAAAATAAAAATGCAATACCTATGTTGATCATATTGCACCGCATCTATTGACTAGAGATTAGAGAACATTACTAGAACTTGAAAATAAAATTAGTGTAACAGAAATTTTGAGTTAATGGTCGAACTTGAGTTTTTATTGTTCGTAAATTGAATTTGTGTATTGCAAGTTTACTTGAGACTTCATTTTTTGTTCGTTTATATTTGTATTTAATTAGACTATTCTACTCAAGAAAAAAATCATATTATTTTGTATAAATCTAAAGTTTAACTATATAATTCTCAGTTTTATAAATATTATGCAATAATTAATTTTTCTTTATATTGAGTTATTAATTTCAAAAGGTAAATAACATCGTATTTTGAATTTAAAACTATTTATATAATTCTAAAATCTAACAACTGCGAGCAGATATTTGTTGGCAATTTTTAACTTAACAATGGATAATAATTTGGCAAATAAGTTATCCTTAAAATAAAAATAACAAATATATTTTTGAGCTTATAGATGATCATATTTTAGATTCCATGCAATTTAAATATCATTTGATTTTTCATCAAAAACTTAAAATTACATGAAAGCTATAGTCAAATAAAATTATGTGGAACATGTAATTTAAATATCATTTGATTTTTCATCAAAAAACTATTAAAAATGCATGAATGTAATTTTTCATTTTATTTTATATACTATTTGGTAACAATTTAGTATTTGTAACTGTTACTAAAATCTTAATTTTTTTAGTTTTGAGCTATTCTATAAGGACATGTAGGGTCTATGAGACCAAGCGTCATTTAAGCGACCTGCGAGGTGAACACACTCTTTCATAGAATTTCATCAATATCTCGCTCCTCAAAAGCCCAAAGAAAGGGAGATAATGCTCCCACATCCATAGCATGAGTAGCATTTTTGGCATGGAGCGGCTGATGCTAGTAAGAAGCTCGCTCGCTCCTCTACTTCTGGTAATCGATAAGTTTGGATTATTGTATGTTAACATCAACCAAACTGGGAAGAAAAGAGTCCCAGCTATTTTTTTACAACTAGTTTATGGATTTGATAGGCTAGAAGAGATGGCTTCTTTTTATCACCAATCTACTGCTCACCACCAACCAAGATTATTATTCACGCACCTGCCACTAGCGCATATATATACACATATATGCTTCAAAAAAAACATATCATACACAATTCATACAAATAACTCTCGCATACATATAATATTTGTCTCAAATAAAATATCTCAACAATGTATATATAGGAACAAAATACATACAAACAAATACAACAACAATAAATATTATACATTTGGGCTTATTTATTTTGGGACATTCAATTCGCTCCATATCATATCATGTAACTTAAAGTCATTGCCAACATTTTAGAACCTGGATATTATATTTTGACTGAAGGCTCTAGCTGATTAATTAAATATTAATAAGCAGGCACCATGACGTAAGCATTGTCATGGTAAAAAAAGCAGCGGGAGCAAATTCCAGCCGGTCACGATATTGATTTTGCATCGAGATTCGTACTTTTAATAAACCTCGAGGTCCGATATTCGCACTTTCAATAATCGTTACGAATCTCGATGCAAAATCAACGGCTCGCGCACCTTTTGAACCATTTTTTTGGTTCGAATGGGTGTGAACGTACCCACGTCCTTCTATTTCAGTCTCGGAGATCCGAGGCACTGCCATTCTGCATATCGGGTATGGGCCGAGCCGAACTTCATTCGAACGAGCCCGAGCTAAATAAGCAATATTAACATTTTTCCTCTTAGCAGATCAACTTCCGCTCACTCTTTCATATTAATTAGTTTGTTACTTCGCTTCATTAATTCTCTTTTCTTCACCTTTTTCTCTTAAACCTTGGAAGAGGTGCCATGTACTGATGTAAAGGTTCGTTTCCTTCTCTCATATAAAACATGGATACATGAGATAAACAAAATTACCCTCAATATAATTAAGATATATGTAAAAAAATCTCTTCAAATCTCACTCTGTAATATGTAGCAGAAAACTTCTCCCAGTCTTCATAAAATCCTTGTGAAAATCTAGGTCCAGACCACAAAATTCTGGATATATAAAGCCCGGTTCAGTATCGTAAACAATTTTTAACATCCGATTAAATACTAAAATGGGCCTCAAAGAGCCAGGTCTATTTTCAATTGTGCTATAATTACTACAGTATAGTAGAAGGCCTGCTATTTGGAAACAACTGATCACCAATGATAAAAAAAAAAAAATCAAACAGCAGCTCAAGGCCACAAGAAACTGTATAAAATAAAAGATAGTTCTAGTGCTGTGTAGTTTTTTTTGTTTTATGTGAGAGAAATATGAGATTTTAGTTCATAAAATTTATTTTATGTCTATAAATTTTTTAACTCGTGATGTTTTAAAAATTATTTTAATTAATTACCATTTAAATTACTAAACGTCATTCTAGTTAGCTGCCACTTCACTACAAATTCTCTATTGTGTGGTTAGATCACGATTTCTTAACCTTTTAATGCATGTACATAATTGATCCAATTTTTACATGAGTTGCAAATTTTCACTCGACTATAAAATCAATCCGGTTTTATTGCTTGTTCGTGCATCTGGCTTTTTTATACTCAATTCAATTAGTATGACTCCATCTATTTAAGTTATAGTTCGTCATATGTTCACGTGACTGGCATTTTCATAATCGATTCAATTAGCATGACTCCATC
The DNA here is from genome assembly GCA_037127355.1 of Schoenoplectus tabernaemontani. Taxonomy (NCBI): domain Eukaryota; kingdom Viridiplantae; phylum Streptophyta; class Magnoliopsida; order Poales; family Cyperaceae; genus Schoenoplectus; species Schoenoplectus tabernaemontani. The sequence continues at coordinate 24,738,255 of CM073756.1, forward strand.
TACTTATGTACTAATTCCTCATGAAATGATATTTATGAATACAAATTTTATGAGTTTTACTTGCATGTTAAAGATAGTTGACTTCTTTTATGTTCTGTGATATTAATTAATGTCGGCTAAACTTTTCTAAGATATTGGTGGATACCAATAAAATACTATTTTTCGATGACAACTGAAAAAAATATTAGTTGAATTTAAAATTTTCACATATATTTAGAGTGTTATAACACATGGAATTAGATTAAAATTTATAAAATATTTTTTCTAATTTAATCTCAATTTTTTTGGGATAACTTTCATTGCAATTGTAATTATTATTTCTTAGTGTTAGCATCCAATACATTAGAAATATTGAACTGTTTTAGTGAATTTAATCTGACAATAAAAAAATTTAATCCTTCCTCCGGTCCTCTACTCCGCCTCTCTCGAATCGCAGTTCTTCCTTCGCCTCTCTCTGACTACCCATCTCTCTCGGCGTGGATCCGCCCGCCACCCATCTCTCTCGGCTGATGCCAATCCTATGCCTCTCTCTTCTCCTGGTTGTGTCTCCTTATGCATCTAGTTGTCACCGCCATTTCTTCGGTTGTCTTTTCCATCGATCATCCTGCCTTTTGTGACTCCTACCTTGGTCAGAGGTATATGTTTCATCGTGTGAAACTAAATATCCGCTCATATTATCATTACTCCAGTGGAATTTTTTTACCAATGGAGCCACTTTTGATTTAGAGCATCTTCATCCACTTGCAAATAGACTTGCTAATTCTCACATGACACTTACAATTATTATGATTTTAGTTATTGATATAGGTTGAACAAACTACATTATTGGGATCTGTCAGATGGCTCTAAATACAGAGTTCTTCAAAGCTGGTTTGTGATTAAATTCTCAATTTATTTTATAATGATACTAGTACATTTGTGATGGTGCTGAGTTATCAGTATAGGATTTAGTTTGTCTTGTTTAGATTTGAAAAACTAACACATATGTGATATCATATCCAGGATTTGAAATCTCAATTGACGGAACTCATTCCTGAGCAGCAGGTCACTTTTACTACTCCTCTCACTCCTTTCTCTCTATTTCCTTCTCTGTTGCAAACATCCACGGAATTCTTCTGTGTAGTTGATGACATACTTCATTCTTTTAATCTAGGATTGGTTGAAAGAAAATATAATCACAATATGACAAGATCCAACTTGGCAACATCACTACTGACATGGTAAATCTAAATTCGACATTTTTATTTTACTTTCATAAGTTCTATTATGGCTTCTACCTAACAAAATATTAAATTAATTTCGTTTTTGTGTTTTTATTTTGAAGGTGAGGTGGAATGAAAGGAATGACTGGATTGCTGTGGGAGACATCTTTGCTTGACTCTGAGGATGTCATTCAAATATTTGTTTAATTTTGTTAAGAAAGTCTTCCTTGCAGAAGAGACCCTTTAATTTTTATTTCTTTTTGTTGTGAGAAAAGAGTATTAGGTTTAGGGGATTGTCAATTTCTGAATGCCAAAAGGTGTTGCCTGCAGCTATTGAGGGAGGAGAATCATTGTCTGAAAGGTCTCTTTGGCTTCTCTTGACTGGAAAGGTAAAGTTAAAAATGGTTTATTAGTAAAATGTTATCTTTGTGCATTTGCTGAACAATGTGTATTATAGTTAGCTTATTAACTGTGACACTGTTGTTTCTGAATAATGCACCTCTCTTACTAAACACATTGTTTACATGAATCAATCAATTAATTTCATATTTTATGCGTTGCGTAGCCGCTGCAGAGTGCCAGGTATTATGTTTTCCTCTATTTATGTTTTCCTCTATTTGTTCTTTGGCCGAATTCTGTTTGTTAAATTGTTTCAAGTGGTTGATGTGAAGATTTAATCCCTTGTTATGTTGAAGATGCTCTAGCTAATCAGCTGAGTTTTTGAAGGACCCTGGTAATATTAGAATTTTTCGTGTATTTGGTTTTTAAGCACTTGTTAAATTTGGTTATATTGATTAACAAAATCTTGCCTGAGAAGTACATTTCTGAATTATTTGTTTATCATGCCTACAATTCTGAATTTTCCGTGTATTTGGTTTTTATTGTGATTGTGGCGTAAAGTTAAAGATTGAAAGTTAGAATTATACAGAAAAAAAATTGAATTTGGGAGCATTTCAGATTACCATTTATTTGTTATTGGACATCTGACTTCTACCAGTATTTGATACATTTACTGATTAATTTTACATTCACATATGTAGAGATTATTAACAAACAGATCCTGATATGTCTGATATTCCCTTATCATATTTAATTCCATTTAATTTATTTATTAACTAAAAAATCGGGCAAAAAGCACAGTGGAGTTGACTTGCTAACTTGTTTTTTCCGTAGGAATCTTTCGGATAACAATCTTAATGGGCACGCTCCTATTTGATTTATCTAAAATAAACAAATTGGATACTCTGTAACTAATCTGTAAGTAAACATGCTTTCATGCTAAAAATTGCAATTGTTTTATTATTTGTATATTTGTATTGGGACTAATTTGAATTATATTATTTTATAGGGATATATCATCAAACAAAATAGTGTTATCAAGGTTTTGTGGGTTTCAACTGGTAATACTTTAATTAATGAGACTTTTGATATGGTTTTGTGGGATTCAATTAATTGATTTGAGTCCACTTCGTAAGAGTGGATAGATGTACTAGTCTCTATCAAAGTACCAAATGCATTGACTTAATATTGGGAAGTCAAGGTCACTAGAGATGGCAATCGAACGGGTCGGATCGGGTTCGGATTCGGGTCAGGCGGGTCGGATCAGTTTGATTTTCTAGAAGAAATCGGATCGGATCGGGTCGGATCAGGGTCGAATCAATTTACATGTTATGTTTTTTCAAATCTTTGATAGATTTTGATTGAATTGAAGGTCATTTGATCTCGGATCGGGTCGGATCAATTTATTTATTTTTAAAAACAAATCGAGTCGGATTCGGATCCGACATATCAGATCCGGTTCTATCACCTCTAAAAGTCACCAAGTATGCAAATGTTTACAAGGATAATATTGCAAAGAAAAATTCTCACTGCAAAAGAAAAGAAGATGGCAACTTAATAGCTTATTGAGATTTGTTACATACGTACATGTGTAAGATAGCTTATTGCAACTTCTTTTGTACTGATCAGGTTAATTGAAAAATCTCGCATCAGATAGCAAATATTTCAACCTAGTATTTTTTTTTATCAGCGGAGAAGTTAATTTTTATTTATATGGAGGGAACGGTGCAAATCACATACTTAGAGAGGAGTTTAAATCTGTACTAGTTCTGGTTGAAGAAGTATTTACACAATTGAAGGTGTTTAATATATAGATAGTATTAAATCTGTACTAGTTCTGCTTGTAATTTTGCTTTTCTATTTTCATGAGATTTTTTTTTCTATTTCAAGACTTACATATGCAATTCAATTCCTGATTCAATAAAATACAAAAGGCCTTGATCATGATATATAAGATCGGATGATTTTGAAGAATCTTGAATACATATGCGCTTTATTATTTTATTTAAAGAGTGAGTCTATACTACTATACATTTTTGTGAAGTATTTTGTATAAAAGGTTAAAACTTTAATATTATATGTTTATTGGATTTGTGTAAATTGTACACTATCATTCATGGGCCTGTTAACTAATTAAGAGGGAGAGAATCTGGCTTCGGTTTCATTCTGACTAAGTCAAGAACCAATCAATGAATTAATTTTAAGGCAAACGTTATGTGTTACTAATACATTAGTAAAATATTAATTACATCCTCTCTATATATGTGAGGACGTTCCTGCAATGGAGTCTGGAGATATATAAAAAGAAAACACCCAAATTAGAAAAGGGAAATATAAAGGCAGCTTTGAAGAATTTGGTTTAATATTTCTTACAAATTGTGCTACATTTTTATCTCATCCGAAATACCACGTCGAATATCAAAACATATCGAAAATCGAATCCCACTGAATGAATAAAACGCAATTACGCAATTATCTCCATACATACACCTAACCTATGGGCTATGGTGAGGTCCGTGAACTATCGAGAATCAGAGCTGGTAATCGGACGGGTCGGGTCGGGTTTGGGTTCGGTTTCGGATCGGATAGATCGGGTCAGTTTGATTTTTTAGAAGAAATCGAGTCAAATCGGGTTGGGTTGGGTCAATTTATATATTGTGTTTTTTTCAGATCTTTGATAGATTTTGATTGGATTGAAGGTTATTTGATCTCGAGTTGGATCAGGTCAAGTCCGGTTCGAATAAGTTTGACTTTTTTTTTTAATCAGATCGGATCATATTCGAATCCGAACGGTTAGACAGATTTTCTCGAATCAGATCGAATTATGCCTCTAAAGATAATATAATAAAAGGAAAAGTGATATATAACAGACAGTAACAGTATAGTGAGGAGTTACATTGCTCTGACAAATCCAGTCAACATACGTGCAGTATTCTTTATTTTTATATTTCTCATGTCACGCCAACCGAGTTAACGTCTGTCTGTCTGTCAGAGCTTGACTGAGAGGACCATGAGCGAACAAAAGACCAGAAAAAAAAAATATCTTTTTGAGGATTTGAGGTTGAGGGACTAGTTTTGAACTACCATTTTGCTTGGATTTTGGACTTTGATACAGTAAAATTGATTACTTGCCATCTAATTTCCATGGTAAATTTGATCTGATCTGAATACTACAACTGATTAAATTGTGGGTTCAGCCGTGTACCTTCAGGTCCAAATAGCAAGTCCTTGGGTTGGTTCAAATCCATCAGGACCGTCAGTTTCTTTTCTTTTATATGATACTACCGATAAGATTTGAGCGAATGGATCGTAAATTTAGTACAAATGATATTGGACCTCATCTTGTAAAGAATAAAGAAGACTGTATCTGATTGTAAAATTGAATTCTCTTTGTTACTTCTTTAATTGTTTACAACGCTATTTATAGCAATACAAATATCTAACTAACCTTGTAACTACTCAAAATAATATCCAACCAACTACAACAACCAATCAGTTAGCTATAGCATAATTACAATAATAACCCTTTACAACAAATCTCCATAATCTTCTATGCATTGCTTTCATCCGAATCGCAACGTGATCATTAACACGCCCTCAAGCCGATCATGGGAACAACAGCTTAGCTTGAATCGTAAGAATTTGAAACGAGCAGCAGACAATGATTTTGTCAACGTGTCAGCTAATTGATCCTTTGAACAAATGAACCGAACTTGTACTGTGCCATCACACACCTTTTCACGAACAAAGTGATAATCCAATTCGATGTGCTTCATACGGGCGTGAAATGCTGGATTAGAAGCGAGAAATGTAGCTCCAAGATTATCACACCATAACTGAGGAGTTGGCAAGGATAAGCCAAGTTCACGAAACAATGATTGGAGCCAAACGACTTCAAATTGTCACCATGGCGGCGCCTCGGTATTCGCCTTGGTGCTCGAACGAGCAACAGCTTGATCATTTCTTGGATGTCCACGAGATGAGATTGCTTCCCGGATAAACCGGATATCCCGTAGTTGAACGTCTATCGTCCGGATTGCCAAATTTCGAGAATCGGTAATCAAGATATGCATGAATAGTGTGAGAAGTGGATGGGCGAATTTGTAAGCCATGATCAATTGATCCCTTTAGATACCGAAGAATTCTTTTAACAAATTAACCAATGCTCGGTGGTTGGATGATGCATATATTGAGAAACACGATTAACGCAAAAGAAATATCCGGACGGGTAATAGTAACATATTGGAGAGCACCAATAATCTTTGCGAAAAATTGTTGGATCGTCCAAATGATGTACCAAAAAACTTAGATAATTGTTGACTCAGTAGACATAGGTGTGTTGATAGGCTTCGCTCCTTGCATATTTGCCCGTTCAAGAATGGAAGATATATAACTAGATTGAGTTAGCAGAAGGCCCGAGTGTTGATGGGAGACTTCAATGCCGAGGAAGAAATGCAAATCACCCAAGTCTTTTATTGTGAAACGTTGATCAAGACAATGCACAAACTATTGAAGCAAGGCTGAATTGTTACCAGTTAGTATAATATCATCAACGTATACTAACAAAAAGGCAACATTTTGATGATGTGTAAAAATAAACAAAGATGGATCAGAGGTGCAATCCCGAAAACCAAAGGCAAGCAGTGTATCTTTTAACTTGTGATACCAGGCACGCGGTGATTGACGTAAACCATATATAGCTTTGTGTAATTTGCACACATAGTGAGGTACATGTGGATCTATGAAGCCGGGAGGCTGTGACATGTAGATATCTTCTTGCAACTCGCCATGCGTAAAGGCATTGTTGACGTCCAGTTGGCGTATATTCCAGTGATTGGTTACAGCCAACGACAGAATAATTCGAATAGTTATCGGTTTGATCACGGGGCTAAATGTTTCAGTAAAATCAAGACCTTCTTCCTGGGTATATCCCTTAGCAACGAGTCTGGCTTTGAATCGTTGAATAGAACCATCAGCTTTCCGTTTTGTTTTGAAAACCCATTTACATCCGACAATATTCAAAGCCTCGGTAGGAGGAACAAGAGTCCATGTGTTATTTTGCGCCAATACAGTCAATTCTTGGGCCATAGCATTTCTCGAGTGCAAGGTTTTGGAAGCTTGAGTATAGCTAGTTGGGTCAAGAGGAATAGAATTCATAGGGTAGTTTGTAGAGAGAAGTGCCTGTGGAGGATGAGACTGGTTTTTAGTTTTAGAACGTGTCAACATTGGATGAATAGACATATGTTGATGCGATGAAGCAGGTTGAAGTGGATTTCGTCTAGAGTAGACCTGAAGTGGAGCATGAGAAGTAGAGGTAGTATGTGATAATAGGTGAGAAGGTTGTAAAGATCTTGGAGGAGGTGAAGGTGTTGAAGGAGTAGACACTGAGGCTGAGATGGAAGAAGAGAACTCATGTTCAGGAGGAGAATCAGGAGAGAGAATGTGCAAAGGTGAAGAAATGGTTGAAGAAGAAGAAGAAGAAGTGGTGACAGAAGCAGCATCCTTAAATGGGAAGGATTGTTCATCAAATAAAACGTGTCTAGAGATGTATATCTTGTTGGTAGGTAGATATAAGCACTGGTACCCCTTGTAAATGGTCGAATATCCAAGAAATACACATGACATAGATCTAGGAGCAAGTTTGTTTGAAGCGTATGGCCTGGTATATGGAAAACATCTACAGCCAAGAACTTTGAGAAATTTATAATCTGGAGTTTTAGAAAACAAGACCTGATAAGGAACTTGATTGTCTATTGCTGTAGATGGTAACCTATTGATTACAAATACTGCACTGTCGAAAATGTGTGGCCAATAAGTCTGCGGAATATTTGCCTGAAACATCGAAGCAAGACTTAGCTCAACTATATGCCTGTGGCGCCGTTCAACCAATCCGTTCTGCTGTGGAGTGTATGGGCAGGAAATACGAAATTGAATTGATGGATTGGATTTAATGATTGGCAAGAACTCAGACCCTCCATCTATTTGCATTGTTTTGATTGAACAAGAGAGCAGATTTTGAACCAGATTTGAATTGTTCAAACAAGCCAGGAACATCACTTTTGTAGGCACAAAAATAGATCCAATTAAATCTTGAATAGTTGTCAGTAAACAACACGTAATATCGGTAACCAGAATGTGAAGTTACTGGAGAAGGACCCCAGACATCACAATGAACCAGCTCAAGAGGATGTGTAGCTTTGGTAAGAGAAGGTACAAACGGTAGTTTGTGTGATTTAGCTAAGCAACAAGATTCACAAATGCTAAGCTTATTTGAATTACACACAATTGAGTTTGTAGAAACTAAATGTCGAAGACATGCTTCAGAAGTGTGACATAATCTTCTATGCCACAAACCAAGTGAATCCTTCTCACATAGCAGCGCCAGAGGAGGAGATGAAGTGACTACATATAGGCCATTAAGATTGATGCCCCGAAGTAACACCATGTGGGTGGCCCGATCCTTGAGAAGACAATAATCATGGTGAAATTCAACATAAACATTATTGTCAGAGGTCAATTTACTGATGCTAAGTAAAGGTTTAGAGATGGAAGGGACATGTAAGACATTGGTAAGCAAAAGAGAAATAGAAGAAGTAGAGAGACATGCTTTACCAACATGGACTATGTCAAGACCCTTACCATCACCAACTCTCAACTTATCAGATCCTTCATAAGGTGCATAAGATGTAAAAGTGTTGAGATCCGGTGTCACATGAGCAGAAGCTCCAGAATCCAGAAACCAGGTGTCTGGAGGTGCAGATCCAGGCTGAACACACAAAGCTTGATGCTGAGGCTGAGATGAAGAAGGCTGATACAACTGAGACTGGTACTTGGGAGAAGAATAATTGCGAGGCTTAAAAGGTAGACGAGATGGAGGAGGCTTGTAGGTAGAATCAAACCTTTTGTAACACCTATCAGCCGTATGACCCTTCGTAGAACATAACTGGCACAAGAATCGATCAGAAGACGAAGCTGGACCAGGTTTATCAGAGTGTTTACCGCTCCAGTTACCTCTTGATGCAAGAAATGCCTGAAACTCAGTCATCAATGGTTGATCAGAAGAGGGTAAAGGGCCAAGAAGTGATGTAGAGGTCAAATTGACCTGGGGAGAAGACGGGCCAGCGGAGGTAGCAGATGTAAGAGAAAGGGGAAAAGCAGATGTGGAAGATGTGCCAGAAGCAGAAATGCTATGTTTCTGTAATCGTTGTTCATGTGTCGACCAACGATCACGAAGCTCATCATTGAAAGGAACACCTTTCGAACGAGAATTAAGAGAAACAACAAGAGAATCATATTCAATACTAAGGCCATGTAAGATACATAGTTGAAGATCGGATCGTAGATGGCAGATCCAACCATACGAAGACGCGCGAAGAAGAGATCGCTTCGATCCGATAAGTTTGCATAGAAAGGTGACCCTTTTGTAAAGAATGCGATTGCATCTTAAGATCCATCATACTAGCAAGAGAAACGAGAAGAGTAACGCCGATGAAGTGCGATCATAATTCAAATAGAGGTGGTACAATGAAGTACTTGGGAAACCACAGCCTCTGAGATAAAACTAAGTAGCCAAGCCAACAACAACTGATCTTGCTTGATCCATAAAATGGAAGCTGGATTGGGAGCAGAGGATCCATCAGGATTAGAAATAGTAGAAGAAGGAGGGGGGTTGGAACCATCAAGAAAACCAAGAAGGTCATGACCTCGGGCATGAGGAAGAATAAGAAATTTCCAAGACAAATAATTGTCATGAGTAAGTTTAAGTGGTAATTGATAGGAGAAAGCGGTGGGGTGAAAGCTGGTAGAGGATGCCATAACAAGCAGAGGAAGAAAGAAAGGAAGAAAGAGACGCAGGAAGCAAAAAAATGGCGTGAGCCAAGAAGGCTAATCTGATACCATGTAAAAAATAAAGAAGACAGTATCTGATTGTAAAATTGAATTCTCTTTGTTACTTCTTTAATTGTTTACAACGCTATTTATAGCAATACAAATATCTAACTAACCTTGTAACTACTCAAAACAATATCCAACCAACTACAACAACCAATCAGTTAGCTATAGCATAATTACAATAATAACCCTTTACAACAGCTCCATAATCTTCTATGCATTGCTTTCATCTGAATCTGCAACGTGATCATTAACACATCTCTCTACGGAGTGATATAGGTTCAAATCTCAAGAGATATAAAAAGTAATATATGCCGGTAACTGAAATCCTTATTTTTTTTAAAAATGAGCGAATTCCTGTGTATTTATTTGCATGATAAAAGACAAATTATATATAATATAAAAGCTCAAAATTCGTTGTGATCGTCCCATGTATACTAAAATCTCGTAGTCATATAAATTCAACGCGAAAAAGAAAAGATACATAATTCAAATAGTTGAAATAAATGACCAACTTTCTAGTAAGTTTCTACTTCTGCAACGATCTTCCCAATTCTTCCAAAATTACCGCATGATGTATTGATGATTCAATTATGAATATTACCCTGGTTAAATATAAAAAAATATTAATGAATTACGCTTGATTCGGTTATAATAGCTGTAGACGCTAATAATAAAGCAAATTACACGTCAAAACATACTACGTTCCAATTATCTCACAACAAACTGAATGCGTACAAGCCTTCCAGAGTTACATGCAAATAGGCAGATTGATTTGGATACAGATAGGAATTAGTTAAATGGAGATAATTCACATAAGCTTAGGAAGTATGATAATCATGCATACAAATCCACCAAGAAAGATGAAACATCGAAAAATGACACCCACATCGCACTCCCCATCCCTTCGGGATCAACACAACAGTTAACCGATCACATCAAATGATTCTCCAATTTTATATAGGCAAAAAAGCAATTATGTACACCACACAAGAAAGGTTACTGAAAAGTCCCAGTAAGTGGCTAATGAAAATGCTTCAATACCTGCAATTTATTTTGGTTATCCTTCTTATTACAGGTACTCCGGGTTAAAGGCTAAGGCCTCCTGATGGATGAGATCCTTCATTTGGTCCTCCGAAAGAGCATGCTGTTCAAAATCAAACCTGAAGGGGCTCATGCACACTGGCTCATCGCTGATGTCATGCAGTGATGACAGGTATGGGTGCGCAAGTGCCTCCTCCACTGTACCACATTAAATCAGTCATCAATCAATGATAATGGGACATGCTGAAAAAATTGGCATTCTCACAGATAGTTTAACTTGTACCAATACTCAACAGGCGCCCTGGCCAGCTTGAAAAATGACAGCTGGTGATTCATACTAGTTAGACCTCAAAACAACCAAACAGCTATAGTCAAGGCTGAAGCATTTTCTCAAGGGTCAACCCAACTAATGTTTCTCATTAAGATGAATATGAAAAAAAGTAAAATGTAATTAAAACAAAACATTCCCAATAAAATATGCCTACCTGGCATGCCTAATGCTAGACACCATTTCTCCAACTACCAACCAAGTATTTAGGGGTGTAGGACAGTGATTTCAGTATCGTACGATTCATATCTACGTTACGATTCTGCAGACCGGCGATGCGTACCGTGATTGTGTATCGGAAGATTAGAGTATCGGTGGAATCGTCGCGATATAGTAGTGCGATACGCGTATCGTATCGTATCGAACGATACAGCGATTCAGTAATGACCAATGGAAAATCGCCTCACTTCGTCTCCTATCGCTTCGACTCCCATCGTCGTCATCTCCTGATCGCTTCCTCCTACCCTTCTTATCGCACAAGACAGATAGATGGGGAAATAGAAATCGATTCTGAATTCTGATTCATCTCCCTCCTTCACTCCTTACGCACGACGGCACGAGACAAAGAGACGAAGAGATAAAATGGTCTCCCTCCCTCTACAGTCCTTTTGTCCTTTCTTCCCTCATCCACAGGTTAGTTATTTAATATTTTAATTTGTACTGTAAATGAAATTTAATCTCTTATTTGTACTGTAAATGAAATTTAATCTCTGATTTGTATGACAAATTCATTTGTTTTGTGTTTTATATTGAAAGCAAGTTTACCTCCAATGACCAAGTTGAAAATTCCGTTATTTATAAATGGATTTAGTTACTGATTGGCCTACAAAATAAGGTTTTATTGATTTTAAAATTGTGTGCGATGAGACTTCAGAGATGTTTCAAAATATCATATGTGAGCTGGACCTTGTAAAATGTTTTCAAAACAATTGAAAACGAAAAGCATAAGTTTTGTACATTATGTGGTATGTTTTATTATTTAGTGTATAAGTGCACACTGTACAGTATGTTTTATAATTTACAGTATTAATATTTAATTATACATTTCTTTGTGATTTTTTTTGTTGTTTTTGAGAATTGACAATGAAGTAATTTATTTTGTTAATGTTTAATGGTCATATAACATATGACTAAACGTTCCACCATAGAAATATAATATATTTTGTTATTGAAACTTTTTTTAATGAAATTTGTTTGTAACTAGCTATATTACTTAATTTATAGAATAACTTAGCGTATCTTAAACGATTCGATACGATACACGATACACGATACGATACTAAATACTACGATACACGATACATTATACGATTCGAAATCATTGGTGTAGGATATTCACAGAAGAGCCAATCTCAGCTATTAGTTACAAAAAGGTAGGCCAAGTAATACCGATAATTACGCTAAAAACAAAGGCCCACAGATATATAATAGTCAAAAGAAAGAGACAGCTAAAGGAACAAGAACATACCAGTGATTCTCTTTCTGGGGTCAAAGGTAAGCATCTTCTCAACAAGATCAATGGCTGAGGGATGAACATGAGGGAATTTCTCAGTGAAAGACTGGCGTGCATACTGAGGCAGCTGGCGTATGTACCTCCTGGCATTTTCATTCACAAAATCCAGATCTGCTTCATTTGGCGTGCCAATCAGCTGTCAGACTCAAAAATTAAACCAGACAAAATTAGAATTGACTAGAACATGTGAAGTCTAACAGAAACCAAAATGATGTTTGATCGATTTGAGCCTCAGAATCTCTAGCACTTGATTTAATACCATACTGATACCATACCATGCATAACTAAATGTCAAACGATAATACAAGCTTAGTTGAACACTTGCATGTCATGGTAGTCAGAGATGACCAGCCAATATTTCAGTGGAGTACAGCAAGTCCCTTGTGCCAGCAGGTTTCAAATTATACAAATCCATTAATTATTGGTTTTCTGGGTCTGGAGCTTCTTTTTCCCTTCTTTAATCCCTGGTCTAACTTAGGGATCATTTGTTGCTCTTTTTATTTCTGGATCCTCAAGAATTCTTAACAAAACAATGGACAAGAAATTAAATAAAAGAGGCCTGATAAATATACCAAACGAGCAGACATCTGCTGCATCTGCACTATTGAATAGGTATTATAAAGGAAAAATTAGTACATCAGATAAAAAATGTCTATCGTACTAAGAACAAAGAAAACAACTTCATGTGTGGGCCGTTCATGACATTACCTCGCCAAGTCCTAGAAAAGAAGAGAGAAAATTTGTACTGACCTCCATCAGCAATCGTAACTGGTGCACATGGTCCCGCCCAGGAAAAAGTGGCTTTCTATCCATGAGCTCCATAAAAATGCATCCCACAGACCACACATCAATAGCATCTGTATACTCTGACGAATTAAGCAGCAACTCAGGAGCTCTGTACCACCTAGTGACCACGTACTCAGTCATGAAATCAGTCTCTGAAGTTGTACGCGCAAGGCCAAAGTCACAGATTTTCAGGTCACAGTTAGCATTCAACAAGAGGTTGCTGGGCTTCAGATCCCGATGGAGCACACTTGCTGAGTGGATGTACTTTAAGCCTCTAAGGATTTGGTAGAGAAAATACTGCAAATCAAAAGCAGAAACGAAATTCATTAATTTGCAAAAGCCAATCGATAATTATCAGATTTTGTAATCCAAATCCCTGTATTTTGGAAATTTTTCAGAGATTATCCATTAATCAAAATACATGACTAGTGACTACACACCCTGACAGTTTTAAATTAACTCTGATAAGGTCTTTCAATAAGTTCCTAAATGAATCCAATAATCTAATTCGATTTAATGAAAGTGAATAAGTTTATAATTGAAATAAAACTTTAAAATCTCTTACTCCATGTTAAGCGTGTAAGCGTCTTAATCTTGCAACAGTCAGGATGACTAAAATTCATTGATTAATTTGGAGAGAATGTGAATCATTAGATATATTAGGGTCTTTTTTGTGGTGTGATAGATTGTAACGCAAATATTGAAATCTTTGTTAAATTCATAACACATGCGCTACATTAAAAGTTATACAATTGATGATATATTTTTCCTAAAAGAGGCATGATCCTACTGAAGAATTTATCAAATTTGAAATATAATTATATTTTATTTAGGAAAGCTATTATTACTGCATAAAAGCAATTGATTAATTGTATTTGCTTATTTGTTTGTTACCATATTTTGTACTAGAATAGAATGACATTTTTTAGATTTTGATGTAGAAATATTACAATATAGAAACCATCCGTAGCAAAACACAGGCAATATACTAGCAAAAGGTAACAAATGTAACAAAGACTACAGATAGCATTAGGCTTAGTTAGCAGTTAAAATGAGCTATGAATATTCAATAACTTTGGATGCTTGTTGAAAATATGAGAACATGACTAATTTCTATGAGTACGTTGATAATACCTTCCGAAAAAGCTATATACACCTAGTAAGGACAAGTAATTAGGTTCCTCTAATTTAACCATCTCAATGACGCAATAATCAAAACAGAGAACCACAAAAGAATAAATAATTCAGTTATACCATAACAGAAGTTAAAAGAGTAAAAATTAATACCTGACAGTGCTCTTCTGACAAAGCTTGATTAGAGCGAATGATTTGATGGAGATCAGTATCCATTAACTCATATGCAATATACACATCATTAAATGTTGCCCGCACAGGTGGTGGTATTATATCTCTTATTGCAACAATCTGCATAAAAAGTCACCACAGATATTAGGAAAATGTTATGAAAAAAATATAAAAAATGCTTTGTACTCTCAGCTTGCGTGAGAATTCTAAACATCTAAAAACAATATAAAGATTGTTTAGCAGTTTTAACTAAGAATCGACAATACAGAAGTCAGAAAAGAAATTATCCCAAAAAAGAAGCTCTTTCTTACCAAGGAACTGCTAAGCATTAAAAAAGAAGAAAAAGTAATGTTAAATGAAAGAGGATAAAAAAAGGTGAAAACTGTTACACTTTTGTGGTGCTTAAAATGGGTTTTTCTTCCTTTCTTTGTGTGTGTGTGTGTGTGTGTTTTTTTGTGGGGGGGGGGGGGTGACAGAAGGATAGAGAGCTAACATTTTCATGGTCCATGTGGCGAAGGAGCTTGATTTCGCGAAGAGTTCTCTTGGCATCAATCTTGTTGTCAAACGCATTAGCTATTTTCTTAATGGCAACTTGCTCTCCTGTCTCTGAGTTTAAAGCCGAGCTGATTACCATTTAATATTATCAGTCCCATGAAAAACAATTGTGTTGCCATAAGCAAAATATATGTAATAATTTCAAAATTTCAAGCATCAATTACCACTACAAAAGAAATGAGCAAAATAGTTCAAAATAATCACCAGAGAGGAAGGACACTTCTAGATAAGTGAGAGGTCTAATTGAATTCCAAAGATGAAGCCATTATAAGAAACAGTCAATGAGACACTAGTCTAATTTAAACTTGATGAAAAATAAATTAACAAACTTAAAATTTATGCTGATGTCGGTAGTCAGTCTGATATGACCCTCAATTAACAAGTAAATGCATATTTCTAGCCAAGCATGAGTCAAACATATAGAAAAAAATGTCTCAGATATTTATAATAGTATATGGCTTGTTCACAAACAACAGAGAATCATAAGCAAAATGTAGTTGATATTTTAATTGTTTAATTCAATTTATTATGGGCTAGTATAGAATCAATATTAAATGTGCAGTACAAAAGCTAAAGAACTGAACTTGAGTTTTCAGTAACAACTTCCCCATATTTAATCTGAGCAACAAGACAAGAGGCAAGAAACATAACAATAAATACCAGCCCACAACAACAAACATCTCACTGAATCATGAATAATCATGCAGATATGGAGTTTTACCTAAGATGACTAACTTTTTCTTCAGTCTTTTAAGGAAGAGTTTTGATCCTCTGAAGAACTCCACCGTGCAACACAACACATAGACCGTTGGATCATTTGAGCACCCGAAAAAACACTCTAGTTCCTTCAACCCAACGGTCCACGTCCGTGCTACACGGTGCAATGCGTCAGAGCAATGCGTCAGAGGATATGATTCTTTAAGGAAACGCTAGATCTACACTCATGTGCAAAGCACACAAAAAGATGCATCATGCCCAAACAATGTCTGTCTCCAGTTTTCCATAACACTGGAGATGAACTAAATCAAACCACGGTCAAAGCCTCTCTAACACATTTTGAAATTATCTTTAATAAATTAAAGGAACTAAAATCCGTTGCAATAAAAAGAAAATAGAAAAAGATCTAACATAAATAACGATATATCTTAATTGGCGGTAATCTCACTTTCCGAAAAGTCTTTCCTTTTGAAAGAGTAGAAAAAATTATCGTAGTTACGCCAAAATGGACTGAAATCAACATTATCCCTTTTCTAGTGGATAACTAATCCTAATCCAAAAAAATCGAAAGAACCACTGATCCGGAACATTCAAAAGGAAAATGGATAGACAAAGAGAGAAATAGTACCAGACAATTCCATAAGCGCCTTTCCCGATGGGGAGAATCGGAGGTCGATACTTGACGGAGACCTCAAAAATGTTGCCAAAGATGTTGTATTGAATGAATCTCCCGCCATGGCTGAGCGTCGCCTGAATGTTGCTCTCTATTCCCGGTATCGCAGAAGGAGGTTGCTGCGGCGGTTGAGCTGGAGGCGCCGCCGCCTCTTCCATCTCCGCATCAGTCGGTGCACCTCCGGCGTCCATACAGATAAAAGAGAAGTCGGAACCCTAGAGAGAGGATCGCGGAGAGGGATTGTAGCTGTGTTTTTTGTTTTCTTTTATTTTGATCTCCCCCTTTTATCCTTTTTTAATCTGCAATCCTGTTTCTGTTTCTAGGAGGTGAAGCTGGACGGGTTCGCTGGATTTCCTTTTTCCTGCAAGTGGAGATGCAGGAAAGGAAAGGAAGTGGGGAGTTCAAAACATTTTGAATCAAAAAATTGGTTCAAAATTCTTTAAAATCGTTGATTTTACATTGAGATTCGTACTTTTAATAAAATCTACTTTCAATAATCATTACGAATCTCGATGCAAAATCAACGGTTCTAAAGGATTTTGAACCAATTTTTTAGTTCAAAGTGATTTGAACCTCCCCCACCTCCTATAGGAAAACATCTCCCAAGTCTCGGAGTCGGATGGTAGTGTTATAAAAACGGGACGGGTCGGGATGGGACGGGTTATAGCGAGTTGGCGGGTTTTGGCGGGATGAGTCGGGATGGATCAACAGGTTTTGACGGGACGGATTAGGACGGACAGGTCGACGGAGCAGGATGGGACGGGTCCAACGATGGGGCGGGACGGGTCGGGTCAGATGGGTTGGCGAGTTATTTTTTTCTAAAATTCAAAAATAACCCAATAAAATTCAAATAAATTCTCAAAAATTCTGAAAAATTCAAAAATAATTATTAAAAATATTTAAAATATATAACTATTTATATTCTTGATCAAAAAATTATTTTAATTTCTTTTGTCAATTTTTTTCCAAAATTCAAAAGTAATCAAATATTTTCAAATAAATTCTAAAAAATTGTAAAAATTCAAAAATAATTATTTAAAAATTAAATAAAATCTTAAATGATATAACTTAAAATAAATTTAAATAAAATTTTAAATGATATAACTTAAGTAAAAATTTAAATAAAATCTAAAAGAATTCGAATAAAATGATATAACTTAAAAAAATTGAGAAAAAAAATTAAATATTACAAAAAATTAAAATAAATGAGTTATAAATAAAGTTACCCTCCTCTTTTATTCCGGGCTTGGGACCGACTATGTAATACATAGGCAGAGTTCTAACTTTTTTTTGTTAGCAAAGTTTATTGAAAAAAAAAACAAAAAAGGGTTTAGAAATATCATCTAAAAGTTGGAGTTCATATACCATAGATCATTTCTTAACATACCATCTAAGTCTCCATCCGCTTTTATCATAAATTCACTGGATGATTGTTTTATGGTGCATGTTGATTATATTGTTCTGCATCAAACTAATCTTTCAAGCATATGAGTCGTTCGAATGTCTTTGCACCAAATATGTTGTGTTTATCTGTTAGTATCCTATTTTCTAAACTAAAACAGGATTCGAATGGACAATTGACACGGGCACAACAAATATGTCACGGGCCATCATGGCAAGAGTTGGATATGCAGTTTCATTCCTCTTCCAATAACCGAGGATATCAATACCGTCGAGTTCCAAACTTCCTAAATAATAGCTAATTAACTCATTCATATTTGTTTACATTTACGAGTCATCATCCTCCTCCAAGTCTCGCAATAATGCATATCGAATATTACTCTTGTCATGATTCAAAAAAATAAAAATATTAGTCTCATAATATTACAATAAATATAACGAGTTCTAATATTATAAATATGTTAGATTTTAGTACCTAATGTTATGAGGATTCAAAGAAGATGGTTGATTATTTTGGTTCACATGAAGTTGGGTGTTGTATAGGTTGAACATTTCTTCCATTGCGGAGGTCACACGTTGTTCCTCCCCGGTATGTGGTAAATTTAGTTTCTTCTTATACCGTTCAAGCAATCTTATGGTATACTTCTTCTTGAATGAAGGATGGAGACAATTGACAAGAATTATAACGAGAGGGACTTTGTCCTAATATTTCAGGAATTCATCTCTCATGAGTTCTATAATCATTGACAGAGGAGAGTCACAGTGCACATCCTCCGCGATTCGACGAAAATCTATATCCTCCAAATCATGGTACACCATGAAAAAAATAAAATAAAATAGTAATGAAATAACTTAAAATTTATAACGAAATAAATATAAATACGAAAAAAATGAAACTTGAATATCAAATAGAGATGTTGAAGCAACTGATGCGCGGATGATGTGCACGAGCATGATAGTTGGACGGTTGTATTAAAGAAAACTTCTAGAAATGTGCGAAGTTGTTCGAGTTGGTCTCATTCTCACGTGGAGCATAATAAGGTTAATCTCTCGGGTGAGTTACGTAGCGTCTCACTTATAGCATGTTTGTATGGAATGACACGTTGTAACATTCTACATGTTGAATTTTAACGTGTATCTATATCACACGGTACTCTTAACTTACTCAAATTTAATTGTCCACACAAGGTATGAAAATCTTATTTTCTTATATTGTTAGAATAAATATGATAAAGACCATCTTTAAATTTACAAATTAAATTATTAACAAAGGTTGTCTTCAAACCCGTCTTAATAGTTAAATTTAGAATATGACACGCACATTTTTGGTGAAATATTCTACCATCCATAATTAGGTTTAGTGCACGTGTAAAATAATCAATAGATTTAGTATTGTTGCTTGCATTATCAAAAGAAATTAAAAATATTTTGTTCTCTAAATCTTTTTTCAAATTATACTCATGTAATATATTTATAATGGCTTGATAAATAATTTGTGTGGTGTGCTGATAAGCCTCATTTATATATTATATTTAATTAGGGTTTTATCTCAAAAACTATGCATTTTATGTTAATTGTTAAGAATTTATTTAGTTTTTATGTCGAGTTCGAGATACTGCTGCATTTCTTATTGTTTTGCAGGTTATGGAATGAAAACAAAGATGTTAACGTGAGAAATAATGCTTGGAACGAGATGGGTCGGATTTACATGAAGAAATCAAGTTAAAAGCATTCCCATACAAAAATTGCGGACCGCAAATGCTCTCTGGTTCGTTTTGGAAAAAAATGCAAAAATTGCGGACCGCAATTTTAAAATGTCGGACCGTAATTTTTAAAATGGGCAAATAATTGGCGCTTTAAAGCGGTTTTCTCATGGGAATTAATAGATTTTGACACCCCTTCGTCCTAGACATCTCTCAACTGACTGGAGAGGAGATCCAAAGCAAGAAAGAAGAGAAAGAGCACCATTAGAGGGAGAATTTGAAGAAGAACTCAAGAACCGAGCGAGAAATCGTAGATCTTCTTGGTTTATTCTTTTCTTTACTCTTTTCTCATGTTGTACTGTTGTTTAAACATGAATCTTGATACAATCTTTGACATGATTTGTGGCTAGACACCCTTCTAGGGGTCTAGGTGTAAACTCGATAACTCGAATGGTTTAATTTACTCGTTTGATGATCTTTTAGTTCTTATTGTTTGTGATTGTTGTTTTGTCTAAATTGAATGCTTAGTTTTAATCAATTGCATGTTATCATAGAAGTGAAAGCGGAAACCGAAAGGTGAAACTGAATCTTCTGACCCAAAATAGTGATTTAGGTCGTAGGCCAAGTACTTAATCGTGAAACTTATTACCTAAGGGAAAACCGAGGAAACCCTAGAAATTGTGTGAGGTACCGAAAGGAGAAGTACAAAATCTAGGTTATGCCAAAGTGATTCACCGATCTTAATGGGCTTAGACTTGTAAGGTGAGGTACTTAATCGTGAAATCCAAATTGTTTAGGTACGGTATCAAGCCACGAAAGTGTAAATTTGGTACTAAATCTAAGATTGAATCCCCGACAAACACAAGAACAAACTAAAAGATCAATAGAGTGAATTAACTAAACGAGTGAGAGTGAAGCCGAAAACCCCTAGGATCCTCAATTTGATAAACTTTTCAGCCGTTGTTGTTAGATTAATGCACTTTTATTTTGAAACAAAAACTCTCGATCGATTGTCTAGATTAGTGAAACTTGTAAGAACTGGTAATTCACCCTTGTCCTTGTGTTTCGACACCCCAATTACTACTTGACTAGGCCGTACGCTTGCGGCTGAAATTGAGTAAAATTAGGGGTATTTATTAGCTTAGCAAAATACACATCATGTGCGGATAATCCATGGTTTGAAAACTTAATACTTTTTTTTTGCAAAATCTAATCATGATCAATATAATGGGTGGTAACACAATTATAACTAAGACCATATTTACCGGCGATCCATATATCAGATGTAATTGATATTTTATTCATTGTAATTGCAAATATGACCAATAATTCACTTTTTCGTTCAACATATTATTTTTTTTAACTAAGATATCATTTTATTATGATGAAACATTTTATATAATGGTTGACCACAACCCCTAATTACCAATCGGGCAAAATCGATACAATATGTCATTTTTATTGGTTATTTTTTTTCACTATGTATCGAGCAAACTCACTTAATATTATTTTTTCGTCATATTTGTCAAGTGTTCTAGTACCGTTCGAGTTTAAATAACCTAAAGTTTGTTTGTAATAGCGCACCAAGGTGCATCATAAGTTGGGAGAGATCTCTTCCTTCTCTTGTCATTTATGAATTCGATTGATGATTTCGAGACGCTTGAGTCAGGTGTTGGTATGGAACATCCTGCACTCGTTGAATGTAGCGGTGGAAGTCCAACACTAGTTGTTGTATCGGTGTTATAATGAGAATTTGAGGGATATTGAGAACTTGAAGTATATGAGGTCGAACCTTGTCCACACTAAAAGAAGTGATTTACAGGTTGTAATTAAGATCAACCTGCGGTTGTGATGAAATTTGTTGATAATAAGGATGCAGAGAGTTAGAATTTTATTGATGGTACAGGTTCAGAAGGTTATGATGTGTCATATCTTCACTAAAAAATTCAACGCTCAATCGATGTACTATTTCTTCGGTATGAGAGCGATTGGGAGATACCATTTGATATTGCTAAAAAAACAATGAAAAAAATTAATAAACGTTAAAAATATAAAAAAAACTAATTATTATAAATTAAAAATGCAACTAATGAAATAAAGAATATAATAAAAAACTAATTAAAAGAAAGTAATGATAAAAAATTAAGAATGTAAATATATATTTAAAAAACCAATTATTAAAGAATGTTCAAAATATAAAAAAGAACTAATTATTATAAATTAAAAATACAACTAATTTATAGAATGTAAAAAAATTATAAGGAACTAATTATAAAAAAAATAAATAATATAATAAAAACTAATTAAAAGAAACTAATGAAAAAAAGAATACAAATATATATATATTTAAAAAACTAATTATTAAAAAATATAAAATAATTATAAAATACTAACTATAAAATATAATATATAAAATATAACTAACCTTTTTTTTGTTGGAATCAGAAGATTGCCGAAAGCCTGAAATTTTAAAATGAATTAACGAGAGATAATATAACGAATACTAAATTGACAATAATAAATAAATAACACCAATATAAATATTTTTTATTTTTTTAGATAATGTAACTAGATTACTATAATAATATAATTTGAGAATTGCTAATATCTAATGATTAACGAATTAACGAGAGAGAGTTTGGTTTGGAGAATTGAGAATAGAGATAATGATTTTGTTTGTGTGAGGATATGGGATGAAATGCGGTGGTATTTATAGGAAAAAAAAATAAATTATGATTTTTTTTTTTTTAGCCGGTAATGGGTTGGGTTTAACGGGTAAAGGGGTCGGGTTTCATGGATAAAGGGGGGCGGGTAGGCCGGGTAAAGTGGGTCGGCTCGGACGGGTCAGATTTCGGGTTTTCCGACGCGGGTCGGGGCGGGTCGTTCACGGATTGGACGGGATAGGTCCAAAACGGGTCAAATCTAGCACGAGTTTTTTTTCAAAAAAAATTTATGCACTCGTGCTAGATCCGTCGATTCTAACGGATCACAAATCTGACGGATTAAGCCAAATGTGTTACACAGATCGGATCTGACCAGTCAGGATTTTTTTAACACGCTATCGGATGGACCATTTTTGGATAAAATCTTAAAAATAAAAAGTGTACGGGCGAATCTTTTCCTCCTCTAGTCACTAGTCAGCTAACTTGCCAAATTTTGAAATGTGCTTTTTTTTTTCTATACTTGATTTGAGTATTTATTGATCACGGCATCATATGCTTCCTGCCGCCGAAGTTAATACATTATTTATGAATTGCAAGAATGTAGCAAAGCCAGACTATTGTACATACAATGGATGAGATTCGCTGTCAATGATTAATTTAACAATACCAATAATTTATATTGGATTTTTTAGAAGAAGTTTGAAAAAAATCATAAAATTTTAAAAAATATAAAAAAATTATGTGCATATTTTTTGACTTTTAAATTAATTGTGTGATAATTTCATGTCATTTAAATACTATTACATATTTTTGATAGCCCTAAGATGGTGGTATTAAAAGGTCAAAATAATACAAGAATGTAAAGAATCTAAGGTAGAAATTTATAAATCGATATGGGGCTTAATGTTCAAGTGTAATGGCAGCGAAATACAATTTAATTCGATTCAATTCTCATAAGAATTTAGCAAACAAAGAAATGTGAGAAAACAAAAGAAAAGATCAAATAAGAACACAATATGTAACGGAGTTCGGCTTAAAAATGTCTACGTCTCCGGGACTCTCAACCTCCAACAATTGAGGTTGAGCCGATACACTAAAAATCAGTTTTACACTTGTAGAACTTGGTCCCTTACACAAAAATAGGTTGTCAAACCTATCGGTAACTAGAGTGACAACACACTCAAAAGGGTGAGTGACAACACACTCAAAAACAAGAAGTGAGTGACAACACACTCAAAAGGTGAGCACTACAACTCAAGAAAATGATTATAAGAAGAACACGAAGGATCAAGTTAGGAGAACAGAGAGAAGCTAGATTGAGCTTAAACAAGAATTCGGCTAATTGAGTGTTTCAATCTCTTAAATTATCTCTCTCACTTTATATATGACTAGTAAGCTTTCTGGAGTAATGATTTTACTAGATTGATCTTATTTTTAATTAGTGAGAGAGGTGATCCTTTTAAAATAGATCTTCTGAAACAGCTGAAGAAACTATTTTCAGCCTGAACTGTTATAACAGTTTGGGAATCGTTATAACGATTTATAAAGAATAGTCGTTGGATCAATTGAGCAGAAACGTTATAACGATTCACTAAATCGTTATACGTTTCATAAACCGTTGCAACGATTACTGAATCGTTACATAACGATACACTCTGGTTTCTTTAAGAATTTTCCGCCATAGAATATTTTTGAGTATCGAGATGAACCGTTATAACGATTCCTGAATCGTTATAACGATTTATTGGGCAGAAACACTTTTATTTGTTATTTAAGCTCAATTTATCTTGACCAATTCAACCCAGTTTGAGTCTAATTAAACCTAAACCTAATGCAGTCTTTATGAAACTTATGTATCCCATCATTAGTTTTGGTTCTTGTGCACTAATCCATTTACATTTTAATCCCTGCACAAAACTCAAATAAGATAAATTTTAAAATTCAAGATTGTTTTGCAAATCGACAAATCAAATAATATATTTAGTGTAACAATTTTATTTAAAGTCATTCAATTTTGGGCCGTTGTAAATTTGCAATTTTGATTTTTGTAATGAAATATTAAATGGTACATAATTATATAAGTTCAATGATATATTTATAGTTTTTCTATTTTCAAAAATTATTTTAAACTTATCTAAATATTCATTGTCAAAATTAACAAGTGCGCTATCGCTCTCATGGAAATATGTATTGTGGGAGGGAAAAAATTCCTTCTCATCAGGATTACGAAAATATAACAAATATAATATAAAAATAAAAGGTCATATCTTGTCTTCTTAAATAGAATTATAGATATTCTTTGCTTTCAATATATTGTCTTCTTTCTTCGTAAATTGTTGGCATTAAATAACCGCAATGGATTTTGTATGATTCGTAAACCATGCGTTTTTCATATATTTGTTTTAATTGACAATAAAAAAATTTGTTGGTACTTCGTAGTTCAGTTTCTTATGAGTCTCAGATGGTGGTGTGTCCGCTTTCCATTAAAATTTTAAATTAAAAAAAAATAGAGTGGTTAAATTTAAAAACATATAAAATTTAATGACTAAAATAAATAATTCGGAGTTCAGTTATTAGAGTTGGACTTCATATCAAAGTTAGTGACCTCCAAAAAAATTAGCCTAACAGATATTATGCATAAAATAATGCTAAATGTATTTACAACACGTCTTTAATCAATTATATCCAACTAGTGATCGTAATACCAACACAAATTCCATACATGCTCCGTATTTTATCTATCATATATGTATAATTTATCCGAATTAAAATCGTATAGAATGCATTCATAGTACTAGGGAGTAAGGAGAGAGAGTGTGTTTTAATCGGCAAAAAGATATCCAGTTTTTAGTAATAATAAGTTTTAGTAAATTAATATTATTAAAAATAAGAGTGAGAAACGTAAAATTTTAAATATACGAATGGCAGCGCGCATCGGCGAAAGGTGGCGCGTTCATCGCGCATTTGAAATGCGCGCATTTGCCGATGGCGCGTTTCATTATTTTTACCAAACACGCCACTGGTAGTGGCGTGTTTCCTTATTTTTACGAAACGCTCCACTACCAAAGTGGCGTGTTTGCTTCTTATATATACAAAATGCGCAGTCACTTACGCGAGGTTTGGACGAAACGCGCCACCGCGTGTGGCGTTTCCTAAAAATAATGAAACGCGCCACCGGCGTTTCGCGCGCACCTTTCGCATGCGCTGCTACCGCCATTCATATATTTGAAATTTTACGTTTCTCACTCTTATTTTTAATAATATTAATTTAATAAAACTTATTATTACTAAAATCTGAAAGATATCATTACTTTTTGTTTTGATAATGAAAAGTTACTTTCAGTACTAAATTGTAGATTGGAAATCTGAATAAAATACTTCATAGGCATTTAAAATTAAATAATATAGACCTTATTGTTATTCTAAAAGAATGAAAATTTAATTGCTGATACTTCTTCCATCGTGTCCATCATTATATTGCTGATACTAGTTCAAATTATCGATATCGATTGTTAGATACTAAAATTTAAAAACTGCGCATAAAATAATCACATTAATATTTTAAAATTACAGTTGATTTTATAATGAAAAACAATACTAATTTGATAATGGAAAATATTTGAGCGATATCGAGATATACATCAAAATATATACTAAGATTATCATACTTTAACTCTTTATCTTGCGATCACGATTAACTTGAATATCAAAATTTATTTACTTACACATAAGATAAATGATTTAAATAATTGTGTACTCTCTAAGGGTCCGTTTGGCAAATCAAGGAATAGTTTTGTTTTTTTTGGAAGAGTGGTAGAAGAGTGGTATTCTTGACTATTCGGAAGAGCGAAAATATCGTTTGGCGTTATTGTTACTCGAATAGTTAAAATATGAATAATTATGATACTAATAATGATGATAATAATAATAGTAAAATAATAATCATAATAGTAAGATAATAATAATAATAAAGTAATAAAAAATAATCATAATAAATAATAATATTATAATAGTAATATAATAAAAATATAAACATAATCATAATATAATAATATAATAATAAAAATTATAATTACAATCATAATTATAATAATATAATAATAAATAATCATAATTTTAATAATATAATAATTATAATCATAATCATGATAATAATAATTATAGTCATAATCATAATAATATAACCATAATCATAATCATAATAATATAATAATAAAAATATAATCATAATCATAAAAATAATTATAAATATAATAATAATAATAATAATAAATTAATCATAACTATAATCAACATATAATAATATAATATAATATAACATAATAAAAATAATAATAAAGTAATAAAAAATAATCATAATAAATAATAATATAATAATAGTAATATAATAAAAATATAAACATAATCATAATATAATAATATAATAATAAAAAATTATAATTACAATCATAATTATAATAATATAATAATAATAATAAGTAATCATAATTTTAATATAATAATCATAATCATAATAATATAATAATAAAAATATAATCATAATCATAAAAATAATTATAATTATAATAATATAATAATAAATTAATCATCACTATAATAAACATATAATAATATAATATAATATAATAAAATAATAATAAATAATAATAATCATAATCATCATAATATAATAATATAATAAGAAATAATCTTGATAATAATAATATAATAATAAAATAATTATATTTATATTCATAATATAATAATATAATATTAAAATTATATTTATAATAATAATAAATAATATAATAATACTAATGATAACGATAATATAATAACAAGAATGATAATAATAATTTAATAATAATAATATAATGATAATAATCATAATATTAATATAATCATAAATATAATATAATAATATAATAATACTAAATCTTAATCTTAATATTAATCATAATATAATATAATAATATAATATAATCAAACAATAATCGCTATTCCGACGAGAGCTAATCCGATATTCCATCTATAAGTTGGTATACCGGATTAAGTACTATTCCGCACTCTTCTACTTAATCTAAAATTCGTTTGGCAAATTAATTCATCAGAATAGCTTTATTCTATTTTAACTTTTTGCTATTCCATTGGATGCCAAACGGAACCTAAGAATTTTTGTCTCGAACTCTCTCGATCTTGCTCTATGTGTCGCCTCCTCTCTCTTGATTTTTGTCTTTTTTTCTTGATTTTTATCTATCATTCCTCTCGATCTCCATTTCATCCCCCTTGCTATCTCTTTCCATGTTATTCAAGTTAACCAACTTTTTATTCAAATTAGTGAGTTAGTATTCAGATTAATGAGCTTGATATTCATATTAAGTTTTAGTGAATTTTGTTATTTAAATTAATCTAGCTGGTATTCAAACTAGTGAAATTAATATTCAAGTTAATTTTTGCATTTAAGTTAATTATTGTAATATTTAATTAAGCGAACTTAGTATTTAAATTAATGATATCAATTTTAATATCAACTTGTGTATCACTTATGTATCACGTATCAGCTCCCTTTGATTATTGTAAAAAAAATGTGTGAAACGACATCATTAACGGTTGATAACGGATGAAATATCTCAGAAAACAATGCTCTCTCCCCCTCCAAATTCTTTCACGTTCTCTTAACTTTATGAAAATTAACTTTTCCTGGGCTTATATTTTTAATCATTTGGAAAGTTTGAGCCTCCTGAAATCAAGAAACATCATTCATTTATCTATTAACAAAATTGTTTTGTTCAAGTTGCAATAGTTGCACTTTGAATGCACATGACCCCCATTGTTTCTCTCTAGGTTAGAAAGAAAATAATAAATAATAATCAATGGACTTCTTTTCTACGGTTTCCTGCCAACTGGGTCTGGATTTTTCTGACGAGTCAATGATTCCTACCTGCTCTTGTACGACAGTATGTTAATAAACAGTCTCAAGGACAGCTTTTTGATTTGACAAATACGCTTAATAAGCAAACAGGACTGTTCTTTTCTTAGACTAACAAAAAGTTCTTTATTAACAACTAGCACTTGATGCAGTTGAGTTCTCCAGTCTCCACCTCTCTCTCAAGTAAATAACTGTACAAAATAAAACAAGAGCGATCAGCAATAAACAGTTGGCTATTATCGCATCCTTGAAGGATAATTCTGCTTCTTTGGAAATTTCATACTGTTGATTCAATTTGCTAAATCTGTATCACCCATTCACCCTGGGACAAAAAAGAGTCAAGGATTTTGTATTGCGAAGTCAACCCATTGCAAGAAGAAGCAAGAAGACATATTTACTATCGCATGTCATGGCTACGGCCCATGGGCTTTCAAAATGGAAAGAAAGAATTAAAAGGAAAAACAAAATCAACCTAGCCGTAAATAAGAATTTTGTTTCACTAGTGAATAGTTAGGGTTGTCTGACATTCACATTTTTCAAGTATGCTGTCAAAATATGGTTACAATTATTTTTATCTATTGGAGAAATTTATCAATGGGTTATTTATATCAAATATGTACCGAAAGTCAACTACTTGATGAATAATGATTGAGCATAGTTTGCAATCAAACAAAATGTAACATGTATAAGATTTGCTGACAATCACAGCACCGGTATCTCAGATGAGGAGCAACTGCCTCCTGAATCCTGATCATCCATTTTCTGACAAGCTGATTTGCCGACACCCTTTTGTTTTTGCTGGAATGCTATTTTCTCTTGCCTTCATATTTTAGGGACCTTTAGGGGCCCCAGTGTATGTTTTCACCATTATGAGGTTTTGGGTTCGGATGGGTGAATATTTGACACTTTGTTCTGGATATCAGTTTTTGATAATGGCTTGAAGCTTGAGTGTATCAGAGTTGGTACTGATTGATACTGTGCTGCATGTAGCTTTTCTCTTTCTCCATGTCTGAGCTGGTATTTGTCATATTTAGGATTTTCTAATGGAAACCGATGGTCAAGTTTTTGACAAGAGAAGTAAGATTCACAAGAAGCCCACTCAAGATCTAATAAATACGGTAATACCCCATTTTTTAGGATTGTTTGTCAAAAAGAAAAACCAAGGGAATTCTTCAAACAAACAAACAAATGAAATTATCGTTTTTTTATTACTTCTATGGTAGTACATAATGCATCCCACAAAAAACAATATCATAAACTCCTTGTGAGAGAACAGTTTATGTCAGCCGCTATTCAATATTACCCTATTTCTACAATTCTACTTACCATTGCTCTTTATTGATTGTTATTTGTAAATGTATCTATTTATAAATATACATTAACCTATTATACAAACCTTGTTTGTCGACTTTAACAGAAAATAAGAACATGATCGTGGTCCTTGTGTGCTCTTAACGCCCTCGGTATTAAATTTTATTTGAAATGAGAAACCTTGCAGAATACCTGAAAATAGGCAAAAATCCAAATTCAAAAGAACAATTAAGTAAACAGATACCAGATCCGCACAAATCATAGACACAGGTTTTTTACAGTTTCATGCCAGGAGCGGGCAAAGTACAAGGCAGCAACAGATCCTAGTTATGCAACCAAATTTGACATACTAAACTCTCCATTGTAGCAAATTTTGTACAGAGAGATTTTTATGTTCAACATCAAGAAACCCAATAATCCAAATTATGTGAATGTATGGATTGAACAAGGCTATAGATTAGCAAAAATACATATGTGAGTACATGCACGATATTCGTGCTGCTTTATGCTATCTGCCACATGAGAAATTATGCTGGCACCCGCATTGTGCATCCACTCACTTGTCACCTAATTAATATAATAACTTAGCTTAAAGTAAAGTAAAACGAAATTTGAATGTTAAAGATAATAAGGCACTCAAAATAAACACATATTGAGTTGTTGACATTGAAGGGTATTTTGATCATTCAGTTGATATTATACTTACAGTGCACTTAATTTATGCAAGTAGAAATACTTCCAACCTCATTGCATTAGGTACTGTCAGGCACTCAGGCTCTATTGCAAAAAAATGGAACAAACAAAAGAAGGAAAAAATATTCAAGAGGCCAAGCGATGTAACTAACAGTAATGTCTGGAAAATTTTGTAATCTAGACAGCTAAGCAACTGATAGGAATTACTTATGTTAACAAAAACTCATTAGTCAAAAACATAAACAAAAAATAGAAAAATGACGCATGCATACATGGATGTTGTTATGAGCAAAGAAGGGCCATGGTGTAGCATGAAAGCTGACATCGACTTTTTTCCAGCTTACTCTCTGCAATCCCCTTATCATCTCCTCTAATACAATCATGAAGTGTTAGCTCATAAAATCTCAAAAGATATATTATAAACACCAAACAAACAAGAACAAAGAACCAAATCATGAAATTTGATATAAATTGGGGATTTCAATTTCAGTTACACTGAAACAGTCACAGTAAAATTTCATTATGCAAGTTGAGCTCAAACTTATTTGCAACTGAAATCCAGGGACACCATTGGTACAATTTTATTAACTCCAATGGTCAAGCCAAAGAAAAATGACAGAAATATCTTTTACTGTTCCAGTCTACTATACCCTTCAGGTACCAACTATATAGACTCAGCATCCCAGAAATAATAAATTTGCAGGGTTTGATTTTAGATTTTAGTTCACTTTAGTCTTAACCAAGGCAGCTCATTAGAGACGTGAAAAAAATCAGTCCTATCTCTTTCCACTCACCAAAAAGTTTGCGTTAACTTCACATCTGATAAAATATTGGGTTTAATTTTCCAAATCTCAAATACAAAATTCTTATTTTTCTTTCTATACCTTCCATTATGTGATGGTAATTATTGGTATTTTGAGTGATTGGTACATCCTGAGCAGCTTCCCTGGCTTATTGGTACATCAGATGATACTGCAGGGCAGTACTGAGTACTCAACACCCACCACATGTTTATATCCAGGGCTTATTGCTATTGATGCAATGATCCCTTCCAAGGACTCTGTGGAGGGCTGTCAAAAAATAATTGTTCATTTCATATGTACTCTTATAAAATTCATATAGCAAAAATTTGTAAGTGCAGATCTTTTATCCAAAGAATGCCTATACCTACTTTTTTCTTTTTCTTTTTCCTTACACATGCATTAACAACAAATGGATTATACTTGTGTATTTAAAACATAAAATAGTAATTTTTTGTTTAAGATTAATATTTTAAACATGTACAATTTATTTATATATGGGGTTATTTGTCAACTTCTCAAATGTTTCTTTTTTAGATTCATGAATGAGCTCCATCTCTCTTCTAATAGAAGAGGTACACCAGCCAACTATGTCTTGACCAAAACTTAAGAAAACAAAGTGCTAAAAGATGATTTAAACAGTTGAAACCTCTCATTATGCAAGAATTTATTTGGGATTAAAGGCTCTTTTTGTTATTGTATTAATATCTGAAACAATGTTTTCAATATGTAAAGGCCAATCGATGCACAGCATTTAACGAAAAAAGCACTAATATTGGGAAGGACACGGTCATATGAAACATTTGCATACACTGCTCAATTCTTAAAAGCAGCAAGAGAAGAACTGGAACTAGAGAAAAAAAAATCAATAAACTAACAGAACAAAGCAGTAATATCAAAATGAAAGAAAAAAGCGCATTGGGACACTTCATTGGTCTACTTAGGCTAATTTGTAAGGATTATCTAAACTTTTGATAAGGGATAATCTTCCCCCTTGCTAGCCAAAAAATGCAATACACCACCAAGATGGTGCTTTTATAATTGTAAAAGAGCTTCTCATCTGAAGTCTTTTTAATCTTCTTTTTCTAGTTCAGATTGTCAAAAGACAAAGATCTGTTAAGCAAAAATCAAAGTTATCCTACATGTATATATTATCTCCACAATCAGATGCCATGCACAAAAGGAGAAGCTGCTTGCTGGGTTTCCCATCTGTCAGAAACAGTTGCCAGCCAGTTCGACCAACAAATAGAGGAGCCAAAGGAGGCGCTAGTTTTTTCCAACATTTATACACCAACAGTTGCAATCACATATCTTGTGAACAAACCACAAAGAGAATGTGCAAGGAAAGATATTTTGTCAATCCAAAATTCTCTTCAACAATATCTTTTACCTGAAATACACAAAAATAAGAAGAAAATAATATATATTAGATACATCATTTAGTAATGTTCTTCAGTTATAACCTTACCCAACTCTCCCCAGAAATAAACATAAAATTTATTGTTATTTTCTAGATAAATTTATACTCCTTATTAAGCATGTATGTATCTTAATTCTATAACGGTTTAAATTTTTTGTTAAATTTTTAAAACTAATATCACTCATCAGATTGAGTTATTCATCAAATAATGTTACTATCTCCATGACCATTTGTATTGAATTTAAAATTTTCTCTCAATTTTGTTTGTTACACGAAATACTACATAATTTAAGAGTACAATTGCTCTATTTTGTTTTCTTTTTTCTTAAATTGTCATTAATTATGAATTTTAACTTTCCTTAAACGCTCAATGTTAACTTTCCTTTCAATTTACATTTATTTTGCATTAATTATATATTCATGATTGAAATTTATATTAATTACTAAATTATTTTTATTTTTATTTTCTTATTTTTCATATGAAGATATGAATTTTTATATTTTTAAAAAATATCACCGTAGCAACGCACGAACAAAATACTAGTAATGTTTTAAACAACCAGAATATTAAATTGTACTTAATTAACTATTTTTAATACCCTGAGGAAAAGTTTAACAGGGCTTCCTCCTTGTGTACCAAAAAGAACTAAAAGATAATTTGCACAATTAAAGAAATACATAAATTGATGTCGTAATTCAGCTGCTAATCGCCTTCCAGCAACATCTATCCCTTCAAATGTTTTGATAAAGCTATTTGAAGAGCTAACCGAGATAAACTAGCGATGGCGCGCAACACGCCATTCAAGACGAAAAACATTGAGGGTGTGTTCGGCGAATAGCGTAAGAATAGAAGAATTAAAAATAGCAGAATAGTGAAAAAATAATAATTTTTTTTGTTAGCGCGAGGATAGTAAAAAATGATGTTATTTTGGATGGTAAAAATATTATTTGGATTGTTTTTTGGGAATAATAATGAAGAGTGAGAACGACAGTTATTTCATCCTCACCACAGAATAGCAAAATAGTAACTATTATTTGGATTGTTCTCTTCATATATGATTTTATTTTGAACCTTTTTTAATTGAGTTAAGAAATCAAGTTCTAAAATGGTAAAATTAATCATTGCAAGTGATATCGATTTATTTTTTTAAGGTTTTTATTTATATATACAATAGATGATTCTCGCCTCTTTTATGGAAAAATATATATTCAAGTTATATAAAATTAATATCAAAAAATACATATTCGAGTTACATAAAAAATAATATAGGTTAGGATTAGGATTAAGAGGAGTCCTGTGTTTTT
The DNA here is from genome assembly GCA_037127355.1 of Schoenoplectus tabernaemontani. Lineage (NCBI taxonomy): Eukaryota > Viridiplantae > Streptophyta > Magnoliopsida > Poales > Cyperaceae > Schoenoplectus > Schoenoplectus tabernaemontani. Next base: position 24,771,811 of record CM073756.1, read on the forward strand.
TTTTTCTAAAAAAAAAAAGGTATGGTGGAATCGGACTACAAATATTCAAGAGTTAAAAGAACAAAAACTTGTTAGTGTCACTATCAAGCAATATGGTCAATTCAAGACATCATTTTACGATGCAGGTAACAAAAAACTGTAGTTGTTTTCTTTATTTTACTTCATCAACGGTCGTAACTATTTCTAATTTTTCACAAGTTTTGTCCCATATGACTTCTCTACAACTGTACAAATTTTATAAACCGTTCTAAGCAACATTGATTGGTTAATTTGAATTACAAATTCCACATCAGTTGTAACATCTCATGGATAGAACAAGTAGACAGGGACTCGTACACAGTTAGCCACTAACACAAATAAACCTGTCTAATATCCACTTAACCATAAGTGCAGTAAAGTCCAAAACATCAAACATATACTAATACTGGATCAGGATTAGAAACAATAAATGAGCTGGTTTTGAAGTTCAGGTTCACTGTTTCCTCCTTTTCCTCCTCGTTTTATTCTCTCTTTTCCCTTTTGATACAATACTGGTAGGTGAGGTTCGCTCTGTGAGCTAGTGCTTTATCAGCTATTAAAATAAAAGGTGATGTGCTCCAATAGTTACCTATCTTTTTCCAAACAGGAAGGGGATAGTGGCCACTGATTAGATAAATTTCAGTCCCAAATTGACTCAAAGGCAAAAAGAAAAAGAAGTTAGATTAAATGTTGTTGTACAATGTACTATTGTGGTGCGGCCCATCTATCTAGTTAGGTAGATCTGATTCACATGTTTTTTAAATTCATGCTGATAAAGGGGTAGAGATTGGAGGTTGGAGAGAAGACACAAAATCATTTCTTAATCAATTGTTTGACAAATGCTTCTTTTCCGTGACTAGGAATGGATTAGATGGGTCCACTGTCTGAGGAATCTATATCCTCTACTGCGTTGTATCGTGTAACGTAGTACGTAAATCGATAAATTTCTCACGTGATTTAAGTCGGCATAGATCTTAAAGTGATCTAACGGTTCACGTGCTATGATGTACGGTATTGTGTAGCAGAGAGATTAGGATCCACTATCTAAGTAATTTGGAAAACAAGTGGTTCAAATAATTACAATTATTAGATTAACCTATTAATTAAGTATTTCTTTTTTATATCCGTTTTCAAATGTACATTAATTTATTTCGACCAAAATATTAGAATGAACACTTGTTTTATTATGTTATGTACTTACTTCAACTAAAATAACTACGAGTAAAAAGCATTGCTAACAGCTTTCATGAGTGGGGATTGGATGACAATGAGTTATTTTGATAATCATGACAATGAACTTCTAAATAATACAAAAAGAAATTTAAAAATAGAAAAAAAATTATAGATGTGTTTATTTACTTATAGATTGATAGTTTTTCAAATTTAATATAATTTTATTATCATTTGATAGTCCATCAAAAACTGCTAAATTGAAACCGCTGTAAATTATAAAAATTATAATGGTGACTATCAAATGATAATGAAATTATATAAAATTTAAAATGCTATCAATCTATAAACAAAATACACACCCATAAACTTTTTTTATTTTTAATTTTTTATATATTTATTTAGAAGTCCATTGTGAACCGATCCTCCACCCTGTTTATAATTAGCTTTAATTTTCAAACTCATTATATCGCTTCGTTCTTTTTTATGTTTCTTTCAAAGGACTTTGATGCTTTTGACTTTGCCATGGATTTTGAAGATATGGATGTGAACTTTTTACGGTCTATACATTTATAAACGCTGTGTGTGGATCCAGCGCTCCAACAACTACAAAATTAAGCAAGTTGTTATTTGGTAACAAAATATATAACAACGTACTCAACATACAAGTTTTCTGTGAAGTGTTAGATCACAGAAGAACATTGATCTCCTTTTCCATATCTAATTTGTTCTCCCAGTACCAGATTCTTTTTTCTTTTCTTTTTTCCTTCTTCTTTATGGAACCCAAATTTTATGACCGTAAATGAGCCGAGTTAAGCTGAATCAAGTCAATTTTGAGATCAACTAGTTAATTTAATGAGCCAAAAAAATAATTTGATATTAAGTCATTAAATTAATGAGCGAGCCAAACTAGCTTATTTATAACGTTTAATAATTAATAATATATTATATAAATATCTTAAATACTAAATTTTCAAAAAAAATTTAACAAGGATCAATGATAAAGAATTTTATATATATCTCATATAATAATTTTATATACATTGAATTATAGCTTATATAATATATTAAAAATTCAAAAAAAATTAACGAACTTAGCGAGCAGAGTCAAATTAATTCATACTCAGCTCATTAATTTAATGAGATTGAAGATCAAACCAAATTCAAACTAATTCAGAACGAATCATGAACAATCCAACTACTAGTTTTTTACGGCCCTATTCTCTGCTATCCATCACTACAAATTGGGGGGCAAAATCTGCTCAAGGGCAACTCTCGCATTAATTAAAGGAATCGAATTTGCGGTCCACATGTGTGGATGGTAAAATTCTGCTAACAGATTAGTTGGATCAATTATTATTCAACAAATGATGAGTTAGATTGATAATTGTTCAATAAATATACTCCGTATCTAAACTAATAAGTATTATTTTGTATTATGCAATGATTGGTCTAACTCATCATCGGTTGAACAATAATTAGTCTTAAATCTTAATTAGATGCTTCTGACACTTGTGAGACTAAGGCAGTGAAAGCGTGGAGCACTGTGAGTTCTGAAACTGCTCCATCTCTCCTCCCTGACCTTTGACAGTACTGTAACTGTGTAAGAAAAAGAGAATTCATGAAAGAGGGGCAACAGAGAAACCATGCTTTCCTTTTTCTAGCATGGAGAAGAACACCTATCTGGATTCTGCGCATCCATCGCTATGGCATCGAGTGATTGTCATGCCTGTCGCTTTTGTTATTAATTAATTTATTATTATGTGTTCATTTTTTTTCTTCTACCTTTGCTTTTCTCCGACTGGTAAATATCACTGGCTCAGTGGCTCTCAAGTCATGTTGGTTAATCCACCGACTGTAATTAATTAAGAAGATAAAGAATACGTGGAAATAAGTAATTATTGCCTGCGCTTTGATTTAAAAAGGTAATTTTTTTGGCTGAACATACTTGGTACTATTCAAGTTTTAATATTTTATTTAGTAAAAAAAGTGTCAACAAATTAATTAATTTATATTTAAAATTGATTGCATGGAAGAACTTTGGAATACATTCTCCACGTGTTTTAACTTGTACAAGTAAAGTTTTTAGAAATATAAAATTATAATTATATCATGCAATAATAACTATAGAAAATTTTATAGAGCTCGTTCTTTTATATACAAAAGTCTTTCTCTGTCTCCCTACTTAAATATAGGATAATATATCATATACAAATTAGTTGCAATATATAATATCAGTATTATTTAAAGATTGACCAAAATATCATAAAAATGGTGCATTTAGATATTAGTAAGCATTATTAATTTTAGTGGATATTTGACGAATTGTTGGAGGGTGATTAGAAAAGACACGTATAAAATTGGAAGAGTGAGCGATAGGATAATTAATTAATTGTTCAGAGAACGATTTAAAAATACTACTTAAATTACTTATGTTAGTTTATTTAAATTTTTTATTATTTATAGACTCATTTTAACACATAAAATCAGCAAAATTGATAAAGTTATTTTAAAGAGAATATCAGTTTCATGTCACTCCAAAATTTTAAAATTAACAAAATGTCACCCCAAACTTTTAGCTCACTTTAATACCACTTTAAAATCAATTTACTTAGCTATTTGTCACAAATATATAATTGTTATAGTATTTTAATTAAAAAATAACTGTATTATACATAATTTTTAATATTTTCATTTTACCCCTCCCATTCCCTTTCTAAGATTTAGATCTTTTTTTTTCTCCTTCGATATCCCCTTTCGTTCTCCTTCGCCCATGACCTCTGACGTACCAGTGGTGCCTGCATGTGCTGGTAGCATCCCTGAAATCATCTCACCTTACTAGAATGGTACAACTAGCTTTCTCTTCACCCTTAGTGACTTTAACGACTGCATCAGAGTAACTGCTGGTACTAATACCTGATACATCGGTACCAAATGAAACTTGAACATCTTTAACACTTCAAAATGATGATAAATGAAGCTTAAATCAACTGAATTGGTTGAGAAATGAGTAAGAGTCATAAATCGGGATCAAATTAAGAACAGAACGAAAGGAAACACTTAATAATAGTGTGTAATTTTTTATGTCATTTTGAATGATATTGTCTATCGATTTATATTATAATCATTATACTTTTTAGCCTTTTATCATATAGTGGCGTTGAATGATTAACATAGATATATTAAAATAATATTTTATTTCATTTGAAGTAGCATTTTAAGAGATAAAATCATTAAAATATACAAAGTCATTTTAAATATTATATTCTATGAGTTTATATTATAATTTTTACATGCTCAAACATTTAGAAAACAAATTGCATAGAAAGATTAATAAAAATGCATTTAAAATCATACTTCTTTCATTAGTTTATTTTAATTTTGTATCATTTATCCCTCATTTCAACATATAAAATTATCAAAATATATTAAATCATTTTGAATGGTGTCCCCTATTGGTTTATATTATAATTATTGTGTTCTCGAGCCATATCACACGAATGACGTTGAAAGATTAACACAAAAGCATTAAAATATTATTTTAGTTTATTTGAGTTTTATATCACTTGAAGTATCATTTCAACACATAAAATCATCAAAGTATACAAAGTTATTTTAAATATTATATTCATTAGTTTATATTATAATCTTTGCTTGTTCGAATCATTAAGACATAAATTATGCACAAAATAAATTCAAATGTATTAAAAATTATACTTTTTTGTTAGTTTATTTATTTTAGCAGATAAAATCACCAAAATATAGAAATTTATTTGAATGATGTACTCTATTCATTTATTATAATCATTATATTTTTAAACCTTTATCAACGTTGAAAGATTAACACAAATGCATAAAAATAATATTTTAAGTTGATTCGAGTTTTTTATCATTTGAAGCCTCATTTTAGCAAATAAAATCTCTAAAATACACAAATATATTTTGAATGACATTTGCTATGATTTTATTCAAATTTTCTACCATTTTATAGCTTCATTGCAATACATAAAAATACAAAAATATGCAAAGTCATTTTGAAGGATGAACATTATTTGTTAATATTATAATCACTGTGTTCTTAAAACTTTATGACACAGATGACGTTGAAAGATTAAAATAAATACATAAGAAATGTATTGTGAGTTTATTCAAGTTTTATAATATTTTAATCCTCATTTCAACACATAAACTCATCAAAATACATGTAGATGTTTAATGTTTTGAATATTGTCTCTATGGATTTATATTATAATCACTACGTGTTCGAGCCGTTAGGACAAAATTGTGCATAAACATGAATACAAATGAAGTAGAAACTGTATTTTTTTGGTTAGTTTATTTGAGTTTTGTATCATTTATAACCTCATTGTAAAATATAAAATTACCAAAATAAACAAAGTCATTTTGAATGATATCCCTATTATGTTATATTATAATTATTGTGTTATAAGCCTTTTATCTTACAAATGACATTAAAAGTTCAATAGAAATGTATTAAAATAATATTTAATTATTCAACTTTTATATCACGTGAAGCATCATTCCAACACCTAAAGTCAACAAAATACACAATGTTATTTTAAATATTATATTCTATGAGTTTATATTATAATCTTTATGTGCTCAATCCATTAGGACACATAAAGTCACCAAAATATAAAAGTTATTTAAATGTTGTATACTATGTGGTTTAAATTATAATTTTTGCATGTTCGAGTTGTTAGGGCACAATGATGTCATTTTTTGTTTATATTTAAATTATTATGTTATCTAAATTTTATGATATGGATGACATTGAAAGATTAACACAAATACATAAAATTAATATTTTAATTTTATTACAACACATAAAATCATAAAAATGCACAAACATATTTTGAATATTGTCTCACAAAGATGAATGTAAATTCATTAAAAATTGTACTTTTGCTATAAGTTTATTAGAAATTTTTATCATTTGTAGCCTCATTTAAACGTATAAAATCATCAAAATACAAAGTCATTTTGAAGTCTTTATCACATGAATAACGTTGAAAGATTAACATTGTTGCATTAAAATTATATTTTAGTTTATTCAAATTTTATATTATTTAAAATATCATTTCAACACATAAAAGTCACCAAAATATAAAAAGTTATTTTAAATTTTATATTCTATAAGTTTATATTATAATCTTTGCATGCTTGAGCAATTAGAACGCGAATCATGCACAAAGATAAATATAAAATATATTAAAAACTATACATTTTCTATTAGTTTATTAAAATTTTCTATCATTTGTAGATTAATTTTAACACATAAAATCATGAAATGTACATATTTATTTTGAATGATATCCCTATTAATTTATATAAGATAATCATTGTATTCTTGGAACTTTATGACCGAAATGACATTGGAAGATTGACACAAATGTATAAAAAATATTTTTGAATTTATTCGAGTTTTTATTTTATTTGAAGCCTTATTTCAACACATCAAATCACCAAAATACATAAAGATATTGTATTTACATAATAGATGTATTTTCAAACTTTTATGACATTGATGACATTGAAAGATTAACACAAATACATAAAAATAGTATTATTAGTTGATTTGAGATTTTTTTTCTCTTTTGAAACCTCAATTTGAAACATAAAATTATCAAAATATATAAATATATTTTGAATGATGTTTGCGATAGATTTATATTATAATCACTGTGTGTGGGAGCCATTATGATATGAAGCGCACACAAAGATTAATATAATGCATCAAAAAATATATTTTTTATGTTAGTTTATTCGAGTTTTGTATCATTGTAGTCTCATTTCAATACATAAAATCACTAAATGTACAAAAACATTTTGAATGATTCCCTATTCATTTATGTTACAATCCTTGTGTTCTCAAACCTTTTTCGCATGAATGGTATTGAAAGATTAACATAAATATATTAAAATAATATTTTAGTTTATTCGAGTTTTATATCACTTAAAGCATCATTTCAACATATAAAATCACAACAATATAAAAATTTGTTTTAAATATTTTATTCTATGGCTTTATATTAATTATTGTGTGCTCTAGCGGCTAGGACACAAATTACGAACAAAATAAATATAAATGCATTAAAAAATATATTTCTTCTATTAGTTTGTTTAAATTTTTAATCATTTGTAGCCTCATTTCAACACATAAAATCATCAAAATGCACAATATTATTTTAAATGATGTCCCATTTTATTTATATTATAATTATTATTTTCTCAAAGCTTTATGATAATTAACATAAATATAAAAAAAAGTATTTAGGGCTTATTCGAGTTCTGTACAATTTGAAATCTCATTTCAACACATAAAAATCACGCATTAAGAATATTCTCAATGATGTATTTTGTGGGTTTATATTATAATCATTATGTGTCCGAACCGTTATGATTCGAATTATGCAGAAAGATAAATATAAATGCATTAAAATGATATTTCTTTCATTTATTTGAGTTTTATATCATTTGTAGTCTCATTTCAACACATGAAATTATCAAAATACATAAAGTCATTTTGAATGATGTTTTCTATTATTTTATATTATAATCATTATATTCTCAAGCCTTTATCATACAAATGACATTCAATGATTAATACAAAATTATTAAAATAATATTTCACACATAAAATCATCAAAATTTAAAACTATGGGTTACTCGAGCCGTTAGAACACTTATAATAATTATCGCTTGTTCGAACCATTATGATATGGTTGTGAATAAATATGAACATAAATACATTAAAAATGTTACTTCATTTGTTAGTTTATTAGTGTTTTGTATCATTTATATCCTCATTTTTAACATAGAAAATCATCAAAATATTCAAAGTATTTTTGAATAGTATCTTTTATGAATTTATATTATAATGATTTTGTACTCGAGTAATTGTGATATGAATTGCTTACAAAAATGAATATAAATATATTAAAAGTAGCATTTTTTAGTAACAATAAAAAGTAAAGTGAAAACAAAAAGGGCATTATTATTTTAAGAATAAAAGGTTAGTTTATTCTAACAGTACTCATTTCAATTACAAATTTATACCATAGTAGCATATTCCCGGAACAATACCGTTAATCAGAATAATCCCTCATCAAATGGTCCGCTTTTACTGCTTTCCTTCAAATTTGTGGTACTTTGACATGGAATTTTATTAGAGAAGGGATCTAATTTTGGTGCCACATCGGTACCATTAAAATTAAATATCAAATAACTATTATTTAAATTCTTAAATAACAAAACTAATTGAAGGAATATTTTGTAAATATCATCTTATATATGTATACAAAAAATTATATCATTTCGATATTATTTATATAGGCATCAAGCGTTAATAAAATCAACGGACCAAATTTTACAATTTAGACACGTTACTTGATGGCTATACAAATAAAGTTAAAAAAATTTTGATTTTTCATATACATACAATTGAGATGATATAGAATACATCTAACGGTTCACATTTTTAAATTTATACATAAATAAATAAATATATACCATGGACATAAAAAAAAATGATAATAGAATCCCTTCTCATTTTATTATTGCATTGAATTAGATTCCTGGAAAGAACTTCTCCTGTTCTCCAGTGCTGTCGACTGGAGGTGTGGCATACGATACAGTTCACCTAGCCTATATGGCTATATATCCTTTGGTCCTGGATAAGGTAATAAATTGATTGGGTTTAGATGTACCGTACAAGACAAATAGACAATCAATCTTTCGCTTCTGGATAAGGACGTGATGAGATATCATATCTATAGATTGGTTCGGGCTTAGGAGTGCTGCTTCGAATCTCCACAGCTGAGACTTTGAAAAAGGAGATTTATATATATGGCATAATGGACTAACTATCATTGGAATATATATTATCTATATATATCAATCTTCAGTGTAGACTGTAGTCTATTAATTATTCTGTGCTTATTATTGCTCTGTTTTACTTTAAATCACCATTTTCACTTTTGATGGCACACATCCACGTGTCATCGCACCATAATAATGGTTTAAACTTTTTTCCGGAATCACTTTTTTTTTTTACTATAGCAATCTTCTTTTCATATTTTGAGTGATGAGTGATAGTCACCGATCACGTTGCAAATAGTGTTGCTTCTTAATTGCATATTTCAAATATCTATACTATTATATAAGTTAGTTAAGAATTAGATAAATTTATTTTTTATTATTTTCTTTAAATTTTTATATCCCAAAATATCTCTCATGTAATGATTTATATTAATTTTAACTAATTAGACGAACAAGATGGCGTCAATTATTTTATATTCTTCTTCATTTCTTTGTCATATAGGAGGAAGATAATTAAAAGTTGAGAGAAATCATTCGAGATTATATCTGATATAGCATCTATAATTGATCTTTCTATATTAAAATAATATACATATTATTATGTGGTATTTTTATATTTAAATAAAAAAAATGGTTGGTTTCATTTCCTCTCTCAAAAATTGACCATATCGTGGGAATAGAAAATTTTAATTTATAATATATTAGGCCTATCACTATTGGCTAGAGAACGGATGAATATCCATGCCGGCTTTCTAGTTATAATAAAATCTAAATATTATGTGCACTGCTAGTATCCACCACAAACTTTGATACAAATGGGGACAAGAATGGTGATAGGTGAGGAGCCATTTTCTCTCTGAAGCCTCTAGTACTAGTATCCACCACAAACTTTGATACAAATGACACGGAAAGTGTGTTATACAATTCAAAACAAAAATTATGGATACATGGCATCGGCATTAATTATTTAGAGGCAAAATGTTATATACAATTCAGGAATTGACAACAGAAAATATGGAACGCATTAAAACATGCACGTTTTTCCCTTATTAAGCATCCATTTAACTCATATATTATCTCTTATATATTTTCTGTGAAATTTGAACATACATTTCTGTATAGAGAATAGAGAAGCACGACAAATCATCTTATATACTTATGATTTATGATTTATCAGCCGATGAGCATCTCCTTAATCTACTGAAAAAATAAATTTCTTCTTAATATAATAAAAATAAAAATTTATATTAATTCTGATGTCCTTTCTTTTAGCCCGATATATCCTACCGATTATTCTTAATGTCGCCCATAAAAATATTGTTTTTGTCTTTCGTGCACATGGTAACACAAAGCGATCAAACTTACCGTATTATGTAGACACGTGTAACATAGAACATATATCGTGTAGCAATAATTTTTTTTCAACAAATGAATTAAGAACGACACTTCAACCTGGTCGGATGCAATGTAGTCCGGGAGGGGGCAGCTGTCAGGGGTGAATGTAATGTAGATCAGGGTGGCAGCTGTTATTTCGGAAATTTTTTTTTGCCCTTCCTAAATTATTTGATTATGTTTATTGATTTTTTTTAATATTGTGCATAATGAAATAATTATACAAAGATTTTAAAATGTGAAGTTTCGTAGAGAAAAATTTTCATCATCAACTTGATTATTTATCACTTTGAGTTTTATTTTGTTGTTATTTTTAATATGTAAAATGATATTATTTTGATATTTTTTATTATATAAAAATATATATTAAATTATTATTATTATTTAAAATCTGATTAGTTAATGGATTTGAACCCGATAAACTATTACAATCCGATAATTACCTCCCTAATTTTGAAAAATAGTGCTTTTAGGTAATACTTTCAATAATTTGTCCCCTCCCAGAAATTTTTTTGTCCTCCATGGAATGTTTGATTACGTTTATTAAGAAAAATATTTAATATCGTGCATAATGAAATAATTATACAAAAATTTCAAAATATGAAGTTCCATAGAGAAAACTTTCATCATCAATTTGATTATTTATCACTTTGAGTTTTATTTTATTGTTATTCTTAATATATAAAAGATATTATTTTGATGGTTTTTAATTAGATAAGAATATATATTAAATTATTATTATTTTTATCTAAAATCCGATTAGTTAATGATTTGAACCCAATAAACTATTATAATCCAATAATTGCTCCCTCTGATAAAAATCCTTTATCCACCCTTGCACTTCTAACACATTATGTGTCAACATTGTGCTTGCATGTATTTCCAAATGTTTTAATTATTTTTATTTAAAATATTGGATTAATAACATTGAAAGTTCGAAATTCGAAAATAATATAAAAACTTAGAAAGAAATATCAAAGTATCAACAACATATATACTCAGATTTACACATGTTTTTCATGGCACGTGCAAGCATATAATTTGTGTCGTACCGTATTCACATACAACATATTTTTGTTAATACACTAGCATACGGTTCTTAAAACATGCATATTAATTTTTTTTGAAAGTTAATAAGACTTTCATAAATATTAATATATATTATCTTTTATATGCAACTCGTTGGAATTGAATCCGTGCCACCCTGAAGAAATTCAGAAAGACATGAGCCAGCGGTTCACGAGTCCTGTTCCTGAAGAAATTCAGATCATTCGAGATCTATCTTGACGTGAGCCAGCGGTTCACAGTTCACAGTCATGTTAATGTTGCAAATTTTTTTGTTGAAAATACATTATTGTATAGGGGATAATATATAAAACTAAAAAAATCTATATCTACGATGTCAGTATTACGTTGAAAAATATCCGTATCAAAGTGGATAATTAAAATTCACTATTTCCAGATTCTGACAACCGGACAAGATAAATAACATAAAATGTTCTGTTAGAAGGAGATTTTACAAATATATACGAAGCAGTACACGTGTCTGTTTTCTTAGCCACAATTTTGGGAGTGCCGCCAGCGCCACTGGAAACGGTGAAGATATGAACGTGGCGCATTCGGAACAGCGTAGAAGTCCGTAAAATTAAAAAGTGTATATATGCTACAAATCCACTAAAGCAGATGACGCTCATATCCCCAGGCAATCACCTTAGCTCCTCTCACCACGTCATGTGCATAAAACAAAGATTTTCTAAGGCACTACTGCAGCTGAATATTCTGTTGTTCTCTTGAAATGAAATGGAATGAAAGATAGCTTTTCTAAGAGATTTTTTGTTATAAATTTTCTATAAGATATATAATAAAATATTGTACTAGAAGAAATAACTAAAATAAGAAAGAAAAAGGATTTTCTAATCACGAATAGCAAAGATTCTTTTAAGAATTTTTGATCATTTTCCGTCCATTTATTTTTACAAGATATTTTGTATTTTTTGGAAGTAAGACATTCATTCAGTCTACTTCTGGTAAAATCGAGGAACCGAAAGTATTATTTTATTATCATTGAAAATCATATTGAATCGAGTATATATTTTTAATATTTAAATTATGAAAGCATATATGAGTCTGCTCATAGATTTGAGGAAGAAGAGAAAACAAGAGGAACAATTAAGAAAAAAGTTGAAATAATTACATCAAAATAGAATATTATGTTTTTTTTAGAAAATAAATAGAGGGATATATCCTCATATTTTCCTCCATTTACTTCCATTCATCTTTATAAATTAGAAGTGTAAGCGGATCGGTTTGGTCGGATTTCTCATAAAATTGCCAATTCAAATTATTATAGCCGGGCTATATTAATTTTAATCTATAACTAACTAATTAAAAATAAAAATCATTCAATATAGATTTCAACTTAGACAGTCATGTTTTATGGATTTATTGGATTTCTTTCTAAAAAAATTATTGTGTAAAAAATATGTAAAACTAAATTATAATGAAAAATACAACACAACAATCAAAATATACTCACTAAAAATAAAAATATATTTCAACTAAAATATTATTTCTGTAATGATATTATTGTTAGAGTTAGAAAGAAGAAAATTAGTTGAAATTAGAATATAATATATAACGATTGAGTTAGATTTTACTCAATATATTTTTATAAAATTCATAATCAAATTATAAATATAAATGGAATATGAAAATTCATCCTCCCTTTTACGGCTCCTTCCCCTTTCTCATCTACTCCAATAAAAACACAATGAAGTATAAAAAATACCATCCACTAATTTCAATATATTATAATATTAAATTCTATATCAACTTTTTGTCTTCGCTGATAAAAAATTTAAATTATAATATGTGATTCTATATTATAATATTAAATTTTATATCAACTTTTGTCTTCACTGATAAAAAGCTTTTAAACATAACATATATAGGGTATCATGAGCTAAAAAATATTATTTTTTTAAATAAACCAAGACTTCGATATCAATGCACTTAAAAGAGAATAAATAGTCATTAATTAAGATAGTTATAGTTAACAAGGAATCCACTTTTTTCCAGACTCTTCCCTTCCATAAAAAGAATTAATTATTAAATTTTAAGTAACGTCGCACGTAAACACACAGGGGTGTGTAACGGAAAACCCGAACCACCTCTCTCATCTACTTCCCAAACCTTCAACCAAACCCCTTGCACAGATAGAAGGATACAATCGCCATCTCCTCCCCTCCCCCATTCCTGCACTCCTCTCCCTTGCTCTCCTCCAGCGAAACTGAGATTCCGAAAATGCCCTCGGAAAATGCTAAAATTCCAACCGAGACCCACCTCTACGATCTCCCCGAGGCGCTCCTTCTCCAAATCTTCTTCTTCATCGAGCCCACCCGGGCCCGCAACTCAGCCTCTCTGGTGTGCCGCCGGTGGAGGGATCTGGAGCGAAGAACCCGCTTGTCTCTCTCGCTTAGAGGCAACCCCTTTACAATCCCCTATCCTCCCTCCCCCTTCCCTCGCTTTCCCTCCCTCTCCTCTCTCGACCTCTCCAATCTCTCCCCCTGGGGCCGCGCGCTCTCTAACACACCTCTCCTCGTGGGCCCCACGTTGCCCGACAAGTTCCCAGGTGTCACGTCGTTGACACTCTACTCCCGCGATCCCATAGCTCTCATTTTCCTCACTCGCCATTGGCCCAGGTTGAAACGGGTTAAGCTGGTCCGATGGCACAACCGCCCGAACGAGCCTGGATTCTCGGTTGGATCCGATCTTGAGCCGTTGTTTGAGAATTGCCAGGAAATTGAAGAGATTGACTTGAACGACTTCTATTGCTGGACTGAGGATGTGACTGAAGCGGTTAGAAGCTATCCACTGGTTGCTAGAGGGTTAACGGCTTTGAATCTAATGCTCGCCAATGCCACTGATGGGTTTCGGGCCTCTGAGCTCGTCAGCATATCAGAAGTGTGCTCCAATCTACAACGCCTTGTTGCTCCTTGTGTTTTCAATCCAAGGTTCAGTTGCTTTCCCAATTTTGTTAGCTTTTTAAGGAGCTTTTTTTGCTTGTTTGGGGAAAATTTACGTTTGGGGGTCCCCTCGTTTCAACTTTTTAAGGAAAACTTTATGTGGAATTGGTTTTGGGTTGTTAGGCCTTTTGGTGCATCACAACTTGAGTTCACTATTTTGGACAGTGCCTATAAAAAGAAAAAGTTTCATATTTTTAAAGTGATGACCTCTTTGATGTTAAATTCAAATTTGCAAAAAGTTGGGACAACACTATGAAATCAATACAATTGCAATCTAAAAATCTGAATCAACAGTTAAAGAATGAAAAGAAAAGTGTTACATCATTTAATGCACCTTACTTGGTACCAGTATCCATTATTGAAAACCTTAGTTTCACTTCCTTTTCCACAATTATGCAACTCAGATACATGGATTTTGTCAGTGATGCAACACTTCTCAAAGTTGCTACCAATTGCCCCAATCTGACAACTCTTCACCTAGTGGACCCCACTCCTACCACTCTGAACAATAACCCAGGAGCTGTTAATAATCTCCAAGAAAATAACCTCTCAGCCATAACCCCAGCTGGCCTCGAGAAACTTTTCTCTTCACTCCCTTTTTTGACTGATTTCTCTCTCGACCTATCTCACCCCATTGTCGAAGCTGGGCCTGTGTTGGAAACCCTGGGCCAGCGTCGTGCTGGTCCTCTTTTCAAAAACCTAAAGCTGGGTTATTTTGAAGGGGTTTGTAAAGGTAAATGGCTCCACTTGGATGGCATCGCTGTATGTGGCGGGCTGGAGTCCTTGTGCCTAAAAAACTGTGCTGATTTGTCAGATGCTAGCCTGGCTGTAATCGCCCGTGGTTGTACCAGACTATCAAGATTCGAACTAATTGGGTGTGATTTGGTGACCGAATTGGGATTCCAGAAATTGGCTTTTGGGCTGAGACAAACTTTGAAGGATCTTAGTGTATCGCGGTGTCCTCTTATTTCTGCATCGGCATTGGTCAATGCACTGAAGCCTGTAAGAGGTCATCTTGAGAGGTTGCACATGGACTGTGTATGGACCCGGCCTGAGGCAGAGAAGCAGGTTCATGAAGGACAGTTGGACGTGGCAGAGCATGATCCATTGGATGATATCAATGATCTGAATGGTCTGTGCGAGCGGCAGAGTAAAAGGTGCAGGTACAAGTATGAAGAGGATCTTTTGGGTTTTGGTGCTGCTGGTACAGTTAATGGAGGGTGCTCTCAATGGTAACTTCCCTACAATTTTTTTTTTTGTAATTTTTATTTCAATTATTATCAGGTAATGTAGACACATAAGGTTGAAACTTCAAATGTTGTGGTGCTAAAACCTCTGGTCCACTACACAGGAACTATGAGAGCTGGGACAATCTGCGTGAACTATCCCTTTGGCTGCCAGCTGGAGATTTCCTGTTCCCTCTACTGGAAACCGGTCTTGACGACTGCCCAAATCTGAGTTCGATCACGATCAAGGTAGAGGGCAACTGCCGTGCTAAGCCAGATGCACTGGCTTTTGGCCTGAGCATCCTCTCACAATTCCCAGAGCTCTCCAAGATGAAGCTTGACTTAGGTGAGGCCATTGGTTATGCCTTCACTGCCCCGTGCGGCCTGATGGACCTCTCTCTTTGGGAGAGATTCTATTTGCATGGGATTGGGGATCTTTTATCTTTGCAAGAGCTCGACTACTGGCCCCCACAAGACAGAGTGGTCAACCAGAGAACCCTCGCTCTGCCAGCTGCAGGGTTGATCCAGGGTTGTTTCAATTTGAGAAGATTGTTTATACATGGCACCGCGAATGAGCATTTTATGAGGTTTTTCTTGCAAATGCCAAATTTAAGGGATGTGCAGTTGCAGGAGGATTATTATCCTGCGCCTGAGAATGATATGAGCACTGAGATGCGGGATGAATCATGTGGAAGGTTTGAGCTCGCACTCAATAGTAGGCAGGTGGATGATTAGTTTTCTCCTTGAGATTTTTGTGGTGGATCATTTGCGAGAGGTGGGGGTTCCGATGTAGTAGGTGCATTTTCATACGGCTCTTAGGTAGTAAAGTGTTTATGTTGAGCTTCAAGGGGTACAAAATCACAGCTAGTAGGTGCGCCGGAGGTTTTTGGTCGGGCGAGTTGTAGTTTGCAGTTGCGGGAACTGGAGTTGCAGCAAGTGGTTGAGCTGAGTTCTTTTGTGTATTTATGCACTGCTGCTGTGGCGGTGTGTATAAAGTGGTAATAGAAGAGAATAAGAAGGATATGTGTTTTCTTCTTATGAATTTTGAAATAAAGTTAATTTTAGAACTTGGTGCTGAGAGGCGCGTGCGCGCATGTATGTGATGATAGTAGTACAAGAAATGTGAGGTATTATAGTAGTTTAGTCTTGCAGGAATAATATAAATGAGATCTCCTCAAGTTGGAAGAAGTGGGAGATTTATATGAAAAGTTAGGATGTTATCTTATCACTTCAGTAACTAAGCCAGAGTATTATTACCTTTTACTTTAAGGTTTTCAATGTTTTCTGTGGTGTTTGGTAGTTCAATATGCAGTTCAATCAACTTATGTGTACTCAAATTTCGATTAATCACTGATTTCAATCAATCAATCACTGAATCACTGAGCTTGTGATATTGTGCCAGTTTACATTACATTACATCCAGAAGATGCGCGCAAATTCCACTTGAGACCTTTTAAGACTTGTTGTTTGCTGTGGATAAGAATAATTATCTGCTTTACTCTAAAAAAAGAATAATTATCTTCGTACAATATGATAAATTAATTTTCCACGTGTTGGATATGTGTATCAATTGTAAAAAGGGAAAAAAAAATAAAAAGAAGTGCTTTGAAGTCACTTTTCAACAGTCACCATTATCTTGAAGTATACAAAGAAGTCATTATGAGTGCCCACAAAAAGCAAACTTGAGCAATGGCATTTGGATAACATCTCCTTTTTTTGTAGTACAGTAGATTATTAATAATTAATAACTGGATAAAACACAAGAAAGCAACACCTCATCCTAATTGCCGAAAGCCAGCAATAGTTGCCCAACAAAAAATAAAACATAAGATATCTGATAATTATATAGCCTAGTTGACATCGTGCTCTCTTGTTAACGACTGTTCATACTTCCTACGCGTCAAAAGAGTTGGAATCTGAACAGTAGAAAAGTTGCGCTTTGTACCGGGCTTATTATAAAAAGAGCGGGATCCATTGACAATGGGTTATTTTGATAATTTTCATAATAGGCCTCTAAATAAATAAAAAAAAAATTTTAAAAATGAAAAAATTATAAATGTATTCTTATATTTTTAAATTGATGATTATTTAAATTTTATGTAATTTCATTATCGTTTAATAATCTATCAAAGATCGTTAATTTAAAACCGTTGTAAATTATATGAAAAATTGATAGTCTTTGATAGACTATCAAACAATAATGAAATTACATAAAATTTGAATGATCATCAATCTAAATGTAGAAGAACACATCTATAATTTTATTTCCATTTTTAAAAATTTTTTGTATTTATTTAGATATTCATTATCATAGTTGTCAAAATAATTCATTGTCAACCGATTCCTTCTCATTATAAAATTAGTCGCAGTTTAGTCCATGAAAGGAAAAAGAAAGAAAATGCAAAAGAGGTTTACAAATAAAGCGCGTACGCAGTTCTTAGCCTTATCTTAGGGTTTCATAATTTGATTGTCATCCTATTTTGATGGTTTAATATAGCCCCATTAAACACAGTGAATAATACCTTTAGTTAACACTGCCTTAGAGGAAAAAAAAGAGAGACAATAATAAGAGCAAGGGAAAACAAAATTTTTGTCTTCATGCGAAACGATTAACAACTTTGGTAAAAATTCGTTATTGCACTTAGCAGAATATATGTAATTTGGTTGCTGCTAATTTATTCTAGAATGAACGAGCAAATAACCCATTTTACGCGACAATTAGTTAATGTTTTGTCCTTTTTGTTTCACTTAATTAAAATACAACTATTGTGTTTGCATTAGTTATATTCACACCAGTCATGCAGCATTTAATACTTATGTGAATGCAGCTGTTTTATTCTTGCAGCTATCAACCTAACAGTCAGGTCATCTGACTGTTAGCTTGACATCGACTTCTTGAAGAGAAGCTCTCTGCTCTTCTAAATCTGAAACAAGTTAGATGAGGACAATGCTCCTACCTATTCTCCCCTTTTTTTTGGTGAATGTTCACGACAAAAATTTACTCTGATTAATGGTACCCATGGAATTCAAATATAGAGTCAAAATCAGCACTCAAAGAATATTAACATGTTGGCAAAATAATAGTAAGAACGTGCCAGATTTTTCTGGCATGCAGGGCTTCTAGTGAAAATCAAAGGAACCAAATTTGGTTTCTTCTCTGACTTAAACTATTCGATTTTGATCTGATGATTTATGTGTAAATTATGGATATTAGTGCCGTGGTTTCCTATGGGAGCTGACTTGGAGTCATAATCTGTCATCAAACTGATTATTAAGAGGAATTAGACAAAAATGTACTCATAAAATGGGCACATTACCTATACATTTACCTTTTAATTTTATAATTCATTTTTTTAAAATTAATGCATTGTTAAGGTTTGTCAAAAATAATCATTGTCAAGTGATCGATCCCTCCTACTAATTAAAATGGCATTTGACAAGAAGGATGTCCCACTATGATTAATTCAGAATTAATATATGCAGTACTCAGCTGATTTCGACAACAAGGCCAGTTTTAGTGGGTTATTGGGACATTGGATCAATCAAAACCTGAAATGAAAACATATCTAAATAACCAAACGCCTCAGACCCAACTAACAGTCCAAGTACCAAACTTCTATAACACACTGAATTCCAATTCTATCAATTGTTATCACACAAAAATGCTTCTCAAAAGAGCCAATATTCATGCCATTGTTCTCCTTCTATGGCCATCAGTGGCCATGATGCTCGTCTCTCCGGCACCTAGCGATTTCTCTATTAGCGGCTTCAACCCATCTCCAAACTTAACAAACCATGACTTAATACAAATTTTTGAAGAATGGATTGAAAAGCATGAAAAGATCTACATGCAACCAGCTGACAAAGCAAGAGGGTTTGAGAATTTTGCAAGAAACATGGAATTTGTAAAACAAAAGAATGCAGAGAGAGAGAAAGGAGGCCATATTGTGGGTTTGAATAAGTTTGCAGACTTGAGTAATGATGAGTTCAAAGCAAAGTATACGACAAGAATGAATGTGAAAAGGAGAGCAGAGAGAAAGGTTGAAATGTATATAGAGAGAAAATACGAAAATTGTGAAGCGCCTTGGTCACTTGATTGGAGAAAAAGAGGTGCAGTAACTGGGGTAAAAGATCAAGGCGATTGTGGTATGATCAATTGTTGTTATAACTTATCTTTGTAACTTTGTGATAAGAAAAATGTTTCCTCTACCCTGACAATACCAATTATGCCTGGCACTGTTGCTATGACATTCTGGTTAAATGGTTCAGACTTAATTGTAATTACCACTAGCCAGTACTAGATGTGAACTACAACTATATTACTGAAGATATTACGCTGGTTTGGTACCACACTGTATTATACTGGATTACAAGTAGTATACCGACATAATCAACCCATTGCTTCTAGATACCTTAACATCATAACCAGCATGAACCCCCCCAAAAAAAAACGAAAGGAAAGGAAATAAACAATGAGATAAAAAATTCATATCCTAACAGGGAGTTGCTGGGCATTTTCATCTACTGGATCAATGGAGGGTATCAATGCAATTGCAACTGGAGATCTGATCAGCCTCTCTGAACAAGAACTCGTTGACTGTGACACAACCAATGATGGGTGTGATGGAGGCTACATGGATTATGCCTTTGAATGGGTTGTCAGTAATGGAGGCATAGATTCTGAGGCAAACTATCCCTACACCGGGACTGACAGTGCATGCAGCATTCAAAAGGTGTTCCAAGTTTGAAATTATAAGAACCTTTTAAAATCTCTGATGAATTCTGGAATTGGTTGACATCCAAATGCATTACTGTTTGGTTTGTGCCAGTATGGACACAAATTCAAAAAAACGCATGGTCATAACCTAGAGGGAAACCCTAACCAGTACTGGAATCCAATTATCATTCTGCATATCTGTGTGACTGAACCATTATTTTGTACATTAAAAGTTTACATGCTAATCTGAGAATAATCAAATTTTAGGAAGAAGCAAAGGTGGTAACAATAGATGGGTACAAAGATGTAGCACAAAATGATGAGGCACTTCTTTGTGCAGTGGTGAAGCAGCCAGTTAGTGTTGGCATTGATGCCTCTTCTCTTGATTTCCAACTCTACACTGGGGTACATGAATTTGATTTCAATTTCTGTTGATCTTACATAATACCAAAAAGGTGGAAAAAAGCATACCTATTGGTGAGATACCAGTTTCTCATACCACTGGGATGGACTTCCTGTTTACAAAATACCAATTTGTTTAGACAACTTTCAATGCATAATGCGATGTATCATATAGCCCCCTTCAAAATGTTCAAGGCTTACTTGCAAACAAATGCAAAGAATTTGCTCCTTTTTGTAAAATTTAGGTAATTGACCAGGAAATCTTTGGTTATTGGCTTATCAGGGAATCTATGATGGAGATTGCTCGAGTAATCCAGATGACATCGATCATGCTGTTTTGGTTGTTGGATATGGATCTGAAAATGGTGTCGCCTATTGGATAGTTAAAAACTCTTGGGGTACGAGTTGGGGAATGCAAGGATACATCTACATAAAAAGAAATCCGAATTTGCAATATGGTACATGTGGTATTAATGCTATGGCCTCATACCCCACTAAGGAGCTCCCTTCTCCATCCCCATTTCCATCTCCTGCAGTGTCCCCTCCCCCACCGCCACCGCCACCATCACCGCTTCCTCCACCACCTCCAGGCCCTTCTCCAGTAGTGTTTTAACCCTAACATTTAGGGATCCATTTCTTATTTACTATTTACGTATTGTTTAATGATTAATTTGTTGGTTGCTTCTAATGGAAAAAAAATAATATTTCTAGCCAAATGCAACTATCTCAAAGTTAACCACTGAAAGAAGATTAAATGTCAAATCTCCATTTTGGACCTGGCAGGTAATTTGTGGTGACATGTCATACTGCTCATCTGGCGAGACATGCTGTTGCCTGTACCAGTTTGGTGAATACTGCCTTCTCTATGGCTGTTGTGCTTACCAGAATGCTGTATGCTGTGAGGGAAGCATTTATTGCTGTCCCCAAGATTACCCCATTTGTGATCTCCAAGATGGCGTTTGCCTCCAGGTTTGTTTTGTTATTAATTAATTGAAGTGCATTACATGCAAAGTTATTCTTTGTTTAATACTTTTGGTTCAAAGCACCATGAGTGATGATCAAAGATCAATACAGTATCGACCTCAATTTGTTTGAAGTAAAAATCTATCAAATAAGCCTATATTTAGTCTTTGATTAACAAAAATAGTGATACTTCATTAGTAATTCAAGTTTATGGTGCTAATTATTTGTTTTGATGTTTTCCCCTATACAGAATGCTCGGGACATTATTGGTATAAAGGCAAAGCGAAAAAGACTTGCAAACCATAAGCTTCCATGGGAAAGAGTAGGAGAGAAGTCTAACCATAATGGCAAAACTCTGCTTTGGAAGAGAGAGGGCTTTCAAGTAATGTAAAAGTCAACTGATGAAGTTGGATTTATGTTGGAAATTGGTTTGAGTGTGTTTTGGTACGGATAATATTTTGAATTTAATTTCAGTACGCTTAACATTCTTTTTCTAAATAAATGGGATAGTACTTGTGGGGAGAGAGATTACAAGTAAGAATGGTGATTTGTTTGTCTATGACTTCTTAGATAAAAATTAGCATCTTTTCTCAATCATTTGCAAAATTAAGCTTCCTATTTCCGGCAGATTTTTTTTTGGGTTATGTGTGAACTTTGTGAACTGTGGGTACTAGTTTCAAAAACCATTTTTAGATTGGGTACTAAAAATCTTAAAGACTGTAAAAAGAAAAGTGTAGGCTGCTGGAAAAGATTTTCCAAATAAGTAATCTCAACTATAATGTGTTTGGATGGTGAAATGATTAGTGTAAAAATAATATTGTTTGAGTTAGTAGTTGAGAATAATGTGAGGTTAGTGATATCTCGGAAAATGTGAGAAAAATATTAATTTTTATTATTTCGGGTTAGTAAATATTATTTGAATAGTACTTGAGAACAATGAAGATGATAGTTAAAATAATTAATTATTTTTTAATATTTTATTTAATAATAATATTTATTTAATACTATTCCATACTAATATAAAAAAAAAAATATTTTTTATTATTTTCACTATTCTGTGAACACTAATTCGCTAACTCAATATTTTCTATGAATTAGCATTATTATGTTGCTATTCTTGATTTTATTTTTATATTTAAATGATATTGAGAATTCATGAAGCAATGATGAATTCATGAAGCACAAATTGACATCATATAATAAGCACAAATTGACATCCGGCCCTGTGAGAACCTCATGTGGCCCAAAATGTCCAATTTGTTGGACCCAACGTAGAGAATTCATGGAGCAATGATGAATAGCGGATCTCTTAATAAAAGATAGTTTTTTATTAATATCATGTTGAACAAGTAACTCTGACATAGATTGGATTGAATATATATTGTAAATTTATGTGGATAATATCCGATCATATTCAACTAATATTTAAAAAATTTATATAAAAATAGTTATATCCGAATATCCGGATCAAAATTATACAAATATGATTTTAAAACTCATCATTTTAAAAAGTGGTTATCTATTGACTGTTCGTATCCGATCACCCCTATGAGGCACGAAATCTGCTGCTCGTGAATCATTCAAGCAGCGTCCTGCTCGTAACTCTTTTATTATAAATAATAATTAATAAAATAATAATATTAATAATAAGAGTGAGAACGATAATTTTCAAAATTACGAACCAAACGCGCCCGCGCCGGTGGCGCGTTTTGAAACGCGCCATGCGCCGGTGGCGTCTTTCACAAACGCGCCCGCGGCGTGGCGTCTTTCACCAAACGCGCCCGCGGCGGTCGCGCGTTTCCTCGAACCACGCCAGCGCCGGTGGCGCCTATCTTTGCTATAAATACCCGCCCGTCGGTTCATTTATCACAACACAAAAACAACCAACATCAAACAACCAACATCCAATTACAATAAACATCCATTTTTCTTCAAAATGCTACCGATTTAAATTATAATCCCGATGAAGAAAATTATCTTTAACGAGAACAACCGAAGCGGCGATAAATTTTTGACGGGAATATTTCCAAACCGAGAATGAAACCAATTCCTATCCTACCTACGATCAAACCAATTCCTATCAAACCTACGATCAAACCAATTCCTATCCAACCCTCGATCAAACCAATTCCTATCAAACCTACGATCAAACCAATTCTATCCAACCCTCGATCAAACCAATTCCTATCAAACCTACGATCAAACCAATTCCTATCCAACCCTCGATCAAACCAATTCCTATCAAACCTACGATCAAACCAATTCCTATCCAACCCTCGATCAAACCAATTTATATCCGTATCCATATTTACGGTAACAATATAATTTATCAACAACCAAACCCGGCGGTGCCACTATATAATTTCTTTGGCGGTAGTAGTAGTACTACGTACGTATGTAATTTAGTGATAATATTGATGACGAAGTAGTGTTGATCCAACGATAATGGAATTAAGTGATGATCGGGATGAGCAAGATGATGGCGGTCCGTATTATTCAAATGAAGAAGAAACGGGAGAGGATTACAACGACCACTCGGATTTTTCGATCGATGAATCGAAGATGAGGAAATTCGAGAGATGCGATACCACATTGTTAGTTACGGGACGGGCGAGAGACACCATCCCGTAGAAGCGTTAAATAATTTTGAGATGTTTGACCGTTTAGGCGCGAATGAATATCTTTTAGGACTCGATGATGAGTTAGCTGAAAATAGAATATTTGCTTCTAAATCGGCTTTAAAGTGGGTAATTTGTGATTGGAGTGTTAGGAAAAACGTTCAATGTTGGGTACAAGAAAGTTGTAAAACACGACTTATTATGAAATGCAAAGAAGATAGTTGTCCTTGGAGATTATACGCTAGACACGAAGAGGGCTCGACCACATGGAGGATCATCACAAATAAAAACCCCCACAATTTGTAGAAGACCACCGGAGACCGCAAACACTTACAACTCACATCTAATTTGATTGCGGGATGTGTTCGACAACATTTAAAGAAGGATCTCTCTCTAACGATTCAACAAATCGGTATGATTATAGAAACAAAATATCCGGTGTGGCACCGACATACGGTAAACTTTGGCGTGGCCGAGAAAGAGCAATTGAACAATTATTTGGCACTTGGGAAGGATCATATACATTGCTTCCACGATATTGGAGGCGATTGCTCGGACTACTCCGGGTACAAAATTTAAATTATTGACGTGTGATACTTCGGATAATAATGTAAAAATGTTTAAATCCATAGTTTGGGCTTATGGACCGTGCATTGCGAGCGTTTAAACATTTAAGACCCGTTATAACTATTGATTTGGATTCTTATCGGGTCGTTATAAGGGTAGATTATTGATGGCGTGTGGATACGATGCGAGAGAATAAAATCATTCCTCTAGCATTTGGAATCGTGGATGCGAGAAAATGTGGACAATTGGGGTTGGTTCATGCGATGGGTCCGTAATGAAGTGATCCAATGTAATATGAAAATATGTGTTATATCCGAAGCCGTCATAGGGGAATAAAGGGAGTTTTGAGCGACCGCATTTGGGATGGTACATGTACAACATGGAGAGGCGGTACACGTATTGCATGCAACACGTCGCGAGAAATTTATATAAGGAAGCGGAAAAAGCTGGAAAGAAAGAAGATAATCTCGAGAGATGATTTCGAAGAAGACTAGCGAACAAAAAGAAACGCGTCGTTTCGTAGAAAGATGGCGAATTTTGAGGAAATCAAATAGAAAAGCTTATGATTTTTTAAAAAAAGTCGGCGAGAAGATTAGAAAATGATGATAAAGAACCTCCTAATTTTGCTTCGTGGGCACAAACGTATGATGGAGGACATCGATGGGGTATAATGACCGAAAAATGGTTACGAAGCTCGAATAGCGTCTTCGAGTTGAACGAACTTTACCGGTTGCGGCAATTGTGGAGGGGACATGGTATAAATGTGCTAAATGGTTCGATAAGAGGGAAATGGAAGCAATGAACTGCATAGAGCATGCAAGCAATGGCCAAAAAAATTGATGACATCTTGGCAAAACGTGACGACAAAGCGAGGTTCGTGTTGATATTATTTTACTATATTTTACAAAATTTTTAACATATCGTGATATCTTTTGTATTTGTTTCAATAATTACGGCTCGTATGAACGTAATTCCACTCGGAAGCTGCTCGAGGAGAATATGAGGTTCATGTGCTTGGTGAGAGGATCGAGAGTGGAGGGTATGGACCGTTCAAGTACAACATTATTATAATTTCGAGTGAACGACGCGCTCGAGATGACCCACAATTGCGGGCCGCACCGCACGTGTGATTGTCAAAAACCTCAACCGGCCGGGATACCACTGCTCTCACGTAATTCTTTGTATGCCAACATAGAAACTTTGATGTGTACGGTTTCATAGATGAGCGATACAATACGGCTCACCTCATCTGAATACTTGGTCCGGACAATTTCATTGTTACGGTGATCAACAAGTTTGGCCGCCATATCTTGGAGAAACTATAATACCAGATAAAGAATTGATAAAAATTGGTCGGCGTGCGAAGGTTAGACGTCGAATGGTAATGGATGAGATGGAGGGCAGGATACGGAGTCGAGGTAGAACGAGAAATATACGATCTTACGAAGGTGGGTCATATCGAAGAGATGAAATGAGCGTGACCCACTTCCAATGGATACATTACAATCGGGACGGCATAGGAGTAGGGCTTCAAGTCCCACAACAAACGAAGAACCCAAACTTCTCGAAATACTTTGCAATCGGCGAGACACTCAACTAGTTATGATCCAAGAGATAACAACGAGAATAACTCAAGGGGCGAGATGCCTTACAATCGGCGAGACACTCAACTAGTTATGATCCAAGAGATAACAACGAAATAACTCAAACTTCTCGAGATGCCTTGCAATCAACGAGATTCTCAACTGGTCATGATCAAGAAAGACAAGCTGTCAATGCTTCAACTAGGGGTGCTAGAGGAAATAATTTTGGAGGTAGAATCTTAAATTTTTTCACACGGAGGAAAAAAAAATGATGTATGTTTTTTTTGCGTACTATATGTGTGTATTTAAGCAAGGTTATGTTCTATTTAAGCAGAAAATATAACAAAGAAAGTCCATAATAAATAATACAACAATAAAAAAATAACATAGAAAGTCCATAATAAAATAATACAAAAAATACAATATCCATAATAAAAAAACAACATATAAAAAACAACATATAAACTACTCACGACGACGCCTAACATATCGACGTGCTCTCGGACGTGTACGTAAAAATAAAGACGGTATATCGGTGAGTACGCTTTTTTTTTAAACAATTAATATTGACTAAGTTGTAGAACAAACAACTAACACGCGCTAGGTGTATATCGAGGAGGTGGATGAACGTCACGTTGCTCCCGACCATGAGCAAGTGGAGTGAAATCTCGTGTCTGTGCGATCTCTGCGACATCATCCTGGATATGCGATGACTCTCCAGGCCGGAAGGATAACCATCTTGGGCTTTGGATCATAATCTTGGCCGTCTTGCGGATCCCATTCTTTGGTCGTCTTGCGGTACATGATCCATCGGTATCTGCTTGGGTCGTGAGAAATCTTGAGTCTTAGAATGGATCGAGAGCTGTGCACCGATGGATCGGGAATCTCGTGACAACCTAGCAATAACTTCATTCCAATCGTAGTTCTCGGGCATATCTGTTAATACGATTTAAATCATTTAAATTATGCTATTAATACGATTCAAATCATTGAAATCAAGGTATACGGTACTTACGTTGTCGAAGAGAGACGTGAAGTCGAGCGATCTCATAGGGGAATGCGGTGGATGAGTAGTGGATGGAGTCGGTGCGATCTCGGTATCACCGTCGAATCCGGAATAGCATCAATATCCGTGGGTAATCCCGCCGTGTAAGAAGCTCGTCCATCTTATGAGGCATGCTGCATCCTCAAAATGCCCTTGCACGATCGGCGAGCGAAATCTTGCCAAACCGTCTCCATCCCCAGTGACCGCCCATCGGACCGCCTTCGGTGCACTCTTTGTAACTCTAGCGATCGTTATACAATGATTACATACATATATTACTTATTACCGAATAGTGCATATAGATATATAAATTTTATAAATTTTAATATACGTGCGCGTACGTGAGCGAAGGTACGTGAGGAATGTAGCGATGTCGGGGATCTCCGTGCTTGAAGGTATAGGAGGTACGACATCACTCGGATCAAGTGGAGCGCTAGCGGCCCCATATAAATCAAACCACCGTCGATACCTCCTATAGTCCTCCGCATCCCACTCTTCTTCATCGGGTCTCGTGGAGGAAGCTCATTCCATATATCTACATACGCTTTGATGATGTTGTCTCCGGTTCATATTTTTTTCTTGAATCCAAGCGCGAGATAATTTCGATGCTCCTCCACAAATGCTGTAAAATTAGTTAGTATAATTGTGCAAATAGTTAGTATAAGAAATAATACATATAAAAATTATAAATGGTAGAATACCTCGGGAAGTGGAGGCGGTGCGGCGAAGTAAGCCGAACTGTCGCCTCGCCGATCCGGATAGTACCACTCTACTATCGGAAAGTAAATAAGTGGAAGCGACAAGTATACGAGTCAATAGAATCGTCTACGCATGTCGGCAATAAGTGACGAACCGACTCGTACGGCCTCCGATTGACATGCGTGTCCGAAACGACATAATCGGTGATCCTCACGTACTTCACACCGACGTGTGACGGATTGAGATATCATTCTTATCAAGCGTCCATTTCCTATTATCGGTTCAAATTATAATTAGTGATTACACATATTTTTTCATCGATTGATTGATTATTTTTAAATTAAATTATTACACCGCCAAAAGGCGCACAACTATCACGGTCCGGTGTACCCCGGTCGGTGAAAATGAATGCATCGACGCGAGGTAATGGACGAGCTGAGGGGGCAACGCGTCCGGCTCCACAACAACAACAAAAAAGCCACGGACCACCAATACTCCTCGTCGAGTCCTTGGCATGCCACATCAAGACGCCGATACAAATAACCAAGTACGCGGCGCCCGATTTCTTCTTCTACCGAATTGTAAATCTTCCTGTAAATTAAATATTAGTAATAAAATTATTTAATTATGAAACATAAATTATTTTAAATTCCTTAAAATACTTACCGTCAAAATCGGCGGAAAAACGCCGGTACGAGTCTCCATTGTTGTCGGGGAACATGATAGACCCCGCCACTCCAAAGCAAAACCGATCGCATATTGATTAAGACCACGATGATCGTACGCCTACGGAGCGTGATCAAAGTGGGGCCGTAACTCTCGTAGGGAAATAGAACGTCTGCAAAATTTTACATTTAGCTTAATCACGGTTGTGAACGAAAAAATTTAAATTTTTGTACGGTTTAATAAATTACCTCCCATCTTTGCGGAATCTTTGATATATCATCTGCCCAAATAAGCGACGGATGTATCTGAAAAATCTCCATCGGTATATCCATCACCGCTCACCAATGGTGGATAAACCCCACGAGACATGCGACGTCCTAAAAAAAATTATATTACTATACCATCTTTTTAATTTTGTAATTAAATTAATAATATTTTATTATTTACCTCTAGAGTCACGGTCATCTCGCCAAAAGTGAAGTGAAATGTATGAGTTTCTGGCCTCCAAAACTCTATCAACGCGCTCAATAAACCCGTATCAATCTTTAAGTTACGGGCTTCCGCTTCTTGGACATAAATCTCACGCAATCTACGGCGAGATGAAGAAATCCCATAACTCGCAACCTACTCTGAATGTGCGAGATGTATGGTATCGTCGGACGGTGAGTGCGGAAACGAATGATATTGTTCTCTCTCTGTAATTTTCATTTCATAATTAGCTTCTCATATATATGTATTTTATTATTATTTTTAAGAATATAATGTACCTCTGCCTGACTATAATGTGTCCGATGTTTGTCTTCGGGGAGATAAATTATGATATTGTCATTTCGTTGCTCGCTTTGCCATTATCTAGTAAAAAAATTCATTTCATAATTAATTTATAATTATTGTACTTCATTTTTAATCTATCTATCATATAATTAAATAATCAATAAATTAAATTAAATTCTATCTACACAATTAAATTAAATTCTAATTAATCTATATAATTAAATTAAATTATAATTAATCTACACAATTAAATTAAATTAAATTATAATTAATCTACACAATTAAATTAATTTAAATTATAATTAATCTACATAATTAAATAAACAATAAATTCTACAATAAATTCTACAATTAATCTACACAATTAAATTAAATTATAATTAATCTATATAATTAAATTAAATTATAATTAATCTACACAATTAAATTAAATTAAATTATAATTAATCTACATAATTAAATTAAGTTATAAATAATGTACACAATTAAATTAAATTAAATTATAATTAATCTACATAATTAAATTAAATTATAATTAATCTACATAATTAAATTAAGTTATAATTAATCTACACAATTAAATTAAATTACAATTAATCTACACAATTAAATTAAATTATAATTAATCTATATAATTAAATTAAATTATAATTAATCTACACAATTAAATTAAATTAAATTATAATTAATCTACATAATTAAATTAAGTTATAAATAATGTACACAATTAAATTAAATTAAATTATAATTAATCTACATAATTAAATTAAATTATAATTAATCTACATAATTAAATTAAGTTATAATTAATCTACACAATTAAATTAAATTACAATTAATCTACACAATTAAATTAAATTATAATTAATCTATATAATTAAATTAAATTATAATTAATCTACACAATTAAATTAAATTAAATTATAATTAATCTACATAATTTCACGTTTAAATTATAATTAATCTACATAATTAGATTAAATTATAATTAATCTACACAATTAAATTAAATTATAATAATCTACATAATTAAAATAAATTACAATTAATCTACACAATTAAATTAAATTTTAAATAATCTATACAATTAAATAATATTTATAAAAAATTACCTTTAATTGCAAAATCCACGAAATGCTAGCGTGCGTTTTTCCTCCGGTTCTCTTCCTCTCTTTCTCTCTCTCTCTCTTCTCTCTCTTCTCTCTCTTCCTCTCTCTTCCTCTCTCTTCCTCTCTTTCTCTCTTTCTCTCTTCCTCTCTCTTTTCGTTTCTCTCTTTCTCTCTCCTGTCAACAACGCGCGAGATGCGGCTGCGCGGTGAAATATATACGGGTGAAACGCGCCACGCGGTGGCGCGTTTCACCCGCGCGCGTGGCGCGTGGCGCGTTGGCGCGTGGCGCGTTACGATTCGTATTTTTAAACTTCCACCGTTATCACTCTTATATTTAATAATATTAATTTAATAATTATTATTTATAATAAAAACTGCACGGCACTTGTCACTGATGATCAGAGGATCTGTCCGTATTCAGGCTTGCATCGCACGGCTCAGATTTAATCGAGGTGAGGCGTAGTAGCGATTTTAGTTTTACCCCTCCCTTTAAACCCTTTTTGGGCCTTTCCGTTGTACGCTCCTCCACTCCCAGTCTCCACTAATTTCTCTTGGCCTTTTTAACTTTCGCTTTGACAAGCAATGGCGGGTGGCCTCACAGGCGGAGCGAATGGAGAGAATGTGCACTCGGGCGTGGCGCACGAGGCGGGTCGACTGGGGGAGAAGCTCGCTGCTCTCGTTCTGGTACTCTTTCTCCCTTCCAGAGTTACCAGTTATATGGTTTGCTTGGTTGTTACATGTAAGTTGTTACCTTGTTAGTTGGCTTTGGAGAAGCTTTCTTTCAGTGAGTCTTTGCGATTATAACCTCTTAATAATTTGATTTATCCTGGAATCCTTTGACAATTTAAGAAAAAGAGGGGTTGGGGTTAGTGGGCATTGTTGTTTTACCTGGGTCAATAGTAAAAGCCCTTTATTCTAAGGTGTGCAGTTGTAATTTATTTTTGCCTTTTAGGATTTTCCATTGTTGAATAGGTTTTAAATTTCATTCAGTACCTTTTAATAATGAATTTATTACAGTTTTGAGAAGTATCTTTTAGTTACATTTTGATTCTTGAGTATTTTTGGATTTTAGCTTCAATCTCTTAATATATATATATTTCGTTTTTTTCAATACCAAACTGTAGCTGATTGGTAGGACGAAAATATGCTTATAGGTATATAATTTTTATGCTACATCAATGTGAGAAAAAGAAAAAAGCACTGCATATTTAACAGCATTCCTCTTAGTTCTTTGCATATAATATCCACATAATTTAATCCCATTTCTTGATCATAGAATGCAAACTTCCTTGGACTAAGGGACAAATCGCAACTCCTAAAGAAAGTCTCTTAGGATTAACTCTGAAAGGGAGCATTATTGCAAGGACATAATCTGACAAAATCAAAATTGAAATTTTCATGCTTTTACATGATGTTTAGAGTATAGGCTTTGGGAACATTATTGTTCATTTCAGTAGTGTTTCTTAGTTTGGGAACATTATTGGTCATTTTATAGCATTTCTTACTTTAGGAACACGAACATCATTTATCATTTCAGTAGTGTTCTTTGTATCAAAATTAATTTTCCTAAGAATGTTCACGCTAATAGTTATTCTCTGACACAAAAATAAAATGCAGGAAAAGAAGGATACTGATGCAAACCCGAACTCTAACTCCAACCTTGGAAGCCATGAGAAAGGTACAGAGGATTCTGATGAGTGGCCCCCATGCCCCACTCCCTTCCCTGACCTCAAACCACCAGCCACATGGGCAGCCACACAGGCAATGGCCCCTCCACCTCCCCCTATCACTGCCCGGTCTGAATCTCTCGCAAAAGCCGCCAAAATACAGCGTCGCGCAATCAAGGCCACAAAAAAGTTCTTTTCAATTATTAAAGAAGATTTTGGATCTGAGTCGGATGATGAGCCTGGATCAGAATCAGAGAATGAGACAAATTCCTCTGATTCGGAGTCTGGAGTGAAGCCTGACATGGATGAGTTCTTTTATGGTATCTTTGAAACGGACCATAAACTGAGGGAATATTACAAAAATAACTGTAAGAAGGGAGATTTTTACTGCTTTATCTGTCAGGTGAGAGAGGATTTTAAGGGGAAGGGGATGCGCTACAAGAGCGGGCTTGCACTGGTACAGCATGCCAATACTGTATACAAGTCAGGTTGGAGCAGGGCCCACCGGGCTCTTGCAAGGGCAGTTTGTCGGGTTCTTGGGTGGGACCTAGTAAAAATACTTGGTGCAAGTTCCAGTACCCCTTCTTCTGAGGCTGCAGGAGAGACTGATGGTTCTGGAACAGAGGTACTTTCTTTACAGTTTCAGATAATTTTTCCTTTTTCAATTTAAACCTTTGTATTTTTCTCACAAGCACAGCTCACTCTAGCTTGGATGCATGGATAGTTAGTGCAGAATATCAATTATTGTTACTGCTCATTCAGGCCAAATCTTCTGAACAGATCGATGTCTTCTTAAAGTTCTGCATTGCACTGATTATTATATGTAATAATAATATTATATACATAATCCTATTATTAATAATAATAATGGAAAAAATGAAATTTTAATAGTAAGAATGGCAATGCGCCACTGATAGTGGCGCTTTGCAAATGCGTCTCTGGGACTGGCGTGTTTGGCGAAGACGCCACTCCCATTGATGTTTTTTTTTCAATGAATTTATATTAAAATACACTAACTTGGCAAAAGTTTGCTTTTTTTGGTTACACTGTCCCACTTGTGTATCTTCCTTTTTTTTGGGTAAAAAAATAACCGAAAATAAAAAAAATAGACGCCACTCCCAGGTGCGTTTTCAAAACGCCACTGGCAGTGGCGTGCTGCCATTCCTACTATCAAATTTTCGTTTTTTTCCATTATTATTATTAATAATAGGATTATTCATATTATTATATATAATAATCGGTGTCTGCGTTGACTTGCATATGTCAACTTGATGTCTTGCCATGAGAACCTTTTATCTGAATGAACTTGAAATACCACATTGCTTGTAAAATGTGCTAGCAGCTTTCTGAAGATTTTATGTTGTTTAATTATAGGAGGTGAAAGAAGGTGATGCCCTTTGATTCCTTCTGATCCTGTTTCAACCTTACGGTTTTGTCATCTACAATCATTGTACTTTCTTTCTTAATTTTTTTGCCCTTTTAAACTTCATCTAATTAATTTTTGTTTTGATTTGCAGGTCTTGTTTGATTTTCACCTTTTACGTGTAAGAGATCAATGTCAGTATTAACCAACAATAGATGAGTATATCTTAGCATAACTAGGAAGTAGAAGTCTCTGATTTGCTTACTTTTTTACTCTGACATGCTCTTTGGTCTGTTTATATATTAGGTGCCAAAATTGCTTTGGATGTTTGCAATTAAATAGCTAGTTAAGTATGTATGACTGCTACACTGGTAATAGCTAGTAAGTTACATGAAACGTTTCATGTCAGCTGACCTGTCCTTCTTGAATTGTTAATTTGAAGTTTCTAACTTGATTATTGCTGTTTAAATTAAACAAAATGTGCATCATGTACAACAGGGAACAAATCTGAAATTGCTTCAATGTTTAATGTTGACTTCAAGATTATTCTCGAGTCTTCACTTAAAACTC
Organism: Schoenoplectus tabernaemontani; assembly: GCA_037127355.1. Classification (NCBI taxonomy): domain Eukaryota; kingdom Viridiplantae; phylum Streptophyta; class Magnoliopsida; order Poales; family Cyperaceae; genus Schoenoplectus; species Schoenoplectus tabernaemontani. The sequence continues at coordinate 24,806,227 of CM073756.1, forward strand.
ACCCTGGAGTTCTAAATAAAATTTATCTCCAATATAAACTAAGAATAAAAACATGTTTCTAGAGTGTACTTTTACTGGATGGATTTTATGAGGTGCATTGAAAACTTCTAGTTGGGAACAGAAGACCATTAGCTGAGGTGAGGAGAATAGAACAGTTTGTCATATGTTTGGTTCCTTCTGTTACATTAATTTTACATGTTCAATTTCTTAGTCAGAAATGATAGCAAACCAACGCATGCTAGGGTGAAAATCATCAAAAACATAACTTTTGAACTGAGAAATTTGGAAAAAGTCAGTCTGAATGTCTGATCACATTTTTGTGTGGTTTCACGGGTTTTAAGGTGAACATGTCCAAAGAACAAATATAAAATACAAGTTTAAGGGCCCACAAGAAATAATACTTAGAAGTTAGATCTTATTGAATAAATAAAGAATTTTTTTTACCTTTTACTCATCATGGTGTTCAGGTGAACTCATGCATATAGGGGTGCTCACGAGATGATCTCGAGACGAGCTGACTCAATCTCGAACTCGTCTCGTTTTGTTAACGAGACGAGCCAGCTCGTCTCTACAAAGGGTCCCGAGCTAGAATGGTGGATTCGTGATCGTCTCGTTAAGAATCGAGCTAGCTCGTTGGCTCGTTTACAACTCGTGAGTCGGCTTGAGTTCGTCCAGCTCATGAAATTGAGCTCGTCCAGCTCGTTTCACAAAATAATTTCAATAATTATGAATATAAATTTATCTAAACATAAATACATACAAACAATTCAAATAAACCTAAAATTCATACAAAGTTCATCAAAATACAAATAAAACAGTCCATAGTTCATACATCACAAAACAGTCCATACAAGCTCAAAATTAATACAACACAATTACAGAAAACAGCAAAGTTCATAGTTCATACATCTCCCATTTCAGTCCATACAAGCACAAAATTAATTCTAAATAGTTCATACAGTCCATACAATACAAAATAGCCCTTAAGTGATATTTAATTCGCTCATTGGTATCTGTACAGTCAGATCCTCTTCTGCCCTTGCAGCATGCTAAAAATAAAAGAAAATGATGAAGAGAGGCGCGAAGGGGTGGGACTTGTAAGTTGTAACTGGCTGAAGATTGAAGAGAGAAGAGGGGAAAGTAGCTTTCGAAAGGGGAGGAGAAAAATTAGTTAGCGGCGCCGCTGTAGTTTGTAGAGAGGAGAGAGAGAGCGTAAAAAGATTTAGGGTTATAGTTTTATTGAGAGACGACTCGCGACTCGCGAAGGGAGTTGGATGGATAGGATTAAGAGGAATACTAAACTAACGGTTCAGATGGAACTCGTTTTGGTATCGGGACGCAGACGAGCCGAGCTGATAAAAGTTCGAGCTCGTCTCGTTACTCGACGAGCTAGCCAGCTCGTCTCGTTAACAGCTCGAGTTGGTAACGAGCAAGCTGATAGCGAGTTGCAATCGAGTCAAACGCGAGCGAGCCACGAGCTACAAATATTTTGTGCACTCCTACATGCATATATAAAAAATTAGAATTATTCAATTATTCTACGGAACATATTGATCTACTGATTTTTTCGGATTTTAGCCAAACTTATAGGTACATGACATGCCACCAAATAAGTTGCAGAAAACCACAATCTATATCAATTAGAACTTTATAAAAAAAAACGCACCATCCAACGGCGCCTTATTCTTTTCTATTTCTAGAAAATGATGATGATATTGTTCAGAAGAAGAACATAAACGTTGACGAATGAAAGGAGGAAGAAAAGGATTTAGATCCTACTGATTATTAATTATTTATGGATATTATATTGGACATGAAAAACAAATTCTAATAAAGGATTGAAATATTTTGTAATATCATATTTTCTCAAAGACTCCTTCCATTCTCTCTTTTAATTTCAGAAATATTGATAACGTGATAAAAAAATTGTGCTTAGATAATAATTTTAGTGTCATATTATATCTAGTTAATTTGAAATAAAGGGAGGTGATTGAGACTCGTTAAAAAAGTATGAAGAGAGATTTTATTTAAAATTAAAATGTAGAGAACTATTTGAGCCATATAAACCCATAAATAAGTTAAAAAATAAAAAGTAAAAAATGTGAGGGTGCTTTTCTTATTAGTTTTAAATTCCGAAAAGATGCCACGGCAGCTTCGTACAGCGGACTGTGGAGTCTTAGTGTTGACGTGCCCTCCCCCCGTTCTCCCTGGACTCCGGCGCCATGAATTACACTGAGCAAGAGCATCGCTTGGCGCGAGAAGTTCTTTATCTCCATTCTCTCTGGCACCAGGGCCCACCTAACTCAAATTCTAATTCATCCTCTCGTCACATCGCTTACCATGATCATCCCACATTCTACCCGAGAACCTCTTCTCCTAACCCCTACTCCCATCCAAACCCTAACCCTAATCTGTACTTCTATCGCTACCCGAGTTCTCGTCGTACACCTGAAAGAAGCAACAAGAAGCAAAAGCGGGACTCGTCGCAGGAAAAGGAGTGGCCGTGTGATCCGGCTTCAGTTCCTGTGCAATCTTCGCCTAACACGTGGCCTCAATTTGAACAGGCTCTACAAAACCCTACTCTCTCTCCTAACTCAGCCACTCGCGGCGCCTTGATTTCCATGCAACGCTCAGCGATTCAATCTTGCAAAGGTTTTTTCTGTCAGGACTCTGATTCGGAATCAGGATCAGAAAATGATGTGGATGATTTTTTATGGGCCTTCTTGAAAATGACGTTGATTTGAGGGGCTACTATGAAAAAAATAGCGAAAATGGTGAATTCTATTGTCTGGTGTGCGAGGCAAGAAAAGATGGCAACAAGGGGAAGGGGAAGATGTACAGAGGTTGTCCAGCATTGGCTCAACATGCCAGTGCTGTTCAAAAAGTTGGCCAACGGGCGCCCCACCGAGCCTTTGCAAGGTCCATCTGTCGAGTTCTTGGGTGGGACCCACAGAGGTTGCCAAGTATTGTCCTTTTGCCTGGATCTGTGATTAATTCTGATCATTCTAAGGTGGAGTGTTTAGTATTTTAGAATTTTATGTTGTAATAGAGGATCTAATCTGTAGTTTTTTGTATTTAATTTTAAATAGATTGAGAAATTATATCATTGAGGCTTTCTGTTTTTATGTTGAGACTGTGAATTCAGAACTTTTAATTGCTTGTCAATATGCTAAATCATTTTTTTTAAAGTTAGATATACTGCAATATTTCATAGGAGACTACTAAGAACCCCAATCAGCAATATTTAGTATACTGCAATATCTTACCCTGACAATGAATCCATATGGAACTTCTAAAGAAATATATGATTACTACTGTGCTACTATTGCTATTTGTTCTGAATAGGGCATTATTTCAAGCTAATATAAGGTGAGAAATATAAGATGAGAAATTTATTCATACTATTTATTTTGCATCATATAGACTTAACTACTTTAGCAACTAAATCCAAACTATTATTGATTTTGGTTGCTTTTCTTTGGCCTCGGAGAATTTTTTTGGTCATGGCCTTACTTTTACAGGACAATCAAAGTAGTAATTTTCTTTATTTATCATATTGTAGGATAAGCAGGAGACTCTTGCAATCCAGATCCCCAACTCCACCTCTGACAGCTCTGATATATGGAAAAGAGATACCAATGAAGGCCTTCAGGTTCTGCTACCTGTTCTCATACTGGGCAGGAGACGTCAAATGTACCTGGTTCTGGTGCCTATTCTCCTACTGAGGTTGAACCAGAGGCAGGTGATTCTGGAACTGAGGTACTGTTTGATTCAGTTTATTTTGTGGTCATCTAAGTTTCTCGACCTTTTCTGTTTCTTTTTTTTTATCTGTTGCAGCAATAGTATTCTCCAGACTGAGACTTTTGGGTGCTGTGATAATAAAAACAGATGTAAACTATTGTATTGCTGTTTATTCAGGCTTGAGTTACTTATATAAAAGAATGACTTTGAGGTTTTTAATTTTGGTTCCCAAATTTTAAGGGTTTAGTTGTAAAACATGCAAGACAACTTCGTTATCTATTACTGTTAGCCAGATGAAACTTACATTGTTTTCATTTCTAATTGGTCCTGTTGTATCTGTTATCTCACTTGTTTGTTTTTACACAACACATTTTACAGGCATTTCTGTTCAAGTTACATCTGCTAATTATTTGAACCTTTTTATTCTGATTTTTGCAGAAAGTTTCAAAGGGAAAGGATTTAGATCTGGAAGATTCAGATGGAATTGTTCTGAAGGTTAGTTGTTCATAAGATTTTGCATTTACCTGGGTACTTCTGTACTGTTTCATTTCTTCTAACTCTTCTCCCAATCTAGTTAACTGTGTGTTCTGAACCTTTTAATAGTTACAAGTCTAATGATTAGAATGTTGTAGTTCTTAGTTTAATATGAACTAGTACTTATTACTAATTATCATTATGGGACTGATAGTTGCGTGTGGAAAAATTGCAGACTGTAGACTATGCCAATGACAAGCAGGAAGAGACTGGCACAGTATCTGAGGAAACTATTAATCATGTGAAAATTTCTGGTTCTCCTATGGAGGTATGTATCCATGTCAAAGCCTGGTATAGTTTTGTTTCCATGTTATGATATGATTTTACTTGTGCATTATTTTGTTTTCTCTCCTTTGGTCAATCTTCTTCTTTCGTTTCATTTACTTGCATAGTTTTTTTCGGAGACTATAAGGCTGGCTTCAAGTTGCATGATTCATTTATTCACCAATGGAGGTGCACATCTGGTGTTTACAAGGAGATCTTATCATTTTAATTGCAGGAGAAGAAAGAAGGCGCTAGTTTTGATGTTTAGTCCTGATCATTTCCATCCAGCTGGTATCTTTATGTGGTAGTGATCTTATCTTTTGTTTCTTGGAATTTTTTATCGAGCAGCTTTGCTATCTCATTAATTTTTTCCCCTTTTTAATTGCAGGTCAAGCTTGAAGTCCAACCTGTTTGGCTTCAAAGATCATATTCGGTATTAACCAACCTTATAAGTTATGTGAGTACATCTTAGAGTAATTACATAGTAGAACTCCATGATTAGCTTGCTACTACTTTTGAGTCTTAGGTGCCTAAGTACTTGGAAAATTGCAACCTGCAAATATAGCTGAGTTCATATCTATTTTATTTACTTAATGTATGTATGGTATAACTCTATGCTGGTGAGCAGTTGAGGCTTGTTCAGCCCAAGTGCTCAACTGGTATTTTATATTTTGAAATACTGGCTTGGAGTTGGGAAGCAAACTGCTCTGCACCTGATTTAACCAGGATATAATATGCATATCATTTTTCAAGTTCTAAACAAATGTTTATAAGCAATATTAAAAACAAAAAAAATCTTACATTGACCTTTTCGGTGATTCTATACCAAAACATAACTTAAAATATATGGTAAATCAGGAAATCTTACACAAAAAGAAAGCTACTAAGATAAACCAACTATACTTCAAAACTATTAACAGACGAGCAATCTAATCTAATGGCCAACTCCGGGGCTCGGTGCAGACTCCATTATTCGTGCAATTACTTTTGTGGCACCATCATGGTGAATTATGCTGTTTTCTGAAATGAAGCTCAGCATTTCATTGCTTCCATTTCCTTCATTATCATGGTCAAGATCAATACTAACTGGGTACCTTATTGCATAAATAGAATGTGGAATAAAGAAGAAAATAATTACAACCACCTTTGCTCTGTTGGAAAATTGAGCCATAGAATTGAACCTTTTTGGTGGTTGTTGGGGTGTGTGTGTGCAGGGGCGGAGCCAAGAATTTTTTTCAGGGGGCCCCAATCGGGGGGGTTAAAACCCATTTTGGGGGTTGGAGGGAACCGGGAAATTCAAAACGCGGTTTGTGGTATGCTTATAAAGAGGAGGTAAAGGGTACTAAAGACAGGATGGGTATTGACAAAATTAAAAGTCACTTTCAAATAAAATCAAATTTTAACAAGTTCTGAGTGTGAACACAACTGTAAACAAAGGACATATAAGAGTAAGAGGCGTGCTTAGTTGCTTACTATTTGTTTACGTGCCACGCAATTCTGATACATTAGATGATAGAAAATATGTTTTATTCGTAATATATTTTGTTAAAAATCACAGCCCATAAAATAACGTAATTCATATAAAATAACAAATAATAATTAGAAAACTTATAATTCCGAATTGCAGACATCTTTAAGCGGAAGCGATGCAAGAATACTGATCTTCAGAAGTTTTCCTCACTCCTAATGATGACGAATTATGGTGTTTTTCCATAAAAATATAGATGTACCTAAATGCATTCTTCAGATACACCCTCCAGTGGAGGGTGCACTTTTTAGATGCACCTATTAATTAATTATTCATAAATGAACTTGACTCATAATTATTAGTAGTAGATCACACATTAAATATTAGAATATTAAATATTCTAACATTAGAGACCTAAAATTTAGAGAATATTGACAAATATCTAGATTTTTTTTACCTCTATTTCGAATATTTTTTTGAATATAAAATTGACATGTATGGGTCAATCAAGCACCTGTCCTGAAATATAATAAATAATAACTTATTTGCGATCATATACATAATCAAGTGTTAGTTAGCTTATCCAAAATCCTCTTAATAGATGACAAGAACTTTCCTCCTTTGACAGAGTATTTTCATTTAGAAAATGCAATTTTTTTAAATATTAAATTTGTTGCCGTGAGGACTTTGTCACAAGAATAACTACACAAGTAAAGGTGTAAATGGATCGGATAGATATAGATAGATGATGATTTTTATTATAATCGTTGAATATAAATTTGAATATGGATATAAATTAGATATTCGATGAATATTTGAATACACATCCAACTCCTTGATGAAGTGAAGCAAGCGAGCTGAATCTTATAACCTAGCTAGACCCGAGCTACCAGGATCCCTTTGTCAGTAATGCGGGGAGATTTACTTGGATTGATTAAGTCTGAATGATTAGTACCCCGTTCCTTCCTTCGAGCACTAACAACCTGGCCACCTATGGGCTATGCATCGCTTGCTCCAAGTTTACGTAGTCAAATGCAGTGTATCGGATAGACCACGGAAAACTCCTTTCCTTTCCCATGTCAGATAAATACAAATACGAATAAAAATATAGATAAATACGAATACGAATATAAATACAGATATATTTTAAATTTAAATAAAAAAAATTATATATATCATTGAAAAAATAATTTCATACTATTTTTTCATAAAATCATTGATTATAAAAATTAAATACTAATTATTATTATATTAGTAATTTATAAGTATTGATGAATTATAAAATATGATATATGAGAACAAAGTAGATATAAAATTAATTAAATTTATAATCTTAATGCTAAAAATTTAATAGAAAATGTATAATTGAAATTTTTTGGATATGTATTCAGATAAAATCATATAATGTTGGATATGAATATCTTTGGATATTGATAGATAATAGCTAAATAATTGGATATGAATAGACGATAGCCAAATCATATTCTTATCAATTATATTTTTTGGATATGAGTACCGATACAAATATTTTCAAATATAGATATTGATTGAATAATTTTTATTATTTTTTAGATCGAATTACGGATAAAATTAAATAATTTACTATCCGTTTACACCCTATATACAAGGCTAATTATGACGGCAATGTTTTTCTCGAAATAAAAATAATAAGGAGAGATACCGCAGTGGATGAAAAATAATTTTAAACCATTCAATTTTAAATATTGAATGATTAAAATAGTCTTTTTTTATGTGATTAAAGGAGAGATGTTGATGAGAAGAACTCATTACCGTTGATTAATACGTTAAGGGTAACTGCCCGATCCATAGAGGAATTCGCCAAATAATAATATCTGACTCGGATAAACTTAAAGACATTATCCACAACATTAGATATTGCAAGAAACACGTCAGTAAATATCACTCGCAGCTCACAAGTGCTGTGTGTGACGCGTCAATTGACCACCAAGCGTGCAATGTGTGATGTGATATGATCCCCCCTGGCACGCCTGTGAACAATATAAAAACTCCTGCTAAAACTATAATTGAATGTGATTCTTCCTTCATGCCAATGACATAAGCTAGCTAGCACTTGTGTTGTGGAGAAAACAAGTGGCCAATAGGATAGACTAAACGATGACTCAAATTGTGACAATGTGGGTGGTGGATCCGGTGCTGTGACTTGGTCTAGGTTCAGACAAAAATACCACACGATCAGTGGGGCCGATTATTCCTAATAGGGTCTCAACATTTTGTGTCTTAATTATACTTTCATTTTTTAAATTTATAATAATTTAGAATTTTAAATTTTAAATTAAAATATCAAAATAAAATTATTAAATTTAATTTAGATCATTTTATTTATATATAGATTAAAAAATATGACATTTGAATATCATTTTATGTAACACTAAGAGCTTGTAAAAAATGCACTAATTGACTAATTTCTGGACGTTAATTTTATAACTTATTGATTTACATAAAATGAAAGTGAAAAATAAATATTTTTTATGTGTAAGAAGAAAATATAACATAGATCAAATCTAATTATTTCATTTTGATATTTCAGTTTTAAATTTTGAATTATTATATTAAAATTTTAAAAGTGAATGGCATGATTGAGTATAAAAAAAATTAAAGTATTTGAATCCTCTCATAATTTATTGTTGTAATATATAGAAGATCTTTGTTCCTGATTTCTTTTGGCTAAGTATTCTCGCTTTGCAAACATATTTCTTTGCATTACATACACTGGATGCCACTCATGTGGGACTTCACATTTCTTTGGGCAACTCATTCAAATAGACATCATTAAATATAATTTGTTACAAATTTCATACTTGTCAATTACCAACAAAAAAAATGATAACATGGTTTTTGAATAACGTATGTTATATTTTGTCAAATTTTAAAATTTGATGAAATGTAGAAATAAAGTATTATTTATCTTATATCTCATTTGTAAAAGGTATCTTTGTATTCTACCATATTAGTATTTGGAAATATATCTCTACATTTCTTATAAATCCACAGAACTGTACGCTGAAGAAAAAAGTTGCGGAAAAACGGAATTATTATAGTGTTACTGTTGAAGTTAATATTTTCAAGATGAGGCAGAAATCTTTTTTTTAAAGCTGAAATTTATATAAGGTCGTCTTTTAATTAATATAGTTAAATTTTTTCATTTGAATATTTTTTTCAAAGTTTGATGAAAATTTATTTTAACACCATATTTTCCCTGTAGTACGATCAACTGAAAATTTATTTTAACACCTTTTGTTATGTTCTTATTTTTCGACAGCATATATAAAACATTTCTTTCATAGAAGAAAGTGCATTCTGTAGGACACGAGAATAATTACTACGATTTCTCTGTGTTTGTCAGGAAGATTTATCATAAAACGTGAGACGATTAGAAATTAATATTTTTAAAAATAAATAGCAGATATGCAATATTTGAATAATGATTTTTTTCCTTTGCATGTTTTTTCCCTCTTGCAAACAAGTAATTGCAACACGAGATATTTTACATTTTTTAGAAAAATTAAAAAGATTCCGCATGTTTTATAATGATTAACAGTTTTTTTTTCTATTTAATAGTATGTTCTGAGTTTTGCTTTTGTTGTGTGATTTGTTGTTCGTGTCATATATTTTCGTCCAAATTTTAAATTCGGATAGACCACACATAATGACGCACACAGTTAGGTGAGAACAAATAAGAAGGGGCTAGTGGACCGAATTTTATTCTCAGTCTAAACTATGGCGTGGAAAAAACATTGAATCATGCGATTATACAAGAAATTATTTATATTTTTTTATTAATAAAAAGTATGATATTTTATCTTTAAATACAAACACTTCAACATTATCCATTTGATATTTATTGTCTCACGATAAATATCTTCTTTGAAAATATTCCGAAAGAAGAATCTCGTATACAAACAGTATAATTACAGCTATAAAGAGGATAATTTCACACATAAATTGGATTTCAAAAAATTAAAAACAGAACTGATCAATGCATACAATCAACCAATCAACAATGAAGTAAAATATATATTACCATGGTTTAGATCGAGTCCAGTAAACACACAAAAGAAGACATAAAATATAAAATTGTTCGGTCGAACCTACTCCATCGAGAGGTAAACAACCAACAAACTTACTATAAATCAAAGATATTATAAAAAATTATAAAAATATTTCAATTATTAGAACAAATAATCACTCTATCTCTATCTTACTCACTCTCTCTTTTCTATTCTCTCATTTCATTCTCTTTTGTTCAAGGCATACAAAGAGTAGCCACTAACTGTGATTTCACTGTAACAATTCTAACTTTACAACAGCTCTCTCACCAAAGATAGAATGGTTCAAAAAAATAAATAGTGTTCTATTATTCTCTCTCTGAGAGTTGAAAAATGAACCAATGCTGAATTTGAGCCTAAAAAACTCAACACTTCCCGGTGTTATAAATTGTTATTTTATAGTGAGATTGATCAATTATTGTGTTCAAGGATTTAATTAAATTTTAACAGAAAAGGTGATAACTACACTTTTATCTGCAATTTGTGTGTACTTAATAACAAAAGAGTGCGGTGCTTTCCATGTATACATATATATAAATAAGCACCAGACAATAATTATAATACAAAATTATTTGGTTGTTTGTATTCGTTATTGAAAGAGATTATCATTTTTTTTCATGATCGCTGCTGCAACGAAGTGCGGAAGCACGTATAATATGTTCAAATGGGATAAGCCAAATATATTGTAACACAATTGCAGGGCAAAAATTTGTAACTTTTTTTTCAAGTTTATTTTATTTTATTTTACGGACAGATTTTTTTTTCCAATAATAACATCAACGTGCTTAAAAATTCAAACAAAGATATATCTTAAATATTGAACCTTTTGTGCATAAAGTATTGGTGTTGGTGACGTATGTCATCCCAAATCAAAATCATTAATTCCTACTAATTTCCATTGAAGTAGATGCAGGCAAAGCAAGTCATCTCAGAGTCAAGATCATTACTGTGACAGTTCATTCTCTACATTCCGAAATATAAGAATCCTCACATTTATTGTTAGCCCGTCAATTTACAATGGAAAAAAACAAAAAGGAAATAACAACACAGGACTACTAATTAAAACAATTGGATTTGGAGACGTCTAAATCTAATTATAAAGTTGGACTATAGTGTTATTCAAATATATGTTATATACTGTTATAATAAAATATCTAAATAAGTGATCAAATTCAGTAAAATATTATATAATTGGGTATTATACGTATTTTGAACAAAAATATGATCCGAAATATATAGAAATAATTAATGTAATTAATTATAATTATTGATGAACTGATTAGAATTATTACAAAAGTGGACCCATGATAATTAGAGCAACTAAATAAAAAAAACTTATAAATTCAGAATATGAATGATTACAAAGACATGTTCTCAATTTAGGATTTTCTAATTTAGTATTTTTTTTCAGCTGAAGATTTTCGCTAAAAATTAACATAACTTCTGATCAAATTTAGCACTCACATTTCTGCTATTATGGCTGAAGTTTCTTATCATTTTTTAGCATAACTTATTATCAAAATTAGCATCAATGATCATCGTGATGTCATTAATATTGATTGGATTCTGTGACTATAAAAGTGTAGATATCCAAGGCAGCATAACATGGCACAACATATGAGAGCATAATTTTATTTTGTCATTAGATTTACCCATTTTAAATTGCCAAACAGTCTTGCAAGTCTTAGATGGACCCTCATCCCCTCATTTTTTCGTTTCCAAGCGCTCAGTTCATGTCTGAGATACTGATTGAGAGTCCGTTAGAAGATCAATCAGAGATGAACGTAAATATTGTGATTTTATTTTTGAATAGACGATCCATATCGCAGTGGTAAATGCTCAAACATAAACTTAGTTTCAATTAATTTTCTCCCGAATATTTAACGAGACAATATATAGCATGTTGGTCATTCTGAGCTAAACACGATTTTGACGTTTTTAAACACCACATAAAATCAATCAAACATTCACTACGCAAAAAAATAATAATAGTTTTTTTACTATTTAATGACGATTCATGAATCATTAACAACAACAACAACAACAAAACTTTTAATCCCAAATAAATTGGGATAGAGTAGAAATGAAACTCAATCGAAAAACATAAAATCAAAAATCTTAAATATCAGTGATAAAATCTTGAAACAACCATTATTAAATTGTGTATCGCGGGTCAAGAATATGCAACTCTTTAATAATGGTTCTTCTAAAGAACCATTACCAAATCCCCTCAGCGACAAAACATATTGCTAACAGTTATTTCAAAAAAATTATTACTGAATTCTTTACCGATTTTTTTTAAAGAGTCTTTGCTAATGGTTATTTAAAAAAACCGTTACTGAACTTTTTTTTTACCTTTGGTAATGGTTTAAATGTAATAACCATTACTGATTTCTTTTTTTTTTCTTTTACTCTTTGGTAACGATTTGTATGTAATAACCGTTACACATCATTGTATTTTTTTTAAGGAAAAACATTATAATATAACTATATTTACTTAAGACATGATGACTAGTATTAGAAGTTCGTACAAATAAATTTTTTTTTTTTTTTTGAAAAATAATAATAATAATTGCTGGTTGCAAACGCGTACATTTACTTAGTTTCACGGGCTTGTTCGACCCAGAATAGAAAATACGAAGGAATTGTACTGAGATACAAATAACTATTGAACATGATTTCTCCTTTAAGAAGTAATTGGATAAAGCAATTATTGGAAAATGCATCTTCTACTGGGATGTGCAAAATGGATCAGTTTAATTAGTTTTAAATCAAACTATTAAATTTTGAATTATTTAGTTTGATTTTTCAATTTAAAATTTTTAGTTCGGTTAAAAATTTTAGCTAATTTGATTTTTATTCTTTAGTTCGGTTTATATTTTTCTAAATCGGATAAACTGAATAAATCGAATAGTCCAAAATTTATCAAGAAAATTTATTTTACTTAGTATAATTAAGGATTGTAACAAAGATAATCTAAATATATTATTTATTTATTTTATTTAGTTATTAATTTTATTTTTTATATCAATTTTTATAATTATTGATATTTTTTTATTGCTCTTTAACTAATATAATTTTGGTTTAACTGAAGAAAATTTCAGTTTAATCATTTTTAGTTGATAAGTTTGATTCGATTCATAATTTAACAAACCAAATAAAACTTCAGATGCATATATTTATTTCGGTTTAAACTGAACCGACCGATTGCACACCCTATCTTCTACTATAATGAAAAGTAGAATAGATTACTGCATTCTCGTGAAGCCATGTCGATGCTTTTTTTTACTACATTCTCGTCAAGATTGCAATACATTTTGGTGTTTTTAATGGAATATCAAATGATACACAAATGATACTCAAATTGCTTTAAATTTGAAACACAATTAATACTAAAATTTTGTAAAATATTTTTAATTCTTTTATTTTTATCAATTTATATGAAATTAATTATTAAAACTATCAAAATAAATATTTGTCAAGATATCCTCATACACCTACTGCAGACCTATGGTGTTCAGGAATAGTGAATTCATACGGACAATTTATTTGATTTCATCTGTTGTGTAGCGCCCGTTGTTTTTGATGAACCCGTCACCTCAGCCCTCCCTCAATCACTCTTGGTCTTCCCACCTTCACTGGAATTCACATCGTCCGCGGTACTTCACGAGTGAAGTGCCCGCTTTTGATGTGGGCCCCATGAATTCAACCATCACCGTTGTTTTTGTTCCACCCGCGGTTTAAATCCTACGACCCATGATAAATTCGAACAGTTACTCTACGGTAAAGTACCATAGAGGAAATGCACTCCCTTCACTCTGCATCTCCTTTCATTTTTCAATAAATTTTAAATGAAATTTTCAGGAGCGGATATAATGACATCAAATTCGATATAAAAATCGACGTCACCTTTTCTTTATTCATATAAAATGTCTTTTATTAAGATGTCTATCTTTCTTTTCTTTTCTTTTTTCCTTTTTTTTTTAAAAAAAAATAAAGATGGGATGTCTCTCTCTAAATGTTACTGTTTGGAAAATATAAAATACATCAAGTTTTGACCGGTATATTTTATTATCCATATCCATAATAAGCTAATGAACTTTTTTTTTCATATTATCGAATACAATACAAATACAAATAGGATAAAATGGTATAAAAAAATTCATTAATAGTCCTACTTGAAAGTAGTGAGGATGATTGATGCGGATTGGGGATGGACTTGGATCCACCAAGCCGCATAGCAGAAGGATTGATGTGGTTCACGGCCTTCTCCATCAGAACTCGACCCCCACCAGCCCAATTGCCCAAATATGATATATCCCTCCCATTTTGTTGTTTTTGTTATTCAAATGCAGGCCATTTAGATCATGCTTACTGGAAATCTTACTACAAGAACACAACATGTTTGCATATTTCATATTTGGGTTTCTTCTTCTCTTCTAATCTATCTTGAATACTAATTCCATGTAATTTTTGGTGCAACCTGTAAGAAATGACTGCCCATGCAATGTGCAATCGAAATATTACTTACCAAAAAAAGAAAAAGAAAAAAGATGCATAAAGGGAACACTAATAAGGTGTCCATTCTATCAAATATTATGACCAAAATATATGCAAGATCATTCTTCCTACAATAGTCATCAAATATTATGACCAAAATATAAGAGAAGACATCGTCAGGCATTCAATGCAAAATAGAAAGTAACACTTAAAACAAAATTTTTCATCTTTCTATCGGGAAAAAAAATACAGCATTTGTCGAAGGAAACCAAATTTGAAATTTCCAAATCAAATTCCAAATCAAAGCTTTGATATAACTACCCTCATTTAAAACAAAATCAACCAATGCCTTAATTATTTTTCTTATAGATAAAAAAAGGAAAAAAGACAAGCAAAATATAAAGGATAATTACACGATATAATAAAATTTTATTATTTCGACCACAAAATACGATTACAAACAATGAAGAACAAACTACCACACTAATTTAATTTTATTTGATCACACATACGGCAATTAATTCATATCTTTCTCGAATTTAAACAGACATCAATAAAAAATCATTTGGCAGCAGAATAATAAGTTTGAACAATGGTAAGTATGAGAAGAATCCCAGCTGCTACAACAGAGATAATGGCCCATGGACTGCTGAAGTAATCATGCATCAACCGTGCTCTGTACCTGTGCCAAGTTGACTCGCTATACTCTTTTACATCCTTGAATAAGTTATAAAAGTAATGATCACTATAGTCGAGGATAAAAAATTTCTCGAATTGGTTGAATAAAGTTGCTGCTTCTTCAGCATTCTGAAAAAAATTATTTAGGATACCAGATTGCTCAAGTATAATAATATCCTTCTCTGTGTTAATTAGAGAATCCATGAGCGTAAGATAACTTGATAAAATTCTCCGACTATATGGCAGTCTGTGGCTTTGCTCGAAAGCAGCCATGTTCCACAAGATCCTTATGTTAAAACGGTCCATACTGACAAAGGGCATCTCAATTGCCCCCTTGTTGAATGATATATCCAATATGCTGGTATGATTTTCCTTTCTCTTGAATTTTACACCTGCTTCATGGAGCTCACTGACACATGATATATATATGTTCTCTGTCCCCATAAAATTAAAATATCTTATTTCATTACCCTCTGATGAAGTTGTATTTGTCTGCTCCGGGTCCATTGGAACATCATCAGTTGGTTCACAGTTCTGTGATGCACCTGTATTCATCTGTTCCGTTCCCATTAGATCATCATCAATTAATACGCTGCTGTTTGACTCTGCTTTTCTTGATTTGGAATATAATTTAGACCAAGGGAAAGTACTATGACAACAGAAATTATGTGTTATGCCAGTATCTGAGTTTCCTTGCTGAATTTCAGTTTGAGGTTGCAAATCTGCAGGCACTATTCCCGCGTAATACAAGTGAAGCAAATGATTGATATCATCACATGATAATCGAGGGAGGTAAGAGTTACCATAAAAAATATTAGAGAATAACTTGAGAAAAGGGCAATGTTCTTCACAGTTTGGACTCTGACCCATGTCTTTGTCTTGGAGGGCGAATAGCTCGTGGATCACAAAAAGAGGTATTTGATTTTCCAACAAAAACATATCAGAAATTAATTCATTTTCAGCCCAACCTACATCACAAAAGGCATCATTCTCATTCTTATTCTTATTCTTCAAGAAATACTCCAGTATAAAGCAGCCATCGAGTAACAACATCCTAACAAAATCTTCACTTTCCAGGTTCACTTTCACTATAGCACTGGCGTGCCTGTGCTTCGAGGGACCTCATTTCTTGACAGTAGACTTCGAGACCAACTTTCTCATTACGTGCAAGAAAGTCGCGCAGAGCAAACCACTTGTGCTCTTCCATGGTTTGAAGGCTCTCTTTTCCATGATGGTAAGGGCCGATTGCAACCAACTTTGGCTCGCAGAGTTCCTTGTTATTTTGATGAATCCAACCAGGGAGACGAAAGATTGTCACAGACCGATCTTGGAATGGTTTACCTGGCAACTTATCTAGCCTCTCCTTCATAAAAATATGCATTTCTTTTACTGGTACTGCTATATCTTCTCTTTCTATTTGTGTCATTCCTGCAGTGTATGATGCTGTCAAGAATGAAACAAACACTAATAAAACATGAAATGCATTAATATTATTTATTCAATTCTTTTAGAAAGTCTATTTCACTTTAATTGATTAATTGTAATATTTATCTTTCTATGTGTCGATTTAGTAATAAAATGGATTTATAAAATTCAAGATTTTTTTGGGCATGTATCTATAATAAAAATAAAAATAACTGTTTGAACTAAAGTAGCTGTTGACAACTATGTATACGCACATTGACCATGCCAATGTCCAAAAATTAATTTTCTGTATTTCAATTTGACAGATGATCATGCCTGTAGACTGTAGTCAACACATAATGGATTGGATGCCATTGCCATACCTTGATTCGTCTCCATTGAGGTCTCCGATGGGACATCTATGACATCAATTGCTACTTCCTGAATCTCTGCCATTTTTTTAGTGGGTGCAGAAGTGAATATGTTGTGCTACGCGCAATTCCCTTTTTGATCAACAGCTGATCAAAGGCTCTCTGACCACGCTCCCAACGACTGCTTTCCTGATATATATAGTAGGAGAATGTCAGAGTATCGTACGTTTCATTAATTTTAATTAGATAAACATATTGACTCCGTTGATAGTGGTTGGTCATATATAAACTTAATCATGCTTCATATATCTTCGAGCACACAAATGTACATAAATTTCGTTCAAATTAATCAGGCATGAATTTATGGATTGGTTTACTTCTCGGAAGAATAAATTGTTTACTTCTCGTATCATAAATCATAATACTTAATTCTCTGTACTTATTCTTTCTTCATTTTTCTTAACCTTGTAAATATAACATCGTCCATGTAAATTTATAATTAGGGGTGTCAATTATTGATCCGATTTGATGGGTTAACTATCTCGATCCGAACTCGACTCGTTCCGACATGATCCAAGATAAATGAGTCGGGTATGGATTTTTTTTTTTACCCGATTAATTATATTTTTTTTTGAAGTAATCTTATGATTTAGTACTAATTAAAGCTTAAATATATACTAATTATACACTAATTAAGATTAATTATAAATTAATTAATATTTTATTACTTAAATTATATAAAAATAATTAATAATTAATTAATTATTTTACAAGGGTCGGGTCGGGTCAGGTATGAATTAAGATTTTTTGACCCGAATTTAAATGGGTTAAGATTTTTTGAACAAATTGTGTTGTTTCGGGATTGATTCGGGAATGAATTTGGGATTATTCTAATAGGTAATATCACCTAAATCTAGGGGAGATTTTGTCAGATTTTTACTAGATATTTCATATTAATATTATTTAAATATTTGGTTGACATTAATGTCCCCGGAAGAAGGATCGGTAAAAAGATCGAGAATATCTTTATCAGATCTTCACGAGAAGAAGTCCGATGAAAGACACATTGAGTTTAGAAGTGACGGCTTATCAATTGATGAAAACGCATCAAACTTTGTGAATTATTTTGCTCTCTTGGCAAGAGAATAAGTGTCTTGCACAATTGAGTCGTGGAAGAAGGCCGATGGTAAGAAAAAAGATGAACTTTGGGATAACAATAAGATAAATTGCTAAATTCTAAACCCTAAACTAAATTATACATAAAGAATTATTAATTCACGAATATGTTTGTTTATTTCAGAGATTTTAGAACATCAAAGATGACAGATATAAGAAAAGAATCCTAGTGAAAATGGGTAAGAGGTTGAAGTCTTGAAAAAATAGATTGGTGACAAATTTCATCACCAATATAGATCCTAAAAATCCAAAAACTCTGTGTGATGAGTATAATATCATATTGGAACAGTGAAAAGAGTTTGTGAGGCAGAAAATCTGTGATGAATTTAAGGTAATAACAAAAAAATTATAATTTAATTATATAGTTTATAATTCAAAATATTTTTCATATAGTAATAAGTTTTTTAAATTGTATTGACAAGAGAGAAGTGAGCAAGGTCGAATAAATGCCAAAAAGAACAAGCATCCTCATAGACTCGGGTTGGGCGGTTATAATGCTGTGGAGCAAAAGTAGAAGGAGACCGACGTTGTTTCGACATCTTTCTCCACGCCGGGCATCACTTCAAAGACCAACCCAATGACTTTTAAGTGGTTGATGGTTGGGGCAAAGTCTATAGCCGAGTGAGTTTATGAAATCCCAAACCCAGACTCTAGAAGTACTCCAATGAGCGGTATGTAATAAAAATTCAAAATTCTTTACTAACATCAAAAATTATTTTCTTATGAAAATTATATTCGATGGTTCAAGAAGTCTCCCAAGAGTCATTTAAGCCAAACCGCTATAATGACGTCTTGACCGCTTCGATTGGGACACCCGATCATTCGGGAAGGGTGAGAGGATACAGTGGCACCGGTATCAAAGTCGTGTACAGGAAGGGACCGGAAGGGACCGAGGGGGAAGACATCTCATACTGGTTGCATCAATAAAGCTGAGATGCACAATGCATTAGGTAAACAAAAGGAGGAGCTCATAATGAAGTTTATCGATTTATTTCAGAGAATATTGAAGTAAATTACCGACCAATCACCTGATCTCCCCCTCTTCGACCAATCACCTGATCTCCCCCTCTTCCTAGTACCGAGCACAATACTCTTACTCATGCTGAAGAATTTCATCCCCGACTCAATTCAGCTCCAGCTATATACATCCGCTTCGGACTACGAGATTAATGTATTTATATTATTCTCAATTAAATTTAGTTTCTAATAAATACTAAATCCCAATTCAGATTTCTATTTATTACTTTCTATTTTAGGTTACTACACCATGCAATATATTCATTGAGGTGGATGGTGCCCGATATCTGGCAGCATACCGAGCTCACCGAGCTAATGCACGGCCAACCCGTCCTAGTCACTGAGGTCTGTATTTACCCTAACGAGGTTAAACAAGGATTGTGCCACCTTTGTGTTCTGTGTCCGCCGCCAAATGGACCGAAGTGGCTTGGTGAGCTTGTCGGGTTCTTTATCAAATGGCCCGTAAACTTTGTGGAGCTATGTAAGATATCAATTATATTTTATATAACCGTATAAAATTGATAAATTATTTATTCACTAATATTTTTAAATGCAGAACAATACACCATAAAAATCGGCACCTCAAAAGAATTCCCATCAAGAGCCGCTCCTCGATAATGACTCCTTGCAATGTCTTGATAGTCATTCTTTATTTTTGTATGAGATGATCATGACACACTCCACCGACACACTTAATTTTCCGATCGCGTTCTCGGAGGTATTCAGCTACGAGGGTGATGTTTACGTGAACGTGATGGACATCATCGAGCTCTTTAAGGATGCTTGGCTCAACATCTCGATTTTATAGATTTTCTGCATGTAAGAATTTTGAAGCATAATATTTCTTTAAAAATTTCAATAATTTGACAAATAATTATTGTATACATTGTAGGGTTTCAAGAGATACGCGCAAGAACTTCTTAATTGATAAGTATAGTTTTATCGATCCATACTTTTGCACGGAAACACAAATAAAAACTGATTTACATGAACATGATGGACATTATCGAGCTCTTTAAGGATGCTTGGCTCAACATCTCGATTTTATAGATTTTTATATGTAAGAATTTTGAAGCACAATATTTCTTTAAAAATTTCAGTAATTTGGCGAATAATTATTGTATACATTTATAGGGTTTCAAGAGATACATGCAAGAACTTCTTAATTAAGAAGTATAGTTTTATCGATCCATACTTTTATACGAAAACACTAGAGGTGGAAATCGGGCGGGTTGGGCAGGTTCGGGTTCGGATTGGGTCAATTTGATTCAGTTAGATTATCGGGTCACGGGTCTAGTCGGGTCGGGTCGAGTCGGGTATCGGGTCTTTTAGTGTCGGGTCATTTCAGGTTTCGGGTCGTATCAGGTCGGGTTAGGTCGGTTATCGAGTCATCTAATGTCGGGTTATTTCGGATTTTGGGTCATATCAGGTCGAGGTCGGATCGGTTATCGGGTCATCTAATGTCGATTATTTTAGGTTTCGGGTCATCTCAGGTCGGGTCGGGTCGGTTATCGGGTCATCTAATGTCGGGTCATTTTGGGTTTCAGATCATATCAGGTCAGATCGGGTTGGTTATCGGGTCATCTAGTATCGGATTATTTTGGGTTTTGAATCATATCGGACTAGATTAGATTAGATTGGATTAGATTTTACCATCTATGTGTCTGATCTAGTCAAGTCAAATGAATCGGATCAGATTGAATTTCTAAGTTATGCATATTTAATTCATGCATGTTTCACTTTAATTTCAATCGAATTAAACTCTTTTATATTTATCTCCTCAATCCTCAATTCATCGTTATCTATTCAATATAAGTTTCATTTGAAAGATGTGTTGAATTATTGATAGAAAAATATTTGATAGATTTCATAGTTAATATTATAATTAATATTAACTTTATTATTTAAATTAAATAAGTTAATATTCATAATAATAATTAAATTATTTAACTTATTTGATATTTGTACGGGACCCACATAGGTCACGTCTGATTCTCTAAGAGCGTAAACTGGAACTTGAAAATAATATTTTCATAATTCATTCAAGGTCTAACCATAATTATGAAAATTTTACTATCGAGTCATATCAGGTCGGGTCGAATCGGTATCAGGTCATCTAGTGTCGGGTCATTTTGAGTCTCGAGTCGTAATAGGTCGGGTCGGGTTTGGTATCGAGTCATCTAGTGTCAGATCATTTTGAGTTTCGAGTCATATCGGATCGGGTTGGGTATCAAATCATCTAGTATCGAGTTATTTCGGGTTTTGGGTCGTATCAGGTCGGGTTGGATCGGGTATCGGGTCATCTAGTGTTGGGTCATTTCGGGTTTCGGGTCATATCAGGCCGGGTCGGGTTGGGTATCGGGTCGTTCAGTGTTTGGTTATTTCGGGTTATGGGTCGTATCGGGTCAGGGTGGGTTTCTCGAGTCGGATCGAGTTCTGCCACCTCTAGGAAACACAAATAAAAAGTGATTTTAAAAAGACGACTAGTTATCTAAGAACATTATTTCTTAGTCGCAAGGATCCGACGAGCTACATGTTTCTTCCGTACATTAAGAGGTTAGAATTTCAAAACTTAATTTAGTTATTTACCTAATTAGTTTATCTCATAATATTAATATGTATAAATTATAGTGGGCATTGGATTTTTCTGATCGTGTAACTCTTGAGCTTATCTATTCACATCGTGGACTCTCTAAATCATGAAAATATAGGTTATGTCATTCAGCCGGCACTAAATATGTTTTTTTTTCTGACACTTTAATATATACTATAATTAAATGTACTCATTTTTTAATTTATAACAGAGCTTTACATTATTATTGGAATGAGAAATAATTCGAAAAAAAGAAACCTCAAGTTCAATTCGAAAACGATTGAGGTACGCTATTTGAACTTTAAATTATAATTAGTCAAATTATTATATTAAGGTTAATAATTTTGTGATTTAATTAGGATTTAGGGTTTGAAAATAACTATTTTTAAAAATTTAGAGTCCACCACAACTAGGTAAAGTGCAGTTATTATGTTATGAGATCGATGCATAACATAATAACTAGATATTTCGATCAGAAAAATTTGCCAAAGTACGAAGATTAACTTCAAATTCATATTATTTTTATTCTTTTATCTATATTTTTTTCAATCAAACTAATAGAATTTTTATTTTTATTTTTAGGTTATTGAGCCAGCTCTGCAATGTTATTTGTGAGAAGACATCGCTGAAATTAAGCATATGGTTGTAAATTATATTGCGGCAAATGTTTAATGTATTTTCTATACTCTTTTCATATTTGACTTGTGTTATTTATATATATTTGTATATTATTTGTAATATATGTGTGTAATATATATGTTTAGTTATTATTTGTGTTATTATTTGTTATATGAAATATGTTGTGATTTATGTATTATTATTTGTTATATTGTTTGCATGAATATATATGGCTAGCCATCGAAATAAAATCGAATTGGAAAAAATCAAAAATACATTTAAAATAGATTTTTTATATATATCTGTTTCTAAAAGGCCATCCATTTGGGAACCAAAAAAAAATTGGCAAAAAAAAAAAATTAAAGCCGATTTTAAGAGAATAGTCAGTTCTAAAGCTACCATTTAGAGTCAGTTTTTAGCTAATAATCGGCTCTAAACGAATATTTAAAGCCGGTTATTAGCCAAAAACCAGCTCTAAAGGAACATTTTAGAAAATTTAGAAAAACCCGGCTTTAAAGCCTTTTCAAATCCGCTCCGAGAACCATCTTTTAGCGTTGGTTTCTAAAAGAACCGGTGCTAAAGCATTCAAAAAACCAATTTTAAAACTTATTTTTCTGATAGTGACGTCTAATTGAAACAGCGTTTTATTTATTAAGTTGCAACGATGATAATAATATTTAAGTTGGCAACTGGAAAGTTAAATTATTAAAAAAGAAAATAGAACACTAGATCTTATTATATTATTGTTACTAGATCTTTTTATATTGTTTCAGGTACATTTCAAACTTTATGATAAGTTGTTGAATGTCAATTATATTATTGTTACCTAACAGCCAGAAACAAAGCGGTAAGCCTTTGAGTCGGGGTGAGAATCCACTGTTTGTAAAAATAACGAGCTGAAAATTGCTCGTAAATCAAACGAGACTATTTCAAAAATGGTATACAAATCTCAAAGAGTCAAATAAACTCGTATTTTCCGATACGAACGGCAGTCCTCGTTGCTGCTGATCTCTCGCTTTGGAGATTCACGATCCGTTTCTCACATCAAGTGTGATTTGTTTATAGATCCAATTCATGTCTCTATCTCAATTAGTCATACCATATTTCATACGAATGGCGAGGTCTTCGTTCTTTAAAACCTCTGGGGAGTATTAGCTTCATCTCATTCATGACTTCTATATGATTTTAATATCAAATATGCGCACAAATGTATATATATATTGAAAATGAGTATAAATTTTGCTGATCTAACGATTTCTGCACCATCCAAAACTAGCGATTTTGTACCCATCTAAAAAATAGCAAAAAAATTCAAAAAAATATAAATTTTGATCTCCAAAGATAGTTCAATATGAAGATCATGTTCAACGGTTTGGATCGGGCATATGAACTTTCAAATTTGAGATACGGACGCGAAGCACGGGAGGTTTTGTGCTTCGCGAAGCACCATAGCCTCACTCTATATATATATATATATATACATTTGTGTTATAGTACTATGCATAGCACGTATAGTCGGTGTGTTACGAATTATTTCTTTATTTTTAAAATTCAAATGATCAATCTGACCGTACAAAATGATTTTCATATAAAAATTTAGTTATAAACCAAATTTTATATTAAAATATTTTTTTTAGATAGTTAGAAAGTAACTTGATTTAATTATTATGAGTCATTCAAAAAAACTGATTTTTTAACTATTTAAAAAAATAATAAAAATATAAAATTTAATCTACAATTAGATTTTTCATATAAAAATTATTTTAAACGGTCAGATCGATCATTTAAATTTTAAAAACGGATAAATGACTAGTCCAATAATTAAATCTTCGTATATATGTATATATACAGTAATATAAATAGTTCATCATTTTATTTCATATCTTGATATGAATTATGAACATGGGTCCAATACTCATTAACATTAGTGTCGACAATTAATTGAATATTTTCCATATGCATCATGCTTTTTGTGTAAACTTCAAATTTATTTCGACATGCATAAATTTAAAAAACAACCAATATATGTCGATTTATACATCTACCCTTGTATGTAATGAAAAACCAAGTTTTATTTTATTTGAATAGCCATCAAAATCCCCATAAATTGAAAATTTAGATCGATTTTATTAAGAGATGAAACAAACGATTAGAAGATATAATTTTTTGATAGAAGTATAAAGCATGATTTTATAAAATATTCGATAGGCTGAATTTAAAAAGTAGCGATGAAGGGATTTGCGAATAGCAGGAAGCACCGCACACGTTCTTTTTCCTTCCCTTTTATTTGTTTAGAAGCAGCTACACCCCACCAGCGCTAGTGAATGTGAATCAGTGATCGCTCTTAAACTGTGTCAAAAAGGGCTATTAAAAAATGCTTGAATACACCAGAAGTATTACGCTGGAATCACTGGACTGGGGTCCTTTTTATAATCATTTTATATTTAAGTAAGGTCATTGTCCTAAATATAATTAAGAATTTGACGTTTCAAGTTGAACCTGTGAAGAACTTTAAAATTTTGAGTGGGTCCTGTGACCCCACTGAATACTGTATAGTTACGCCCCTGTAAGCTAGCTGGCAAATGATTGTAGGAGTTCAGTTTTTCTCTGTCTTGTCAGCAACGCCAATTGAAGAAGATCTTCTCGTCAAAAAAAAAAAATGAATTGAAATTAAATGAAGGAAACTATTATTTGATTGGAACGGCGCGCCTAACAAGATGACGATGTCTACAAAAAATTATCGAGCCTGTACCAATAATGTATTCTTCATGCTCCAAGTCAAGCATTAGAAACTGTTGATATTGACTAGTGGCTATATGCCTATTAATAAAGATGATTTTACTAGTTAGTTTATATATTATCCATGTCATTTCTTTGTCATGCAAAATATATTTGCATTGCAATAAAACGCTGAAACATTAAAAGTATGAAATCATAAGATGTTTACTTTTTAACAGCCCGATCCCTCGGATAATCTAATCTTAACTTGACTGTAGCCCAATAAAAAGCCTTGGACCCAGAGGCGAAGCTACTCTTTAGAATTGGGGTCCCAGGACCCCACTGACAATATGATTTTTGTAGGGACTGCGGTGAAAAAAAATAACGAGGACCCTAATAGAAAAAATGAGGGACCCCAGTCAGATGCCTTTGAGGCTTTGACCGATCGATTCTTTCTTTCTTACCTTTCTCTTGACTTACTCGAAATTACCCACCGATTTACAAATCCCCAATCAGCCATTTTCATTACTGCTTTACATTTAGTACCAAGAGCTGACCTTTTTCTCTATGGTAAGGGTGGTTTACAACAATCCCGCTCTTCTGCTTTCTTCCATTTCAACCAAGCAAAGGTTAATGAAAATTTTCATATTTTAATATATGACGCATATTTGAAATCAGGCGGAAGTGGCTAGAACTTATCCTGAAGACAAATTGGAATACTCATCGCTCGGCCTCGCCTCGCTCTTGTTGCGTCCGCTTGGCGCCATCTATTTCTCTCTCTTCGACAGTTCGACACCTCCGTCTCTCTGAGACTCTGACACCTCCGACGCGGCTTTTCCTTAGTCAATCAGTCACCGAATCGCTCTCATTTTTCTTGATCAGTCCGGCGTGGCACCTTCATCACTCAAATACAATTGAGTTCTCATTTTCTTGGTCAGTCAGTCTCTCCCTGACTTTGACTCTCTTTTTCAATTTGGAGATACCAAATAGAAAATGCCCAGATAACAAAGCCCCGGTCAACTAATATTTGATATTTTCATCTGTTGTACATGTTGAATTGAAATTAATATTTGATTATTGTACTGGTACGCATATTAATGCAAAATTGACCAGGGACAGGAGTCCTTTATATTAGTTCAGATTAAAATTTTATTTAAACTGATATTATGTAATTATCTGGTTAATGCATTGCACGTTGGTCAAATTATAAATTTTGTAATTCTTTTTATTATAGGATTTACAATACACTCAATGTCTCAATCAAGTAAAGTCATTCGAATAAATTTGAGTGAATTTAACCCTCCATCTGATCCGGGAATACGAAAGCAAGTTTGTGAATATCACCCAAATGATCGACAACTTGTAAGAAGAGCATATATAGCCAAAGGTCCGTATCAACCTCGAGAACATGACTTTCCCGTCTCACACATTAGTGGAAAGAAACGACATTTTAATCCCAAATGGTTTGATGAATTTGGAAGTTGGCTTGAATATAGTATTGAGAAAGATGTTGTTTATTGCTTGTATTATTTTTTGTTTAGTTCTCAAGTTGGAGGACAACAAGGAGGCGGTGAAACTTTTATCAATACCGGTTGGAATGGATGGAATAAGGGATCTGCTAGGTTGCTTGCACATGTTGGTGGTTCTAATAGCATTCATATGCGAAATGAGATGAAGGGAAAAGCTTTGATGAACGAGAGACAAGCAATTGCTACTTGTTTTCAAAGACAATCTGAGAAATCGGTTAAAGAATATCGTGAGCGAATGGTTGCATCGCTTGATTGTATACGGTTTCTTCTACGCCAAGGATTGGCTTTTCGTGCACACGATGAATCCAAAGATTCAAAAAATCAAGGAAATTTTCTTGAGCTAATGAAGTTTCTTGCTGATCACAATCCCAATGTCAAAAGTGTAGTACTAGAAAATGCACCGAAAAATTTACAACTGATAAGCCCTGATTTTAAAAAAGAAATGGTTAAAGCCGCTGCAATTGAGACAACAAAAGCCATTATTTGTGAGCTTGATGATGATTTATTTGCTATATTAGTTGATGAATCGCGTGATGTATCTTGCAAAGAGCAAATGGCTTTAGTAATACGGTTTGTTCGGAAAGATGGAAGTGTAGTAGAAAGATTTCTAGGAGTTGTTCATGTACCTGATACGGTCGCTACTTCACTCAAGGTAGCCGTGGAGTCCAAGCTAGCTGAACATAATTTGTGTTTGTCACGGGTGCGAGGTCAAGGTTATGATGGAGCAAGCAACATGAGAGGTGAGTTTAACGGGCTTAAGAGTTTAATTTTAAGAGAAAAATACTTCCGCATATTATGTTCATTGTTTCGCGCATCAGCTTCAATTGACTCTAGTAGTTGTGGCGAAAAATCAGATAGATGTTGCGTCTCTTTTCACTTTCATTTCTAATGTCCAAAATATGGTGGGGGCTTCTTGTAAGCGTCAAGATAAGTTAAGAGAGAGCCAAGTTGTTGAAATTGCTAAGGCATTAATCAATGGTGAGATTGAAACGAGTAGTGGTCTTAATCAAGAACTCGGTCTTTCAAGGGCGGGAGAGACACGATGGGGTTCTCATTATGGTTCCATCACAAATTTAATTCGACTTTGGCACTCGGTTATTCAAGTGCTTGAGGTAATTGAGGAAGAGGCCACAGAGTCCAAGCATAGAGTAGATGCAAGAGTGCTATTAGAAAAGTTATAAACTTTTGATTTCATTTTTATTTTGCATTTGATGCAAGATATTTTGGGATTTACGAATGAGCTCTCACAAGCCTTACAAAGGAAAGATCAAGATATTGAAAATGCTATGATGCTTGTTAAAGTGACCAAATTGCAATTGCAAAAAATGAGAGATGAAGGGTGGGATTTTATTTTGCAAAAGACTTCTTTATTTTGCAACAAGCATGATATTATTGTACCTAATATGAATGAAATAGTTATCCTTCGAAGACCAAGGCGTAGAGTTGAAGAAATCACCAATGAACATAGGTATATTTTTTCTTCATTTTATATTGTTTAATGTTTGTGGTATGTTATTTTTTTTCTTTTCTAATGAAGTACATTTTTTTTAATTTATAGGTATCGTGTTGAGATCTTTTATACAATCTTGGATATGCAACTTCACGAGCTCAAAGAACGGTTTAATGAGATAAGTTCTGAACTATTACTTTGCGTAGCTTGCTTGAATCCAAAAAAATCATTTCAATCCTTTAATAAGGATATGTTAATCAAGTTGGCATCATTTTATCCAAGAGAGTTTGAAAATGTCAATACTGCTACACTTGGTTATCAACTTGATACCTATATTCATGATGTTCGATTAGATGATAGATTTCATGATGTTCGAAATCTCAATGACTTATCCAAAAAATTAGTGGAGACAAAAAAAAATCATGTATACTCCTATGTGTACTTGCTTCTCAAATTAGCATTATTATTACCGGTGGCAACGGTAACTGTCGAAAGAGCATTCTCAAAGAATGAATATTATAAAAACAAAACTTAGAAATAGAATGTGTGATAGTTGGATGAATGATTGTCTTATAACATATATAGAAAAAGATATGTTTGATAAAATTTCTAATGAAGAGATCATGCAAAATTATCAAAAGATGAAAACTCGTAGACAAGTGTTGTAACTTGTAACTTATAAATGCACGAATACATTTTATTTTGTATTTTGAAACTATTATTTTGAAAGTTGTTAAGTTTGATTTTGAGTTATGTTTAATTTTGTGTTAAATTGAATTATTTATTTGTGAATTGTAGTTAGTATATTAAATTTTATGGTGATAATTTATCATTAAAAAAATATGGGACCCCACTGAGTCAAAATCCTGGCTACGCCGCTGCTTGGACCAAGATTTGGATCTTTTGTTACACGACACTAATGTGCGGCACGCACACAACTTTTAGATTTACGGGATCCTTTAAGATTGATGAAGCATGAATCTCAATAGACAAAAAAAAGGAAGTGTGTCGGAGGCTTGGCACCCCCATAATTTACACAAATTCATAAAAGTAATAAACTTTTTTTTTTGCATTAATAGGATATTTAGATATTGCGCACCCCTATAATTTTATTTTAAATAATAGACCATTTAATTAAATTTCGATACCCCAAAATCAAATCCTGGTTCCGCCCTTGTCAACGTGGATTAGACTGTCATCACATCGTGCTGCATGGTATTGTATATCAGATGATAGGAATTCAAAGCCTTCGTATAATTAAAAGACGTGTTAATCAGTAGAAAGAATCTTCTCCATAATACTATTGTAAATCCTCTGCACAACATTCATAATTAACTGCCTCAATATATAGAATATTTGTCTTTTATTGTGCAAGACCGTACAACACAACACATGATCCGTTAAATTTCTTCGTGATTTAAGCCGGCATAAATCGTTAGTGATCCAACATACTACATACTACGTTGCAAGTGTTGTGTAGCATATAATCAAAATTCTAAATAAGTATGGATAAGTATTAAGGCTAGCAAGCATAATTGTGCAAGGGAGTTTTGTTCAGAAATGTTTTATCAGGTACCAATGACAAGTGGGAGCTGATGAGTACAAATTACGGTTTCTACAATTTTTTTTCCATCAAAATCACCAAATTGGTGAAACTTAATTAATCAGAAAGATTCTACAAAATGAAATAGGCCCATTAGCTTCATCAGTATGTTTAATTTGGGCCTTCAATTTCAATATTCGAACACAGAGACCTCATAGCAGGGAATAGAGGTGGCAAAATCTGACCCGACCCGAAAAACCCGTCCGACCCGCTCGGATCCGAACCCGACCCGACCCGATTTTTTCAGAAAGTCAAACTGACCCGAACCTGACCCGAACCTGACCCGAACCGGCCCGAGACAACCTGAAACCCGAGACAACCCGAGATTAGAGTGCCCGAAACCCGACCTGACCCGAACCCGAACGACCCGAAACCCGAGATGACCCGAGATTAGATGATTAGAAACCCGACCCGACCCGAACCCGAGACAACCCGAAACTCGAGATGACCCGAGATTGGAAGACCTAAAACCCGACCTGACTCAAACCCGAATGACCCGAAATTAGATGACCCGAAACCCGACCCGACCTAATTTTGAAATATTAAAATACGATTGAACTATAATTAGAATTTAAAATAAGAAAAATACATATTGATCCTATTATAGTTTTTATGACACCATTGTGTTATCGATCACTTTTATCGTGTTTTTTTTGTTTAGATTTTGAAGGATTTTGACAATTTTAACCCTTTGAATATGATCCTTGACTCCAACATCAATTAATCAAATTTCTGTAACGAAAGATCGGAATTGATAAGATGATTTGAGGGGGTAATTAATAAAAATCAAAACTAAAAATTTGATCACCGTTTATTTAAAAAACTCGAGAATATGATCATTTAAAAAAGATCACGAATATGGTTATTCTTCAAAAAAAATCCTCAAATTAAGTTTGAGCTCTTAACCAATGTGTTAAATTGAAACGGAGGTACCACAATCAGAATCTTCGAAATGAAATCATCCATAATGATGCTAATTACCGAGAGATCATGTAACTCATGAAATCATCTACAGCTTCAAATAAAAATGCATTGACACCATTCATATGCACAATTAATGCTGTTGCAGGAACTTTCTGTTCAATTCAGCCAACATATCCACATAGAAAACCAGTAGCTTCGGACATAAATATGTCAGGCTTTATATACCGGTTCATAAAAATGTCATCTGCAAGTGTAATTAATGGTTTTATAATATTGCAGTACGTGAAGATCAATTCAATGCATTTTCACGGGGAGTTTCACAATTAATTTCATACAAATTATAAACAGTTTCCATGTAATTAATCTTGTACAACTATTACAGACACGAGTAGAGGCAAAATAGTAGTTGATAATAAGCCATAATAACTTTTTCACTGACGATTCGAGGAGCTGGAAACGAGTAGTTGTACAGTACCAGCTTCAATTCGAATTATATGGTCCCTCTAGCCCAGATTTTCTGAAAAACGCGTAAAAAAAAGATCCCCTATGCATCCTTGATTCCTTGTGGTTGCGTAGCTCAGTTTTCAACCGCAACCAATGTCATTGCGGTTGGAACCTGTGATATTTTACATGCAACCATAAGCAACTAATAATTCAAAATCATCTCAGAACCAATGAAATCTCTTACAATTCCAGGTGAGCTTGAATTAAATCATAGCCAGAACCAATGCACAATTTAACTACAATAAGTCTCCATAACAAATTAAAATAAAAACACCTTATAACAGACAAACAGACCCACAACAGACAAACAAGCTCCAGTTGAGAATAACTCAATAAGCTTTACAAAAACCCCTAACAACTTCCAACAACAACAAAAAAAGAAAAATAAGGTTTAGAACCAACAAACCTACAACAGACAAACATACCCACCGTGCAATCGAGCCCGCATGTTGATATCGCATAACAATCTGTATAATTAAAATTTCATTCAGTTTTATTGAAAATGCATAAAAGACCCAATTCTATAAGGTTGCACAATATTTCAGCATTATCCAATTTCATTCAGTTTCATTCAGTTCTATAATGTTGCACAGTATTTCAGCATTATCCATGAAGATGTAAGATTTGGAGATAATGAATGTTGAATTAGGCAATTAGGTGGCAGGTCTTTGTTTTGTGTTTTTGACTTTTTGTCCAACTCTTTTATCATCAATTACTCCAACTCGTAACATAAAAAATGCAACTTTTGTTTCCTTTTTGTTTATTATTATTTTTGATAACTCTTTCTTCATCACCGTTCCATTTGACAACATATCTAAATTTTCTTTCCAGATCAGATTCAGCAGTCAGTTAATTTAGCATTCATCAAGGGCAAAGCATAAAACGGTAGCAGTGAATCTTGAGCTATCCTTTCTATTTTTATTTATCGCATACTAGTTAGTGTACACTCAAATGATATTTAATGCACCGATCAGATTTGAATACCAACTATATATAAAGGAAAATGCATCATATCACAGTCAGAAGGCAAAAGTTGCAGAGAACAGCCCATGAGATATATAACAAGGGACTTACCAAACATGAAAAGATGAAGGCGGAATAGATTGGGGTGGTTCGGTTAAGCTGACATCCACTCCCACAAAGTTATTGCCTTCGGTATCCTCGGAACCATAAGCTAATAAAAATAAAACAGCAAAAAGAGTGATATAAATATGTTTCTACAATAATAAGAGTGAAATAAGCAAAGATGTACATACATTCATAACCAAATAACCAACTGCGGGTGGTGATCAATGCCTCCGAATTTTCTGGTAGAAGATGACTTCTCCATTTGTTTAAAATCCGACATCCAATACTAAAAGAAGATTCTGATGCAACGGTCGTGATAGGTATGCTCAATATATCGTGTGCCACTGCTGATAAAATTGGAAATCTTTCTTCATTTTCCTTCCAATAGCCAAGGATATTAAACCCCTCATCTTCAGTGATCCTTGGCTCATTTAGGTAAATGTCAAGTTTTGTCCTTGTTGAACTTGTATCATCACCATCACAAGAAGAATATCCCTACAAAAAAAAGATTAATTAATTATATTATTAATAGAATGTATAATTAATTCAATAAAAATAATTCATGTGAACTTACATCGTAGCTATCATCATCTGAATGTTGTTGTCGTCGAAGAGAAGTATTTTCTCCTCTGTCTTCGTTGACAGTTGCATTAAATCTAGCAGAATACTCTTTGAACATGTTCTCAAGATGAACTTTTATTACATCGGTTTGTCCCTCATCATTCATTTGTTTGTAACGAGAACGCACAAGTTTAAGCTTGTGACGAGGGTCAAGTATCACTCCAAAAGACAGAACCTGACTATAATCTCCCTAATACTTGTTAAATTTTACTCTCATTCCATTTGCCATTTGCTTAATTTCTGGATCTAAACTTCTTGCCATATCAGATAATCGCATTTGAATTTTCCACACGTTTTTAAAATATAAGTTGGCTGTAGGATAATCACTCCCCAAAAACAAATTAGTGATTATTTGAAAGGATTTTAGAACTTTATGGATTTCAACCATTTTAGCCCACTCAATTGCTGAAGGTAAGTGGACATAATGATTATCCATTGCACTTAATCTCTCAAAAGCTCGACGATACAAAATGGCTCTATCAAGCATTTGAAAAGTGGAATTCCATCTAGTAGTGACATCTAACCATAATCCTTTTAAGGATGTAATTTCAGCCAGCTGGACACATTCCCTAAATCTGATTTTTCTGGCCTCTGAACCCTTTACATACTTAACACTCTCTCTTACCTTCTCAACTACTATAGCTATAAACTTAAGCCCCGCTTGGACAACTAAATTTAAAATATGAGTACAACACCTTATATGAAAGAATTGACCTCCACAAATAAGAGAATTATCAAGTCGGTAACACAAATTCTCTTGCATGTTATCCATGTTAAGAGCATTGTCCATGGTAATTGAAAAGATTTTTTTCCTCTATACCCCATTCTTTTAACATATCATGGATAACATCACACAATACAATTGAACTATGTGGAGGAGGAACATGACGAAAGCCGCTGAAAGCGTGGGAGCCTGGTCACTGCCTCACTGGTGAAAGATTTCTTGACTCTTGTAAAGTATTGGCTAGTCGTTGCGCAGATCAGAGGGTGGCTAGTCTCTGTTGCAGCGTCGCTAGGGTTAGGTTAGAGAAACACGTATTCGCATTAGAAAAAAAGCAAGGGTCGTCCGAGGCGAGAGTATGGGGAGTGGGGAGTGGGGACTGGGGACAGAGTACTCACGGGGCTGGGTTGGGTTACTATCGCCAGTGCCCAGTGGGGACTGAGGATGGAGTTGGGTTAATAATGTATATATTTGAACCGTTGGAATTTTCTAAGATCTGTGTCAGCACGGATCACGAAGTAATTCAATGATCTACAAACTATGTTGTATGTGTTGTATGCTGCTGCATGTTACTGAATCCGATCAAGAAAATGTTAGGGTTTTGTTTTTGCAAAATTGCTGTATAGTGGAGGGAAATTTTCCGCCAAAAATTTGCTCCCCTTGCAAAGTCTAATTATGAATTATATATAATAATATAAATCATATAAAAATTGAATGTTAGTAATAAGTAAACAACATCAGCAAATGTAATCAAATATATAATATTATCTTTGTTATGTATATACGTTCTCACTCAACAAATTAATTATCCTGTTAATAAAAAAAGCAACAAGAAAAAAAATATTTATTCATTTATATTGACAAATTGCTCATCTCTCTATTCTATAAATATTAAATATTTTTATTTTGTTTCAAGAATTTCAAATTTCACATTTCGATCGGTGCTATTTTTTGTTCAAAAAATAATAATTTCTCATGAACCATCTAATGTTAAAAATTAACATAAATTTGACAACATATCTTTAATCAAAAGGTCCTTACTCCACTTTAATGTTGAGTTGGTTTTCCATCGAACATGTGATTAAAAAATGACCCCACAAAAATTTTATGAAAAAAATATTAGATGGGACAAATTTTGATTTTGCTCTAAAACAAAAACTGCACAATGCAGATGGTTGATAGTTGATACTCTCTAATGACTATTTCATATATGTTATACGTCTATACCTATATGATATCATATCAGTATATCACTATCACATGTGCAATATTATTTTTTTCTCTTTTTTATAGATAAAAGTAGTAATTAAAGTTACAAGCTTCATCCATGTATCTACATTTCTGACCATTTCATTAGTGCATTATTTGATCGATGTGATGGATTATGAAGAAATCTTAAAATGACACGAAATTTTGTATCAACCATTTTTTTCGAATGAATTTCAATTTCGATAAATGAACAAAATGATGATCAAAATGAACCTGATTGTATCGTACATTAAATCTAAAAGCGACTAAATAATTCCAGAGGGTTAAAATAATCCAACACATTCAATTGAATAGAGAGCACCAGAAGAGATACATCCCCATCCCCTTCTCAATTTTAACATTTATCCCTTTCTCCTCTCGTCCTAAGGGTTACAGAATTCACCGTCTCCACTCCACTCTCGCCCTAATAAAATGTAGATACATGGATGAAACTTCTAAGTTTTAATAGTAATATTCTAGTCTTAACGTTCTAACTTTTAATTTTGTTTACATATCAAACAATTAAAAAAACATAAGAGATGTGATTGATGATTATTATAACATTCCTGATAACATGCTTTCAAAATAAATAGAAGTACATATATTTTAGTTGATACAATTCAAGTATAATTATGTTAACATTCCTTTTTAAAATAAATGAATGAATATTGTTAGATATTTATTTTTGGAGCTCATAAATTTTATTATCACTTAATCGAGAATTAGCATAATAATGTATATTAATCTAAATTTACATGTCATAAATAAAAATTAGTATAAAAAGAATCAAGAATTAGCACGTTTAAGTTTGTTAATAAAATGAATGAAGTATGACGACCTTCAAAGGCTCAAACTAATTAACCATATTCATATTATTTAAAAAGTCAAATTGATCAAAACATAATTGAAAATCTATACTTGATAAGTTGATATTGGCTAAAAATAAAATGCATTATTGAAAAAAGTATTTTAAAGTCTGCATTATTAAAAAAATTTTTACATTCAACCCGACCCGAAATTCGACCCGACCTGAAATAAAACATGACAAAAAAGAACCCGACCCGGCCCGAAATAACTCGAAACCCGATATCAGATGATCTGAAATCTGACCCGACCCGAACCCGAATGACCCGAAACCCGAGATGATCTGAGCTACTAATAACCCGAAGCCCGACCCGGCCCGACCCGAATTGACCCGAGACCCGAAAAAACCCGAAAATATTTGACCCCAAACCCGACCCGACCCGGATCTGATCGATCTGAACCCGACCCGTGACCCGATAATTTTTTTGGTCAAACTTACCCGACCCGGCCCACCCGAACCCGAACCCGACCCAACCCGCCCGATTAGCAACTCTAGCAGGGAAGAACCCATTTTGGTTCCCTAGCTGTCCTCTAAATAGTAGATCGTCCTAATTTTACATAATAGGTCCTTTGTCACAGCTATTTTTCGTTGTTCCCTCAAGAAATACTGAGGTATTGAATTTCCATTTATTTGTATTCCATGACGGTAATAAATTATTTTTCAGAAACACAGTCAGAGGAATTAACTAATATATGTATTTTACATGAAATAAAATTTCGTTTGTTTTCCTTTTTTTTCCAAAAAGAAAATGTGATTGTTTGCTTCATGAATTGGGGGTGTATGAAGTGAAAAAAAAAAGAATGTTAAGTGTTACATGTAAGTATTCTTTCTATTTTATTTTCTATATTGGCTAGCTACAAGTTATTGAGAAAATAGTGTTGCCAGGGAACAAAAGATACAAAGCAGAGAGTAGGTGAGAATTACCAACATTTTGTCTAGTATAAATGGTAATATCCTTTATGCAGTACATATATGGCAATTATTCCAAATATTTAAAATCAAATGAAATAACTTTCATTTTTATATTGAAAAAAAATCTATTATCATGTACAAGCTTCCAAGTTCCAATTTTTCTGTATAATGGATATTTCTTCCTCCATGGCTTTTCTCCGAGCTGGGTCTGCTATGGCTTCTTCGTAATTTGAAGGCTCCTCTTCTCCTAGCAAGCACAGTCCCGAATACTCCAGTTCTATTGGAAAGGTTTCATCATAAAGACTTTTGATGTCATGCTTACCCCGTGGTCCTTCTAATGAGCTTCCTTCAGATGTTTCGAGTTGAAGTGATTCGGTGAATTCAAAACCTCCAATAGTTGTGGCTGGTGTGTTTGGAGAATCTGAAACAGAGACTCTGGATCTCGTGTTCATCTCTGGTGTTGAATGTGAGAAATCCATGCCAGAATTGCTAATACCAACACCAGAATCGCTTTTTGTCACTTTGTGCCGCCTTAGATCCAAGAGATTATTCATTTAGCATCTCCAAGATATACATGTTGGCAGAAATGATTTATCCCACTGACTTTTCTGACAAAGAAAGAGCTCAATTGGAGTGTCAACTATCGCATTTTCAACTTGATATATGCAGCCATCAAGATCTGAAGAGCTTGCCCTCACTTACTGATTTGACTTTTAGAATAGTTAAATATGGTAAAGCCTCTTTATATCTAATGGTTGATAGATTATTACAATTGATGATCACTCTTCCAGTCTCTACTGCAACGGCATAACGTGCATTTTCAGCAATGAAGCTCATCAAGATGAGCTCCAAAATAAAATGAGAGATAATTTTCTTCATGACTATATGGTAGTATACATTGAGAAAGAAATTACAGAAAAATTCACTTCTGATAAAATTATTGATATGTATGATTTGTTAGGAAGTCGTAGAGCTAAACAAAAATTAATAGAAATATTTAATTTTAGAAAAAGATTATTATACATATAGCATATCGTTTCTTTTGCTTATGTTATGTTAGTGATATTATAATTTTGAATCTATTTGATATTTAATATTTTTGTTAAAAAAGTTCTAACTTCAAATTCTAGTTCCACCCCTATATATATATATATAGAGAGAGAGAGAGAGAGAGTTATGCTACGGTTAGTCGTGAAGTATAAAATATTTTTATACTTCACGTCGTATCTCCTATTTTTAAATTTAAAATACGATCCTACCATTAAAAGTGTTCTTCATATTGAAATATATTTGGAGATCAAATTTTATATTTTATTTTGAATTATTTTGATTTTTTGAGGATTAAAAAATCATTCTTATTAAAAATCATAAATTCAATGAATTTTCATCCTCTAAAAAAATAAAATTTTTTTCTAAA
Organism: Schoenoplectus tabernaemontani; assembly: GCA_037127355.1. Classification (NCBI taxonomy): domain Eukaryota; kingdom Viridiplantae; phylum Streptophyta; class Magnoliopsida; order Poales; family Cyperaceae; genus Schoenoplectus; species Schoenoplectus tabernaemontani. The sequence continues at coordinate 24,844,259 of CM073756.1, forward strand.
AAATGTAAAAATTGGTCTCCAATATATTTCAATATGGAGAACAACTTTAACGGACGGATTGGTGTATTGAATTAAAAAATATGAGATACGACGCGAAGTACAAAAATATTTTGTACTTTATGACTAACCGTAGCGTAACTCTCTCTCTCTCTCTCTCTATAAATATATATATAGCTAGGATATAGAGCTAGACTATGGTGCTATGCATAACACGTATCGTCTCTGTGCTATGCATTAGTTCTTCATTATCAAAGTGTAAATGATCGATCTGAATCATACAAAATGATTTTTATATGAATATCTCAATGTATACTAAATTTTATATTTTTTAATATTTTTTTACTATTTTTAAAGATAGTTAGAAAATCACTTGATTTAGTTATTATGAGCCATTCAAAAGAGGTGATTTCTAATTATCTTAAAAAATAGTAAAAAAATTTAAAAAAATATAAAATTTGGTCTATGTTGAGATATTCATAAGAAAATTATTTTGTACGGTTGAATCGACCATTTATATTTTGATAATGAAGAACCGATCCATTGCACGGGGGCGATCCGTGCTATGCATAGCACCATAACCCAACTCTCTCTCTCTCTCTCTATATATATATATATATATATATATTTGAGTAAAGCTAGTGTGCTCCTAGGAGCACTGAGCCCTTTCGTGATGCTAACTAAAAAAATATATCAAATGATTTTCAAATTTTAATTTATCACTCTCATTAAATTCTTCGTATTGAAATCTTATGAGGTACAAAAATTTGAGATATTTTGAGTTTTTTAAGTTGATCTTTCTAATTTTTGAAAATAATATACAAATATCGAATATTTTATTTTTTTTAGAGTTGATTTTCAAAAATTGAAAAGAGTGACTTAAAAAACTTAAAACATCCTAAATTTTTGTACCCTATAAGATTTCAATATGAAAAATTTAATGAGAGTGATAAATTAAAATTTGAAAATTATTTCATATATTTTTGAGCTAGGATCACGAAAGGGCTCCGTGCTCCTAGGAGTACGCTAGCTTTACTCATATATATATATATATATATATATATATATATATATAGTAAGATACCGTGAGTTTAAGCTCACGAAGGCCTTCGTGAGGTTAACTCAAAAAGTATATCAAATCATGTTTAAATTTTAATTTATCATGCTCTCAAATTCTTTATATGAAAATCCCATGGGATGCAAAAATTTAAAGTGTTTTGAGTTTCTTAAGTTATGGTTTTTAGTTTTTGAAAATGAGCTCTAATAATAATAATAATATATTCAATCTTTCAACATCATCTTTAAAAATTAAAAACGATGACTTAAAAATCTCAAAATACTTTAAATTTTTACATTCCACGATATTTTTATATAAAGAATTTAATGAGCATGATAGATTAAAATTTAGAGATGATTTAATATACTTTTTGAGAGCTCACAGAAGGCCTCCGTGAGCTTAAGCTCATGGTATCTTTACTCTATATATATATGAGAAGGGATCCAATTACCACAATTTTGATGCCCACGGTGTCTATTTTTTTATTTATGTATAAATTTAAAAATGTTATCCGTTAGATGTATTCTATATCATCTCAATTACGTGTATATAAAAAAAATCATAAAATTTGAATTTCATTTGAATAGCCATCAAGTAACATGTCTAAAATTGTAAAATTTGGTCCGTTGATTTTATTAACGCTTGATGCCTATATAAATAATATTGAAATGATATAATTTTTTGTATACATTTATAAGATGATATTTACAAAATATTTTTTCAATTAGTTTTGTTATTTAAGAATTTAAATAATAGTTATTTAATATTTAATTTTAATGGCACCAAAATGATGGTAATTAAATCCCTTCTCTCTATATATATACAGACACATACTTACGTATGTAGTTATAATATATATAGGAAGCAGTTGGATATAATTAGGTCGAGGCTTTGAATTAAGTGGTGACGCTGGTATGAGAATGCGATCGATGGAATGGATGTTGAATAAATGACAGGACTTGACTCGTGAGAGCAGGAGGCAATTAGCGTATCTGGAACAGATTTTTTTATTTTAGTAAATGAAAAAAATAAATAAATGAAACCGGTCACCTCTCTCCTCATTTTTGCATATTTAGACAGACCCGAGTTTGAAACTCGGGTCCGAGTTTTTTTTTACACACAAATGTAAAAAAAAAAAATACGGACCTGAATTTTATATTAAAAATAAAACACAACAGTCAGTAGATTGATCTAAAATATTACAACAAAAATTAAAATAAACACACCCAGTACATTTAAAAATTATAGGTGTCTGGACCGAAACACGGGATGGTCGCTGCTCTTGAGCTCGGGAGTGGGTTCTTTCCTCAGCCATTACTGGATTACTACTTCCAGGAATACTAGTTGGATCATAGTTATCAGAACTGGATATTGGTTCGATTCAACTACTAGCTCTAGTGTTTTATACCCGGGTAAGTGGTACGGAGCTGTTGTTTTAATCATTCCCCAAATTTCATCAGAAACAACCCCAAATAAGCTATAAAAAAACCACTCGAACCTGCTGGGACAGTTTTGATCTGTGCACTAATGCTGATATTGAATTGGCTAGGGAGCAGCTCCAAACCAGCATGAATTTGTCTCTTCAATTCACGAAGATTGATTGCCTCATTGGCAGAAAATATGCACGCGACTTGAATATCGTAATCCGTTCCATGAGAAGTTTTCAAGATTTGACCTCTGTTAGTGTATTTTAATTTTACAGTAAAAATTAATAGTCTAAATAGAAAAAAAAACTTACAATGTTGATGAGACAAGAGTGGTGAATACAGATCGGCTGTGGATCTGTCGAAAAATAAATTTCCAGTTGGAAGCTCTTGCAACAGTAACAATGACGATTTTGAAGAAATGATTAGCTGAAGGAAGATGAAGAAGAAATGTACTGGGTGTGCTATATAATAGCATGATGCTGGGATCGAGTTTAAAACTCGGTTCCAGGTGTACTGAGTCGAGTTTAAAACTCGGTCCAGACACCTGTAATTTTCAAATGTACTGGGTGTGTTTATTTTAATTTTTATTGTAATATTTTAGATCAATCTTCTAACTGTTGTGTTTTATTTTTAATATAACACACAAACGTAAAAAAAAAACGGACCCAAATTTCAAACTCGGGTCCGTATTTTTTTTTTACGTTTTTGTATAAAAAAAAATTGGACCCGAGTTTCAAACTCAAATCTGACTAAATATACAAAAGTGAGAAGAGAGGTGGCTAGTTTCATTTATTTATTTATTTTATTTACTAAAATAAAAAAAATCTGTATCTGGAACATTCAACACAGTCTTGCGGATAAGCTTTTTTTGTTTTTGTTTTCTGGGAAAGGCTAACCATCGCCCACTGCTAGCACAACCTAACCACTACTATAAATCAATGGTATAATAATAGGAATAAGAATAATAACATAATGTATTATTACTATCTTATATACCTAAATTACGAAAAAAAAATAACATATTATAATTATAAATTGATCTATTGTCTTTTGGATGATAATTAGAAAATAAAACTTGAGCTCGCGATATTTTTTTTAGCAATCTTGTTGGATATAGTACTAAAAATTAATTCATGTGACGCCTTTAATAAAAAAAAAATTCCTCTTCAACCAGTCTAAATAGGACATAATTAACTACCATGCTTTAAAGCAAAATCAACCAATGCATGCCTTGATTATTTTTCTTATAGATCAAAAATAGGAAACAAGACAAGCAAAATATAAAGGATCACACCATAAAATAAAGTTTTATTATTTCAAAAGCAGAATACGATTACAGACAACCACACTAATTTAATTAATTTCATTTAATCACACATGCAATAATTAATTCATATTTTGCTCGAATTTAAACAGACATAAATAAAAAATCATTTGATAATGGTAAAAATAGTTTGAACAACGGTGAGTATGAGAAGAATCCCCGCTGCCACAACAGAGATAATGGTCCATGGATTGCTGAAGTAATCATGCATTAATCGTGCTCTGTACCTGTGCCGAGTGGACTGGCTGTACTCTTTTACATCCTTGAACAAGTTGTACAAGTAATGGTCGCTATAGTCGAGGATAAAGTTTTTATCAAATTGGTTGAAGAAAGTTGCTGCTTCTTCAGCATTCTGAAAAAAAGTGTTTAGAATACCAGATTGCTCAAGTATAATAACATCCTTCTCTGTGTTAATTAGAGAATCCATGAGCGCAAGATAACTCGATAAAATTAACTTTTGACTCCATTCTTTTCGGCTTTGCTCAAAAGCAACCATGTTCCACAAGATCCTTATTACAGTAGTTTCCATCTCGAAAAAGGGCATCTCAATTACCCCATTGTTGAATGATATATCCAACATGCTGGTTTGATGTTCCTTTCTCTTGAATTTTACACCTGCTTCATGGAGCTCACTGATACATGGTACATATATGTTCCCCGTCTCCGATTCATTACCCTCATATGAAATTGTATCTGTCTGCTCCATGTCAATTGGAACATCATCAGTTGGTTGGCGGTTCTGTGATGCACAACTAATCATCTGCTCCGGAGTATCTGAGTTTCCTTGCTGACTTTCATTTTGAGGTTTGAAATCAGGCACTACTCCCTTGTAATAAAAGTGAAGCAAATGATAGATATCATCACATGATATTTGAGGTCGTGTAAATTGAAAGAGGTAATTATACTTATTTTTAAGAACATTAGAGAATAATTCGAGCAAAGGGCAACGATCTTCACAGGTTGGACTCTGACCCATGTCTTCGTCTTTGAGGGCCAATAACCTGTGTATCACAAAAAGAGGTATTTGATTTTCCAACATAACCATATCAGTAAGTAATTCACCTTCCGCCCATCCTACAGCACAAAAGGCATCATCCTCATCCAAATTCTTCAAGAACCACTCCAGTATAAAGCAGCCATCGAGTACCAACATCCTAACAAAATCTTCACTTTTGAGGTTTGCGGTTTCACTATAGCACTGGCGTGCCTGTGCTTCGAGGGACCTCATTGCTTGACAGTAGACTTCGAGATCAACATTCTCATTACGTGCAAGAAAGTCACGCAAAGCAAACCACTTATGCTCTTCCATGGTTTGAAGGCTCTCTTTTCCATGATGGTATGGGCCAATTGCAACCAAATGTGGTTCGCAGAGTTCCTTGCTGTTTTCATGGATCCAACCAGGAAGACGAAAGATTGTCACAGACCGATCTTGGAATGGTTCACCTGGCAACTCATCTACCCTCTTCTTCATAGAAATATGCACTTCTTCTGGAACTGTTTTATCTTCTCCTACGAAATGCATTAATATTATTAATTCAATTCCTTTTAGAAATTCTATTTCACTTTAATTGATTAATTATAATATTTATCTTTCAATGATTCGATTTAGTAATAAAATGAATTTCTAAAATTCAAGATTTTTTTGTTCATGTATCTGCAATAAAAATAAACAAAATTATTAAGTTACCAACTGTTGAACTTAAGATTTCAGATGTAGCTGTTTGACAACTATGTATATGATATTGACCACACCAATGTCCAAAAGTTATTTTTCTGTATTTCAATTTGACAGATGATCGTGCTGGAAACGAAACCATTAGAATTGGAAAGGATCATGATTGTAGTCAATACATAACGGATTGGATGCCATTGCCATACCTTGGTTTGTCTCCGTTGACATCGATGGGACATCTATTGCTACTTCCTGAATCTCTGCCATTTTTAGTAGGGCCAGAAGTGAATATGTTGTGCTGCACGCAACTCCCAACGACTGCTTTCCTAATATATATAGTAGGAGAATGTCAGAGTATCTTTCCATTAATTTAAATTAGATAAATATATTGACTTCGTTAATTGTGGTCATATCTATACTATTATATAAAGCATCTAAAATTGGAGTCCATTTTTTGTCATGATAATTTTTATTATACCTATTTTATCTCTCAATTAGACGGATAATATTTATTTTTGGTTGATCGAACATATGTGATCGCGTCCATTGATCCCCTCTTTCTCTCCATTTCTTTCCCTTATATACTATTATTTTCATAATATTATTTTTTTATTTAGCAACCTTGTGCATATTTGGTAAGAAATTAATGGTGATAATATATGTTAGAATAATTTACTTTTCTTGCCATAAAAATCATGAATCATTAACTCATATTGTGCAAAAATCTCATCCAAAATTAAATATAGTATTTATTATAGGTTTTCTCTATAATTTGGTGAATTTATGATTTAATATTAGATAAATATGAATTTTTTTTATCTTATAATATTTTAATGTTTAAATAAAAGAGTCTGATATAACGCGCAGGTATATAGCTAGAATAAATATAATTATGCTGCAGATAACTTCGAGCGCACAAATAATGTACATATATATTTCGTTCAAATTAATCATGCATGAACTCATGGATTGGTTTACTTCTCGGAAGAATAAATTGTATACATGAGAAATATATCATAATACTTAATTTTCTATACTTATTCTTTCTTGATTTTTCTTCATACCACGTTTTTCCTCAAAAAAAAAGTCATACCACGTTTTTCCTCAAAAAAAAAGAAGAAGTCATACCACGTTTTTCCTCAAAAAAAAAAATACAACAGCTTTTCATAAGCGGGCGAACGGCAGTTCATAAGCGGGTATTATCTTTATCTCAATCATGTCTTCTGTATAATTTTGATATCAAATATGTATGTATATATATATATATAATGATTTTTTGCAAAGTAAAAAATTTGTATTGTTTTGAGGTGAGATTTTATATTCTGAGATTTCAAATGATCAATCTAAGTTGCTTAATAATTTTTTCATGTTAAAATCTTGTGATATTAAATTTCATGATTTTTTTATCTTTCTACCTATTATTTTTTAAAATTAGTTCTGAAATAGACTATTTTCTTATGTTAAACAAGACTGATTTTTAAAATAATTTAAAAAAATAGATACAAAGCTTCTAAAAAGTTCATTATCCCACAAGATTTTGATATGAAAAAAATATTGAACAACTTAGATTGACCATTTCAGACCTCGAGATATAAAATTCCATCAAAAAATAATATGATTTTGTTGCTTTGTAAAGCACCATAACACACACACATATAATTGGTTATGGTGTTATACATAGCTGAGATGGTCCATGTGCAACAAATGAATTCTTTATTTTCAAAGTTTAAATAGTCGATCCAACTGGTTAATATAATTTTTATATAACAATCTAATTGTACATTAAATTTCATATCCTTTAGAATCTTTTTACTAGTTTTTTGAATGGTTAGAAAATTATTTGATTTAATTATTGTCAGTAAATCAAAAAAAATATTTTTTTTAACTATCTAAAAACAGTAAAGAAATCTAAGAAGTATAAAATTTAGTCTACAACTAGGTTCTCATATAGCAACCATTTTAACTGGTTGGTTTTCGATCATTTGAATTTTAAAAATAGAAAATAATCCGTAACACAAGAGTTATTCATGCTACGCGTAGGAAATATGCTTTGATATGCGTTTGCCTAAATTGTATGAGGATTTATGGAATTAATTATATGATGCGCAATATATTTCTAATCATTTATTAAAATTTATAAAGGAAACTTATATTGTTCTAAATGTCAGAACTGTTAATATTTTCTCAATTTTATTGATTTTGATGTTTTTTGAATTAGTTTTATTATTAGAGACATACCAAATTTCTAGTTTTTTGTTGAAATTCATAGAACATTGTAGCTACTCGCTAAACTGACTCAAGACCCGACTGGTGGTTAATGGTTTTTTTTATTATTTTTTTTGGAGTCGCCACCCGATATTCACCGGGAAAAATACAAAGTAAATCAATTTTTGCCTAAAAGATAAGAATTGGATTTGTGCATTGGTTATGAGTGTGGAAGATGTTAGACACCACACTCACTCGATTTACTCGGTCTCTACTAGTCTGGCCTTAAAAAATAAAAATAAATAGATAAAAAAAATAAATCAAGGAGATTGCTACTTAAATTTTAAAGATAATAAAAGAAAGAAAAAAAATAAGAGAGATAAGGAGTTCAAAATTATTCGAAAATGTTGGCAAGTTGAAAAAAGGCTCCTCCACCGAATATTATCTTGGCATTAGGGAAGAATATGTTTAACGACTTTGATGGCTAGATTTTAATTTATGAGTGGACACTATCAAAGGGTTGACGAAATTTCGATGCCAATAAGGAAGATTTGCTATAATCTATCCTTCTATGATTCAATCATTTTTTTTACTAAACCGATATTGATCGAAACTTGAATTTTTTTTTTTACACAATGCTTTGAAGATGGATGGATATTTTGAACTCTTATAATCTTTCACTGCTCAAACCAGCCATGGAAGTGAATGAATGATATGTATGGGTATTTATAGGCATTGATGCCATACTATGCCATGCAGCGTGAGTTACTTTATGTGGGGTCAATTTCCATTGCTTGTTATTGTATACAAACATGTTTACTTGTTTTGTGGTACTTTAGTCAGCCAAAAAACTTTCCTACCATGAAATGATACTGCAACACTTCACCGTATGTGCACGCTATGATATTTTGAAAAATGGTTCAATTTTATTTTTGTTTTTGTTTATTTCTTTTATTATTATTATTATTATTTTTTAGTAAGATAAGCATGTTACGCCAAATGAATGTAGTGTACGTGACTAAACATGATATTTAATTGTTAGTAATTTTATCATTCTTTTTTTTATTTTTTTTATTTTAACATTGCATGTCTCATAGTTGATAACATAACAAAGATAGCATTTAGTAAACTGTGTACGAATAAATTTTATGTTATCTCACAATAACAAAAATATATAGCGTTTAAGATTTTAATAAACATAAAATATCGTTAACAATGAAAGTGAGTCTAAACATAATATTTTAACGTTGTATGCTTCAAAGCTATATTAATTATGGCACTTTGTCTAAGGATTCATGAAAATAGATTTGCCTTAATAAAAGAGAAATATTATTAAGACGTGACATTGTAAAAAAGTGCATATCCTTTGACATTTTAATTATCCTAAGTTACAATGACGCAGTGTAGAGAGAAAAATTAAGTCTGAGATTTTTCAATCATAGTGCCCGATTAGCTTTTGTTCACGTCTAGTTGTTCGAAATCTTATAAAATTTCATTCTAACATGAAATTTTAACAAAATCTAGACAATAACTTGAACTTCTTTTTTGAGACATTTAGAACCGATTTGGTCAATGAAATACTTAATACTTATATTTTTTTCTTAGATTTTAGTTGGTAAGAAGGTAACTTAGATATATTTTTTTTTCTTCTTATTGGATAAAATTGATAAAATTGCTCAATTCGTTCATGATCAAAGTTCCCTGTAAGCTTACTCTTTTTTTTTTTCAAATTCATATATTATATGTATTTTTTTGATAGACAAATTTTGATGACAACACGACACTTTTCTTGTTCTTGTATGCAAACGTGCTTTCTTTGATATATGGTCCTTTTGTTCATATTCTTTTCTTTTTGTGAAGCTTCAGTTTTGTTTCTTTAATTTCATTACTATTTTCCATTGACACAAGTGAGATGACAGGATGAGTTCTTCTCAAAACGTGTACGCTATGTAAAAAAATTAAATCCTGATGAAATGTGTGCATGCACCATAGTGAAAGAAATATGTTATGGCTCACAATATTTAGATTTTCCGAAAATGTGTTAGCAGTATGGAGCAACTAGTGAAAACCAAGTTTAGTTTCTTAATTTATTGTGAGGAATGATAGTGCATTCATTCATTTTTTTCCAATGATCTACGAGAATACTTGCTTTATTGAAGATGCTTTATAAATTATGAAGAAATTAATGGAGCTTAATATATCATCGTCTAAAAATTAATTTTATATGACAATGTAACCCATCATTTTGCAGGAAACGTGTTTCTCTGTCTTTTAATCCATATAAAAATGTTGACTTTAATCCGAGATTTTTCGATCATAGTGTCTGATTTAGTTTCAGTTCACGTCTAATCATTCGAAATCTTTTAAAGTTTCATTTTAATATGAAATTTCAATAAAATTTAGATAGTAACTTGAACTTATACAATTTAATCTCTAAATTAACTAAATTAACGTGAAATAATTCTCATATGCATGCCTAAAAAATTAGTTGCGCCTTAATTTATTTCATTTTTTACCACTTCATGTTTGTCAGATTGAGACAAAGTGGGTTCCATCATCTCTAGCTATTATTACTCTTACCGTTTATTTTTTTTGAATTATTATTATCGTTGCTATTTTTCCATTGTATTTTTTTTTATTACTAATACCATTGCACGATGTTTTTTTTTTTTGTGGATCCTAAAAATGAAATCCTAGTTGACCATATTCAGAAGATATCTATCTTGTACACGTTTTTCCTTTCTTGTAAGATATATGAAGACATGTTTGTACTATAAGAATTTTGTTGTATTCTTTTATTTTCTTTTTAGAATGATCATAAGGACTAGTTTACTTTGACAGTAGATGAATGACTCTATTCACCTTACCCATACGTACCTGCATAATGATATTTCTAAAAGTGTTTTTAATTCATTACAAAAATAATTGAATATTTAAGTGACAAAAGAGTTGATCGTTATTATTAGTGTGCTAGTAACTTTGTCAAAATATTTTTCTTTATATTCATGCAAAATGGAGACATGCTTGTTACTTGCTTAGAAATAAAGTGATATTTCAATAGTAGTACTGATGGATAGTGTCAATATGAGTTGATGTACGTATAAGTAATTTTTATTAAATACATGATGCATATTGTTTTGTTTTTTTTCTATTACGATAATGCAGACCTGACAATTATAAGTGTTGTGAAGAATGCAAGTTATGAGGAATGATGTTATGCAATTAGAAAATATTTTGATAATTGTCTTGAGCGAATACTTATCTGAGTGCATGACTTTGAGTCTTCGGGTGTGCCATTCAAATCGTTAATTTGAGGTGTCTACAAACATATTTTGTTTTGGATCTCTTAATCGTTCATACAATCAATAGTTCATATTTGAAAATTTTATTGTTTCTTATAATTTTTTTTTAATTTTAGTTGATTTCATGAATTTTTAATGATAATATTAACTAACTAAAATATGACTTATCATTCAAACTTAACATGTATTATAAAATAACAAAAGTGCTACGGAATCAGATGACCAAACTTGATTCTATCCGAAACCTAATATGAATCCGGACAACCCGAACTGAAACAAGTTCAAATCTTACTCATTCAAACCCGAACAATTCGAAACCGAAGTAATATGAGTTAAAAATGATCGACTCGAAATTCAAACCGATTCAATCCATGACCTGATAAACTTTTTTATCATACTTGTCCGATCCAACTCTTCTGAACCTGAACTAATCTGATCTTCCCGTTTGTGACCTCCGGTTAAAAGCATGAATGTGAACGAAGATTTTTTTTCGTCAAAAGACAAAAAAATTGAAGTGAAATTCAACGAAGGAAACTCCTATTTGATTGGAACGGCGCGCCTAACAAGATGTTGACGTCCAAAAAATATATTGGTCCTGTACCAATAATGTCTTTTTTTATGCTAGCTAGTGACTATAACCTTTTTTTTCTATTAAGTTAAAAATTATAAATAAAATGAAATATTTAGACAAATTCGGAGAAAATTTTGAGTGACAGGACCCTATCTAAAGATTTCTTTTAATTTTTTTTTTAGTCCTCTCGAATCGTCACAATCAACCCAGCCTGATTTTTTAGGATAAGATCATACACGTGGACAAGTTGTCGGAAGAGGTGGTGGTGGTGATGGTGGTGGTGGTGTTGGGTGAGGGTAATATTGAAATACAATCTTAATTTGTAGGATATCATCGGAAGCAGTGGCGGATCCAGGAGGGCTCCCTAATTTTTTAAAAATATTCGAAAAACATGTATACATTTTCTTCATCTTGATATATTTTTTTCTTTTTTTCAGATTTGAGATCTAGATCTCTTTGATTTTATATTGGATTCTATTTTTAGTTTATTCTAATTAATTTGAGATTAAATATTTCATTATTATTGTTAAACCGGATCTGATATATTACGTACGTTATTTTCTTAAGTAATTCTGTTTAGTGTGAGAATTGCAATTTCTTGTTCGCACATGCATCTTATTTGGGTAGAGGTAAGGCTTCTGGTGGGCGTCTCAAATTAAGAATTTACAACAAAAATGAAAGGTTTTTGTTGGGCGTCTCAATTTCTCTGTACTTATTCTTTCTTCATTTTTCTTAACCTTGTAAATATAACATCGTCGATGTCAACTTATAATTAGAGGTGTCAATTATTGATCCGATTTGACGAGTTAACACGATCCGATTCGAACTCCGACTCGATCCGACATGATCCAAAGATAAATGAGTCGGGTATGAATTTAATTTTTTTTATCCGAATCGGGTCGGGTTGGGTTGTCGGGTTCAGGCCAACCCGAGCTGACCCGATTAATTATATTTTTTGAAGTAATTTTGTGATTTAGTACTAATTAAAACTTAAATATATACTAATTATACACTAATTAAGATTAATTATAAATTAATTAATATTTTATTGCTTAAAATTATATAAAAATAATTAATAATTAATTAATTATTTTATAAGGATCGGGTCGGGTCGGGTATGAATTAAGATTTTTTGATCCGAATTTAAATGGGTTAAGATTTTTTGAACCGATTGTGTTGTTTCGGAATTGATTCGGGAATGAATTTGGGATTATTCGAATAGGTAATATCACCTAAATCTATGGGAGATTTTGTCGGATTTTTACTAGATATTTCATACTAATATTATTTAAATATTTGTTTGACAGTAATGTCGTCGGAAGAAAGATCGGTAAAAAGATCGAGAATATCTTTATCAGTTCTTCGAGGGAAGAAGTCCGATGAAAGATACATTGAGTTTAGAAGTGATGGCTTATTAATTGATGAAAACACATCAAACTTTGTTAATTATTTTGCTCTCTTGGCAAGAGAACAGGTGTCTTGCATAATTGAGTCGTGGAAGAAGGTCGATGGTAAGAAAAAAGATGAACTTTGGGATAACATTAAGGTAAATTGCTAAATCCTAAACCCTAAACTAAATTATACATAAAGAATTATTAATTCACGAATATGTTTGTTTATTTTAGAGATTTTAGAACATCAAAGATGACAGATATAAGAAAATAATCCCAATGAAAATGGGCAAGAGGTTGAAGTCTTGAAAAAATAGATTGGTGACAAATTTCATCACCAATATAGATCCTAAAAATCCAAAAACTCTGTGTGATGAGTATAATATCATATTGGAGTAATGGAAAGAGTTTGTGAGGCAGAAAATCAGCGATGAATTTAAGGTAATAACAAAAACTTATAATTTAATTATATAGTTTATAATTCAAAATATTTTTCGTATAGTAATAAGTTTTTTAAATTGTATTGACAAGAGAGAAGTGAGCAAGGCCGAATAAATGCCAAAAAGAACAAGCATCCTCATAGACTCGGGTTGGGCGGTTATAATGTTGTGGAGCAAAATTAGAAGGAGACCGACGTTGTTTCGTCATCTTTCTCCACGTCGGGCATCACTTCAAAGACCAACCCAAGGACTTTTAAGTGGTTGATGGCTAGGGCAAAGTCTATAGCCGAGTGAGTTTATGAAATCTCAACCACTAGAGACTCTAGAAGTATTCCAATGAGTGGTATGTAATAAAAATTCAAAATTCTTTACTAACATCAAAAATTATTTTCTTATGAAAATTATTTCAAGGGTCATTTAAGACAAACCGCTACAATGACGTCTTGGCCGCTTCGATTGGGACACCCGATCATTCGGGGAGGGTGAGAGGATACTGGTGGCACCGATATCAAAGCCGTGTACATGAAGGGACCGAGGGGAAGACATCTTATCTTGGTTGCATCAATAAAGCTGAGATGCACGATGCACGATGCACGATGCACGGGGTAAACAAAAGGAGGAGCTCACAACAAAGTTCATCGATTTGTTTCGAGAGAATGTTGAAGTAAATTACCGGCTAATCGCTTTGATCTCCCCTCTTCTTAGTACCGAACACGATACTCCTACTTATCTTTGAAGAATTTCATCCCAGACTCAATTCGGCTCAATTATATACATCCGCTTCGAACTATCGAGATTAATGTATTTATATTATTCTCAATTAATTTTAGTTTCTAATAAATACAAAACCCCATTCAGATTTCTATTTATTACTTTCTATTTTAGGTTATCGCACCATGCAATATCTTCATTGAGGTGGATGGTGCCGTATCTGGCAACATACCGAGCTCACCGAGCTAATGCACGACCAACCGTCATATTCACTGAGGTCCGTATTTACCCTAACGAGGTTAAACAAGGATTGCGCCACCTTTGTGTCTGTGTCCACCGCCAAATGGACCGGAGTTGCTTGATGAACTTGTCGGGTTCTTTATCAAATGGCGTAGACTTTGTGGAGCTCGTGAGGTATCAATTATATTTTATATAACTATATAAAATTGATAAATTACTTATTCACTAATATTTTTAAATACGAGAATAATACACCATAAAAATCGGCACCTCAAAAGAAAAATTTGATAGTCATTCTTTATTTTTGTATGAGATAATCATGACACGATCCATTGACACACTTAATTTTTTGATCGCGTTCTCGGAGGTATTCGACTAGGAGGGCAATGTTTACGTGAACGTGATGGACATCATTGAGCTCTTTAAGGATGCTTGGCTCAACATCTCGATTTTATAGATTTTACGCATGTAAGAATTTTGAAGCATAATATTTCTTTAAAAATTTCAATAATTTGACGAATAATTATTGTATACATTTTAGGGTTTCAAGAGATACGCGCAAGAACTTCACCATATATTTCGATCAGAAAAATTTGCCAAAGGTACGAAGATTAACTTCAAATTCATATTATTTTTATTCTTTTATCTATATTTTTTCAATCAAACTAATATAATTTTTATTTTTATTTTTAGGTTATTGAGCTAGCTCTGCATTGTTATTTGCGAGAAGACATCGCTGAAATTAAGCAGTTGATTGTAAATTATATCGCGGCAAATGTTTAATGTATTTTCTATACTCTTTTCATATTTCACTTGTGTTATTTATATATATTTGTATATTATTTGTAATATATGTGTTTAGTTATTATTTGTGTTATTATTTGTTATATGAAATATGTTGTGATTTATGTATTATTATTTGTTATATTGATTGCATGAATATATATGACTAGCATAATGGGCTAGCCATCGAAATAAATCGAATTGGAAAAAACAAAAATACATTTAAAATAGATTTTTTATATATATCTGTTTCTAAAAGGCCGTCCATTTGGGAACAAAAAAGAATTGGCAAAAAAAAATTACTTAAAGCCGGTTCTAAAGCTACCATTTAGAGTTGGTTTTTAGTTAATAATCAGCTCTAAACGAACCTTTAGAGCCGGTTATTAACTAAAAACCAGTTCTAAAGGAAAAATTTAGAAGCAGGTATTTAGAAAAACCTGGCTTTAAAGCCTTTTCAAATACGCTCCAGAACCATCTTTTAGCGTTGGTTTTTAAAAAACCCGGTGCTAAAGCATTCAAAAAACCAATTTTAAAACTTATTTTTCTGATAGTGATGTGTAATTGAAACAGCGTTTTATTTATTAAGTTGCAACGATGATCATAATATTACTCGTAAATCAAACGATGAAGATTATTTCGAAAAATGCGTATATAAATCTCAAAGAGATCAAATAAACTTGTACCGTCCGATACAGACGAGCAGGATCCTGCTCGTTTTTTTTACGAGCAACGGATCTCACTTTGGAGATTCACGATCCGTTTTTCACGTCAAGTGTGATTTGTTTATAGCTCCAGCCTTCAGGTCTCTGTCTCAATTAGTAGGGCTGCTAATGGACATATGAGTCCATGGACAAAATGGGCCAGGACAATAGTGAATTTTATTGGGTGGACTTCATTTGAACATGGACATAAAGCTCAATCCGAACTCAAATATAAATGTTAAATGGACGAAATATGAGAAATCATGGGCTAAAAATGGACTACACAGTGGATTGATGTTGGGTGATGTTGGTTCAATTTTAGGATATCTAAATGTTCTTTTATATGTGTCTTTGTTTCAATTTTTTAGAGCTTTTATGGAGTCTATTAGAGAATGGAGATGAATCAATTGATTATGTGGGAGAGATACTTCAATTGATTTCAAATTATTACGTAAATTTCTTGTTATATGACATAATTTACCCATATATAATATATATATATATATATATATATATATATATATATATGGGTAAATTTCACATCACTACGGATTTCACTATGATTTCTACAATTTCGAACTTTAATTTAATCGGCACAATATATACGACACTTTGATGCTTGAGGTATATATATAAGACTTAATGTCTCCACTTTAGATATCCCGATCATCACCCATTGGACAAATTGTGGACTTTTTATGGACGAAATTGGACTAAAAGCTGGTGAGCGTGAATCGGTCAATTACCACTTTGGTATGGATTGATCGGGTTTAAGTTTTCATTATTATTAATGAGCTCGAGCGGGTTTGGACAAAAGTCCGTCGATGCTGAGCCTATCAATTAGTCATACCATGCCTTTTCATACGAACGGCGATTCGTTCTATTTATTTGGGGAGTATTACCTTCATCTCATTCATGACTTCTATATGATTTTAATATCAAATATGCGCACAAATGTATATATTTGGGTTATAGTACTATGCATAATATAGATAGTCATTTGTTATGAATTATTTCTTTATTTTTAAAATTTAAATGATTAATTTGACCGTACAAAATGATTTTCATATAAAAATTTAGTTATAAACCAAATTTTATATTAAAAAAATATATATTTTTTAGATAGTTAGAAAGTAACTTGATTTAATTATTATGAGTCATTCAAAAAAACTGATTTTCTAACTATTTAAAAAAATAATAAAAATATAAAATTTAATCTACAATTAGATTTTTCATATAAAAATTATTTTGAGCGATCAGATCGATCATTTAAATTTTAAAAACGGATAAATGACTAGTCCAATAATTAAATCTTCGTATATATGTATATGTACAGTAATATAAATAGTTCATCATTTTATTTCACATCTTGATATGAATTATGAACAGGGGTCCAATACTCATTAACATTAGTGTCGACAATTAATTGAATATTTTCCATATGCATCATGCTTTATGTGTACACTTCAAATTTATTTCGTCATGCATTAAGAGCTAACAAAATTAACAGACCAATTATGTCGATTTATACATCTACCCTAGCAATGGCGGAACCAAGTTTTATTTTAGTTCACCTCCGAATCCCCATAGACCTGAATTTTAGATCGATTTTGAAGAGAAGAAACAAACGATTAGAAGTTTGAAGAAGTAGCTAAAGCAGTTGAGAGAAATCGACGGGTCCTGAACCTGACAAGCAGCGATGAAGGGAGCGAGCAGGAAGCACCGCGCACGTCCTTTTCCCTTCCCTTTTATTTGTTTAGAAGCAGCTACACCCCGCCAGAGCTAGTGAATGTGAATCAATGATCGCTCTTAAACAGTGCCAAAAAGGGCTATTAGAAAATGCTTGAATACACCAGGAGTATTACGCTGGAATCACTGGACTGGGGTCCTCTTTATAATCATTTTATACTTATGTGAGGTCATTGTCCTAAATATAATTAAGAATTTGACGTTTTAAGTTGAATCTGTGAAGAACTTTAAAATTTTGAGTGGGTCCTGTGACCCCACTGAATACTAGAGGTGGCGAGAACCCGACCCGACCCGACAAACCCGCCCGACCCGTCCGGACTCGAACCCGACCCGACCCGATTTTTAAGAAAGTCAAACTGACCCGACCCGACCCGAACCCGACCTGACCCGACCCGACCCGAGATCAAATGGCCTTCAATCGAATCGAAATCTATCAACGATCTGAAAAAACACAACATGTAAATTGACCCGACCCGACCCGACCCCGACCCGGCCCGACCCGATTTCTTCCAGAAAGTCAAACTGACCCGACCCGCCCGATTGCCACCTCTACTGAATACTGTATAGTTACGCCCCTGTAAGCTAGCTGGCAAATGATTGTAGGAGTTCAGTTTTTCTCTGTCTTGTCAGCAACGCCAATTGAAGAAGATATTCTCGTCAAAAAAAAAAATGAATTGAAATTAAATGAAGGAAACTAATATTTTATTGGAACGGCGCGCCTAACAAGATGACGATGTCTACAAAAAATTATCGAGCTTGTACCAATAATGTATTCTTCATGCTCCAAGTCAAGCATTAGAAACTGTTGATATTGACTAGTGGCTATATGCCTATTAATAAAGATGATTTTACTAGTTAGTTTATATATTATCCATGTCATTTCTGTGTCATGCAAAATATATTTGCATTGCAATAAAACGCTGAAACATTAAAAGTATGAAATCATAAGATGTTTACTTCTTAACAGTCCGATCCCTCAGATAATCTAATCTTAACTTGACTGTAGCCCAATAAAAAGCCTTGGACCAAGATTTGGATCTTTTGTCGCACGACACTAATGTGCGAACGCACACAACTTTTAGATTTACGGGATCCTTTGAGATTGGTGAAACATGAATCTCAATGGACAAAAAATAGAGAGGTGGGTTGGAGGCTTGGCACCCCCATAATTTACATAAATTCATAAAAGTAATAAACTTTTTTTTTGTATTAATAGGATATTTAGATATTGGGCACTCCTATAATTTTATTTTAAATAATAGACCATTTAATTAAATTTTTGGTACCCAAAATCAATTCCTAGTTCCGCTTGTCAACGTGGATTAAGTTGTCATCACATCGTGCTGCATGGTATTGTATAACAGATGATAGGAATTCAGAGCCTTCGTATAATTAAAAGACGTGTTAATCAGCAGAAAGAATCTTCTCCATAATACTATTGTAAATCCTGTGCACAACATTCATAACTAACTGCCTCAATAAATAGAATATTTGTCTTTTATTGTGCAAGAACGTATAACATAACACATGATCCGTTAAATTTCTTCGTGATTCAAGACGGCATAAATCGTTAGTGATCTAACATACTACATACTACGTTGCAAGTGTTGTGCAGCATATAATCAAAATTCTAAATAAGTATGGATAAGTATTAAGGCTAGCAAGCATAATTGTGCAAGGGAGTTTTGTTCAGAAATGTTTTATCAGGTACCAATGACAAGTGGGAGCTGATGAGTACAAATTACGGTTTCTACAAATTTTTTTCCATCAAAATCACCAAATTGGTGAAACTTAATTAATCAGAAAGATTCTACATAATGAAATAGGCCCTTTAGCTTCATCAGTATGTTTAATTTGGGCCTTCAATTTCAATATTCGAACACAGAGACCTCATAGCAGGGAAGAACCCATTTTGGTTCCCTAGCTGTCCTCTAAATAGTAGATCGTCCTAATTTTACATAATAGGTCCTTTGTCACAGCTATTTTTCGTTGTTCCCTCAAGAAATACTGAGGTATTGAATTTCCATTTATTTGTATTCCATGACGGTCATAAATTATTTTTCAGAAACACAGTCAGAGGAATTAACTAATATATGTATTTTACATGAAATAAAATTTCGTTTGTTCTAAAACTAAATTGCGATTGTTTTCCTTTTTTTTTCCAAAAAGAAAATGTGATTGTTTGCTTCATGAATTGGGGGTGTATGAAGTGAAAAAAAAAATGTTAAGTGTTACATATAAGTATTCTTTCTATTTTATTTTCTATATTGGCTAGCTACAAGTTATTGAGAAAATAGTGTTGCCAGGGAACAAAAGATACAAAGCAGAGAGTAGGTGAGAATTACCAACATTTTGTCTAGTATAAATGGTAATATCCTTTATGCAGTACATATATGGCAATTATTCCAAATATTTAAAATCAAATGAAATAACTTTCATTTTTATATTGAAAAAAAATCTATTATCATGTACAAGCTTCCAAGTTCCAATTTTTCTGTATAATGGATATTTCTTCCTCCATGGCTTTTCTCCGAGCCGGGTCTGCTATGGCTTCTTCGTAATTTGAAGGCTCCTCTTCTCCTAGCAAGCACAGTCCCGAATACTCCAGTTCTATTGGAAAGGTTTCATCATAAAGACTTTTGATGTCATGCTTACCCCGTGGTCCTTCTAATGAGCTTCCTTCATATGTTTCGAGTTGAAGTGATTCGGTGAATTCAAAACCTCCAATAGTTGTGGCTGGTGTGTTTGGAGAGTCTGAAACAGAGACTCTGGATCTCGTGTTCATCTCTGGTGTTGAATGTGAGAAATCCATGCCAGAATTGCTAATACCAACACCAGAATCGCTTTTTGTCACTTTGTGCTGCCTTAGATCCAAGAGATTATTCATTTAGCATCTCCAAGATATACATGTTGGTAGAAATGATTTATCCCACTGACTTTTCTGACAAAGAAAGAGCTCAATTGGAGTGTCAACTATCGCATTTTTCAACTTGATATAT
Source organism: Schoenoplectus tabernaemontani (assembly GCA_037127355.1). Taxonomy (NCBI): domain Eukaryota; kingdom Viridiplantae; phylum Streptophyta; class Magnoliopsida; order Poales; family Cyperaceae; genus Schoenoplectus; species Schoenoplectus tabernaemontani. Next base: position 24,864,828 of record CM073756.1, read on the forward strand.
GCAGCCATCAAGATCTGAAGAGCTTGCCCTCACTTACTGATTTGACTTTTAGAATAGTTAAATATGGTAAAGGCTCTTTATATCTAATGGTTGATAGATTATTGCAATTGGTGATCACTCTTCCAGTCTCTACTGCAACGGCATAACGTGCATTTTCAGCAATGAAGCTCATCAAGACGGGCTCCAAAATAAAATGAGAGATAATTTTCTTCATGACTATATGGTAGTATACATTGAGAAAGAAATTACAGAAAAATTCACTTCTGATGAAATTATTGATATGTATGATTTGTTAGGAAGTCGTAGAGCTAAACAAAAATTAATAGAAATATTTAATTTTAGAAAAAGATTATTATACATATAGCATATCGTTTCTTTTGCTTATGTTATGTTAGTGATATTATAATTTTGAATCTATTTGATATTTAGTACTTTTGTTAAAAAAGTTCTAACTTCAAATTCTAGTTCCGCCCCTATATATATATATATATATATAGAGAGAGAGAGTTATGCTACAGTTAGTCGCGAAGTATAAAATATTTTTATACTTCACATCGTATCTCCTATTTTTAAATTTAAAATACGATCCTATCATTAAAAGTGTTCTTCATATTGAAATATATTTGGAGATCAAATTTTATATTTTATTTTGAATTATTTTGATTTTTTGAGGATTAAAAAATCATTCTTATTAAAAATCATAAATTCAATGAATTTTCATCCTCTAAAAAAATAGAATTTTTTTCTAAAAAATGTAAAAATTGGTTTCCAATATATTTCAATATGGAGAACAACTTTAACGGACAGATTGGTGTATTGAATTAAAAAATATGAGATACGACGCGAAGTACAAAAATATTTTGTACTTTATGACTAACCGTAGCATAACTCTCTCTCTCTCTCTCTATATATATATATATATATATAAATATATATATATATATATATATAAATATATATATAGCTAGGATATAGAGCTAGACTATGGTGCTATGCATAACACGTATCGTCTCGTGCTATGCATTAGTTCTTCATTATCAAAGTGTAAATGATCGATCTGAATCATACAAAATGATTTTTATATGAATATCTCAATGTATACTAAATTTTATATTTTTTAGAATTTTTTTTACTATTTTTAAAGATAGTTAGAAAATCACTTGATTTAGTTATTATGAGCCATCCAAAAGAGGTGATTTCTAATTATCTTAAAAAATAGTAAAAAATTTAAAAAAATATAAAATTTGGTCTATGTTGAGATATTCATAAGAAAATTATTTTGTACGGTTGAATCGACCATTTATATTTTGATAATGAAGAACCGATCCATAGCACGGGGGCGATCCGTGCTATGCATAGCACCATAACCCAACTCTCTCTCTCTCTCTCTCTCTCTCTCTCTATATATATATATATATATATATATATATATATATATATATTTTGAATAAAGCTAGTGTGCTCCTAGGAGCACTGAGCCCTTTCGTGATGCTAACTAAAAAAATATATCAAATAATTTTCAAATTTTAATTTATCACTCTCATTAAATTCTTCGTATTGAAATCTTATGAGGTACAAAAATTTGAGATATTTTGAGTTTTTTAAGTTGATCTTTCTAATTTTTGAAAATAATATACAAATATCAAATATTTTATTTTTTTTAGAGTTGATTTTCAAAAATTGAAAAGAGTGACTTAGAAAACTTAAAACATCCTAAATTTTTGTACTCTATAAGATTTCAATATGAAAAATTTAATGAGAGTGATAAATCAAAATTTGGAAATTATTTCATATATTTTTTGAGCTAGGATCACGAAAGGGCTCCGTGCTTCTAGGAGCACGCTAGCTTTACTCATATATATATATATATATATATATAGAGAGAGAGAGAGAGAGAGAGTAAGATACCGTGAGTTTAAGCTCACGAAGGCCTTCCTGAGGTTAACTCAAAAAGTATATTAAATTATGTTTAAATTTTAATTTATCATGCTCTCAAATTCTTTATATGAAAATCCCATGGGATGCAAAAATTTAAAGTGTTTTGAGTTTCTTAAGTTATGGTTTTTAGTTTTTGAAAATGAGCTCTAAAAATAATAATAATATATTCAATCTTTCAACATCATCTTTAAAAATTAAAAATGATGACTTAAAAATCTCAAAATACTTTAAATTTTTACATTCCACGATATTTTTATATAAAGAATTTAATGAGCATGATAGATTAAAATTTAGAGATGATTTAATATACTTTTTGAGAGCTCACGGAAGGCCTCTGTGAGCTTAAGCTCATGGTATCTTTACTCTATATATATATGAGAAGGGATCCAATTACCATAATTTTGATGCCCACGGTGTCTATTTTTTATTTATGTATAAATTTAAAAATGTTATCCGTTAGATGTATTCTATATCATCTCAATTACGTGTATATAAAAAAATCATAAAATTTGAATTTCATTTGAATAGCCATCAAGTAACATGTCTAAAATTATAAAATTTGGTCCGTTGATTTTATTAACGCTTGATGCCTATATAAATAATATTGAAATGATATAATTTTTTGTATACATTTATAAGATGATATTTACAAAATATTTTTTCAATTAGTTTTGTTATTTAAGAATTTAAATAATAGTTATTTAATATTTAATTTTAATGGCACCAAAATGATGGTAATTAAATCCCTTCTCTCTATATATATACAGACACATACGTAAGTATGTAGTTATAATATATATAGGAAGCAGTTGGATATAATTAGGTCGAGGCTTTGAATTAAGTGGTGACGCTGGTATGAGAATGCGATCGATGGAATGGATGTTGAATAAATGACAGGACTTGACTCGTGAGAGCAGGAGGCAATTAGCGTATCTGGAACAAATTTTTTTTATTTTAGTAAATGAAAAAAATAAATAAATGAAACCGGTCACCTCTCTCCTCACTTTTGCATATTTAGACAGACCCGAGTTTGAAACTCGGGTCCGAGTTTTTTTTTACACACAAATGTAAAAAAAAATACGGACCTGAATTTTATATTAAAAATAAAACACAACAGTCAGTAGATTGATCTAAAATATTACAACAAAAATTAAAATAAACACCCAGTACATTTAAAAATTGTAGGTGTCTGGACCGAAACACGGGATGGTCGCTACTCTTGAGCTCGGGAGTGGATTTTTTCCTCAGCCATTACTGGATTACTACTTCCAGGAATACTAGTTGGATCATAGTTATCAGAACTGGATATTGGTTCGAATTCAACTACTAGCTCTAGTGTTTTATACCCGGGTAAGTGGTACGGAGCTGTTGTTTTAATCATTCCCCAAATTTTATCAGAAACAACCCCAAATAAGCTATAAAAAAACCACTCGAACCTGCTGGGACAGTTTTGATCCGTGCACTAATGCTGATATTGAATTGGCTAGGGAGCAGCTCCAAACCAGCATGAATTTGTCTCTTCAATTCACGAAGATTGATTGCCTCATTGGCAGAAAATATGCACGCGACTTGAATATCGTAATCCGTTCCTTGAGAAGTTTTCAAGATTTGACCTCCGTGATACAATTGATCAGCAATATTTTCGTCTCTACAGTATGAACGATAAATCCTACTGTTAGTGTATTTTAATTTTACAATAAAAATTAATAGTCTAAATAGAAAAAAAAACTTACAATATTGATGAGACAAGAGTGGTGAATACAGATCGGCTGTGGATCTGTCGAAAAATAAATTTCCAGTTGGAAGCTCTTGCAACAGTAACAATGGCGATTTTGAAGAAATGATTAGCTGAAGGAAGATGAAGAAGAAATGTACTGGGTGTGCTATATAATAGCATGATGCTGGGATCGAGTTTAAAACTCAGTTCTAGGTGTACTGAGACGAGTTTAAAACTCGGTCCAGACACCTGTAATTTTCAAATGTACTGGGTGTGTTTATTTTAATTTTTATTGTAATATTTTAGATCAATCTTCTGACTGTTGTGTTTTATTTTTAATATAACACACAAACGTAAAAAAAAAACGGACCCAAATTTCAAACTCGGGTCCGTATATTTTTTTTTTACGTTTTGGTATAAAAAAAAATCGGACCCGAGTTTCAAACTCAAATCTGGCTAAATATACAAAAGTGAGAAGAGAGGTGGCTAGTTTCATTTATTTATTTTTTTATTTTCTAAAATAAAAAAAAATCTGTATCTGGAACATTCAACGCAGTCTTGCGGATAAGCTTTTTTTTGTTTTTTTTTTCCTGGGAAAGGCTAACCATCGCCCACTGCTGGCTAGCTCAACCTGACCACTACTATAAATCAATGGTATAATAATAGGAATAAGAATAATAATATAATGTATTATTACTATCTTATATACCAAAATTACGAAATTTTTTAACATATTATAATTATAAATTGATCTATTTTATTTTGGATGATAATTAGAAAATAAAACTTGAGCTCGTGAAATTTTTTCTTAGCAATCTTGTTGGATATATACTACTAAAAATAATTCATGTGACGCCTTTAATAAAAAAAAAATCCTCTTCAGCCAGTCTAAATAGGACATAATTAACTACCATGCTCTAAAGCAAAATCAACCAATGCATGCCTTGATTATTTTTCTTATAGATCAAAAGTAGGAAACAAGACAAGCAAAATATAAAGGATCACACCATAAAATAAAGTTCATTATTTCAAAAGCAGAATACGATTACAGACAACCACACTAATTTAATTAATTTCATTTAATCACACATGCAATAATTAATTCATATTTTGCTCGAATTTAAACAGACATAAATAAAAAATCATTTGATAATGGAAAAAATAGTTTGAACAACGGTGAGTATGAGAAGAATCCCCGCTGCCACAACAGAGATAATGGTCCATGGATTGCTGAAGTAATCATGCATTAATCGTGCTCTGTACCTGTGCCGAGTGGACTGGCTGTACTCTTTTACATCATTGAACAAGTTGTACAAGTAATGGTCGGTATAGTCGAGGATAAAATATTTATCAAATTGGTTGAAGAAAGTTGCCGCTTCTTCAGCATTCTGAAAAAAATTTTTTAGGATTCCAGATTGCTCAAGTATAATAACATCCTTCTCTGTGTTAATTAGAGAATCCATGAGCGCAAGATAACTCGATAAAATTAACTTTTGACTCCATTCTTTTTGGCTTTGCTCAAAAGCAACCATGTTCCACAAGATCCTTATTACAATAGTTTCCATCTCGAAAAAGGGCATCTCAATTACCCCATTGTTGAATGATATATCCAACATGCTGGTTTGATGTTCCTTTCTCTTAAATTTTACACCTGCTTCATAGAGCTCACTGATACATGGTACATATATGTCCCCCGTCCCCGATTCATTACCCTCATATGAAATTGTATCTGTCTGCTCCATGTCAATTGGAACATCATCAGTTGGTTGGCGGTTCTGTGATGCACAACTAATCATCTGCTCCGGAGTATCTGAGTTTCCTTGCTGACTTTCATTTTGAGGTTTGAAATCAGGCACTACTCCCTTGTAATAAAAGTGAAGCAAATGATAGATATCATCACATGATATTTGAGGTCGTCTAAATTGAAAGAGGTCATTATAATTATTTTTAAGAACATTAGAGAATAATTCGAGCAAAGGGCAACGATCTTCACAGGTTGGACTCTGACCCATGTCTTCGTTTTTGAGGGCCAATAACCTGTGTATCACAAAAAGAGGTATTTGATTTTCCAACATAACCATATCAGTAAGTAATTCACCTTCCGCCCATCCTACAGCACAAAAGGCATCATCCTCATCCAAATTCTTCAAGAACCACTCCAGTATAAAGCAGCCATCGAGTACCAACATCCTAACAAAATCTTCACTTTTGAGGTTTGCGGTTTCACTATAGCATTGGCGTGCCTGTGCTTCGAGGGACCTCATTGCTTGACAGTAGACTTCGAGATCAACATTCTCATTACGTGCAAGAAAGTCACGCAAAGCAAACCACTTATGCTCTTCCATGGTTTGAAGGCTCTCTTTTCCATGATGGTATGGGCCAATTGCAACCAAATGTGGCTCGCAGAGTTCCTTGCTGTTTTCATGCATCCAACCCGGAAGACGGAAGATTGTCACAGACCGATCTTGGAATGGTTCACCTGGCAACTTATCTAGCCTCTCCTTCATAAAAATGTGCATTTCTTTTACTGGTACTGCTATATTTTCTCTTTCTATTTGTGTCATTCCTGCAGTGTATGATGCTGTCAAGAATAAAACAAACACTAATGAAACATGAAATGCATTAATATTATTTATTCAATTCTTTTAGAAAGTCTATTCCACTTTAATTGATTAATTGTAATATTTATCTTTCTATGTGTCGATTTAGTAATAAAATGGATTTATAAAATTCAAGATTTTTTTGAGCATGTATCTATAATAAAAATAAAAATAACTGTTTGAACTAAAGTAGCTGTTGACAACTATGTATACGCACATTGACCATGCCAATGCCCAAAAATTAATTTTCTGTATTTCAATTTGACAGATGATCATGCCTGTAGACTGTAGTCAACACATAATGGATTGGATGCCATTGCCATACCTTGATTCGTCTCCATTGAGGTCTCCGATGGGACATCTATGACATCAATTGCTACTTCCTGAATCTCTGCCATTTTTTTAGTGGGTGCAGAAGTGAATATGTTGTGCTACGCGCAATTCCCTTTATGATCAACAGCTGATCAAAGGCTCTCTGACCACGCTCTCAACGACTGCTTTCCTGATATATATAGTAGGAGAATGTCAGAGTATCGTACGTTCCATTAATTTTAATTAGATAAATATATTGACTCCGTTGATAGTGGTTGGTCATATATAAACTTAATCATGCTTCATATATCTTCGAGCACACAAATGTACATAAATTTCGTTCAAATTAATCAGGAATGAATTTATGGATTGGTTTACTTCTCGGAAGAATAAATTGTTTACTTCTCGTATCATAAATCATAATACTTAATTCTCTGTACTTATTCTTTCTTCATTTTTCTTAACCTTGTAAATATAACATCGTCCATGTAAATTTATAATTAGAGGTGTCAATTATTGACCCGACCCGATGGGTTAACCTAATCTGATCTGAACTCGATCTGACCCGATATGATCCGAAGATAAATGAGTCGGGTATGGATTTAATTTTTTTGACCCGATTAAAGATAATAAAAGAAAGAAAAAAATAAGAGAGATAAGGAGTTCAAAATTATTCTAAAATGTTGGCAAGTCGAAAAAAGGCTCCTCCACCGAATATTATCTTGACATTAGGGAAGGATATGTTTAACGACTTTGATGACTAGATTTTAATTTATGAGTGGACACTATCGAAGGGTTGACGAAATTTCGATGCCAACAAAGAAGATTTGCTATAATCTATCCTTCTATGATTCAATCATTTTTTTTTACAAAACCGATATTGATCGAAACTTGAATTTTTTTTTTACACAATGCTTATAAGATGGATGGATATTTTGAACTCTTATAATCTTTCACTGCTCAAACCAGCCATGGAAGTGAATTAATGATATGTATGGGTATTTATAGGCATTGATGCCATACTATGCCATGCAGCGTGAGTTACTTTATGTGGGGTCAATTTCCATTGCTTGTTATTGTATACAAACATGTTTACTTGTTTTGTGGTACTTTAGTCAGCCAAAAAAATTTCCTACCATGAAATGATACTGCAACACTTCACCGTATGTGCACGCTATGATATTTTGAAAAATGGTTCAATTGTATTTTTGTTTTTGTTTATTTCTTTTATTATTATTATTATTATTTTTTAGTAAGATAAGCATGTTACGCCAAATGAATGTAGTGTACGTGACTAAACATGATATTTAATTGTTAGTAATTTTATCATTCTTTTTTTTTATTTTTTTTATTTTAACATTGCATGTCTCATAGTTGATAACATAACAAAGATAGCATTTAGTAAACTGTGCACGAATAAATTTTATGTTATCTCACAATAACAAAAATATATAGCGTTTAAGATTTTAATAAACATAAAATATCGTTAACAATGAAAGTGAGTCTAAACATAATATTTTAACGTTGTATGCTTCAAAGCTATATTAATTATGGCACTTTGTCTAAGGATTCATGAAAATAGATTTGCCTTAATAAAAGAGAAATATTATTAAGACGTGACATTGTAAAAAAGTGCATATCCTTTGACATTTTAATTATCCTAAGTTACAATGACGCAGTGTAGAGAGAAAAATTAAGTCTGAGATTTTTCAATCATAGTGCCCGATTTAGCTTTTGTTCACGTCTAGTTGTTCGAAATCTTATAAAATTTCATTCTAACATGAAATTTTAACAAAATCTAGACAATAACTTGAACTTCTTTTTTGAGACATTTAGAACCGATTTGGTCAATGAAATACTTAATACTTATATTTTTTTTCTTAGATTTTAGTTGGTAAGAAGGTAACTTAGATATATTTTTTTTCTTCTTATTGGATAAAATTGATCAAATTGCTCAATTCGTTCATGATCAAAGTTCCCTGTAAGCTTACTCTTTTTTTTTTTCAAATTCATATATTATATGTATTTTTTTGATAGACAAATTTTGATGACAACACGACACTTTTCTTGTTCTTGTATGCAAACGTGCTTTCTTTGATATATGGTCCTTTTGTTCATATTCTTTTCTTTTTGTGAAGCTTCAGTTTTGTTTCTTTAATTTCATTACTATTTTCCATTGACACAAGTGAGATGACAGGATGAGTTCTTCTCAAAACGTGTACGCTATGTAAAAAAATTAAATCCTGATGAAATGTGTGCATGCACCATAGTGAAAGAAATATGTTATGGCTCACAATATTTAGATTTTCCGAAAATGTGTTAGCAGTATGGAGCAACTAGTGAAAACCAAGTTTAGTTTCTTAATTTATTGTGAGGAATGATAGTGCATTCATTCATTTTTTCCAATGATCTACGAGAATACTTGCTTTATTGAAGATGCTTTATAAATTATGAAGAAATTAATGGAGCTTAATATATCATCGTCTAAAAATTAATTTTATATGACAATGTAACCCATCATTTTGCAGGAAACGTGTTTCTCTGTCTTTTAATCCATATAAAAATGTTGACTTTAATCCGAGATTTTTCGATCATAGTGTCTGATTTAGTTTCAGTTCACGTCTAATCATTCGAAATCTTTTAAAGTTTCATTTTAATATGAAATTTCAATAAAATTTAGATAGTAACTTGAACTTATACAATTTAATCTCTAAATTAACGTGAAATAATTCTCATATGCATGCCTAAAAAATTAGTTGCGCCTTAATTTATTTCATTTTTTACTACTTCATGTTTGTCAGATTGAGACAAAGTGGGTTCCATCATCTCTAGCTATTATTACTCTTACCGTTTATTTTTTTTGAATTATTATTATCGTTGCTATTTTTCCATTGTATTTTTTTTTATTACTAATACCATTGCACGATGTTGTTTTTTTTGTGGATCCTAAAAATGAAATCCTAGTTGACCATATTCAGAAGATATCTATCTTGTACACGTTTTTCCTTTCTTGTAAGATATATGAAGACATGTTTGTACTATAAGAATTTTGTTGTATTCTTTTATTTTCTTTTTAGAATGATCATAAGGACTAGTTTACTTTGACAGTAGATGAATGACTCTATTCACCTTACCCATACGTACCTGCATAATGATATTTCTAAAAGTGTTTTTAATTCATTACAAAAATAATTGAATATTTAAGTGACAAAAGAGTTGATCGTTATTATTAGTGTGCTAGTAACTTTGTCAAAATATTTTTCTTTATATTCATGCAAAATGGAGACATGCTTGTTACTTGCTTAGAAATAAAGTGATATTTCAATAGTAGTACTGATGGATAGTGTCAATATGAGTTGATGTACGTATAAGTAATTTTTATTAAATACATGATGCATATTGTTTTGTTTTTTTTCTATTACGATAATGCAGACCTGACAATTATAAGTGTTGTGAAGAATGCAAGTTATGAGGAATGATGTTATGCAATTAGAAAATATTTTGATAATTGTCTTGAGCGAATACTTATCTGAGTGCATGACTTTGAGTCTTCGGGTGTGCCATTCAAATCGTTAATTTGAGGTGTCTACAAACATATTTTGTTTTGGATCTCTTAATCGTTCATACAATCAATAGTTCATATTTGAAAATTTTATTGTTTCTTATAATTTTTTTTTAATTTTAGTTGATTTCATGAATTTTTAATGATAATATTAACTAACTAAAATATGACTTATCATTCAAACTTAACATGTATTATAAAATAACAAAAGTGCTACGGAATCAGATGACCGAACTTGATTCTATCTGAAACCTAATATGAATCCGAACGGCCCGAACTGAAACAAGTTCAAATCCTACTCATTCAAACCTGAACAATTCGAAACCCGAAGTAATATGAGTTCAAATAGACTTGATGCCCATTTCGAGATAACTGATCGACTCGAAATTCAAACCGATTCAATCCATGACCCGATAAACTTTCTTATCAAACTTGTCCGATCCAACTCTTCTGAACCTGAACTAATCTGATCCTCCCGTTTGTGACCTCCGGTTAAAAGCATGAATGTGAACGAAGATTTTTTTTCGTCAAAAGACAAAAAAAAATGAAGTGAAATTCAACGAAGGAAACTCCTATTTGATTGGAACGGCGCGCCTAACAAGATGTTGACGTCCAAAAAATATATTGGTCCTGTACCAATAATGTCTTTTTTTATGCTAGCTAGTGACTATAACCTTTTTTTTCTATTAAGTTAAAAATTATAAATAAAATGAAATATTTAGACAAATTCGGAGAAAATTTTGAGTGACAGGACCCTATCTAAAGATTTCTTTTAATTATTTTTTTAGTCCTCTCGAATCGTCACAATCAACCCAGCCTGATTTTTTAGGATAAGATCATACACGTGGACAAGTTGTCGGAAGAGGTGGTGGTGGTGATGGTGGTGGTGGTGTTGGGTGAGGGTAATATTGAAATACAATCTTAATTTGTAGGATATCATCGGAAGCAGTGGCGGATCCAGGAGGGCTCCCCTAATTTTTTAAAAATATTCGAAAAACATGTATACATTTTCTTCATCTTGATATATTTTTTTCTTTTTTCAGATTTGAGATCTAGATCTCTTTGATTTTATATTGGATTCTATTTTTAGTTTATTCTAATTAATTTGAGATTAAATATTTCATTATTATTGTTAAACCGGATCTGATATATTACGTACGTTATTTTCTTAAGTAATTCTGTTTAGTGTGAGAATTGCAATTTCTTGTTCGCACATGCATCTTATTTGGGTAGAGGTAAGGCTTCTGGTGGGCGTCTCAAATTAAGAATTTACAACAAAAATGAAAGGTTTTTGTTGGGCGTCTCAATTTCTCTGTACTTATTCTTTCTTCATTTTTCTTAACCTTGTAAATATAACATCGTCGATGTCAACTTATAATTAGAGGTGTCAATTATTGATCCGATTTGACGAGTTAACCTGATCCGATTCGAACCCGACTCGATCCGACATGATCCAAAGATAAATGAGTCGGGTATGAATTTAATTTTTTTTATCCGAATCGGGTCGGGTTGGGTTGTCGGGTTCAGGCCAACCCGAGCTGACCCGATTAATTATATTTTTTGAAGTAATTTTGTGATTTAGTACTAATTAAAACTTAAATATATACTAATTATACACTAATTAAGATTAATTATAAATTAATTAATATTTTATTGCTTAAAATTATATAAAAATAATTAATAATTAATTAATTATTTTATAAGGATCGGGTCGGGTCGGGTATGAATTAAGATTTTTTGATCCGAATTTAAATGGGTTAAGATTTTTTGAACCGATTGTGTTGTTTCAGAATTGATTCGGGAATGAATTTGGGATTATTCGAATAGGTAATATCACCTAAATCTATGGGAGATTTTGTCGGATTTTTACTAGATATTTCATACTAATATTATTTAAATATTTGTTTGACAAGAATGTCGTCGGAAGAAAGATCGGTAAAAAGATCGAGAATATCTTTATCGCTTCTTCGAGGGAAGAAGTCCGATGAAAGATACATTGAGTTTAGAAGTGATGGCTTATTAATTGATGAAAACACATCAAACTTTGTTAATTATTTTGCTCTCTTGGCAAGAGAACAGGTGTCTTGCATAATTGAGTCGTGGAAGAAGGTCGATGGTAAGAAAAAAGATGAACTTTGGGATAACATTAAGGTAAATTGCTAAATCCTAAACCCTAAACTAAATTATACATAAAGAATTATTAATTCACGAATATGTTTGTTTATTTTAGAGATTTTAGAACATCAAAGATGACAGATATAAGAAAATAATCCCAATGAAAATGGGCAAGAGGTTGAAGTCTTGAAAAATAGATTGGTGACAAATTTCATCACCAATATAGATCCTAAAAATCCAAAAACTCGTGTGATGAGTATAATATCATATTGGAGTAATGGAAAGAGTTTGTGAGGCGTAAAAATCAGCGATGAATTTAAGGTAATAACAAAAACTTATAATTTAATTATATAGTTTATAATTCAAAATATTTTTCGTATAGTAATAAGTTTTTTAAATTGTATTGACAAGAGAGAAGTGAGCAAGGCCGAATAAATGCCAAAAAGAACAAGCATCCTCATAGACTCGGGTTGGGCGGTTATAATGTTGTGGAGCAAAATTAGAAGGAGACCGACGTTGTTTCGTCATCTTTCTCCACGTCGGGCATCACTTCAAAGACCAACCCAAGGACTTTTAAGTGGTTGATGGCTAGGGCAAAGTCTATAGCCGAGTGAGTTTATGAAATCTCAACCCTAGAGACTCTAGAAGTATTCCAATGAGTGGTATGTAATAAAAATTCAAAATTCTTTACTAACATCAAAAATTATTTTCTTATGAAAATTATTTCAAGGGTCATTTAAGACAAACCGCTACAATGACGTCTTGACCGCTTCGATTGGGACACCCGATCATTCGGGGAGGGTGAGAGGATACAGTGGCACCAGTATCAAAGCCGTGTACATGAAGGGACTGAGGGGGAAGACATCTTATACTGGTTGCATCAATAAAGCTGAGATGCACGATGCACGATGCACGATGCACGGGGTAAACAAAAGGAGGAGCTCACAACAAAGTTCATCGATTTGTTTCAGAGAATGTTGAAGTAAATTACCGGCTAATCGCCTGATCTCCCCCTCTTCTTAGTACCGAACACGATACTCCTACTTATGTTGAAGAATTTCATCCCCGACTCAATTCAGCTCCAATTATATACATCCGCTTCGAACTATCGAGATTAATGTATTTATATTATTCTCAATTAATTTTAGTTTCTAATAAATACAAAACCCCAATTCAGATTTCTATTTATTACTTTCTATTTTAGGTTATCGCACCATGCAATATCTTCATTGAGGTGGATGGTGCCCGGTATCTGGCAACATACCGAGCTCACCGAGCTAATGCACGACCAACCCGTCATATTCACTGAGGTCCGTATTTACCCTAACGAGGTTAAACAAGGATTGCGCCACCTTTGTGTCCTGTGTCCACCGCCAAATGGACCGGAGTTGCTTGATGAACTTGTCGGGTTCTTTATCAAATGGCGTAGACTTTGTGGAGCTCCGTGAGGTATCAATTATATTTTATATAACTATATAAAATTGATAAATTACTTATTCACTAATATTTTTAAATACAGAATAATACACCATAAAAATCAGCACCTCAAAAGAAAAATTTGATAGTCATTCTTTATTTTTGTATGAGATAATCATGACACAGTCCATTGACACACTTAATTTTTTGATCGCGTTCTCGGAGGTATTCAGCTAGGAGGGCAATGTTTACGTGAACGTGATGGACATCATTGAGCTCTTTAAGGATGCTTGGCTCAACATCTCGATTTTATAGATTTTCTGCATGTAAGAATTTTGAAGCATAATATTTCTTTAAAAATTTCAATAATTTGACGAATAATTATTGTATACATTTTAGGGTTTCAAGAGATACGCGCAAGAACTTCACCATATATTTCGATCAGAAAAATTTGCCAAAGGTACGAAGATTAACTTCAAATTCATATTATTTTTATTCTTTTATCTATATTTTTTCAATCAAACTAATATAATTTTTATTTTTATTTTTAGGTTATTGAGCTAGCTCTGCATTGTTATTTGCGAGAAGACATCGCTGAAATTAAGCAGTTGATTGTAAATTATATCGCGGCAAATGTTTAATGTATTTTCTATACTCTTTTCATATTTCACTTGTGTTATTTATATATATTTGTATATTATTTGTAATATATGTGTTTAGTTATTATTTGTGTTATTATTTGTTATATGAAATATGTTGTGATTTATGTATTATTATTTGTTATATTGATTGCATGAATATATATGACTAGCATAATGGGCTAGCCATCGAAATAAATCGAATTGGAAAAAACAAAAATACATTTAAAATAGATTTTTTATATATATCTCTGTTTCTAAAAGGCCGTCCATTTGGGAACAAAAAAGAATTGGCAAAAAAAAATTACTTAAAGCGGTTCTAAAGCTACCATTTAGAGTTGGTTTTTAGTTAATAATCACTCTAAACGAACCTTTAGAGCCGGTTATTAACTAAAAACCGATTCTAAAGGAAAAATTTAGAAGCGGTATTTAGAAAAACTGGCTTTAAAGCCTTTTCAAATACGCTCCGAACCATCTTTTAGCGTTGGTTTTTAAAAAACCCTGCTAAAGCATTCAAAAAACCAATTTTAAAACTTATTTTTCTCGATAGTGATGTGTAATTGAAACAAATGCGTTTTATTTATTAAGTTGCAACGATGATCATAATATTACTCGTAAATCAAACGATGAAGATTATTTCGAAAAATGCGTATATAAATCTCAAAGAGATCAAATAAACTTGTACCGTCCGATACAGACGAGCAGGATCCTGCTCGTTTTTTTTACGAGCAACGGATCTCACTTTGGAGATTCACGATCCGTTTTTCACGTCAAGTGTGATTTGTTTATAGCTCCAGCCTTCAGGTCTCTGTCTCAATTAGTAGGGCTGCTAATGGACATATGAGTCCATGGACAAAATGGACCGGACAATAGTGAATTTTATTGGACTGGACTTCATTTGAACATGGACATAAAGCTCAATCCGAACTCAAATATAAATGTTAAATGGACGAAATATGAGAAATCATGGGCTAAAAATGGACTACACAGTGGATTGATGTTGGACTGATGTTGGTTCAATTTTAGGATATCTAAATGTTCTTTTATATGTGTCTTTGTTTCAATTTTTTAGAGCTTTTATGGAGTCTATTAGAGAATGGAGATGAATCAATTGATTATGTGGGAGAGATACTTCAATTGATTTCAAATTATTACGTAAATTTCTTGTTATATGACATAATTTACCCATATAAATATATATATATATATATATATATATATATATATATATATATATGGGTAAATTTCACATCACTACGATTTCACTATGATTTCTACAATTTCGAACTTTAATTTAATCGGCACAATATATACGACACTTTGGTACTGAGGTATATATATAAGACTTAATGTCTCCACTTTAGATATCCCGATCATCAGCCCATTGGACAAATTGTGGACTTTTTATGGACAGAATTGGACTAAAACTGGACTGAGCGTGAATCGGTCAATTACCACTTTGGTATGGATTGATCTGGGTTTAAGTTTTCATTATTATTAATGAGCTCGAACTGGGTTTGGACAAAAGTCCGTCCAGTAACAGGCCTATCAATTAGTCATACCATGCCTTTTCATACGAACGGCAGTTCGTTCCTGCTGCCTGCTGGGGGAGTATTACCTTCATCTCATTCATGACTTCTATATGATTTTAATATCAAATATGCGCACAAATGTATATATTTGGGTTATAGTACTATGCATAATATAGATAGTCTGTTTGTTATGAATTATTTCTTTATTTTTAAAATTTAAATGATTAATTTGACCGTACAAAATGATTTTCATATAAAAATTTAGTTATAAACCAAATTTTATATTAAAAAAATATATATTTTTTAGATAGTTAGAAAGTAACTTGATTTAATTATTATGAGTCATTCAAAAAAACTGATTTTCTAACTATTTAAAAAAATAATAAAAATATAAAATTTAATCTACAATTAGATTTTTCATATAAAAATTATTTTGAGCGATCAGATCGATCATTTAAATTTTAAAAACGGATAAATGACTAGTCCAATAATTAAATCTTCGTATATATGTATATGTACAGTAATATAAATAGTTCATCATTTTATTTCACATCTTGATATGAATTATGAACAGGGGTCCAATACTCATTAACATTAGTGTCGACAATTAATTGAATATTTTCCATATGCATCATGCTTTATGTGTACACTTCAAATTTATTTCGTCATGCATTAAGAGCTAACAAAATTAACAGACCAATTATGTCGATTTATACATCTACCCTAGCAATGGCGGAACCAAGTTTTATTTTAGTTCACCTCCGAATCCCCATAGACCTGAATTTTAGATCGATTTTGAAGAGAAGAAACAAACGATTAGAAGTTTGAAGAAGTAGCTAAAGCAGTTGAGAGAAATCGACGGGTCCTGAACCTGACAAGCAGCGATGAAGGGAGCGAGCAGGAAGCACCGCGCACGTCCTTTTCCCTTCCCTTTTATTTGTTTAGAAGCAGCTACACCCCGCCAGAGCTAGTGAATGTGAATCAATGATCGCTCTTAAACAGTGCCAAAAAGGGCTATTAGAAAATGCTTGAATACACCAGGAGTATTACGCTGGAATCACTGGACTGGGGTCCTCTTTATAATCATTTTATACTTATGTGAGGTCATTGTCCTAAATATAATTAAGAATTTGACGTTTTAAGTTGAATCTGTGAAGAACTTTAAAATTTTGAGTGGGTCCTGTGACCCCACTGAATACTAGAGGTGGCAGAACCCGACCCGACCCGACAAACCCGCCCGACCCGTCCGGACTCGAACCCGACCCGACCCGATTTTTTAAGAAAGTCAAACTGACCCGACCCGACCCGAACCCGACCTGACCCGACCCGACCCGAGATCAAATGGCCTTCAATCGAATCGAAATCTATCAACGATCTGAAAAAACACAACATGTAAATTGACCCGACCCGACCCGACCCTGACCCGGCCCGGCCCGACCCGATTTCTTCCAGAAAGTCAAACCCGATCCGACCCGCCCGATTGCCACCTCTACTGAATACTGTATAGTTACGCCCCTGTAAGCTAGCTGGCAAATGATTGTAGGAGTTCAGTTTTTCTCTGTCTTGTCAGCAACGCCAATTGAAGAAGATATTCTCGTCAAAAAAAAAAAATGAATTGAAATTAAATGAAGGAAACTAATATTTTATTGGAACGGCGCGCCTAACAAGATGACGATGTCTACAAAAAATTATCGAGCTTGTACCAATAATGTATTCTTCATGCTCCAAGTCAAGCATTAGAAACTGTTGATATTGACTAGTGGCTATATGCCTATTAATAAAGATGATTTTACTAGTTAGTTTATATATTATCCATGTCATTTCTGTGTCATGCAAAATATATTTGCATTGCAATAAAACGCTGAAACATTAAAAGTATGAAATCATAAGATGTTTACTTCTTAACAGTCCGATCCCTCAGATAATCTAATCTTAACTTGACTGTAGCCCAATAAAAAGCCTTGGACCAAGATTTGGATCTTTTGTCGCACGACACTAATGTGCAGAACGCACACAACTTTTAGATTTACGGGATCCTTTGAGATTGGTGAAACATGAATCTCAATGGACAAAAAATAGAGAGGTGGGTTGGAGGCTTGGCACCCCCATAATTTACATAAATTCATAAAAGTAATAAACTTTTTTTTTGTATTAATAGGATATTTAGATATTGGGCACTCCTATAATTTTATTTTAAATAATAGACCATTTAATTAAATTTTTGGTACCCAAAATCAATTCCTAGTTCCGCTTGTCAACGTGGATTAAGTTGTCATCACATCGTGCTGCATGGTATTGTATAACAGATGATAGGAATTCAGAGCCTTCGTATAATTAAAAGACGTGTTAATCAGCAGAAAGAATCTTCTCCATAATACTATTGTAAATCCTGTGCACAACATTCATAACTAACTGCCTCAATAAATAGAATATTTGTCTTTTATTGTGCAAGAACGTATAACATAACACATGATCCGTTAAATTTCTTCGTGATTCAAGACGGCATAAATCGTTAGTGATCTAACATACTACATACTACGTTGCAAGTGTTGTGCAGCATATAATCAAAATTCTAAATAAGTATGGATAAGTATTAAGGCTAGCAAGCATAATTGTGCAAGGGAGTTTTGTTCAGAAATGTTTTATCAGGTACCAATGACAAGTGGGAGCTGATGAGTACAAATTACGGTTTCTACAAATTTTTTTCCATCAAAATCACCAAATTGGTGAAACTTAATTAATCAGAAAGATTCTACATAATGAAATAGGCCCTTTAGCTTCATCAGTATGTTTAATTTGGGCCTTCAATTTCAATATTCGAACACAGAGACCTCATAGCAGGGAAGAACCCATTTTGGTTCCCTAGCTGTCCTCTAAATAGTAGATCGTCCTAATTTTACATAATAGGTCCTTTGTCACAGCTATTTTTCGTTGTTCCCTCAAGAAATACTGAGGTATTGAATTTCCATTTATTTGTATTCCATGACGGTCATAAATTATTTTTCAGAAACACAGTCAGAGGAATTAACTAATATATGTATTTTACATGAAATAAAATTTCGTTTGTTCTAAAACTAAATTGCGATTGTTTTCCTTTTTTTTTTCCAAAAAGAAAATGTGATTGTTTGCTTCATGAATTGGGGGTGTATGAAGTGAAAAAAAAAGAATGTTAAGTGTTACATATAAGTATTCTTTCTATTTTATTTTCTATATTGGCTAGCTACAAGTTATTGAGAAAATAGTGTTGCCAGGGAACAAAAGATACAAAGCAGAGAGTAGGTGAGAATTACCAACATTTTGTCTAGTATAAATGGTAATATCCTTTATGCAGTACATATATGGCAATTATTCCAAATATTTAAAATCAAATGAAATAACTTTCATTTTTATATTGAAAAAAAATCTATTATCATGTACAAGCTTCCAAGTTCCAATTTTTCTGTATAATGGATATTTCTTCCTCCATGGCTTTTCTCCGAGCCGGGTCTGCTATGGCTTCTTCGTAATTTGAAGGCTCCTCTTCTCCTAGCAAGCACAGTCCCGAATACTCCAGTTCTATTGGAAAGGTTTCATCATAAAGACTTTTGATGTCATGCTTACCCCGTGGTCCTTCTAATGAGCTTCCTTCATATGTTTCGAGTTGAAGTGATTCGGTGAATTCAAAACCTCCAATAGTTGTGGCTGGTGTGTTTGGAGAGTCTGAAACAGAGACTCTGGATCTCGTGTTCATCTCTGGTGTTGAATGTGAGAAATCCATGCCAGAATTGCTAATACCAACACCAGAATCGCTTTTTGTCACTTTGTGCTGCCTTAGATCCAAGAGATTATTCATTTAGCATCTCCAAGATATACATGTTGGTAGAAATGATTTATCCCACTGACTTTTCTGACAAAGAAAGAGCTCAATTGGAGTGTCAACTATCGCATTTTCAACTTGATATATGCAGCCATCAAGATCTGAAGAGCTTGCCCTCACTTACTGATTTGACTTTTAGAATAGTTAAATATGGTAAAGGCTCTTTATATCTAATGGTTGATAGATTATTACAATTGGTGATCACTCTTCCAGTCTCTACTGCAACGGCATAACGTGCATTTTCAGCAATGAAGCTCATCAAGATGGGCTCCAAAATAAAATGAGAGATAATTTTCTTCATGACTATATGGTAGTATACATTGAGAAAGAAATTACAGAAAAATTCACTTCTGATGAAATTATTGATATGTATGATTTGTTAGGAAGTCGTAGAGCTAAACAAAAATTAATAGAAATATTTAATTTTAGAAAAAGATTATTATACATATAGCATATCGTTTCTTTTGCTTATGTTATGTTAGTGATATTATAATTTTGAATCTATTTGATATTTTATATTTTTGTTAAAAAAGTTCTAACTTCAAATTCTAGTTCCGCCCCTATATATATAGAGAAAGAGAGAGAGAGTTATGCTACGGTTAGTCGCGAAGTATAAAATATTTTTATACTTCACGTCGTATCTCCTATTTTTAAATTTAAAATACGATCCTACCATTAAAAGTGTTCTTCATATTGAAATATATTTGGAGATCAAATTTTATATTTTATTTTGAATTATTTTGATTTTTTGAGGATTAAAAAATCATTCTTATTAAAAATCATAAATTCAATGAATTTTCATCCTCTAAAAAAATAGATTTTTTTTCTAAAAAATGTAAAAATTGGTCTCCAATATATTTCAATATGGAGAATAACTTTAACGGACAGATTAGTGTATTGAATTAAAAAAATATGAGATACGACGCGAAGTACAAAAATATTTTGTACTTTATGACTAACCGTAGCATAACTCTTTCTCTCTCTCTCTATATATATATATAAATATATATATAGCTAGGATATAGAGCTAGACTATGGTGCTATGCATAACACGTATCGTCTCTGTGCTATGCATTAGTTCTTCATTATCAAAGTGTAAATGATCGATCTGAATCATACAAAATGATTTTTATATGAATATCTCAATGTATACTAACTTTTATATTTTTTAGAATTTTTTTATTATTTTTAAAAATAGTTAGAAAATCACTTGATTTAGTTATTATGAGCCATTCAAAAGAGGTGATTTCTAATTATCTTAAAAAATAGTAAAAAAATTTAAAAAAAATATAAAATTTGGTCTATGTTGAGATATTCATAAGAAAATTATTTTGTACGGTTGAATCGACCATTTATATTTTGATAATGAAGAACCGATCCATAGCACGGGGGCGATCCGTGCTATGCATAGCACCATAACCCAACTCTCTCTCTCTCTCTCTCTATATATATATATATATATATATATATATATATATATATATATATTGAGTAAAGCTAGTGTGCTCCTAGGAGCACTGAGCCCTTTCGTGATGTTAACTAAAAAAATATATCAAATGATTTTCAAATTTTAATTTATCACTCTCATTAAATTCTTCGTATTGAAATCTTATGAGGTACAAAAATTTGAGATATTTTGAGTTTTTTAAGTTGATCTTTCTAATTTTTGAAAATAATATACAAATATCAAATATTTTATTTTTTTTAGAGTTGATTTTCAAAAATTGAAAAGAGTGACTTAGAAAACTTAAAACATCCTAAAATTTTGTACCCTATAAGATTTCAATATGAAAAATTTAATGAGAGTGATAAATCAAAATTTGGAAATTATTTCATATATTTTTTGAGCTAGGATCACGAAAGGGCTCCGTGCTCCTAGGAGCACGCTAGCTTTACTCATATATATATATATAGAGAGAGAGAGAGAGTAAGATACCGTGAGTTTAAGCTCACGAAGGCTTTCCTGAGGTTAACTCAAAAAGTATATTAAATCATGTTTAAATTTTAATTTATCATGCTCTCAAATTCTTTATATGAAAATCCCATGGGATGCAAAAATTTAAAGTGTTTTGAGTTTCTTAAGTTATGGTTTTTAGTTTTTGAAAATGAGCTCTAAAAATAATAATAATATATTCAATCTTTCAACATCATCTTTAAAAATTAAAAACGATGACTTAAAAATCTCAAAATACTTAAAATTTTTACATTCCACGATATTTTTACATAAAGAATTTAATGAGCATGATAGATTAAAATTTAGAGATGATTTAATATACTTTTTGAGAGCTCACGGAAGGCCTCTGTAAGCTTAAGCTCATGGTATTTTTACTCTATATATATATGAGAAGTGATCCAATTACCACAATTTTGATGCCCACGGTGTCTATTTTTTATTTATGTATAAATTTAAAAATGTTATCCGTTAGATGTATTCTATATCATCTCAATTACGTGTATATAAAAAATCATAAAATTTGAATTTCATTTGAATAGCCATCAAGTAACATGTCTAAAATTGTAAAATTTGGTCCGTTGATTTTATTAACGCTTGATGCCTATATAAATAATATTGAAATGATATAATTTTTTGTATACATTTATAAGATGATATTTACAAAATATTTTTTCAATTAGTTTTGTTATTTAAGAATTTAAATAATAGTTATTTAATATTTAATTTTAATGGCACCAAAATGATGGTAATTAAATCCCTTCTCTCTATATATATACGTACACATACGTACGTATGTAGTTATAATATATATAGGAAGCGAGTTGGATATAATTAGGTCGAGGCTTTGAATTAAGTGGTGATTTGGTATGAGAATGCGATCGATGGAATGGATGTTGAATAAATGACAGGGACTTGACTCGTGAGAGCAGGAGGCAATTAGCGTATCTGGAACAGATTTTTTTTTTATTTTAGTAAATGAAAAAAATAAATAAATGAAACCGGTCACCTCTCTCCTCACTTTTGCATATTTAGACAGACCCGAGTTTGAAACTCGGGTCCGAGTTTTTTTTTACACACAAATGAAAAAAAAATACGGACCTGAATTTTATATTAAAAATAAAATACAACAGTCAGTAGATTGATCTAAAATATTACAACAAAAATTTAAATAAACACACCCAGTACATTTAAAAATTGTAGGTGTCTGGACCGAAACACGGGATGGTCGCTGCTCTTGAGCTCGGGAGTGGATTTTTTCCTCAGCCATTACTGGATTACTATTTCCAAGAATACTAGTTGGATCATAGTTATCAGAACTGGATATTGGTTCGGATTCAACTACTAGCTTTAGTGTTTTATACCCGAGTAAGTGGTACAGAGCTGTTGTTTTAATCATTCCCCAAATTTTAACAGAAACAACCCCAAATAAGCTATAAAAAAACCACTCGAACCTGCTGGGACAGTTTTGATCCGTGCACTAATGCTGATATTGAATTGACTAGGGAGCGACTCAAACCAAGGCATGAATTTGTCTCTTCAATTCACGAAGATTGATTGCCTCATTGGCGAAAAATATGCACGCGACTTGAATATCGTAATCCGTTCCTTGAGAAGTTTTCAAGATTTGACCTCCGTGATACAATTGATCAAAGCAATATTTTCGTCTCTACAGTATGAACGATAAATCCTACTGTTAGTGTATTTTAATTTTACAGTAAAAATTAATAGTCTAAATAGAAAAAAACTTACAATGTTGATGAGACAAGAGTGGTGAATACGGATCGGCTGTGGATCTGTCGAAAAATAAATTTTCAGTTGGAAGCTCTTGCAACAATAACAATAATGGCGATTTTGAAGAAATGATTAGCTGAAGGAAGATGAAGAAGAAATGTACTGGGTGTGCTATATAATAGCATGATGCTGGGATCGAGTTTAAAACTCGGTTCCAGGTGTACTGAGCCGAGTTTAAAACTCGGTCCAGACACCTGTAATTTTTAAATGTACTGGGTGTGTTTATTTTAATTTTTATTGTAATATTTTAGATCAATCTTCTGACTGTTGTGTTTTATTTTTAATATAACACACAAACGTAAAAAAAAACGGACCCAAATTTCAAACTCAGGTCCGTATTTTTTTTTTTTACGTTTTGGTATAAAAAAAATCGGTCCCGAGTTTCAAACTCAAATCTGGCTAAATATACAAAAGTGAGAAGAGAGATGGCTAGTTTTATTTATTTATTTTTTTTATTTTCTAAAATAAAAAAAAAATCTGTATCTGGAACATTCAACGCAGTCTTGCGGATAAGCTTTTTTTGTTTTTGTTTTTGTTTTCTGGGAAAGGCTAACCATCGCCCACTGCTAGCACAACCTAACCACTACTATAAATCAATGGTATAATAATAGGAATAAGAATAATAATATAATGTATTATTACTATCTTATATACCTAAATTACGAAAAAAAATTAACATATTATAATTATAAACTGATCTATTGTCTTTTAGATGATAATTAGAAAATAAAACTTGAGCTGGCGATATTTTTTTTAGCAATCTTGTTGGATATAGTACTAAATATTAATTCATGTCACTACAAGAAAATACAACAGTTGCGTGGGTAATTTAGATAAATTGCATCCTTATAAATAGTCGATGCAGAAAATATAATCTGAGTGGGTGCGCAAACCTTATAGCATGGACTAATTTTTTTTCGGCCCATACAAATAATACCCACACAAGTATCTCTTTACTCATGCAAATAAGCCTATTTTACCGATGCAATTTTATTTTCCTTTCCCAATAATTGATAATATATCTCAGATCCGTCTCCAACACCATAAAAATAATACAATAATCCCTCCTAGCCCCCAATTTGATAATCGATCTTGCACCTGCTAAACAATCTAACTTATCTTCACTCTCCATCGTGTCCTCTCATTAAGCTCTCGCACTCTCTCTAGGAATTTCTTCAAAATTTTGTCTGCTAAACCAAAACAACCTCAAAAGTCTGTCAAAATAATTTCAAATAAAAAACTTATGAATATTAAAATTATTTCTAATGATGTTTTCTTCTAATATCTGAATTTTTTGCATAACGTCAAGATTTCTAAAATACCCTGATCTCTTTTATTCTCAACTGACACAGTAAGTTTCATTAAAATTGAAGCAATTTATGAATGTGATAATTATTTTTTATTTCATAATCTTAATCATCATTATAAATAAGACTTAACTGTAAGTTTTAAGATAAAAATATAAAGTTTAGAGCATTCAAATTGCTAAAAATATTCTCACAAGTGTTATTTTCCAACTTTAACCCTTAAACCAAAATCAATTTATAAAACTGCATAAACTTGCTTAAATAAAAAAAAATCCCAAAATAAATGTCTAATCCTCTCAGAGACGATTTTGAATGAATTGATTGATCTTCGATCAAATATCTGGAGCAGCTTCATCCATTGCCGGAAGATATGAACGACTTTGGTTGAATCTATAAATATATAAAATATAAATGAAATAAAATTATTTTAAACCCTTCCTAAAATCCAAAATGAATGGAATTTATTTTTAAATTTAATAAGAATCTTTATCTTTCTTATAAATTAAAATACTTTTTCAAATACTAGTTTTCTTTGAAAATATTTTCGTTGTAAATAAAATTTCAAAGAACGAAGAGTACAATTTTTATTGGGGCTCACTGGTGAGCAGTAGAAACTTCTAATCCTGAAACTTCTATTCCAATTTGCAATTTTTTTTTGTTATTTCCTTTCTGGCTGTTATTCCAGTTTCTTATGCTTTCTTTTTGTATAAAAAACGAAAGTTTAATGGTTTAGTCCCAGTACAAATAAAAGGACATCATATAGATAGCCAAAATAAGAAAATTTCGTCAAATTTTAAATTTATTTGATCATCCATCGCATGAACTATTTTTAATATAAATGAATGACTTGGATTCAATTAGTCTTGAACTCTTGATATAAAGAGAAATAAGTAAAACTGGCTTCCGAATGAATAATGATAAAGTTTCACCCTCACTCTTGGATTGAAAATGATCAAACATTTTATTTTTTATTTTATTCAAAAATTTCATAATTAAATTAAAACATTGACTACAAATTTTGTTGTTATAATCTGCATCGGATTATTTTGTATGCTTGCATCGGACAATTAAAAAGGCCAATGAAATATTTTTAAAGCCCGCTGAATTTTCGTCGCCTAATTCAAGAACCCGCCAATATTTTCATTTTGGCGCCGAGAGCCTGAGAATTCAGTAAGTCCAATATAAATCCATTCCGGTTCACCGCTTTCCTAAAACCAAAAACCCTATCTCACTCTTCCTACCCATGGCACCGCCTATCTAGACACCCTCATTGTCGGCTCCAATAACTCCATCCTGAAAAGTTTGTTGAAGATCTCTTGACACCCTCGTTGTTGCCTCTCTAGCTAGTGTTCTCGACACCCTCACATTGGTAAGATTATCTGTTCATATTCTTGCGCACCAGTGATTTATTTTTCTATTTCTTCTTTGGGATTTGAAATATGGATTTACTGGACAACATTTTTCTATTTCTTCATTTGATTTTCGTTATGAAATTGCTTTCATTTTTCATTTGCTTACCGATTTCTTTTCCTTTTTAATATAGCTTTGTATTGTAGTAACGGGATCAAGGCAGAAACTGAGGGATTAAGTATATATTTTCACTTTGGCAATGTCAGTGTGGTAATATTGTTATGCATATCAAGTGTTTGACTAAAAACAGGTCAAAGTTTTGTTTATGATGAATAAGAATTCATAGCCGTAAATAAAATTTGAAACAAGTAAGTTTTGGTTGTTTGTTAGGATTACCTTAAGAAGTAGCACCATAATGGCACTGGATCTAACATACTGGTACTATGCTTGTAGTACAATGTAATGAGCCTTCCTCAGCTAAGTTTTTTATTTACCGGTACTAGTCATAATTTCCCAATATTTCAAGTCTCTCTCTCTTCCAAAACCAAAAAAATAAATAAAAAATTAACACAATTGGGTCTAAATTGCAAACACAATCAAATTATAATGGATGGCTCAGATGAATAATTAATGATAAAACAAAACAATATAATAAGTGAATGCAACTATATTCTTTCCAGCTGGTCTGTGCCTTGTTTGCAACATAACAAATTAAATTGCTTATTTCTATTAGTAATTGAGCCCTTGTTCTTACCATGAAGTAATTAAGCCCTTGTTTTTATTATTTTAACAGATCCAAATGGAAAGACAATGAAGGCTACAAAAGCCAAATCCTCGAACTACTCAAGAGATGGAAACCCAGCACATTCCTCGGTTAGTACTTCTTTCTTGCAAATATTATATAAGTTAAACTACAATACAATAAATTGGTCCAACTGAAAGTTTTCAAGCATAATTATCTTTAAATTTCATTGATTGCTTGAAATCGGCATGATTCTTGTTCATCTGGTGTTGTACCTGTGCTCGTCAACTTGATAGTTCTCATTCACCAATTATCTTCTTAGCAGGTCCATGCTAACTTTGAGATCGACCTTGTAACTTGCTAGATTTTTTTTTCATAATTTAAGCTTTAAAATGAGGTTCAGCAGGGATAATCATAAATGCTCTCACATTCCCAGACTCTGATTTAATAATGAGACAAATTGTAAAATTACAAAGAAAAAAAGGAAATCTGGGTCTGAGATGCAAATATGAGAAGTACAAATGGTTACAAAATAAAAATAAAAATTTTAGTCAAAATTACACAAGATTTGTATGCCTCTGTTTATCTGATAACTATAGAAACATTTTATATAGTTTATAATAAAAATTTGAATTTATATGTAGGGCTCTTCATCAACATCAGTTGGTCCACAAGAGGGTCAACTCAACATATCAGCTATTGAGTTAGAAGATTAAAGAGAATTTTGGTTGTAAAATTATACTAATATTTTGGTACTATGTAATGTTAGGTTTTGGCAGACAATTGGTCTAGCTGGCATGGGAAAACTATGACATTTTAAATGTCACTTTTGAATAGTTATGATGTTGGTATTGTCTTTGTTAATTGGTGTGTTTTATTTGAACTGTGTTAATTTTTATGGTATTAAATGAATAATGATTAATTAGTAAATGATGTAAAATTGAACGCATAATGAAATATATTTTAATGTAAATAAAATTTTTTAGGGGCTCCATTGTAAAGTTCTACATATATTTGATTCTAAATTAAAAACTATTGGGGATCCTTTGTACAACTCTAAAATATAATTGAAAGTAAATAAAAAAGTTTAGGGGCTGAATCGTAAAATTTGATAAACAAATAAGAAAAAAAAATTTCATCAAATAATCCAATCAAAATTTGCCATGTCATAAAATAAGCTCAACTCAAAAGTTGCCATCTGTCATATATCATAATTATTTATTCTTAATTTGCATGGGTCGCCAAAAATTATAGCCCATACTGTTTGCTTTGCCCACCGATGCAGAACAAAAATTACATCAGCCCCATGCAGTAATTTGATAACAGCGTCGAGTTAAATTGTATCAGACTCATCTGCATGGGCTACCCATGCAAATTGGTGTATTGCATCGGTACGCTGATGCTGTTGATGGTTTTTTTACCCATGTAAGTGTTGCATTTTCTTGTTGTGTGTGACGCCTTTAATAAAAAAAAAATTCCTCTTCAACCAGTCTAAATAGGACATAATTAACTACCATGCTTTAAAGCAAAATCAACCAATGCATGCCTTGATTATTTTTCTTATAGATCAAAAATAGGAAACAAGACGAGCAAAATATAAAGGATCACACCATAAAATAAAGTTTTATTATTTCAAAAGCAGAATACGATTACAGACAACCACACTAATTTAATTAATTTCATTTAATCACACATGCAATAATTAATTCATATTTTGCTCGAATTTAAACAGACATAAATAAAAAATCATTTGATAATGGAAAAAATAGTTTGAACAACGGTGAGTATGAGAAGAATCCCCGCTGCCACAACAGAGATAATGGTCCATGGATTGCTGAAGTAATCATGCATTAATCGTGCTCTGTACCTGTGCCGAGTGGACTGGCTGTACTCTTTTACATCCTTGAACAAGTTGTACAAGTAATGGTCTCTATAGTCGAGGATAAAATATTTATCAAATTGGTTGAAGAAAGTTGCCGCTTCTTCAGCATTCTGAAAAAAGTTGTTTAGGATTCCAGATTGCTCAAGTATAATAACATCCTTCTCTGTGTTAATTAGAGAATCCATGAGCGCAAGATAACTCGATAAAATTCTTTGACTATATGGCAATCTACGGCTTTGCTCAAAAGCAACCATGTTCCACAAGATCCTTATTACAAAAGTTTCCATCTCGAAAAAGGGCATCTCAATTACCCCATTGTTGAATGATATATCCAACATGCTGGTTTGATGTTCCTTTCTCTTGAATTTTACACCTGCTTCATGGAGCTCACTGATACATGGTACATATATGTTCCCCGTCCCCGATTCATTACCCTCATATGAAATTGTATCTGTCTGCTCCATGTCAATTGGAACATCATCAGTTGGTTGGCGGTTCTGTGATGCACAACTAATCATCTGCTCCGGAGTATCTGAGTTTCCTTGCTGACTTTCATTTTGAGGTTTGAAATCAGGCACTACTCCCTTGTAATAAAAGTGAAGCAAATGATAGATATCATCACATGATATTTGAGGTCGTCTAAATTGAAAGAGGTCAATACAATTATTTTTAAGAACATTAGAGAATAATTCGAGCAAAGGGCAACGATCTTCACAGGTTGGACTCTGACCCATGTCTTCGTCTTTGAGGGCCAAAAACCTGTGTATCACAAAAAGAGGTATTTGATTTTCCAACATAACCATATCAGCAAGTAATTCACCTTCCGCCCATCCTACAGCACAAAAGGCATCATCCAAATTCTTCAAGAACCACTCCAGTATAAAGCAGCCATCGAGTACCAACATCCTAACAAAATCTTCACTTTTGAGGTTTGCGGTTTCACTATAGCATTGGCGTGCCTGTGCTTCGAGGGACCTCATTGCTTGACAGTAGACTTCGAGATCAACATTCTCATTACGTGCAAGAAAGTCACGCAAAGCAAACCACTAATGCTCTTCCATGGTTTGAAGGCTCTCTTTTCCATGATGGTATGGGCCAATTGCAACCAAATGTGGCTCGCAGAGTTCCTTGCTGTTTTCATGCATCCAACCCGGAAGACGGAAGATTGTCACAGACCGATCTTGGAATGGTTCACCTGGCAACTTATCTAGCCTCTCCTTCATAAAAATGTGCATTTCTTTTACTGGTACTGCTATATTTTCTCTTTCTATTTGTGTCATTCCTGCAGTGTATGATGCTGTCAAGAATAAAACAAACACTAATGAAACATGAAATGCATTAATATTATTTATTCAATTCTTTTAGAAAGTCTATTTCACTTTAATTGATTAATTGTAATATTTATCTTTCTATGTTTCGATTTAGTAATAAAATGGATTTATAAAATTCAAGATTTTTTTGAGCATGTATCTATAATAAAAATAAAAATAACTGTTTGAACTAAAGTAGCTGTTGACAACTATGTATACGCACATTGACCATGCCAATGTCCAAAAATTAATTTTCTGTATTTCAATTTGACAGATGATCATGCCTGTAGACTGTAGTCAACACATAATGGATTGGATGCCATTGCCATACCTTGATTCGTCTCCATTGAGGTCTCCGATGGGACATCTATGACATCAATTGCTACTTCCTGAATCTCTGCCATTTTTTTAGTGGGTGCAGAAGTGAATATGTTGTGCTACGCGCAATTCCCTTTTTGATCAACAGCTGATCAAAGGCTCTCTGACCACGCTCCCAACGACTGCTTTCCTGATATATAGTAGGAGAATGTCAGAGTATCGTACGTTTCATTAATTTTAATTAGATAAATATATTGACTCCGTTGATAGTGGTTGGTCATATATAAACTTAATTTTGCTTCAGATATCTTCGAGCACACAAATGTACATATATTTCGTTCAAATTAATCATGCATGAATTTATGGATTGGTTTACTTCTCGGAAGAATAAATTGTTTACTTCTCGTATCATAAATCATAATACTTAATTCTCTGTACTTATTCTTTCTTCATTTTTCTTAACCTTGTAAATATAACATCGTCGATGTCAACTTATAATTAGAGGTGAATTATTGATCCGATTTGACGGGTTAACTTGATCCGATTCGAATCCGACTCGATCCGACATGATCCAAAGATAAATGAGTCAGGTATGAATTTAATTTTTTTGACCCGAATCGGGTCGGGTTGGGTTGTCGGGTTCAGGCCAACCCGAGCTGATCCGATTAATTATATTTTTTGAAGTAATTTTGTGATTTAGTACTAATTAAAACTTAAATATATACGAATTATACACTAATTAAGATTAATTATAAATTAATTAATATTTTATTGCTTAAAATTATATAAAAATAATTAATAATTAATTAATTATTTTATAAGGATCGGGTCGGGTCGGGTATGAATTAAGATTTTTTGATCCGAATTTAAATGGGTTAAGATTTTTTGAACCGATTGTGTTGTTTCGAATTGATTCGGGAATGAATTTGGGATTATTCAAATAGGTAATATCACCTAAATCTAGGGGAGATTTTGTCGGATTTTTACTAGATATTTCATACTAATATTATTTAAATATTTGTTTAACAGTAATGTCGTCGGAAGAAAGATCAGTAAAAAGATCGAGAATATCTTTATCAGTTCTTCGAGGGAAGAAGTCCGATGAAAGACACATTGAGTTTAGAAGTGATGGCTTATTAATTGATGAAAACACATCAAACTTTGTTAATTATTTTGCTCTCTCGGCAAGAGAACGGGTGTCTTGCATAATTGAGTCATGGAAGAAGGTCGATGGTAAGAAAAAAGATGAACTTTGGGATAACATTAAGGTAAATTGCTAAATCCTAAACCCTAAACTAAATTATACATAAAGAATTATTAATTCACGAATATGTTTGTTTATTTTAGAGATTTTAGAACATCAAAGATGACAGATATAAGAAAATAATCCCAATGAAAATGGGCAAGAGGTTGAAGTCTTGAAAAAATAGATTGGTGACAAATTTCATCACCAATATAGATCCTAAAAATTCAAAAACTCTGTGTGATGAGTATAATATCATATTG
This sequence comes from Schoenoplectus tabernaemontani, assembly GCA_037127355.1. Lineage (NCBI taxonomy): Eukaryota > Viridiplantae > Streptophyta > Magnoliopsida > Poales > Cyperaceae > Schoenoplectus > Schoenoplectus tabernaemontani. The sequence continues at coordinate 24,896,674 of CM073756.1, forward strand.
GAGTAATGGAAAGAGTTTGTGAGGCAAAAAATCAGCGATGAATTTAAGGTAATAACAAAAACTTATAATTTAATTATATAGTTTATAATTCAAAATATTTTTCGTATAGTAATAAGTTTTTTAAATTGTATTGACAAGAGAGAAGTGAGCAAGGCCGAATAAATGACAAAAAGAACAAGCATCCTCGTAGACTCGGGTTGGGCGGTTATAATGTTGTGGAGCAAAATTAGAAGGAGACCGACGTTGTTTCGTCATCTTTCTCCACGTCGGGCATCACTTCAAAGACCAACCCAAGGACTTTTAAGTGGTTGATGGTTAGGGCAAAGTCTATAGCCGAGTGAGTTTATGAAATCCCAACCCTAGAGACTCTAGAAGTATTCCAATGAGTGGTATGTAATAAAAATTCAAAATTCTTTACTAACATCAAAAATTATTTTCTTATGAAAATTATTTCAAGGGTCATTTAAGACAAACTGCTACAATGACGTCTTGACCGCTTCGATTGGGACACCCAATCATTCGGGGAGGGTGAGAGGATACAGTGGCACCAGTATCAAAGCCGTGTACAGGAAGGGACTGAGGGGGAAGACATCTTATACTGGTTGCATCAATAAAGCTGAGATGCATGATGCACGGGGTAAACAAAAGGAGGAGCTCACAACAAAGTTCATCGATTTGTTTCAGAGAATGTTGAAGTAAATTACCGGCTAATCGCCTGATCTCCCCCTCTTCTTAGTACCGAACACGATACTCCTACTTATGCTGAAGAATTTCATCCCCGACTCAACTCAGCTCCAACTATATACATCCGCTTCAAACTATCGAGATTAATGTATTTATATTATTCTCAATTAATTTTAGTTTCTAATAAATACAAACCCCCAATTCAGATTTCTATTTATTACTTTCTATTTTAGGTTACCGCACCATGCAATATCTTCATTGAGGTGGATGGTGCCTGGTATCTGGCAACATACCGAGCTCACCGAGCTAATGCACGACCAACCCGTCATATTCACTGAGGTCCGTATTTACCCTAACAAGGTTAAACAAGGATTGCGCCACCTTTGTGTTCTGTGTCCACCGCCAAATGGACCGGAGTTGCTTGATGAGCTTGTCGGGTTCTTTATCAAATGGCGTAGACTTTGTGGAGCTCCGTGAGGTATCAATATTTTATATAACTATATAAAATTGATAAATTACTTATTCACTAATATTTTTAAATGCAGAATAATACACCATAAAAATCAGCGCCTCAAAAGAATTTCCATCAATAGCCGCTCCTCGATAATGACTCCTTGCAATGTCTTGATAGTCATTCTTTATTTTTGTATGAGATAATCATGACACAGTCCATTGACACACTTAATTTTTTGATCGCGTTCTCGGAGGTATTCCGCTAGGAGGGCAATGTTTACGTGAACGTGATGGACATCATCGAGCTCTTTAAGGATGCTTGGCTCAACATCTCGATTTTATAAATTTTCTGTATGTAAGAATTTTGAAGCATAATATTTCTTTAAAAATTTTAATAATTTGACGAATAATTATTGTATACATTGTAGGGTTTCAAGAGATACGCGCAAGAACTTCACCAGATATTTCGATCAGAAAAAATTGCCAAAGGTACGAAGATTAACTTCAAATTCATATTATTTTTATTCTTTTATCTATATTTTTTCAATCAAACTATTATAATTTTTATTTTTATTTTTAGGTTATTGAGCTAGCTCTGCATTGTTATTTGCAAGAAGACCGCTGAAATTAAGCAGTTGATTGTAAATTATATCGCGGCAAATGTTTAATGTATTTTCTATACTCTTTTCATTTTTGACTTGTGTTATTTATATATATTTGTATATTATTTGTAATATATGTGTTTAGTTATTATTTGTGTTATTATTTGTTATATGAAATATGTTGTGATTTATGTATTATTATTTGTTATATTGATTGCATGAATATATATGACTAGCATAATGGGCTAGCCATCGAAATAAATCGAATTGGAAAAAACAAAAATACATTTAAAATAGATTTTTTATATATATCTGTTTCTAAAAGGCCGTCCATTTGGGAACAAAAAAGAATTGGCAAAAAAAAATTACTTAAAGCCGGTTCTAAAGCTACCATTTAGAGTTGGTTTTTAGTTAATAATCGGCTCTAAACGAAAAGCCGGTTATTAACTAAAAACTAGCTCTAAAGGAAAAATTTAGAAGCAGGTATTTAGAAAAACCTGGCTTTAAAGCCTTTTCAAATCCGCTCCAGAGCCATCTTTTAGCGTTGGTTTTTAAAAAAAACGGTGCTAAAGCATTCAAAAAACCAATTTTAAAACTTATTTTTCTGATAGTGACGTCTAATTGAAACAGCGTTTTATTTATTAAGTTGCAACGATGATCATAATATTTAAGTTGGCAACTGGAAAGTTAAATTATTAGAAAAGAAAATAGAACACTAGATCTTATTATATTATTGTTACTAGATCTTTTTATATTGTTTCGGGTACATTTCAAACTTTATGATAAGTTGTTGAATGTCAATTATATTATTGTTACGTAACAGCCACAAACAAAGCGGTAAGCCTTTGAGTCGGGGTGAGAATCTGCTGTTTGTAAAAATAACGAGTAAAAAATTACTCGTAAATCAAACGATGAAGATTATTTTGAAAAATATGTACATAAATCTCAAAGAGATCAAATAAATTTGTATCGTCCGATACAGACGAGCAGGATCCTGCTCGTTTTTTTTTACGAGCAGCGGATCTCGTCGCTTTGGAGATTCACGATCCATTTTTCACGTCAAGTGTGATTTGTTTATAGTTCCAGCCTTCAGGTCTCTGTCTCAATTAGTCATACCATGCCTTTTCATACGAACGGCAGTTCGTTCCTGCTGCTCCGCTAGGGGAGTATTACCTTCATCTCATTCATGACTTCTATATGATTTTAATATCAAATATGCGCACAAATGTATATATTTGGGTTATAATACTATGCATAATATAGATAGTCAGTCTGTTATGAATTATTTTTTTATTTTTAAAATTTAAATGATTAATTTGACCGTACAAAATGATTTTCATATAAAAATTTAGTTATAAACCAAATTTTATATTAAAAAAATAACTATTTTTTTAGATAGTTAGAAAGTAGCTTGATTTAATTATTATGAGTCATTCATAAAAACTGATTTTCAAACTATCTAAAAAAAATAATAAAAATATAAAATTTAATCTACAATTAGATTTTCATATAAAAATTATTTTTAGCTGCCGGATCGATCATTTAAATTTTAAAAACGGATAAATGACTAGTCCAATAATTAAATCTTCGTATATATGTATATGTACAGTAATATAAATAGTTCATCATTTTATTTCACATCTTGATATGAATTATGAACAGGGGTCCAATACTCATTAACATTAGTGTCGACAATTAATTGAATATTTTCCATATGCATCATGCTTTATGTGTACACTTCAAATTTATTTCGACATACATTAAGAGCTAACAAAATTAACAGACCAATTGTGTCGATTTATACATCTACGCTAGCAATGGCGGAACCAAGTTTTATTTTAGTTCACCTTCGAATACCCATAGACCTGAATTTTAGATCGATTTTGAAGTGAAAAAACAAACGATTAGAAGTTTGAAGAAGTACCTAAAGCAGTTGAGAGAAATGGCCAGGTCCTGAATCTGACAAGCAGCGATGAAGGGAGCGAGCAGGAAGCACCGCGCACGTCCTTTTCCCTACCCTTTTATTTGTTTAGAAGCAGCTACACTCGGCCAGCGCTAGTGAATGTGAATCAGTGATCGCTCTTAAACTGTGCCAAAAAGAGCTATTAGAAAATGCTTGAATACACTAGGAGTATTACGCTGGAATCACTGGACTGGGGTCCTCTTTATAATCATTTTATATTTAAGTGGGGTCATTGTCCTAAATATAATTAAGAATTTGACGTTTCAAGTTGAACCTATTCAGTGGGTCCTGTGTATAGTTTCGCCCCTGTACGCTAGCTGGCAAATGAATGAATGATTGTAGGAGTTCAGTTTTCCTGTCTTGTCAGCAACACCAAAAGCATGAATCTTGAACATCTTCTCGTAAAAAACAAAAAAATGAATTGAAATTAAACGAAGGAAACTATTATTTGATTGGAACGACGCGTCTAACAAGATGAGGATGTCTACGAAAATTTATCAAGCCTGTACCAATAATGTCTTCTTCATGCTCAGTCAAGCATTAGAAACTGTTGATATTGACTAGTGGCTATATGCCTATTAATAAAGATGATTTTACTAGTTAGTTATATATTATCCATGTCATTTCTGTGTCATGCAAAATATATTTGCATTGCAATAAAACGCTGAAACATTAAAAGTATGAAATCATGAGATGTTTACTTCTTAACAGCCCGATCCCTCGGATAATCTAATCTTAACCTGACTGTAGCCCAATAAAAAGCCTTGGACCAAGATTTGGATCTTTTGTCGCACGCACACAACTTTTAGATTTATGGGATCTTTTGAAATTGGTGAAGTATAAATCTCAATGGACAAAAAATAGGGAGGTGTGTCCGAGACTTGGCACCCCCCATAATTTACACAAATTCATAAAAATAGTATTTTTTTTTTTTGCATTAATATGATATTTAGATATTGAACATCCTCTATAATTTTATTTTAAATAATAGACCATTTAATTAAATTTTTGATACCCCAAAATTAAATCCTAATTCCGCCCTTGTCAACGTGGATTAGGTTGTCATCACATCGTGCTGCATGGTATTATATAACGATGATAGGAATTCAGAGCCTTCGTATAATTAAAAGACGTATTAATCAGCATAAAGAATCTTCTCCTTAATACTATTGTAAATCCTCTGCACAACATTCATAATTAACTGCCTCAATAAATAGAATATTTGTTCTTTATTGTGCAAGACCGTACAACACAACACATGATCCGTTAAATTTCTTCGTGATTCAAGCCGGCATAAATCGTTAGTGATCCAACATACTACATTGCAAGTGTTGTGCAGCATATAATCAAAATTCTAAATAAGTATGGATAAGTATTAAGGCTAGCAAGCATAATTGTGCAAGGGAGTTTTGTTCAGAAATGTTTTATCAGGTACCAATGATAAGTGGGAGCTGATGAGCACCGGCGGCTCCATAGAAGTTGTACAAATTACGGTTTCTACAATTTGTTTTCCCATCAAAATCACCAAATTGGTGAAACTTAATTAATCAGAAAGATTCTACAAAATGAAATAGGCCTTCAATTTCAATCAGTATGTTTAATTTGGGCCTTCAATTTCAATATTCGAACACAGAGACCTCATAGCAGGGAAGAACCCATTTTGGTTCCCTAGCTGTCCTCTAAATAGTAGATCCTCCTAATTTTACATAATAGGTCCTTTGTCACAGCTATTTTTCGTTGTTCCCTCAAGAAATACTGAGGTATTGAATTTTCATTTATTTGTATTCCATGACGGTCATAAATTATTTTTCAGAAACACAGTCAGAGGAATTAACTAATATATGTATTTTACATGAAATAAAATTCGTTTGTTCTAAAACTAAATTGCGATCGTTTTCCTTTTTTTTTCCAAAAAGAAAATGTGATTGTTTGCTTCATGAATTGGGGGTGTATGAAGTGAAAACAAAAAGAATGTATATTCATTGCTTCATGAAATTTTATAGTTATTTGCATTTTAGCAGGCTAAACACGTTCGCAAACTGATATAATGGGAGAAAGGAAGTCGAGAAAACTAGTTTTGCCTGAAAAGAAGTTTCCCAAGCTTGACAAGGAGTTCATTTGCAATTGTGGGAAGAATGTTAAGTGTTACATGTAAGTATTCTTTCTACTTTATTTTCTACTAGTAATATACTCACGCATTGCAGCGGACTCTTTTATTTAAATATGAAAATATTATAAGACAAAAAAAATTCACATTGATCTAATATTAAATTATAAATAAAACCTATAATAAAAATCAGATTTAATCTTGAATGAAAATTTCTGCACAATATGAGTTAATGATTCATGACGTTTATGATAAGAAAAGTAAATTATTCCAGCATATATTATCACCATTAATTTCTTATCAAATATATACAAAGTTGCTAATCATAACATATACCTTAAGCCTTAAAATAAATTTTTATATCATAACATAAATAGAAAGATATTGAGTATTTAATTTGTAAATCATGTGCATAAATGGAAATAATAGTATAGATGGAAAAGAAATGGAGAGAAAGAGGGGATCAATGGACGCGATTACATACGTTCGATCAACCAAAAATAAATATTATCCATCTAATTGAGGGATAAAATAGGTATAATAAAAAATCCCATGAAAAAAATGGACCTTCTAATTCTTAGCTGCTTTATATAATAGTATAGATATTAGTTAGCTACAAGTTATTGAGAAAATAGTGTTGCCAGGGAACAAAAGATACAAAGCAGAGAGTAGGTGACAATTTCCAACATTTTGTCTAGTATAAATGGTAATATCCTTTATGCAGTACATATATGGCAATTATTCCAAATATTTAAAATCAAATGAAATAACTTTCATTTTTATATTGAAAAAAAAATCTATTATCATGTACCATATATGGTGCTGAAATAGTAGTTGCCCGAGCTTGAATCAGTGTTTGCATATATCGTTTTTATTTTTTATTTTTGTAGAGATAGGAAGAACGAAAAAGGAAAGGCGGAATGCTCCATCTGCCAAGCATCATATACCATGCTGACTCATGTTGTGTTTTCAACCCGTTTTATTTTCTATAAATTATCCTTATACATTCTGTTATATGTGATTCCTTTTTTTTAATGGAAGGACAATACTATTTGACCTAGATATTATGAATGCGTGTCAGATTTTGGACTAACTAGTTGTTTCACAAATGTAGGCCTAATTATGGTGGATTTTAATTTTGATTTTTCGAATGTGCTTTGGATTTTGGTTTTTGTGTCTAATGTAGGCCCAAAAGTTCTTACTACATATTAATTGTTCCCTCTCAAATATACTACTGCGTGGCTCGATAGTGTCAACGAGTCAAAGTAGGCCTAATATAGGAATAAAGGAATTGGTCCCTTTTTCCTTAAGGGGGTGGATTACTCTGAATAATTTTATGTTAAGGCTTTACTTAAATAAAACCAGTGCTTGTGTTTCGTTTGACCAAATTATGTTCCGAATTTGGATCAGGTCAGGTAGGAGACCTGACCAATTTCTCTGAGTCTGATCTTCCATTGATGGAAATAAGAGAGAGAGGAGATTGAGAGAGCCAGAGCAAAGATTATCAACTCTCCTTTGGAAAAGTAACTGGTGTTAAAACGTGAAAAAAAGATGGGCACAAATGTATTTCTTGTTTGATTCTGTTTTATTTCTCAAATAGGTGGGTAGTTGAATGGAGATGTATTTCTTGATTGATCTGAAAATAAACTTGCAAGTTGTAATTGTGGGTGGGAGAAATGCAATATTTAAAGATCTATGGTCTATTGTATGGGGATTACCTGGAGAATATGGCCATGAATCTATGAGATAATGAGAAATTGTAGAGATTGACAATTCCAATTTCAATAAATTCATCATAATTCGTAAATGGCTGGTCAGTTGTAAGATGAGAAATACAAGTGTTGTCTGCAAAAGATCCTTCCGTACACCTATAGAACTACAAAAATATTAAAGTGATCTTATATTGTTTTTAAGGTTTTTAATTAATCCATGTCGATTATTTTCACAATCATTTGAGTACTTTGTCTGTCTCGACTCTTGTTCACTTTTCAGTGGCTTTTCAATGGCTTCATCTTGATCAAACATCGGAGATGGTGGGATTTCCAGCCCAACTTTTCTGTTTTGATGCGAAAGATAAACCCTTCAAACACTTAATATTCACCCATTTTTTTATTAATAACCTTAGAAAAATTTAAAAATAAATATAAAATATAAAATTTATATTTATATAGTTAAATATAAAATAAATATTATTAATATATATAATTCTAACAGAGTACTTCTTATCCATACTCTTATTCAATAAAAAGTTATTCAATAAGCTAATGAAAACAATATTCTTATTCATACTCCTAATAAGTTAACGGAAAAAAAAATCATATTTTCAAATACAATACAATACAAATAGGATAAACAGATAAAAGAATTTCATTAAAGGATTATACGATAAGATAAAGTTTTATTATTTCAAGAGGCAGAATACGATTACAAACAATGAGCAAACAAACAACCACTCTAATTTAATTTTATTTGATCACACATACAATAATTAATTCATATCTTGCTCGAATTTAAACAGACTTCAACAAATAATCATTTCACAGCAGAATAATAAGTTTGAACAATGGTAAGTATGAGGAGAATCCCCGCCGCCACAACAGAGATAATGGCCCATGGACTGTTGAAGTAATCATGCATTAACCGTGCTCTGTTCCTGTGCCAAGTGGACTCGCTGTACTCTTTTACATCCTTAAACAAGTTATAAAAGTAATGGTTTCTATAGTCGAGGATAAAGTTTTTATCAAATTGGTTGAAGAAAGTTGCTGCTTCTTCAGCATTCTGAAAAAAAGTGTTTAGGATACCAGATTGCTCAAGTATAATAACATCCTTTTCTGTGTTAATTAGAGAATCCATGAGGGCAAGATAACTTGATAAAATTATTAACTGACCAGATAGATATCGGCTTTGCTCAAAAGCAACCATGTTCCAGAGGATCCTTATTCTAGTTCGTCCTATCCGGAGAAAGGGCATCTCAATTGCCCCCTTGTTGAATGATATATCCAACATGCTGGTAGGTTTTTCCTTTCTCTTGAATCTTACACCTGCTTCATGGAGCTCACTGACACATGGTATATATATATCCCTCCTCCCAGTGAAATTAGTACCTATTGGTTCATTACTCTTTGGCAGTACTCCCGTGTAACAAAAGTGAAGCAAATGATTGATATCATCACATGATATTTGAGGTCGTCTGAATTGAGTGTGGACAAAGTTTCTTTCAAGGACTTTAGAGAATAACTCGAGCAAAGGGCAATGATCTTCACAGTTTGGATTGTGCCCCATGTATTTGTCTTGGAGGGCCAATAGCTTGTGGATCACAAAAAGAGGTATTTGATTTTCCAACAAACACATATCACAAAGTATATTCCATCGAGCCCAACCCGTATTACAAAAGGCATCATATTCAAACACCTCATTCAAGAACCACTCCAGTATAAAGCAGCCATCGAGTAACAACATCGCAACAAAATCTTCACTTTTCAGGTTCACAGTTTCACTATAGCACTGACGTGCCCGCACTTCGAGGGACCTCATTGCTTGACGGTAGTCTTCGAGACCAACCTTCTCATTACGTGCAAGAAAGTCACGGAGAGCAAACCACTTGTGCTCTTCCATAGTTTGAAGGCTTTCTTTTCCATGATGGTAAGGGCCGATTGCAACCAGCTTTGGCTCACAGAGTTCCTTGCTGTTTTCATGGATCCAACTGGGAAGACGGAAGATTGTCACAGACCGATCTCGAAATGGTTCACCTGGCAACTCATCTAGCCTCCTCTTCATAAAAATATGCACTTCTTCTATTGGTACTGCTTTATCTTCTCCTCCTATTTGTGTCATTCCTGCAGTGTATGATGCCATCGAGCATAAAACAAACACTAATAAAACATGAAATGCATTAATAATATTATTAATTCAATTCCTTTTAGAAAATCTATTTCACTTTAATTGATTAATTGTAATATTTATCTTTCAATGAATCAATTTAGTAATAAAATGCATTTCCAAAATTCAAGATTTTTTTGCTCATGTATCAATAATAGATATTATTAACTGTTTGAACTTAACATTTCAGATAAGTAGCTGTTGACAACTATTTATATGTATATTGACCAAGCCAACGTCCAAAAGTTATTTTTCTCTATTTCAATTTGACAAATGAACATGCTGGAAAAGAAAAAGAAACCATTAGAATTGGACGGGTTCATGACTGTACTCAATATATAACGGATTGGATGCGATTGACATACCTTGATTTGTCTCCATTGAATTCTCCGACGGGACATCTTTGACATCGATTGCTAATTCATGAATCTCTGCCATTTTTTTTTTGTAGGTACAGAAGTGAATACACTGTGCTGCGCGTTAATCTATACTATTCTCAATGGTCTAGTAGTTGAGAACCAATTAAAATGTTTGTTATATGCTCAAGAATAATAGTTGAGAATCAATTAAAGTGTTTGTTTTATTCTCAATGGTCTAGTAGTTGAGAATCAATTAAAGTGGTTATTTTATGCTGCACATTTGTGTTTGGATGGTGGAAGGGTTAGTGCAAGAATAGTGGTTTTTGGGTTAATAGTTGAGAATAGTGTGAAATTAGTAATATGAGAAATGTTATAACTTTTATTATTTCGGGTTAGCAAAATAATGTTTCGATTGTAACTTGAGAATAGTGATGGATAAATTGAATAAAATAATAAATTATTTCTTTTTTATTTCATATATTATTGACGATTATTTTATTTATATTATTTTTTTATTCATATTATTATTAATTCTAATTATTTTATTTAATATTAAAATTATTATTCTGTGTTATTATTTTATATTAATCTGATTATTATTTTGTTTATTGTTATTCACTATAAATTTATTTATTATTTTATTCAATATTATTGATTGATATTTTATTTAACATTCAAAATTATTATTTCATATTATTTATTTAATACTAAAGATTATTATTATTATACTTATTATTGTACATTACTATTTTGTTTCATTATTATTTTATTTAATATTATTTAGTATTATTTTATATAATATTAAGAATTATTATTTTTTATATTATTAATTATTATATTTATTTATTATTTATTATTATTTTATTTTTATTATTTTTATTATTTGGTTTAATAGTAATATTTATTATTACTTATTTTTTATTTTTTATTTGAATTGAAAATTGCTTATGAGAAAATGAATAAGAAATGGGATGATACATATTTTAATCATTTCTCTTTCCTAACAAATAATAAAAATGGGATGATCTAATAATTAAGTATTATTATTTTCACTAACCCACTAAACCATTCAATCATTGAGTTAACAAAATAGCACTAATCTATACTATTCTCAATGGTCTAATTGATGTTTGAATTACAACCCAAAAATAGCAAGCTACTCCAAGAATAATACTATTTTCCTTTGATCCAAACACACCTAAATGCTCTCAACGACTGCTTTCCTGATATATATAGTGGGAGAATGTCAGAGTATCGTTCCATTAAATTTAATTAGATAAATATATTGACTCCGTCGATAGTGGTATCATACATTAACTTAATTATGCTTCGGATAACTTCGAGGTCACAAATGTACATATATTTCGTTCAAATTAATCATGCATGAATTCTGGGAAGACTATATTGTATACATGAGAAGCGGTAGGACAGTTATCTTTAATCATAATACTTAATTATTTGTACTTATTCTTTCTTAATTATTCATGCTATAAATGTTATGATCCAATTAATAAAATTTTTACATTTCAAGAGATATAACGTTTCAAGAAAATGGATCTTATTACAGAAGAAGAGGATGAGATTAGTGAGCAACTGACATTTTCATTTCCACATTTTTGTTTTTCAGAAGATTAAAGAGACTCAAATGAAAATGAGAATATAAGTGAGAATGAAAATGAAATTGAAAATGAGATTGAGAAAATTCCTCACATACAAGAGGAAGAGAATAAAATTCCTCAAACACAAGAGGAAATGGAAGAAGGCATCAAAGAATTTTTTTTCATGGAGGTCAAACCGAATACCTCAAGTTTCAATAAGGTTGCGGGATTTTATAACCTACAAGGTACATTATCCAATATAAAATTTTATTTTTGTATGATAATATTACCCCTGAATACAATATAAAATTTTATTTTTGTATGATAATATTACCCCTGAATACAAGGCTTTCTTGACCTCAAACGAAAATAAAAAAAGCCAAACAATTTTGAAGAGGCAATAGGTCAACCCGTATGGTGTAAGACTATACAAGAAGAACTCAATGCATTAGAAAAAAATGAGATATGAAAAATGATCTCATTACCAAATGGAAAGAAATCCGTTAGGTGTAAGTGGATATATAAAATAAAATACCATAGTAATGGCACCATTGAATTCTATAAGGCTAGATTAGTGGCCAAATGTTACACCCAAACGTATGAAATTGACTATGAAGAAACCTTTGCACTCGTAGTCAAAATGAATACTGTACGAAGTTTAATTTCCATTACGGTAAATTAAAATTGGACATTGCACTAAATTGACATAAAAAATGTATTCCTTCAAGTCATACTTGAAAAAGAGGTATACAAATCTCTACCACCCGGTTATACACAAAAAAATATATTCCTTCAAGCAATCTCCGCACACATGGTATGACAAACTAAGCTCTCATTTATATTCTTATAATTTTAAATGAGTAATGCCAATCACTCATTATTTTCAAAATAAAGTGCTAATTTCATAATTATTATGTTGGTATATGTTGATGACATAATAATAGCCGAAAATAATTTGGAGAAAATAAATAGAGTCAAAATACAATTAAAAGAGAAATTCAAGATCAAAGATTTAGAACTCTTAAAATATTTTCTCGGGATAAAAATTACACATTCACCCAAGGAAATTTTTATCTCACAAAAAATATACCTTAGATTTGCTGAGGGAAATCAGAAAAATAGAGTATAAACTAATATATTCCCCAATTGATAGTAAAAATAAATTGAATGCCGAAGATGGTGAACCCCTAGAAAATATAAACCAATTTCAAAGGTAGTAGAAAAATTAATCTATTTAACGGTTACCCGACTGGATATTTCTTTTTTCATAAGCCAAATTAATAAGTTTATGCATTCTCTAAGAACCCTGGACTTGGATGTAATAAATAGAATACTTAGATATTTAAAAGAAACTCCTAGAAAAGGGGTTTGGATGAAAAATAATAATTCTAACGATATTTATGGCTATTTCGATGCAGATTGAGCCAGAAGCTTTGATCGAAAATCAACATCTAGCTTTTATACATTTGTAGGCGAAAATTTGGCCACATAGAAAAATAAGAAATAAAGCATTGTGGCTCGATCAAGCATCAAAGCGGAATATCGAGTCATGACATCAACCGCAAACAAGTTGATTTGGATCAAACAACTCCTCGCAGACATGGACATTGAAATATGAAGCCCAATGAAAATATTTTGTGACAATCAAGTCGCAAGAAATATCGCTTGAATCCGGTCTTCCACGAGTGAACAAACTATATCGAAGTCGATTATCATTTTATTCAGGAAAACAATCCATTCCAAGGAAATCAAAATACCATTTGTGAGAAGTAAAGATCAAGTGGCCGACATTTTTATGAAAGGACTAGAGTCAAGACCATTTGAAGAAAATTTAGACAAATTAGGATTGATCAATATTTATAACACTAATTTGAGAGGAGTGTTAAGAAATAGAATTAATTTAATTAAGGCCTCAAAACTACTAGCTTATTTTCATCATTGGCCCAATTAATTAGTTAGAGGAGCAACCTATTTGGGGCAATTCAACTCTAAAGCCCACTTCTATCTTTTACTGTTATTTTATCGTTTAGCCCAATTGTATATTGTAATACTTAATAATTTCTTTAATTTTGTTCTTTTGCAAAACATTATTGAATTTAACAAGTTTTCCTTAAGATTTGATTGTAGGATTCTAAGAAACTTCAAGAGAATGAAGAAGAAATGATCAAGATCAATTCAGAGGCTTCTATGAAGATATAAAATCATATTCAATGTACAAATATAATTCAAAATTCTATATTCTTCGTAAATATACAAGGAAGAGCTCTCTATCGCAGAGAAACGTTATAACGATTCCCCAATCGTTATAATGATTCCATACACATATAAAAAATATTCTAAGTTTTTTGTGAGCAGAAATGAGCCAAAATTAACAAAGTGTATCGTTAAGTAACGGATAGAATAAGAAGACGTGTTTCCAGAACGAAAAAAGCTTCATCAAGCATTATAACGACTCAATACACCTACTCAAAAATATTCTAAGTTTTTTATGAGCAGAAATGAGCCAAAATTAACATAGTGTATCATTATATAACGCTTTGTAAAGTGTTCAATGATTCATGAAATGCATAATGATTCACTGAATCGTTATAACATTTCTGAAGATCAGTAGATTTGTCAGAAGGTTGATCAAACAGTCAAAACGTTGAAACATTTCTATAAAACGTTCAACGTTTCTCTATATTGTTATAATGATTCATCCTATTTATTTTTGAACTGTTATAACGTTATATACAATTCTGACAAGGGGTATTCTTGAAAACTCAAGATTCACAATACAGAAACGTTATAACGACTGATGAAACGTTATAACATTTTCCAGAGTAAGAATATCAGTTCTCTGTTAATGATTTATAAAAAATGATGTTCTAGATGTAGACTAATTTAATTGAAAATAATCAACATCTCTATCAACTCAGAGCACTCAACTACAACCAAAAGAATCTATTTCCTTCCTTGCAGGTTACAAGAATAAGAGATTTTGAATTAGCCAAATCAAAAGAAATTCTTGTGCAATTTTCAGTTCAACACTTCTTTGAGATTTGTCTCAAATCTTTTCTCAGCAGTTGTACTGCAGTTTCTTTGAGCCTTGAGTGCTGCTTTATTATTTTTTTTTACAGTTTTTAGTCTTCTTGCACTTGTATTATGAAGATAGCTTCTTATTTGTAACTGAATTTTTAGTAATAAAGCGGCATCCCGTTAGTGGGATGAGACCCGGAGACATAGACATTTTAAGCCGAACTCCGTTAACATTTGCAGTATTCTTTATAATTTCTGTATTTTGATCAAACTAGACCAAATTATCATTTTTTATAAAAACCATCAACCATTCTTTTAAACTATCATATATATATAAATGATATTCTGCAATTATAAAGATAATCAGAAAAGCTCTCAACAAAATTAACTTTTTCTCATCTCAATTCTCAGATAACTATCTCATATTCTCAACAATAGATATGGTGTCAATATGATCCTCTTCTCCTTTTGATGTAGCATTGCATTCACTATGTATGTTATTACATAGGTTGTCTTCCTATTTATTATATCGCTTTTGAAAGTATAGGGATCAAGAAAATCAACAGATGTGATATTCTTTCTAACATAATAGTTGTGTACGCCCCTGAAAATAAGGAAGAAATTTTGAATAAAATTACTATATATAACATAAAAAAAGTATTTATTTTTATTCTATTATTAGTATAAATCTGTGACTCACAAATGAAGACTGCAACAACTGAAATGTTGAGTCGTCGATCTGTTGGCAAGTCCCTAACACAACTCAATTTAACTTGAACTTCAACATTCCGATTATACCATTCATCATGTGGGACATGAACCTTATTGCATACAGAGCTCTGGTTCTCTAGACCAATGCCATGTGGATGGAATTGAGCGAAATCAACATCCTTGAAAAATTCATCACGATATTTCATAAACACTATTTTATCCTCTTCAATTAACTAGATTGATTGCTTCTATGATTATAAAATATAAAAAGTTCAAATTAATAATCAAACTAAACTTATTGTATTTGATAATAATATTTTTGATAAACCCTTACCACTTGCAGCTCATCTGGGATGGCATTCTCATTGGGTCATGCAGTGAAACATAAGTACACGTCACACCGATATTCATTTGGGTTTTGAATATGCGATCTCTGAATGGAGAGCATTATTGTTATCATTAGATAAAATTTGATTCTCAAACATTAAAAAAGTTAGAAACTATTCAGGTTTGAAATAGATTGACATATACAAAGATTATTGTTTCTATCCAGATTTGAAGAAATAAGTGTGTTAGAAATAGTTTGACATATGCAAAGATTATTCCAGGTTTGAAATAGATTGACATACGTAAAGATTATTCCTATACTATTCACACTTGAAATAGATTGTCATATACAAAGATTATTCCTTCTATTCAGATTCCAAGGAACAAGTATGTCAGAAATAAATTGGCATATGCAAAGATTATTTTATGTTTGGAATAAATTAACATGCGATAAGATTATTCCTTTTATTCACATTTGAAATAGATTCGCATACAGAAATATTATTTCTTCTATCCAGATTTGAAAGAAAAAGTTTGTCAGAAATAGATTAACATACACAACATTACTTCAGGTTTGAAAGAGATTTGACATACGCGAAATTTATTTAGGTTTCCCTCCAGCTGCTAGAAACACAGTGAAGGTTATCTAATATGTCCGCCCTCGTTACTTCTCCATTCACTCAGGAGTCACGAGCCATGTCCAACTAAATCCTCTTCACCGATCTCGCCTTTCTTCTTCCTTCTCTTTTTACCGATCTACCTCTGCCCCTCTTTTCCATTATCTCCATCACTTCGACACCTCTCCAGACCAACTCTGACATAATCCTAACTTGCAAGAGGGGATTGAAGCGGATTGCGACCAACTTCCTAATTGACGTGATCAAATTTAAGGTTGAATAATTTCCATCACTCCGCTTCTCTAGACTTTTGAATGTTTTCTCGCCACACTAATTATAATTCATTTTTCAGTGATATTTTAGATTTATCAGAATGTACGGGTCTAATTAACATTTCAATCTATAAATGTTAACAAGGTCGAATGGAAAGTCAGGAACCTCACAATGAACCAACACAATAAGAAATTAGAATTGGTGTTGTTCAGCCATAACAAATGAAATCAGGTATATGCAAGGTTAACAAATTATTGTTATGATTTTAATAGATCATGTATATGATTGTAGTCATCAGAACTTGAACCAATCACTCTTTATTTAATACCTTGAGTTCATGCCTACTGGTACGGTCACCATTTATTCACAAAATTTTCTTTTTAGTAAATAAAAGAAATAAATAAATGGAAATGGTAAGATTATTCCAAAAATTAGCCCATATAGTCTGAATCGAGTTTCAAACTCGGTCCCAATTTTCTGGACCGAGTTTGAAACTCGATCCCGTTTTTTTTTTTTTACGTTTGTGTGTTATATTAAAAATAAAATACAACAGTAAGTAGATTGATCTAAAATATTATAATAAAAATTATTTTTTGTTGTTGTTAATGATTTAAAAATTATTATGTTATATGAAAATTTTATAAGAAGTTAATGTAAAAATATATATAAGGACAACTAAATTTGAAATCATAATTGAGAAAATAAAAGTTGATATATAAACAAAAGTCATATAAAGAACAATCTGAAAAAATACATCAACGCCTACGAAATATCCTCTGAATGAGAGACGGACTACATGTGTCTCTCGGCCAAATTTCACGGCGAGAGCGCTCGTGTCTTGTGTCCGGTGGTGCTTGCGTCTTGGTCACTCGGGTGGACGGACCGGGAGTATCATACGATGACGCGGATGGAGCATCATATTGGGGACCAGAGCTCCCAGCACCCGAATCAAGACTCATCTGACTCATCAGCTGAGAGTACGACATGTAATCTTCCTGAAATAAGTCGAACTCATCAGTCGTCGTGTCTAGCGTCGGGACAGGTGGGCGCTGATCGGACGGTCATCGACAGAGATATCGATGTCCTCAGGATCCGTCGGAAGACCTATACGAGTAAATTATAAAAAAATACATGAATTAAATTATCAAAAATCAGTTAAATTAAAAATACGCACAAGTTAAAATTAAAAGTTTAAATATTTACGTGCAGAAGCAAGCATCGCAATGAAAATATGTGGATGATCTAAATCGCCCATCAAATACTTTATCTGGCATAATTCATGCTTGCCAAACGCTGAATGCCCGAGCATCATAAGCCAACAAATGACGCAGTGGCTGTATTCCTCACCAAATGGAACATCTGCATATGTATGGTATCTTCGGACTATGTGCGTTCAAACGAGAGAGTGTTATGAGACTGTAAAAATTATTTTGTTACATATGACATGATAAAATTAATTATATAGTATATTTTTTTCATATTATACGATAAAGAATACTTACATCAGTTCTGATATTTTACAACCTATGTTCATTTTGGGGTACGACAACCAGTTGCGGATACTTCATTTTTCACTACAATTATTTGAAAAAATTACAAATTTGGTACAATTTTAGTAGAATTAAATTAATTATAAATTTAGTACAATTTGGTCTAATTTGGTGTAATTTGATACAATATGATAAATTTTGGTGTCATTTCATGTAAATTATAATTTGGTGCAATAATTGATTTAATTTAATGCAATTTGGTCCAATTTGGTAATTTGCTACAATTTGGTACAATTTGATATAATTTGAAATAATTTAGCACAATTGAATAATTTCATATAATTAACCTATATACATGTAATTAATAGTATTTGACCTAATTTAATCTAACAAATTTAAAATAATTAGCCTCGTTAGTGCTAGTACACAATTAAGCTAATTATAATAATATATTTCAAAATTAACACAAAAAATCAACACAAATCAACCAAATCAAATTATATTAACTATATTTCAATTATAACTATAATTATACTAACTAAATCTAATAAAATTACTAATTTTTATAAATTCGGATTTAAACTTAAAATCAAAAATACCTTCAAAATGACGGTCAAATTGATGAATCAACGGTTTTTTTCGACTCTCCTTCCAACGATAAGAAGTTTCGCGCAAATGGTTTATAAATTGGAGCAAAATTGAGTTAGATCTATAAAAATGAAAAAAAAAACGGTTTTGAGCAAAGAGGGCAAAGTAGGGAAGGGAAGGGAGAGAGGGGAGAGAGGGGAGAGAGAGGCGCTGGGGGTTTTACTACACAAAAAAAGAGAGCACCGGACCGAGTTTTGAACTCGGTCCTAGGCCCCGGACCGAGTTCAAAACTCGGACCAGGCTATCCGCGCAAAAATCCAATGTTTTTGGCCATTTTTATTTATTTCTTTCTTTTATTTAATAAAAAAAATCTGATTTATTCATGTAATCTCATGAATTAAAAATTGTACAATGCTATGAGGGGTCCCAAAAATATTTTATGTTCCTATGTATAAATGTAAAAGTCCAACTCGCTCCAATGGATATATCATCAAGAGACTTTTGTTGTTCCCCTCTTTTATATTGATTACATTTTAACATGTACAGAGAAATTTTGTGGATTTAAGATTTTCATCCAAGACCAACTTAAATATATTTTTTTATTAAAACCCATAAATTTTAAAATAATAAAATAATAAAAATATAGATAAATAAAACATTATATAAAAGTTACATAACAAAGTAAATTAAAATTAAAAAAAGCTAATCCAATGCATGAGAGCAAAACTCAAAAATCAAATTAAAATTTATAAAATTAGAATTTAAATTATTCTAAATAAGTAGACGAAATAAATATTTTGATCAATTGATTGAATAATTTGACAAAGGAACAAATAATAATAGTAATGAACATCAAATTAATGAAATCTAAATAATAGTTAAATTAAATAATATAAATTGATTAATCTCGACAAGATCTGATAATTGATTTGTCATAAAAGTAAAGAATTTAATTGATTAAATTTAAAAATTCATCAGACACATAAATAATCACATAATTTTGATAAAAAAATATTTGATCAAATCAAAGTCAATTTTTTTCTCTCTTTCTTTCTTTTTTTTTATTTCCTTTTTTTCTTTCTCCCACTTTCTCCTCTCCTATCTACCGAAATCCATCCCCCATCTCTCTGACTTTTGCCCCTCCTATGATTGTACCATCTGCACTATCTGACTTTAGCTCCCACTCTATTTCCCTATCACTAACCCCAAAACCCACCCCCTCCCACCCCCTCTTCTTCTCTTAGGGCTTGTTTGACAAATCAAGGAATAACTTTGGAAGAGTAATAAAAGAGTGGCATTCTTGACTATTCAGAAGAACGAAAATATTATTTGGCAGTTGTTAATCATAATAGTTAAATATGAATAATTATGATACTAATAATGATGATGATAATAAAAATAATAGTATAATAATAATAATAATTATTATTATTATTATTGTTATCATAATCCATAATCATAATTATAAAAAATAATAATAATCATAGTTGTAATTATAATATAATAATATAATATATAATATAAAACATAATCATAATATAGTAATATAATAATAAAAATTATAATTATAATCATAATAAAAATATATATAATAAATAATTATAATTTTAATAATATAATCATAATATAATAATATAATATAATATAATCAAATAATAATTATAATCATAATAATGATAACAATAATCATAGTCATGATAATAATAATATAATAATATAATCATAATCATAATATAACAATAAAAATTATAATCATAATAATATAATAATAATAAATAATCATAATCATAATATTATAATACAAAAATAATTATATTTATATTTATAATATAATATAATAATATAATAATAAAATCATATTAATTTTAATATAATAATATTAAATAATAATAAAATAAATAATATTATAATACTAACAATGATGATAATGTATAATAAATAAAAATCATTATAATAACATACTATAATAATATAATAATACTAATAGTGATGATAATATAATAATAATAATAATAATAATAATAATAATAATAATAATAATAATAATGATAAATTAAATAATATGATAATAATAATAAATAATAATCATAATGTTAATATAATAATAAATTATAATCATAATCATAATATAATAATATAATATAATATAATCAAACAATAATCGTTATTCCGAACACCTATAACTTAATATACCGAATTAGCACTATTCCGTATTTTTTTACTTAATCTAAAATTCATTTCACAGATGAATTCATCGAAATAATATTTTTTTATTCTTACTTTCTCTATTCCAAGCATTGCCTCTTAATTCCCAATACATAAACCCCCCCTCCTCTAACTCCCATGATCTCTCCCTCCTTTGTCCTTCACTAGAGATTCCACACCTCCCCTCCCTTTTCATTTTCGCCAATCTCCCATCTCTTCCTCTAAGCACCTTTCCCCCTCTACCACTTCCTTCCCTTCTCACAATGACAGCCTAAGATTTCACCCCTTCCCTCTCCGCCTTGCATCGGCAAGCAGTAGAGACACTCTTCGCTTATTACAACAGACCCTAGGTTCGATCATCCTGCATCCCACACCCATTCTCCCACCATGCTCACTCTTCCTCTGTATGGTATACACTTTGCAAGGGCACACCTGGACGATCTGATGCAAGTAGCGGGCATATATGGGCAACGAAGGACAAGAGGAGAAATAACGCACAACACTTTTAACAGAATCCACTTTGAGTGATGCGATAAAAATATAATAAACACTATTGTTTTTCCTTTAAGAAAAGCTAGTATGATTTTTAGAAAATAATACACGTATTGGAATATTGATATAAATGAGCTTTAAAGATTAAAAATTTCTGATCCAATTCTGATGTAAAACAGAGATTGTTCTGCAAATTTCTGAATTCTGGTACGAAGCAATTATAGTATAGGGTTCAACTTATAAATTTATTACTTTCAGCACAGTTTTGGATTAATATTTCAGCATTTCAGGGTCTTTTGGGTAAAAGTTGAGTCCTCAGAACAGTTTCAGTGAAAACTGGTAATTAGATAGGAGTTTGTGTGTAAATTTTTGTTCCTGGCTTGGCCAGGGACTAAACTGTGACAAAAAGTTCAAATATTTTAAAATACAGTCCCTGAACGAGGATCGGTTCGTAATAGAATATAGAAACTTTAAGGATGAGTCAATTTGGATGGGAATTTCATGAAAATACACATAAGATTTGATAGTAAGATATAAAACAAAAATTTCAAATTTAGTATATATAAATTTCAGGTTTGTAGTTTGACTTAAATTAGTTATATAAATACACAAACAAAAGAAGAAAAAAAGAGAAAACTAAGGAACATCCCAAGTTTCAGCTACTAAGTTTATACTTACGTAATCTAGATCCAAATCTCGAGTACACTCAGGACGAGACGTCTGACAAGATCGTAGGCCCTATCGAAGACCCACAACGTGGCACTACCGTCCTATCCGCTTTTGTTATACATGTGCAGATTGCACTAAGATTATAATTTCTTTAGATAGGATTTTATTTGCATTTCATACTATTAGAATTATTTGCATTCATTTTATACGCATTTCACTTAACATTTCATTTATATATTGTTAATTAAATTACTTTAGGAAATTATATTGAATAAGATAAATTATCTTATGTAGAAAAATTTTTAGATAATTATAAAATTATT
This sequence comes from Schoenoplectus tabernaemontani, assembly GCA_037127355.1. Classification (NCBI taxonomy): domain Eukaryota; kingdom Viridiplantae; phylum Streptophyta; class Magnoliopsida; order Poales; family Cyperaceae; genus Schoenoplectus; species Schoenoplectus tabernaemontani. The sequence goes on from CM073756.1 coordinate 24,919,032, forward strand.
CATAAAGATCAAGTAATATCTTTAATAATATTTAGAAGAGTAGAGATACCGTGAGCTTAACTCAAAAAACATATCAAATCATTTTGAAATTTTAATTTATCATTCTCATTAAATTCTTTATATGAAAATCTTGTGGGATGCAAAAATTTGGAGCGTTTTGAGCTTTTTATGTTGTGGTTTTTAATTTTTGAAAATCAGCTCTAAAAATAATAATAATATATTCAATACTTGAACATCAATTTAAAAAATTAAAAACGGTGACTTAAAAAGCTCAAAACGCTCCAAATTTTTGCATCCCACAAGATTTTTATATAAATAATTTAATGAGAATGATAAATTAAAATTTCGAGATGATTTAATATGTTTTTTGAGTTAAGCTCACGGAAAGCCTCCGTGAGCTTAAGCTCACGGTATCTCCACTCTATTTAGAATATAATATCATGGATTAATCTTTAATTATGTATTTATATTGTACTAAGAGTATTTACTAAATATTTATTTAGATAATTAGATTTGAAAAGATATAATATTAATTAAAGTGTTATATGTTATATTTAATGGGATTAACATCTTAATTATCACATTTTATTAATGTAAATTAGTATTGAAAATTTAGAAATAAAATTATAAATAATAAATATTATGATAATGTATATTTAGTTTATAAGTGATTAAACACAATAGTTAAGAAACTAATAGAATTTAAAAATAATAGCAAAATAAATAGATAATTTAAAAGTGCTTAATTACATAATGGTATGGGCTGAGTGACGTCGGTCCGGATTGGTCTAGACCGAGATATCTTTGAGAATATAATAGGAATTATGTTGCACCCGACTATATGACGGTGACTGCTTCCTACCATCGTCTTTAAAAAATCCGTTTGTTTGATCGGTCACTGAGGCCATCACTTGATGGTCTCATGGTCTAGTGTTTACTATTTTTCTCTCTCTCCATTTTTTTGTACATATACTTTATTTTCTATGAGCGATAGTTTTTGCTTGACTGTATTGTGAGGTATGTCATTTTTTTTATTATCAAGGAGCTACGTCAGCTAACCCTCTAATATCTTTGTCAATACTCGATATCGGGTGGTAAGTCGGGCACTGCTCATGAGGTGTCCCGGATTTAATACTTGCACATGTGTAGTCTTCCTTATTCCAGATTGTTAGACATATCGTAAGTCAAACTATTATTATATTTTTATTTCTTATTATAATATTGGTAAGAGACTGAATGGGATCTAATAGATACAGGAGAGAGAGAGAGAGAATGAATTGAATATCTTTTTTTTTTTTGTTTACAGAATTGTTACAAGCTTCTAGTTTTATAACCATCAAATCTATTAGAGTCAAAGTCAAAGCTCTTAACTAATCTTTACATCTTGATAACTAACTATTTTTTTAACTAAGTAACAAACTGTTACATCTAATAGAATCACAAAAACTTATTTTAACTATATAAGCGAATATGCAGATCCCGCTTCAAAAAAATTTTCTTTAAAACTCTAGATCTCATTGAGTCATATATATGTGTGCTATGATGGTTTATCTCTCGTACTTATATTATTATCATATCCCGGATATATTTTATTTTCTTGATAAAAATTATCATGACATTCATGTAGTGCATTTTTATAAAAAATTTTGCATTCACCTTATACAATACCTAAGAAATAATTAATCAACTTAAAAGTATAAAATAAAAATCTAATGTATTTATATCATTATTATATCTTGTATATGATTAATGAAATGAGTTTTAAGTCTAAGTCTAAAGATATTCAATATCTCGGTGCTAGATCAAAATCCACACTCAATGACTTGTCACTCAGGTTGTACGGTGATTTTGAATTACAGACAAGCTTTTAAAAAATATTTCACGATTTTCAACGACAAGATAATAATTTTGAGTTAAAACGATTTAAAAGGGACTATTTAATGACTTTTAACGATTTTAACAGTTTAAAAGATTTTTTTACTTAATATTAAAGATTTTGATGAATTAAAACTGAGTTTAAATGGTTAAAACGAAGTTTTTAAAAACTTGGTTACACATTTGAAGATAGATTACAGACTTTGATGATCGACCTTAAGAGATGTCCATACTTTCGATGTCATTTATTTTATTTTATTTTATTTTATTTTATTTTCTTTGAGATTTATTAGGTAACCTGATTTGATTATTGGTTGCCCTCTCGACACCATCTCATTTTGTATTATTTATCATTTTTTGTTCCATAAAACTCTGATCTTTATTTATTTTTATGGTATGTATAAATGAACTTTTATTATTTTATTGTGATAAATAAATGACTTATGTATTTTTTAGTCTTACACGTACGTGTGTTTTCATGTACACGTGGCGGCTATCGCAACCCCTACTCTACCTTTTGGTTCGGGGTTTGACAGCCTTAATTAGGAATGTGAACTGAGGATCTTAAATTTGAGGTAATGCAATCAGAAATTAACTTCCATTTAATTGCGGAATTGAAAACAGCCTTTTTTTTTTCTTCGGTAATTGCAAGGGATCTCCATACACCTTAAACTTCTGACTTTTTGCATCTCTTATGTTAGAAGATTGCCTTTGTCATTTTCAATTTTTCATTTAAGATGGCATTAATTGTGAAAGAAACACGGTACTACATGGCTGCTGGAACAAATTTAGTGTTATAACTCAATATTAGATAGAACTAGCATTGTAACAGTGACTTGTAATATTTGAAATCCAATCAATGACATTTTCAGTGTTTGGTACTTTGGTTTGGTTTATACAACATTTTTCTACTGAATATATCTTGCTGTTATCCTGAAAACATGTCAAAACTAGCTAGTTTCTTTCCTAATTTATTGCCTGTTATGGTGCCATGAATGGGGACTACGATTTTGATGGAAACATTATTCAAGTTTATAGCAGAAATTTATGCCACATTTCAAAAAAAAAAACTTATATTAGCTGGGGTATCATGGTGCATATAAGTTGGTCAGTTTAGATTTCACTGGATTTTGAAATTCCAAGTTTCAGTTGGAACATGTACCAATGCAATTACGTGGTTTATCAAAATATCATTGGCATTACAAGAAATTTATCAATATCTATGTCTCACTGAGACAGATATAATTATCACAAATCCACAAGTTATTCACAATTTTTTTTATTATCATTTGCATTTTAAAGTTATTCATAAAAAGTTATAGTGTAAAGATGTGAAAAAGGTAATTAAATTTCAAGAGCATCATATAATTAATGATCATGATAAACTTAATCAACTTCCTTTCTTGGACTAGGCCTGGTATCACTCAAGTAGGTCCAGATTATGTTTTGGTTTAAACTAGGCTCTGTGATTTTATTGTAGGTCAAAATTATGCTGGAATTTGAGAGTGCCCAACTGCCCACTCAAGAGTCATAAGGAATGCATATAACTGGAGCTCAGAAAGCGCACACCGGTTGTACCTCCTCCTATTGTAACTTGTACATCACACAAGAAACGTTTTGGTAAAGAGACCATTGTAAAGAGACCCTTTAATGTCAGCTCCTCTCCGATTATACATGTACAATAAAGGTTTTTAAAGATCCTGATAGTACATTAAGTATTTGCTTTTATCAGATGGTTGAAGTCTAAACTGGAGATTTCCAGATTCTCCAATAAATAGAGATGCCACAGCCACTACCTTTTGATGTGCGTTATATTTGGCAATAAGCCTGAGGCCTCGTCATCTATGAGTAGCCAATCACTTCCAATACTAATTTTATGAAAAAAAAATTCAATGTTATCTTAGTTTTCCCTTAATTTGGTCTTCCTCCATTTATTATGCTTACATGAACCATACTCCATCGCATAAGAAAGAACCTCAGCATGAATGGCTTAGGAAATGGAGATACCTACATTTCTCCTTTTATTCTTTATAGTCAAAAAACAATTTTATGGTGAAGTATTTAGATAAATTTACCAATATTTTCTTTTAGATCACCAAAATATGACAGTTATCTCAGTATTAGAACTGACTAATCCGGTTTTTCCTATAGATGGAGTTATTATTAATGGTTGCCCTTTTTCGATTTTGCACTCCTTCTAAGGATGTAATTTTGATAGTTGTTTTGGAAATGATTCAGCCTCAGATATTTTATATCATCAAACCACCTATGTATTCGCCATTTTTGTCCGCCATAGATTTTTAATCATGTTAAGTTTTTTCAATATAAATTAGAACCTCCTTTGATTTAGTGATCGTTGTTTTAGAAGTTGAGATATGAAACCTTAATAGCTATTGGGGCGTTTTTTTTTATTGGACGTTTAAAATTGAATAGTTTAGTCTTTTATTTTGGTCTCCAAAAAAAACATTCCGCATAAATGAATAAGCAAAAATTTTAAGCATATTCCAATTTTAATGTTACTGTTTAGTTGATTTATATAAATCTATATGTACAGTCATATATAAATGTTTTCTTTCACAATATCAAATTTTGTTTATGAAAATTTTAGTTCGTTATCCGTCTAGTCTCACGATAACATAAATTTTAGCTTACATTATCATATTACATATATACCAAGTACAAGGATCTCTAGTTTTAATGGGTTTATTTAAACAACACTTTTAAATACATATGTTCAAATTTTGTCATTTTTTAGAAAAAAGGATTATACCTGAAGTGAAAAATATATTCATTATTTGATGAAATTAGCAACCAACTGATTTTTGTGTGTGAAACTCATTTAAAACTTGCAGACACGGTAGTCAATAAAACTCGTTCTGCCAAAAAAAAAAACTTCCAAAGCTTGGTGAGGAACTTATGTGCAGGCCATATGTAATTATGGGAAAAATGTCAAGTGTTATATGTAAGTATTGATTCTTTCTATTCTTGTTTTCATTATACTGGTTAACTTATTATTTTGAAATTAAAATTAATTTGTGTTTTTAATATTCATAACACATCTAAATTTGGAAGAGAGAGTGACTTGTTACAATAACAAATGCTGGTCAAATGTTGAAACTGTCGTTATTCTTTAGTCATCTTTATGTTTTTATTGTTTTCTTTCGGTTGTTTATGTTTGTTAGGTTTTCTGCCTAAACAAACAGAATGTAGCAGAATTTATCTAATCTTCTTTGTCATGCATTTTTTAGTTATGAGTTCCATAAACTCTTTCTTATTTTCTAAGATCTTTCTTTTGTATTAATTGTGGGCCTATTGTGTGAAATTAATAGAAAGAGGACGACTAGGGTTTAGGTTTAGTCTTGTAATATAGGATATTTATAGGATAGAAGAACCGTATATTTTATTCCTTTTAAAAATGAGTAACCCCCTAATTTTGTTTTTTAGGTTCTTTTTTTTTCTGAGTGATACTGCTTAAATATTCTGTCGAACTTTTCAAATGTAAGTTTTCATGAAAGAAAAAAAGAAAGACAAGAGGAAACAAAAAAATAATTCATACACCCTCTAATTTAGAGGATCAAAGTTCACCTTCATTTTTTTCCCTTGTTAATTACCTTTCGTCCTCTCCATTTTCCTGTTACCTTTTGTGGAGTGTTAGCGATCCTAAAACGATTTTATTATTCTTATTTGGTCTATAAACGATCGTTGTGGCCTATAATAATTGTGAGTGATTTTTTTAACCTTGTCTTTGCAGATTATGGGTGATCATATGATCTTTACTTTCTTAATAAATCGATCTGTCGTATAATCTAATCTTAACTTGACAGGTAGCCCAATAAAAGTCCTGGAACCTTCGTATAACACAAAGATATATATCAATTAATCAGCTGAGAGAATATTTTCCAAGATATATCTATACTATTATATAAAGCATCTAAGAATTGGAGGGTCCATTTTTTGTCATGATAATTTTTTTTATACCCATTTTATCTCTCAATTAGACGGATAATATTTATTGTTGGTTGATCGAACGTATGTGATCACGTCCATTGATCCCCCTCTTTCTCTCCATTTCTTTCCCTTATATACTATTATTTCCATATTTTTTGTTTTTTTATTTAGCAACCTTGTGCATATTTGGTAAGAAATTAATGGTGATAATATATGTTAGAATAATTTACTTTTCTTGCCATAAAAATCATGAATCATTAACTCATATTGTGCAAACATCTCATCCAAGATTAAATATAGTCTTTATTATATGTTTTCTCTATAATTTGGTGAATTTATAATTTAATATTAGATAAATATGAATTTTTTTATCTTATAATATTTTAATGTTTAAATAAAAAATTCTGCTGCAACGCGCGGGTATATAACTAGTACTATTGGAAATCCTCTGCACATCATTCATAATTAACAGCCTCAGTAAATATGGATAAGTACTGAGGCTAGCAGAATTGTTTTATGGAAAGGTACTCTGCAGAGATTTTTATGGGAGCTGTGCATTTTTTTGTGAACCATCCGATCATCAATCAACGGTCTTAATTTAATATTAATAAATCCTCATATATTAAAATTTATATTTAAATTTTTCCGCGGCCGTTCAATTAAACGTCTAGATTTTCTTACGAAAATCTCTAAACCAAAAAAATCTTCAGAGGCTGCCCGCCCTTATTTTATCAGATGCCAATCACAAGAGGGAGACGTGGTGCGGTGCTTGGCATCAAAACCACCAAATTAGTGAGACTTAATTAATTAGGCTGAAAGGAAGAAATTCCAGTCAAGAAAGATTATACAAAATGAAATAGGTCCATCAGCTTAGTTACCGTGTTTAATTTGGGCCTTCCCTTTCAAAATTCCGACAGACCTCATCTATACTAATATAATATATAAAGAGTGTATGTATTTGATTTTTTATTGATGTTTGGTTTTAGTTTTTTCTTAATGATCAAAATATTTCTAATTGAACGATTTGAATTAAATTTTAAAAACTAACGGTTCAGATTTTGACCAATGTCATTTTTCTCATAATTTAATTTTTATTTTTTACCATACAGTAATAGATCTAAAAAAAGAATTATCCATCAAATAAATTAAGAATCAACAATTTTTAAAAAATAAAACTATTTTCTGTAAATCATCTCTATACTATGTTATAAAAACGCATGAACTGAATTTATCCATTAATGTTATTAAATAATGTGTAATTATCGAAATACTCATATTTCAATATACGATTTAGATTGATTAATTTTACAAAAGTAACTATTCTATTTGAAATTGATTTAGACATAAATTATATTTAAGTAAAATATATTATTTATTTATAATAAAATTAATACTAAATATAAATATTTTTTAATTAAGAGGGTTCATGTAACGAACGGGTTCACCGCTAGTGGCAGAAAAAAAAATAAAGTAGATGCTACTTCTATCCTATAAATATTATACATTACTTACAACACCAAACATATACCCTAACCGTCCTTTAAATTGTTTTCTATTATAATTCATAATACATAATACATAAAAAAATTAAACTTTCAAACTTTTTAAATATTTCACATCATCACTTTTCTCTCTCATTGATTTTTTTAAATCTCTTTATTTACTTGAATCCAAGGGTTAATATATAGTTTCTCTCTTCTCATTTAAAGTAATGTGTGTCATATATTAAAGTAAAACTTAACTCTTAAAATGATCTAAGTTTGTATATATTTTTTTATATATTATTATGTACTTAATTATATTATTTATCATTATAAAAATAATCATCATTAAAAATATTATGTCAATATTTTCTTTAATGTGAAATTTTATTAAATATGTTTAAAAATATTTATATTATTAATCACTTATGATAAGTATATTATCAGGGTGAGTGTCGAGTTACAGGTCTAATTTACATAATAGGTCCTTTGTCACAGCTATTTTTCGTGGTTCCCTCAAAAAAATACTGAGTTGTTGAATTTTCAATTATTTGTATTTCATGACAGCCATAAATTATTTTTCACAAACACTGTCAGCGGAAATAATTAATATATGTAATTTTTCATAAATTGTTTTCCTATTTTTTCATAAATTGTTTTCATAAATAATTTTTCATAAATTGTTTTCCTATTTTTTCCAAAAAAAAAATGTGATTGTTTGCTTCATGAGTTGGGGATGTATGAGGTGAAAAAAATGTATATTCATCGCTTCATGAAATTTTACAAGTATTTGCATTTTAGCAGGCTAAACTCGTTCGGAAACTTCATATAATGGGAAAAAGGAAGTCAAGAAAACCAGTTTTGCCCAAAAAGAAGCTTCCGAGCTTACAAGGAGTTCATGTGCCCCATAACCAATTATGAGGAAAATCTTACATGTAAGTATTATTTCCATTTTATTTTCTATATTGGCTAGCTACAAGTTATTTAATTTGGAAGTAAAAATTGTGGCCATTTTTATATTTATAAGATATAATTAATAAGAAAATAGTGTTGCCAGGGAACAAAATATATAATTAAACTCAAACTAAATCAAACTCTATATGAACTCAATTATTTTATTTTATATTTATTTTCACATTATCATAAATAACAAAAAAAAATATATTTTATTAATTTTATATTAAAATTTGAAAAAAAAACTCATACTTATTAATTTAATAATAAAGTAATAGTATTATTAATTTTATAATAAAATCATTATATTATTATATATATTAATATATTGATTAAATAGTTAAAATATAAGTAAATAAAAAATGAACTATTACGAATCGAGTTCAAACTAGTCTATTAAAAGGTTATCGAACTGAACTCAAATCGAATTGATAAAAAATCTAATCGAACAAACCAAATTCGAACTAAAACCAAATTAAAGATTGAAGATTGAACGAATTGTAAATTTTTCTTGCATACCTACATGCTACATTCATTTATTAGATTTTTTTATTCATCCCTTCTTCTGTGCAAATTTTAAATTGTAAAAAGTACTAAAATCGATCGTCCGGATTTTACGTGAACGCACAATGCGCCTAAATTCAATTTTTTTCAATTAAACCAATACTCTAAAATTTAACACACGAATTCAAACTCTTACAAAAATATTTTCTTAATATAAGAAAACCTAGAGGTCAATCATGAATTTGTTATGAAGTGTTATATTTAAAAAAATAGCATCTTTTTTTCTCAAAATTTTACGAAATAACGAACAATTTTGAAATTATATCTGTATAATTTTCTACAAACTTCTAATTGTGCCGAGTAATCCCCGAATACTTAATCTTTTTTTTACTATAATGTCCAGTCAATCAGTCAAATTAAAGATCTTCGGGTGGAAATGAACGAGCAGATGAAATAGATAATACTATTTGCACAACAAACCAAACACATACCTTCAATGGGATGTTAATTCACCGTGGTCATGATTATATTATATAGAAGAAAAGAGGTAATTACTCTAAAAACCATTGAAACAGCTGTTAATTTGTTTCAACGTGATACGTCTTGTATTAGAAGGGACATGTTGTGTCAATAGAAAATTGAATGTGAGAGTGTTTGTAGAGGATGCACAAAAACTACTCTGATCTATAAGTTTTTGTGCGTGTGTAAAAACTGGATCTCTTCCCTTATCTTAGGTGAGGTTTTATATAGGAAAAGAAAAATGGGGATCATGATCAGTTTATTCATGATATTAGTGGATAATACTAAAATTAGTACTTATCTGTAGAGACAAGTTCACCGACTTGCCTTATTTAGTTGTATTATTTCGGATCGTGACTAATGATATCCGCTATTCATGGTAGTGAGCGGTTATCAAGGATGTAGTCAATTATAGCCGTTATTCATAGTAATAATTAGTTATTAGTATAGTCAAATTTGAGAACCATAGGATAATCTCAAACTCATAACTACTATCTCAAGATGAGCTAAAAAATAATCTCAAAATTGAGGAGTGTCTTAAAACTCTTATGAAATATCTTTTTTGTGTTAAGTGTCCGGACTCATAATATTTGAGCCTTTGAAATATACTCTATCACAACGCATAAAAATTGTTAAAAATATTATTGAAGATCTGAGCACTGCTTCGCATGTGAGTAGATTCATTTACTGTATGCTAGTTGTTTTCAAACTAAATGCACGTGCGTCGTACCTTTTTTGTATAAATATTTTTCTCGAGAATATTACTTAACCCTGATAAGTTTTCAATTTAAAGTTGTTTTTAATTGTGACTCCTACGCTTTTAAGTATATATTTTTTATACCATTATTTTATTAATGTACTCAATGCCCATTTAAAAAATTTGAACATCCTTAAAATATTAGGAATAAATAGTAGAAAATTTATATTGAATTCAAATTGATGGGACCGATTTGAATGAAAATTTAGTAGATTTGCCACGGAACCATTAATTTGTCCACAAAATAGGTCAATCATGAGTCATCCAAAAGGAATGTAAATCTATATTCTGCGTGGTGGAAAGAGAATAAATGTATTAACAATGAAGGAGTTAGAAAGTATCCAAATAAAGGACAAACTTTATTATTAGCTGTCCACATTAGTGAAATTATATATATATATATAGAGAGAGAGGGGTTATGGTGCTTCACAAAGCACAAAAATTTTATGTATTTTGCGCTTATTATTTTATATATAAAATAATGTGAATTTCCTGAAGCACCATAGTCTCTATATACTTATTTATTTTAATGATTGCATAAATTTAAGTGAAACAATAATGAAAATAACATTAGTTATAGGAGATGCAAACAGAAGTATAATAAAACAATCATGGCTAGTGTTTTAAAAAAAAACTATCCGGGTCAGACCCGACCTGTCAAACTCGACCCGCCTCGACCCTGAAACAAAACCCGTCCAACTCGAGGAGTGGCCATCCCATGAGCCAACCAAAATCCCAGCCATATTTAAAAAACGAGGTAAACCCGGCCTGTCTAAAACTCAACCCGCCCTATACCTGCCCGACCAACCCATCCAACTAGTGTAAATATTTCTTATAATATTTTTTTAAATATTTATTTTGATTATATGATTATTTTATCATTTTATTTCAAGTTATATAATTTTATTTCATTTTTAACATTTTAGTTTAATTTTTATTTATATAATTTGACTTATAAAAAATTAAAAAAATTTAAGTTTATTCAAAAATATTAATGGTTATATATTCTAAATTTTTTATATACATTTATACGATTTTTTTAAAATTTTGAAATTTATTTGGAATTATTTAACACTTTGAGTTTTTCTGAAAAAATCGACAATCCAATTAAACTGACCTGACCCGATCCCCTTATATCTGGTCCCCCGATCTATTGACTCGTCTGACCCATGATCCTAAGACGAGTCATGGCCACACCCTCTCAAAATCAACCTATCCTAATATGTCTCGTCTAACCCGTCAACCCACCTAAACCTGACCTATCCTAATTCAGAAATTAGAACCACACCAGCCCAAACCGATCCGACTTTAATACACTAGTCATGGTCTTTTTCTTTTAGCGAGCTCACAAATTCAATCATCAAACTGGATCCATATACATTGCTGCGCAGCACGTGTATTGTTCGAACACTTCGAGATTTGAGTTAGCGTGAATCTCAAAGTGATCGAATGGACCGCGTACTACGCAGTAGTGGATATGAATTTTTTTACTCAAATAAACGAGAGGTGTTGTTGATAAAAAAAATTGAACTTGTGGTTGCGGGTGTGGATTCAAATATGCTATTATTCTTGAAAATAATAGGATTTTATTCTTAAAACTAATAAATATATTTAAATAATTTTAAAAATAAAAAAGTTTATGAATATGTTCTTTCACTTATAGATTGATAGTATAAAATTTATTAACGTTTGATATTTCATCAAAGATTATCGAATTTAACGGCTTTCACTAATATTTACAACGGTTCTAAATTAATGGTCTTGGATAGACTATCAAACGTTAATGAAATTATATAAAATTTAACGGGTTATTAATCTATAAGTAAAATAATTTATTTATGTTTTTTTTTCTATTTTTATTTTTTTAAAATATTTTTAATTTAAAAATAAAACTCTACTATTATTCAAAAATAATAACAGATTTGGAACCTGCGGGTGTATATTATTTTCTTTTCAGGTACAAGATAGCACGGGGCGCCAAGAACTTGATTTTTTTTTCCATTCCACCAGTACCATCTGCACATTCTCAAATCTTGTACCTTGATTTCTTAACTTAATAAAACAAAGCGGTTCTCACCTTAAAAAAAGTGTAAAATAATAATAAAAAAAGGTAGCTCATGCTTAATTTTTTTTTTAAATAACGACACAAAGAAGTTAGGTTCCATTCCACCACGAAAAGGAATTTCGTACTTCGGAAAATTGAAAAAAAAAACGCATTTCGCGATATTAGTTACGGCAGTCCAAAAATAAAATAAAACTATTGTCTACTGCGAGTATTGACAATCAGATAGCGTGTGAGACACTGAGACACTGACATAGAACCCCACATTCATGTGGCCCCGTACACTTTTCTTTGCTTTCAGAATATTTGATCTAGATCTTGTAAAAACTAAAAATTACAATCCTTTTCTTTTATAACCGCATACAATACAATCATATATACATCATGAATATTCTTTTACTTAAAAGCCCTCCGTTTTGATTTATATTACCTAGCTCTATGTTGACAAGTGACAACTACTCGGAACAGTTCTCTTTTCTGGTACTTTTTGCTCATTAAAGCCCGGAAACTCGGGTCGTTGTTTTCGTAGAATTTGGTTTGCCTCGAATTCAACGCAGGTATGCTGTAAACAAATCGAGTCGAGCCAGTTAAATTAAATTCTTATTCCATTCATTAGTTTAATAGAATAAATTATTAATTATTTAAATTAAAAATTTTGATTTAGAATTGATTCATTAAATTAATAAAATAATTAAACTGATTCGTTAAAATTCATTAAGATTTATTTAATAGTTATTAATATTTTTATTAAAATTTATAAAATAATAAAATAACTAATAATAATACATTTCACATAAATTTAATATAATAATTTAATATATATCATATTATAAACTATTTACTATATACTAAATATTTATAATAAAATAATATAAATAATAAATATTAATAATTTATTGAGCCAAATGAGCTTAATTTAAATTTGAGCTCAACTCATTAATTTATTGAACTTAATAAATTAGTTTGTTAATAACTCGATCTACTAATAAATGAGTCAATAATAAATTAATTCTAAATGAATTCCGAACGAGACTCAGAGCCAACATTTTTGTTGCCAGCCTAAGCGTATTAACTGTTTAGGTAAGAGTAAGACACATTCCACTATTTCAGAGGTGCACTATTCCAGAGGAAAAGTTCCAACAGCGGGCGCTGCAGTGCTATCAAGGTTGGTGAAGTTACCTGCTCAGCTGCTCTTTTCAAAAAAAGACAAAAAAAAAAAAAGACTACCTGCTGCTTGTACAGCCTTGTACCAACTCCTTTTGTCTCCTTGCACTTCTCAATTATTAAACCTGAACTAACTACATTTTAGCTGATCGTAATAAATATCTTTTCTTTTGTTACCACTTATCAATATTCAATAGCAAGCAATTATCTCCCCTCATCACTTCCCTTCCCTCTCCCGCGACAGCAACCTCCAAAAGAAGGAAAAAGGAAAAGAATTTTACGAGCTCTTTTTGAACCCACGAACCAACCGCACAGGATTACGAATCACGCAATCTCTTCTTTTCAAATTCCCGATTCCCGCACCATGGCAAATGAATCTCCCACCACCTCTATCGACCCGTCTTCTCCGACCGCCGATCGGACGGTAGAGATCCCATCTTCTTCGACGATGAACGGAGATGCGTCGCCCAGATCTTTGAGCTTCAGACAGAGGAGCATGGCGCACTCGAACGGAGATGTTTTTGTTTCCCCGTTTGATGTCGAGAATGGAGGAATGCGACCCAGCCAATCCATGACTAAGCTGGAGATGCTGGACCAGCAGTCTATCCATGGATCTGTTGATCCAGTCATGGTGTTTAAAACGATTTTTTACATTTTGGTTTGGTACACTTTTAGCACTTGTTTAACGCTGTAAGTCTTTCTCTCCGTCTATGTTTCTCTTTTTGCTCCACTATTTAGGTCAATATCTCTAGATTAGCTAGTAATGTGTTGATTTTTACGAGAACAGCTAGTACTGGTATAATGTGCTCTAGTGTTGGTACTTGGTCTAACTGTACAGTGATATGGTCAGTAGAAAGGCTACCCCGTGAAAGATCTGTTCAAATTGAAGCAAAAGGACTGAATAAACCCACATAATGTTGAGTCCAGGTACTGTCCAAACTGGTACCTACATACTGAAATCACTCTATTAGTCTTCTATCATATTTGAAGCATGCATAATTTAATTGTTGTCATCAGTTTTCAAGTAAAACCATCCTAAATTATTCCTCCTAGTAGCTCCTATGCTGATTTATCTCTTTTGATCTTCATGGTGTAGGTATAATAAAACACTTTTAGGGGACAAACTGGGAAAATTTCCAGCGCCGTTGCTCATGAACACATTTCATTTTACGTTGCAAGCTGTTTTGTCCAAGATAATTGTTTTCATACAATCCAGAAAAGATGATTCTAATTCAATCATGTCATGGAAGGATTATTTCATCAGAGGTACATCTTATCTGTTTCATCAACCCAATGCATTAACTCTTTTGCACTTTGAATCTATAAAAGTCTTATGGTTCATATGGGTTATATAAGAGTCATAAATCCAGAACTGCTGCGTTATTTCTTTTAAGTTAGTAGGTAAATTGCCTGCAATCCTGAGTAGAAGAAAAAAATGAAAAACATTAAAGAAAATTAGCAGTTGGAGCACCCTTGAAATTAAGGTGCAGCACCCCTCCAATTGGAGAAAAAAATGAAAAATCCTTTGCTGGAAAAATGCCTTGTTACATTGTATTCACATATCTCACTAATCTTGGCCACAAAACTCAGTCTGTTATTCGCACCCTTCAGCCTACCACAGAAGCAGTGACTAAAGAAATTGGTACTTGACTGGCTTACTCAATTACCAGCCACAATGTTCACAAATATTCTTTTTTTTTTTTTGAGAAAGTTCACAAACAGTTTTTCATTGTGTCCCACTACCTATTGACTCACTACACCAAAACTAACCACTATACACAAGGTCAGTTATATAGAGAGAAAGGAAAGAGCATATGACACCGTCAATGTTTTTCTTGAAAAGTAGATTAAGAGCTGAATGGGTGAGAAGAAAGACCAGAATGGTGATAGAGTACAATATATATGCTATCTTATTAGCCACTATTGTGATTCTGCTGGAGGGCGTGCTAACTACAGATGTAAAGCCAAAAGTCAACTATCTTAATTGAATTATTAGCTTCTGGCATATTTCAGCTTGCATGTCATCATCTAGAAATTTCTTTGTTCTTTATGTGACAGCACCTTAACAAAGTTATATTCTTATCATGTAACTTATTTTGAAAAACCTAATCATCAAAGTGGCTAATCTATTCTTTGTGTGTCTTTTTCCCTTTTGTAGTTGTGCCGACAGCTCTAGGAACAGCACTGGATATAAATCTTAGCAATGCATCTCTTGTTTTTATTTCTGTTACTTTCGCAACCATGGTTTGTTCTTTTCTTTTTTTTTTAATTATATATTTAAAGAAATTCATATTTACACTTGCAAAACTGAGGTTTAGTTCCTTTTTGAAGACAACATAAGGGGAAAACTCAGAGATATTCTGGAGAATCTGATTATGAAATGATACATTGTTCTCTCTTTTTTTTTTTTCAAGTATATACTTAATATTATCTTTCATTTATAACTCATATATTTTTCTTTGTTTCTTTCTTCTATTTCAGTGTAAATCAGCTTCTCCAATTTTTTTACTGCTATTTGCTTTTGCATTCAGGTAAGCATTAGTGGACTTTGAATGATTAGAGACTTCTGTATGACATATAACATTTAAGTCACTTATATCATGTATCAATATATTTCATCTTAAAGTGTTATGATTGTTATTATTATTATTTTCTTTTGCTAAAGATTGGAAAGCCCAAGCATCAAGCTACTGGGGATTATAGTAATAATTTCTCTAGGAGTGTTGTTAACAGGTAGCTTTCGTTCTTTTATTTGCAAACCCACTTAATGGATTGATCTCAAGAATCACAAAACCTAATTGGGACACATTATATACATGAGTATCTTCTTTTGTTGTTTTATGTTCAGTTGCTAAAGAGACGGAATTTGAATTCTGGGGTTTTGTTTTTGTAATGATGGCTGCTGTCATGTCAGGCTTTAGATGGTCTATGACGCAGATTCTTTTGCAAGTATGCTTCTAATTTAATTTATTTTATTTTATTTTTGATGGAGATAGTTATAAACTCAGACCTCAGCTTTTGTATACTGCAGTCAAAAGAAACAAAGAAAAAAAAAACAATCTAAAGAAACATTGCCATACAGTGAATAGATGTATTTTTTTTTTTTCCTTTGCATACATATTAAAAAAATTGTATGTAGAGTGTGCACAAGATGTTTAACCGACTTTGTTTTCTGTTTCCTAATTTGCTTTTTCCCCCCTTTTTCCTTTTGTAAAAACTCTGCTGTTGTGCTTGATGTCAAACTTGATTTGAAGAAAGAAGCATATGGTAAGTACAGCAATGTCTACTATCCTTTTAAATCATCAATAAGGTATCAATGTAACAAGATTGCTCCATTTAGTTTGTTATAACTGTACCCAAGCAAACTTTACTTGTCTTTTTGCTTTTACTGAAATCTGTCTAGTTGCTACATTAAAGTCCACATGGAAACTCACTTGTTCTAAATCTGCATGGACAAACATCAATTTTGAGAATTAAACATTTATTCCCTAACAGTCTTTGCATTTGTGCCCAACACCTTGTATTTGTGGGTTATTTGCAAATTCTAATCCAACATGCCAATAAAAATTTAACTCCCTAGATGAACTTCTCATATGTCATGGCTTTCTTTCAGTTTGGAAGTGGGAAAAAGGTTCACTCGGAATTATTAGGGGTAAATTTGTTAAAAAATCAGCAGAAAATGTGTTTTCCAATTTTCTAACAATAAGGTGAGTTATTGATGGCACAAGTAAGCTTGCAAATGGTTCTCTGATATTCTAGTCATTGAGCTCTGTTTGTAACTATTTTAAAACTTTGCTTGTAATTTGCAAGCTGATCATCTTAACTTAAGGAGTTCAAATAATTTTTATTTGCTGACTCCATTTTTATGTATATTGTAGGTTTAAAGGATCCAATCACACTAATGAGCTACGTAACACCAATAATGGCAGTGGCTACATTTATCGGGTCTCTTTTAATGGATCCATGGGACAAATTCGATACAAATATATATTTTAATAATCCCGGGCATGTTGCAAGGAGTTGTTTGTTGATGCTTATAGGAGGCACATTAGCCTTTTTCATGGTAAATACCAAGTCAGTCTTTATATATATATAAAAGTCACTAAAAATATAAACAAATCCAACTAGGAAAGAAAATCAGATCTCAACTTAATTCTGTTCTTATGCACAGCCCATTAAAACATTTTAGCAAATTTGTCTTGAAACTTTGAATATAAAGATACAAGTAATTTAGATTAAGTTTGCAATAAAGAATGTTTAATGAACAATGACACAAATGGCAATTCATTCATATAATTCCTATGGTTTTTAGTTGGCAAATTTGTTTTTCTTCATCTTCATTTGTATTATTTCATTAGCTATATCCTATTTCTTTCTTCTTTTTTTCCTTTTTTCACTCAGGTATTGATAGAGTATGTTCTAGTTTCAGTAACTAGTGCCATAACTGTCACAATTGCTGGAGTTGTAAAGGAAGCTGTCACCATTGTGGTAAATTTTGTTTTCCTTTTTCCAAATATATATTGACTTGACTGGGGTTTTTATTAATGTTTTGTTTGCTCTAAGAGTAGAGGTTTCAACTCTGACCTGACCCAACTATCTAAGCTTGAACAATTGATTAATAAGGTCATGGCATAATATTTTCTCACTGTCGTGTGGTGTGCTGGATTCAAGCAAATGACTCGTGATCCGACCAAACTTATTTTGCTCATTACTCTAGGGAAATAATGAAATACTGTGCATATAATGGGCCAGGTGTATGAACTAAGATAACTAGTGAGACTGACATATAAACAAGGAAAAATACAGGCTTATTTCTCCCAAAAGGAGCAAACTTAGATTCCTCACAGGGAATCCAACAGAAACTAACAACCCCCTGTGTTTGCTGTGGGGTTTGTTGTTTGCTGTGGGGGGGGGCATCTATGACACGTACCGGTCATAGAGGAGTTGGTGTTGTTACTGTGAAGCTGTTGAATATTACAGTTGGGTCTGATCCAAATAATAGCAAAATCCTAATGCATTGGTATCCCTAATCTGTGTAGTTGTCTGCTTTTTGTCATATCAGGTTGCAGTGCTCTACTTTCATGACAAGTTCACACCTCTAAAAGGAGTAGGGCTCATTACTATTATGTTTGGCGTCAGTTTATTCAACTGGTACAAGTATGTTACTAACATACCAGGCATGCTATATTTCTATTATTTTGTATTTCTTTTTGTTCTAAAAGGAAACCCAAAAATTTGAAGTTATTTGCGAGAAGAGTGAAAATTTTCATTTAAAATATGCACTTTCTTACTACCATGCTTTGAAAAATTTGCAAATTACATCAGAGTGACGAACTAAAAATTAATATGCTTGATTTGAGGTCTGAAGAAAAAAAATGTGTCTATTAAGGTTGGGTTAAACTTGTCATTTAGTAGGAACTTACAATATTCTCAACTCATGGATATGATGCTTGGTTCTCGAGTACAGGCATACAGAAAAGCAGTGTGTTGTTGGTAAAAGAGAGAAAAAGCTTAATATACAAGCAACAGTATTTTTCTGTGCTTATGTATGCTTATTCGAATTGTTCTTCTGTTGTTCTGAATTTAGGTATGAGAAATTGAAAAAAGGTCAATCAGCAGAAAGTGAAGAAAGTATTCCGGTCTCAAATGGAGACCCAAAATATGTAATCATCGATGAATTTGAGTTCCTAGATGATGAATTGGAATCATGACCATAATTGCCAATTTGGGTCAATACCCGATCAAGAGGTCAGCTAAATTTATTTCCTCGGTAATATTTTCTTTTCTCTGAAAAGCTTTTTTTCAATGTGATTATCTTACACAGAAAAGTCAAACTTTCCTGAATTAAAATTTGCAACTATCATGCTAATTTTATTTTTAGTTCCTTCCAAGTATTAATATCGAATGTTGGTAAAATGTACTGTCTGCAACTTTTTACACAATTTTCCCTGTTACTGTATGAAGCCTAGTGTGCTTATTTGTATCTTGTAATTATTTTACCATGACATAATTAATGCTAAGTGAACCTTATATTGTGCAACTGGGGGCAGATGCAATCCAAATTAGCCTTACTAACTTATATCTTGCTAATCTGTGTGCCATAATTACACAGATTAGCAGGATAATCCTTGTTTCATTTAAATCCTAAACATTGTAATATATTGATTAACAAGTAACAATGCTTTAATTTTTACCTTTGACAGGATTTTAAGTCTCAATGTTCCTTGGGAGACGGGTAAATTAAAATGATGGAAACAACACAACATTGTTAAATGCAATTTTGGAAACGAGATTCTTTGTTTTGTTTACGCGAAAGCATTTGATTCAACGCTCAATTTTGGCATTATTGCCGCAGCCTCCTCTAAAATTTTGTCAATTAATTGTAGTTGATGTATAGATCTGAGGAGTGCTCCACTTTATTGTATATTTTGCTAGCTGAGTTTCGTAATTTTTTAACACGTGGTGAAATGAAATATTCATCTATCTTTAATTTTATATAAAAGAAAAATGCAATAGGCAAACATCCCACTAGGCATTAACTCAACGAAAAATTAATTTTCAGAGAGGAAGCAAGTTTGTCAATAAGATCATTTTCGAAACAGATACAGTGCAGCCCAGAACCGACATTTATTTATTTAATTATTAATTTGTTTGTTTAGTTATTGTCAGTATTATTATTTTGAGTGAAACAAACTGCAGGGTAATTAAGTGGCCGACGATTGGTTCTCGAGTTCATGATTATATTATGTTAAATGTACATTGCAGGGGTTACTCTAAAGAGGCAGAGGAAGAAAGTTTGCATCCTCCACCATGTTTTTCTTTTTTTTTTCCTTGGCAAATGGCGATGTCAGCGTTGCACGGTGCTTCCAAGGTGTTGAATGGTCAATTACCGCGTGAGTTCAATGCACGAAGATGTCCTACATTTTCTTGAGCAGAATTTCATTTTTTGTTTCACCCGAAATTATATATGGGTGGTGTAACTATTTAGTTTGATAATGATGTGATTTTGTGTTAAATTAATAAATACTTTAATTTATACTCAATTTTAGTTGCAATTGTACGGCTAGTCAAGTAGTAATCGGGGTGTCGAATTATAAGGACAATGGTGAATTATCGATTCTCATAGATTTCACTAATCTAGACAATTTAACGAGAATTTTATAGTAAACTAAAAGTGCAGAAATCTAACAACAATGACTAAGAATTTTAAATATTTTTCAGTTTCACTCTCACTCGTTTGGTTAATACACTCTATTTGATCTTTTAATATGTTCTAGTATTTGTTGAGGATTCAATATCAGATTTTAGTATCAAATTTATACTTTTGTGGTTTGATATCGTGCTTAAACAGATTTCACGATTAAGTACCTTACATTATAAGTTTAAACTCATTAAGATCAGTGAATCACTTTGACATAATCTAGATTTTGTACTTTGTCTTTCGGTACCTCACACAATTTCTAGGGTTGACCCTTAAGCAACAAGTTTCATAATTAAGTACTTGGCCTATGACCCAAATTACTATTTTGGACCAGAAGATTCAGTTTCATCTTTCGGTTTCCGTCTTCACTTCTAAGATAACATGCAGTTGATTAAAACTAAATATTCAATTAAGACAAAATAACAATCACAAATAATAAGAACTAAAAGATCAATATATAAGTACAATTAAACCATTCGAGTTATCGAGTTTACACGTAGACCCCTAAAAGAGTGTCAAACCACAAATCATGTCAAAAATTACATTACACAAAAATTCATGTTCAAACAACGGCACAACATTAGAATAGAGTAAAGAAAAAATACACCAAGAAAATCTACGATTTCTCATCCAGTTCTTGAGTTCTCCTACTTCAAACTCTTCTCCAATGTTGTTATTCATCTTCTTTTTGTTGTTTGGGATCTGTTCTTTCCGTCAGTTGAGAGAGATATCTAGGGTCAAGGGGTGCAATCCTCCTTTAATTTCAATGAGTAACTGCTTTCAAAACGCAAGTTCGCGCTTACAGCCCCAATAATTACGGTCCGCAATTTATTTGTTTTCTTAACAACGCGATTCCAGAGAGCAAACCCTAGTTTTTGCGGTTCGTAATTTTGATAATTGTGATCTGTAATTCTGTCCAAAAAGTGTTTCTCATTTGATTTCTTCGTGTAGGTTCGATCCATCTCGCTCAAAGCCTCAATTCTCATGTTGGCATCCTTATTTACACTTCATAATCTGAAAACCAACAAGAAATGCAACAGTATCTCGAACTCAACACAAAACTAAGTAAATTCTTAACAATAAACATAAAATACATAGTTTTTGAGATAAAATGCTAGTTGCACATGATATATAATTGAAGCCTATCAGATAACCAACTTAATATAAATTCATAAAAAATAGAAAAAAATTACAAACATATTTTAAATTTATGAAATGATTATGTTTTAAATTTAATGCAATTTAAGTGTCATTTGATATTCCATCAATGACTATTAAATTTAAATTATTAAAATCATCATATAAATTTAAAAATATTTAATAAAATAGTAAATGAAATTATCATTTCTTTTGTTTGATTTGAGTTCATGTACATGACATGGTTAGATTTAGATAAGAAGCAAACACATGATGACAAATATACACCATCGGAACAGCTAAAAAATTATCTACAAGACTGATCATATATATATTAGCTCGTCAATAGGAACTGTTCTTCAAGCGCCCATTTCGAAGAAAAAAAAATTGTCGCAAAAAATGTAAAAATAGTATATATACAAAATTAGACCCGCGATGATGTATGGCGCAGAATGTTGGATTACAAGAGAACAATACGTTCAGAAGAAGAGTGTAACTGAAATGCGAATATTGCGTTGGATATGTAGCCACCCAAGTAAAGATCGAATCAGAAATGATGATATTAGAAACAAACTTGAGGTAACATCAATTCAAGAGAAGCTAGTACAATATCTTTTGCGATGGTTTAGGTCATATTTAACAAAGGCCTCCTGAAGTACCAGTACGCAACAGTATTCTAAATCGTCCTGAAAATACAAGAAGAAAAAGAGGTCGACCGAGACTGACATAGGAGGAAGCAATAAAAAGAGATTTGAAGGAATGAAATATACCCAAAGAGCTTGCTTTGGATAGGAGTACTTGAAAAATGACGATTTATATACCTAAACTATGATTTAGGAGTTAGAGTCTAATAGTAGAGTTATATACTTCATGTTCTTAGATTTTTAGGATTTTAGGATTTATAATTTAGACATAGATTTTAGAAATAGATGTTTAGAAATAGGATTTTAGGATTTAGGATTTAGAATTAGATTTTAAAATAGAAATTTATGATTTATAAATAGGTTTTATAATATAGGTTTATTATATTATTATTATTATTATTATTATTATTATTATTATTATTATTATTACTATTAGCATATTATCATTATCATATTTATTATTTTATTTATTTATTTATTTCATTTTTCTTTCATCATATTCATTATTATTACAATTTGAGATCTTTGATCTTATGCTTTCCGATTAGGTTTCATTTCTAACCTACCCTAATTTATTTGGGATTAAAGGCTTTGTTATTGTTGTTGATACAAAATTAAAATCTTACAATTCTGCCGTTTTTTTCTTTTGATAAAAAGATAATCATAATTGGTGTGCTCATAAAAGTTTGTAGTCATGATTTATCGGAGGTTTCTGTATAGTTAGCCACAATTTTGCAACATTTTTCCGATAACATATTGGAGGAAATTAAAGGTCATCATTTTTTAAAACGTTAATCTTACTTCATATCAGGTTAAAACATTTTTTGTGCTAAAGTTGGAATTAATTGGAGCGAGGATCATAGTTGTCCTTTTCTGAGGTTGGATTCTCTATAATTTTATTACCCTATTATAATAACTAGGGTTTCCCTACCCGCGCTACGCGGCGGGATTGTACGCGCACAGAAGCAGATATCGATTAATTTGACACTATTGTTTAGATAATATGTTGATGCTCAACATATAAAAATATTTACAAAATTCATAGATGGACATGAAAAAAGTCCCAGCAATATAAAAAATAATACAACAAAAATGAACAAATGGAACAGATGGACAATTGCACATAAAAAAGTTCCGAGAAAAAATAACATAGAATCCAATTAGTTTCACATATTTCATTGATATTGTAATCCTGCATTTTAACCTGCTAAGATAATTAGAGAGACTACGTTTAATATACAGGTTGTGAGGCAGCTAGAGCTACTTCTCCAAGGGAGTAAGAGGTACAAGTATATTGTTATGCTCGTTGGTACTACTATTACCAACTAATATTGTCATCCAAGTCGCACACTTCAAAAACTTAATAAAATCAAATGAAATTGGCTTTGACATACAAAAAGATGAACAAAAAAAAAGGCCAACATGAGCATAATCTTTCTGAAAATAAATCTCATACCTTCCATATTTCGTGGTGTGTGAGGTGAGCATGATCAAGGTCAAAAGCCCGAGCAGGTGTCGATTTATTTAAGATAAAAGTTTGGGCGATTTGTTGATGGCTAGCATAGAAAAAAAAATGCTTGTGCAATTTATTACATATAAAAGTGCTAAGATGAGATAAATTATTTGCAACTATACAACAAAAAAAATAATTCTAAAATCTAAAATATATGACATTTAGTACGTGAGGCTGCACTGAGCCATCTAATTGGTCAAGTAGGTTAGAGGTGGATCACTATTCTGAAGGTGTTCTCTAAGACTACTATGAAGAATCGGCAAGAAGAAACCAGCAATACGACTCAAATTTGATGCTAATCACGTAATCAGTTTAAACTAAATTTACATACACAATTAAATAGCATGCTAATGATTTACTTTTAAGAAAAAACAGTCATAAAAGAAAAGGCTAAACTATGACCTGCCAATCAAAATAAAAAAACACAGAAAAAAAGTACCAATTAGGGTCTAAGGCGGAGGAGGTGGTGAGTTGGAGGAACATTATGCCCTGCATCATTCACAAAACACTACTATTATTGACTGTCAGAATATTTATCCAACAATAGATATAAAATTTTTTGAGACAAATGTAATGAAAAAAAATAACATTGTAGGACAATGATAATTAATAAACTATTTTTTATTTTTCTTAATTTATACACACAAAATAATTTTAAATCAGATCTAATTATATGGCAAGTACCTTCAAAATACCCCATCTCCCTGAAGACCATCAATCCTGAGAAGCACACAAATATATCTTAGAATTACAAAAAGAAATTAATGAAAAAAATGCACACATGCTTCTAATTTTTTTTCTTTTTCAAAATTATACTCTCCCTGCAACTTTCATCATTTTATTAAAATAGAAAGCCCATAAAAACATATTCTTATCTGTAGGCATACATTCTGATACTGATATTTCTTCTAGATTAATATCCTTATGAACAACATTGAAACATACAATAAACTCTAAGCAACAATAAATCTTGTAAGTTCATGCATCATCATATTAAGATATACATCCCGTGAGGATTAATAGTACTAAAAAACAAACATTCTGATCAACATGTGAGACTCAAAGAATTAAGCAAATTACCTTTCGTCATAGTTCATCAACCACGATATAGCCAGAAAGTTGTAAAAAATTAGTAAGATCCAAAAATCTAAAGTAGAAGAGAACTTATATAAGAAAAGGGCACAACAAAAATCCAATTGGGGACTGAATTAATGGTTGTCGGCCCCTAAACATAAATTTCAATAGTTGTGTTAACCAATAAATATTTTGGGGTAACATGATTGAAAGAATGAGGCCACTAAATCAAACAAAATGCTTGACGCCTAACACTACCAATTTATTTATCTGAACGCTCTGGGAAAAAATATTTTCTTGCATTTTTGAACAAATAATATAACAGATATAAAACCATATTCAATACATATAGCAAAGAAGATGAAGGAAATAAATCAAGCCAAATAGCAAAACTGAGCATAAATAACTAACAAATATCGATAATCTAAAGACACACCTTGTTAGAGGTTGATCGGCTGAAATTACTTCCATTGGCACCGGCAGTCAGATCTAGCATAGAGTGTCATATACGTATATGAGCTCCAAAAAAAGTAAACATGAGGAAAAAAAAAAGGAACTGATCGTAGCTTATAAAAAATCTATACTATTAAATTTAGATCAATGATTTCCGCTTAAATGGCAAGCAAAGTCATCGCAAAAAGAAAAGCATAAAAAAATAAGGAATTGATGATCTTCAGTTCTTCACCAATATGTAGAATCTGACATAAAAAATTACTGATAAAATTTTATGTGTGAATTGTTCTTTCATTAAAAAAGAAAAGAGAAAATCAATTAATGATACAGCTATGCATTGTGTATTTTATTATTCTATAAATGAGAGAAATATTTAATTATTTGAACGTAACATCATGATATTTACAAATTCCACCCAATTGTTATAGGAGAAATACGTTGGCCCAGCGAAAAACCATGAGACAGCGAAAAAACCATCGATTTGTTAAATGACTATGATTAGATATATGGGCTATTATTATTAGTAAGTGGAGCCATAATCATAGACACACAAAATGATAGCGGATGTATTTTTTATGTTTTGGTCCTGGTTCTTTGGCATCATCAATCGGAATGTCATTGTCTATCTTTCGTGATTTTTTAAAATAAGAATATAATAAATATTATTAAATTATAATTTGAATAATAAGAATGATAGCAAGTTATTGGAATTGACTCCTATAAAACGCGTCAATCGCAATGACGTCTTTAAGAAAACATATCACTGAGAACATCTTCCTACTTGGACCAATGGAATGACTGAATGATCATCAAAGGTGGGAGAGTGAACTTGATAGAATTAAATACAAATTAAAAATGTCAGTTCTATTGACGTATTTATGAGAAGACACCACAATGACCGATGCATTTCAAAGATATCAATGTGACTTATTATTAAAATTATAATTTAATGAGGTTTATTATATTATTATTTAAAAAATCACGAGTCAATCTTCCCTGCTGTTGTGAGAGCACCAACTACTGGTAGAACCAGTGGTTTCATCAAATCTCCATCAAGCATCTCACACAGAAAGTTGGTGTTATGATTGAGTAATAAATTCTGAAAGAATGCAACCTTGGACAACGACAATTATGATTCCACCGTTCAGGGACGGAGCCATAGCCATACTTTCTAATCTGGGGAGGATAAAATTTAATTTTTTTCTTCAAAATAAATATTTTTTTCTTTTTTCTGAAGATATATATAATTATATGGATATATTTTTAAAAAAAAAATCTGATCAGGGGCAACACCCCGGCCATAATGTGGCTCCGCCACTATCGTCTCTCCAATCTACACATCTCACAGCACGTGCAATGGTGAAACAAAAACCACCACCTCCGCATGTTAATGGCTAGCCCTCATCCAGTGAGAATCAGCGGGCAAAAGTAGCATGCTTCTTCTGACCTACCTTGTGATTCTGTGTTCACGGATGCGGGTGCGGGTATCGTATCGGATACGTGTGGATGCGATAATATGAAAAAAATTAAAAAATATAAAATATGAGTGCATCTATATATAATAATAAAATATTTTTTATATGATATAATAAAAAATAATTTATTTTATTATGATAAAAAAATTTGAAGAATTGGAGATGGATTTGTAATTTTGTCAGTGATTATAAAAAAGAAAAAGATTTGCGATAATATTTTTTATAAGTGAATAAAATAAAGGAAAAATAACTAATTAGATTGCATTCAAATGTATCGGGACGTATCGGAGACGTAATGGAGACATATCGGACATGTATCCAAGACGTATATATCGGAAAGTATTGGAACGTATCCTGACATATCGGAAACCGAATAGGCTGGTCAAAGTGAATAAAATAATCCAATACGCACCTGGATAATTCTAGAAAAAAATTGCGCGATCTAATGGATGGCAAATTTCGAAGACATTATATTTCTGCGAAACTGACATCCCTGGACAACAATCTTCAGTGGCCGCTATTTAGAACATGCTAATATGCTATATTCCATAGCAAACTTAGTATATTATTTTGTTTATAGGTGATCAGAGAGGTTAAAGGATTAATTAGTAGTATTTGGGGACACAAATTAGACTGAATATAACTACGGTATATATATATAGAGAGAGAGTAAATTTAAAATGAGCTTAAGCTCACGGAAGACCTCCGTGAACTTAACTTAAAAAATATATCTAATGATCTTCAAATTTTGATTTTTCAATCTCATTAAATTTCTCATATTGAAATCTTATGGGGTACAAAAATTTGAGATGTTTCAAGTTTTTTAAGTCACTCTTTTTAATTTTTGAAACTAATGTACAAACATTGAATATTTTATTATTATTTTTGAAGTTGATTTTCAAAAATTGAAAAGAGTGACTTAGAAAACTCAAAATATTTTAAATTTTTGCACCCAAAAGATTTCAATATAAAAAATTTAATGAGAGTGAAAAATTAAAATTTGAAAATCATTTGATATATTTTTTAAGCTCCATAAGCTTAAACTCACCGTAGATTTACTCTCTCTCTCTCTATATATATATACAGTGGCGGATCC
The DNA here is from genome assembly GCA_037127355.1 of Schoenoplectus tabernaemontani. Lineage (NCBI taxonomy): Eukaryota > Viridiplantae > Streptophyta > Magnoliopsida > Poales > Cyperaceae > Schoenoplectus > Schoenoplectus tabernaemontani. Next base: position 24,946,889 of record CM073756.1, read on the forward strand.
ATAGTAGCCCGGGGGGGCAGCGGCCCCCCTGGATTTTGAAAAACAGTATTTTTCGATAATATTTTCGGTAGTTTACCCCCCTGGAAATTTTTTTTTGCCCCTCTCTGGATTGTCTGATTAATTTTATTGAGAAAAAATATTTAATATCATGTATAATGAAAAAATAATGCAAAGATATCAAAATATAAAGTTTTATAGACGAAAATTTTCTTCATCAACTTCATTATCTATTACTTTGAGCTTTATTTTATTATTATTTTTAATATATAAAATGTTATTATTCTAATAAATTTTTTATTAGGTAAGAATATATATTAAATTATTATTTTTTTATTTAGTACCTAATTAGTTAATGGATTTAAACCCGATAAGCTATTACAATCCGATATTTGTTCCCCCTAATTAAAATCCCGCATCCGCCCATATATATATATACTTACCCCCACCAATAATAACGAGGGCCGGAGTCGATTAAGGTCAATCAGAGAAGGTGATAGAGGGTGTAAGAAAGTTAACGAGAAGACTGTCGTATTCATTTTCATCCAACTCTTTCACCTCTGATTTTAGGATTAGAAATTTAACCCCTTCTTCATTCTTCATTCTTCGCGCTTCCATTCCACTCTTGATTCGGAAACACAGCGTAAAAAAGTAGAAAATCACATCCAATTTCTGAAAGCAAATTAATAGACTAGTGATTAATCTTAATTTTGCTTTCGAAAGTGCCACAATTAGTTTTGGTGCTAAAAATGTCTTTTTTACAAGCTGGGCCGCCATCTACCAGATGTACTAACCCTACACTTCGGGTCGACAATTAAGTAATGTCAAATAAATATATTATATGTGATTTTAGTTTTTGACAACAACATTTAATATTTGATCCAAAAAAATTACAATGATACGCATGAATATTTTTGGCAACAACATTTAATATATGGTATTGGAATATGAATTCTGCGTAAAAATTTCAACATTTATGTGGTGACAAATCCGTATTTGAATGGTGTGTTTATGCTATCGACGGTCCCGATTAATATAAGATGGACTTAAATATCAACCGCCTGATTGAGATCTCGCACGGATTAAAATGGACAGCTCAGATCAAACGAATATTTGTTCTTTTGGTCGCTCCGAAACAGAACCTCGTACAGAGAACTGGCGGTTGGGACCCTTTCGGTCCATAACTCGTACGAAACAATATAATCTCGACCCCACCTGTCAGTATCTTGGGAACAGAAGCATAGAATTTGGATCCTCTCAGTCCTCGGAAAGGATTCTGCCCCTTGTTCGTTCGCTCGCTCTCTCGCTCTATCTCTCAACTCTTGAGGAAGCTCTTGGAGAAGTGTAAGGTTCACTGCTAATTGTCTCTCACCACCAGCATTTAGGGTTTGAGCGCTGAGCCCTGCACTGCATTTCGAACTCTCTTCAATTCCATTTTTCACAAGGTATATGTTCTCCCCTTTGATTGGGATTTCTTCTTAATTCCATGGTTCTCACATAAATTAGCTTCAATTTTTTCTCGACTTTTCGTGAAGAGTAAGCTGTGTGCTCACTTCGTTGGGTTTCTTTTTTCTTTCTTGCTTCGGTATAGCTAATTTCGCTTTTTTGGCCTAATTTTATGATTAATTATACGACTAAATTTCTTGTTCACAATTAGGGTTTTAAAATTGGAGATTATTTGATAGTTCTATAAATTGGGCAATGTAGTAGTGTTCTTCAAAGTTTGAACTATGGGTGACCCAAATTCCAGCATTCTAAATTGGGATGACTATGTATATATTACACTTCAGCAAAATATGCTGTAGCAACAAACCTTCTTTTACTTTAAACGTTTTCTGAGATTCATTTTTTCCAGATGGAACTAAAATTGCCTGAATGGGATTTCAAGTAACAAGCTATTACTGCCAAATGACATTAGAGTACAATAATCCATTTGTACCTTGAAGTTTTATTCTATTAAATTAAAAGAAAGAATTTTAACAGTTTGTTGACTTATTTATGAACATTATTCCAAAAGGTAATTTTTTTTTTCAATTGGTAAGTATTGGCCCAAACTTTGTGATATATATACCATCAGAAGGGTGTTTTTTGTTGTACAAATTAGCATTGAAAGGAGGAATTACATTGATAGAAAAGCGACTATGGTGCCCCTCCATTGATTCTTGTAACCAATGTAAACTCTTTGTTTCATCTTATCTTAAATAAGATCTTTGGAACATTAGCTTATCTGCAGTTGGCAAAAAAAATATCACGTCTAGCAAAATCTGCCATCACATCTATCAAAATGTTGGTGCCTTTGGAAAACTTTTGGAAGTTGTCTCTGAATTGTAAATATGAGAATTTTGGTTGTCATCTTGAAAGTTATGTCTGACTACTAAATAGGAGAATTTTGGTTGCCATTGGTAAGAGCCATAAAATATTTGTTCACAGGAGGCTTTTCATAGTGAGGATTCCTATAGGCTGTGGAAGTTTGAACATATGTTAACAGAGCATGACTGACTTGCATTTTTGTAGAGTTACTGAGTGTCATGACAGTGGAAGTACAAAAGTGAAATGAGGTGCAATGCATGCTGGAGGGAGCTTGAAGGCCAAGCCATTTCCACTACCTGTGGCCATTTATTCTGTATGCTTGTTCATTCAAATCAGTTGTACCTTTTCTGCTAAAGTTCTAACAATGTTTGTCATTTAAATTTTAAATTAATTCTACTTCTCCCTCTTTCCTGTGTGATAAAAAATAAGGCACCGATGATGCTACCAAGATACTTAGCACTGATGCTGCATGCCCAATTTGCGATCAAGTTCTTTCCAAAAGGTACATATATATATCTTTTCCCTTGAAATAAATTTGAAATTTTCCTTTTAGCTTATTAAGCGAATCATTGTAGCATGCATGTCTCTTATGGTAATATAACACCTGATATCATTTATGTAGGATTTCATGTGAAAAGCATGGATATATCTACATTGACTCCCCTAAGAAAAGATGAAACAAATTCTTTTATCAATATAAGAACACTGGAAACATCACATATGTCCCTAAAAAAAGACTATGAAGAAGGGATGGGCAGTTTTTGTATATGAAGTGAACTAAGATAGGAGGACGGCATACAATAATCTTTTTTTTACATATCATATTTGAGGCTGTTTCCTGAACTCTTTCCAATTCTCTTTGTACTTGCAGCCTTATGAAACCTGTGCATACCAACCCTGAGGATGACTGGAACAATGTAAGCTCATCTTTTTGTTATTTTACTAGCATTTTGTATATTCTTTTCTTCCCCTTTAATCGCTTCTGTCGGGTTTCTTATGTTTCAGATGTCAATGGTTGGGATATCTCCACAGATATGTATCCTGAGAAAAAAAAATTCCATTTTTTTTTTGTTTCCTGCAATTGAATCTGCATTACTGTAGACACTATGGTTCTTTGTTTTCTTTTCTTGTCCAATTTGTTTTCCTCTTGACCAGTTATTTTAAAAATATGCCAAAACTTCTGCACTGATTATTTATGACAGATAAATCTACCATTGTCCTTCAACAACCAAAAGAAAAAAGAATAATGTGAAACAGAAGCTGATAGAAAATAATGTAAATTTTAAATATAGCTGCATCAAACTACCTTAAACCTAAATTGCCTTAATCCAGTTTCATGGTTTTTTTTCTTGACTTAATGAAAAAACTGTGTAAAGTGCTGAAAAGTATGTACAAGAGCATTATGTTCTACATGGGGCAAAAGGAGCTCGAGATGAAGCACAAGATAAACCTGGTGGTAGCCCAGTATCGTCAGAGATGTGAGGCAATGCAACAGAAGTTTACTGAGAAATTGGAACAGGTACATACTGCATATCAAAAGATGGGGAAGAGATGCCAGATTATGCAACAAGAGATTGACACACTTACAAAGGACAAGCAAGAGCTCCAGGAGAAATATGCTGAGAAATCAAGGTGATTAATATTTTCATTCTTCTGCAATAACATAACTTTTTATACTTTGTAATTTGTAAATAATCTCTCATTTTGTTTTTCATCATGTACTTTTTCAAGTTTGCCCAAATAAAATTTTCCTCTCTGGCTGCTAATTGAACTTGAATCAAACCCAAAAAGTTGTTTGTTGGTTTCAGAATTATGTTTACTATTAGTTTTGGAGGATTTACCAAGTTAAATTAGAGAACATTTAGGTACTTGGTGAATTTTTGCTCAACTCTACTTTGGCAGTCGGCGTCACGTAACCATTGTGCTTTTGCTTCAACAGAAAGCTTTTATTGCAAACAGCTAACAAATGACATTTCAGAATTTTTCATGAAAACTCACAATCAAGCAATTGATAGAGTTTTCCCTTTTGGATTTATTGTTTGCAAATATGGATCTTAGAAGCCTTTTCTCTTTTTTTTTTTTTAAATTTGCAAAATTCATAGTTCAGTGTTTGTTAGTAAAATTGTATGGTGTGGAGTGCATTATATGTTGGGTTATATAAGCCCATGTGTATTTTTGTTAGATATTTGTATTTGGATTAATTACTTTTTTCTCTAACTGGAATAATTATTTTATATAACTATTTATGTATGTCTATACCAAATAATTATATAGGCAAAAGAGGCAGCTAGAAGAAATGTACGACGAGCTAAGAAATGAATATGAATCTATCAAAAGATCAGCAACTCATTCTACTAAATTGTATCCAGAACAAGAACCTGATTTATTCTCTGGTATCAACATGATGGATTCACGGGACATGCTAAGACAAGGTATATTGGATGAACCTTTTTTTTTCTTACTGGCTTAATATCTAATCTTACTACCTGACATTTTGTCACAATAGTGGACTTGAGATCCTTTTAGTTCCTTTATATATGCCAGAAATCTTTAGCAACTGTATATGGGTGAGATTCACTCATTCAACAACTCACCACCAGACTTGTACCAAAATATCTAATCTGTAATTTCTTATTCCAACAGGAAAGAGGGAAAGAGAGGAGATATGGCCACGAGTTTCGAGGAAAAGCAACCCTGGCCCATTTGAATTGGACAATGACTCTGTTGTCAACATGGGCCCACCAGGAGGCCAGAACAGCAGTGGAAGACCTGTACCAGTTCCTGGTTTCCCTTCTTTCAGGTCCAGACCTACAACCCATAACCCAGCTACAACACTGAGAAATCGGATACTCTCACCTGTGAAGAGGCCCCAGATATCACGCAGCCACAAGAACCTTTTTACGTAACTGTCTTCATTTTGCTTTTACTGATTTTATATACACTTCTCTAGAGTTTCCTTTTATGTTAAATGAAGACTGATACTGGAAATTAGGGAAATTATCTAGTTCTTTTTAAATCTTGACCAACCCCCTCTCTGACTTGATCATGTCTGCTCCATCCACTCCACAAAGAGTCTACTGTAATCAAGTTGAACAGTACCTCTTATGTGGACCAATGCTGAAGTTTGTACTGTTGTCAGGTTACTCACCTTGGATACTTCCCTGCCTGCACTTTCTCCAAGTAGATTGCATAATTGACTACTTAATGTTCACTAGGATAAAGCAGATGTAGGTATGTAGCATTATTCATTTTGACTTTAGCAATCCTTGGTTTGTAGGTTATAATTCTGCCACGAGATGCTGGATAGAATCAGGCTCTTTTTTTTTTCTTAGTGGAAATCATAAAGAAATTGTCTCTGTTCAGTGAAGCACTAGCGGATCCTACAGTGAGAGGTTGTATGATAATAGTTCCTAACCATTCTTTGCATTTGTTGATAAAAAAGATAGGAATTTGACGGTAAATTTGAGTTGGCATAATTCTCATTTCTGTACTATAATATAACCTTTAAGCTTTGTAATTGCTGTCAAATGGGTCATTTTTCCATTAAGTTTGTTATTTTCCTGCAATTTTCCTTAATAAGGACCTTTTTCTTTTCTATTTGTACAATGTTCAAGCGCTGCCTCGCATGACCTATCTAACCATTTTTTATTACACAAGCATTAGATGTATTTGGGGAAAATTCATCACAGGCGCTTCATCGTAATCTACAATTCAACCATAATTAAATATTTTCAGGCCCACCAGAAATTACTTATAGATAGTCGTTATCAGCAAACAGAAGTACCAACACAGCCCCAATAAAATTCAAAATTACAAACAAGTCCTTGGGATGCCCAACAGCCCAACTGCTATGTTTCTTTTTCAAAACATCACAAAAGCCACAAGCAAATAAATTACTTAGACAGAACGAATTGCAAGGAATAAGCTCGGGCTGAGGGCATCTTTAGGAAAGACCAAAATATTTTGATTACTTAATAGCCCTGCTCAATCAGATAATCACCAAGCCTCTCCACGATCATATTGCATTGACCTGGAGCCATCGGTTCATCATAAATCCCAATTATCAAAGCCATGTTGGTTTTCTTCACAGTTGTGCCCCCAGGACCCTGTAAATTAGATAAATAATATAACTGATTAACCTTTGGATAAAAGAAAAATGTTTCTATACATATTTTGGGTTGTAGAAAGATATAAAATCAACGCAATTTTGCATCAAGTTTGCCACCTATGCCAGGTTTTAGTAAACACAATGAATAAATATAAAACATAGGATTCCGAATACTATCTCCCTGCTCACAGTACAGAATATCCAATGTCATTACTTAGAACAAAAATGCAAGCATGCACGTCAATTCTAGAAACTGAATTACTAGAGCTTCATTGCAGTAACCATAATTGCAAAAGCAATGTCATGCTATGAACAAGGATCCTATATTGAAGCTAACAGTTTGGACAAACTGAAATGCCACTCAAGTATGCGCTCAGACAAAAATGTCACAACAGTTAATGTCATTTTAAGACACCAATCGAGGTGGTTTAATTTTGAATAGATAGCTCCCAATTATTTGGGACTGTGTTGTCACCATATCAAAAACATGAACATCCATAGCAGCATAGTAAACAAATGGATTCATGCACATGTGTGGAGTGCTTTTGGGTTAGCGTCTGTTTGTGTGTGTGTGTGTGTGTGTGAGAGAGAGAGAGAGAGAACCTTCTTTCCACGAATGACAGCACCAGGTTCACCTTGGATAACCATGTATTTTGTACCTCCCAGGTACAACCCGGTTGGTGCAAGAGACCCAGGTTCATCAAAATCCTTCATTATTGCTGCTATCTCCTCTGGCTTGAACTACAAGATTACACATTAAAACAGAAGCATTGTTTAATATTAAACATTTATTACAGCCAATAGTTTTGAGAAATTAGTACACAGCAAGATAAAATAAGAATATTGTTAAACCACCAGAGACTACATCCACATGAACTGCAATTGAAGATATGGTCCAAGCAAACCCAATTAAAAATCTTTATTTCATTCATATTTATCCGAAAGCGAGTAAAAACTACTACACGGCACTAAATGTAAAGCACTAGAAAAGATATACCCAAAATGATGACACAGTTAGATTCTTGTATTTACTAATATATGTCCTTATGATATGGTCAGCAGTCAAGGAACTGAATCCTTAGTTTATATAACAAGTTTTTTCTATTGAGATTATAAAAATAGGACGGAGCTCTAAGCAATGATTGGATCGGAACAAAAGTTAATGAAGCCGCCAGGACCATCACTACCCTTTACTCCAAGATTGATCTAGCTAATTGCAATCATAGCTTTTTTCCTAGAATGGAAAATAGTTTTGAGTACAATGGTTCATCATTTGTGTCCTATTTTAACAAAAGATCCACCCATAATTGAGTATTTTCACATCACCAATTCCAATCTTCCTAGTTACTTTGAGCAAGTGGCCGCAGTGCTTTAAGCTACTCTAAATCAAACATTGAAGCAGAATTAGTCAATTCAAGTAAGATCTAGATACTTGCTAAATGAAAAGGAAAGTAGTTTTCCACTTTCGGGGATCTACTCTAAAAAGCTGAACTCAAAATATCGCGGGCATTCAAGCAAAACGATTGACGAACAATCAGATCCGGATCTATACAAAAACAACGTAATCTATAAACCTCTCCGTCTTGAACAACAGCAAGATTAAGACTTGAAAGTATTGAAAGAGTACAGTAAAAGAATGGAACCTGAGGGAAATTGGGGCTCAGAGCCCAAGGGTTGCCATCGTATCCGATGATGGCGGCGGAGGTCAAATACTGACCCTCGATCTCGCACATCAGGTGATCGTCGACGTACGCTTGCCACGACATCTTGCCTTCTCTCTCACTAAACTCCCGCTTCGATTTTACGCGATCTTTTCCTTTGGTTTTGTCTACTTATATGATAATAATTCCTCTTTTTCGAATTTTTCTGTCTATATGCCTCGAGAATATATAACACTTCAAAGCATGAAATGTTTATGTGCACATGGTCTATCCGTACATACCGAACATTTGCTAATTTTTGTAAAATAATATTGGTTTATCTATTGGTAATTAATTTTTTTTTTGAGAAGGTAATTAATTTTTTTTAGGATATAATAATCATCTCACCTATGCAGAGTAATATGTTTTTTTTCCAAAAATAAGTAATATATATCGGATTAATGGAAGCCATGTTTTTAATAAAAAAAATTGATTTCTTTTTTGGTAATTAGATTATTGGTTTTATGTCGGGTATCGAGGTTATCGAGTAATTCGTTGCTCATATCTATGATCATTTTCCGAAGTTAAAGCGTCAAATTTTTGAATCAATCCAATGACAAAAATGTATAAATTTTATTATTTTAAATTGGCAAATAGAAAACTGTTTGTGATTTTAGTTCAGTTTTAAAAATGTGCCCATGAAACATGATGACAGGATAAAATCATCATTGATCGAACAATACAAAACTTAAAAGGTTCATATTTAACGGCTATTGATTGAAACATCCAATGAGACTAAAATTAAATTAAAATATGATATTCAAGCAATTTTTCTATGAATATTTGAAACATTGTTATAATTATAAAAAAAACAACCGCCGTCAAAGTATCCCAACCTAATTTTAAGTCTGTTTTTTTATTAAAACTATCATTGTCATTATTATTATCATTGATTTTTTTTTATATATTTGAGATATTTTATCTCTATGCTTTCAAATTAAATTTTAGTTTCAGCTTATTTCAATTTATTTCAGATTAAAAACTTTGTTGTTGTTATTGTGTTGATTGTATTGGACATGGTTCACGAAATTACATTGATTTTGTTTAACAATTTTGAATAACTTTCAACAAAATAGCGTGCTTGCTGTCTACTTTTATTATGTACGTATATATAACCGTGTATAAATCTGAACTCAGTATTTAATCATACGTAACACAAAATCATATTGGTATTTATAAATACTTGATAAACAATCATTGATGGATGAATTCGATGAGCCTATACAAAAAAAATATATTATCCGGTCAAAAATCTCAACTTCATGATAATACACAACATTTAATGTGATGTTTACAAAAATAGCATATTCCATTTGAGGGGGGAAAGAAAAGAAGAAAAATAAGAATATCTAAACCAAGTGACTTTTAAAATGTCCATCAAGTATGCCAAGTTTGTGGACGCAGTCGTGTCAAAAAGAGAAAAATACTGTGCCCGAAAAATTAAAATGTTGCGAAAATGGCACATAAGAAGAGAAAAAAGTATTTGAAAAGACAGTGACAGGTGCGGAATAACAAAGACGGTACAATATTTTTTTATTTTGCGTTAATGCTCTTTCAAAACCCAAATCTTTAAGTCGTCTAATTTGACAGCGTTAATTTTATCGAAACCAGATTATCTTTTTGACCAATTGATGGCAAAATTAGTCTAAAGCGATTTTACCCCAAATTAGCTAGCATATTTTTCCTTTTCATCCTTACCCTCACAAACTAGCACAAGGGAGTTAAAGAAAATTAGTTACCATATTCCTTTTAATCACCCTTTTAATCACGAGTTAAAAATATATACTTTTGAAAAACTTCTACCCGAAAATACTTTTTCATTTCTTTCAACTAAATTGTCTATGGAATATAAAATTTACATAATAAGATTATTCTTACAAAAAAAGTCTCGTGTCAAACAAAATTTTTGACGAAAACAATATATCTTTTTATTTTGTAAGTGCTAAAGACATGTAAGAAAAAATCTGTATCAATAAGTTGTTCAGAAATCCTGCAAAAAGAAAAGAAAAGAAGATGTGTTATGTTATGTTAAGTTTTTCCCTTACACTTTGCACTTCTCAATGTATCTTTTTTAATTAAGAAAAAGCTACGATAGTAATAACTTGTTCAATCATATTAATATGAGAGAAAAATGTGATGGAATGATGAAAGATGAAAACATTAACAATAGGAATGAACTACTATTGAGTGCTACATTTGGTGCAGATTCAAGCTCTAAAGAAGATATTTTGTGCCTTCATTATGTCTTTACTTTTAATTTTTTTAATAACTCAAAATTTAAAAAATAAATATTACAATAAAACATTAGATTTGATCTATATTATACTCTCTTCTTGCACATATTTTTTCTTTCACTTTTTTTATTTTTATTTTATATAAATCAATAAGTTTGGAGTTAATGGAAAATTTAAACAAAAAAAAAGGAATAGAGTACTGGTTCAAAAACTTATATTTGGATAAGTCACAAGGTCTCAGCTAGGTTCCACCGTGGCAAGAACTAGTCTAGCTGGATCATCGGCTGGGCATTTAAATTAGTACTTCTAAATAATTGATTAAATAGATTAGATATTAGCATTAATATAGATAGTAGTAGCTGGGCAAGGCAAATAAGGTAGCTTTACACGTTATTCAAGGTAGTAGGTTTATGTAGGGCGGAATCAGAATTGTGTTGTGACAATAGAGTAGATTAGAGAAAAAAATAATAAAAGCAGTGGAATACAATCATAATAAAAATTCAAAATGGAGCAAATAGTATGTTGAAATTGTCAGATAGAGAAGAGAAGAATAAGAAAATGAGTCATCTCAATGTGTAAGATGAAATAAAAAAAACAGAAAATGAATGTCTCATAATCTAATTGGTCAACTATGTTTTTGAATTGGATCAAATAATCTTAAAATTTGAAGTTTCAAAGCCCACAAACTTATTATACATAATAAATATGCAATTTATATGTTTAATGTACAGAAATTAGAAGGTAACTAATACATTTAATTTAAATGAAATATAAATTATTTAATACCACTCTCTACTATCTTGCGCAAATATAAATTATTCCATGGTGAAGTTCCTCAGTAAAGAGAAAAGCGTTGCATCAATATGTTCATATGCCACTAGAAATGAGTGTTCCACATTGAACATTGAAATAAGTTGATTCTTTTGCTCAATCTAAAATTGTAGTTGATGGTTACTACTGCTCGGTCTAAATTTAAATTTATGTGATGGAGATATATATATTCAAATGCTTTTTATCTTTCATAGTGCAAAGCAGTCTATTTGCGAGCCTTAATCCATGTTATTGTGATAGCAAATCCGTCCCATGATGTAAGGGCGATTATCCGATCAAAAATCGAAGGTCCCAAATTTATACGAGAATACTATATGGACAATGATTATTTTGACAGTGCTTAAAATATATATATTTAAAACTAAAAGTTAGAAAGTAAGAATGTAGGTGTGTTATGAATGAAACATACAAATAGTCCAACTACCATGCAATTTAAGTTTTATTTGATAATGCATTAATGACTCTTAATTCTACTATTGAAATTTCAATGGTTAGATTTTAGGGGAGTAAAACAATTTCATTACCAATCAATTTGGCAAGTTCACATTCCATTGAAAATCAAGATATTTCTATGGTTTGTTAGGCAAAATAGGATTTTTACAAGAGACAATTTAATTAAAAGGGGCTGGCAGGGGGGCTCACATTGTATTTTTTGTAATAGTATGGAAATTATGGAATGTTTATTTATTCATTGCTCATTAGCTATTTGTCTCCGGTCATGGGTTGCTAGTCACAATAATTTTCAATTTATAAGTAATACAATAGAGGATTTATGGCAAATAAATGATTCTATACCACTGGAAGATGATAATATCTGTGAAATGGCTAGGGGTGCCATTCTGTGGATTATATGGAAAGAAAAAAATAAATTAATATTCTAGGGGGCAATTATAAAAGTGTCAGAAAATTTAAGAAAATATTATTACTTTAGTAAGATATTGGAGCCAAATAAAATGTAATAGGTATTGATAATATTTATACAATTATCCATCCTGATAGTAATTCTTTGCCAATGCAGATTTTAGAGAAAATTTAACACTAATGCAAATTGAGGTTAAAACTAGATGATGGGTTTGGAGAAGAATTTGAACAATATTAACCCTCAAAACTGTTAAACGTAGTTATTTTTTTATGTTGAAAACTAGTTAGTCTTTTGCTATGCCTCTGCTATTTTCGTTGATTTAAATTTAATTTTGATAATCTGGTGGTAAGAAGGCTGTGTCGTCTGGGATTGAAGATAAGGCTTAAGAACTTTAAAATTTAATTTAAATCTAATGACTAAGGAGTATGTTTAGTAATCGCTGGAAGTATGCTTTAATTATTTTGTATGTTTCTTAGAGGCTATGAACAAATTCTGATCAGTTTCGAACATTAGTTTTAAATACCCATGGTACCGGGTTGTGGTACCGACGAACATGGTTTCTAATGAAACAGGTGGATCTCTACTAATTTAAAAAAAAAAATCAAATCACGTAATGTAGCATGAAACATAAATCATTTTTTTCTTACATGACATAGTGGAAAATATAAATCATCTATTCTTGTTAATTTTGTAACTTAATTTTTTTTATTAGAATTTTCAAAATCGTCAAGACAAACTGTCAGTGATCCCTTTCCATTTTATATTGTCTACATTTGTCCTGTTTAGAACGTATACAAGGCTCATGCCAATTATGATGACACAATTAATATATATTGGCATCATAATTATAGCAGTTGTTATGGGGTCGTCTGGATAGAATACAGTGCTGTGTTAGCTAGTTAGAAATTATATACAAATTATCGAACTTGATCCCGATAAATTAATCATCAGCATTTATCCCTGATATGTACAGCATGTCGATGTCACAATCTGTTTCCAAAAGCAACACAGCAACAAGAAACCCAACATCAAGTCATCAACTAAGGGGCATGTCATGTATATCATTTACTAAACGTGAGTGACACTTGATATTGATATTAGGTCGTAGCTTTTAACCAGCAGAGACTCCAGTTGGCGCCTGATACTGATACATGTCAAGTAGACCTTCTGTGACTAGGCTGTATAAAAAAGTTGAGGTTGCTCAGCTCAGTTCAGATTCGATTCGGGCTCGAATTAATCTGACTTGAGTTTGAATTAAAGTTGTCTCGGTTCATAGCTCGACTCCACTCGAATAATAATATTTTATATTTTTTTATGTCGAACCCTAATCTAATAATATCTCTCTCATTATCTCTTACGATCTTACTCGCTCGTAACTAGACTCATATATCTATTTTGAATAGTTTTTTTATCAATTCATCTGTTCAAATTAGTGCAATAAAAATATCATTGAAAACATAATTTGTTGATATGCCAATTTTGTACTAATTTTGTATCAATTTTATAAATGTATCAACTTTATAGTTTGTATATGTATTAAATCTAAATGTTAAAATGAATCAATACACATGTATTAGCTCGTGAGCTATCTCAAGTAGTGACAAATTGAAATTGAGCTAAAATTTTCAGCTCGAAATACTTCACAAGCTTGAGTTATATTTTTATGAGCCAAATTTAAGTTAAATCTAACTCGTTCAAACTCAACTCATTTGCAGACCTACTAATTAACAAACGAAAGGATACGTCCAAAACAAACTAAGCTAGAAAAATACCCGAATCCAAAATGAGAAAATTAATTAATAAATTGAGACTTTCTAATAGACGGCACTTAAGTTTATTACGTCAGCAATGGGATACAAAAAAACTAATCCGTAATTTTTCGATCACTGAACAGACAACCAACTAATTTTCAGAAGGGAATGGCTATTTTACCAATTTTGCCAATAAATTTTTCTATAAATTCAAAAAAAAATCTTCAAAATAATTTTTTTTATAATATGTTTTTTTCCTCATAAATTGATAGTGATACAAATTTTATGCAATTTCAATATTTCATTAATGTTTGATAATCCATCAAAGATTATTAAATTTTAACCATTACAAATTGCATAAAATTTTGATGATTTTGATAAACTATCAAACGATAATGAAATTATATAAAATTTGAATCACTAGCAATCTATAATTAAAAGAAATATTTTTTATTTTTAAATTTTTTATATTTATTTAAAAATTTATTATCAAGATTGCCATTGTCAAGGATCCCTACCCTTTCCAAAATGCATCAAATTCTGGCGCATGATACATCCAACTCATAAAAGAATCAGTATAAGACATGATGCTTGGTTTTAGGTTGTAGACTGCCATGATCATTTTAAAGTTCGGTGTCTATATCATCTTATCTCAAACAACACAATGATCGGTTTACACCACAATTAGTAATTGTTCTGTAAAGCAGTCTTCTTAGTTCTGCTTGAAACTACACTGTTAATTAAATATAAATAAGAAACAATGCTATAAGGCATTTATTATAGAAGAAATAAAGAGAAATCATAGGAATTGAAAAGGTCAAGACAGTAACATTACAGAACAGCCAGATTTTGGACAAATTTAAGACTATATGTACAAAATAACATTTCAACTTTATACTCATGCTTTATTCTCACTTATCTACATAAGCCGCGCCAGGATAGTACAAAGGAATTTTGCAATACAATTTCCTACTTCGTAAATGCTCAATAGCCTCACAAGCATATACACCCTTCTTATGTGCATGGCAGTGGTATAAGGTTATGGAGGCTACTGGCAGATAGTATGTTCTAATAGGAGTATAGGGCATATAAGAAACACATAGAAAGGAGGAACTTTATCCATTTACCCTTCTAAGTATTAAAATTTGCACTAGGAAACACAATTGCAAATATTGGTACTTGCATGAACAAAGCTAAAAATGAGCTTATTTTTTGCTCCATGCCACTACTATATACATAATGAAGGTCGACTGGAGCACTTAAACAACAAAAGCAATATTAATTTCCAGAGGGTAATACTATATAACTTCCCAATATGAAACTTCTACAGGACATATAGGTAGAAACAACTACATGGTTGTTTCATCTAGCATGCTGGTACTTCAGGCAATGGGTCTCTGAGAAGGTGTGGCCCAGTACCAGAGACCCTGAAAGAGCTGAATAGACATGCCAGCATAGCTATCATCGGCCTTCTATGGCTGTCACAATTTGAAATTACAGACAGATCATTGGATGCGCTTCCACTTGTTGCACAATAGCCCTCTAGGTCATCTTTTGTTACAAAGACAGGATCATCAGATAGAGAATCAACAGCTTGAGATGGAAGTTGGGTTTGCTTGCTATAATCTTGTACTGCCTGGATATATTAAGCAGTAAAAGGTTGAGATGGACGTCAGATATTAAAAAAACAAAAAACAAACATGTAAACTGCATTAAGCAGTAATAATGTTATGACAAATGGTAATAATATCTAATAAGGTAAATGGATCGATGCATATTCACCCTCAGAAAAATTGAAAGTCCCTCAGAAACTACATCAAAAACTGTACGATAATTGCAAGTTGCAACCAGCAAACATTTTCTCATACTTGCAACAACCAAAATTATCTTGGATGCAAATCTGTTTGGCTTCATTACAGTTCATTCTATGTTCAGCGATGGAAGCTTCATTACAGATGCAAGCTTACTGTTAAAGCATGATATTTTTTTCCTATAGCAAATAATTGCATACTTCAGACATTAATATTTGCAAATATGAAAAATTATTGGCTATTTGGCAATTACAATACATCAACCTTAATTTGTAAAAAAAAAGTTAGTTATATTATTATATATGTGACCTAGTACCAACATGCATGACTATCTAGAAAAGAATATTTATTATGCACCTTCCACTGAGACCGAGCCAACAGAACGCGCGGGCGTATTGATCTAACATGCTCAAATGCTTCTTCTGGTGTCATGTTCTTGTACCTTACCTGGAGTTCTAAAAATATCAGTGCAATACAACTACAGATTGTACTTTTATAGAGAAAGAGCACCATAAAACATATATAATCACATCGACAACAAAAACCAAAAGTAGCATCAGAGTATCATTGTCATCCTTTATCTTTTTCTTTTTCTTCTCTTTTTTACAAAATTTCAGCTCCAAATTGCAGGGTTAATCCAACAATACAGAAAAGACATTATATAAAGCAGATGTTTAAATCTTCAATTAGATTCCCGCAAAGTTCAGCATTACCAAATAACACAAGACAATAGTGGTGCTGCGACCCCTGCCCGCCTTGCAATGCACATAAGTCTTCTTCCCAGAAATTGCATTCCCTGAAAACAAGTATAGAAACAAAATATTAAATTGCAAAGAAGCGCAAGATTATATTAGACATGGAGCATGTACAAATGTCAGAACAAGTATCTGACTTCCACTTATAAATCATTAACAGATTAACTTACTATGAATGAAATCAACAGCACAGCAGATGTTCCCAAATGAAGGTGCAAATAAGTAATCTCTTGTTGGGAGGACTAGGTGATCGATTCCATGTGCCTAGAATAATAAAAGACATTTCAGAATAAGATACAGTTTAAACTACAGTAACCAAAGAAGATATTTACTTGTTGTATGTGCATTCCTTTTGTAATTTCCACAATAGAGTTCTTAGCTTAGTGTTTGCTTGAGTGTGTCAATTTAGTAACAATAAGTGCAGTTATATGTACTTGTAAATAACAAAACCAATGGAAGGAAATAAATAGCTTGCCTGGTACAGTCCAGAAGGTACTAAAGTCTCATAAGGTTCATTTAAGGTCACGACGCCCTGCACTCCTAGCATCTTCAGCCGTGCAACATCACTTGGAAATGGAACTGCCCCAAGCAAAATATTCTATGGAATAGCAGAAATTGAAACATAAATAATAAACAAAACATGTATTAGTATCAGCCAGTGAAAAAAAAAGAATATTGATATCAGGGTATGTCAAATATGCCTGGCATTGGAAATATTTGAAGTTTATGCAAAGTGGTTTGCGGCAGTGGTTTGAAATAAAAATAGCTCCCATAGAGAAAAGGGGCCATGATTCCACAAATTGAAACTAGTTCCAAGATAATTTTGGAGAAGCTGCTTCAGAGGAATGTATATGCCCTTATTTCCAAACAAATTGGTGCTAATTACAACTAAGGCTCGTTCAAAATCAGATTTCTTTTCCAACAAACTTGGATATAATCAGAGTTTCAACAGTACCATAAAAAACAAATGAATGCTTATAGACAAAACTGAAATTGAAAAATAAAAACTATACCGGGTCGACTTCATCCCACCATCTAAACTCAGCTTGCATCTTGTTCCTCATCACATTGTAGAGTAGAGTAGGGTAAAACAAAAGCCTAGCCCCAGCCAACACTAATACTTTCTTTGCTCTGACCGGTACCATTTCATTACCACTCGATTCAATTTCGCATCCGTCTTCCCCCAATTCAACAATCTTCATAGTACAGACGATCAAGGAGAATAAGAACCCTAACCCTAATCGATGTTTCCTCTGACTCCAATCCAACAACAAAGAACCCAAATTCGAGAGAAACCCCTTTGGAGGACAAGAACTAGTCGGGATTTTGATCGATTTGAGCAACTCTGCATGGGGATTGCAAACTGGTTCTAAAATCCTCAAGCTTCAAGCTACGAAGCTCAATCGACCTCGATTCGCGCGTTTAAGAGCTCGAATGGAAAAAAAAAACAGAGAGAGAGAGAGAGAGAGAGAGAAGGCTGATTAAATCAACTCTAGATCAAAGGAAGTTCAGGAGGAATTTTGGGAGAGGCGCACCATAATTGGTATTGGTGTGGGTATTTCTCGTTCCAAAGGCACCAGAGAATATTTTTTTTTGTAGAGCGAAGAAGGTTGGAGACTTGGAGTAAGGTAACAACAACCATTCCCTTCTTCAAAAGATGTAATTACTAAACTGCCCTTCAGCGATTAATCTAATCTATGTCACTAATCATGATCATGAATCATGATCGTACGAGTTTTGCACTTCGTATTTACGAGACAGTCCGTACGAGGGCATTATAGTAACTTGAATTAAGTAAGTTAAGAATGTGGGTTGGTCCAGTGACTTTGTGGTTGTGGACTGGGGGCATAGGATTGGGAAGATTAGTGGGCCCGGGTACTCAGTGATTGGATCCGTTGTAGGCTTGTAGCAGTTTCAATCTCACCTTAGGAAAAGGAAAGGTTACCAAAAATAAATACCGTTTTTGTAGTTAGGTCACTTAGGTCTTGGTTTATTTCTAAATTATAAAATAAAAATAATGCATCGTTTACATCGAGACATCAATTGTGGCCTTGTGGGTCGAATTCTCTAATAAATAAATAAATCCCCAATGTGAGTTGCGTTCTCCAAATGCCCAATCTACTCGGAAGAAATGGATTAATTAATTAAGAAGCGTTATTCACAGAAAAATATCACTTTGTTCACCTTATTTAAATTGGTCTAGACGATTTTTATTCCTATCAGTTGATTCTTAGAACATTACTGTTAGTATTTTTAATTGTTACATTATCTCAAAAGTGGATACACAGTTTATTAAAGGACCGCCTTTGCATTTAATAGGTATTTTGTACATCAAAATATTTTTTAATTGTAAAATTTATTAAACGGATGTTTTTTTTTTGAAAAAAAAATATATTTACCTTTTCTCTCTATTCATCATTCAATATTATTTATGGATGTCATTTATGACAAAATAAAAAATCCCAACTAATTAATTTGCTTGCTCTGAGAACATGATTGTTCCCAACCTCGCTTTATGACAAAATAAAAAAATCATTTTTCCCTCACTTGAGATTCTGAGTGCTGTTATGCATTTAACACGCTTCCACTTTATTCTATAATTTTTCGTGATTCTATATCCTCCATTAACGTCTAGAAGGACAATTTATTCTATAATTTTTCGTTATTCTATGTTCTCCATTAACATCTAGATGAACAATTTATTCTATAATTTTTCGTGGTTCCATGTCTTCCATTAACATCTACAGTACAACAAAATAAGAAGAAATTAAAACTGAAGTATATCACGAGTCATGACCCCAGTGGCAATTCTCAATCATATTATGAATTCTCTCAAAAATAAATCTACAAACAACAAACGGATTTAATTAATTTAATCAGACTAATTCTCAAAATTTTCTCTTCGGTTTCTGCTTGATCCAATTATGCAAACGGCTGTAACTGATGCAGAGAGGAATTAGTTCTTAAATTTATTGATTGATTGTATCTTAATAATTTTTATATAAATTTATAGAAAATCATAGAGGAACAAGTTTTATATAAATTTATATAAAATCTTAAAAATAAAAACTTTACAAATATGTTCTTAAATTTATTGATTGATTGTATTTTAAATTTCATACAATTTAGTTGTCGTTTGACTTTCAATTGGAGACCATTGAATTTACACCTCTAAAATTATCATATAATCTTAAATATCTTTGATGAATGTCAAATAATATCCGATACACAAATTTAAAATGCAATTAATCAATAAGTTTATGAATCTGAATATGTTACCCTCTTTAAGAGCTTGAGCCAACCGATAAAGCTTTTGTAGCCTATGCGACTCTAAAAAGGACCCTACCAGATTTATGGATTCCCAGAGAGAGTCCTTGGCTGACAATGAAAAAAGCTTGCGAAAAAAAGGGGAGCGAAAGAAAAACCAGATTAAAATTGTAAAAAAAAATATATTGATGATCCTAGCCCTTATAAAATTATCATTATTTCAAAAAAAATAAGATTTACATTATTTCAAAAAAAATTAAAAAAATTAAGATAAAACATTGTTGATGATCCTACCCTTATAAAATTACCTAACACATTTGCGCTTAACTGTAATACTTTGTTATTTGTATCACATCTGCATTATAAACAAATATATTATGGCTAATAATATAATGATAAGAATTAACTTTTTATTATAAAATATTTAACTAGTATATTTGTCATGAAAGTATTATGTAATTAATATATAATCGTATACAGCATGTACTTTCTTGTGAAATATGTAATGGCTCTTTTTTATGTCGGAATTATATTCATATTTGTATGAAAAAAAATTGGTTGGTCTGATATAAGCCCTCTAGTACTGTCACGACAATTTATGCTTATTGTTATTTGGGTGGGATGACTTGAGAATGGGTTATTTTGATAATTTTAACAATGAATTTTTAAATAAATATTAAAAAAAATAAAAATAGAACAAATTTTATGGATATATTTTTTTTACTTTTAGATTGATGGTGATTCAAATTTCATGCAATTCATTATCATTTGATAATCCATCAATGACCAACAAAATTTTATACAATTTACAATGATTATAATTGGACAGTATTTAATGAACTATCAAACGATAATGAAATTACATGAAATATGAATCACCATCAATATATGAGTATAAGAATATATCCATAAATTTTTTTCATATTTATTTGAAAATTCATTATCATGATTGTCAAGATAAACATTGTCAGATGATCCCTTCCCTTGTTATTTTGCTTCTGTTTGCTACAACTTTGCAATTGCATACAACTCATGCCACAAAACTTGACATGAATATCAAATAAAAAAATCTCTCATAAAATAATTATACAATTGCATGTCATCTTTCAGAGAAAACAAAATTGAGAAACAAAGTTTGGGCTTTGAGCCTTTGACCCTTATTTGTCATAAAAAAAATAACAAAGTTTGGGCTTTATCTGTTGTCTTCACAACATAACTGGAGAAATATAATGACATGAACGTTTTATTAATTGCAAGATTTCCTGCTTGTAGGTATAGTGGTATTTAAAAGTACAAGGACACTGTTATGCAATTTGTTGTGGAAGAGTAGAATGGCATTCACCATATCGTTTGGCAAATTAAGGAATAATTTTGGAAAAGTAATAACTTTAGAAAAGTGATATAATAGTGTATTTTTGAAAGAGTGGTAGAACAGTGATATTCTTAACTATTTGGAAAAATAAAAATATCATTTGACAGTTGTTAATCAGAATAGTTAAAGTATGGATAATTATGATATTAACAATGATGATGATGATGATGATGATGATAATAATAGTAATAATAATAATGATAATATAATAATAATAATAATAAAATAATGATTATGATCCATAATCATAATTTTAATAATATAATCATAATATAATAATACAATACAACATAATTAAATAATAAAATAATAATAATCATAGTCGTAATCATAATAATATATTAATAAATTATAATAATAATAAATCATAATATAATACAATATAATCAAACAATAATCGTCATTCCGACGAGAGCTAATCCGGTATACCACCTATAACTTGGCATACCGGATTAGCACTATTCTACACTCTTCTACTTAGTCTAAAATTCATTTGTCAAATTAATTCGTTGGAATAACTATTCTATTTTATTTTTTTGTTATTCATCAAGTGCTAAACAAACCCATAGAGTGCACATGAAATTACTTCATGACCTGGCTAATTAAGAGTATGTGAAGACGATTCTCAACCGTCGGATCAACGCGATGGCTGCTCACGGTTATAACGGTGACGGTGACAGTTTCGATTCACGGAGATGATTAATAACGGACATTTTACGCGTGTATTACAGGCTATATGAACTCGCTAATTAAGGGGTAAATTAGTCCAAGGACGAAAGAAATGATGGGTGGGTTGTGTGCCCTGTGCTTTGTCTTTAGCTTATTGGGTGAAATTAAATTCAGAGCGCTATTTTCAAGGGCTAAATGGTAAAAAATAAAAACCTTGGTACAATTTCCTGGTTTTTGTGGCCTTAAATTCCGAATGAGAATGAGCATATTCGGATCTGGCCATGGGAACGGTGGGAGGGCCTGCTTTACAATTTGGTCCTTGAAATTGTTGGGGCTGGGCATCAGATCCTTTGGATGAACTCCTGATTATTTTTTATCCATGCCAAACAAACATAGGTATGCCGTATGCATATCGGCTTATGAATCAGCCTTCAAAGTAGGGGGTTAAATTTTTTTTATAAATATAATATTATAATTATTTTGAATGTTAAGTATATTTTTATAATTTTTTATAATGAAATTATAATTTTAGAGGTATATTTTTAAAATATTTCTAAGATAGGGCATAATTTCGTAATTTATTATAAAAATTAAGTATATTTTTGAAGAAAAATAATGTCACAAGTCTATTTTAAAAAAAAATCCGGAAAGCAATGGCCTCACGCCCTCACCCTACCCAAACGTGGCTGCCACTGTTTATGAGATATTCATCAAATTAATCTTCAAATTTTGGGAAATAAATCCTCTGTTCGCCGAATCCGCGAACAGGACCCTGTTGGATGAGATCCAACGGTTCGAATTCATTTCATCCTTCTCGAGATTTATGAAGATAATTTTCGACCATCCGATAGTGCGAACAGGACTCTGTTCGCGGCTCAGAATAATAGCCCCAATTTTGATGTTAGAAAAAATTATAAACCTAAGGAAAATGAATTATATAGTGTAAGAAATGGTGTTCGGTACGTTTCTGATCATTTAGACTTGTCATGATTTCTTCTCATTTCTCTCGTTTTTACCCCTTGCGAACTTCTATAAAAAAAATGCCAAAAAAAATCTTAAGAAATGGCTACAGTTCTTAAGAAAATTCTGAAGGCATACTAAAGTTGTGATACATTATCACGTGCTTTATTTAAAAATGGAGCTAAAAATTTTAATCATGATTTTTCCAAAAAAGTTTCAAAATATCCTATTTACCAAAGTTAAAATACAATTAACTCAAAATGAGTGTAATTAGTTTACGATAAATTCACTTGCTTTAACCAATTTGTTTGTCCCAATCAATTTGATTTGAAAAATAAAAGATTTATAATTTATTTTATTAAATAAGGATTATGCTTAATTAACCAACCATATATATTTAATTACAATTTTGACATTATATTGCTGCCAGCACAATTCTCTAATGGTTAAAATTTTTTAAACCTTCGTTGAACTAATTTTTTTTTCTGAGAATTTAAGAATTATACTACTAGCTAATAAGTGCCGCCAAGGCGTAAAAGGTCAGAATCAATGGGAGAATATGCACTTCTTATCAATTATTATCATTATCATCATCATCATCATTTCCCTATTATCATCATCATCATTTAGGGAAATTAATTGCACGAATATTGCCTGTTTGATTCATATATTCTTAATCAAAATTCTAGTTATGATGTCTCGAAAACTACAAAAATCAGATTCATACATACTTCCATTCGGCGTTAGTTTTTTTTACTCATTTGAAAAAAAAATCATAAATTTTCAATGATTTTTTAGTTTGACCTTTTGTTTTGTCTTGTAACAGATTTTTAAAATCATATCATGAAAAAAAAAGATTTTTCATTATTTTGTCGCTCTCTTTAATAAAAAAAAGTTTGGGATGGTTCGGACTTCGGATTTTATGAAAAGTTAAAGTCTATCTTTTTGAGAGTATATTTTGCTTTGTTGTGTGGCATGTCTCTTAACGATTCTATAACATTTTAAATTTTAAAAGGAGAAGATCCTTGATGTACTTTTTCACTTCGGTATAATAATTAAAAAAATTTATTCGGATCAAAAATAAAAAAAAAGACGGCCTAAAATACTATCCTTTTTTGAGCCGGTAGTCAAAACTCTAACTCTATTAAATTTTTTTTTTAATAAATGTCTTTGTATGAAAAAATGTGTCATGAGCGGTGGATGAAATACATCCCTTTCTATATTCTGACATTTCTCTCTTTATTTTCTAAATACTTAATTGCTTAATTAAAAAAATCAGTAAGAGTCTTATCAAGATTCAAATATTTATAAAGAATCCAAATCTGTGATCTCACACCAGAAGAACATTTTCTTTGCCACTGAAATAAATATTAATTCTCATTGTGATTAATTTATTGATGGCGTTTTTTTCTTCCATCATTTTTTCAAGTACATACCCCCTTAATTTATTGATGGCTTCAGTGAGGCAGTGTATTTTATTGGATATAGCAATGAAATAATTTAGTTCATACAATTTTTTATGCAGACATTACGTCCAAGAATAACAAGAAATGAAATTGTTAATAATATCACGATAAATGAGTGCAGGTTACGTAATATAACATGTCCGTTAATTTTCGATTCAAAGACGCAATTATTTTTTTATTTAATGCTTGATGTTGTGATATTTGGTGCGTCATCAAAGTTTACTTCATAAAATTATTCTTATTTATCTATATGGAAAGAAACAATCACCGGAAGCCTTGGAAAAAAAAACTAAAAAAAGTAAGGTTAGGTGATAAAAAAAAAGTATTAGAGAATAAGGTTTTTTGATACCGCCTTAATTAATCTCAGTATTGATTTTTCTTTTTATTATTTTATTTATTTTATGAAATGATGAGTCTACGCTCCGATCCCTCTTTGTAAAAGAAAACGCTCATATTTATAATCCAAAATGCTCCCATTGTTGATTTTTTTTAACCAAAATTAGAAAAACGTAGTAAACCTTGCTTACATCAGCAGAGTGCTTTTAGGACATCCCTAGGCCCTAAATTCTTCATTTTGACACGTTAGTTCCCAATTTTTAATTTTGACAAATACCTTCAAACTATATAATTTATGATAATCGCACCCCCAACAGAAAATTTATACTCTAAAATGTATTAATTTTTACATACTTGTGATGGCAACGCTTATATTCCTAATCTAAAATGCAACGACATTAAGACAACTTTTGCTTTTGAAAGAACAAATTTTGCTTAAGACCAAACGAATGCAAAATGATCGTTGTTTATTATAAAATTATTAGGTTTATAACTCGGGATTTGTCTCGACAAAATAATTCTCAAATAAATAATTAAAAATATAAATTTTTTAAATATGATCTATAAAATTTTCACATTAAAATTTGAACATAATTATAAAAATTATACAATAGTATAATTAAATATGATAATCTTAAGAAAAATAATACTTAAAAAATTGGATCGTCTCAATTTAGACCTCAAATATATTACACCTATCTACTTTAAACAAGGAGAGAAAAATATATAGAAATCATTAAATTTAAGTAGATGAAAAAAAATTTAAATAAAATTAATAATAAAAAATGATGATATAATACTTAAAAAATTAAAAAGTTTAACTCTCTCTCTCAATTAAGAATTCTCAAACTTCGGTTGCCCTCAATTTTCTCGTTGGGTTGGATAAAATAACATTCCAAAATTTCAGCGCAGGGTATCTTTGTGCGGAAATATTCTAATTAAGTCGCACAAGTTTTAAACCCAACAAATCCAAGTGCATGTGTAATAATACCTTGACTATTTCTTGGAAAGCACATTCTCATTTAGTATTTTATATTTAGTAATTATAATTAAATAATTAATGTTTAAAATCTCTTGTTATTTATTTAAAATTAATCTGCTTTTAGATCAATACTCTTCATTTACTCATGGGATTCCTTAATTCCTTAATTATATGATTCTAGAGAGGTATTTGTAATAATCAAACAAAAAAAGGCAATTCAAAATCGTTTTAAATAAAACTAAGAATCAATCTTCTAGATACTTAGAATGTTCCCCTAAAACGGTATAGAAGCAAGCAGTTTTGCTTTCCTTGCTCTAGAAAAAGCAGACAACTGTCCGTTGATACCGTTTGAGGGGAAGCACTAATTAAAAATTTGGAAACTATGATGTAACAATATAATAGTATAAAAAGTCAAAACTAATAAGATGCGGTTATGAAAAGAATATTTTCTTTAAAATTCTGACTAAATCTACTTTTATTTGGTTGCTCTAATAAGTCATGTTACTCTAGGAATTTTAGTTCTAGGTGATGTTGAAGTTTCCATGAAATGTAACCATGACATGGTTAGATCTATGAGCTTTTCTAATTATTAAATAGTTTGCTGACGTCCAATACCCAAACATAACAAACCTTGAAATAAATTAAAAACAGATGTTAAACCTCAAAATAAAACAATGAATTGTTTGCCAGTTTTTTTTAATAAAAATGAATTGTTTCTGCAGGAAATAGCTTCTGAACTTTAATTTGAATTGTGATTTTATGGTTTTAGTTGTTTAGGTTTTTTTGCACTTTTTTATTCTTCTTTGATCTCCAAATCTCTTGGGATCATTAAATTCTGTAAATATGTAAAATTTTCTTTAATTAATTTCTGTTTTAAAAAAGTAAGGGCTTAACCCTTACCTTTACTCAAAAAAATGAAAAATGAAAAAAATAACTTGTATTTGATCATAAAATAAAATAAAAAAATGCCAACATTAGTTTTATTGGTAAACCCAGTCAACGCAAGCATTTAATTAGAGCTATAATATATGCTTAGAACTGAATTCTATCACGAATCATGATACATGGAATGAATTATTGCCATGAGATCGAGGTATTATAATAATTAATATTAGGTTGATTATTATATATTTTTTAGACATTATTTCAAACTTTGCTTGATATGTACGTGGCGATCAGGGGGAGACAAAAACAAATCCAAAAATAATTCATCGTTGATGGATACGGAACAATTTTTCTAAGCAAAAGCCGGTGTCGATATAATAAATTAAGGTTCATTTGACAAGGATCTTTTATTATTAACAGCCGTGGAGATGGAGAAGACAAATTGAGGCTCTATTGCATCAGAAATTTGGATTATATAATTCAGAAATGACTAAAAAAACTGTGCTTTTTACTTGGAAGTTTCAAATGTCTTTCCATTTTGTGTCTTACATTCACTATATATTACGTGTGCAATTTTTTTCCCATTTTGTTTCTTACTTGCAAGTAATTTTTTTCTTTGAGTTTTTTGTTTGAAGTATATTATTTTTTTATTTTTTGTACTCACGTTTTTCAGCATTCTCACGGAAAATAAACGTGCAGTGTTTTGTAGATGATTGAGATCTATGATCTATCATAGTGCTGTATATATATCCTAATAAATTTTAGTAACCCACTAGTAAAAAATTCTAAAAATAGCGGCTTTTTACGATTCTCTATCTAAAGTTTCATAAATTGTCAGTAATTAGGGATATTTATGTCATAAATTGTCAATAACTAGGGATTGTTTCTATTTTCTGAGTTGATGAAACAATCATTCACATTATCATTTTTTTCATATAAAAAACGTTTTGAATATTTTTTTAGTGAAAACACACATTTATTTGTTCTAATTCAGACACAATTACTAACAATTATCAGGTGTTTTTGATAGATGCCAACGCCTACTTCGAACTTTCAGAGTCATCTAATCTTTTCCAAAATGTACTTTGATATCGCCTCCCATATTTTATAGATAAGAATGCACATGTAATTGCTTAGTGCAAAATGAATAATTTACATTTTTAACTTCTGCATTCATCGTTCGTACAATTCCAAAACATATACTCAATTCAATTGCCCTACAAATACAATGTACATTTAACTATTGAAAGATACGGGAAGCAACTTTTTGATTTGGTGACAAAAATAAAGTTCTATGTATGAGAAATCCTTATAATTTTTTTATGAAAAAATCTGGATGGCTTATTACGCCATCTTATATTAAAAAGATATATTGCAAAAATTTACAATTATTTCCTCATTTAAGTTAAAAGTTACGAAACAAAGGTAGCTTGGGAGTTATTATAAGAGCTGATAAGATTTCAAATTCATACGAATTCCTTTTAAATATTTACTAAATATTGCAATTTTATATTTAAAAACTAAAGAAAAACGCAAAACAAAACCTCCGATCGAGAAGTCGCATACCCTCTAAAACAGGAGAAGGATGGGAGCTGATTCTTTGAATTAAGAAAGTGGATTGTATATACTGATTCTTTGAATTTAGAAAGTGGATTCTATATACAGATTCTTTGAATTAATTACAAATTATATAAACGGTCGTATGTGCCACACACATTTATTTCGATATTTTAAAGTTCCAATTGTGACAGCAAATAGGTCCTTCTAAAGTGTTATATATATATATATATTACCTCAATTGTATTTTAGCACCACAAAATGTGTTTTTAGATTAAATTTAACATTTTACAGTATTATTATTAACCATTTTGTCTGATTATATGTAATATATTGAGATGATTTGATACAATAGCAAAGTGATGTGTCTTATATATCTACAGAGAGATGTAGGTTCATATCTCGCAAAAGTAATTTGAAAAGAAACAAATTTTGAATGCTAATCACACTCGTTATATCAGAAACACAACAATAATAATAAATAAGACAAGTACATTAACGCTGTGAATTGAATAGTGTATAAAAGTGACGAACAAAACAATTGCTCTTCAAAAATATTGCATGCCCATTACACTTACAACTCGAGTTATTTTAGCGAAAGATCAATAAATCAAAAGATAAAAACGAACCTTTTCTATGTGCATGCATCGGTTATAAAGATGATTAGTATCAATTATTTTAATATCAAATTTATTATTAACAGCCGTGGAGATGGAGAAGACAAATTGAGGCTCTATTGCATCAGAAATTTGGATTATATAATTCAGAAATGACTAAAAAAACTGTGCTTTTTACTTGGAAGTTTCAAATGTCTTTCCATTTTGTGTCTTACATTCACTATATATTACGTGTGCAATTTTTTTTCCCATTTTGTTTCTTACTTGCAAGTAATTTTTTTCTTTGAGTTTTTTGTTTGAAGTATATTATTTTTTTATTTTTTGTACTCACGTTTTTCAGCATTCTCACGGAAAATAAACGTGCAGTGTTTTGTAGATGATTGAGATCTATGATCTATCATAGTGCTGTATATATATCCTAATAAATTTTAGTAACCCACTAGTAAAAAAATTCTAAAAATAGCGGCTTTTTACGATTCTCTATCTAATGTTTCATAAATTGTCAGTAATTAGGCATTATTATGTCATAAATTGTCAATAACTAGGGATTGTTTCTATTTTTCTGAGTTGATGAAACAATCATTCACATTTTAATTTTTTTCATATAAAAAACGTTTTGAATATTTTTTTAGTGAAAACACACATTTATTTGTTCTAATTCAGACACAATTACTAACAATTATCAGGTGTTTTTGATAGATGCCAACGCCTACTTCGAACTTTCAGAGTCATCTAATCTTTCCAAAATGTACTTTGATATTGCCTCCCATATTTTATAGATAAGAATGCACATGTAATTGCTTAGTGCAAAATGAACAATTTACATTTTTAACTTCTGCATTCATCGTTCGTACAATTCCAAAACATATACTCAATTTAATTGCCCTACAAATACAAGGTACATTTAACTATTGAAAGATACGGGAAGCAACTTTTTGATTTGGTGACAAAAATAAAGTTCTCTGTATGAGAAATCCTTATAATTTTTTTATGAAAAAATCTGGATGGCTTATTACGCCATCTTATATTAAAAAGATATATTGCAAAAATTTACAATTATTTCCTCATTTAAGTTAAAAGTTACGAAACAAAGGTAGCTTGGGAGTTATTATAAGAGCTGATAAGATTTCAAATTCATACGAATTCCTTTTAAATATTTACTAAATATTGCAATTTTATATTTAAAAACTAAAGAAAAACGCAAAACAAAACCTCCGATCGAGAAGTCGCATACCCTCTAAAACAGGAGAAGGATGGGAGCTGATTCTTTGAATTAAGAAAGTGGATTGTATATACTGATTCTTTGAATTTAGAAAGTGGATTCTATATACAGATTCTTTGAATTAATTACAAATTATATAAACGGTCGTATGTGCCACACACATGTGTTATATATATATAGAGAGAGAGAGAGTGGAGATACCGTGAGCTTAAGCTCACAGAGGTCTTCCGTGAGGTTAACTCAAAAAACATATTAAATTATCTCGAAATTTTAATTTATCATTCTCATTAAATTCTTTATATAAAAATCTTGTGGGATGCAAAAATTTGGAGTGTTTTGAGATTTTTAAGTCACCGTTTTTAATTTTTTAAAATGATGTTCAAGTATTGAATATATTATTATTATTTTTAGAGCTGATTTTTAAAAATTAAAAATCATAACTTAAAAAGCTCAAAAAGCTCCAAATTTTTGCATCCCATGAGATTTTCATATAAAGAATTTAATGAGAATGATAAATAAAATTTCACTCACATCACTCTCTCTCTCTCTATATATATATACCTCAATTGTATTTAGCACCACAAAATGTGTTTTTAGATTAAATTTAAAATTTTACAGTATTATTATTAACCATTTTGTCTGATTATATATATGTAATATATTGAGATGATTTGATACAAATAGCAAAGTGATGTGTCTTATATATCTACAGAGAGATGTAGGTTCATATCTCGCAAAAGTCATTTGAAAAGAAACAAAAATTGAATGCTAATCACAGTCGTTATATCAGAAACACGACAATAATAATAAATAAGACAAGTACATTAACGCTGTGAATTGAATAGTGTATAAAAGTGACGAACAAAACAATTGCTCTTCAAAAATATTGCATGCCCATTACCCTTACAACTCGAGTTATTTTAGCGAAAGATCAATAAATCAAAAGATAAAAACGAACTTTTTATATCGCACTTAATTAATTCGTTTTCATACTTTTGAACGTAAACCAAAGAAATCAATTTCCATAAATCCTTTTCTATGTGCATGCATCGGTTATAAAGATGATCAGTATCAATTATTTTAATATCAAATTTTTAAAGAACTTCTTGACGCCGAACATTAAAGATGTACAAGTCAGAACATTTTTCATGAATAAGACAATACAATTTTTTTTAGTGATTCTTACATTATTTTACACTTAGATGTGTTTTTTTTTATTTCATTGGCAAATTCCGCTTTTGAAATTTAAGGTGTGCTCGAAATTGTCTTTGTACATCTAGAAAAAACCAAAACCGTCTAGCTACATGATGCATAAAATATTTTTTCATTCTAAGCCTTCAAATATCGGATCGTGATTCTTTGCTCCACAACACTGTGCGCAACATATGATCTGTTAAAATATTTTTGAATTCGTACTGGTTTGAATTACCAGAGGATTCAATAGAGCACATGCTGTATTGTACGGTATTGTGCAGCAGAGAATAATAATCCCCAAGATGTATAGCCTTCATTTAGCAGAGGAATAACAGCGAATATTAATTCCCAAGATGTATAGCCTTCATTTAACAGAGGAATAGAAAAAGAAAGCTTTATTTTCGCCCCAATTGCCAAACACAGCTAAAGTTGAAAATAACACTTTTCTTTTACTTAACATAGCAATACTTTAATTTGATATCCGTGATTATTAAAGCATCACAAGACCATTTGAGGTAGATTACCAAACCAGACGTATTATAAGTTAAAAATAAGAAATAATCTGAAACAGTTGTCATCATTCAATTACCGTGTTGACATCTGATTTTTTTAAATATCAGTGATAAATAAATAATTTTGTCTAACACTATAATGCTATGAGAATAATATATCGCACAACATATATATAAAAATATATTTATCCATAGAATTTGAAGTCAAAATTATTAATGATCAATTAAATTCAATATTATTTTTAGTTTGGTATAGAAATGAATATTTTGTAACCAATATAAAAATGAGCAACACTTTAAGATCATATACGTAATTTAATAAAAAAAGAAATCAGAAATACTGACATTAACAATTGCACTTGATCACTTTTTGTTGCTGATTAAAAAAATAATTACACCGATCGCAATTGACTTTCTGGATATTGTTTTTTTACCACAAATAGAAAGTGTCCAAAAGTTCCAATACAATCTCTACCAACCACCCGCAGTTTTTATTATTAATAAGTATTATTAAATTAATATTGTTAAAAATAAGACTGAAAACCGTAAAATTTCAAATATACGAATGGCGGCATACCCATAAAGCATGCGATGGATGAAACGCGCCATCGCCAGCGCCGGTGGCGCGTTTCAAAAAAAATGAAACACCGCGCAACGCAAGTGGCTCGCGTGCATTTTGTATATATAAGAAGGAAACGCGCCACCGGCGATGTGGCGCGTTTCGTAAAAAAAAAAAAAAAAACGCGCCACGGCGAAGCGCGCGTTTCGTAAAAAAAAATAAAAAATGAAACGCGCCACCGACGGCGGCGCGTTTCGTAAATTCAAACAATGCGCGCATACCCGGTGCGCGCGCCATTCGTATATTTGAAATTTTACGTTTCTCACTCTTATTTTTAATAATATTAATTTAATAAATCATATTATTACTAAAATCTCAACGGGTGAAAGATTCTCTAATCTCTGGAGATTTGTTTCTTTTTTCTCCTTGATAGTTGATATTGATTCATCATCCTTTCAAGCCTCTATAGGGAATCATTATCCTAATTCATTGATGGCCTGAATCTTTTTAATTGTCATTATTTTCCTTCTCCTTGAAACGTCTTTTCGGATCCCCGCATGATATATAGTAGAATAAAATTCACAGCTGTATAGACTCTGCATTAAATAATAGGATCATGATGATGGTAATAAATTTTTTTATGAAAGAGGATACAATGGGTTATTTTGATAATTTTAATAATGAATCACTAAATAAATATAAAATAAAATTTAAAAATAAAAATAAAAATTACAGATGTATTCTTCTATCTATGGATTGAGCGACATTTAAATTTCATGTAATTTCATTATCGTTTGATAGTCCATCAAAGACCATTAAATTAGAATCATTACAAATTGCATAAAAATAATGATCTTTGATGGACTATCAAACGATAATGAAATTATATGAAATTTGAATGACCTCAATTCATAGGTAGAAGAACACATCTATAATATATTTTTTTCATTTTTAAGATATTTTTATATTTATTTAGAGGTTCATTATCAAGATTGTCAAAATAACCCATTGTCAACCATCCCCTCTCTTTTTTATACCCTAGGCCTCGTCTTTGATTAATATATTACATTTATTTTCATTAATTCTTGTTTTTAACATCGGCCGAAAATACTTAAAACAGTCCTTGTTTATTCTGTGTATTTTCCTTGCTAGAGAGTAATGTGAAACAAATTTGAACCGGATGAATTTTAATAGGAAAATCAGTTGATTCAAATAAATAAGGAAGAAGTAATTGAGACGAAAAAGGAAGACAATTACAAATTTGATTTGATAATTAAGAAAGTCAAATTTTGCTAACAAACTGTACGAATGGATCTGAACAATATATAGCAAATCAAGGAAAAATGAAGACGTTTTCGGAAATCACTACTTACAATTATTAGCCAATCTTTGGTGGATAACTTGGTTACAAATAATTGAAATCTAATCTTTTTTTTTCAAATAGAAAGGCTCACGCATAATGACTGATTCCGCTCATTATTTTCATTTATTATAATATACGTTTATAAATTATAAATGCATAAATTAAAGAGAGTGAGGCTATAAATGCATAAATTAAATAGAGTGAGGATATATTGTAATGTACAGCAGTAGTCGCGCATTGTAACTATACTAGCTAACCAAATTTTATATTTTATGATTTTTTTTACTTTTTTAGATGAGGAGATAATGATTATGAATCGTCAATAATGATGATTTTCTCTTCATCTATAAAATACCAAAACGATTTAGAAAATATAAAGTTTGATGAGCTAGAAGAATACATATAAAGATAATAACAAACGATTCGGATCAGTCATTTATTATTTAAAGTTTGAAATTTTAGTATAATACACAAGTGCATCTGTATATTGTAATCATAGCCTCACTCAATTAAATATAAATTTTGACATTTTACTTATGTGATTACATATTCATTATATTTCTCTGGTTCTCTCCAATTTCGCCATTTGTAGCTTAACTATGTCGATGATAGAATGGTTTGCATATAATCCAAAAGAGAAAATGGTGTCAATTAGAAGTTTGAAAATACTGTGTTGAACATTGTAAAATATTTTTAATTGATGGGTACAATTATAAATATCTGCATGAGTAAAGAATAAAAGAGGCCAGCTAACATTTTTGTCCAAAAAACCAAGGCGCTAATTTATTGCATTCACGGAGGCTGTTTCTGTTTTCTTTTTCTTTCTTTTTTAGCACTAATTAAATGACAAAGCAACAGGTTCCTAAAGGCATTGATTAATGCACATATATAGATAGGATCCTCTGAGGCTGAATACACCTGCCGATTGGTGTGTGGTTTATCTGACAAAGAGATTCCACAAAAAATGAATAAATGATACTTCCATAATTCCATTCCTCGGTGTCGGAGAAAATACCTTTGGTCACAACCATACTTCTCCATCTGAACATCATCAAATCGAATTGTCATAAAATCCTGCTTAGTATAACTGCAATTCCGTTCACAAAGAGCATTTTACGGATGTGTAATTGAATTGTATTAATTATTTTGATTACCTCCCATCCACGTAATATTTGTTCTAGGCGTTTTGATTTCTTTTAAAATAAGAGATGTTCTAGACGTTGAGACTTGATAAGGGGGGAAGATGAGCCGTTGAAGGCTTGAAGCCTTCAGACGCCAGTTATCAAATTTAGTCAATGGATTTCAAGATAATTTGTTGCACATGATGCAAAATTAGGGCCCCCAAGTTATAATATTAAATTCTTGAATATCTTGAGCAAAATAATATATCGATTTAAATATAATTAAGTATATACTTTGTTGCAAACAATTAGATTGTTCCACTTAATGCAAAATTAGGGCCCCCAAGTTCTAATATTAACATTCATGAATATCTTGAGCAAAATAATTGTCTTCCATCCTGATGTCCCTCAAATGGTTCAACTATCATTGACAAATGAGTCCTTCATAAAAAATATTATTCATGAAGCTCATAAATAAAGGTGACAATTGAGCAGGTCGAGTCGGGTAAGTGCCAGGTCGGATTGAGTCGGGTAAGTGTCAGGTCGGATTGAGTCGGATAAGTTTGATTTAAAAAAAAACTCATATTGGATCAGATTGGGTCAATTTTGATGTTGACTTTATTTGGATCTCATTGATTTTGATCGGGTAGCATGCTATTTGATCTCAAATCGGGTCGGGACAGGCTAGATCGGATTAGCTTGATTTTGTAAAAAATCATATCAAGTCTAGATCAAATCGGATCATATTAGATTTTACCCCCTCCACTCACAAGCATAAGCATAATGACAAAGTAATGATTCGGTAAACATTTATGATGTATAAAATTCATGTTTAAATTTATAGAACATAAATACAAAATAATGAATAAAAGTCTCATCATCTCTTTGAGGAATTTAATAAATTGATTTCTTATAAAATGCTAATATACAATTATGTATGTTAAAAAATTGTGACCGTATAAAATCTACTAATGAAATTCAAAACAAGTCTTAGAACTCTAGCTACACCCTTATATGTGCATGTGAAGATATAGTACCTTCTAAAGCTATGATTCTATTAATTTTTTTTAATTACAAACCCATAGACACACACATAACTCACACATTTTTTCTAAATCTGATCCCTAATCAGCCCTTGCTGAGATTTGATCTCTAGATCTTCACAATGGGAAGATAATATCACTATTGATGCTTTACTTGCAACAAAGTTTGACAGAGATGTGAGATTTAATTTTCAATGTCATGTATTCCTTTCATGTGATATGTTCAGTAAAGTGGAATTCAAAAGGAGGTGAATAAAATGTGAATGATATGTTAAATTTGTCAAATTTGCGAATAGCATATCAAATGAATAATTCATGAATAGCCGACTTATACATTGAATGATTCGTTTAGAGCTCAACTACCTATACTATTATATAAAGCATCTAAGAATTGGAGGGTCCATTTTTTATCATGGTAATTTTTTATTATACTCATTTTATCCCTCAATTAGACAGATAATATTTATTTTTGATTGATCGAATGTATGTGATCGCGTTCATTGATCCCCTATTTCTTTCCCTTATATATTATTATTTCCATAATATTATTTTTTTATTTAGCAACCTTGTGTATATTTGATAAGAAATTACTGGTGATAATATATGTTAAAATAATTTACTTTTCTTGCCATAAAAATCATGAATCATTAACTCATATTGTGCAAAAATCTCATCCAAGATTAAATATAGTCTTTATTATAGATTTTCTCTATAATTTGGTGAATTTATAATTTAATATTAGATAAATGTGAATTTTTTTATCTTATAATGTTTTAATGTTTAAATAAAAGAGTCTGCTGCAAAGCGCGGGTATATAGCTAGTATATAAATTATTCATGAATAATTTGTGAAACTCATTATTACGTTCATAAGTGAGTAAAAATAGATGAAGTGAAGGAATAAGACGAGTCATTGTATTCTTATGCACTTGTGCAAAAAAAAAAAAAAACAACGTCGTTAAAACCTAACAATCCTCATCCTCCATACAATAATAAAGAAACTTTTTTGTTTTGTAATATATTTTTCACTTTTTGTTTTTTTCCAGCCGTACATTTTTTTCTTTGCCAGAGTACTCTTCCGGTGAAAAAGTGGGAAAATGAGCTGGAAGCAATACTCTCCCTATTTTGCATTTACATCACCCAATAAACCAATACCACATGACCACGTCAATATCAGTCAATAATCGTAAAAAACCCCAGTTTCATTAAATTACGCAAATCTTATTAGTCCACTAGCTCGTTTTCTTCCTTTTTTTCCTCCTCCCCTCTCCCAGTCTCCCTCTCATTTCCAGTTTTTCTTCCCTCATCGATCCATCACCATCTCCGTCGTCAACGAATCAAAAAAAGAAGAGAGAAAAAACACAAATCGAAGAGCACTTTCTATAAACAAAAAAAAAAGAAACAAAGCGAGAAGAAACCGATTATTCATTATTTTTTGTTTTACTTCTTCTCTCTTGTCCGATATAAATAATTAAACCCTGCCATGGCCTTTCCTCATATCGGGAAGAAGAACAAACATCCTCTCACAACCTCCAATTCTTTCTCTATCTCCATCTCTAATGGCCTCTGTTAACCCGAGTTTTCACACTACAAACTCGTACACCCGTTTAGCCGATCTGAAGATCCCTACTCGGAGTGAAAGCTCTATTGATCTGACCCGATCCGCTAGAAGTAGACTTGGAGGCATGGATAATTCGATAAAGTATGAGAAGAAAATAATTCAAGGCGAAGGTGGTTATATTTTGGAAGATGTGCCCCACCTTACTGATGACCTCGAGGATCTGCCAGTGAGCAACAACTTTTCTTTTCTCTCGGCTTTTGAGTATTTTTGTTCGATTCTAGTGGTACAAAGCCAGAAACAGTACTTCTGAGCTTTGTTTAATTTTTGTTTCGCCTTTTTTTGAAAGTAGTCTTCTGAAACATTTTGCTGAGATTTCAAACGGCTTGTGATTTACGTTATTGATATTTAACCTTGTTAGCATATTATTCGCTCTTAGTTTGGCTTATTCGCGAATCTTGATTCTGAAGTGGACTTAGAGAGAGAAAGAGGGAATATGCGATGTTTTGGGATCAAAACACGAATTTTCAATATTGTATATGTACCCTTGTAAAACCCTGTTGTTGACATTTAAACCCTCCTTGAACAATTGCTCTTTTCATCCTCTCTTTTTGATTGACGTTAATACCCTCCGTTATTTGCTTTTCTCTTTTGATTGAGGTTAATAATCTGTGAAGATGGAACTTTGATCAACGATCCCTTGAATATTCTCAGAACCATACTAGAGCACTACCAGTGCAAATTTCTCTCTTTGCAATTCTAGTTTTTATTTTATTAAGTCAATTAACATGAATAGTCTCATTGATTATTAATTTTATTTCATTCTCAGACTCATCCGAACCCGCTTCAGGATAACACCGCATACTCCGTTGTCAAGTAAGTATCCTTTGTTTTCGTTATATTGTTTGTCTTCTAGTTCATTTATTTGTTATGTAATTATCTGTCCATTTGATTAATTTTGTTTTATTTCAGGCAATATTTTGTCAACACAGATGATACTGTTGTCCAGAAGGTGAGCTCCCCTTTGTTGAATTTTGAAATAAATGTTCATTATACGCATGCACAATTGTTCTAATATAAGTTCTTTTTATCCTCGAAAAACTCCCTCATCTCAACATATTTGATTAATTACATTAGATTTGTGTTCTTTCTATATATTACAGGGACACTCAAAACAAAATATTAGCAATTTACAACAAAGACTTTAACATATTCTCTATGTGATTGTTGCTTGAAAACCCTCATAAAGTTTGTTCTGTATATTGTTACTGGCAAATTCTAATCTTTACAAGATGCGTACATCATTCTCTTTTGCCTTTTCAGGTTATACAACACAAAAGTGGTGTAAGAGGGACCCACTTCAGGCGTGCTGGACCACGTCAGAAGGTTAATTATCCTCATTTTCCCGTAAAAGTTGCTCCATTTTTGAAACAAGGACCATGATGTCTCAAGTAAATTGAACTTTTGTTCTTTTCATCAGGACAGACTTTGAAACGAGGATCATATTGTTTGTGTGAAATTTGGGTTTATAAGAAATCTGCAATGCAATTGTATCATAACAAACTTTAAGATACCACCTAAAATATTTTTTGAATTGCAGGTTTATTTTGAGTCAGATGAGGTGCGAGCATGCATAGTGACATGCGGTGGCCTCTGCCCTGGACTCAATACAGTCATAAGAGAGATTGTGTGTGGCCTGGATGTTATGTATGGTGTCAAAGAATTGATTGGCATTCAGGTACATGCTTGTTTTGTAAATTAAACCCTGCATGGACTGCATTTGTAGAAGGCTCATGATTCTTGATGTTTTTCTCTTTTGCAACTTTTGTGCATTTGGGTTCTATTAAAACATGCAATCATCTTTGCTTTTACAAATTTAATCTAAATGTTCTTATGTCTGTCAAGTTTTCCTGGATTGCTGCAAATAAATGCAAGTGTTAAGACCAACATTGCGTCACTTTTTTTTTGCTCAAAACTAAGAGTAGAATTGGCTGAAGAAAAAGGCTACATATACTGAGCACTATTCTTGACGTTTTTCACTTTCACAACTTTTGTATATTTGGTTTCTTTTAAAACATGCAGTCTTCTTTGTTTTTATTATATTAATATAAATGTTCTTATGTCTGTGAAGTTTTTTCTAGATTGTTGCAAATAAATGCAAATGATAAGTCCAGCATTAAGTCACCTTATTTTTTTAGTGAAAACAAAGAGTAAAATTGGCTGGAGAAAAGACTTGAGTACCAAGCATGGGTGTTTAACTTATGTCAACTGACTAGGTGCCACAGCTTTCATCAGAAACTTAATGATGCATTTGATTGAATTGGTCAAATTCAATTTTATTTTAGTGGTAATTTGCCTTTCTTTTTTTATAAATTTAAAATTTGAAGGGAGGATACAAGGGATTCTATTCAAAGAACACTGTCACTTTGACACGAAAAGTAGTTGATGACATACACAAAAGAGGTGGTACTATTCTGGGCACCTCAAGAGGGGGCCACGATACAATCAAAATCGTCGACAGCATCCAGGACCGTGGGATAAACATGGTAAGACCCAAGGTTTTCTTTTAAATTCCAGCTAACTAGCTCCTTACTTTTTCTAAATATTTCCATCAAACATTATCTAGGTCTTTATAATTGGAGGAGATGGTACTCAAAAAGGAGCTGCTGCCATATACCAGGTAATTATAAGAGAGTAAAACAAAAATTTGCATATTGCTTCTGAATAATATTTTAGTTCCATGGACTAATAATCTTCATATATATTCACAGGAAGTAAAAAGAAGACACTACAAATGTGTTGTTTTTGGCATCCCAAAGACTATTGACAATGATATTCTGGTAATTTAATATTCCTTATTCCAAATTTTATTTTGTACCAGTTAGGTTATCTTGGTGCCAATATTTTACTTCGACCATAAGGTAAGTACAGCCCACAAAACAATGAATTTAATCTATCCATCACGCCTCTTAACAAACGAAGTCTCAACTTATGTTTTCAACTACTTCCCTTCGAAGTGATACAATTCTCTCTGAGGACACATGTCAGGAACAGCCTTGCTGGTTCGAACTCACATGTGGTGATTTTCTTCTCCTTTGTAAGTAAGTTGCCTTGATTTTATTAGGTGATAGACAAGTCTTTTGGATTTGACACAGCTGTTGAGGAGGCCCAGAGGGCCATAAATGCAGCACATGTAGAGGCTGGGAGTGCAGAAAATGGTATAGGCCTCGTCAAGTTGATGGGTCGCAACAGTGGTATGTATGAGAAATAAATTGAAGGAATTTTAAAGTTGTACTGTTAATGCCTGCAATCACAACATGACATCAAATTGTATGACATTGGCTTTCATAAAAAAAATAATAATATGGCTACTAATGGTTTGAATTGGAACAAGTAATAATTTGGTAGATCTTGGAGATTGGGTATAAATTTTATCAGATAACAGCTTTACGATTTCCATTTTACAAATGCAGGTTTTATCGCACAATATGCAACCCTCGCGAGTAGAGATGTGGTACGTAGTTGCTCCAAATCTGCAAAACAGCTGAAGTTCAAAAACAAATAAATGAAAAGGGAAATAGTGCTCATTGTTTTTTTTTCCTTTTCTCCTTCTTTTTAGGACTTGTGCATAATTCCTGAATCACCCTTCTTCTTGGAAGGCCCAGGTGGTTTGCTTGAATTTATTGAGAAAAGGATCAAGGACTTCGGTCACATGGTTATCGTCGTGGCTGAAGGTGCTGGTCAGGACTTGATTGCACAAGATATTTATTTAAAGGATTCCAAAGATGCATCTGGTAACAAGCTCCTGCTTGATGTTGGTCTATGGCTTTCCCAAAAGATCAAGGTAACAAGGCTCATGGAAATTAAGATAAATATTTTGCATTTCACTTAAAACATAACAAACCTGTCAAGACCTTTCAATAAGCTCATGGAAATAAATTTTTCATGCAGGAGCATTTTGCAAAAAAGAAAAAGGCCTGAACCTGAAGTACATAGGTAATATTGAAACGAAATCTAGTATTTAGAAATACAACATAATAAAATAATACTTAGACCAAAATTAATGAACTTCTCTCTTATGTCTTACAGACCCGACATATATGATTCGTGCTATACCTAGCAATGCATCAGATAATGTGTATTGCACTCTTCTGGCTCAGTGTGCGGTTCATGGTGCCATGGCTGGGTTCACCGGATGCACCGTGGGCTTGGTCAACGGAAGGCATGCTTACATTCCCTTCTATGTGAGTACCAAATGTTTCATTTTTCATTCTTAACCTGTAGTAGGGCCTGTTTGATTTTAAGGCGGGCATGGCTGAAGATCCACAGTAGCCTCCAAATAATAAAACCTCTATGTTTATACAAATATAAGTTACTGGTACTTCTTTGGTGCAGAAAATAACTGAAGGCCAGAACAAGGTATCAATCACAGACAGGATGTGGGCACGGCTTCTCTCTTCAACCAATCAGCCTAGTTTTCTTGACACAAGTCATGTAGAAGAAGAAGAAAAGAGGGAAGAGAACAAAGAGATACAAGCACCATCTACTGGCACTGATAATGGTAACAACTAAATTGCCTATAAATTAATATATATATATATTTTTTTTTGCAAGAGTCATTTTGAATCAGTCTATGGGCAGCGTTAACACTTGTATCAGCTTGTCCTTTTTGTTTGTAAAAATGTGTAT
Source organism: Schoenoplectus tabernaemontani (assembly GCA_037127355.1). Taxonomy (NCBI): domain Eukaryota; kingdom Viridiplantae; phylum Streptophyta; class Magnoliopsida; order Poales; family Cyperaceae; genus Schoenoplectus; species Schoenoplectus tabernaemontani. The sequence continues at coordinate 24,988,619 of CM073756.1, forward strand.
CTTTTGTCTGAAATAATAAAATAAAATTCTCTGCGTGTTTTTTTTTGTACATTGTTGTGGAAATCTTATTTTGAATGGATCTTGAGCAATTGCTCTTTATAGTATAGCTGTGTTGATTTTATTTTCTTAAAGCACCTTTATTGTAGTTAACAGCATCTTGAAACGAACTGGATCTGGCTTCTCTCCGATTCTGACGCTTTCACTGTATCATCCTACGTTAATGAAGCCACGTCAATAGCTTCTTCATTGTGTGATTCTTTATTTTGTTTTCTTTGAAATTATATATACGAATATTGAAAGTTTGATGAATAAACTTGGTAATTGTTGCTGATGTAAGAAAAAAAATGAAAATGGAAGCGTAAGAAAACATTTTGTTTGACTAAAAGCTCAGGAAATAATGCAATTCCTAGCCAACGTTGGGCTGCTGCTTGTTTACATTTTAAAATGGAAAAAAAGATAAAAATAACATGAAAACCCCACATTGCGCGAACCCCAAGTAAGAAGCTTGGCCTCTCTGAGGGCATATATGTAGTATATCATAGAATTTGATAAATGGAGTTTCAAGCAACTTTGGAATATCATCAAGGCAGCAATTGGATCATACGGTATTTCTTTATTTCAGTACCCTTAAACACCGATTATCAGAATGTGTTTTCTTTTTCGTTTTTTGAAGTGGAGATAAATAGCTCTGAGTGATTGATTAATAGACTTTTTCTATAACTAAAGTATCCGTTTACAGGAAATAATATGAAAATCTATGGGAGTATACACATTAATTCTAGAGGAAAGTGCTTATTAGCACCGTTAAGTAACAAAAGGAGCCATGTACATTGCAAATGGCCAGCATAGAAGTTAAACTAAACTAAAGCTTACTTGAGATAAAAAGATCACAGGGTAAATGTCAGTTTACAAGCCCTCACTCTCCAGATTCTGATTGAAGACGGTGTAAATCATGTCTTTCAAGTTGTTACATCCCAAAATTGTCATCTCTATATCAAGAGCAGCAGCCATCAAGTTCTCAGCTGCTTTGGGAACAACACATTTCTTGTACCCTAGTTGAGCTACCGCCATCACCCGTTTATCCATTCTTGGCACCTTAGGCAGAAGAGAAAAATAACAGCAAATATAATTAAATGGTAAACATTTGTTCGAACTAGCCATACCACCAAGGTCTATCTTTCCAATAAAAGCAATATTATTTGGAAGACAAACATTTGCATGTGCATAGTTTGGGGGCGTGTAGGTAGGGATGGTAAGCACTTACCACGCGAAGCATACCACCAAGATCTATCTCTCCAATAAATGCAATATCATTTGGAAGGGGACATTCCAAGAAGCTGAAATTTTGATCAAGTATATTAATTTTGGGAAGAAAATCTTTGGACTACCAATAAAATTTGATTTTCAGACTTGAAAATAAGGGGAGTGCACACAAAGACGACTACAATAAAATAGGAAAATAAACAGAAAACTGCAACGAGTACAAACCTGCTACAAATGGCAGCAGCCAGTGCCAAATCACCTGCTGGCTCTGACAACTTGATCCCACTAACCACATTCAGAAATATTGTCTACAAAATAAATAAAATGTGATGGATGCTTTAGGTTGTAGAGGTTAGATAATCATAAAGATTATTGGATGAAATGTAATTTATTAGATAAAGGAAAAAAAAAAGACCAAGTGTGGTTTCTCTTACATTATCGTTCAACTTCAGACCTGCTTGTTTTGTAAGTACCTTCATAACATCATGAAATGGAAAAGTATGTTGTCAGCTTTATACTGTATACAATAGCAACTTCATATCAAAAGAACATACATATAGTTGTGTTGTTTTAAAATTTTCTTGTACACCTTCAAACCTCTCTATGTTGGGTTTTTTTTTTTGGGGGGGGGGAGAAAATTACTGTAAGTTTCATAACATCATGAAATGGAAAAGTATGTTGTCAGCTTTATACTGTATACAGTTGCAACTTCATAACAAAAGAACATACAAATTTTTCTTATACACCTTCAAACCTCTCTATGTTTTTTTTTTGGGCAGGGGTGAGAAAATTACTGGAAGAATTTTGATACCTACCGAAATCACGAGCTCGGCTCTTCTCTCTTGTATTCCATTAACATGCCTTGCAGATGATTTACTAGGTACACATAATGCCTTCATGAGAACAACACATTAAGGAAAAAAAATATTTCAACAATTGGAAAAACACCAAATGACAAGATTAGTCCAAGAAGAAAGAAAGAACAAGGAAATTTCAATTCGACATTCTTGGATTAACAACGAGAATGGATTTACAAATAAAATTTAGGGAAAGCTATTTTTCAACTAGAGAAAATTATGATGATGGACTACCTGAACTTCTATAAGAAAAGCACGGGACCCATCAATCATGACACCTATAGCAAGGCCAGCTAGTATGTCTGATTCAGTTCTATGGTTTGTTAGGAACATCTCACTAGGGTTTGTAATGACCTGGAGCCCCATCCCAGACATCTCTAACACTCCCAGCTGAAATTTCAACCAAATTGCAATAAGTAATTGAAATTGACATGAAATAAAACAGGTAAAAAACAATGTAAATAGAACTACATAAGAAATGCTGCAGACAATTCATGACCGTAGAAAAAATTTGAATTGGCCAAAATCAGCAAAAAGATACAAGTAAACTAGAGTCTACATGAACTTGTCTGCCATCATAATCATCAAATAAAACAATCATTCTACTATGTGATATGAATGACAGGAGAATGGTTGGATTTACCTCATCAGTGGAGCCAAACCGATTCTTCACAGATCGCAGTAATCTAAAAGATGAGTACCTCTCTCCCTATATGTTCCAAAAGGACCAAAACAATTTAAAGAGTATTCAACATAGATTCACAGAAAATTTCACTCATTACATGCCTGTTTACTATGTTATTCTATATATGGCTGTCACTAAAATAGTTTTTGTTTTGTGTACTGTATGCAAAGGGGAATTCACATCCGCTGCCACTCTCTGTGTAGTGGGACCCATCAACATAAAAAATAAAAAAAAACATCCCCTATAAGCCAAATCTGAGCCGTATAAATTGTATTGGGCTGGTTATATTTAATGGCGGCAAGCTGCCACAGTTTTTCTACGGCAGCAGATAAGGATCCATGCAAAGGGGGCAGAGAGAGAGAGAGGATCAGATAAGGGAGAGAAGGGATACCTCCATGTACAGAACAACATCAACTATATGCTCTAAAAGGCGGGGTCCAGCAATGTCACCAGTCTTCGTGACATGACCAATCTGAAATAGGCATTCAAGCATTGTCACAGTTCCATCAAGTAGTAGTAACAATAGCTTTTTGAAATTTCCAAACAGAAAACCATGAATTACAAGACTAATAAAATGAACTTACCAAAAAGACAGGAATATTTGTGTCTTTTGCAAATCTAAGTAAGGCTGCAGTGCACTCCCTCACCTTAAGCAAAAAGAAAGAAAAAAAAGAAGGGGAAAATATATATTTAGTTCTTTTCTCTTCATTCTTCAATATTTCGTGTCCTGTAAAAGTTCTTGAGTTGTTTGCTGATATTAATACTTTTCAAGTAGAAAAGATAGGCTCTTTTTCAACAAAATTGTTGACAATAATAATAATAGTTAAAATAAAGCAAAAAAAAAAAAGAGAAGGAAAAAAAGAGAATAAAAGCCGTTCATTCATTCTAAACACCTGCGAGATATTTCCAGCACTACCGGTAACCTCTCTCAAATAAACAGTCTGAATGGAATCAATGATAAGAGCTTTTGGTTTTAGTGATTGGATCTTTTCAAATATATCCTGAAAGAAAAAGAAATTATCGATCATTTGAATGTTATTTCAAAAAGACCTGCCAACAATGAGTATAAAAGTCTTTTTCTCACAGTTATCTGTATGAGATCATAAAACTTTTACCTTAAAGTCAAGTACGACAGCAACGGGGTCGGTGTTTCAGCATAAGTATCAGGACAGTATCATGGCATTAACTGTTAATTCATCTGGCTTCTTGATTTTTTATTTATTTAAGGCCTTTTATTTAACAAGCCATCATGTTCTTCAACAAACCCAAGTAGTTGGATTGAGAAAATGAAATAAGAGCATAAGAATATGTACCTTAATGTCAGTGCTTGAGTATAGATATAGATTTCCAGTAGTAATATGCATCCGCTCAGCTCTGTTCGCAATTTGTTCAATGCTCTGATCATTCAGAACAAGTGTTTTATATTTGCAGTTGAAAGAAGTAAACAATTTACATTGCTTCGATTTGCAAAAAAAAATAAAAAAACAAAAACAAACATAATTGATATTTTCAGACGCATGCTGAAAATCAGCACATGTTAATAATGCAAAGATATGTTGGGTGTAAAACATCAGAAGTGCTATGCAAATTCAAATCAAAGTATAGTAAGAAACTCTACTTTATAGAAGTCTGCAAAAGACCAAAACGAGTTCTTTACACCAAAAGAGTCGGCCACATTACCAAGATCATGTTACCTTGATTCACAAATATCAGAAATTGTAGTTCTTTTCCACAAATAAGACTATTAATTGACTTTTATAGAAAAATATTCTAATTATGACAAACAAAAGAAACCAGACAATTCACGTGATATTTAGATGACTTTTCTTTCATTGCTTTATTTTTTTTAATTTTTTTTTAAATTGACATTTTTTTATGAATATTTTATGTATTAGGACAGTATCATGGCATTAACTGTTAACTCACTATTTCATGACAAACAAACAAATTTAACAATGGATATGGTATTAGACAACATGAAGACAAACCTCTTCGCCAGAAACATAAACAACTGGCTGGTTAGAATCTGATTCTTCAGCTACATTAGCGGAAATCTTCAGACACCCAAAATTAGCACTAATTAGTCATATCAATTTTTTTGATTTAAATACCAAATAATTTACATTTGACAGACTATGATCCAAACCTGCAACAAAAGAGTACTTTTGCCAACGCCAGGATCCCCACCTACTAAAACCAATGATCCTATGAAAAAACAAAACCAATTACATTGAAAAAAGCTAAAGATTCTTAATTTAAAATAGAAAAACAATATTATGTGAGAAAAGTTCAACCCTCTTTGTATTTGATTACTTTTATTTTGTCCAAGTAAATGTGAAACTTGGTTTGTTTTTGTAGTAGTGACAACAATACATTACAAGTTCACAACGATCAAATAGGTTACATTTTGTAGATCCCAAGCCTTATATTCAAATCTACTGTTATTCTTGGAGAAGAATAGGGTCCCATTATTTATTCCAAAAAAAATAGAAAAAAATCTTAAAAATAGAAAAAGGTTTATAGATATATTATTTTACTTGTAGATTGATAATCTGTCAAATTTCATACAATTTCATTAACGTTTGATAGTCCATCAAAGACCGTTAATTTAAAACCGTTGCAAATATTGGTGAAAGACCGTTAAATTTGATAACCTTTGTTGAAGTATCAAATATTTATGAGATTATATGAAATTTGACGGGTTATCAATCTACAAGTAAAAGAATATATCTATAAACTTTTTTCTATTTTTAAGATTTTTTTTTCTATTTTTTTGGAATAAATAACGGGACCCTATTCTTCTCCAAGAATAACAGCAGATTTGGTGCCAAGCCCACATACCAGGTACAATGCCTCCTCCAAGCACTCTTGAAATCTCCATTCCAAACAGGCCAGAGCTGCAATATGTGTGTAAATTCTTATAAGAAACTTGATTCTACAGATGTGCAAACAGCCAAACATGATAAAATGCGCAAAAAGAATAAACAAACTCACAGTTGTAAACGCCACTCAGATTGGTTTCTTCCCTTATTAATATCAGCCAGTGTTTTTGGTACCATTGAACCAGGCTTTTGATGAAGCCATGATCGCACCACCGCCTCTGACACCTCAGCACCTCTTTTAGGATTAAACTCCAAAATGTCATGCTCGCGTGCGCTGACTGGCCCAGCCCCACATCTGGGACACATACCCCACCACTGCGAATGTTCGGCACCACAACTATCACACTGATAAGTTACCTTAGCCTTGCCAGTTTTTGCTTTTTTCTTAGTAATACCCAAAGAAATTTTGGAGCTTTCAGTTTTTTCTTCGTTCCCTTTCAGGTTCCTGGACTTCTCCCAAATTATTCGACCTGATTTGTTTTCTTCCACTTCTTCTTCTTCTTCTTCCTCCTCACTTTCTCGGTCGGAAGTGCCTACTTGACTGATTGAACCGAAGAGGTCGTCCATTGGTTGATCACTTGTGACGACTCTGCCTTGCACAGGGTCGTAATAGGCAGAGACGCCGCGTTCCCGCTTAGTTTCTTCGTCATGTTCTGAGTCGAAGGATGAAAGGCGAGGGTTGGTACCAATAGAGGAGGTGAAGGAAACTGCAGGCGGAGATGATCCGTATATTGGGATCTGTAAGATTTGCGTGTAACGAAGGAGGTGGCGCCGGAGAGACGGCGAACGGAGATGGAAGAGAGAACGGAGGGATGAGTGCATGATAGAAGTCGGAAACACTAGCTGAGGTTTTAGGAGGCACCGGAGAGAACCGATGGCGGTGAGGGTTGTGGGTTTCAGCGTTCCAGGAGGCACTGGAGTTCAGCGACAGTGAGAAGTGAGAAGGAAAATTAAGCGGCGACCTGTAATGAACCTGGTAAGGGAGAGATTGTGGAAGATAGAACTAGGGTAGGTAGGGTAATCGAAGAGGCGGGAAATGTCGACCGCCGCGCCGAGGGGCACGCAACTCAAGTAGTTGAAGAAGCACTGCCACTGCCAGACTCGAAGAACAAAAAAAATTGTTTTTGTTTCTCACTTTTGACCCATAAATCTTTTACACCAATAATGAATTACAAAAAAATAACTTCTTTGAAATAGGACAAAACTAATATCTGCTTTTATGATTTCATAATTTTAGACGGTATTTTATGTTTTATTCCATTAGATTAGTCGATCTTCGCCAAGCAAGTTTGTATAATAAAAACTCCTTAGTTTCCTAGTTGTTGTTTTTACTCGTTGTTCTAATATCGTACAGTGATGACGACCTTATTTGATGATTATGACTGCTGCAAGCCAAAAAACCATGAGACCCGCAACCAGAACGAGTGTTCAACAGATTTTTTTTAAATATAATAATTATAAAAATCATATTATTAATAATAAGAATGATAAAAATAAAATTTTAAATCTACGAATGGCAGCGTGCCACTTTGGCGTGTGACGCGCAAACGCGCCCACCTTATCGATAGCGTCTTTAAATGAAATGCGTCACTTTATCGGTGGCGCGTTTGTCTTCTACAAATACCAACCGCACCTGCGCGTGTATTTAATAGTGATCAAAAACCTATTTTTAGGCAAACGCGCCACTGCCAGTGGCGCATTTACACAAAAACGCCACTGGCAGTGGCGCGCTGTCATTCGTAGATTTAAAATTTTAGTTTTATCACTCTTATTATTAATAATATTATTTTTATAATTATTATACATGTGTTCAAAGAATCTTTTGACGATTTAGACATATAATGTGATAGGACCTCCCACTCGACACCGTCTAATGGGCTCGAATAGGCCCACAGGTCGAACTCGGGGGTTTCTACAAGCTCAGAATTTCTTTTATCAATCACGGCAACCCAATCTCGAAATAACATGCCATAAATGTTCATGCGCGAAATTACGTGTCATGAATGTCCATGCACGATATAACGTGCCATGAATGCACATGTACGACATTAAGTGCCACATCTATAGATTTTCATGAATTTATGTCTACTTATGAGATCGGAAATGATGAAAATCTCAAAATAATAGGTTGAAATAGTAGTTTGTAATGCATATGAATAGCCTCTAAAAATATTCATATTAAAATGTTAATTAAAAAATCTTATAATAGAAATAATATGGAGTATTTATATTAATTTTCATCAATTTATGCATAGTTATGTAACCAAAAATTATGATAAACTCAAATAACTTGTTTAAACAGTCATTTTTAATTAATTCTAATTATATTTTGTGCAAAATTAGCATCGTAAACTATTCATATCGAAATGATAATTTTAAGATCATACAATAGACATTATTATGAGCATTTATATTAGTTTTTATGAATTTATGTCTAGTAACGAGGCAAAAAATGATGATAAACTCAAATAATTTGTTTAAACAACATTTTGTATTGCATGAAAATTAAGTTTTATAAAATATTAGTGTGGTAGAAAATTCATATTTGTGCATTAATTAAAAAATCTTATAATAGACATAATTAAGAATATCTATATTTATTTGCACGAATTTATGTGTGGTAATTAGGTCAAAACGATGAAAAACTCAAACAACTTGTTTAAACATCATATTTTAATGCATTATAATTATGTTTTGTGCAAATTTAGTATCGTAGAATATTTATATTGATGTGCTAATTGAAAAATATTATAGTAGATATAATTTGGAGTATCTATATTAATTTGAACGAATTTACGCGTAGTATGAGGCAAATTTTGATGAAAAATCAAGTAACTTGTTTAAATAGCAGTTTGTAATGCATCAAAAAAAGGTTTGTAAAAAAATGGTATTGTAAAATATACATATTGATGTATTAATTAAAAAATCTTATTATAGATATTTATATTAATTTGTATGAATTTATGCAAAGCTATGTGCCCGAAAATTATGAAAAACTCAAATAATTTATTTAAAAAAACTATTTTCAATGCATTCTAATTATGTTTTGCGCAAATTTAGTGTCGTAGGATATTTATATTGATTTATTATAAAATATTATTGTAGACATATTTTGTAGTATTTGTATTAATTTGTACGAATTTATGCATAGTTATGAGTTCTTAACTGATGAAAATATCAAAAAACTTATTTATTAGTTTATAATGCATCCGAATTATAATTTGTATAAAAATAGCAATGTAGATTATTTATATCGAAATATTAATTGAAAATCTAAAAATAGACATAATTTAGAGTATTTATATTAATTTGTACGAATTTATTCAAAGTTAGGTGATAAAAAATTATGAAAACATCGAACGACTTGTTTAAACCGTAGTTTTTAATGCATTCTAATTATATTTTATATAAAATTAGTATTGTAAAATTTTTATATTAATTTATTAGTTAGAAAATATTATAATAGATATAATTAAGAATATTTATATTAATTTTTAGGAATCTATGCATAGTTGTTTGGTAAAAAATGATTGAAAATACAAACAACCTGTTTAAACAGCCATTTTTAGTACATTTTAATTAAGTTTTGGACAAAATTAGTATAGTAGAATGTTCATATTAATGCATTAGTTGGAATATTTTCTAATATACATCATTATGAGTATTTATATTAATTGTCAAGATTTTCAATGTAGTTATGAGGCCAAAAATGATGAAAAACTCAAACACCTTATTTTAGTAGCTTGTAATGCATCAAAATTATGTTTGATGAAAAATTAGTGTCGTAGAATATTCATATCAAAATATTAATTGAAAAATCTTATAAGAGACATAATTAGGGGGCTTACTAATTTTCATGAATATATGTGTAGTTTTGTGGAAAAAAATGAAAAACACAAACAACTCGTTTAAATAATAGTTTTTAATGTATTCTAATTACTTTGAACAAAATTAGTGTCGTAGAATGTTCGTACCGATATATTAGCTAGAAAAATATTATAATAGAGATAATTATGAGTATTTATATAGATTTTCATAAATTTATGTGTACTTATGAGGTCAGAAATGATGAAAATCTCAAAAAAACATGTTGAAACAGTAGTTTGTAATGTATATGAATAAACTTTTATGCAAAAATAGTCTCTATGATAGAATATTCATATCGAAATATTAACTGGAAATCTTAAAATAGACATAATTTAGAGTATTTATATTAATTTACATGAATTTATTCAAAGTTATGTGGTGAAAAATTATGAAAACCTCGAACGACTTGTTTAAACAGCAGTTTTTGATGCATTCTAATTATATTTTATGTAAAATTAGTGTAGTAATTTTTTGATGTTAATGTATTAGTTGAAAAATCTTTTAATAAATATAATTAGGAGTATATATATTAATTTGCATAAATTTATGCGTAGTTGTGTGGTAAAAAAATGATTGAAAACACAAACAACATGTTTGAACAGCAGTTTTGGGTACATTTTAATTATGTTTTGCGCAAAATTAGTATAGTAGAATATTCTTATTGAAGTTCCAGTAGGACAAATTTCTAGTGGACATAATTATGAGTATTTATATTAATTTTCAATAATTTATATGTAGTAATGAGGCAAAAAATGATGAAAAACTATAATAACTTATTTAAACAGTAGCTTTTAATGCATTAAAATTAAGTTTGATAAAAAATTAGTGTCGTAGAATATTCATATCAAAATGTTAATTGAAAAATCTTATAATAGACATAATTAGAGGTATTTATACTAATTATTACGAATTTATGTGTTATTATGTGGACAAAAATGATGATAAACTCAAATAATTTATTTAAACAAATGTGTATTGCATGAAAATTAAGTTTTGTAAAATATTAGTGTGGTAGAATATTCATATTGATGTATTAATTGGAAAGCCCTATGCAACTAAGAATATTCATATTTATTTGCACAAATTTATGTGTGATTGTGAGCACAAAAACGATGAAAAACTCAAATAACTTGTTTAAATACCAGGTTTTAATGCATTCTAATTATGTTTTGTGCGAAATTTATGTCATAGAATATTTATATGGATGTGTTAATTGAAAAATATTATAGTAGACATAATTTCGAGTATCTATATTAATTTGAACGAATTTATGCAGAGCTATGAGGCAAAAAATGATGAAATACTCAAACAACTCGCTTAAACATCAGTTTTTAATGCGTTCTAATTAATTTGTGCAAAATTAGCGTCGTAGAATATTCATATCGATATATTAGCTGGAAAATATTATAATAGAGACAACTATGAGTATTTATATAGATTTTCATGAATTTATGTGTACTTATGAGGTCATAAATGATGAAAATCTCAAAACAACATGTTGAAACAAATAGTTTGTCATGCATCTCGAATAAAGTTTTATGCAAAAATAGCCTCTATAAATGTTCATAACGAAAGGTTAATTGAAACATATTGCAATAGACATCATGTGGAGTATTTATATTAATTTTCATCAATTTATGCATAGTTACGTGGCCGAAAATTATGATAAGCTCAAACAACTTGTTTAAACAAATGACCTTTTATAATGAATTCTAATTATGTTTTGTGAAAAATTAGTGTTGTAAACTGATCATATCGAAATGTTAATTTCAAAATCATACAATAGACAACATTATGAATATTTATGTTAGTTTTCATCAACTTATGTCTAGTTATGAGGCCAAACATGATGACAAACTCAAACAATTTATTTAAACAACAACAGTTTGTATTGCATGAAAATTAAGTTTTGTAAAATATTAGTGTCGTAGAATATTCATATTGATGTATTAATTTGAAAGTCTTATGCAATTAAGAGTATCTATATTTATTTGCACGAATTTATGTGTGATCGTGTGGCCAAAAATGATGAAAAACTCAAACAACTTGTTTAAACAATGAGTTTTAATGCATTCTAATTAACTTTTGTGCAAATTTTGTATCATAGAATATTTATATGGATGTGTTAATTGAAAAATATTATAGTAGACATAATTTCGAGTATCTATATTAATTTGAACGAATTTACGCGAGCTATCGTGCAAAAAGTGATGAAAAATCAAACAACCCGATTAAACGATAGTTTATAATGCAACAAATTTAAAGTTTGTGAAAATTGGTGTCGTAAAATGTACAAATTGATGTATTAATTTGAAAATCTTATTATAGACATAATTATGAGTATTAATATTAATTTTCACCAATTTATGTGCGGCTATGTGGCCGAAAATTATAAAAAACTCAAATAACTCGTTTAAAAAGTCAAGTTTTTGATTCATTCCAATTATGTTTTGCGCAAATTTAGTATCATAGGATATTTATATTGATGTTTTAATTGGAAAACATTACCGTATACATAATTTCCAGTATTTGTATTAATTTGCACGAATTTATGCACAGTTATGAGTTTTGAACTGATGAAAATTTCAAAAAACTTATTTAAACAAGTTTGTAATGCATCCGAATTATGTTTTGTACAAAAATAGCATCGTAGAATGTTCATATTGAAATATTAATTGGATGTCTTAAAATAGACATAATTTAGAGTATTCATATTAATTTTCACGAACTTATTCAAAGTTATGTGGTGAAAAATTATGAAAACCTCGGACGACTTGTTTATACAAATGCGGTTTTTAATGCATTCTAATTATGTTTTATGCTAAATTAGTATTGTAGAATTTTCATATGAATGTATTAGTTGGAAAATCTTACAATAGATATAATTAGGAGTATTTATATCAATTTTCACGAATTTATGCGTAGTTGTGTTGTAAAAAATGATTGAAAACACAAACAACCTGTTTAAACAGTAGTTTTTCGTACATTGTAATTATGTTTTGTGCAAAATTAGTATAGTAGAATGTTCATATTAATGTATCAGTTGGAAGATTTTCTAGTAGACATAATTATGAGTATTTTTATTAATTGTCAAGAATTTATATGTAGTTATGAGGCCAAAAATGATGAAAAACTCAAACAACTTGTTTAAACAAAGACTTGTAATGCATCAAAAGTAAGTTTGATGAAAAATTAGTGTCGTAGAATATTCATATCAAATTGTTAATTAGAAAATCTTATAATAGACATAATTAGGGGTATTTATACTAATTTGAACGAATTTATGCAGAGCTATGAGGCAAAAAATGATGAAATACTCAAACAACTCGCTTAAACAGCAGTTTTTAATGCGTTCTAATTAATTTGTGCAAAATTAGCGTCGTAGAATGTTCATACCGATATATTAGCTGGAAAATATTATAATAGAGACAACTATGAGTATTTATATAGATTTTCATGAATTTATGTGTACTTATGAGGTCATAAATGATGAAAATCTCAAAACAACATGTTGAAACAGTAGTTTGTCATGCATCTGAATAAAGTTTTATGCAAAAATAGCCTCTATAAATGTTCATAACGAAAGGTTAATTGAAACATATTGCAATAGACATCATGTGGAGTATTTATATTAATTTTCATCAATTTATGCATAGTTACGTGGCCGAAAATTATGATAAACTCAAACAACTTGCTTAAACAGCCTTTTATAATGAATTCTAATTATGTTTTGTGAAAAATTAGTGTCGTAAACTGATCATATCGAAATGTTAATTTCAAAATCATACAATAGACAACATTATGAATATTTATGTTAGTTTTCATCAACTTATGTCTAGTTATGAGGCCAAACATGATGACAAACTCAAACAGTTTATTTAAACAACAGTTTGTATTGCATGAAAATTAAGTTTTGTAAAATATTAGTGTGGTAGAATATTCATATTGATGTATTAATTTGAAAGTCTTATGCAATTAAGAGTATCTATATTTATTTGCACGAATTTATGTGTGATCGTGTGGCCAAAAATGATGAAAAACTCAAACAACTTGTTTAAACAAGGTTTTAATGCATTCTAATTAACTTTTGTGCAAATTTTGTATCATAGAATATTTATATGGATGTGTTAATTGAAAAATATTATAGTAGACATAATTTCGAGTATCTATATTAATTTGAACGAATTTACGCGGAGCTATCAGTGCAAAAAGTGATGAAAAATCAAACAACCTGATTAAACGATAGTTTATAATGCAACAAATTTAAAGTTTGTGAAAATTGGTGTCGTAAAATGTACAAATTGATGTATTAATTTGAAAATCTTATTATAGACATAATTATGAGTATTAATATTAATTTTCACCAATTTATGTGCGGCTATGTGGCCGAAAATTATAAAAAACTCAAATAACTCGTTTAAAAAGCTGTTTTTCGATTCATTCCAATTATGTTTTGCGCAAATTTAGTATCATAGGATATTTATATTGATGTTTTAATTGGAAAACATTACCGTATACATAATTTCCAGTATTTGTATTAATTTGGACGAATTTATGCACAGTTATGAGTTTTGAACTGATGAAAATTTCAAAAAACTTATTTAAACAGCAGTTTGTAATGCATCCGAATTATGTTTTGTACAAAAATAGCATCGTAGAATGTTCATATTGAAATATTAATTGGATGTCTTAAAATAGACATAATTTAGAGTATTCATATTAATTTTCACGAACTTATTCAAAGTTATGTGGTGAAAAATTATGAAAACCTCGGACGACTTGTTTATACAAATATGTTTTTAATGCATTCTAATTATGTTTTATGCTAAATTAGTATTGTAGAATTTTCATATGAATGTATTAGTTGGAAAATCTTACAATAGATATAATTAGGAGTATTTATATCAATTTTCACGAATTTATGCGTAGTTGTGTTGTAAAAAATGATTGAAAACACAAACAACCTGTTTAAACAAAAGTTTTTCGTACATTGTAATTATGTTTTGTGCAAAATTAGTATAGTAGAATGTTCATATTAATGTATCAGTTGGAAGATTTTCTAGTAGACATAATTATGAGTATTTTTATTAATTATCAAGAATTTATATGTAGTTATGAGGCCAAAAATGATGAAAAACTCAAACAACTTGTTTAAACAATGACTTGTAATGCATCAAAAGTAAGTTTGATGAAAAATTAGTGTCGTAGAATATTCATATCAAATTGTTAATTAGAAAATCTTATAATAGACATAATTAGGGGTATTTATACTAATCTTCACGAATTTATGCTTAGTTCTGTGGCAAAAAATGATGAAATACTCAAACAACTCGCTTAAACAGCAGCTTTTTAATGCGTTCTAATTAATTTGTGCAAAATTAGCGTCGTAGAATGTTCATACCGATATATTAGCTGGAAAATATTATAATAGAGACAACTATGAGTATTTATATAGATTTTCATGAATTTATGTGTACTTATGAGGTCATAAATGATGAAAATCTCAAAACAACATGTTGAAACAGTAGTTTGTCATGCATCTGAATAAAGTTTTATGCAAAAATAGCCTCTATAAATGTTCATAACGAAAGGTTAATTGAAACATATTGCAATAGACATCATGTGGAGTATTTATATTAATTTTCATCAATTTATGCATAGTTACGTGGCCGAAAATTATGATAAACTCAAACAACTTGCTTAAACAGCCTTTTATAATGAATTCTAATTATGTTTTGTGAAAAATTAGTGTCGTAAACTGATCATATCGAAATGTTAATTTCAAAATCATACAATAGACAACATTATGAATATTTATGTTAGTTTTCATCAACTTATGTCTAGTTATGAGGCCAAACATGATGACAAACTCAAACAGTTTATTTAAACAACAGTTTGTATTGCATGAAAATTAAGTTTTGTAAAATATTAGTGTGGTAGAATATTCATATTGATGTATTAATTTGAAAGTCTTATGCAATTAAGAGTATCTATATTTATTTGCACGAATTTATGTGTGATCGTGTGGCCAAAAGTGATGAAAAACTCAAACAACTTGTTTAAACAGCAGGTTTTAATGCATTCTAATTAACTTTTGTGCAAATTTTGTATCATAGAATATTTATATGGATGTGTTAATTGAAAAATATTATAGTAGACATAATTTCGAGTATCTATATTAATTTGAACGAATTTACGCGGAGCTATCAGGCAAAAAGTGATGAAAAATCAAACAACCTGATTAAACGATAGTTTATAATGCAACAAATTTAAAGTTTGTGAAAATTGGTGTCGTAAAATGTACAAATTGATGTATTAATTTGAAAATCTTATTATAGACATAATTATGAGTATTAATATTAATTTTCACCAATTTATGTGCGGCTATGTGGCCGAAAATTATAAAAAACTCAAATAACTCGTTTAAAAAGCTGTTTTCGATTCATTCCAATTATGTTTTGCGCAAATTTAGTATCATAGGATATTTATATTGATGTTTTAATTGGAAAACATTACCGTATACATAATTTCCAGTATTTGTATTAATTTGCACGAATTTATGCACAGTTATGAGTTTTGAACTGATGAAAATTTCAAAAAACTTATTTAAACAGCAGTTTGTAATGCATCCGAATTATGTTTTGTACAAAAATAGCATCGTAGAATGATCATATTGAAATATTAATTGGATGTCTTAAAATAGACATAATTTAGAGTATTCATATTAATTTTCACGAACTTATTCAAAGTTATGTGGTGAAAAATTATGAAAACCTCGGACGACTTGTTTATACAGCGGTTTTTAATGCATTCTAATTATGTTTTATGCTAAATTAGTATTGTAGAATTTTCATATGAATGTATTAGTTGGAAAATCTTACAATAGATATAATTAGGAGTATTTATATCAATTTTCACGAATTTATGCGTAGTTGTGTTGTAAAAAATGATTGAAAACACAAACAACCTGTTTAAACAGCCGTTTTTCATTACATTGTAATTATGTTTTGTGCAAAATTAGTATAGTAGAATGTTCATATTAATGTATCAGTTGGAAGATTTTCTAGTAGACATAATTATGAGTATTTTTATTAATTGTCAAGAATTTATATGTAGTTATGAGGCCAAAAATGATGAAAAACTCAAACAACTTGTTTAAACAGCAGCTTGTAATGCATCAAAAGTAAGTTTGATGAAAAATTAGTGTCGTAGAATATTCATATCAAATTGTTAATTAGAAAATCTTATAATAGACATAATTAGGGGTATTTATACTAATCTTCACGAATTTATGCTTAGTTCTGTGGCAAAAAATGATGAAATACTCAAACAACTCGCTTAAACAGCAGTTTTTAATGCGTTCTAATTAATTTGTGCAAAATTAGCGTCGTAGAATGTTCATACCGATATATTAGCTGGAAAATATTATAATAGAGACAACTATGAGTATTTATATAGATTTTCATGAATTTATGTGTACTTATGAGGTCATAAATGATGAAAATCTCAAAACAACATGTTGAAACAGTAGTTTGTCATGCATCTGAATAAAGTTTTATGCAAAAATAGCCTCTATAAATGTTCATAACGAAAGGTTAATTGAAACATATTGCAATAGACATCATGTGGAGTATTTATATTAATTTTCATCAATTTATGCATAGTTACGTGGCGAAAATTATGATAAACTCAAACAACTTGCTTAAACAGCCTTTTATAATGAATTCTAATTATGTTTTGTGAAAAATTAGTGTCGTAAACTGATCATATCGAAATGTTAATTTCAAAATCATACAATAGACAACATTATGAATATTTATGTTAGTTTTCATCAACTTATGTCTAGTTATGAGGCCAAACATGATGACAAACTCAAACAGTTTATTTAAACAACAGTTTGTATTGCATGAAAATTAAGTTTTGTAAAATATTAGTGTGGTAGAATATTCATATTGATGTATTAATTTGAAAGTCTTATGCAATTAAGAGTATCTATATTTATTTGCACGAATTTATGTGTGATCGTGTGGCCAAAAATGATGAAAAACTCAAACAACTTGTTTAAACAGCAGGTTTTAATGCATTCTAATTAACTTTTGTGCAAATTTTGTATCATAGAATATTTATATGGATGTGTTAATTGAAAAATATTATAGTAGACATAATTTCGAGTATCTATATTAATTTGAACGAATTTACGCGGAGCTATCAGGCAAAAAGTGATGAAAAATCAAACAACCTGATTAAACGATAGTTTATAATGCAACAAATTTAAAGTTTGTGAAAATTGGTGTCGTAAAATGTACAAATTGATGTATTAATTTGAAAATCTTATTATAGACATAATTATGAGTATTAATATTAATTTTCACCAATTTATGTGCGGCTATGTGGCCGAAAATTATAAAAAACTCAAATAACTCGTTTAAAAAGCTGTTTTCGATTCATTCCAATTATGTTTTGCGCAAATTTAGTATCATAGGATATTTATATTGATGTTTTAATTGGAAAACATTACCGTATACATAATTTCCAGTATTTGTATTAATTTGCACGAATTTATGCACAGTTATGAGTTTTGAACTGATGAAAATTTCAAAAAACTTATTTAAACAGCAGTTTGTAATGCATCCGAATTATGTTTTGTACAAAAATAGCATCGTAGAATGATCATATTGAAATATTAATTGGATGTCTTAAAATAGACATAATTTAGAGTATTCATATTAATTTTCACGAACTTATTCAAAGTTATGTGGTGAAAAATTATGAAAACCTCGGACGACTTGTTTATACAGCGGTTTTTAATGCATTCTAATTATGTTTTATGCTAAATTAGTATTGTAGAATTTTCATATGAATGTATTAGTTGGAAAATCTTACAATAGATATAATTAGGAGTATTTATATCAATTTTCACGAATTTATGCGTAGTTGTGTTGTAAAAAATGATTGAAAACACAAACAACCTGTTTAAACAGCCGTTTTTCGTACATTGTAATTATGTTTTGTGCAAAATTAGTATAGTAGAATGTTCATATTAATGTATCAGTTGGAAGATTTTCTAGTAGACATAATTATGAGTATTTTTATTAATTGTCAAGAATTTATATGTAGTTATGAGGCCAAAAATGATGAAAAACTCAAACAACTTGTTTAAACAGCAGCTTGTAATGCATCAAAAGTAAGTTTGATGAAAAATTAGTGTCGTAGAATATTCATATCAAATTGTTAATTAGAAAATCTTATAATAGACATAATTAGGGGTATTTATACTAATCTTCACGAATTTATGCTTAGTTCTGTGGCAAAAAATGATGAAATACTCAAACAACTCGCTTAAACAGCAGTTTTTAATGCGTTCTAATTAATTTGTGCAAAATTAGCGTCGTAGAATGTTCATACCGATATATTAGCTGGAAAATATTATAATAGAGACAACTATGAGTATTTATATAGATTTTCATGAATTTATGTGTACTTATGAGGTCATAAATGATGAAAATCTCAAAACAACATGTTGAAACAGTAGTTTGTCATGCATCTGAATAAAGTTTTATGCAAAAATAGCCTCTATAAATGTTCATAACGAAAGGTTAATTGAAACATATTGCAATAGACATCATGTGGAGTATTTATATTAATTTTCATCAATTTATGCATAGTTACGTGGCCGAAAATTATGATAAACTCAAACAACTTGCTTAAACAGCCTTTTATAATGAATTCTAATTATGTTTTGTGAAAAATTAGTGTCGTAAACTGATCATATCGAAATGTTAATTTCAAAATCATACAATAGACAACATTATGAATATTTATGTTAGTTTTCATCAACTTATGTCTAGTTATGAGGCCAAACATGATGACAAACTCAAACAGTTTATTTAAACAACAGTTTGTATTGCATGAAAATTAAGTTTTGTAAAATATTAGTGTGGTAGAATATTCATATTGATGTATTAATTTGAAAGTCTTATGCAATTAAGAGTATCTATATTTATTTGCACGAATTTATGTGTGATCGTGTGGCCAAAAATGATGAAAAACTCAAACAACTTGTTTAAACAGCAGGTTTTAATGCATTCTAATTAACTTTTGTGCAAATTTTGTATCATAGAATATTTATATGGATGTGTTAATTGAAAAATATTATATTAGACATAATTTCGAGTATCTATATTAATTTGAACGAATTTACGCGGAGCTATCAGGCAAAAAGTGATGAAAAATCAAACAACCTGATTAAACGATAGTTTATAATGCAACAAATTTAAAGTTTGTGAAAATTGGTGTCGTAAAATGTACAAATTGATGTATTAATTTGAAAATCTTATTATAGACATAATTATGAGTATTAATATTAATTTTCACCAATTTATGTGCGGCTATGTGGCCGAAAATTATAAAAAACTCAAATAACTCGTTTAAAAAGCTGTTTTCGATTCATTCCAATTATGTTTTGCGCAAATTTAGTATCATAGGATATTTATATTGATGTTTTAATTGGAAAACATTACCGTATACATAATTTCCAGTATTTGTATTAATTTGCACGAATTTATGCACAGTTATGAGTTTTGAACTGATGAAAATTTCAAAAACTTATTTAAACAGCAGTTTGTAATGCATCCGAATTATGTTTTGTACAAAAATAGCATCGTAGAATGATCATATTGAAATATTAATTGGATGTCTTAAAATAGACATAATTTAGAGTATTCATATTAATTTTCACGAACTTATTCAAAGTTATGTGGTGAAAAATTATGAAAACCTCGGACGACTTGTTTATACAGCGGTTTTTAATGCATTCTAATTATGTTTTATGCTAAATTAGTATTGTAGAATTTTCATATGAATGTATTAGTTGGAAAATCTTACAATAGATATAATTAGGAGTATTTATATCAATTTTCACGAATTTATGCGTAGTTGTGTTGTAAAAAATGATTGAAAACACAAACAACCTGTTTAAACAGCCGTTTTTCGTACATTGTAATTATGTTTTGTGCAAAATTAGTATAGTAGAATGTTCATATTAATGTATCAGTTGGAAGATTTTCTAGTAGACATAATTATGAGTATTTTTATTAATTGTCAAGAATTTATATGTAGTTATGAGGCCAAAAATGATGAAAAACTCAAACAACTTGTTTAAACAGCAGCTTGTAATGCATCAAAAGTAAGTTTGATGAAAAATTAGTGTCGTAGAATATTCATATCAAATTGTTAATTAGAAAATCTTATAATAGACATAATTAGGGGTATTTATACTAATCTTCACGAATTTATGCTTAGTTCTGTGGCAAAAAATGATGAAATACTCAAACAACTCGCTTAAACAGCAGTTTTTAATGCGTTCTAATTAATTTGTGCAAAATTAGCGTCGTAGAATGTTCATACCGATATATTAGCTGGAAAATATTATAATAGAGACAACTATGAGTATTTATATAGATTTTCATGAATTTATGTGTACTTATGAGGTCATAAATGATGAAAATCTCAAAACAACATGTTGAAACAGTAGTTTGTCATGCATCTGAATAAAGTTTTATGCAAAAATAGCCTCTATAAATGTTCATAACGAAAGGTTAATTGAAACATATTGCAATAGACATCATGTGGAGTATTTATATTAATTTTCATCAATTTATGCATAGTTACGTGGCCGAAAATTATGATAAACTCAAACAACTTGCTTAAACAGCCTTTTATAATGAATTCTAATTATGTTTTGTGAAAAATTAGTGTCGTAAACTGATCATATCGAAATGTTAATTTCAAAATCATACAATAGACAACATTATGAATATTTATGTTAGTTTTCATCAACTTATGTCTAGTTATGAGGCCAAACATGATGACAAACTCAAACAGTTTATTTAAACAACAGTTTGTATTGCATGAAAATTAAGTTTTGTAAAATATTAGTGTGGTAGAATATTCATATTGATGTATTAATTTGAAAGTCTTATGCAATTAAGAGTATCTATATTTATTTGCACGAATTTATGTGTGATCGTGTGGCCAAAAGTGATGAAAAACTCAAACAACTTGTTTAAACAGCAGGTTTTAATGCATTCTAATTAACTTTTGTGCAAATTTTGTATCATAGAATATTTATATGGATGTGTTAATTGAAAAATATTATAGTAGACATAATTTCGAGTATCTATATTAATTTGAACGAATTTACGCGGAGCTATCAGGCAAAAAGTGATGAAAAATCAAACAACCTGATTAAACGATAGTTTATAATGCAACAAATTTAAAGTTTGTGAAAATTGGTGTCGTAAAATGTACAAATTGATGTATTAATTTGAAAATCTTATTATAGACATAATTATGAGTATTAATATTAATTTTCACCAATTTATGTGCGGCTATGTGGCCGAAAATTATAAAAAACTCAAATAACTCGTTTAAAAAGCTGTTTTCGATTCATTCCAATTATGTTTTGCGCAAATTTAGTATCATAGGATATTTATATTGATGTTTTAATTGGAAAACATTACCGTATACATAATTTCCAGTATTTGTATTAATTTGCACGAATTTATGCACAGTTATGAGTTTTGAACTGATGAAAATTTCAAAAAACTTATTTAAACAGCAGTTTGTAATGCATCCGAATTATGTTTTGTACAAAAATAGCATCGTAGAATGATCATATTGAAATATTAATTGGATGTCTTAAAATAGACATAATTTAGAGTATTCATATTAATTTTCACGAACTTATTCAAAGTTATGTGGTGAAAAATTATGAAAACCTCGGACGACTTGTTTATACAGCGGTTTTTAATGCATTCTAATTATGTTTTATGCTAAATTAGTATTGTAGAATTTTCATATGAATGTATTAGTTGGAAAATCTTACAATAGATATAATTAGGAGTATTTATATCAATTTTCACGAATTTATGCGTAGTTGTGTTGTAAAAAATGATTGAAAACACAAACAACCTGTTTAAACAGCCGTTTTCGTACATTGTAATTATGTTTTGTGCAAAATTAGTATAGTAGAATGTTCATATTAATGTATCAGTTGGAAGATTTTCTAGTAGACATAATTATGAGTATTTTTATTAATTGTCAAGAATTTATATGTAGTTATGAGGCCAAAAATGATGAAAAACTCAAACAACTTGTTTAAACAGCAGCTTGTAATGCATCAAAAGTAAGTTTGATGAAAAATTAGTGTCGTAGAATATTCATATCAAATTGTTAATTAGAAAATCTTATAATAGACATAATTAGGGGTATTTATACTAATCTTCACGAATTTATGCTTAGTTCTGTGGCAAAAAATGATGAAATACTCAAACAACTCGCTTAAACAGCAGTTTTTAATGCGTTCTAATTAATTTGTGCAAAATTAGCGTCGTAGAATGTTCATACCGATATATTAGCTGGAAAATATTATAATAGAGACAACTATGAGTATTTATATAGATTTTCATGAATTTATGTGTACTTATGAGGTCATAAATGATGAAAATCTCAAAACAACATGTTGAAACAGTAGTTTGTCATGCATCTGAATAAAGTTTTATGCAAAAATAGCCTCTATAAATGTTCATAACGAAAGGTTAATTGAAACATATTGCAATAGACATCATGTGGAGTATTTATATTAATTTTCATCAATTTATGCATAGTTACGTGGCCGAAAATTATGATAAACTCAAACAACTTGCTTAAACAGCCTTTTATAATGAATTCTAATTATGTTTTGTGAAAAATTAGTGTCGTAAACTGATCATATCGAAATGTTAATTTCAAAATCATACAATAGACAACATTATGAATATTTATGTTAGTTTTCATCAACTTATGTCTAGTTATGAGGCCAAACATGATGACAAACTCAAACAGTTTATTTAAACAACAGTTTGTATTGCATGAAAATTAAGTTTTGTAAAATATTAGTGTGGTAGAATATTCATATTGATGTATTAATTTGAAAGTCTTATGCAATTAAGAGTATCTATATTTATTTGCACGAATTTATGTGTGATCGTGTGGCCAAAAATGATGAAAAACTCAAACAACTTGTTTAAACAGCAGGTTTTAATGCATTCTAATTAACTTTTGTGCAAATTTTGTATCATAGAATATTTATATGGATGTGTTAATTGAAAAATATTATAGTAGACATAATTTCGAGTATCTATATTAATTTGAACGAATTTACGCGGAGCTATCAGGCAAAAAGTGATGAAAAATCAAACAACCTGATTAAACGATAGTTTATAATGCAACAAATTTAAAGTTTGTGAAAATTGGTGTCGTAAAATGTACAAATTGATGTATTAATTTGAAAATCTTATTATAGACATAATTATGAGTATTAATATTAATTTTCACCAATTTATGTGCGGCTATGTGGCCGAAAATTATAAAAAACTCAAATAACTCGTTTAAAAAGCTGTTTTCGATTCATTCCAATTATGTTTTGCGCAAATTTAGTATCATAGGATATTTATATTGATGTTTTAATTGGAAAACATTACCGTATACATAATTTCCAGTATTTGTATTAATTTGCACGAATTTATGCACAGTTATGAGTTTTGAACTGATGAAAATTTCAAAAAACTTATTTAAACAGCAGTTTGTAATGCATCCGAATTATGTTTTGTACAAAAATAGCATCGTAGAATGATCATATTGAAATATTAATTGGATGTCTTAAAATAGACATAATTTAGAGTATTCATATTAATTTTCACGAACTTATTCAAAGTTATGTGGTGAAAAATTATGAAAACCTCGGACGACTTGTTTATACAGCGGTTTTTAATGCATTCTAATTATGTTTTATGCTAAATTAGTATTGTAGAATTTTCATATGAATGTATTAGTTGGAAAATCTTACAATAGATATAATTAGGAGTATTTATATCAATTTTCACGAATTTATGCGTAGTTGTGTTGTAAAAAATGATTGAAAACACAAACAACCTGTTTAAACAGCCGTTTTTCGTACATTGTAATTATGTTTTGTGCAAAATTAGTATAGTAGAATGTTCATATTAATGTATCAGTTGGAAGATTTTCTAGTAGACATAATTATGAGTATTTTTATTAATTGTCAAGAATTTATATGTAGTTATGAGGCCAAAAATGATGAAAAACTCAAACAACTTGTTTAAACAGCAGCTTGTAATGCATCAAAAGTAAGTTTGATGAAAAATTAGTGTCGTAGAATATTCATATCAAATTGTTAATTAGAAAATCTTATAATAGACATAATTAGGGGTATTTATACTAATCTTCACGAATTTATGCTTAGTTCTGTGGCAAAAAATGATGAAATACTCAAACAACTCGCTTAAACAGCAGTTTTTAATGCGTTCTAATTAATTTGTGCAAAATTAGCGTCGTAGAATGTTCATACCGATATATTAGCTGGAAAATATTATAATAGAGACAACTATGAGTATTTATATAGATTTTCATGAATTTATGTGTACTTATGAGGTCATAAATGATGAAAATCTCAAAACAACATGTTGAAACAGTAGTTTGTCATGCATCTGAATAAAGTTTTATGCAAAAATAGCCTCTATAAATGTTCATAACGAAAGGTTAATTGAAACATATTGCAATAGACATCATGTGGAGTATTTATATTAATTTTCATCAATTTATGCATAGTTACGTGGCCGAAAATTATGATAAACTCAAACAACTTGCTTAAACAGCCTTTTATAATGAATTCTAATTATGTTTTGTGAAAAATTAGTGTCGTAAAATGATCATATCGAAATGTTAATTTCAAAATCATACAATAGACAACATTATGAATATTTATGTTAGTTTTCATCAACTTATGTCTAGTTATGAGGCCAAACATGATGACAAACTCAAACAGTTTATTTAAACAACAGTTTGTATTGCATGAAAATTAAGTTTTGTAAAATATTAGTGTGGTAGAATATTCATATTGATGTATTAATTTGAAAGTCTTATGCAATTAAGAGTATCTATATTTATTTGCACGAATTTATGTGTGATCGTGTGGCCAAAAATGATGAAAAACTCAAACAACTTGTTTAAACAGCAGGTTTTAATGCATTCTAATTAACTTTTGTGCAAATTTTGTATCATAGAATATTTATATGGATGTGTTAATTGAAAAATATTATATTAGACATAATTTCGAGTATCTATATTAATTTGAACGAATTTACGCGGAGCTATCAGGCAAAAAGTGATGAAAAATCAAACAACCTGATTAAACGATAGTTTATAATGCAACAAATTTAAAGTTTGTGAAAATTGGTGTCGTAAAATGTACAAATTGATGTATTAATTTGAAAATCTTATTATAGACATAATTATGAGTATTAATATTAATTTTCACCAATTTATGTGCGGCTATGTGGCCGAAAATTATAAAAAACTCAAATAACTCGTTTAAAAAGCTGTTTTCGATTCATTCCAATTATGTTTTGCGCAAATTTAGTATCATAGGATATTTATATTGATGTTTTAATTGGAAAACATTACCGTATACATAATTTCCAGTATTTGTATTAATTTGCACGAATTTATGCACAGTTATGAGTTTTGAACTGATGAAAATTTCAAAAACTTATTTAAACAGCAGTTTGTAATGCATCCGAATTATGTTTTGTACAAAAATAGCATCGTAGAATGATCATATTGAAATATTAATTGGATGTCTTAAAATAGACATAATTTAGAGTATTCATATTAATTTTCACGAACTTATTCAAAGTTATGTGGTGAAAAATTATGAAAACCTCGGACGACTTGTTTATACAGCGGTTTTTAATGCATTCTAATTATGTTTTATGCTAAATTAGTATTGTAGAATTTTCATATGAATGTATTAGTTGGAAAATCTTACAATAGATATAATTAGGAGTATTTATATCAATTTTCACGAATTTATGCGTAGTTGTGTTGTAAAAAATGATTGAAAACACAAACAACCTGTTTAAACAGCCGTTTTTCGTACATTGTAATTATGTTTTGTGCAAAATTAGTATAGTAGAATGTTCATATTAATGTATCAGTTGGAAGATTTTCTAGTAGACATAATTATGAGTATTTTTATTAATTGTCAAGAATTTATATGTAGTTATGAGGCCAAAAATGATGAAAAACTCAAACAACTTGTTTAAACAGCAGCTTGTAATGCATCAAAAGTAAGTTTGATGAAAAATTAGTGTCGTAGAATATTCATATCAAATTGTTAATTAGAAAATCTTATAATAGACATAATTAGGGGTATTTATACTAATCTTCACGAATTTATGCTTAGTTCTGTGGCAAAAAATGATGAAATACTCAAACAACTCGCTTAAACAGCAGTTTTTAATGCGTTCTAATTAATTTGTGCAAAATTAGCGTCGTAGAATGTTCATACCGATATATTAGCTGGAAAATATTATAATAGAGACAACTATGAGTATTTATATAGATTTTCATGAATTTATGTGTACTTATGAGGTCATAAATGATGAAAATCTCAAAACAACATGTTGAAACAGTAGTTTGTCATGCATCTGAATAAAGTTTTATGCAAAAATAGCCTCTATAAATGTTCATAACGAAAGGTTAATTGAAACATATTGCAATAGACATCATGTGGAGTATTTATATTAATTTTCATCAATTTATGCATAGTTACGTGGCGAAAATTATGATAAACTCAAACAACTTGCTTAAACAGCCTTTTATAATGAATTCTAATTATGTTTTGTGAAAAATTAGTGTCGTAAACTGATCATATCGAAATGTTAATTTCAAAATCATACAATAGACAACATTATGAATATTTATGTTAGTTTTCATCAACTTATGTCTAGTTATGAGGCCAAACATGATGACAAACTCAAACAGTTTATTTAAACAACAGTTTGTATTGCATGAAAATTAAGTTTTGTAAAATATTAGTGTGGTAGAATATTCATATTGATGTATTAATTTGAAAGTCTTATGCAATTAAGAGTATCTATATTTATTTGCACGAATTTATGTGTGATCGTGTGGCCAAAAGTGATGAAAAACTCAAACAACTTGTTTAAACAGCAGGTTTTAATGCATTCTAATTAACTTTTGTGCAAATTTTGTATCATAGAATATTTATATGGATGTGTTAATTGAAAAATATTATAGTAGACATAATTTCGAGTATCTATATTAATTTGAACGAATTTACGCGGAGCTATCAGGCAAAAAGTGATGAAAAATCAAACAACCTGATTAAACGATAGTTTATAATGCAACAAATTTAAAGTTTGTGAAAATTGGTGTCGTAAAATGTACAAATTGATGTATTAATTTGAAAATCTTATTATAGACATAATTATGAGTATTAATATTAATTTTCACCAATTTATGTGCGGCTATGTGGCCGAAAATTATAAAAAACTCAAATAACTCGTTTAAAAAGCTGTTTTCGATTCATTCCAATTATGTTTTGCGCAAATTTAGTATCATAGGATATTTATATTGATGTTTTAATTGGAAAACATTACCGTATACATAATTTCCAGTATTTGTATTAATTTGCACGAATTTATGCACAGTTATGAGTTTTGAACTGATGAAAATTTCAAAAAACTTATTTAAACAGCAGTTTGTAATGCATCCGAATTATGTTTTGTACAAAAATAGCATCGTAGAATGATCATATTGAAATATTAATTGGATGTCTTAAAATAGACATAATTTAGAGTATTCATATTAATTTTCACGAACTTATTCAAAGTTATGTGGTGAAAAATTATGAAAACCTCGGACGACTTGTTTATACAGCGGTTTTTAATGCATTCTAATTATGTTTTATGCTAAATTAGTATTGTAGAATTTTCATATGAATGTATTAGTTGGAAAATCTTACAATAGATATAATTAGGAGTATTTATATCAATTTTCACGAATTTATGCGTAGTTGTGTTGTAAAAAATGATTGAAAACACAAACAACCTGTTTAAACAGCCGTTTTTCGTACATTGTAATTATGTTTTGTGCAAAATTAGTATAGTAGAATGTTCATATTAATGTATCAGTTGGAAGATTTTCTAGTAGACATAATTATGAGTATTTTTATTAATTGTCAAGAATTTATATGTAGTTATGAGGCCAAAAATGATGAAAAACTCAAACAACTTGTTTAAACAGCAGCTTGTAATGCATCAAAAGTAAGTTTGATGAAAAATTAGTGTCGTAGAATATTCATATCAAATTGTTAATTAGAAAATCTTATAATAGACATAATTAGGGGTATTTATACTAATCTTCACGAATTTATGCTTAGTTCTGTGGCAAAAAATGATGAAATACTCAAACAACTCGCTTAAACAGCAGTTTTTAATGCGTTCTAATTAATTTGTGCAAAATTAGCGTCGTAGAATGTTCATACCGATATATTAGCTGGAAAATATTATAATAGAGACAACTATGAGTATTTATATAGATTTTCATGAATTTATGTGTACTTATGAGGTCATAAATGATGAAAATCTCAAAACAACATGTTGAAACAGTAGTTTGTCATGCATCTGAATAAAGTTTTATGCAAAAATAGCCTCTATAAATGTTCATAACGAAAGGTTAATTGAAACATATTGCAATAGACATCATGTGGAGTATTTATATTAATTTTCATCAATTTATGCATAGTTACGTGGCCGAAAATTATGATAAACTCAAACAACTTGCTTAAACAGCCTTTTATAATGAATTCTAATTATGTTTTGTGAAAAATTAGTGTCGTAAACTGATCATATCGAAATGTTAATTTCAAAATCATACAATAGACAACATTATGAATATTTATGTTAGTTTTCATCAACTTATGTCTAGTTATGAGGCCAAACATGATGACAAACTCAAACAGTTTATTTAAACAACAGTTTGTATTGCATGAAAATTAAGTTTTGTAAAATATTAGTGTGGTAGAATATTCATATTGATGTATTAATTTGAAAGTCTTATGCAATTAAGAGTATCTATATTTATTTGCACGAATTTATGTGTGATCGTGTGGCCAAAAATGATGAAAAACTCAAACAACTTGTTTAAACAGCAGGTTTTAATGCATTCTAATTAACTTTTGTGCAAATTTTGTATCATAGAATATTTATATGGATGTGTTAATTGAAAAATATTATATTAGACATAATTTCGAGTATCTATATTAATTTGAACGAATTTACGCGGAGCTATCAGGCAAAAAGTGATGAAAAATCAAACAACCTGATTAAACGATAGTTTATAATGCAACAAATTTAAAGTTTGTGAAAATTGGTGTCGTAAAATGTACAAATTGATGTATTAATTTGAAAATCTTATTATAGACATAATTATGAGTATTAATATTAATTTTCACCAATTTATGTGCGGCTATGTGGCCGAAAATTATAAAAAACTCAAATAACTCGTTTAAAAAGCTGTTTTCGATTCATTCCAATTATGTTTTGCGCAAATTTAGTATCATAGGATATTTATATTGATGTTTTAATTGGAAAACATTACCGTATACATAATTTCCAGTATTTGTATTAATTTGCACGAATTTATGCACAGTTATGAGTTTTGAACTGATGAAAATTTCAAAAAACTTATTTAAACAGCAGTTTGTAATGCATCCGAATTATGTTTTGTACAAAAATAGCATCGTAGAATGATCATATTGAAATATTAATTGGATGTCTTAAAATAGACATAATTTAGAGTATTCATATTAATTTTCACGAACTTATTCAAAGTTATGTGGTGAAAAATTATGAAAACCTCGGACGACTTGTTTATACAGCGGTTTTTAATGCATTCTAATTATGTTTTATGCTAAATTAGTATTGTAGAATTTTCATATGAATGTATTAGTTGGAAAATCTTACAATAGATATAATTAGGAGTATTTATATCAATTTTCACGAATTTATGCGTAGTTGTGTTGTAAAAAATGATTGAAAACACAAACAACCTGTTTAAACAGCCGTTTTTCGTACATTGTAATTATGTTTTGTGCAAAATTAGTATAGTAGAATGTTCATATTAATGTATCAGTTGGAAGATTTTCTAGTAGACATAATTATGAGTATTTTTATTAATTGTCAAGAATTTATATGTAGTTATGAGGCCAAAAATGATGAAAAACTCAAACAACTTGTTTAAACAGCAGCTTGTAATGCATCAAAAGTAAGTTTGATGAAAAATTAGTGTCGTAGAATATTCATATCAAATTGTTAATTAGAAAATCTTATAATAGACATAATTAGGGGTATTTATACTAATCTTCACGAATTTATGCTTAGTTCTGTGGCAAAAAATGATGAAATACTCAAACAACTCGCTTAAACAGCAGTTTTTAATGCGTTCTAATTAATTTGTGCAAAATTAGCGTCGTAGAATGTTCATACCGATATATTAGCTGGAAAATATTATAATAGAGACAACTATGAGTATTTATATAGATTTTCATGAATTTATGTGTACTTATGAGGTCATAAATGATGAAAATCTCAAAACAACATGTTGAAACAGTAGTTTGTCATGCATCTGAATAAAGTTTTATGCAAAAATAGCCTCTATAAATGTTCATAACGAAAGGTTAATTGAAACATATTGCAATAGACATCATGTGGAGTATTTATATTAATTTTCATCAATTTATGCATAGTTACGTGGCCGAAAATTATGATAAACTCAAACAACTTGCTTAAACAGCCTTTTATAATGAATTCTAATTATGTTTTGTGAAAAATTAGTGTCGTAAACTGATCATATCGAAATGTTAATTTCAAAATCATACAATAGACAACATTATGAATATTTATGTTAGTTTTCATCAACTTATGTCTAGTTATGAGGCCAAACATGATGACAAACTCAAACAGTTTATTTAAACAACAGTTTGTATTGCATGAAAATTAAGTTTTGTAAAATATTAGTGTGGTAGAATATTCATATTGATGTATTAATTTGAAAGTCTTATGCAATTAAGAGTATCTATATTTATTTGCACGAATTTATGTGTGATCGTGTGGCCAAAAATGATGAAAAACTCAAACAACTTGTTTAAACAGCAGGTTTTAATGCATTCTAATTAACTTTTGTGCAAATTTTGTATCATAGAATATTTATATGGATGTGTTAATTGAAAAATATTATAGTAGACATAATTTCGAGTATCTATATTAATTTGAACGAATTTACGCGGAGCTATCAGGCAAAAAGTGATGAAAAATCAAACAACCTGATTAAACGATAGTTTATAATGCAACAAATTTAAAGTTTGTGAAAATTGGTGTCGTAAAATGTACAAATTGATGTATTAATTTGAAAATCTTATTATAGACATAATTATGATTATTAATATTAATTTTCACCAATTTATGTGCGGCTATGTGGCCGAAAATTATAAAAAACTCAAATAACTCGTTTAAAAAGCTGTTTTCGATTCATTCCAATTATGTTTTGCGCAAATTTAGTATCATAGGATATTTATATTGATGTTTTAATTGGAAAACATTACCGTATACATAATTTCCAGTATTTGTATTAATTTGCACGAATTTATGCACAGTTATGAGTTTTGAACTGATGAAAATTTCAAAAAACTTATTTAAACAGCAGTTTGTAATGCATCCGAATTATGTTTTGTACAAAAATAGCATCGTAGAATGATCATATTGAAATATTAATTGGATGTCTTAAAATAGACATAATTTAGAGTATTCATATTAATTTTCACGAACTTATTCAAAGTTATGTGGTGAAAAATTATGAAAACCTCGGACGACTTGTTTATACAGCGGTTTTTAATGCATTCTAATTATGTTTTATGCTAAATTAGTATTGTAGAATTTTCATATGAATGTATTAGTTGGAAAATCTTACAATAGATATAATTAGGAGTATTTATATCAATTTTCACGAATTTATGCGTAGTTGTGTTGTAAAAAATGATTGAAAACACAAACAACCTGTTTAAACAGCCGTTTTTCGTACATTGTAATTATGTTTTGTGCAAAATTAGTATAGTAGAATGTTCATATTAATGTATCAGTTGGAAGATTTTCTAGTAGACATAATTATGAGTATTTTTATTAATTGTCAAGAATTTATATGTAGTTATGAGGCCAAAAATGATGAAAAACTCAAACAACTTGTTTAAACAGCAGCTTGTAATGCATCAAAAGTAAGTTTGATGAAAAATTAGTGTCGTAGAATATTCATATCAAATTGTTAATTAGAAAATCTTATAATAGACATAATTAGGGGTATTTATACTAATCTTCACGAATTTATGCTTAGTTCTGTGGCAAAAAATGATGAAATACTCAAACAACTCGCTTAAACAGCAGTTTTTAATGCGTTCTAATTAATTTGTGCAAAATTAGCGTCGTAGAATGTTCATACCGATATATTAGCTGGAAAATATTATAATAGAGACAACTATGAGTATTTATATAGATTTTCATGAATTTATGTGTACTTATGAGGTCATAAATGATGAAAATCTCAAAACAACATGTTGAAACAGTAGTTTGTCATGCATCTGAATAAAGTTTTATGCAAAAATAGCCTCTATAAATGTTCATAACGAAAGGTTAATTGAAACATATTGCAATAGACATCATGTGGAGTATTTATATTAATTTTCATCAATTTATGCATAGTTACGTGGCCGAAAATTATGATAAACTCAAACAACTTGCTTAAACAGCCTTTTATAATGAATTCTAATTATGTTTTGTGAAAAATTAGTGTCGTAAACTGATCATATCGAAATGTTAATTTCAAAATCATACAATAGACAACATTATGAATATTTATGTTAGTTTTCATCAACTTATGTCTAGTTATGAGGCCAAACATGATGACAAACTCAAACAGTTTATTTAAACAACAGTTTGTATTGCATGAAAATTAAGTTTTGTAAAATATTAGTGTGGTAGAATATTCATATTGATGTATTAATTTGAAAGTCTTATGCAATTAAGAGTATCTATATTTATTTGCACGAATTTATGTGTGATCGTGTGGCCAAAAATGATGAAAAACTCAAACAACTTGTTTAAACAGCAGGTTTTAATGCATTCTAATTAACTTTTGTGCAAATTTTGTATCATAGAATATTTATATGGATGTGTTAATTGAAAAATATTATAGTAGACATAATTTCGAGTATCTATATTAATTTGAACGAATTTACGCTGAGCTATCAGGCAAAAAGTGATGAAAAATCAAACAACCTGATTAAACGATAGTTTATAATGCAACAAATTTAAAGTTTGTGAAAATTGGTGTCGTAAAATGTACAAATTGATGTATTAATTTGAAAATCTTATTATAGACATAATTATGAGTATTAATATTAATTTTCACCAATTTATGTGCGGCTATGTGGCCGAAAATTATAAAAAACTCAAATAACTCGTTTAAAAAGCTGTTTTCGATTCATTCCAATTATGTTTTGCGCAAATTTAGTATCATAGGATATTTATATTGATGTTTTAATTGGAAAACATTACCGTATACATAATTTCCAGTATTTGTATTAATTTGCACGAATTTATGCACAGTTATGAGTTTTGAACTGATGAAAATTTCAAAAAACTTATTTAAACAGCAGTTTGTAATGCATCCGAATTATGTTTTGTACAAAAATAGCATCGTAGAATGATCATATTGAAATATTAATTGGATGTCTTAAAATAGACATAATTTAGAGTATTCATATTAATTTTCACGAACTTATTCAAAGTTATGTGGTGAAAAATTATGAAAACCTCGGACGACTTGTTTATACAGCGGTTTTTAATGCATTCTAATTATGTTTTATGCTAAATTAGTATTGTAGAATTTTCATATGAATGTATTAGTTGGAAAATCTTACAATAGATATAATTAGGAGTATTTATATCAATTTTCACGAATTTATGCGTAGTTGTGTTGTAAAAAATGATTGAAAACACAAACAACCTGTTTAAACAGCCGTTTTTCGTACATTGTAATTATGTTTTGTGCAAAATTAGTATAGTAGAATGTTCATATTAATGTATCAGTTGGAAGATTTTCTAGTAGACATAATTATGAGTATTTTTATTAATTGTCAAGAATTTATATGTAGTTATGAGGCCAAAAATGATGAAAAACTCAAACAACTTGTTTAAACAGCAGCTTGTAATGCATCAAAAGTAAGTTTGATGAAAAATTAGTGTCGTAGAATATTCATATCAAATTGTTAATTAGAAAATCTTATAATAGACATAATTAGGGGTATTTATACTAATCTTCACGAATTTATGCTTAGTTCTGTGGCAAAAAATGATGAAATACTCAAACAACTCGCTTAAACAGCAGTTTTTAATGCGTTCTAATTAATTTGTGCAAAATTAGCGTCGTAGAATGTTCATACCGATATATTAGCTGGAAAATATTATAATAGAGACAACTATGAGTATTTATATAGATTTTCATGAATTTATGTGTACTTATGAGGTCATAAATGATGAAAATCTCAAAACAACATGTTGAAACAGTAGTTTGTCATGCATCTGAATAAAGTTTTATGCAAAAATAGCCTCTATAAATGTTCATAACGAAAGGTTAATTGAAACATATTGCAATAGACATCATGTGGAGTATTTATATTAATTTTCATCAATTTATGCATAGTTACGTGGCCGAAAATTATGATAAACTCAAACAACTTGCTTAAACAGCCTTTTATAATGAATTCTAATTATGTTTTGTGAAAAATTAGTGTCGTAAACTGATCATATCGAAATGTTAATTTCAAAATCATACAATAGACAACATTATGAATATTTATGTTAGTTTTCATCAACTTATGTCTAGTTATGAGGCCAAACATGATGACAAACTCAAACAGTTTATTTAAACAACAGTTTGTATTGCATGAAAATTAAGTTTTGTAAAATATTAGTGTGGTAGAATATTCATATTGATGTATTAATTTGAAAGTCTTATGCAATTAAGAGTATCTATATTTATTTGCACGAATTTATGTGTGATCGTGTGGCCAAAAATGATGAAAAACTCAAACAACTTGTTTAAACAGCAGGTTTTAATGCATTCTAATTAACTTTTGTGCAAATTTTGTATCATAGAATATTTATATGGATGTGTTAATTGAAAAATATTATAGTAGACATAATTTCGAGTATCTATATTAATTTGAACGAATTTACGCGGAGCTATCAGGCAAAAAGTGATGAAAAATCAAACAACCTGATTAAACGATAGTTTATAATGCAACAAATTTAAAGTTTGTGAAAATTGGTGTCGTAAAATGTACAAATTGATGTATTAATTTGAAAATCTTATTATAGACATAATTATGAGTATTAATATTAATTTTCACCAATTTATGTGCGGCTATGTGGCCGAAAATTATAAAAAACTCAAATAACTCGTTTAAAAAGCTGTTTTCGATTCATTCCAATTATGTTTTGCGCAAATTTAGTATCATAGGATATTTATATTGATGTTTTAATTGGAAAACATTACCGTATACATAATTTCCAGTATTTGTATTAATTTGCATGAATTTATGCACAGTTATGAGTTTTGAACTGATGAAAATTTCAAAAACTTATTTAAACAGCAGTTTGTAATGCATCCGAATTATGTTTTGTACAAAAATAGCATCGTAGAATGATCATATTGAAATATTAATTGGATGTCTTAAAATAGACATAATTTAGAGTATTCATATTAATTTTCACGAACTTATTCAAAGTTATGTGGTGAAAAATTATGAAAACCTCGACGACTTGTTTATACAAATGCGGTTTTTAATGCATTCTAATTATGTTTTATGCTAAATTAGTATTGTAGAATTTTCATATGAATGTATTAGTTGGAAAATCTTACAATAGATATAATTAGGAGTATTTATATCAATTTTCACGAATTTATGCGTAGTTGTGTTGTAAAAAATGATTGAAAACACAAACAACCTGTTTAAACAAAATTAGTTTTTCGTACATTGTAATTATGTTTTGTGCAAAATTAGTATAGTAGAATGTTCATATTAATGTATCAGTTGGAAGATTTTCTAGTAGACATAATTATGAGTATTTTTATTAATTGTCAAGAATTTATATGTAGTTATGAGGCCAAAAATGATGAAAAACTCAAACAACTTGTTTAAACAGCAGCTTGTAATGCATCAAAAGTAAGTTTGATGAAAAATTAGTGTCGTAGAATATTCATATCAAATTGTTAATTAGAAAATCTTATAATAGACATAATTAGGGGTATTTATACTAATCTTCACGAATTTATGCTTAGTTCTGTGGCAAAAAATGATGAAATACTCAAACAACTCGCTTAAACAGCAGTTTTTAATGCGTTCTAATTAATTTGTGCAAAATTAGCGTCGTAGAATGTTCATACCGATATATTAGCTGGAAAATATTATAATAGAGACAACTATGAGTATTTATATAGATTTTCATGAATTTATGTGTACTTATGAGGTCATAAATGATGAAAATCTCAAAACAACATGTTGAAACAGTAGTTTGTCATGCATCTGAATAAAGTTTTATGCAAAAATAGCCTCTATAAATGTTCATAACGAAAGGTTAATTGAAACATATTGCAATAGACATCATGTGGAGTATTTATATTAATTTTCATCAATTTATGCATAGTTACGTGGCCGAAAATTATGATAAACTCAAACAACTTGCTTAAACAGCCTTTTATAATGAATTCTAATTATGTTTTGTGAAAAATTAGTGTCGTAAACTGATCATATCGAAATGTTAATTTCAAAATCATACAATAGACAACATTATGAATATTTATGTTAGTTTTCATCAACTTATGTCTAGTTATGAGGCCAAACATGATGACAAACTCAAACAGCTTTATTTAAACAACAAATTGTATTGCATGAAAATTAAGTTTTGTAAAATATTAGTGTGGTAGAATATTCATATTGATGTATTAATTTGAAAGTCTTATGCAATTAAGAGTATCTATATTTATTTGCACGAATTTATGTGTGATCGTGTGGCCAAAAATGATGAAAAACTCAAACAACTTGTTTAAACAAAGCAGGTTTTAATGCATTCTAATTAACTTTTGTGCAAATTTTGTATCATAGAATATTTATATGGATGTGTTAATTGAAAAATATTATAGTAGACATAATTTCGAGTATCTATATTAATTTGAACGAATTTACGCGAGCTATCAGGCAAAAAGTGATGAAAAATCAAACAACCTCGATTAAACGATAGTTTATAATGCAACAAATTTAAAGTTTGTGAAAATTGGTGTCGTAAAATGTACAAATTGATGTATTAATTTGAAAATCTTATTATAGACATAATTATGAGTATTAATATTAATTTTCACCAATTTATGTGCGGCTATGTGGCCGAAAATTATAAAAAACTCAAATAACTCGTTTAAAAAGCTGTTTTCGATTCATTCCAATTATGTTTTGCGCAAATTTAGTATCATAGGATATTTATATTGATGTTTTAATTGGAAAACATTACCGTATACATAATTTCCAGTATTTGTATTAATTTGCACGAATTTATGCACAGTTATGAGTTTTGAACTGATGAAAATTTCAAAAAACTTATTTAAACAAAGCAGTTTGTAATGCATCCGAATTATGTTTTGTACAAAAATAGCATCGTAGAATGATCATATTGAAATATTAATTGGATGTCTTAAAATAGACATAATTTAGAGTATTCATATTAATTTTCACGAACTTATTCAAAGTTATGTGGTGAAAAATTATGAAAACCTCGGACGACTTGTTTATACAAATGGTTTTTAATGCATTCTAATTATGTTTTATGCTAAATTAGTATTGTAGAATTTTCATATGAATGTATTAGTTGGAAAATCTTACAATAGATATAATTAGGAGTATTTATATCAATTTTCACGAATTTATGCGTAGTTGTGTTGTAAAAAATGATTGAAAACACAAACAACCCGTTTAAACAAATTGCTTTTTCGTACATTGTAATTATGTTTTGTGCAAAATTAGTATAGTAGAATGTTCATATTAATGTATCAGTTGGAAGATTTTCTAGTAGACATAATTATGAGTATTTTTATTAATTGTCAAGAATTTATATGTAGTTATGAGGCCAAAAATGATGAAAAACTCAAACAACTTGTTTAAACAAGCTTGTAATGCATCAAAAGTAAGTTTGATGAAAAATTAGTGTCGTAGAATATTCATATCAAATTGTTAATTAGAAAATCTTATAATAGACATAATTAGGGGTATTTATACTAATCTTCACGAATTTATGCTTAGTTCGTGACAAAAAATGATGAAATACTCAAACAACTCGCTTAAACAATGCAGCTTTTAATGCGTTCTAATTAATTTGTGCAAAATTAGCGTCGTAGAATGTTCATACCGATATATTAGCTGGAAAATATTATAATAGAGACAACTATGAGTATTTATATAGATTTTCATGAATTTATGTGTACTTATGAGGTCATAAATGATGAAAATCTCAAAACAACATGTTGAAACAAAATAGTTTGTCATGCATCTGAATAAAGTTTTATGCAAAAATAGCCTCTATAAATGTTCATAACGAAAGGTTAATTGAAACATATTGCAATAGACATCATGTGGAGTATTTATATTAATTTTCATCAATTTATGCATAGTTACGTGGCCGAAAATTATGATAAACTCAAACAACTTGCTTAAACAAATTTTTTTATAATGAATTCTAATTATGTTTTGTGAAAAATTAGTGTCGTAAACTGATCATATCGAAATGTTAATTTCAAAATCATACAATAGACAACATTATGAATATTTATGTTAGTTTTCATCAACTTATGTCTAGTTATGAGGCCAAACATGATGACAAACTCAAACAGTTTATTTAAACAACAGCTTGTATTGCATGAAAATTAAGTTTTGTAAAATATTAGTGTGGTAGAATATTCATATTGATGTATTAATTTGAAAGTCTTATGCAATTAAGAGTATCTATATTTATTTGCACGAATTTATGTGTGATCGTGTGGCCAAAAATGATGAAAAACTCAAACAACTTGTTTAAACAAGAGGTTTTAATGCATTCTAATTAACTTTTGTGCAAATTTTGTATCATAGAATATTTATATGGATGTGTTAATTGAAAAATATTATAGTAGACATAATTTCGAGTATCTATATTAATTTGAACGAATTTACGCGAGCTATCGTGCAAAAAGTGATGAAAAATCAAACAACCCGATTAAACGATAGTTTATAATGCAACAAATTTAAAGTTTGTGAAAATTGGTGTCGTAAAATGTACAAATTGATGTATTAATTTGAAAATCTTATTATAGACATAATTATGAGTATTAATATTAATTTTCACCAATTTATGTGCGGCTATGTGGCCGAAAATTATAAAAAACTCAAATAACTCGTTTAAAAAGCTGTTTTCGATTCATTCCAATTATGTTTTGCGCAAATTTAGTATCATAGGATATTTATATTGATGTTTTAATTGGAAAACATTATCGTATACATAATTTCCAGTATTTGTATTAATTTGCACGAATTTATGCACAGCTTATGAGTTTTGAACGATGAAAATTTCAAAAAACTTATTTAAACAAAGCTAGCTTGTAATGCATCCGAATTATGTTTTGTACAAAAATAGCATCGTAGAATGTTCATATTGAAATATTAATTGGATGTCTTAAAATAGACATAATTTAGAGTATTCATATTAATTTTCACGAACTTATTCAAAGTTATGTGGTGAAAAATTATGAAAACCTCGGACGACTTGTTTATACAAATGGTTTTTAATGCATTCTAATTATGTTTTATGCTAAATTAGTATTGTAGAATTTTCATATGAATGTATTAGTTGGAAAATCTTACAATAGATATAATTAGGAGTATTTATATCAATTTTCACGAATTTATGCGTAGTTGTGTTGTAAAAAATGATTGAAAACACAAACAACCTGTTTAAACAAATTTTTTTCAGTACATTTTAATTATGTTTTGTGCAAAATTAGTATAGTAGAATGTTCATATTAATGTATCAGTTGGAAGATTTTCTAGTAGACATAATTATGAGTATTTTTATTAATTGTCAAGAATTTATATGTAGTTATGAGGCCAAAAATGATGAAAAACTCAAACAACTTGTTTAAACAAAGAATTGTAATGCATCAAAAGTAAGTTTGATGAAAAATTAGTGTCGTAGAATATTCATATCAAATTGTTAATTAGAAAATCTTATAATAGACATAATTAGGGGTATTTATACTAATCTTCACGAATTTATGCTTAGTTCTCATGGCAAAAAATGATGAAATACTCAAACAACTCGCTTAAACAATAGCTTTTAATGCGTTCTAATTAATTTGTGCAAAATTAGCGTCGTAGAATGTTCATACCGATATATTAGCTGGAAAATATTATAATAGAGACAACTATGAGTATTTATATAGATTTTCATGAATTTATGTGTACTTATGAGGTCATAAATGATGAAAATCTCAAAACAACATGTTGAAACAAATAGTTTGTCATGCATCCGAATAAAGTTTTATGCAAAAATAGCCTCTATAAATGTTCATAACGAAAGGTTAATTGAAACATATTGCAATAGACATCATGTGGAGTATTTATATTAATTTTCATCAATTTATGCATAGTTACGTGGCCGAAAATTATGATAAACTCAAACAACTTGCTTAAACAAATTTTTATAATGAATTCTAATTATGTTTTGTGAAAAATTAGTGTCGTAAACTGATCATATCGAAATGTTAATTTCAAAATCATACAATAGACAACATTATGAATATTTATGTTAGTTTTCATCAACTTATGTCTAGTTATGAGGCCAAACATGATGACAAACTCAAACAGCTTTATTTAAACAACAGTTTGTATTGCATGAAAATTAAGTTTTGTAAAATATTAGTGTGGTAGAATATTCATATTGATGTATTAATTTGAAAGTCTTATGCAATTAAGAGTATCTATATTTATTTGCACGAATTTATGTGTGATCGTGTGGCCAAAAATGATGAAAAACTCAAACAACTTGTTTAAACAAGTAGGTTTTAATGCATTCTAATTAACTTTTGTGCAAATTTTGTATCATAGAATATTTATATGGATGTGTTAATTGAAAAATATTATAGTAGACATAATTTCGAGTATCTATATTAATTTGAACGAATTTACGCGAGCTATCAGCAAAAAGTGATGAAAAATCAAACAACCTTTGATTAAACGATAGTTTATAATGCAACAAATTTAAAGTTTGTGAAAATTGGTGTCGTAAAATGTACAAATTGATGTATTAATTTGAAAATCTTATTATAGACATAATTATGAGTATTAATATTAATTTTCACCAATTTATGTGCGGCTATGTGGCCGAAAATTATAAAAAACTCAAATAACTCGTTTAAAAAGCTGTTTTCGATTCATTCCAATTATGTTTTGCGCAAATTTAGTATCATAGGATATTTATATTGATGTTTTAATTGGAAAACATCACCGTATACATAATTTCCAGTATTTGTATTAATTTGCACGAATTTATGCACAGCTTATGAGTTTTGAACTGATGAAAATTTCAAAAAACTTATTTAAACAAAGAGCTTGTAATGCATCCGAATTATGTTTTGTACAAAAATAGCATCGTAGAATGTTCATATTGAAATATTAATTGGATGTCTTAAAATAGACATAATTTAGAGTATTCATATTAATTTTCACGAACTTATTCAAAGTTATGTGGTGAAAAATTATGAAAACCTCGGACGACTTGTTTATACAAATGTTTTTAATGCATTCTAATTATGTTTTATGCTAAATTAGTATTGTAGAATTTTCATATGAATGTATTAGTTGGAAAATCTTACAATAGATATAATTAGGAGTATTTATATCAATTTTCACGAATTTATGCGTAGTTGTGTTGTAAAAAATGATTGAAAACACAAACAACCCGTTTAAAATGTACTGCTTTTTCGTACATTGTAATTATGTTTTGTGCAAAATTAGTATAGTAGAATGTTCATATTAATGTATCAGTTGGAAGATTTTCTAGTAGACATAATTATGAGTATTTTTATTAATTGTCAAGAATTTATATGTAGTTATGAGGCCAAAAATGATGAAAAACTCAAACAACTTGTTTAAACAAGACTTGTAATGCCTCAAAAGTAAGTTTGATGAAAAATTAGTGTCGTAGAATATTCATATCAAATTGTTAATTAGAAAATCTTATAATAGACATAATTAGGGGTATTTATACTAATCTTCACGAATTTATGCTTAGTTCTGTGGCAAAAAATGATGAAATACTCAAACAACTCGCTTAAATGTGCTAGCTTTTAATGCGTTCTAATTAATTTGTGCAAAATTAGCGTCGTAGAATGTTCATACCGATATATTAGCTGGAAAATATTATAATAGAGACAACTATGAGTATTTATATAGATTTTCATGAATTTATGTGTACTTATGAGGTCATAAATGATGAAAATCTCAAAACAACATGTTGAAACAGTAGTTTGTCATGCATCCGAATAAAGTTTTATGCAAAAATAGCCTCTATAAATGTTCATAACGAAAGGTTAATTGAAACATATTGCAATAGACATCATGTGGAGTATTTATATTAATTTTCATCAATTTATGCATAGTTACGTGGCCGAAAATTATGATAAACTCAAACAACTTGCTTAAACAAATGACCTTTTATAATGAATTCTAATTATGTTTTGTGAAAAATTAGTGTCGTAAACTGATCATATCGAAATGTTAATTTCAAAATCATACAATAGACAACATTATGAATATTTATGTTAGTTTTCATCAACTTATGTCTAGTTATGAGGCCAAACATGATGACAAACTCAAACAGCTTTATTTAAACAACAGTTTGTATTGCATGAAAATTAAGTTTTGTAAAATATTAGTGTGGTAGAATATTCATATTGATGTATTAATTTGAAAGTCTTATGCAATTAAGAGTATCTATATTTATTTGCACGAATTTATGTGTGATCGTGTGGCCAAAAATGATGAAAAACTCAAACAACTTGTTTAAACAAAGAGTTTTAATGCATTCTAATTAACTTTTGTGCAAATTTTGTATCATAGAATATTTATATGGATGTGTTAATTGAAAAATATTATAGTAGACATAATTTCGAGTATCTATATTAATTTGAACGAATTTACGCGGAGCTATCAGGCAAAAAGTGATGAAAAATCAAACAACCCGATTAAACGATAGTTTATAATGCAACAAATTTAAAGTTTGTGAAAATTGGTGTCGTAAAATGTACAAATTGATGTATTAATTTGAAAATCTTATTATAGACATAATTATGAGTATTAATATTAATTTTCACCAATTTATGTGCGGCTATGTGGCCGAAAATTATAAAAAACTCAAATAACTCGTTTAAAAAGCTGTTTTCGATTCATTCCAATTATGTTTTGCGCAAATTTAGTATCATAGGATATTTATATTGATGTTTTAATTGGAAAACATTACCGTATACATAATTTCCAGTATTTGTATTAATTTGCACGAATTTATGCACAGTTATGAGTTTTGAACTGATGAAAATTTCAAAAATTTTCAATAAGCTCCAGGCCAGACTTTATGTACATACAAGTCAGTGTAAGGCTTCTAAAACTCTAATTCCACCATAACTGCTATAGTGCCATCACTATGGTTACTTCTGATAACTCGTTGTTGAAATTATATTCAGATTGAAAATAGAAATTTTAGAATTAAAATTGGCAACTCAAATCAAATGATGAAATGAAATGGTCAACTCAACTACCATTGCAAGTTATAGAAGTCCAAGATTTGATACCAGTTAGGGCAGAGGATTGGTCCAGGGGAGTTAACCAAATCTGTTATATTTTTGATGGATTTTAGGATGTTAAATTAGAATGTCTAGAATTGTTGATGCCTAAGGAACTTTCATATTTTTGAGATGATACTGATTATGTTTAGAGACCATATGATCATCTCTTT
The DNA here is from genome assembly GCA_037127355.1 of Schoenoplectus tabernaemontani. NCBI lineage: Eukaryota > Viridiplantae > Streptophyta > Magnoliopsida > Poales > Cyperaceae > Schoenoplectus > Schoenoplectus tabernaemontani. Next base: position 25,033,239 of record CM073756.1, read on the forward strand.
CTTTTCTGGTGTGACAGATTTATCAGAAAATTCCTGGCAAAAAGAAAGGTTTCACATAGGGCCACAAAGACGGTAAAGTTGTGGATATCCAACACTAAGTGATGATGAAGATTATTCTGAAAGTTTTGCTAGCTTTTGCTCATTTCTAGCCGTATCGTATTGATAAATTTAAGCCAACACAACTGAGATTCTGACATATAAGTTGGACACTGGCATTCGTAAAATTTATGGGACACTGGTGTCATACTCAAGTAGAAATGCACTTTCAGATATTATTGACCACTGTTAACGGTCGGTACCAATGGTGCTTCTATATTTAGACAATTGCGAAGAAACAAAAAAAAAATTATACTTAAAGTTCAAGTTTGATTTGAGCATAAATTTGTTAAGGAAGCATAAAATTTTAAGTTATGACTTCAAATATTTTCGTTATTATTAATATATTGTTAATGTTATCAAAATTATTAATTTATTATTAATGTTATCATTACAATACTAGTTAAATAATTAAGAATAAAACATATAATATTAAAATACTTCTATCATCATATTAAAAATATAATAAAATGTTAATCGTATTGATAATACAATAATAAATAAATTGCTTGATAAAGAATAAAACTAAAATTGTAATAATAATAATAATAATAATAATAATAATAATAATAATAATAATAATAATAATAATAATAATAATAATAAAATATATTATATAAGTACTTCTATAATCATAAAAATGTAATAAATCATTATAATACAATAATAATTAAATTATATGAAAATAATAAAATTGAAATCATATGTGATGACCGCAATAATTATATTGATAAATTAAAGTAAAAAATAATAATGATGATCTATTAATTTAAAATTAGTTATCATGCATAATAATATTAATAATTATTATAATAACAATACTGATAATAATTTTAATAATATTTTAAATATTATCAACATTAATTATAATATTATTATTAATAATAATAAGAAGAAAAAATATGTCATAACCACAATAATTATACTGATAAATTGACAATAAATAATAATAATGGTAATTTTTATTAATCTAATATTAGTTATTACAGTAATTATAATAATTATTATATTATTAACAGTAATTAGGATTATTATTGTATAATAATAAATGATTATGATGATAATAATAATAATTTCATCATTTATACAAATTGGGCGCCCCACTGAGAAGCTCTTTAATTTAAGGAGTATTTATGTCAACTTTATTTTTCTTTATTCCTTCTTTAATTATTTATATTTGACTCCAGGCAAAGATTTTATTCCACAATGATGCACCAACCAAACATAAATGGTGCTTTTATGTTTAGTTTATTTAATTTAAAAAAAGAAATAAAAAACACACCATATATAACACTACATGAAAAAAAAGTTTTGCTAACGGTTTCCAAACACATTTAATAACGGTTGCTGAACCGTTAATAAAGGAGGGAGTTACTAAAAGTTTTAAATAATTGTTAGAATTTTTTTTCTGTTGTAGTGTAAGTTACTTTTGAAAATGAAATATTTAATTTTGAGCTACATAATTGTTGTTATTTTTATTTTTAATAATTAGTTACGAAATTGGATGGTGAAAATAAGAGTTTATTCAAAGAAAAAAGAAACAAGAGCCGGTTGGTAAAAAAAATGATAATAACAATTATTTTATTTTTCTCTTTATTTTTGTTCCCAAAATATACAAACTAATCTATAATAATTATCCTAATTAGTAATAATCTAAAATAGCATCACATTAATAATAATTATCTTAATTAGTACTAATCTATAATTAAGCTAATTATAACTATATAATTCAAAATTAACACTATAAATCAACCAAACCAAACTATATTAACTATATTTCAATTATCATAATAATTATACTAATTAAATCTAATAAAACTAATAATTTTTCTAAATTCAAAGTAAAATTAAAAATAAAAATTACCTTCGAAATTGTAACAAAATCGACGGATCGATGGGTTTTTTAACTCTCCTCTGAAAATTAGGAAGTTTGACACAAACAGTTTTCAAAATGGAGCACATGAGAGAGATCAATTGAAATTGGATTTTTTTTTTTTTACGTTTTTTTTTTGTTTAGAGAAGAACCAGAGGAGAAGAGTGGGAGAAGAAAGATGTCTATCGCGATTTAAATTGAGGAGTTAGATCTGAGTTTTAAACTCAGTTCAAAATGCTGAACCTAAATTTTAAATATGAAATTCACTTTCAATATATAATTTAAATGTTTTACAAAATACTCCTGAACTATAATAAACAAATGAGAGTAATATACAATATTTAGCAATTTTTAAATGCTCAAATTTACGCTTCTAATGCGAACTTAATAGTACTGAGAAACACTTTAGCTAGGTTGACAAGTCATTTGGGTCGATAGTTGTTTCCCTTTGATTGTCGAACAACTACCGACCACAAGTTCCAATGCTTGAAACCATTTCTTTTTCAGAACCTATTTCCTACCCCATTATACTTAGAAAATTTCAAAAAAGAAAGTACAAATTAGAACGTTACATGCTAATGACTTAATACTTATTTTATATATAGTATTTAATCGTTCCAGCAATTAACAACTTTAGAAACTTCATCTCTAAACTAAAAATAAAAATTAAAGATTAAAGATTAGATATAGATATTACCATAACAGTTCCATCCCTAAACTAGCTCAGCCTTTTCATCTATGCGTTGTGCTTGGAAACTTCTCAATTAATTGTCATGGGCCTGAATAAAAAATAAATAGATTTTAATCAGTCTTCTCTTGACTGCACAACAGACACCATTTGCACCATTCAAACTACTGCATAAAACCATAATAGCAATAAGGCAAAAAGAAGCTAGAAAAACAAGTAAACAAACATCAAGATTACATCCAACATAATCAATGTTAACTGCATTAGTACACTATACATGAAAGAAGAGCTTGTATCCTCTTACCACACTTCTCATTACCATAGATGTGTTAATTTATTTTCAAATTGATCATATATTTAAATTAATTAAATAATATTCTCATTTATCATAGCATTATAACGGATTGAAATTAATATGAATGTAGTAATATGACATTAATGTTTATTAGTTACAATTGAATTAATTAATATAGTATGTAAATAATTTTTCACAAATATTATATAATATAATATATGTTATGGATGTGAATGTGAATATTCATTTTTTTATCACATATAATGATCAGACTAATTTGTAATAAATAAACTTGATGGACTAAAATGATAATTAATTTGTGAAACACTAAGAATTAAAATGATACTTACAAGTTTTTTAGAACTAAAATAGATCCTGAAACTTGAGAAAAATGATACTCATAAGTTTTCTTTTTGACAAGTGTGTGTTAATAATAAGAAAAATACATGGATCACGTGTAAGTAGGGGTTCAAACGGATCGGTATGGTCGGATAGTGATCAAAACCATATTCATATTCGTTTTAGTTTTTCAAATATGAATACGAATATAGATAGTTTCAGGTACGAATACGGATCAGATATTAAACGGATACGAATATGAATCGGATAATACACAAATACGAATACGAATACAGATATATTTCGGATACTAAATTAAAATATCATCAATTATAATTACATAATATTTTTCATGATAGGTCACTAATTATAAAAATTATACTATTATATTATAAGTGATTTAATCAATAATTATCATTACAAATTAGTTATCAAAAAACTATAAAAAATTTAAATATTAGTTAAAATGTATCAAAAAATTATAAAAAATAAAATATAATGTCAAATTATGTGTAAATTTAGTTGGATTTGTAATCTACATAAAAAACTCAATTGAAAAATATATAATTGATCTTTTATTCGGATATCTGAATTTCAAAAAATATCCGGATCCGGATAATTATCCTTATTCGTATCCGTATCTAGTTCCAAATTGAAAATCATATTCACATTCGCATCCGATAAAAAAATATCCGTATCCGTATTTGTATCCGAAAATATTCATTTTCGGATATCCGTAACCGCTATTACTAAATACGAATCCGGATACGGTCGGATAATATCCGATCCGTTTGCACCCCTACGTGTAAGGGAGGGAATTTAGTCTGACGTGTGTGTTAATAATGTTAAGAAGAATAATTGGGCCCCAGTTGACTAAGATGTCACTCAGCGCCGTGTAGTTTGGGTTTGGCCTGTGCACTTATTTTTCCACCTAACAACATCAATCTCTCTGTGTGTAGCGTGTGAATCGGATGATCGGATCCTTATCTACTACTTCCCCCCCCCTAAAAGATCCATATCTCTGATTATTCTAAAGTGGCAAATTGCAATGTACAGCTCCATTAATTCAATCAGGTATCGATATCATAAGCAATATTTGTTCTTAATTTATTTAGAAGTAGCAAACTGCATTTGAATTCGAAAAGTCAAATTCGTTGCATTTGATGTTCAATTCCAACGGTGTATTCCGTTTAAACAATAATAAATATATAGTTATCTTAGCATTATACATATACTCAGATGTCCGAACCTGAGGATTAACTAATATTTTGTTAAACAAAAACATAACATAAATGTTCATACTCAACTGATCCATAAACATACAATGAAAATACTAGAACATTTCTGAAAAACTTTAAAGTAAAAAAGGACCAGCGGCTATTTAATCATGTAAAATGTTGGAAACAAAAATTGCTTCTTCTCCCATTTCAGGATAATTTCTTTCAAAATTTGTCTTTGAAATTGAACTCGCATTTGAAATGTTCGAAAGACAATATTATCATTAAAATTTTATTTCTTTGAAAGGGTTCGTAAAAAGATTCACGGCTGTCCAAATCACTGCATGCCCGTCAAAGTGTCGATATATAATATGATAATATCATTCACAAAAACTGAGTCGAGAAGAACCTCTCAGTCAAAGACTCAAAAGCCACCCACAAAAATTAAGACCAGCTAGAAAGACTTCTCAGTCTGACCCAAACTAGAAAGTGCACAAAATTATGGGTAATGAATGGATTAATTAAGCGAGTAGCAGCCACTAATCTTCCTTTGAGATATGGATTGGGCTGGGCTTCTAATCTCTTTCTCTCTCTCGTCCACACAAATACCAGATAAGCCTACCAGCCAGTCAGCAGTCCCTGTGAAATTGTAGGAAAAATTAAACTAAAATTCAAGAACCGATAGATCGATAGATTGATAGATAATAGAATTATGATAGTTTTTGATGAAATATCAAATCACATTCAAATTGCCATTTAATCCAATATTGTAGCAACCTGTCGCAATCATTGTCAATTGAAATGTAGACAGTGTAGTCTCTATCTCTGACTTGTTCATTGCGCAATCGTACACCTCATATTATTTTTAATCAAATTAAATAATATTTAATTATCGGATACCTGTTCCAACCTACACGAGTTCTATAAATAGGTCCGTCGTTTTTATATTATAAACATACTTCAACAAAGTAAGAAAACGAAGATCACGAGTACAAATTACCATGCATCTGTTAATATACTTCCTGATTTTCATCTTTCTCATGCAAAATAATAGCTCCACTGCATGCATCCATACTGAAAGAACTGCACTGTCGTCATTCAAATCGAAGCTCAAGGACCCAAGCAATCTACTATCGTCGTGGAAGGGTAAGAACTGCTGCAGATGGAAGGGAGTCATCTGCCATCACCACTCAGGTCATGTTGTTAAGCTCAATCTTCGTTATTCTGACTGGGATGCTGAACCTTTGAATGGCAAGATCGATCCATCTTTGCTCTCTTTAAAAAATCTTACCCATCTAGATCTTAGTGGAAACAACTTTAATGAAACTGAACTCCCAAATTTCATTGGACAATTTCAAAATCTTGTGTATCTAAATCTCTCATGGACACAATTTGTTGGAAAAATCCCAACTGAGATTGGGAACTTGAAGAGGCTCCGTTATCTTGATATGTCTAATACACGCTTCAATGGATTCATTCCTCCGCACGTAGGCAACATCTCTACCCTCTCATTTCTTTCTTTCAGCTGTGAATATTATAGTATTGCAATTAAGAATTTTCAGTGGATCGGTAACTTGAACTGCTTACAACATTTGGACCTGTCCTTTAACGACCTCTCAGCAATTACTGATTGGTTTTATGTTTTTAACAAATTAAACAACTTGAAAGTACTAATGTTATCAAGTTGTAATCTCCAAAAAATTCCTAGATATGTTGCATTATTGAACTTCAGCTGTTTGACAACTCTGGATCTTTCATACAACCAATTTGAATCTCCAGTACCAAGTTGGTTGGGAAACCTTACCTCTGTCTCACACCTTGATCTTTCATACACTGGATTTCATGGTCTTAGTCATGGATTTTTGTCTAAATCGGAAGAAAGAATATGTCAGTTTAGGTATTTAGACTTAAGCGAGGTTAACATAACAGGAGATATTACAACTTTTGTAAGAAAAATTTCTTCTTCTTGGAAAACCATTGAAGTTTTGATCTTAGCAAATAATTATCTTCATGGGCATTTACAAGCTGATTGGCTAGCGAAAATGCCACGTCTAATGCATCTAGATCTACGGAATAACACTATTGCTGGTGTTCTGCCACTCGAGATAGGAAAATCATCGATGCTCAATTACTTGGATCTTTCGCACAACCGTATGGAAGGTATGATATCACAATTTTATTTGGAAAATCTAACACAATTGCAAGTGCTGGACTTATCATTCAATGAGTTTAGAATTACAATAGACCACCACTGGGTTCCCACATTTCAATTAACACAGCTCGTACTGCAATCATGCCATGTAGGCCCCATGTTTCCATCATGGCTCCGGTCCCAAACACAAATATACTATTTGAATTTGCATAACTCAGGCATCGATGATGCTCTGCCACCTTGGTTTTGGAGGCCGTCGTATATACATATTGATTTATCAAACAACAATCTACATGGAAGGTTACTACACAATCAACGGTCACCAAATTTGAGAATTCTTAACTTGGCATCGAACAACCTCAGAGGTCCGATAAAATCCTTGCCACATGATCTTTCTATTTTAGATATTTCTAATAATAAATTTTCAGGAACATTATCGGGGATCACAAATCAGTCAGGGTTGTACTCGTTCTCAGTAAACAATAATTCATTTACGGATGAAATTCCTTCTTCAATTTGTGAGATCGTGTCCTTATATGTACTCAACCTGTCAATGAATAATTTGTCTGGAATGATTCCTAAATGCATATCAAATTTGAAATCCTTGCAAATGCTAGATATGGCATTCAATAACCTATCGGGTATCATTCCTAACTTCATTTGTCCAATGGTTAATCTACTATTCCTGGTGCTACATGGCAATGTCCTCACGGGAAAGATCCCTAGAAATTTGCAATACTGCAAAAGTTTAGAGGTTCTTGACCTTGGAAACAATGAATTAACAGGAAAAGTGCCCTCATGGATAGGAGTGAGTCTACAAAATCTTCTCTTTCTTCAGCTACGAGAAAATAATTTTCATGGAAATATTCCTTCCGAGCTCACTCTACTTTCAAAGCTACAAGTTTTAGATATTGCAAGTAATAATTTAGAAGGATCAATACACGATTCATTTCGAAACTTCAGTGCAATGGGAACAAAGTCCAAGTTCACAGGAAATGTAAATGGTGGATTTGGCACCACTACACGTCAAGGGCGCCGCATTGTAGTGTATGTATCTATACTATTATATAAAGCATCTAAAAATTGGAGGGTTCATTTTTTGTCATGGTAAATTTTTTAATAATACTCATTTTATCCTTTAATCTGACGGTCTATGTTATTTTCGATTAATTAGACGTACATAAACGCGTCAATTGATCCCCTCTTTCTCTCCATTTTTTTCCCATCTATACTGTTATTTTCATAATATAGTTTTTTTTTTATTTAGCAACTTTGTGCATGTTTGGTAAGAAATTAATGGTGATAATATATGTTAGAATAATTCACTTTTCTTACCATAAACTCATGAATCATTAATCGATCTTCATGTAGAAAATCTCATCCAAGATTAAATCTGATTTTTATTATAGATTTTCTCTATAATTTGGTGAATTTATAATTTAATATTAGATCAATATAATTTTTTTATCTTATAATATTTTAATATTTAAATAAAAACAATAGAAAAGGTAGATTCTAAAGAAATAAATTTTAGAATTAAAATAGTTAGCTCAACTGCCATTGCAGGTTATTGAAGTACAAGAGTTGGTACCAGTTATGCCGGAGGATTGGTGCGGAGTTAATCAAATCTCTTATTTTGATGAATTTAGGATGTTAAAGTAGATACGTTCAGAGTTGTTGAAGCCCAAATTCTAGCCTTATGCTTAGAGTACCGGGCTGTGGTGCCAACTTCTATTTTTTTTTTTTTGTAGTTCTATGGTTGTTACCCATTGATGCCTGCAGGGTCTGGTATATATCCAAGTATCTGGCTGCAATTTAAGATTAATATATAGATGAATTAGGAGGTGAATATAATATTTAGTGTAAATCCTCATAATACCGAGGTGTGGCACCTAAGACAGTTTTCTAAAAGGTGGTACATCAATTTTTTTATTAAAAATAATGTAAATCGTATGATTGAGAAATATTGAATGTACAGTGCTACTTGATATATACGTGTGTGTCTATATATATATTGACTGTTTCGTGAAATACAATTTTTTTTGTACTTTGTGTTCATATCTCGATTTTAAAAGTTTCAACGGCCAATCCAAATCGTTGAATATGACCTTCATAATGAAATATATTTGGAGATTAAATTTTATAATTTTTAAATTTTTTTGCTATTTCTTGGATGAATGAAAAATCACTAGTATTAGATGGTGCAGAAATCATTAGATCAATAAACTTTATACTCATTCAAAAAATAGCAAAAAATTCAAAAAAATATAAAATTTGATATCAAAATATATTTCAATATGAAGATCATGTTCAATTATTTATTTTAACCGTTTGGACTTTTAAAATTGAGATATGAACAAGAAGTACAAGACGTTTTGTACTTCACGACCATAGCCTCACTGTGTGTATATATATAGAGAGAGTGCGAGAGTGTGAGGTTATGGTGCATCACAAAGTACAAAACCTTCATGCTTCGTATTTATATCTCAGATTTAAAAGTCCAAACGTCTGATTCAAACCATCGAACATGACCTTCATATTGAAATATTTTTGAAGATCAAATTTTATTTTTTTGAAATATTTTATTATTTTTTAGATGGGTGGAAAATCACTAGTATTGGATGGTTCATAAATAATTCGATAAATAAAATTTGTACCCATCTAAAAAATTACAAAAAATATAAAATTTGATCCAAAAATATTTCAATGCGAAGATCATGGTCAATGATTTGGATCCACCATTTATACTTTAAATTTGAGATACAAATGTGAAGCACGAAAGATTTTGTACTTCCATATGCATTTCGGCCGAAATGCTTACGGTCCAAATTTTAATTTTTCATACATGCATGAAATTTTAATTTAAATAGCTTAATAAAATTATTGTATCATAATATTGTAGAAAACAATTTTTCATCATGTTTAAAATTATTTTATTATACTTAATAATTTTTTAAATATAGCTCTCAAATAATAGAAAATTATTAAAATTTGTATGTCAAAAAGGGTTATTTTTGAAAATAATTAAGCATAGTAAAATAATTTCAAACATGATAAAAATTAGTTTTTCACAAGATTATATTATAAAGATTTTATTGAGCCACTTGAATTAAAATTTTGAAGAACAATAGATAAATAATATATGTATATATATATATATAGAGAGAGAGAGAGAGAGAGTTGGGTTAGGTGAGTCATGAAATAAAATGAGTTTTTATTTCGGATCCGCATCTCAAAAATTAAAATATGAATGATCGATCCAATTTACTCAACATAATTTACATATTAACATCTTATAGAAAACCAAATTTTATTATTTTTAGATTTGTTTTTTAAAGATGACTCAAAATATTAGTTGCAAATGATATTATTTTATTATTGTTTTCAGATCATTTTTGAAAATCTGAAAAAATAGTAAAAAAAATGTAAAAAAAAAAAATTGGTATTCCATAATTGGGGCTGATAGAATGAATTTTCAACCCGGAACAAGCTTTCAATCTTCTTTTACCTGGGCGTACACATTTTCCCAATGACCTGGGCGTACACATTTCAAAAATAAATTGTTTATGTAATCATTTTAGTTTTACCTAAGAGCATGAATTTCAAAAATAAGTAAAGCTCCCTTTGGGTAGGTGGTTGAGAGTTTCATACTTCTTTTTATGTAGTAACAAGAAGCGAAACTTTCTTTGGCTAGATTGTTGTGAGCTCTCGTTCTTCTTCTCTAAGCAACTAAATTAGAATGTCTCTCCAATGGTAATACATAAGATTAATCAAAATTTAATCAAACAATACTAGTTGCTTAAAGATGATTAGACTAATCAAGCTATATCACTCTTCAATTAATAAATTAATTAGATGAGATATTGTGCTCAACACATGAGCTAATGAATGAAGATGGTGGCTAAAATTTGAACCAAGAGGAGAAGAAGATGGATGCCAGGATTTGCTCTATTCTCTCTCATCCAAATGATACTCCTTATATAGCAATAGACTAGGGTAATTCTAGATATATAATTATAAGTATACCTCAAAATATCTTCTTCAAAAGAAGGCTCTCCTTGGCAGAATTTTTAGTCCATAAAATGAGTTTTTAGCTCACTTAATTTATCCAAAAAATTCTCTTATCCATCACATTATTAGCCAAACTAAATGTACAATTAAATTATATATTATTTTAACATAATTCTATAATTATATTAACATGTTGAGATAAAATAATTTTCATCATAATATTACTTCTTGATTAGTCATAGCATTAATTTTAATTTCATATGATAATTTAAAATAATAATTATAATGACATTTATAATTAATCATTTAACATATCATATTTATATTTTGAATATAATAAACTAAAATCCAATGTATTATTGACTAAGAATTTTTTTAGTAAGATCCTGTTGGATTTATATCATATTGGCCATAGAAATAAATTAATATGTTCAATTTTAATAATCACAAGTGATATCTAGCAACACATTTTGATTCCATAGAGACACTTGACGTGTCAATGAATAATTTATCAGGAATGATTCCTAACTGTATATCGAAGTTGAAAAACTTGCGAATCCTTGATTTGTCATTCAATAACCTATCAGATACTATTCCTAACTCCATTGGTTCTATGGTTGACCTATTGTTAATTGCGCTACACGACAATGTCCTCACAGGGGAACTCCCTGGAAATTTGCAATACTGCAAACAATTACTGGTTCTTAATCTTGGATATAATAAATTGATCGGAAAAGTGCCCACATGGATAGGAATGAGTCTACAAAATCTTGCTATTCTTCAGCTACGAGAAAATAATTTTAGTGGAAAAATTCCTTCTGAGCTCGCGTTACTTCCAAACCTGCAAATTTTAGATATTGCGAGTAATAATCTAGAAGGATCAATACCCAACTCTTTTGGAAACTTTAGTGCAATGGCTTTAAACTCCATGTTCAGCGAAATAGAAGCAATAGGTGTTGACTTAGCCATCGGTTTAAGTCAAGACCGCTGGGTATCTTATTCCTACATAGTTACACTGTCAGTGATTATCAAGACAAAGTTTCTTGAATATTCCAAGACGCTATACCTTGTGAAATCCATTGATCTTTCAGATAATAAATTAAGTGGATTTATTCCTAAGAGCATAGTACTTTTAGGAGCTCTAGAAAACCTGAATCTATCGAGGAATATTCTAAATGGAAATATTCCTGACAAAATTGGCAATATGAAATCATTGGAGTCTCTTGATCTTTCTTTCAATATGCTTTCAGGAGAAATTCCCCATAGCATATCAGAATTGACATTCTTGAGTCATTTGAATCTATCATACAACAATTTATCAGGGTCAATTCCTGTTGGAAATCAACTTAATTCATTGAACGACTCCTCTATCTATATAGGCAACTCCTTCCTCTGTGGTGGTCCAATGAATCAGAGTTGCTCAACTAGCCAAGCAAAAAATAACATCTTGGGTGGAAAGAGCAGCAATTCACAGAGATTATGGTTGTACCTTAGTGTAGGTGCTGGATTTGCTGTGGGTTGGTGGGGGGTGTGGTGCGTCCTCCTACTTCATGGAGCCCAATGGACAACCTTCTTCGAGAAGCTAGTTGACTATCTCTATTACAAATTTCTAAAAGCTAGGTAGTAAATGATTCTCTTTTCTTAAACAGTAATTTAATTATGCAATCATTTTTTCTGCAATAATACAAAAGGCTGATTCTACTTGTGCTTACTCAATATTATGTTTTTATTTTATTTTTTACTGTATGAAAGTGAAACACATTTCATCGTTGTTATACGTATTCAAAAATTTAATTGTAAAGTTATATGATTGCTTATGCAATACTGTACATAATTATAAAAATCAATACTTATAAAGATAATAAAAATAATAGTAATATTTTTTATGGCTAATGTATTATAAAAAAAAAAAATCAGGATTCAGACTCAGATCCAGTTGTTGTACAACAAGACCAATAGGCAATAGTAATTGAGGATGAAATAAAATGATCTATTTGAGAAAACAGGTGATCTAATGCCGTGTGGCTGAAGTATAAGGGCGAGCAATTTGTCTTTTGGAAAAAATGTCTCCGAAGACTTCTCAGTAAAGTCCATGCCAAAGAATAAGAAAAGCAGAAATTATGGGCATGAATGTATTCGGAGAACAGTTTTGAACTTTTTTCCATTTCTAACGTTTACACAATTATACTATTGATTTTTCTTTTACAACTTGTGATAAAAAAATCTCAAAGAAAAAAAATATATGTATACTGGAAGAGTGATAGAATAGTGTGTTTTTGGAAGAATGGTGGAAGAGTTGTATTCTTGACTATTCGAAAGAGTGAAAATATCGTTTGACAGTTGTTAATCAGAATAGTTAAAATATGAATAATTATGATACTAACAATGATGATGATGATAATAATAATAGTAAAATAATAATAATGATAATATAATAATAATAATAATAAAATGATCATAATCCCTAATCATAATCATAATAAATAATAATATTCATAGTTGTAATCATAATAATATAATAGAAATATAAATAAAATTATAATATAATAATATAATAATTAAAAATTATAATTATAATCATAATCATAATAATATAATAATAAATAATCATAATTCTAATAATATAATAATAATAAAATTATAATCATAATCATAATAATATAACAAAATAATCATAATAAATAATCATAATTATAATAATATAACAATAATATATAATCATAATCATAATCATAAGAATATAATAATAAATTATAATAAAATTATAATCACAATCATAATAATATAATATAATAATAAATAATCATAATATAATAATAATAATCATAATCATAATAATATATAAATAATAGAATAATATTTATAATCTCAATATAATAATATAATACTAAAATTGTAATTATTATAATATAATAATAATGAAATTAATCATATAATATAACACTAACAGTGATGTTAATATAATAATAATAATCATTATTATAATAATATAATAATAATAATAATAAATAATCATCATAATATTAATATAATAATAAATCATAATCATAATCATAATATAATAATAAATTATAATCATAATTATAATCAAAATATAATAATATAATACAACATAATCAAACTATAATCGCTATTCCGATGAGAGCTAATCCGGTATATCACGTATAATTTGGTATATCGAATTATTATTCTTCCGCACTCTTCAGCACTTTTCTACTTAGTGTAAGATTCGTTTGACAAATTAATTCGTCGAAATAATTATTCTATTCTAATTTTTTTGTTATTCCATCAAGTGCCGAACAAGTCCATGCCTAAAGAATAAAGATCATTAAAATATTCCCACGTGTGTTAATAAGGCTGCAGGGAATTTAGTCTCACGTCACAAACTAGTTGGGCCCAGTTGATTAAGATGTCACTCAGTGCCGTTTAGTTTGGCCTGTGCACAAATTTTCCACCTAATAATAACATTACTCTCTGTGTGTAGCTGTGACTCGGATCCTTATCTAGTCTTTTTTTTTCAAGGTAGTCTTCACAATTAATTTTTAAATAAATATAAAAAATTAAAAATAGAAAAATTATAGATATATTAGTTTACTTATAAATTCATAGTATTTTAAAATTTATGTAATTTTATTATCTTTGATAATTTATCAAAAAAATCATCAGAATTTTATACAATAACCTTACCGTAGCTGCACTCTACACCGTAGCATTGCCACAGTGATTGATCTCCACCACCTCCAATGATCAAAAATTCAAAATTGAGCTAACATGAATTCATACACTGCAACACGTCATCATAAATACAACCTTGCAGAGATTCTCAAAATTCACATCCGTTGCCATACTTTATTTATTGCAGCAAAATGCCATAAGTTTTGTGTCTCGTGGTGAATGAAACCCACAAAAAAGAAGCATCTTTATACATCAAAATCTGAACCATGAAAATGAAATCAAATGTTTGAAAACTATGACATATTGCTGCCATAGAAAATCCATACGATGGGAGAGAGACTGCCTATTAATGAAAACCTGTATCATAATTACATTAAAAGATAAGGATAATCACTCTTTTTTCTTTTATGGTAATCGAAATATCAATTTCGAATATTGTTGGATTCGTGCTGTGAAGTACCAGGGTGCTTATAAAACAAAGCGAAAAAAACGTCCCATTTCCCTCTTCCACCTCAACCTGTGAAGCACGGTACAACGTAGTTAGGTATAATCTAAAAAGGCTCAGTCTTTGAACTTAGTCCGACCGATTCTTATCCGATCCTCATAAATCTATTTCGATTCTTTCAATAATAATAGTTAGGTTTCTCAAAAATCATACTCAATCTTTAAAAATAAACCCTTCTAACCCGGCTCTTCTTAGATCTGTTCTTTAATATTTTTCGATTATATATTAATTACACTTAAAAATCTAAAAAAATAAAAATTAAAGAAAATAGAAAAATATAATTTAATATTTTTCTATAAATATAAATTTACATTAAAAAGTATAATAAACAAAAAAATATATCAAGTCCTTAAAGTCCGGAGAGCTTGATAAGAATCAAACTTTTCAAGAATTAGACTTATTATTTAAAAATCAAGCAATTTGAACTTGGCCCTTTAAAAACCATTATCAAACCCGGCCTTCTCGTAGACCCACTAAGTCGTCCCTTAAGAAATCTGACCTGACTCGTCTTTTCCCCTCTTCCTGATAGGATTAGAGAATGAGAGGAAAAGAGAGAGAATGATAACAATCTTTGTTATCTTATTATTGATTGATTATAATGATTAAATCTCTATTTATAGACTAATGATCTAACTAACTAATAACTTATCTAACTAACTAATCCTAAATACTAAACATATTTCACATCATATATACCACAATATCTCCTATACAATTCTACTCATCTTAACCTATACGTCTAACATCCCTCAAATTTGTGTCTGAGGATTTGAGACTAATGAAGAGAAACCCGTGACATGCTTTTATAATCCAGTTTTCTTAGTTTAAAGTTTCTGTTACGGTGTGTTAAGACTACTAAGAGTTAAGACTTGTCGCCTTACGTTAATTTAAAACTGTTGTCTTTTTAGCATTTTGAAGTCTGTTGTTTTTATAGTTTTAGATTGTGGTATGATTTAAGACTTGCATACTAGTATGCTGATTATTGTACTGTTGTTGATTATTGTACTGTTGTTTAGTTTGTGTTGGTTAATTTGGTTTTTATTTTTTTACTTAGTAGTAACTATGATTCTATGAATTGTCGAGTTCTAAATTTGCGAGCCACGAGCCATATGATCTGTGAGTGTATATCCTCTATAGTACTGTAAATTTTACAATGTGCAGCCTCTCTCATATGAACAATACCACGGTCACGAGAACAATAATACAGACAGTGTATACATTTAGAGGGACCATTTACTGTTTAAATCCGGACAATTATAAAATTGAGAAAAGTTTTTTATACCCCAACTTCTATACTCCATTCTATACCCAACTATCTTAACTAATCTAACTACTTTCTAACTGATATTCAATTCAGATCTGAAAGAAAAAAAAAAACACGACTCAAGTATTTGATCCGTTTGAACCAAAAATCCAATAATATCTCCTCATCTTTGAGAGTTACCCTTCATGCTATATATCGTTGAAAAACTAGCGACGAGGAGAACACAATGATCAAGGGAGAAAGTATCTCGCGTGGGTCACGTACTTGACCCGTTTGAACCAAAACTCCAATGATATCTCCCTCATCTTTAAGAGTTACCTTTGTGCTATATATCGTTGAAAAGCTAGCGACGAGGAGAACATAATGAGCTAAATCACATATTAAATGGATCAATGATTTGAAAGAAATCAAGGGAGAAATATCTCGGTTAGAAATTCGGTTGGAGCGATTTTAGTGCGGGTGAATCTCAATTGATTGATCAAATATTTTCTCTAGGCCAATGAGATGATATGTGAAACTTTAAGTAAGTTCTCTAATATTCTAAGTGTTTGGATCACCATTTCATTTCTCATGCACAAAGAGAATGTGTTGAAACTCATATTTTGAATCTTGGTTGATTAAGAAGTGAAACTAGATTAATTTCTGAGAGTAAGAAAATAAAATTTGAGTATTCATTAGAATGAATTGATTGAGAGATAGGAGAGAACACAAAAAAGATTTTTATGAAACTAAATATAAATGCGTCAAACTTAGTATATTAGACATGAAGACTTAATTATACTAGATATAAAATATTATTATACAAACCATAAAGATTTGATCGTAATATTGAGAATTGAGATTGAAGGAACTTCAACACAAAACTAACAAAGACTATATTGTTTGTACTAATGAAAATTCAGACTAAACTATAAATTATATTCTAAATGATATATTAATATAAATTTTAGTCAGTAAATGTACAGTACATATTGAAGCACATATAAAATATATATTTAGATTTATTTATAATCGTGAAAATTAAGACTAAACTATAATTTATATTTTAAATGATACATTAAGATGTGTATGGTAGATATTAAAACTTATTTTTCATTAAATATTAAACCTATTTTTGTCAAATTATTTTAAATTTTTTATTTTGTATTACATATCTATTATATATTTTTGACAATATTATGACTTAATGATATAAGATATAATTTTTTTTATTATTTATTGAGATTTTTTTATAAATATAAATTATAAGGTTTTAAGATATTAAAAAATATTAAATATAAATTTATCAATTGTAAGCCATTAGTTAAGATAATAAGAATATCTATATTCAGAAAATATTATAAAATTTTAAATTCATTAAAGTTAAATATGACTTATTAATCAGTATTAAGAATTTAATTACTAAGTTTTAAGATGAGAACAATTAGGTATAGAGATTAGGCTCTAGGAGCATTTGATAAATATTTTTTTGCATTATATATTATTCAAAGTTAAAAGTAAGATTTATGTTAATATATATTAAGACATCAGATGAATGGTCTTAAGTCTTCTAATGCTAAATTTTAAGATTTTATTTATAAGATTTTATATCAAATATAAATTACGTAAAAATATTATTAGGTAAAGTTTATTAAGACTTTATTTCTTAATTGTTATATTAGATATAAAGATTTAGTTTAAATAATGTTTAACAAATACTCAAGATTTTTATATCCTTTAAAGCTAAAAAAAGACTTATAACATTATGTATTAAGACATCATATGATAACTCTTAAGACGTTAAATGTTAGATATTGAGATTTTGAATATCGTTCATAGAACGATCTAGAGAGTTTCAGAAGAGTCGTTATTGTTTAGTGAGCAGTTTTACTTTCTAGGGTGATTATTTTTGCCTTTGTATAAAAGCAGACATTATATCCTTATTATTATCGGTTTCTCCAAGATAGAAATTCAATTGTATAATTCTCTTTGATATTTAAATAAGAGAGTAAATAATTATTGTTAACTTAGATTTTAAGACATTATAGTTTAGAGATACAAACTTGTTCATATCTTGATAACCGTTCAAATATAATTTTAAAGTTTAAAATTATGACTTATAATATTGAATATTAAGATGTCATTTTGTGTGTGTTAGGACTTAAAACATCCAATTTTAGCATATTAAAATTTAGATATATAAATTTATCTATATTCTAATGGATGTTTAAATATAAATTTTAAGTTCAAAATATAATTTTTGATATTAAATATTAAGATGTCATATTTCTTGTGTTAAGACTTGAGATATTTAGTTTTAAGATAATGAGGTTTAAGTATAAATACTTATCAATATCCTAATTGTCGTTCAAATATAAATTTTAGTTCAAAATATAATTTATAATATTAGATATTAGGCGTCGTATTTTTCATTTAGACTTGAGATGTTTAATTTTAAGACGTTGAGTTCATATATAAATACTTGTCTATATCTTGATTGTCGTTCAAATATAAATTTTAAGTTTAAAATATAACTTGATATATTAGATATTAAGACTTTATCTCTCAAGTATTAAGACTTAGAATTTTCGATATTAAGACTTTGATATATCGTTCGTAGAAGGATGGTTTGTTGATGTTCGAGAATGTGGTTAATGTGGTTAACGATTTTTTCAGTTGAAATACAGAATGTGGTACAGATCTGAGGTACAGTTAGTTGATCTCTATAAAATGGAAATATATGGATTTTTGGACACATGGATTGTATTTTCAAGGAACCGTTCGGCAGCAGAAAAATAATTTCTGGATTGGGCTAACTTTCCCATTTTCACCCATCATCCCAATACAAAATAGTGGGAAAAAAAACTATCTACTCCCATCAAAATATTTTTTTCACAACTGCTGTCTTATAAGCTGGGAACCCAATAAATCACATGAAGGGAATTCACATCCATTTTAATTATTTCCTATGTGATGGACAACAAACGAATAGGGCCTAGGAAAACATCAGATTGTATGTAATTCGAGCCAACTCGCTGGAATAATAGCCCTAATTTCTTGTGTGGATCAACAGGATCACAAGTTTTCGATCCAGCGAAATATATTTCATGGGACAGAGATCACCTAACTTAGGCTGCGAACAAACTAATTGCTAATGAAAATTTTATCAGGAGCATATGCGTTCCCTCCGCTCTAGCTGGTCGGAGAGAACTATAAATAATGTATAACAAATTTTGGAGTAGAGTGCTGATCTCTAATGTGCAAAAGATAATTTTTGTTTGGAGAATAATTAAGTTCATGAGGTACTTGAATATTACCTGCAGCTCTGCTACTCAATTTGGATATATGTGTGTTCCCCACGAATAAAAGTCTTTTTCTTGTAGTAATATGTATGAGATCATAAAATTTTTACCTCAGTTTGTATACGACAGCAACGGTGGTGGTATTTCAGCATAAGTATCTGGACAGTATCATGACATTAACTGTTGATTCATCTGGCTTCGTGATTTTTATTTATTGAAGGCTTTTTATTTAATTCATCTGGCTTCTTGATTTTCACTTATTTAAGACCTTTTACATGCGTAATATTCGTATGTCAAAATTATTTTTTATTGATATTTTTGATATTTTCAATTGTATTGCTATTTAATTTATATTCATGTTCAGTCACATCTTAATTTGGGCCGCCTATGTGAACGTCCGTGGATTGGGGTTTATTGACATAAAGTTTCTCAATTGAATACGAGAGGCCGAAAAGTTGATAATTAATAGTTGTATGTTTTACTTGCAGTAAATGCGGCAGCTATACAACATTTCATGCATAGAATTCAATCCGACTCGATCTGAAAAATTCGTCCGACTCGTCCGGATTCAAATCCGATTTGATCTGATTTAAAAAAAAATCAAACAGATCCAACCCGATCCGAATCAAATGACCTTCAATCCAATCAAAATCCGTTAAAGATCTAAAAAAACACAACATATTAATTGACCCGATCCGATCCTGATCTGACCCGATCCGATCCTGATCTGACCCGACCGGCCCGATTCGATTTTTTCAGAAGATCAAACTGACCGAACTCGTCCGACCCGAACCCGAACCCAAACCCGAATCCGATCCGACCCGACCCGTCCGATTGCCATCTCTACATGTATTCGTTGATTCATTTCATCCGAAGTCTTCCATCTCATCTTGAGAAAGCTCCTTGACATTTGTGATTTCATCCGAGCCCGGGCACTTGGCAAACAAGTTGTCTGAACCATCCGCTGTTCCTTCTCCTCCGACAACAAGTTGTCTGAACCTGTCGGCGGTTACATGCATGTCAATGTATTCGTAGAGCATCGTGCTACTCTAATTCACACTCCCTGCGAGTGCATCTTCCCAAGAAAAAAAATACTGTTGTCATCTTCCCAAGAAACCGTAACATGAAAATTTATGTCATAACAACATATTTATGATCTTAAATTATCTATTAGTTGGGTTCTCTTAATTTATGGCTTATGTTGCATGAATAATTCAACTAAGGTTGTACTCAATTCTTGTCTTGTAGTTTCGCATTTAGGAAATTTAGACCAGACGTACTTGATTTTTTTTTTTTTTTTTGTATTTTTATTTCTCATGAACACTTTATACTCAGTAAAAACATGAACTAAATTGTATTAGCTGAGAACAATCCATTTTCCCGATTCCCACATATAATAACCCGGCTGGGTTTGTCAAATGCGTTGTCTCCAATCCCATTCCCAAATAACAGATCTTCCATGGGCAGGGTGTTGACTAACATGTTTTAGACCTTTTTCTGACCTTTCATTCGCATGATACCGTGTGGGAAGGTTAGGGCTGCATAAAAAAAAAGTTAATCTAGAGCTAATTTGATTTAATAGTTAAATGAACTTGAGGTGGTCATTTGTGACTCGATTACTATCTGACTCGATAATTTTATGTAAGTCCATCCGTTCAAAATAGTACAATAAAAATGTTATTTAAAAAATACAATACAATAAAAAGGGTTATAGCAAGAGCATCTGATGTTGCACAAAGTTCATATTAGCTAAATTTCTTAGCTATATCAGCTTCGATGTTGTTCTATCTAATGTGGCTAAGTGCTATAGCAACGTGGATTATCATATGGATAAAAAATCTGAAATGGTGTTGCAGATTAACAACACCGTTTTTAAAGACATCTTGCAACATAGAGCACAGAGTAAGAATAGATATAAGAGGCGCATGAGTAAATTTGACATCAATTTTCTCTACAAATTTGGATTATTCCATATTAGAAAATAGATTATTATATTTTTTTGCAATTATATTCAAATAAAAACAACAAATCTCAAATTCACTTTCAATGTATAATTTAAATATTGTACAAAATACTCCTAAACTATAATAAACAGATGAGAGTAATATACAATATTTAGCAATTTTTAATTGCTCAAATTTATGCTTCTAATCTGAACTCAATAGTACTGAGAAACACTTTAGGTTGACAAATCATTTAGGTTGATATTTGTTCCCTTTTATCTCCGAATAACTCTCGACCGAAGATTCCAATGCTTGAAGCCAACTAATTGAAGTTACAGCTAGATAACAACTAGGAAAGAAAAAAATTAAATTTGATTTCTCCAGCCTCAAAGTCGACAGCTACCAATTAAACTGCATTCACATTTTGTCTTTACCGACGTCTCTCTTTTAACTAGTAGCGGCGAATAATTTTATTTATATTATTCATATTTATTTTGTTTTGAACTAATAATATAATAATATTTATGATAATTAATAAAATTTAAAAATATATTAAATATAATAATTAATGGAGTACAAATCCTAAACTGCCATAACAATTGAAAATAATTAAAAGAGCGTGTTTTGAGAAAACGAGACAGGAGACAGGAGTAAACATAAAAAAAATGTCATTTTTGGTAAGAGACAATAATTTTTTTTTTCAGGAGATGACAAGCAAAAATGGATGAAATATTAAAAATTATCATTTATGAATGTAATACAACTGTAGATGATTTTATTAAATTCAAAATAATCACAACTGTGGCCAGCTTCCTGCCATCAATGCATCGTCCAGGCATTAGTATCAAATAAATACACATCAGCTCTTGTGCGCGTACAAATCCACCGCGAAATGCGAGATGAAACTGTAGTTCAAGAAATTTGAAACACAACCAATCCATACGTACAAATATTTTTTAAAGTTTATTTTTCAGTTATAAAGTTGATTGTCAAAATTATGTATCAAAATAATTAATTGTGAAGGATACCAACAAAAGAAAAAGAAAAAAAGTTTTATGCCACATCAAAATCTCAAAATTAATAAAATGCCACTCTAAAATTTAAATTTCTCTAAATATCAATCCAAAATATTTTTATTTATTTTTTATCACCAATACAATATACATATTAAATTAATAAATACAAATACAAAAATGATATATTCTGACAAATATCCTAGTATCATTTCCGACTTTCCTCTCTCCTCACCCATCCTCGCTCCACCGCCCCCTCTATGCATCCATACCCCCTCTAACTTCTCTAAGTTTGGAAGAGTGATAAAATAATGTCTTTTTAGAAGAGTGGTAGAAGAGTGATATTCTTGACTATTCGGAAGAGCAAAATATCGTTTTGACAGGTTGTTAATCGTAATAGTTAAAATATGGATAATTATGATACTAATAATGATGATAATAATAAAAATATTAGTAAAATAATAATCATAATAGTAATATGATAAAATATAAACATAATCACAATAATAATATAATAATAAAAAAATATAAACATAATCACAATATATAATATAATAATAAAAATCATATTTTAATTACAATCATAATCATAATAATATAATAATAATAATAAATAATCATAATTTTAAATAATATATATAATCACAATCATAATCAATATAATAATAAAATATAATCATAATCATATAATAAATAATTATAATCATAATCAATTATAATATAATATATAATAAATAATATAATCATAATAATATAATAATAAATAATTATAACTATAATCATAATATAATAATATAATACTAAAATTATATTTATTATAATATAATAATAATAAATAATATAATAATACTAATAGTGATGATAATATAATAACAATAATGATAATCATAATTTAATAATAATAATATAATGATAATAATAATAATAAATAATAATCATAATATTAATATAATAATAAATTATAATCATAAATATAATATAATAATATAATAATACTAAATCATAATCATAATCATAATATAATAATATAATAATAAAATATAATCATAATAATACTTATAAATAATTATAATCATAATAATATAATAAATAATAAATTAATCATAACTATAATAATATAATAATATAATACAACATAAGAAAATAATAATAATAAGTAATAATAATCATAATCATAATCATCATAATATAATAATAATATAATAATAAATAATCATGATCATAATAATATAATAATAAAATAATTATATTTATATTCATAATATAATAATATAATACTAAAATTATATTTATTATAATATAATAATAATAATATAATTTAATAATATAATAATAATAATAATATAATAATTTAATAATAATAATAAATAATAATAATAATAAATAATAATAATAATATTAATATAATAATAATATTATAATCATAAATATAATATAATAATATAATAATACTAAATAATAATAATAATAATAATAATAATAATAATAATAATAATAATAATATAATCAAACAATAATTGCTATTCCGATGAGAGCTAATTTGATATTTCACCTATAAATTGGTATACCGATTAACACTATTCTACATTCTTCTACTTAGTCTAAAATTTATTTGATAAATTAATTCGTCGGAATAATAATTTTATTATTACTTTTTGCTATTCCATGGTGTGCCAAAAAAACAATGAATTTAACCAAACATAGAAACACTTAGATGCTATTTTGATATCTAAATCAGAAATTAAGCAGTAGGAACAAAAACAACTTGAGTAAGGGGTAATCTGGGAATTATATAAATACATATCAAAATATAATAAATTTGTTCTTTTTTTTCTAATTAGAGATGTATAAAAATTATATAAATATGATAAATAACTAAATAAATGTGGTTTGAAGTGACATTTAGAAAAGTTTAAATTTTAGAGTGATATTTTGCTAATTTTAAGATTTTGCGTGGTATGAAATTAATTTCCAACAAAAAATATAAATATTCTTTGGAGTTGTGTCCTTACAGAAGCCACACTTCACTAGACTATATAATAAGGGTGTCAATTATTGATTCGACCCGACATGAATATAAATGGGTCAGGTATGGGTTTAACTTTTTTGATCCGAATCGGGTCGGGTCGGATGGGGTTCGGATCAACCCGACCCGATCATATTTATTATGTTTTTTTTAAATAATTTTATGATTTAGAACTAATTAAACCTTAAATATATACTAATTATACACTAATTAATATTAATTATAAATTAATCAATATTTTATTACTTAAAATTATGTAAAAATAATTAATAAATATTTAATAATTTTACACGGGTCAGGTCGGGTCGACCTGTGACCCGTCGGGTCGGGTATGGATCAAGATTTTTTTGATCCGAATTTAATCGGGTCGGGTTCTACTCGGGTCAAGAAAAATAATAAAATAATATAACCTGACCTGAACCTGTCCCGACCCATTAACACCTCTACTATATACCTTATTTGCAATATTCCACGTGGACTAGAATTAAACCAATAGCTGTTAATTCTATAAAATTTATGAATTTTAGGAACACAAAATTTAAGCAAAATGCTTGTGTTCTATTTTCTCCCTCTCGTTTCCCTTTCTCTCATGTTAACTTTCTTTTACTCACCATGCAAAAATAATTAGAAAAATAGTTTTATTATTTTCTAATTCACTTTTTCTTCATTTATATACATGTTTTGTTCAATAATGAAAGAAAATAAAAGAAAATATTCATCAATTAAAACATTTTTCTTAATTTTACTCGGCAATACATACTAGCAAATATGTTCTAAATTTTTATACAATAAAGTTCTTAATCATAACATTTTTTTTTATATTGACATAGAATAAGAAAAATAATTTGATCTTTTCAATAAAATCTTTTATTAATTACAGAAAAATTAAAATAAAAATAAATCAATTTTTGTATGTACAATATAGTGAAATATTATATCAATCATGAATTTTCTTTTAGTGAGTTAATGATTTAAAATATACTTCAATTGCAATATTTTTAGATGTTTTCTTTATTTATTATATTTGAAATAACAATAATCTTGTGTGTCATGAAATGGTTTCAACTAAGCCTTGAGAGACTAGTTGCACGTTCTCCTTCTGTCATGAAAAAAATCATGTTTGCTAGATAACAATTATGTGAAGTACTTAATTTGAAAATTGATATGTTAAATTATGTATCATCCGTACGACGACCTCTCTAGTCGTCTGTGATGGAACAACAAGTCTTCCCTTTTCATTTGTTATCGCCCTCGTTCTCACCCATCTATAACCTCTTGGACCAGATACTGAACTGATCGATGACGATGAGGATGAAGAAGATGAAATTGTCTCGCCATCCTTCCACTACTTTGTTGCAGATTTATATCCACCCGATCCAAGTCTATGCGGGTGGATATGTCTTTCTCTCGTAACTTTCCCTCTTGCACTTTTTTTCTGTTAAAATTTATAGACTGTTACTATACGATCTAAATTAACAAATTGAAAAGTAATAAATAAAAATAAAGGTGGAAATTATTTAACACCTTAAACTCTTCGGTGTTCTTTTGCGTACAAAAGTCTTCTCATTGTTCTTGTCACACCCCAAAATAAATAAAACGGATTAGGGGTGCATAATCCCGCCACGTATGCACGACGAGACGTGCGTACGGAAGGCTAAATGAATAAAATAAGGCAATCACAGAATAAACAAAATAATAATAATAAGAGTACATGACCATACAGTCCAGAATGAACAAAAAGAATACAACGCCTACATAGGCGGGGGCTAGCTCCATCGGAATGGGCAGCAATCTCTCAAAATAAAAACCCAAAAAAAAAGTAAGACTCAAAAACCCGATGGATGCTAACTGACTACCCACTCACATGCCAATGCAAATAAAGCATCCACAATCATCGCGCAGGACCGTCCCTAGCCCTCACTCTAGCCAAAAATCCCGTGCACTGAAAATACCTGGATCCCACATCCATCGTGGAAACGTGAGTAATTTTATAAATTACTCGATGCGGATTAGATCCACCTTAAGATTTAATCTTCTTTCCTAGACTGGACCCAAAAACCGAATGCGATGTTTGAAATGCAATATAACATTGATGAGTAAATATAATAATATTATTATGCACATTGACCTACATGATATGATATGATATGGTAAAGAAACCCGAAATAGAAAATTCTGTGAAAATAATAATATAATATAAAGTATAAGATACGAGAATCAAACACCCGTAATAAATACCCAGATTGTAAATTTACCAGACTCATCCCGAGCGGGCACTACCAGGGCCCAACTTACTAACTCGGGCCTTGCCTAAGCAGGCACTACCAGGGCCCAACTTACTAACTTAGGACTTTATGTTTGTACAGCGATAACGCCACACAAACGACAATTCGGGCTCCCGAGGCGATAACGCCCTAGGAGAGTGAACGGCTATAAAGCACGTACTCTGGTCTGCTGAATCTGGTAATTCACCTTTCAAAATATAAACAAATGGATATAATATGTCTTCAGTTGCCATATCGTAAAAAGGAGATAACTACCCGTGAATTAACAAAACGGAAACAAAAGGGGAGCCTACACTGGACCAACCAAGGGTCAGAGGACCGCATCCCGTAAAAGTATCAAAGCAAAATATAAACAAATGGGAGCCTACACTGTACCCACTAAGGTCAGCGGACCGCATCCCGACTTTCTCTCGTACCAACTAAGGGCCAAAGGAGAAAGCCCTTCGGACAATACTAGGATCCTAAATACGCCCTGGATAAATATAATAATATAGTATCACGATATAGATTCCGATCTCGGATATGGCCGCCACACTAAATCTTGAAGTACACGGTATCCTAAATCACTCAAATTTGGATTGAAAATTTAATCATATAAAGAATAATAATAAGATATATAATAAAGATCAAAAGAAAACACTCAGACACGGCCGAACCCGCCAAAAATGACGGGATCGGTGGATAACCCGACAAGCGAGGATGCGCGGTGCATATACGAGGCCGGTGGGTCCCACGGCCTATGGGTCACCGTACGTAACCACAACGGTCACAGTTATGCAAGGCAACTCCGACTGAGAATTACCCGGTCCGCCTCTCAGCACTCCCATGCATTTAATGCATGATTAACTACCTGACTTAATTAATAATTAGTGATAGTAATAATATTTTCCTAATAATTATAATCTACAACTTGAATTATTTAAATCTATCTGTTCCTATCTCGGGACTATTTCCCGAGATCCTACTCCTATCCTGTCTACGTGCAGTATGACATGATATGACATGTAAATGCGGGTATGTCTCAAATATGCTGGTCAATTTACCGGATGCATATGACAGGTCAGATTTAGACTCTACAAATTTTTTTGGTCAAAAAATACCGCAATTCAGATATATTTTAAAAACGGTTTTATTTTCGGTTTGGGTTCCTATTTCGAAGAAAAAATTAAATCCCGTGAAACCGTACACAGGAGTCTTGGTGAGGATCGCGAGTCACTCTACTCCGGAGGTAGAACACCGCCTCGGGGTCGGTGTCCGCGTACGTCGGGTCGGGAATGACCTCGTACTCATGCGAGGATCCGAGTCGATATATCACCTATTGTAATTTAAATTAGATGTTTATTAGTTTTAACTTGATTTAATTCACAATTAATAATTAAATTTGATTGATAATTTAATTAAGCGTTTGTTCGGGTTTGTCGTCTTTTCTTGAAAATTTCGGCAATATTTCTACTGCATTTACGCGGTGTCGGAAATTTTAGTCGCCCAATTTAGGGATCCGTTAAATGGTGTCTATCGTTCGTGATTGCTTTCATACGTCCATTCTTTATTTTTAAATTCGAGTTCATGTATTTAAATTCTAAACCAATTAATTTAAAATAGAGAAATTGATTAATATATATAATTTAAAAATCTAAATTGTTATTATAATTCAAGTTATTATTTTATAACTCTTAATTATTTATAATCTATTATTTAATTATATTTTATTTTAGTTGTTCTAGTATTATTTTTATAATCTAGAGATTATATTCATTTTGAGTAACGTAACTAATCTAATTTACTTAAATTAAATAAGTTAACTTAATGTTATTCCTTAATTGAGTTAATTATAATTATAATAATTAATTTGTTAAAAATAGAGAAATTGATTAATAGATTTTATAAGTTAGAAAAATAAATTTTAAAATCAAAAGTAAAATAAAAAGGATTAAAAAGAAATAAATAAAATAAAGAAAAATGAATAAAACAAAAGCAAAATAAAGAAAAAGTTATTATATTAATATGTGTTGGTGTTTTAATGTACGGGATCATACGCTGACTACCTAGCCAATTGTGCCTGTGCACTGGCAACCCGAAATGGGGGCAGTCAGGGAATTTAATCATTTCCCGTATATTTAGGTTTACGTTATTAACCGTGACGCCACCAACCTTTCGGGGCGGCGTCAATTAATTAATCCTATTTTAATTAATTCCATTTTAATTTCTTAAGACTTTTAATTTATTGAACCTTTATTAATTTACTAAACCTAATTATATTATAAAGGTTAAGGTAGCTTTTATTTGCCCCAATAACACTTATTTGTCTTGTAGGTCCATAATATTTGATTTGGGTCAATTCCACAAATTCCCTTTTTATTAAGCATCCCGGTTTCTTTCTAATTTCCATTTAAGACTCAAATCCTTAAATCCACGGTCCAATGCAAATCACAGGAGGCCACAATACAAGCACATGAATAACAAAATCAACAGAGTACAGTCAGGGTAAGCACAACATGGCAATTCAGCAGGCAAAGGTACATACAACAAGCACAAATAACTAGATCAAGCCACAAACCGAGAAAGAGTATCAGAACAACGGCAATAGCCAAGCAAAAATAGGGGGTAGAGGGGTCAAGATCAGTGCAGTATCAGTTCAAATCATAGGGATAACTAAAGCATGGACCAAGTGCAGTATCATATTTATACCAGAAATCAAGAGGGGTAGCACAAAACTAGCAACCCAGATATTACCAGTACGGGTTAACCAGCAAACAGCACAACAATGCCATAAGCAACAGAACAAGCAGTTCGGAGTACCAGGGAAGGCAACAGTATAAGGGGCTACACAAAGTATGAACCAGCACAAATCAAGCAAATCAGCACATGGATCAACAAAAAAATGAAATCAACTAGTGTCAATAGACTAGAGGAACAGCCAACCATTCGATCACAAGCATAAAAGTATCCGATCAGAGACAGGGCCAATACCAGTAATAGGCCATAAGGCAACAACAAGGAACCCCTAAAAGACAAGAATCCGGGCAGGAGAACCCCTTACCAACCCTAGCTTCACTGGTACCAAATGGTACCAGTGTTCCAAGGGACAACACAGTTTGCAACAACACACAGGAACAATCTAGGGTAAGCATCCAACAAGTTCATCATAGATGAGCACGGAATTCATGTAATCGGGTACAAACCCGACATTGGATCACACCGAACGAGTTGGTGGATCATAAAGTCCGAGAGGTACCATACCAAATCAAGCAAACATAGAGACAAATTCACAACAGCCAAGTAGGCAATCGAAACAACAAACCACACAGGAACAGGCAACACATTTAGTTAGGGCTTTTACCAGTAAAGAGTCAAGGAGCACAGCAAAGCTAGAGAGGGGAGACAATGAGTGTCCAGGTGGAGTCCAACCGACTTCCCTTCACAAAAGCTCCGATTTATGTTCTTTTTCAGAGAATAGAAAGGGAAAATCTCAACTCATGAGAATTACAACGGCAAGAGAGGGGAACGGGTGGCTAGGAGTACTTTTATAGAGGGAAGGCGGTAGCTCGCACGGGGTAGGTGATAGAGTGCATGCGTCAAGGTTTGAAAACCCGACCAGGGGTAGGTGATACGGGGGGGGGGGGGCAAGGTCAACAAGGACCATGACCAACGGTTCTCGGCGATAGCCGATTTGACAGCCAGAGGGATTGATCGGCGTGGGGGAGAGAGAGTCGAGAGAGAGGAATTGTCGCAACTTGACAGAGAGGAAAAAGGGAGTGAGAGGGGTTCTGGAGGAAAAAGGAGAGAGATCGGGAGACGGGTGAGAGTAATTGTGAAAGGACGGGTTTGCGCAGGGGAGAGAGAGGAGAGAGAACGACATTAATTGAGGGTTTTAAAGAACAGAGAGAAGTAAGCATTAAGATCCTCCGTGGCAGAAACTTTATGGCTATGGGTGTGGAAATCAGTTTTCTACTCGTATTTAATTATTCAATTTAGGAAATTCTAATACTTTGTTATGGAAATCATTTTCATTCATTTGTTAAATCCAAATAGCATTAAATTAGAAATCATTATTAATGTTCCAATTATATTTATTTAAAAATTTTAAATTTTTGGACTTAATTTCATTTGTTTTAAATAATTATTCATTTGATCCTTGGATAGTTTCGTAAATAAGCTTGATCTTCATTTTCTTTATTTATAATCCTTAACATAAAACAATTAAATTAGATTATTAGGTTTTAGTTTTATAAATTAGTGTGTTACATTATTTCCCGATTGAAATTTAGAATTTGTGATTTTTATTTAATATTTTTATTTCTCATTTTTAAGTCATTAAATTTTAATAGTGGATTTTAATTTGATCTTTGGATTTCGCTATTCAATTCTCAATCTCATTCGACTACTTATATTTCGGACTAGCTTAATTTATTAGTTATTTAATTATTTTATATATATATATATATTCCATTAAACATTGAGTTAAATTGTTTATTAAATTATGTTAAATCATTATAATTGTTATCTTAATTATCATTATTTTCTTAATTAAATTTTCACGGTTTAACATTTCTCCCCCCCTAAAAATATGTTTCGTCCTCGAAACGAAAACTCACGTCATGAACAGCTCGGGGTAGCTCTCACGCATCTCGCTCTCGAGCTCCCAAGTAGCCTCCCGTGGCGAATGATGCTCCCACTGCACGAGAACTCGAGGAATGGATTGTCTCCGAAGCTGGGTCACCTGCGTGTCAAGTATGCAAGACGGTCGCTCTCTGTAGGATAAGTCTGGCTCCACATGAAGAGGCTCGACCTCCAAGACGTGGGAGGGGTTGGGTACGTAACGTCTCAGCTGCGATACGTGAAAGACGTTGTGCACGCCAGCGAGTGAAGGCGGTAGAGCAAGTCGATATGCCGAAGGTCCAACTCGCTCGAGAATCAGGAACGGTCCAATGTATCGTGGTGCGAGCTTCCCCTTGACTCCGAACCTCATAACGCCCTTGGTGGGCGAAACTCTCAATAAAGCGTGCTCACCGACCGTAAGCTGGAAGTCGCGTCTCTTAGGGTCCGCGTAACGTCTCTGTCGGTCCTGTGCTGCGCGTAAACGCTCGTGGATCAACCTAACGGTGGCGTGACTCTCGTTGATCATCTCTGATGTCGTAGGCTCGTACGTGCCGGCGGGTCCCCAGCATACGGGTGTACGCACTGGCTGTCCGTAGAGTGCCTCGAAAGGGGACATACCGATCGAAGCGTGATAGCTACTGTTATACGCGAACTCTGACAAACTGAGGTGCAGCTCCCAATCTCCACTCATCGTGAGTGCGCAGGCGCGTAGCATGTCCTCGAGAGTCTGGATCGTACGCTCGGACTGCCCGTCGGTCTGCGGATGGAAAGCGGTGCTGAAACTGAGCGTCGTCCCGAGGGCCTCCTGGAACCTCCCCCAAAACCGAGACGTAAAGCGTGGGTCCCGATCGGAGACGATCCGCGTCGGTACTCCGTGATGTCGGTACTGCCATGCTAAGTACAATCTCCCCATGTCCTCGGCCGATGTCCCTAATCGAAAGGGAATGAAGTATGCGACCTTGGTAAGCGTGTCGACTATAACCCAAACTGCGTTGTGCCCCAGTCGCGTCCTGGGCAGCCCCGTCACAAAATCCATCGTGATGATGTCGAACTTGCGCTGTGACTTCGGTAGGGGCTGTATCAGGCCAGCCGGCCTCTTGCGGTCGGCCTTAACCTTCTGACATACGAGACATCTAGCCACGTACTGGGCTATCTCCCGGTGCATCTTCTTCCACTAGAAGTGTCTCTTGAGGGTCTGATACATCTTGGTCTCGCCTAGATGGATAGCGTATCCCGAGTCGTGGGCCTCCGTCAAGATCTTGCTCTTGAGATCTGGGTCCTTAGGTACGCACAGGCGATCGTCAAACAGAAGAGCTCCATCGTCAGCGATGTGGAAACGCGGTGCGGTGCCCTAGGGTACACTAGCTTTGTACTTCGCCAGAAGGGGATCAGAGGGCTGTGCGAGACATATCTCATCTCGTAACGTGGGCCGGATGGCCAATGGGGCTGCCATGGCGATATCGATCGAGGTGGAGGTGGATGGAGCGTCCGCAACGGAAATGATGAGATCCAATCGTCGCATGTCCTCAATCAACTGGTGCTGCTCGGTGATCAGAGTCGCAAGGTTCGCGCTACTTTTGCGACTCAAGGCGTCCGCCACTACATTGGCCTTGCCGGGGTGATAAAGGATCTCAAGCTCATAATCCTTCATCAACTTCAGCCACCGCCTCTGCCTCAAGTTGAGCTCCTTCTGCGTGAAAACATATTTGAGGCTCTTATGATCTGTGAAGATCTTGCACTTCGCTCCATAGAGGTAATGACGCCAGATCTTCAATGCGAAGATCACGGCGGCCAACTCCAAATAGTGAGTCGGATAGTTCCTCTCATGGGTCTTAAGCTGCCGTGATGCATAGGCAATGACGTGCCCCTCCTGCATCAAGACGCACCCGAGTCCAAGCCGGGATGCATCGGTATAAACCGAATACTCCGTGTCGGGCATCGGCATGGCTAGAATGGGCGCAGAGACGAGTCGTCTCTTGAGCTCCTCGAAGCTCTGCTTGTCGCTCGGAGTCCACTCAAACTTGACTCCCTTCTCAACAATGGGGTCAATGGTGCGGCGAGTACGGAGAATCCTCATGAATCGCCGGTAGTACCCGGCGAGTCCTAAGAAACTACGCACCTCGATCGAGTCGTAGGGGTCTCCACTCGTGATCGCCGAAATCTTCTGCGGTCCACCGCAAGTCCATCCCCGGATATGATGTGTCCAAGGAATCCGACCTGCTCGAGCCAAAACTCGCACTTCGAGAGCTTGGCATATAGTGTGCGACCCTTTTTCGCGCGCTCCGCACCGCCGCCGGGCGATGGGTTGCGGAAGAAGGACACGGAGATCCCTCCCGAGCGTGCATCTGCTGGGTGTCGGCCGATTCTGCCGTTTAGAGATTATTTGGATGCACATTCAGGGGGTTTTTTAGTGATTGTGAGTTCTTGTAGATTCCGGTGGGCGCAAGCCCCCACCGTTAATTACCCTGGGCTACGAACCTCGAGGCACCTCTGGATCTTTGAAAGAGAGAAGCAAATAGTATAGTTAAAAGATGGTCAAGTGGTCGTCTAATTTCATAAGAAGGGGTCTACGGAAGATGAACCTACAAACAGATCGGTTCAATCTATGGAAGACAAACCTACAAACGGATCGGTTTTGTCCTATGGAAGACGAACCTACAAACAGATTGGTTCGATCTATGCCACCTCGAGATGTGACCTTACCTACGGACCGAGGTTAATCTCTTTAGAGGGCTTGAGGTGAGTCTACATACGAACGACTCGACCTCCGTTGATCTAGAAGATAAACCTACAAACGGATCGGTTCAATCTTAACTAGTCAACAACCAATCACACAAAATACAACTCGAAGCGGCGGCGGTTGATCTTGAGGTTGGTGAATCGGGAGAAGGGTGGATATGGCCCACGTGTTTCTTCTCACCGATCTTCTAGATCATGAATTCGAAGCACTAAGCCGATTCATAAACCTAGGAAACACAATTGCACACAATGTCAAACCTGAAGCGGCGAGCCGGTTCAACATTGAGGCATGTGTTAGTGAAGGAACCTACCTACGAGACGGTTCACATTCAGCTGTTTTGTGGATGAATCTACCTACGGTACCGATTCAATCTCACGGTCCGGAAATGAACCGGGAGACGAACTTATCGACGGATGAGTTCGGTCTTGCTAGCTCAAATGGTCATGAATTACTTGTTCATGACAGAGTCATTAAGATGTCGCTTTGCTCGGACATCTTAATGTTCTTCTTCTTCAAAGTCGACATATCTCTCCATGCGATGTCGTAGCTTTGGTCATTCTTCACGAGCGTCGAGATGTTCTTGTCTCAACTAATCATTCTACGTGTTGCATTACTTGTGCAAGATTACTATGTTGCCCTACACCCCTTGTGTGAGCGTATTCAATCATGAGTTACTTGCTCATGGCGTGAGTCATTAAGATGTCACCTATCTAGGACATCATAATGTTCTTCTTCTTCGAGTCGACATATATCTCCATGTTAATATCGCGGCTACGGTTATTCTTCATTAAGCGTCAAGATGTTCTTGTCTCGACATATTCACTCATGTTGCTATCAAAGCCTTATTCATCTCACGTCAAGATGTTCTTGTCTCAACGTATCTTCTCGTATTGCTATTAAAGCCTTAATCATCTCACGTCAAGATGTTCTTGTCTCAACGTATCTTCTCGTGTTGTCATTGCAACCTTATTTATCCTCTGTCAAGATGTCCTCGTCTTGACTAATCGTTCTAAATGTTATATCATGTGTGCAAATATTCTTATGTGGCTCTACACTCCTTATGTGAGCATATTTATTCATTTCTAAAATGCACAAAGTCTATTATATAATATCTTCCATTATTATTTTATATTATAAAGATGCATTTATTTATTATTATTATTATTATTATTATTATTATTATTATTATTATTATTATTATTATTATTTTTAAACTCTATTTATCTATGTAGAAAATTATTTACAAAAATAATAGGAAAAAGGGGTTAGCTATTTAACTAGATTTTCATTTATATTTTTGGGGTTTTTATAATAGCTAAAATAGTAGAATTTTTATTTTTATTATTTCCAAACTCTATTTATTTTGTAGAAAATCACTTACAAAAATAATAGAAAATAAAATGGCTCTTTTTTTTTTTATTTGTATTTTTAAAATGTTTATAATAGCCAAAGTAATAGAATTTTATTATTATATTCTACTATATTGAAATACTATTCATTATGTAAGAATTATTTACAAAATCAAAAGATAGCTATATTATTTTTATTATTATTGTTTTTTTTTTTATTTATATTTTTTTTATTATTATTTTTTTTATTATTATTATTTTTTTTATAGCTAAAAGGAAATCATTATTAATATTCTATTCTATTTATTATACTATTCATTATATCTATTTTTATTATTTCTATTTATTATCTATAGAAAAGTATAAAATTTTATTATTAGTTGAAAATAACCATAAGAGATGAAATTCATTATGTTTTTATTACAACTATTATTTTTATTACATTTTATTCATCAAAAATATATTTTTTTTTATTGTATATATTTGTATAGAAATAAAAGAAATACAATTCATATTATAAAACTATATTATCATTCTTTATTATAAAAGAAAATGTATTTTACTATTCATTACCATGGTAGTATATTTTTTGTATATTTTGTGCTATTTATTTCTATTATTCCTTTTTACAGAAAATATCAATATAATATTTATTTTTTATTTATCAAAGAATATAGCTAACCTCATTATTTATTATAGTATATTACTATCATCATTATTATTTCATGGAAAATCACTTGAAAAATCACTAAAATATATCTAGTTATTATTTATGATTTTTATTTGTATTTTTGGAATTTTTATAGTATTTAAAATGGCAAGTCAAAGCTAGGTCAAATATACTAATATATATAATGTATTTTGCTTTTAAATTGTTTTAACATGATTATATTTTTAAAACTGGAATATTATTGTATAGAAAAATAGTATGAAAAATAAGAAAATTTTAGAAACAAATTTGAGTCAATTTGGAGTTCAGGAGCATTTTCAAATGATTTATTTATTATATATAATTAATATTCTATTATTAATTGATTAATGGGCTTAATCTGGGCCTTCGGATTTATATCAAGATTAACACAACTCTTTATTTAACTTTCATATTCATCTGGGCCGCCGGATTAGATTAAGATTTGCACCGAATGGATTAAAGGCCCAGATTAAACCATGCTTTAATTTTCCAAACGTCTCTTGGCCCGGATCTTCGGATACGCTCCAAGATTTGTGTAATCCTTTGAGATTAGTGTTATATCGGTCTTCCTCTATCTCCCTTCTCTTACGCTTTGACGTTCGTGCTACGGTGGTGATCTAGGTGTTCCGATGACTTGATTAGAGATCGGCCGTCACCATTAGTGTCGCCTTAGTCTAGGGAGTTGGTGTGTGCTTTCCGATCGAACATTGGCACGGTGGATCACGGAACCACCTCGTCAAGCAAGCTGAAGCTGTACGCTTTGGTACCGGTCATCTCTCTTAATCAAATTGAGTTGATTCAATTACGATTTCTTATAATTCTTGATTTGCTTACATAACTCTAGGTCTCGGTTGACAAAATTAACGGTTCATCATTGTAATCATCTCTATTCTTACTCGAATTAAAACGAGACAACGATTGAAATTGGTACCGATTACTAGTTCGATATTATACTTGACATTTCCAATCAATTGCCACAATTTACTTGATCTTGCTAACACAAAAATCATCGTCCATGCAAAGTGCTTCATTAAAGCATATATCTTGATCGATTAAAGAGTTTATAAGCAACTTTACATGGCGGGTTTAGAGTTCCAACAATTAACTTCGAATTTCAGCTAATTGCTTGATTTAAAAGCCAAATTCTTGAGGCAATTGCTTGGAAATGCGAGACTAAGAGGTTAATAACCTTCGATTAGTCAATTACTCGTGATTAGAGCTAGGAGGCCGTTTGATCTTCGACTAGCTTCAACATCGATTAATCTGATGTTTTAATCATTCAATTAATCAAGAAAGAAAACAAAGAATTATAAAGAATCAATCGGGATAGCAAAACGACAACTTAGAAAAGAGATTCAATCAAAGAAAGCAAGGAATTTGAATGAATAAAATAAAAAATCGCAAAATATAAATGACAGTACCTGAAATTCATTGAATTGATGAAACTATATGTAATTACATCTCAAAACTCTCAATTCCTTATTGAATATACTCACCTTTATGCTTTTATGTAGCTCTAAACTCTTGAATATACTGTTAATGGTGGAAGGGGATTGAGTATATACCAATTCCTCAACACTTGTCAAGGTTAATTGGCCATTGGCTTCTTTCCTTCTCTGCAGGATTCTTGAGTAGTATATGAATGTTATCTGCTTCTCTGTCGTGCCTTTTGTTGCTCTTTGTATGGAAGTATATATAGAAATTGAAATTTTGACCGAATTTGACTTTCTTAATTCAATTGGACTTGGTTCATTTCATCATTCACTCAATCTATTTACTTGTATTCTATGGTTCATGAACCTAGTCTCCCTGCTGACTCTTGTGTAAGCTTGCCTAGAGCGATTCAACTTCTTCTAATTTACTGATTTGCCATTGATCGGCCTCCACACCTCTTCATACTCTTCTAGCTTCTTACG
Organism: Schoenoplectus tabernaemontani; assembly: GCA_037127355.1. Taxonomy (NCBI): domain Eukaryota; kingdom Viridiplantae; phylum Streptophyta; class Magnoliopsida; order Poales; family Cyperaceae; genus Schoenoplectus; species Schoenoplectus tabernaemontani. Next base: position 25,071,197 of record CM073756.1, read on the forward strand.
GACCTTTCTAGACTTCCATCCATCTCTTTATAAGTTGCTTGAGCACTCCTGCGGATCAATTTTCTTGCGGTCGATCAAATTTACACTTATCACTCTTTGCAAGCCTATTATCAAGTTTTAATCTTTCACTTCGACTCCTTGCTGTTTCTTCTATCTCGGAGCTTCAACATCATCATTTCAATGTCGAACTCTCTCATACATTCTCTTTGTTGATTTGTTAGCCCTAATATAGTGTTTGATCTGCTACTTCCCAAGCCGAAGGGTGACTTAGCACATCCCTCACTTTTAACCTTCAATTCTTCTCAATTCTTGTTAAAACACCATCGCCTGGGATCACAGAAGCCTCCTCAACAATCAATTGCAAGCTTTAAACTTCAATTGGCCGGTTTCAAATTTCAACCCGAGGTATTATTCCCTACTATTTCTCTCTCTGTGCTTTATCAACTTAAAATTTAACTATATGCACATGTTCTCCTTTGCAAGCTACAGCTGAGGCTAGAAGTAATTGACTTGAAATCCAGCCTCTTATTCGATCTCCATTGACGATGCCTTCTAGCTCTTCTGTCGTCGAGAGGAAGAAGAAGAAGAGAAAGGGGAGAGAGGGAACAAGCTCTTCATTGCCTGCGCCTGGCGCGTGTGAGCCAAAGCATAGGAGAAGAAGGGTGCGAGAGCGAGAGACATGCAAGAGCCGGTGCATGCTCTTCTTTTCTTTCTTTTTAAATCTCAGCTAATATTAGTTCATAGACCTGGTTCTCTGTGCCTTAGGCTCATAAATCTGACTTGTAGGTCCCACTTGTAAGTTTTCTATTCTTAGGCTCACAGGTGTCGTTAGCAACCCAGATTAGTGCACTATTAGGGTTAATTGAGCCCGACATGGCATGATCGATTGGCTTGTTATCTTAATCCCCTTCCCTTTTATCTCGATTATTTATTAATTCTTTCTTGAGGTGGTGGGTAATGGGTTGCCATGTGGCACGGGATTATGTGATGTGGCCTTATAATGTGATGCCATGTGGCATGGGGTTGGGTGAAGTGGCCACTGTGGTGTAATGCCATGTGGCGCGAGGCTAAATGAGGTGGCTTCTGTGATTGTGCCATGTGGCACGAGAGAGGGTGAGGTGGACTTCCCTGGTTGTGCGTGTGGCATGTATTGGGGTGAGGTGGACTGTCATGGCACTGCCACGTGGCATCTTTGGTGGGACCCACATGTCGGATCGGTGTAGTGGTGGGGCCCACAGGCTGAGGTGGACGATGGGGTGCTTGACACGTGGCATGAGGTGGCCCATGAGAAGGCGCCACGTGTCATATCCTCTCTCTTCTCTGATTTTGCGTGTATGTGTCTGGGATCCCCAGTTTGCACCCAGATGAGTCTCTGTCCCCAGATTGTACCCAGGACTGCTTTGATCAAATCCCAGCCTTTGATTAATCCATTTATTCTGCCTTTATTTTCCCTGAATTTATTTTAATAGCTCCACTTATCCAAAAATTATGAAATTTTCACCAAAAATCCCTAAATTCATGATGATCATCCCTGTAATTTTTAATTCCATTTTTACCCCTGTCTCTCTGAATTAAAAATTCTTTTGTCAAATAAACCCTATTATTTCTTCTGAATTAATTCCAGATTTCATTTGTAGCTCAATGTCTCTGCCAATTATCTCTCTCTTGCAGAAACCACCCTAACTAAATACCAATTAGACTTATATTGATATTCATTAGGGCTTGATCGATCAACGATTGATTACATGTCAACGGTTGATACGATCTAGACTTGATCGGATGGTTGCTCCCGGCTTTGGCTTTGATCGTCTTGTGAAATTGACTTTCAATCCCTTAACATGAGGGTGACTTGGTCAAAGAACTGACTACTTATCGATAATTGACACAAATCAAAGCATGGTTAGGTGGTTGCTCATGACTTTGGCACCGAGTCGACCTTGAAAGCAAAATCACATTTGAAATTTCTCATGACTAGTTGTATCGAGAATACTAGCTTGGCATTGACATCATTTCATGTAGCATAGGGATTATCTTGCTTGACTCTTTTCTAGGGTTAGCTCCAAGGCGATTTTTAGGGTTTAACTCGACTCTATAATAGGTCAGCGAGGTGTGGGGTCCACTGTCGGTGAAAATGGTCATATGGGTGACTCATCGGATAGGCTATGTTGTTAGATTCATCTACAAGAGGCGCCAGTGGGTCCTACTGTCACAGAGAGAAAATATAATCAAATGGTGACCCATCGGGAGATTTTCTCTCTCGAAATCTCCCGAGGTCGACCACCTCGAATGAGTAGGAGGTGGTGGGGTATTTATACTCTTCACTTCATGCCCGACATTCCATTGTGGGACTAATGAATTCATTCGGGGTTAAGCGACGACCTCTTCGATCGGTGGGCCACCTTTCATTGCTTTCTCTCCTTCCCTCTTCTTATGATTTGTCATTAATCATCAATTTATTTTCATTTATTCATTTACTCATCCTTGAAATTTTTCAAGGGTAAACAAAGAAACCACCCACCAAAGCGGGTCCCGAAGATTTTAGAAAATTAAGGGGGTTGCTTTGGTGCATATATTCATCGCACATTTTCTTTTCTATCTCCCTCCTTCCTTTGTTGTTGACTTTATCGCCTTTATTCTAGATTCGACCATCTCTCCATATGGCACGATTCCCGACGTCCTCGGAGTCATTATCTCTCTTTCTACGAGGATCGGAGGACTGGATACCCACCATTAGGGTTACACGCGGCACTCCCATACATCTTGAGTTTGGTGGTTTGATTTTTCGCGACGAGCGACCTCACGATATCATGCCCTTGCGCCTCGAGATCTTTCGGCCGCGACACCTCTGTTCATCTCCTTGGCAAGGAGGTGATCGATGGAGAGGCCTCTCGTTGGGCTAGCATTGACTTCGGTCTTCCACTCAGATATCATGGGCACCAGTTAGACTGGATTCGCTACATCCTTACACAGGAGAGGGATGTTCTTTGTAGTTCAGGTGTGTACAGTTGTATTTTCTTGTCGATGTTTCGGTATCACATTGACACACCTTGGCTCTGTGCTTTACGCGACGATGGAGCTACTCCACCACACCCTCTTTATCGATGATCGAGAGTTGACTCCCACATTATGGGAGATTCGTCAGCTGACCGGTCTGCCGTATTCGGTCATTATTATGATGAGTTCTTACTATCAGTGGATGACTTGAGGGACCCTTCCCTGCATCCAGCTTCTCTTCGGGAGGTGTACAGGATTTATGATCAGTTGAGAGGACAGCATCTTTCTGTCCCCTTCAGATTACGGATATCTTATTTCAACGATCGGTTACATTCTCACACCGAGTGTTGTGCCTCTACTCGTGACCCTTTTGGTGCGGGCGTCTTGGTCTTTTCGGTGATGTGGCTTTGCTCCTTCACGGGACACTCTATGCTCACATGAGATCGATCGTGAGACTTATTTGACGACCTTTCTTTCTGGTGGATTTGTTTCTTCCTACTTCCCGGTTCGGGGGCTCGTACCATCCGTCCCTCGGTATTTGTGATGGCGAGTCGGATTGCTCGTGGTGAGAGAGTCTCGTTGGCGTACCGTCTTGGCCAACATCTACGAGTTTTGCGAGGTGTGACATCTTCACGCGATCCTTCTCACTGTAGGGAGTTGGTACCTTGGCATTTCATTAGTGGGTGGTTGCATATGTATTGGTCTGGTTTGTATCACCCATCCTTATCATCAGACTTGAGGGCCCACCTACCCATCTTGGGTGACTTAGCCGTCTGAGCACTGCCTCTCGACTCCGAGAGGATGCTCGTTTCGATTTTACCGCGACCATGACCATCGAGGCTAGCTCGTACCAGATTAGCTACTCACCATTTGGCTGGGACCACTTGCAGATTTCTAGTTGATGCGGCATTTCATTCTAGAGATTCTTCTCCTCTCATAGATCAGCCAGATGTCTTAGACTATTTCATCAGTCTTCGCCACGGGTTCTTGCCACTTCGTATCGGCGATTATGCTTTCATAGAGCCCTATTCTCCACACAGATGTGCACATCAGTTTGGTTTAGATCAGGACGTGCCTCTCTTTCTCCTTCGTCCTGAGTCTTTAGCGATGGACCTTGAGGGCCTTGGGTGGTGCTACTCACATCTATTCCGCTTAGGGACAGGTTCTCACTTTCAGACGGTACCTTCTTCCCGTACACCCACGTTCTCGAGACGCTACATTTGGTGGTATTATAATGTCATTCGCTCGTACCAGTCATACACTCCTTCAGTGGTGGCACGCAGTACTTGCCCCAGGGATAGAGGCAGTTCATCATCTAGCTTCTCTTATGATGACTTCATCTCTTTCCCGCTTCTTTCTTCAGTGCCAGTGGATTTTCAGGGGTTAGATAGCCGCTGCCTTTGTTCGTCTACTAGGACTCAGCTCACTGGTACACTCTAGATTCATCCCTTCCTTATCTTTAAGCTTAGATTTCAGGCTAGATTTTTGACAGATTTCTTTTTAATCAGATTCTGCATATGAATATGATGAGGCGAGCCGAACTTCTCGGTCCCTCGCCCGAGAAATTTGCTGTTGACGTTTGTTCTCATCCACTGCTTGGAGCCACCGGCTCCGCCTACCATGGGGAGAGATCGAGACGGCGCTTCTCGGCCGTCTTCTCCATCTTCTTTTCCTTCTCCTATTCGGGTGATTTTCTTTCTTGACTCGCCTATCCTTATTCGGGCGCACTTCATTCATATCTCGATTAGAGTTTATTTTTCAGCTCATGGGACATCTCTGTAGAGCGGCCGGGATGATATTATAGCGATCTATCGGCGCTGCGGCGCGCTGCCATTTCGGGGCTTTGCACGACCTTCTTTGTCGCGAGGTTCGTGTGCTTCATTTAATACTTAGTTGCTAGCATGCACTAGTATTTTCATTCTCACATGTAGATTTTACGGATCCGAGGCCGATGACATGGCATCTCCACACCGCTCGAGCCTTTCTTTTATGACGGCCCAGCTTCACCGTCGATCTTCTTGGTACCCATTGGAGACGGTGACTCATTCGATGTGGTTACGGGGCCGGTGCTCACTCTTATACGATCGAGAGGAGGCTTCTTTAGAGCGGGGAGAGTCCATTGGGCGTCGAGCCGCGAGCGACGAGCCACTTTTGATCGAGGGAGGGCCATCTCATGCCTCTTCATCTCCCGATGGGCGACCTCTCATGGCCATAGATGGCGGAGTCTCATCGGTACTCGAGTGGGGGACTCGGCGGCGGGCTGCGGTCGATTATGACTCGAGGCTGGATGAGAGTTGGGCGGTGGAGCGGTATTCGACGACCCGAGAGACGGAGGTCCCGGCTAGCGAGGGTCTCACGAGCCTCATACCTCTCCCGGTACCTTATATTTCCTTTGTTATTTGCCCGTATTTTACTTTCCATGTACTTATGTTTTTTTTTTTTTTTTTTTTTTTTTTTTTTTTTTTTTTTATTTTGTAGCCGGGTCTGGTGCACCTGCGGGTCCTCCTGAGGCGACCGACATCCCTATCCCTGATTCAGTCCCACCAGTCTCAGGCGACGAGGCGATAGGTTAGATCTTCTCTTCCTTCTATTTCTTCTTTGATTATAACAACTTGTCTAACCCATTTGTCTTGTTTGCAGATGTCACATTGAGGGACGTGAGGCTCGCCTTGGCCGCGCTGGCGGATGCACTCCGAGACACCTTCTTCGGAGATTATCCGCTAGATTTTGAGATCCTGGATTCTCTGCCCGGTGGCTTCTCCTTTGGCTGGTATAGGCTGATGCGGGATACCATCGCGCCAGCTCTACTCGTCGCGCCTCGTCTCGAGAGTACCTTCATTTCTAGGAGGTGTGAGGAGCTGCTCGGGGCTTATCAGGGCGCGAGCTCTCTCGTATACCAGCACGAGTTGGAGATCCATGAGCTGCGCAGGCACTTGGAGGCTGCTCGACTCCGCTATCTTCAGCGGCTCTCTTCTTGTGCCACTCTCCGCTCCATGGGAGTCAGTGGTGGGCCCGCTCGACTGCTCGTGCAGGAGCTAGAGGACCACGGATTGTCGGTAGAGGGTTTTCTCGACATCGGCGGGACGTCTCCGGGGCTGCGAGATTCATTCGAGCGCCGGGATAGTGCCTTCTCTCTGTTCTTGGATTTTGAGGCGACTTGAGAGGAGGATAGGCACTCCTCCATGCTTATCTGGAGACCATTAGTCTTGTGCTATTAGAGTGGAGTCCCGCTTTTTGGGCCCATAGACTGTACTTTTCATTTCTTCTTTTCTCCTTTTCTTTTGTTATACTTGATATAGGATGCCTTGACACTTGTCATTTTGATCTCTTTGTTGTGGATGATGTTTGCCTTTATTGTTATCCCTTCGTCACTTCCTCTGCAGCGCGGGAAGTATTTTATTTATCTCATGCTGTGCACCCCCAATCTTATTTGTAAAAGCGCCCGATTACAACTGCTTCATTCTTTCGCAGCGTCTAAACATAATAAAAGGAAAATTTTACAACATCCTATTACATTTATTCTATGCATGCTTTTCTTTATTTATTACAATACGAAACTCAAGTATGTTAGTGGTATTTTACGGATACCGAACACATCTGTATTGACCTCTAGGCCGGGTACAGAATAAACCCGTTTATCCCTTTATTACTGATGGATAAACTTACCAGTATCAATTGGATTATGGATGCAATTGATAACACCATTTTGTGGATGCTCCTTATATATTTAGTTGACATTTATTTGTGGAATCTCACCCACTCTCCCCTCATTTATGCACCGTTGCGTGCGGAAGTGGAAACTCACATTCACTCATCTCCACTCAATTTGTTTTGTGGGGGTCCTACCCTCAAACATCCATCACGCATCCTGCGAGACGAGGCTTTCATCGGGTAGGTTCGCTCTCCATGACTTGAGTCACTTCTTTAAGCGAGTTACTTTATTTGACACTGAATGTCGGGCAAAAGCATAAACCCTTAGTCTGACCCCTCCATGACCTATTTTGGGATTAGAAACGAGATCACCTCCTTGGGCGTGTGGTACTTTTGCGGATGAATGTACCCAACCTGGTTTTTTATATTTTGGCTACCCTCGAAACATCCATCACGCATCCTGCGAGACGAGGCTTTCATCGGGTAGGTTCGCTCTCCATGACTGAGTCACTTCTTTAAGCGAATTACTTTATTTGACAACGAATGTCGGGCAAAAGCATAAACCCTTAGTCGACCCCTCCATGACCTATTTTGGGATTAGAAACGAGATCACCTCCTTGGGCGTGTGGTACTTTTGCGGATGAATGTACCCAACCTGGTTTTTTATATTTTAGCTACCCTCAAACATCCATCACGCATCCTGCGAGACGAGGCTTTCATCGGGTAGGTCCGCTCTCCATGACCTGAGTCACTTCTTTAAGCGAGCCGCTTTGTTTAACATGAAATGTCGGGTACAAGCGTAAACCCTTAATCTGACCCCTCCATGATATGTCGTGGGATTATGACACACCATCTCTTCGGGCGTGTGGTGCTTTTACGGATGAATGCACCCAACCTGGCTTTGTATAACACTCATGGTGTCGGGGACAAAGGTGGCAACCCCTTATTGAAAAGATTTTATTATTTTTTATTATCATTCATTTTTTTATGAGTAGGAAAATAGGTTTTTATTGTTTTACATATATATCCTTTTATTTCATTAGAAGAGAAGCGATTTTTGTTATTAGTGATACACGTTACTAATAGTACGAGAGTTATTTATTTATATGCCCTCGGAAGCGACTATTTACTAGCCACCAATTTGCTCGACCTATCCCTTGGCTTGCGCCGCGGGCGACCAATATGAGCAACTTTCGTCATTGGGCAACAGATAGTTTGAGGGACAAGCGCAAACCACTGCCCATTTTTGTGTTTATTACGTATCAAATGGACAAACCCGGTGGTATTTGTATTGTGAGCCCAAACACCAAAGCTCTCGCCTTACATTCTCGCGTGGTTTTGGCGTTGAATTCTCTTATTCTATATTTTTTTATTTTTATAGGGCTACATGTGTTTGTGTGGTTTTGGATTTTTGGATGCATTCTATTTACGGATGCACAAGTAGGGTTTTTGGGATTTTTATGCAAAAGCGGAGGTTAGACATGGGTTTGTGTTTCGTGCACGTGTGTGTAATCGAACACTTATTCCCTCCTTATTTATTTACAATAGATACTACTCGGTTGGCCCCGCTGCGGGCTAGGTGTAGTACTTCTTCGGATATCGCCGTTAATTGGTGGCATGGGCCTTTCACCTTCATGGTCTATGAGTTGATATGCGCCGCCCCCGTATACCTTCTCAATTACATATGGCCCTTCCCGATTCGGAGAGAATTTCGGGCCGATGTGCCGGCCAATGATCGGCCTCTTGAGGACAAGAACAAGCTCCTCTTGTTGAAATGCCACGACTCGCGCCATCTTATCATATGCCCTTGCCATTTTTGCCTGATATATTTCAAGGTTCTGCTGGGCTATCAATCTCTTCTCGTCCATGGCATCCAACTCGTCCAGTCTAAGTTGTTGGCATTCGTCCATAGTCATATCATTTTGCATAGCCACCCGCAATGACGGTAGTTCCACTTCAAGAGGGAGAACGGCTTCAACCCCAAAGGCCAGAGAATACGGGGTAGCTTGCGTAGGCGTTCGGTATGTGGTCCGATAAGCCCATAATGCCTCCTGTAGACGATTATCCCAGTCTCGTTGGTTGCCGTCCACCGTCTTCTTCATGATATTGATTAGGGTTTTGTTAAAGGCTTCGGCCAGGCCATTGGCTCTCGGGTTGTAAATGGACGAGAATCTCCAGTCAATATTAAATTGCTCTGCCAGGGCATAGACTTTGGAGCTCTTGAAGGCCATCCCGTTATCGGATATTATCCGTTGTGGGGTACCGAATCGGTAGAGGATGTGCGTCTTGAAGAACTTAACCACATCGGACGCTTTAACTTCTTTAAGCGGAACGGCTTCAGCCCATTTTGTAAAGTAATCTGTCGCCGCCAGGATGAACCGGTGACCTCTCGACGTAGGAGGGTCTATGGGTCCCACTATATCTGTGCCCCACATATTAAATGGCCAGGATGCTACCGTGGGGTGCAACGGGTTTGGCGCTTGATGTATAAAAGGGCCATGTATCTGGCACATGCGGCACTTCTTTGCGTGCTCTTCACAATCAGCCACCATCGTGGGCCAATAATATCCCATTCGCTTGATCTTTAACTTCATTTTCGGCCCCGGACCCGATGTGCTCCACATAGCCGGAATGAACTTCTTTCATGACACCCGAACTTCAGGCCACGATACGCATCTTAACCATAATCGATCATAAGACCTCCGTATAGCGTATTGCCCACATATGCATACCGTAGTATTCGCTTTCTTAGTTGATCGGCTATCCTTTTATCCTTGGGGAGGGTGCCATGCTTTGAAATATTCGATAAACGAGTTGTCTCCAATCATCATCTTCTTCGGTTATCATTGTTTCTTGGCATTCTACTTTTTCGAGCCCGATACCTTCATTATTCACATTGTACGTCGTCGACACAATGATAATGGCCTTCTATTGCGGACGATGATGTGGATTTCCGGCTCTGTTGGTTCACCCAGCTCCTTGGCGAGTTTGGCCAACGCATCTGCTTCACCATTCACAGCCCTCGTGACCTTCTCGATGGACACGTACGGGATTTTCTTCATTAATTCCATGGCCTTCTGGTGATATTGTATTAGTTCCGGCTTCAAAACCTTATATTCGCCAATTATTTGATTTATTATCAGCTGTGAATCCCCAAAGATACGCACAGCCTTGATTTCCAGCTCGAGTGATAGCTCTAGTCCGGCGATGAGTGCCTCATACTCTGCTTCATTATTCGTACATGGTTCGGTTAAAGCTAGAGAATGTCGTATTATCCCACCTTCCGGGGTTACGAAGACTAGTCCTGCGCCAGCTCGCACAGTTGGGACTCCCGGGCCCGCGATCGGCTTGATTGACGAGGCACCATCAAAGTACATCTCCCATATAGGACTTCCTTCTTCAACATGTAGAGTTTCCTCGTCGGGAAAGTCACATTTTAATGGGGAGTCATCTTGAATTGGGTGTGCGACCGGGAAATCCGCCGGCGCACGCCCTTTATCGCCTTTTGCGGTGTATATAGGTGATGTCGAATTCGGTGAGGATGATAGCCCACTTGGCCGGCCTCCCCACTGTCGGCATTGGCGAGTCATCAAATATTTGAGAGGGTCCACCTTGGATATTAAAATGATTTTGTGGGCTAGCATGTAATGCCTCAATTTCTTCACCGCGAAGATTAGGGCTAGACAATGCTTCTCGATCGGTGAATACCGTGTTACGCCCCTACCATCATGCGACTTAGGTAATATAGCGCATTTTGATTACCATCCTGGTTTTCTTGGGCCAATAGGGCTCCCAAGGATCCATCTAGGGCGATCGTATATAGGATAAGTTCCTTCCGGGTATGGGCGCCGCCAATCTTTGGAGGGTTGAGTAGATAGGCCTTGATTTCTTCAAAGGCTCGTTGGCACTCGCCATCCCACTTAAACGGGATATTCTTCTTAGTCGGCGGGTGAAGGGTTGGATTTTACCCGATAGGTTGGCTATGAATCGCCTTGATGTACGCCAATTGCCCTTGCAAAGATCGCAATTGTTTTAAATTCTTTGGCGGGGATAGTTCGGTTATTGCTTTGATCTTTCCGGTCTATCTCAATTCCCCTATGGCGTACTACAAACCCCAGAAATTTACCAGATGATACCATAAATGCGCATTTCAACGGGTTTAGTTTGAGCGCATGTTCTCTCAGGCGGTTGAAAACGACCTCAAGATATTGGAGGTGTTCTTCATATGACATGGCTTTGATGACCAGATCGTCCACATAACATTCCACTATCTTGTGGATCAGATCGTCGAATATCTTTGTCATCGCCCGTTGGTAGGTGGCACCTGCATTTTTCAGCCCAAACGGCATGACTTTGTAACAATATATGCCAATCGGCGTGCGGAAGGCCGTGTGCCTCTCATCTTCTGGCGCCATTTTGATTTGATTATAGCCCGCGTAACCGTCCATGAAGGAGAAGACTTCATAGGAGGATGTATGGTCAATTATGATTTCGGTTACGGGAGCGGAAGTCATCTTTAGGGCACGCCTTGTTTAAGTCCCGAAAATCCACACAAATGCGGATCTGCCCATTTTTCTTTTTAACCGGGACAATGCTAGCCACCCATTCTGGCGTCTCTTCTTCCCGTATGAAGCCTGCGTCGATGAGTTTCTTCGTTTCCTCCACGACCTTTTCTTCGAGTTCTATTCTCATTCGCCTCGGCGCTTGTTTAATCGGCTTGAAGGTTGGATCAATTTTTAAGTAATGAACTGCTACGTTAGGATCTAATCCAGGCATTTCTTTATAACTCCAAGCGAAGCAGTCCATATAGCTTTTAAGGAATGTCTTCAACCTGTCAGCCACCTCCTTTGGTAACGACGCGCTTATGAAAGTTGGTCGTGGGTCTTCTTCCGTCCCCAGATTGATTTCAGCTAACTCATCGACCGTATTAGGTTCCTTTTCTAGCTGCTTCAAAGCATTTTTCAGATCGGGGTATTGTCCTCTTCGTTTCATTATTCAAATTTCAACGAAGTCATGCAACGACTTTCTTCCATACGGTACCGTTGAGGGACCCCTCAAAACATGCTGCGTCATCGCAGTTATACCCTAACCCCCGGGTGTATTTTATTTTGCCATCCAGGCCCAGGACCTTATTCTGGCCGCCATTCCAGAGTTCATCGAAGCGCTTGGCCTCGGCCTTGGATATGTCTCTCAGACATTTCGCCCTTTTTGCCAGTTTATACAGCTCCTTTCCAAAGGGATGAGATGCAGCGTCATCGCTCGTTGCATTCTCCAACTCTTGTTCTATCACCCACTTCTTCCAAGTGTTGTGATCAGGGTTCTTCAGAGACTGGGTTGAATCGCTCTGATAGAAAATTATAGCCTTGTGGATGATAGTTTTCCCTTTGATGCGCTCTACCTTTGCTTAGGCACAACAAAGGTTTTTAGGGTTTGGATGTGGTTCACTTCCCTTGGTATAAGGTCTTTAAAGTGCCTTTCGGGAACCACAGTAATCTCTAGCGCTGCCATCTCTTCTTCTATCTCAATGTTCATGACTGAGTTGGAGCGGTAGATTTCTTTGATCGGCTTACGTCTCGCAACCTTGGGTTTGCTAGGTACGGGAGTGTGCGAGATCGTATAAGCCACCCCTTTGCCCTTGTTATTCAAGTTATGCGGAGCTGGGTCTTGTTGAAAGCTCTTCGGGAGTTGGATCGTCCCGTTTCTATGCCCTTCTTCTATGAGGTCTTTGAATACCCAACATTCTTCAATTGTATGGCCCAATATGCGATGATAAGGGCAGAATTCGCCTTCACCGGCTCTTTCTATGTCTGCGGGTCGTTTACAGACGGGAAGTGTCAATCCGCTCTTTAGGGCCTGCTCAAATATCCGAGATGTTTTATTTTTCAGGAAAGAGTATGGTTTACTCTTCTTGACCTTGAGGGTTTGCATGACGGTCGATTGCTTAGCTCTCATTTCTTCCCCCTTTGATTCATCTACTATAACAATTACCCGTTTGCCGCTATCGGGTGCTTGCCTTTCGGGGTTCCCGGAACGGGGTTCGCTCGTCATTTCTTTGAGTAGCTCGGAGTTATAGATTGTAGTTTGCAGGTTTTCAATCATTATCATGATCTCATTGTGTTGCGTCTTGATATCCTGCATTACCTCCCATTGTTCAGACACCTCTCTTCTATTATTTTCAACTTGGTGCCTTATTTCGTCGATCGCATTCCAGACGCGACCTTCGAAATTTTCCCGCCATGAGCGTTCTTCATTCATAGGCCTCGGCCTAACCGGGTTGTCCCTTCCGCTACCGGGTCCCGTGTTGATCATATATGATTCCTCACTTTCATTGTCTGTCTCGGGCCCTTTATATGGCTTCTTGAGGATGTGATAGATGATCTCTTCGTCAGATTCTTCTTCCCAGGGCTGACGATCATGGCCAGATTCTTCTCCCGAGATGATGTCGCCCGAGTTATCAGAATCTTCGGAGTCTTCTCCTGAAGTTGTTCCTGTGATCTGGATTTGAGGGGTGTTGGTAGGTTTAAAGTTGAAAATGACCTCCTCCTCAGAATCACTTGAATTGATTTCGCTCGGCTTTATTTGGGCCTTATATGTAGCCACCTGTTTGAAGCGGAAGGTTGCTTCCTCACCCAACTTTCTTCCGGGTCTTTGGGCTCGAGCACCTCGGGGTTTAATATTAAATTTGACCTCTTCTTCTTCTCCGGATGAGGTATCAAATTTAGGGCCTTTGTTGAAGGGTTTCTGACCTGCTTTAGTTATAGGCCGGCTTGGCGCCACAGTAGATTTAGGTAGAAAATATTGGGCGTCATTGAATTTAATCTCATGCACCCCGAATGGCTTGACATCTCCATCAATTCTCTTTTGCTTACCATTCTCGATATATTTCGAGCACGGTGCGAGTAGAGGGGTATGACTGATTACTATGAAGCCACGGGCGACCCAAAGAACGCCCGATAAGAAGTTTCAGCGTCAATGACATAGAATTTAGTAGGCGCTCTTAGGCTTCCGCATTGCAGGTTCAGAGTTATAGCTCCCAGGGCCTTTTGGGAGTTTTGATTGAAGCCATGAATGATCACCTTTTCGTCAGATAGGTTCTTCACGTCTAAGGTGATGGTCTTCAGAGTTTTAAGCGGCATGATATTGATTGAAGACCCTGCGTCAACCAGGATGCGACCAACCTTTTGCCCTCCGCAGTTTCCGGTGATGTATAGCGGGCGGTTATGGTCGACGGTGCCTATTAAGAGGTCATCGTCTGTAAAATTTATGCAGGCGGCCCGCTTGGCGGTGAATAGGGCTTCTGCATATTTTGCTCGATGAAATATGACTTGTACTTCTCGGGATCTTGCAAGGCCTGGATTAGCACCTCCCTTAGGTCTTGTGACATCATCAACGCGTCAAATATGCTTAATAGCGCTGGAATCTTACGCAGATGTGCCAACACGTTATATTCTTCGCCGTCGACCGGTCTTTTACGGGTTCTTGCTTAGGTTCTCGACCCTTTGCCTTTATTCGGGGCCTTATCTTTTCCCTTATCGGAATCCTTGGGAGCTTCGTCTCTCGGGTATATAAGTCCCGGACCAGGAGCACGGCTTTGCACTCTTCATTCTTGGTCCCGAGGTGCTTGCTTCTCCTTCGTCATTTGGGAAGAACATCTCCTCTAATGTTGGCATATCTTCGTCGTGAGAAGAATATACCATATTGCACGAAGCACCCCGCATTTCTTCGCTTTCTTCTTTATTTATTTCTTCATCTATATTTTCTTTCTTTTGACCTAGGGTTAACTTCTCCCGATCTTTTTGGAGATGAAGTGTTGAAGGGTGATCGCCTCGGGTCGCCCTGCTCGTACTCTTCAATCTTATTCTTTACGGACTTGTTGTTTCTATGCTTCTTTCTCTTCTTAAGAACCTGGTCTTGGCTCGGTCTACCTTATAGTATACCCCGGGCTTTGGTGGGACCACCGGCGTGATATCGTCTCTCCATCTCATGCCGGTTCTTTCTTAAGGGCTTTAAGCATTTTAATCGATTTCTTCGATAAGTGCGTAGTCCATTGCTCTTCCCGGTCTTCACTTAATTGGTCGGGATCTTCTCTTCCTCGTGAGAGATCATATTGGCTTTGTTCATGGGCCGATGGGCTTTGCAAAAACCCTTTAGGTAAAGTAATTTCACCGTTTTTATATGCCTTCTCGACCCAATCTTTGAAGACCCAGCAATCTTCGATTGAGTGCCCTATTACTCTGTGGTATGGGCAGAAGTTGGGTTCGTCCAATTTATCGGCATCTTCCGGGCGTTTACTGGCCGGCAGGGTTAGGCCATTCTTCAGTGCCCCTCTGAAGATTTGGGCAACTTTATCTTTTCTGAAGGAGTACGGTTTAGATTTCTTTTGTTTAAGGGATTCAAAACTCCGTGAACTCCCTCCTGGATTGGGCCTGGATCCCTTGTTGTAATTGTTGCCATTTGTGCCACTGCTGCCGCTTTGGGTGTCTGCGTTAGCAACCATCTTATCCTTTAACGAGGTGAATGCCACTTTAGTCTCGGCTCGGGCTCCTCGTTGCGGCCTATTATTCATGAAGTTTGGCACGGTATGCGGTGACATTCTTTCCATGTTGGATACCGATCTGAGCAAGTCTTTGAATGTGTTGACTTTTGTCACACCAAGAAGCATGCCCATCCACCCGTCAATGTTTTTCATGATTAGGTTGACGGCCTCATCTTCAGTTAATGTGCGGTCGCATTTAATGCTGAGGTTCCGCCATCTGTTGATAAAATCTGTCATTGACTCCCCTTTCTTGGGTTTAGTGCTTGCCAGATCGGCTATATTTATTTTGTCAGACACCATGACAAATCGTGCCCTGAACGAATCTGCCATCTCGTCCCAGGTCCTGATGCTGTTGTTCTCTAATGAATAATACCATTGGAAGGCGGTTCCCACCAAGCTCTGAGGGAATTGTCTTAACAACAGTGCATCATTGCCGCCCGTATTGCCGCACGAGGCCACAAAGTGGGCCAGGTGTTGTTCAGGGTTTAGGTCTTTATTGCCTTCCCCGGAGAAGGTCCTGAAGCGGGGGATCACATACCCTTTAGGATATTCTTCCAAGTCATATATGGCAGGGTATGGATGTCCACAGTTTTTAACGGGAGGGATAGCGTATCCACCTCCAGCTATTTGCATTTGCTGGGCAATCATGGCTTGAATCTCTTTCCGGGATATTCCCGTTGGTTCAGCCTCCACTTCTATGGTTCTATGTGGATGAGGTTTAGAATTGACGGGTTGTTTTTCTTTATGATTGCTCTTGGTACTGTGGACCCCTTCTTGACGGGAGCTACCAGCTTTGAAATTGGCGTCTTGTGATTCTTGCAATGACTTGACCGCCTTAATTAGTTCTTCGTTTTGTTTCAGCATGGTAGCGATTAGCTCTCGTTGCCTAATCAGCTCTTCGTCCCGTGCCTCGATGTGGCCTTTTAATATTTCTATCTCATCGATGGGCACTTCGGGACGTGTTTCGATGTCATCTTCATTGTCGAAGAAATCAGGGTTTTCGTTGTGGTCTTCCCCTTCTCTCGCTATTGCCCTCGGGGTTGACTCTCTTGGGAGGTCTCCTTTTCTACCATTATTTTTGTTGGTATTGGTGACGTGAGCTTGATTAGGCGGGGACTGGTCATCCTGGGGTCATATTCACCTCGGCATCAGTGTCCGGATCAGTGTCGTAGCTTATACTGATGGTGTTGACCGAGAAGTGCTCTTCATAGCGAGCGGTTCTTCTCTTCTTCTTCGTTTGGTCAGGTGCGGTTATTTTCAGGTTATTGAGTGGTATTCTCGAGCCTAACCGGCTGAATACACTCTTCTGGCCTAGGCGGCTGAACACGCTCTCGGGCGGAGCGTTGGACCTGCCGGCCTTGCTGGGCTGGGTTTGAGACTGGGGCTTTATTGGCTGGGAACCCTTCGGGACCCACACCTGCTGGGTGCTAGGTGTTGCCTTTGGTGTGAACTTCCTTGTGTTCGGAGTGGAGGCAATGGCTTGCGGCTGAGCCATGTCTTGAGATTGGTTGGAGCGGGAGACGTATCGTCTCGACCTAGCGTTTTTAACGCTTCTCCTCTGTTTGAGGGCCCTGTGAGCCTTGTAAATGGCTTCCGCAGGGGTTTGAGACTTGTCCTGGCGGCGTTGAAGCCTTTGAGTTGGGCGAGGTGTGGGCTTAGGCACCTCCCATGCCTGGCGGAGCTGGCCTGTGGCTGAGTTCTTGGCCACTATTCGGAGGGCTGTGAATTTGTTGGAGACTGGGATAGCTGGCCTAGCCACCAGCTGGTTTTGGTATGCATCCAGGGCCCTCTTCCTGGATGCTTGAGAGTTGCGAGCAGTCTGGGCTGCTGCCTTTGGGGCCATTTTCTTAGACGGGCGCCTTCTCCTCTTTGGGGAGGTAGTAGGAGAGGCCATGATGTTGTTAGAGATCCCCTTGGGAGTTAGGGCGATCGAGTCCTCCTCCTCGTCCGGGATGGAGATCCGGACGGTTGCGGGAGTGACCGTGGCCACTGGAGTTGGGCCGTAGATGGTGAGTTCTTGCGGGATGGTCCCAAAGAACATGAATAGTTTGCCCTCTGGGCTCTGTGCAGGAGTGACAGTGTAGGGAGCGAGGTTGAAGTTTCCAAAGTATGCCATTTCCTGCAAAAACAAAAACACTTGAAAATTATTAGTCATTTTAGCACATAGAAGACCACTTGTACCTCTTAAGTATTCTATTTGCCTCTCTCTTTCAGAGATAAGAGGAGAATCTAGGTCCCACCGGGCGTGCCAGATCCTGTGCGACCCTTTTTCGCGCGCTCCGCACCGCCGCTGGGCGATGGGTTGCGGAAGAAGGACACGGAGATCCCTCCCGAGCGTGCATCGCGGGGTGTCGGCCGATTCTCGCCGTTTAGAGATTATTTGGATGCACATTCGGGGGGTTTTTTAGTGATTGTGAGTTCTTGTAGATTCCGTGGGCGCAAGCCCCCACCGTTAATTACCCCGGGCTACGAACCTCGAGGCACCTCTCGGATCTTTGAAAGAGAGAAGCAAATAGTATAGTTAAAAGATGGTCAAGTGGTCGTCTAATTTCATAAGAAGGGGTCTACGGAAGATGAACCTACAAACAGATCGGTTCAATCTATGGAAGACAAACCTACAAACAGATCGGTTTTGTCCTATGGAAGACGAACCTACAAACAGATTGGTTCGATCCTATGCCACCTCGAGATGTGACCTTACCTACGGACTGTGTTAATCTCTTTAGAGGGCTTGAGGTGAGTCTACATACGTAACGACTCGACCTCCGTTGATCTAGAAGATAAACCTACAAACAGATCGGTTCAATCTTAACTAGTCAACAACCAATCACACAAAATACAACTCGAAGCGCTGAGCCGGTTGATCTTGAGGTTGGTGAATCGGGAGAAGGGTGGATATGGCCCACGTGTTTCTTCTCACCGATCTTCTAGATCATGAATTCGAAGCACTAAGCCGATTCATAAACCTAGGAAACACAATTGCACACAATGTCAAACCCGAAGCGCCGAGCCGCTTCACATCGAGGCATGTGTTAGTGAAGGAACCTACCTACGTAACGGTTCACATTCACTCGTTTTGTGGATGAATCTACCTACCTAGCTGACCGATTCAATCTCACAAATTCCGGAAATGAACCAGGAGACGAACTTATCGACGGATGAGTTCAGTCTTGCCAGCTCAAATGGTCATGAATTACTTGTTCATGACACCGAGTCATTAAGATGTCGCTTTGCTCGGACATCTTAATGTTCTTCTTCTTCAAAGTCGACATATCTCTCCATGCTGATGTCGTAGCTTTGGTCATTCTTCAGCGAGCGTCGAGATGTTCTTGTCTCAACTAATCATTCTACGTGTTGCATTACTTGTGCAAGATTACTATGTTGCCCTACACCCCTTGTGTGAGCGTATTCAATCATGAGTTACTTGCTCATGGCAGCGAGTCATTAAGATGTCACCTATCTAGGACATCATAATGTTCTTCTTCTTCAGAGTCGACATATATCTCCATGTTAATATCGCAGCTCTGGTTATTCTTCATTAAGCGTCAAGATGTTCTTGTCTCGACATATTCACTCATGTTGCTATCAAAGCCTTATTCATCTCACGTCAAGATGTTCTTGTCTCAACGTATCTTCTCGTATTGCTATTAAAGCCTTAATCATCTCACGTCAAGATGTTCTTGTCTCAACGTATCTTCTCGTGTTGTCATTGCAACCTTATTTATCCTCTGTCAAGATGTCCTCGTCTTGACTAATCGTTCTAAATGTTATATCATGTGTGCAAATATTCTTATGTGGCTCTACACTCCTTATGTGAGCATATTTATTCATTTCTAAAATGCACAAAGTCTATTATATAATATCTTCCATTATTATTTTATATTATAAAGATGCATTTATTTATTATTATTATTATTATTATTATTATTATTATTATTATTATTATTATTATTATTATTTTTAAACTCTATTTATCTATGTAGAAAATTATTTACAAAAATAATAGGAAAAATGGGTTAGCTATTTAACTAGATTTTCATTTATATTTTTGGGGTTTTTATAATAGCTAAAATAGTAGAATTTTTATTTTTATTATTTCCAAACTCTATTTATTTTGTAGAAAATCACTTACAAAAATAATAGAAAATAAAATGGCTCTTTTTTTTTTATTTGTATTTTTAAAATGTTTATAATAGCCAAAGTAATAGAATTTTATTATTATATTCTACTATATTGAAATACTATTCATTATGTAAGAATTATTTACAAAATCAAAAGATAGCTATATTATTTTTATTATTATTGTTTTTTTTTTTTATTTATATTTTTTTATTATTATTTTTTTTATTATTATTATTTTTTTTATAGCTAAAAGGAAATCATTATTAATATTCTATTCTATTTATTATACTATTCATTATATCTATTTTTATTATTTCTATTTATTATCTATAGAAAAGTATAAAATTTTATTATTAGTTGAAAATAACCATAAGAGATGAAATTCATTATGTTTTTTATTACAACTATTATTTTTATTACATTTTATTCATCAAAAATATATTTTTTTTATTGTATATATTTGTATAGAAATAAAAGAAATACAATTCATATTATAAAACTATATTATCATTCTTTATTATAAAAGAAAATGTATTTTACTATTCATTACCATGGTAGTATATTTTTTGTATATTTTGTGCTATTTATTTCTATTATTCCTTTTTACGAAAAATATCAATATAATATTTATTTTTTATTTATCAAAGAATATAGCTAACCTCATTATTTATTATAGTATATTACTATCATCATTATTATTTCATGGAAAATCACTTGAAAAATCACTAAAATATATCTAGTTATTATTTATGATTTTTATTTGTATTTTTGGAATTTTTATAGTATTTAAAATGGCAAGTCAAAGCTAGGTCAAATATACCAATATATATAATGTATTTTGCTTTTAAATTGTTTTAACATGATTATATTTTTAAAACTGGAATATTATTGTATAGAAAAATAGTATGAAAAATAAGAAAATTTTAGAAACAAATTTGAGTCAATTTGGAGTTCAGGAGCATTTTCAAATGATTTATTTATTATATATAATTAATATTCTGTTATTAATTGATTAATGGGCTTAATCTGGGCCTTCGGATTTATATCAAGATTAACACAACTCTTTATTTAACTTTCATATTCATCTGGGCCGCGGATTAGATTAAGATTTGCACCGAATGGATTAAAGGCCCGATTAAACCATGCTTTAATTTTCCAAACGTCTATCGCCCCGCATCTTCCGATCCGCTCCAAGATTTGTGTAATCCTTTGAGATTAGTGTTATATCGCCTTCCTCTATCTCCTTCTCTTCGCTTTGACGTTCGTGCTACGGTGGTGATCTAGGTGTTCCGATGACTTGATTAGAGATCGACCGTCACCATTAGTGTCGCCTTAGTCTAGGGAGTTGGTCTGTGCTTTCCGATCGAACATTGGCACGGTGGATCACCGGAACCACCTCGTCTAAGCAACTGAACTGTACCACTTTGGTACCGGTCATCTCTCTTAATCAAATTGAGTTGATTCAATTACGATTTCTTATAATTCTTGATTTGCTTACATAACTCTAGGTCTCGGTTGACAAAATTAACTGCTCAATCATTGTAATCATCTCTATTCTTACTCGAATTAAAACGAGACAACGATTGAAATTGGTACCGATTACTAGTTCGATATTATACTTGACATTTCCAATCAATTGCCACAATTTACTTGATCTTGCTAACACAAAAATCATCGTCCATGCAAAGTGCTTCAATTAAAGCATATATCTTGATCGATTAAAGAGTTTATAAGCACTCGTTACATGGCTTAGGTTTAGAGTTCCAACAATTAACTTCGAATTTCAGCTAATTGCTTGATTTAAAAGCCAAATTCTTGAGGCAATTGCTTGGAAATGCAGAGACTAAGAGGTTAATAACCTTCGATTAGTCAATTACTCGTGATTAGAGCTAGGAGACCGTTTGATCTTCGACTAGCTTCACTGTCAGATTAATCCTGATGTTTTAATCATTCAATTAATCAAGAAAGAAAACAAAGAATTATAAAGAATCAATCGGGATAGCAAAACGACAACTTAGAAAAGAGATTCAATCAAAGAAAGCAAGGAATTTGAATGAATAAAATAAAAAATCGCAAAATATAAATGACAGTACCTGAAATTCATTGAATTGATGAAACTATATGTAATTACATCTCAAAACTCTCAATTCCTTATTGAATATACTCACCTTTATGCTTTTCTCGTAGCTCTAAACTCTTGAATATACTTGTTAATGGTGGAAGGGGATTGAGTATATACCAATTCCTCAACACTTGTCAAGTTAATTGGCTAATTGGCTTCTTTCCTTCTCTCTCGGGATTCTTGAGTAGTATATGAATGTTATCTCGCTTCTCTCGTCGTGCCTTTTGTTGCTACCGTATGGAAGTATATATAGAAATTGAAATTTTGACCGAATTTGACTTTCTTAATTCAATTGGACTTGGTTCATTTCATCATTCACTCAATCTATTTACTTGTATTCTATGGTTCACCGAACCTAGTCTCCCCGCTCGATTCTTGTGTAAATCGCTGAGGCGCTTACAACTTCTTCTAATTTACGATTTGCCATTGATCGGCCTCCACACCTCTTCATACTCTTCTAGCTTCTTCTCGACCTTTCTAGACTTCCATCCATCTCTTTATAAGTCGCTTGAGCACTCCTCTCCGGATCAATTTTACTGCAGCCGATCAAATTTACACTTATCACTCTTTGCAAGCCTATTATCAAGTTTTAATCTTTCACTTCGACTCCTTGCTGTTTCTTCTATCTCGTAGCTTCAACATCATCATTTCAATGTCGTGCAACTCCTCATACATTCTCTTTGTTGATTTGTTAGCCCTAATATAGTGTTTGATCTGCTACTTCCCAAGCCGAAGGGTGACTTAGCACATCCCTCACTTTTAACCTTCAATTCTTCTCAATTCTTGTTAAAACACCATCGCCCGGGATCACGAAGCCTCCTCAACAATCAATTGCAAGCTTTAAACTTCAATTGGCTAAGGTTTCAAATTTCAACCCGAGGTATTATTCCCTACTATTTCTCTCTCTCGTGCTTTATCAACTTAAAATTTAACTATATGCACATGTTCTCCTTTGCAAGCTACAAATGAGGCTAGAAGTAATTGACTTGAAATCCAAATTTCTCTTATTCGATCTCCATCGACGATGCCTTCTAGCTCTTCTCGTCGTCGAGAGGAAGAAGAAGAAGAGAAAGGGGAGAGAGGGAACAAGCTCTTCATTGTTCGCGCCCGGCGCGTGTGAGCCAAAGCATAGGAGAAGAAGGGTGCGAGGCAGAGACCGCAAGAGCCGGTGCATGCTCTTCTTTTCTTTCTTTTTAAATCTCGCCTAATATTAGTTCATAGACTGGTTCTCTCGTGCCTTAGGCTCATAAATCTGACTTGTAGGTCCCACTTGTAAGTTTTCTATTCTTAGGCTCACAGTGTCGTTAGCAACCGATTAGTGCACTATTAGGGTTAATTGAACCGACATGGCATGATCTCGATCGGGCTTGTTATCTTAATCCCCTTCCCTTTATCTCTCGATTATTTATTAATTGCGCTCGAGGTGGTGGGTAATGGGTTGCCATGTGGCACAGGATTATGTGATGTGGCCTTATAATGTGATGCCATGTGGCATGGGGTCGGGTGAAGTGGCCCCGTGGTGTAATGCCACGTGGCACAAAGCAAATGAGGTGGCTTCGTGATCGTGCCATGTGGCACAGAGAGAGGCGAGGTGGACTTCCCCCGGTTGTGCCGTGTGGCATGTATTGGGGTGAGGTGGACTGTCATGGCTGCCACGTGGCATGCCGGTGGGACCCACATGTCGATCGTGTAGTGGGCGGGGCCCACCCGGGCCGAGGTGGACCAACGGGGTGCCGACACGTGGCATACGAGGTGGCCCAATGAGAAGCCGCCACGTGTCATATCCTCTCTCTCTCTCGATTTTGCGTGTATGTGTCCGGGATCCCCGCTTGCACCCGCATGAGTCTCTCGTCCCCGCATTGTACCCGTAATCGCTTTGATCAAATCCCACCTTTGATTAATCCATTTATTCTCGCCTTTATTTTCCCCGAATTTATTTTAATAGCTCCACTTATCCAAAAATTATGAAATTTTCACCAAAAATCCCTAAATTCATGATGATCATCCCTGTAATTTTTAATTCCATTTTTACCCCTGTCTCTCTGAATTAAAAATTCTTTTGTCAAATAAACCCTATTATTTCTTCCGAATTAATTCCGCATTTCATTTGTAGCTCAATGTCTCTCGCCAATTATCTCTCTCTTGCAGAAACCACCCTAACTAAATACCAATTAGACTTATATTGATATTCATTAGGGCTTGATCTGATCAACAAATTGATTACATGTCAACAACATGATACAGATCTAGACTTGATCGATGGTTGCTCCCGGCTTTGCACTTGATCGGGCTTGTGAAATTGACTTTCAATCCCTTAACATGAGGGTGACTTGGTCAAAGAACCGACTACTTATCGAATTGACACAAATCAAAGCATGGTTAGGTGGTTGCTCACGCCTTTGGCACCAGTCACCTTGAAAGCAAAATCACATTTGAAATTTCTCATGACTAGTTGTATCGACGAATACTAGCTTGGCATTGACATCATTTCATGTAGCATAGGGATTATACTCGTTCACTCTTTTCTAGGGTTAGCTCCAAGGGCGATTTTTAGGGTTTAACTCGACTCTATAATAGGTCACCGAGGTGTGGGGTCCACCGTCGGTGAAAATGGTCATATGGGTGACTCATCGATAGGCTATGTTGTTAGATTCATCTACAAGAGACCGCCAAAGTGGGTCCTACCCGTCGAGAAAATATAATCAAATGGTCGACCCATCGAGATTTTCTCTCTCTCGAAATCTCCCGAGGGTCGCCACCTCGAATGAGTAGGAGGTGGTGGGGTATTTATACTCTTCACTTCATGCCCAAAGATTCCATTGTGGGACTAATGAATTCATTCCGGGGTTAAGCAAATGACCTCTTCTGATCAGTGGGCCACCTTTCATTGCTTTCTCTCCTTCCCTCTTCTTATGATTTGTCATTAATCATCAATTTATTTTCATTTATTCATTTACTCATCCTTGAAATTTTTCAAGGGTAAACATATAGCTTGTGCTCTCTCAACCGCTGCAGAGTCAGTCTCAGATGACGCGCGTGCTCGTCCCGACTATGCGAATAGACGAGTATATCGTCAATGAAAACTACTACGAACTGGTCTAGATAGTCTGAGAACACCCTGTGCATAAGGCTCATGAAATACGCGGGGGCGTTCGTCAAACCAAATGACATAACTAAAAACTCGTAGTGACCGTATCGCGTACGGAAAGCAGTCTTCGGGACGTCACTGGCCCTAATGGTCAGCTGATGGTATCCAGATCGTAGGTCGATCTTGGAAAATACCCGTGAACCCCAGAGCGATCAAACAGTCATCGATACGAGGTATCGATACACCGTTGGGCACTGTGACCTTGTTGAGCTCCCTATAGTCTATGCACGTACGTAGGGTGCCGTCCTTCTTGCGGACGAACAAGACCGAGCACCCCAAGGGAGGTACTCGGGCGCATAAATCCCTTCTTCAATAACTCCTCCAATCGAATCTTCAACTCCCGTAGCTCGCGGGTGCCATCCGGTATGGGGCGCGTGCGACGGCGTCGTGCCCGCCGAAGCTCGATGCGAACTCCACGTCACGTGGCGGTGGTAAGCCGGGTAGCTCGTCCGAAAGACGTCGGGATACTCTCTCGCAACGGAACGGTCGATATATCCACCTCCTTGGCGTCCGTAATCGCAATGGACGCCGGGTAATACTCGCATCCCGCTGACATGAGATGCTTTGCCTGAAGGGCAGATATAATTGGCACTCTCGTACCTGGCTTCTTCCCTCAGAAATAAAAAGTCTTTGACGTCTCGTCACCGAACCTCACACTACATCGCTCACAGTCAACTACGGCGCGATGTCGCGTCAACCAATCGAGTCCTAGAAGTACGTCAAAGTCTCGCATGTCGAGGACGGTAAGGTCTACTACTAGGTCCCTACCCGCAATCCTAACCAAACGTCCGCGACAGACCCGGTCGACGATAATGGTCCTCCCGAGTGGCGTACGTACCTCCATGGCTCGCGTCCCAATCTCGGTAGGCCACTCGCGTGACGCGATAAATAGTGATGAAACGAATGAATGACTAGCCCCCGTATCTATAAGTACAAAAGCAGGGCTATCAGAGATGTACACCATACCTGCAATGAGCTCGGCATCGACGGGATCCTCATAGCACGGCTGCTCCACATCCACCTCTGGTGCGGTCTCGTCAGCAACAACGGCATGAACCCGAGCAATAGGGCGAGCCGTCTGTCCTCGTCCTCCGCCTCGAGGCGGGGCAGATGCGCCACGTCCTCCTGCTGGTCGAGGAGGCGCCGATAAGGATCCCGGGGTCGGTCGGGAACCCCTGAGTGGGCAGTCGGGTGCCCAATGTCCCGGCTGCTGGCACGAATGGCATAGTCCGGGGCGAGGTCTCGGTGGGTATTGCGGGGACCTCTGAGGGTACGGCTGGTATCTCTGTGGGTACAGCGAGGGCCGGCGGGGTGGTACGGATGCAAGGGGTCGCGGCGGAGGGAGCGAGGTGGAGGCTCCCTCGAAACGGGGTCGGATGTTTCGGGCCGCGGCCCGCGCTCCAATAAGGCTCTCCTGGTACTCGGCCTTATCCATCAGAAACTCCACCGAAGTACCAGGGGTAGATGTCGAGGACACTAGCCGTAGCCGCCGAAGTCCTCGAATAAATCGGCTCGGCGTCGCGCCGGATCCGCGACTAGCTCGGTGCGTAACGAGAGAGCCGAATGAATAAATCTCCATACGACGAGCCGTCCGAGAACCCCGTGTCGGCGTCTCGAACCTGTAGACGGAGCACGATAACGGTGCTCTCCCATGAAGCGAGCCCTAAATATGCCTGGAGAAACGCTCCCACGACATGGCTCGAACTCCACCCTCAAACTGAGGCTCCTGGGAGGTCCACCAGTGGCGAGCGTCGCGATCCAATAGGGTGGTCGCTAGCTCGGCCATGTAGGCCTCGGGAGTACGCGAGAGACGAAAAGTGACATGTACTGCTGCAAGCCACTCCTCAGCAGCGTCATAACCGCCACTGCCATCATACCGGGGTGTATGATGGCGCTCAAACTCCCATAACGCAGAGACAAACGGATCCCGTGTCGTCCGTCCCGCCGCCGCTCGAGTGGTAAAATCTGCGCCGCCCCCGTAAAAGAAAGCTCGCATGAGCCGGGCGGGCCGATCCCGGGGGTGAATACAATAGGCTGCGACGGCGGGCCGCAGCGTAGCGGATCCACAGTGACGGGCATCGCGAGCCGCTCTACGCGTATGGGCACCGAGAGAAGTGATCGGGGGAGACATCGGAGATGGGGTACCACGCCCATCAGAGGCGTGCGGACGGTGCGTGGAACTAGCGGTATCGTGGGCCACATGACCCTCACTCGTACGTGGGCGTGAGGGCTGTGGGTCTGGTGGAGGTAGCCCTAAACGGGCCTGTGCACGGGTGCGAGGTCTCTGAGGGTTGCGTCCACCCGAAGATGAGTGCACCATGGTAGCTAGAATGAACACAAAAATCTGAGAAAGGAAAGAAATAATACATGTAAGTATCTCGTAGGGTTTTGCTTATGACATATTTAAATTTCATACTTACTCACTTTCAGCGGTGGGATCCGCAGAGTTAAAGAAGTCACGACCGTATAGTCGCGCAACACCTCCTCCTTTTTCCTAGACCTACCTCTCACAACCTAGGTCAAGTATATATATTATCATTTTGTTTATTTTATTCACTAACTCGGGATTCTTGGATGTTACCCTAGCATGATTTATATGAGATCGGATTATAAATTCATGCTCTGATACCACCGAAGGATGTCACACCCCAAAATAAATAAAACGGATTAGGGGTGCATAATCCCGCCACGTACGCACGACGAGACGTGCGTACGGAAGGCTAAATGAAAAAAATAAGGCAATCACAGAATAAACAAAATAATAATAATAAGAGTACATGACCATACAAATCCGAATGAACAAAGAGAATACAACGCCTACATAGTGGGGCTAGCTCCATCGGAATGGGCAAAGAATCTCTCAAAATAAAAACCCAAAAAAAAGAAGTAAGACTCAAAAACCCGATGGATCCTAATCGACTACCCACCACATGCCAATGCAAATAAGCATCCTCGTCATCGCGCGGGGACCGTCCCTAGCCCTCACTCTAGCCAAAAATCCCGTACCCGAAAATACCCGGATCCCACATCCACCGTGGAAACGTGAGTAATTTTATAAATTACTCAAGACGGATTTAGATCCAAATTTTAAGATTTAATCTTCTTTCCTAGACGGACCCAAAAACCGATATCGATGTTTGAAATGCAATATAACATTGATGAGTAAATATAATAATATTATTATGCACATTGACCTACATGATATGATATGATATGGTAAAGAAACCCGAAATAGAAAATTCTCGTGGAAATAATAATATAATATAAAGTATAAGATACGAGAATCAAACACCCGTAATAAATACCCAGTTTGTAAATTTACCGGACTCATTCCGAGCGGCACTACCAGGGCCCAACTTACTAACTCGGCCTTGCCTAAGCGGCACTACCAGGGCCCAACTTACTAACTTAGGACTTTATGTTTGTGCAATGTAATACGACAACGCCGCACAAACGACAATTGGCTCCCGGGCGATAACGCCCTAGAGAGTGAACGCTATAAAGCACGTACTGTCTCGCTCGAATCTGGTAATTCACCTTTCAAAATATAAACAAATGGATATAATATGTCTTCGCTTGCCATATCGTAAAAAGGAGATAATTACCCGTGAATTAACAAACGGAAACAAAAGGGGAGCCTACACTGGACCAACCAAGGGTCAGAGGACCACATCCCGTAAAAGTATCAAAGCGAAATATAAACAAATGGGAGCCTACACTGTACCCACTAAGGTCACGACCCGCATCCCGACTTTCTCTCGTACCAACTAAGGGCCAAAAGAGAAAGCCCTTCGACAATACTAGGATCCTAAATACGCCTGGATAAATATAATAATATAGTATCACGATATAGATTCCAGCCTCGATATGGCCGCCCACACTAAATACCGAAGTACACGTATCCTAAATCACTCAAATTTGGATTGAAAATTTAATTATATAAAGAATAATAATAAGATATATAATAAAGATCAAAAGAAAACACTCCGACACGGCCGAACCCGCAAAATGACGGGATCGGTGGATAACCCGACAAAGCGAGGATGCGCAGGCATATATAGCTGCATCGGTGGTCCCACGGCCTATGGGTCACCGTACGTAACCACAACGGTCTGGTTATGCAAGGCAACTCCGACTGAGAATTACCCGGTCCGCCTCTCAGCACTCCCATGCATTTAATGCATGATTAACTACCTGACTTAATTAATAATTAGTGATAGTAATAATATTTTCCTAATAATTATAATCTA
Organism: Schoenoplectus tabernaemontani; assembly: GCA_037127355.1. Lineage (NCBI taxonomy): Eukaryota > Viridiplantae > Streptophyta > Magnoliopsida > Poales > Cyperaceae > Schoenoplectus > Schoenoplectus tabernaemontani. The sequence goes on from CM073756.1 coordinate 25,100,020, forward strand.
CAACTTGAATTATTTAAATCTATCTGTTCCTATCTCGGGACTATTTCCCGAGATCCTACTCCTATCCTGTCTACGTGCGTATGACATGATATGACATGTAAATGCGGGTATGTCTCAAATATGCTGGTCAATTTACCGGATGCATATGACAGGTCAGATTTAGACTCTACAAATTTTTTTGGTCAAAAAATACCGCAATTCAGATATATTTTAAAAACGGTTTTATTTTCGGTTTGGGTTCCTATTTCTGAAGAAAAAAATTAAATCCCAGGAAACCGTACTTGGGAGTGCTGGTGAGGATCGCGGAGTCACTCTACTCCGGAGGTAGAACACCGCCATCGGGGTCGGTGTCCGCGTACGTCGGGTCGGGAATGACCTCGTACTCCGCGAGGGGATCCGAGTCGACTGTATCACCTATTGTAATTTAAATTAGATGTTTATTAGTTTTAACTTGATTTAATTCACAATTAATAATTAAATTTGATTGATAATTTAATTAAGTGTTTGTTCGGGTTTGTCGTATTTTCTTGAAAATTTCGGCAACATTTCTACTGCATTTACGCGGTGTCGGAAATTTTAGTCGCCCAATTTAGGGATCCGTTAAATGGTGTCTATCGTTCGTGATTGCTTTCATACGTCCATTCTTTATTTTTAAATTCGAGTTCATGTATTTAAATTCTAAACCAATTAATTTAAAATAGAGAAATTGATTAATATATATAATTTAAAAATCTAAATTGTTATTATAATTTAAGTTATTATTTTATAACTCTTAATTATTTATAATCTATTATTTAATTATATTTTATTTTAGTTGTTCTAGTATTATTTTTATAATCTAGAGATTATATTCATTTTGAGTAACGTAACTAATTTAATTTACTTAAATTAAATAAGTTAACTTAATGTTATTCCTTAATTGACTTAATTATAATTATAATAATTAATTTGTTAAAAATAGAGAAATTGATTAATAGATTTTATAAGTTAGAAAAATAAATTTTAAAATCAAAAGTAAAATAAAAAGGATTAAAAAGAAATAAATAAAATAAAGAAAAATGAATAAAACAAAAGCAAAATAAAGAAAAAGTTATTATATTAATATGTGTTGGTGTTTTAATGTACGGGATCATATGCTGACTACCTAGCCAATTGTGCCTGTGCACTGGCAACCCGAAACGGGGGCAGTCAGGGAATTTAATCATTTCCCGTATATTTAGGTTTATGTTATTAATCATGACGCCACCAACCTTTCGGGGCGGCGTCAATTAATTAATCCTATTTTAATTAATTCCATTTTAATTTCTTAAGACTTTTAATTTATTGAACCTTTATTAATTTACTAAACCTAATTATATTATAAAGGTTAAGGTAGCTTTTATTTGCCCCAATAACACTTATTTGTCTTGTAGGTCCATAATATTTGATTTGGGTTAATTCCACAAATTCCCTTTTTATTAAGCATCCCTAGCTTTCTTTCTAATTTCCATTTAAGACTCAAATCCTTAAATCCACTCATCCAATGCAAATCACAGGAGGCCACAATACAAGCACATGAATAACAAAATCAACAGAGTACAGTCAGGGTAAGCACAACATGGCAATTCAGCAGGCAAAGGTACATACAACAAGCACAAATAACTAGATCAAGCTACAAACCGAGAAAGAGTATCAGAACAACAGCAATAGCCAAGCAAAAATAGGGGGTAGAGGGGTCAAGATCAGTGCAGTATCAGTTCAAATCACAGGGATAACTAAAGCATGGACCAAGTGCAGTATCATATTTATACCAGAAATCAAAAGGGGTAGCACAAAACTAGCAACCCAGATATTACCAGTACGGGTTAACCAGCAAACAGCACAACAATACCATAAGCAACAGAACAAGCAGTTCGGAGTACCAGGGAAGGCAACAGTATAAGGGGCTACACAAAGTATGAACCAGCACAAATCAAGCAAATCAGCACATGGATCAACAAAAAAATGAAATCAACTAGTGTCAATAGACTAGAGGAACAGCCAACCATTCGATCACAAGCATAACAGTATCCGATCAGAGACAGGGCCAATACCAGTAATAGGCCATAAGGCAACAACAAGGAACCCCTAAAAGATAAGAATCCGGGCAGGAGAACCCCCTACTAACCCTAGCTTCACTGGTACCAAATGGTACCAGTGTTCCAAGGGACAACACAGTTTGCAACAACACACAGGAACAATCTAGGGTAAGCATCCAACAAGTTCATCATAGATGAGCACGAAATTCATGTAATCGGGTACAAACCCGACATTGGATCACACCGAACGAGTTGGTGGATCATAAAGTCCGAGAGGTACCATACCAAATCAAGCAAACATAGAGACAAATTCACAAACCAAGTAGGCAATCGAAACAACAAACCACACAGAACAGTGCAACACATTTAGTTAGGGCTTTTACCAGTAAAGAGTCAAGGAGCACAGCAAAGCTAGAGAGGGGAGACAATGAGTGTCCAGGTGGAGTCCAACCGACTTCCCTTCACAAAAGCTCCAATTTATGTTCTTTTTCAGAGAATAGAAAGGGAAAATCTCAACTCATGAGAATTACAACGGCAAGAGAGGGGAACGGGTGGCTAGGAGTACTTTTATAGAGGGAAGGCGGTAGCTCGCACGGGCTAGGTGATAGAGTGCATGCGTTAAGGTTTGAAAACCCGACCAGGGGGTAGGTGATACGGGGGGGGGGGGGGGCGGGCAAGGTCAACAAGGACCATGACCAATCGGTTCTCGCGATAAGCCGATTTGATGACGGAGAGGGATTGATCGGCGTGGGGAGAGAGAGTCGAGAGAGAGGAATTGTCGCAACTTGACGAGAGAGGAAAAAGGGAGTGAGAGGGTTCTGGAGGAAAAAGGAGAGAGATCGGGAGACAAAGTGAGAGTAATTGTGAAAGGACGGGTTTGCGCAGGGGAGAGAGAGGAGAGAGAACGACATTAATTGAGGGTTTTAAAGAAGAGAGAGAAGTGAGCATTAAGATCCTCCATGGCAGAAACTTTATGGCTATGGGTGTGGAAATCAGTTTTCTACTCGTATTTAATTATTCAATTTAGGAAATTCTAATACTTTGTTATGGAAATCATTTTCATTCATTTGTTAAATCCAAATAGCATTAAATCAGAAATCATTATTAATGTTCCAATTATATTTATTTAAAAATTTTAAATTTTTGGATTTAATTTTATTTGTTTTAAATAATTATTCATTTGATCCTTGGATAGTTTCGTAAATAAGCTTGATCTTCATTTTCTTTATTTATAATCCTTAACTTAAAACAATTAAATTAGATTATTAGGTTTTAGTTTTATAAATTAGTGTGTTACATTATTTCCCGATTGAAATTTAGAATTTGTGATTTTTATTTAATATTTTTATTTCTCATTTTTAAGTCATTAAATTTTAATAGTGGATTTTAATTTGATCTTTGGGTTTCGGTATTCAATTCTCAATCTCATTCGACTACTTATATTTCGGACTAGCTTAATTTATTAGTTATTTAATTATTTTTTTATATATATATATATATATATATTCCATTAAACATTGAGTTAAATTGTTTATTAAATTATGTTAAATCATTATAATTGTTATCTTAATTATCATTATTTTCTTAATTAAATTTTCACGGTTTAACAGTTATAGAGTGATGTTGTACACATTACACGAATTTTTTGGTTCCTTAGGATCCGCGTTGGTTATGTATTCCTCGACCAACCTTGATTTTCACTGCCTCCAACGCTTGCCCATATATCTGAGAATGACTTTCTTGTGCGTGTCATCCTGAATATTCTAAACACCTGAAAAAACAATGAAGAAAATTTTTGTAAGATTTTAAAATCTATGTTAAATGGAAGTTTTTCATTATATAAGATTAGATTAGATTATTACCTTTATTTCAGTCCACATCTTGTCCTTAAGTTTATCATCATAGTTCTTGATATCTCTCAATTCATGCAAGTTGCATGGAACCCGATCTCTCGCAATCATACAAATATAATTCGTGAGGTGGTTAACTTGATCACCATATGGCGAGTCATATGTGTGCGGAGTTGATTTACCGATTTTTGGCCCCCACATTGCATATCCCCTCGCATGTGGTCTTTGATTTTTTTTCCTTTTAAATCCTGAAGACGACATTTTTTCCCTTTAGATCCTGAAGCCGACATGTCTATCATTTTTTATTTGAATTCTACATGCTTGTTGAAATATTTCAAGGATAAACAGTTAGCAATGTTCATTCAAGAGCTAGGGTTACCATACCATACCAAACATTAAAGCAAGCATATCATAGCATTATTCACTGAAACAAGCATACCATATTATTATTCATTCAAGCAAGCATTCGCAACTATACAGAAAAAAACACCTAATTTTGGTTAGGGTTACTGTTTTATCAAATAATAGAAAAAATAACACCTTATATATATCAAGGCATCAACTAATAGTTTGGACAGATCTGATTTGGTTGATATAAGGCATTTCATACCATACACATTAATCATATCTTATTTGGAGTGAGGTGACAACCGAAGAGAAATAGAGATAGAGATAGAGAGGCGGCGGAGAGGGATGGCCGGAGAAAGAGATGGCAGGGAGAGGGTTTAGGGTTTAGAGGAACTTAGAGTTTTTTGAAAGATCAAAAATTCAACAGGAGGGAGGGAGAGGGAGATGAGGCGCCGAGTATAAAAAAAAAATTAGAAACCTTTCCTAACAGTTTTTTATTAAAAACCATTAGCAAAACCTCTTTACTAACGGTTTTCCTTTAAAAACCGTTAGGAAAGATATTTTGCTAATGATTTTTTAAATGAAAAACGTTAGTAAAGGTGTTTTGCTAATGGTTTTTAATACAAAACCGTTAGAAAAGGTTCAAATTGTTTATATATGCTTGGTTGAAAATAATAATTAAATTATTTATTAAATATTCATATTATGACAGCTTATTATTATTCATATTTGTTTATTATTTATGTTATATTATTAAATATTATTTATACTATTATTCATTTATAATATTATTTATTTATAATATTATTCATGTTATGTTATTAAATATTTTTTACTTATGAAATTATACATTAGAAAAATAATCTTACATTATAAAATCATGAAATCATACATTTAATTAAAATTATAATAGATGACAGCTCGGTGAACCTGTATTAGATTGAAAATTATCTGTTAGCACTCATTAGATTGAAAATTATAATAAAAATAATTTTGATAAAAAATATAAAATGTAATTAAAATTTACTTACATTTGAGAGCTAGCTGCTTTATTTTTTGATTTTCTTTGTTGGACCCACACACCTTCTTCATGATCGTAACGTAAATAATTTATTTCTTCAGTATTAGTAAGTGGCACTACTTCGATACTAGTGGAAAATTGGAGGGATTTCATCAATGTGATCGTATTCTTCTTCTTCATCCACCACATTTCCAACACCGACAATTCATCTTTTATCCGGTAGAATGATGTGTCATCTTTTGTCGGTTGAATCTACAATATAGAACACTTGTTTTGCCCGTATGAAAGAGTCGTGCCGATAACCTGATCGGTTGAAATCCACGAGTACAAACCCCTCCTTATCTTTTCGGACTCAACGTCGATTCTCGATCTAGTTGCATTTAAATAAAGTAATTCTAAATTTGATATAATCTATTTCTCAAATTTTCTCAATTTAACCATAATATGAGTCTGTTGATATACTTCCATTACCCGACAAAGCTACTAATGTGACTCTATTATTTTAAACGGTGCTCTTACTATCTTGTCACTTAGTGTACCAGGTAAACTCATTCATATCGTACCCTTAGCAAGTATGCACTATCATCCCAGGATCATATGCTAGACATTTAATAGTTTGATTGTTAATTTCTGATGGCTGGGATCTTACTTTGTCTTCAAACCATTTTATAAATTTCAAATTATGCTCTCTAACGACCTAATTTTCTTCTCTCGAAGGATTTTATTTTCATATATAATCCAAATGCTCTGTAGCATACGGAGTCACAACTGTGAGGTGTTTCAAGACTTTGAGATGAGTTTTTTTTATCTCAATTCAAGACTCATGCTTATAATTTTATATCTAATTATTCTAGAACATTATAGTCTACATTCATGCCGAGACTTAGGAAGACCAATAGGTTCGACAACATCTAGAAAATCGATATAGAACTCAATTACCTTTTCTGCAATATATCCTTCAACAATAGTTCCCTCAGGCCGAGATCGACTTCGAACTACCCCTTTTAACTGATCTATTTCTCTTTCAAAATGATACAAGTATCGTAAAAATATGGGTCCGCATAATTTTATTTTCTGAACCAAATGAATGGTTAAATACACCATGACATAAAAAAATGAGGGATAAAAGTACATCTCGATCTCACATAGGGTAACCACGACGTTGGCCTGTAATTTTTCCAATGTTTCAATATTGATAAATTTGGAACAAATCGAGTTGAAAAAGAAACACAACTTGGTGATTGATACCTAACATTTGAAGGTAGAATTCCTCGCATTGCTACTGGAAGTAACTAAGTCAATAAGACATGATAATCATGTGATTTTATATCAAATAGTTTTAAATCCGTAATCGATACTTTTTTAGAGATATTTGATGAATAACCAGTTGGAACCTTAATCGATTTCAGACACCCTAACAAAGTAAGTTTTTTCTTTTTTTGATAAAGTATAGCACGCCAGGGGAAGGAAAGTCCGTTTTTCAGCCTCTACTAGTGCTAGCTCAGAACGAATCCCAGTTCAACCATATATTTTCTTGCTTTGACGTAATCTTTAATTTTTTTCTTGAATATTTAACAACGAACCAACCCGACTTTCACAAATATTTTTAATAATGTGCATCGCATCCAGACAATGCCTAATTTTTAGACTCGACTAATACGAAAGTTTCCATAACATAGATCTCTTCTTCCATATGTTATCGTCCTTAATGGGTTTGACTGCTTTACCAAAGTAGATATTTATATTTTTTACTTGATTATAAACTTTTTTCCCGGATAATGGCACTGGAGCTTGTCGGGTCTCAATTTTACCATCAAATTCTTATTTTTTCTGTCGATGGGTGATACCGGATAAGAAACCTGCGATGTCCCTTATATACATTCTTCTTACAATGTGTTAGCCTTACAGAATGAATATCATCCCCATAAATGGGACACGCTTTGGCTCCTTTCGTCTTTAAGCCAGATATGCTATTGAATGCAGAAAAATCATTAATCGTACAAAAAACAATGGTTCGGGTAATGTAATGTTCTTTCATATATGCATCACATACAGGGACACCGTCCCTTTATAATTTAGAAACTTTATCCACTAATGGTGCCAAAAACACATCTATATCATTATTCGGTTATTTAGGACCCAAAATCAACAATGACATGATCATGTACCTTCTTTTCATGCACAACTACGAAGGAAGGAAGATTATAAACACATAATAGAATAAGTCATGTACTGTGATAGCTACTCATGTTCCCATAAGGATTCATTACATCCGTATATAATCCTAACCTTAATTTTTTTACTTCAGCGCCGAAATCAAGTTATTCTATGTTAATATTTCTCCATTCAGGAGAATCAGTAGGATGTTTGAGCATACCATCTTCTTTTCTACATTCAGAGTGCCACCATAGTAATTTAACATCTATTTCATTTGAAAAAAATCATCGAAATCGCGATATTATTGGCAAATATCAGAACACTTTCGCTGTTGGCCTTTTTCAATTGTCAGTCTCATCATTTATCTCATTTTCAGCTTAGTCGTCTTTCAGCTTGTACCGTGAAGTCTTACACTTTGGACATCTATTCTATTTGTAATATAATGTACAATCATTCGAACATGCATGAATTCTCTCTACTTCCATACTCAAAGGATACAATAATTTTTTCGTCTTATATGTCGAATCTGGTAACTCATTATTATCCGGAAGCATATCTCCTAAAAGTTTAAGAAAATATGTAAAGTTTTTATCGCTCCATTCAATTTTTACTTTTAGGTTGTACAATTTAAAAATGACTGATATTTTTATAAACTTCGTACAATCAGGATATAACGATATGTTTAGAGTTATTACACGAGTTTTTAAAAATTTCAGGTATGTCAAGAAAATCTGCAGCAATATCATTCATCATTTATCCAAATTATCATTATGTTCCATACACTCGAGATTATCTAAGTTTTGTACATTTTCACCATCCGAGTCATCTCGTACATCAGTTACCAGATCAACCGTTTCTATCTTTTCACCCTTTGATTCAACATGTACAACAGTTCCAAATTAAGTACAGTCATGCTCGTCCCGATATTCATAGATAATTCATAATTCTCTATATGCCATAAGCATTGGGTGTACCGCTCCTTAAATCTACGTCTAATCGGCTGAACTCTTACTTCTTTGACATTTCAAAATCTTCATAAGTTCTGATAATCCTGATAAGGACAAAAAAATATATGATCACCCCTTCAACGCATATCTTCAATGGCACAATCCATAAATTCTTCAACACCTCTCAAATATTCAATAGCATCCCGTCTGATTTCATACATCCATTGACTTCGATCCATCTAAAAAACAATAACATAATATTTAGTTAGGATTAGGGTACAAGTATTAAGGTTTACTGTTTCAGTTCTTTCAGCAATCCGATAATAAAATAAGTATAATATCAATAAATAATATAATTAAATTAAGTCACATATATCAAATAACATAGTCTCACAAAATAACAAACATAAAACAGACAAATAACATGTCTCCCACCTCACACATTCGCGCGCACGTGCTTTTAAAATTTATATTACCCTTACGCTACTTGGTTCGGCCGCAAGCGCACGACCTACATTGTATAGTAAGGGGTCGATCCACAGAGAAAGAGGTAACTACTGAGTTTACACTGCTCAGGTCTCTAAATGTGTAATTAAGTAAAAAAGATGGGGTTTGTTCTGAGTTTTTGGTGATATATACAAAATAGATAAAATAGAAAATAGTAATTAAATATTTTTGTGTTTTGATTTCTATAAAATAATAGTTCTTAGGGATACAGGTCAGTTCCACTCGGATCTGACCATATGACCCGTATGCATATGCATATGGTCCGTATGAACTTAGACAAGTCATGACTATTTCAAAAAATTAGTTTCTTCTCTGGTTGTGCGAATCCTAACTGGCCAATACCTGATTAACAAACCTCAACTGTCGCATGTTTGTCTGTTAGTGTAGCGTATGGTCGGATAGAGTTTCTAAGTTTACATAAACCTCAACCGTCGCATGCTAGCTTAGATCATTTAGATTAAGTGTATGATTTTTTATAGGCACGCTCGAATCTCTCGATTTGAGCGGAGGTTCAATCTAATCTATCTTTTCAGGTCTTAGATCTATCTATTGTACTTAGAAAGAACCTTTTGATAAACTACTGAACCTTGTATGCCTTGTATGGTATAAGAGCCTAGCCTCGGCTCCAGACCTAATCCTTGTAGTTGGACAAGCAGATCAGACAAGCAATTGACAATAATACACATCATAACAATCATAATCATAGATTCAAAATAACCTTTAATAAATATTCATGATCCAAGTTTCACATTTCCAATCCCTAAAAACTAAAGTACTTAGCCGCTCATTGCGGCATATAAAAATGCGATAAAGATACAGAGAGCTAAGACAAAAGACATCCTATAGAAGTTATCTAAACAACAGAGAATATAACAAAAAGATATAATCAAACTCTGGATGTTTCCCTGTGCCAGTCTTCTGCTTCGATCCTTGCCTCATCTCGGCACTCCGGGCCTCCGATGTCTCAGACCGCCTTTGAGATTGGTCGGTGGCTAGGGTTTGTGAAAATGGAGTGGAAGTAGTGAAAGAGGCGTGGAAATGGTAGCCAAAATGGAGCTCATGAAACCCTAAGCTGCTAGCGTATTTATAGGATGGGGATAGTCCAAGTTGAAAGGGAATCACGGCATTAAATCGCTGTCATCTTTGGAGATCTTTTTCGGATAGAGCCCATACGGCCCGTATGTAGGTGCATATGGGTCGTATACTCTGTGTAGGTGTAGCAGACTACTTCTATTGGTCCCGTGGTCCATTGGTTGGCGTGGAAGCTCAGTTTGGAATCTGATTCCGCAGTTTTTTGGCTTGATATCCCTGAAATAAGTAACAGACAGAGCAGAATCAAATCTAAAAAAAAAATACGCTTATGCAATAAAATAAAACATGAGATCGAAATTTTAATCTATTTTTAGACACAATCGGGGGTCAATATATATATATATATATATATATATATATATATATATATATATATATATATATAAATGCGTGACATCAATAGTCTCATAAATAACATAAGTCTAAAAAATAATAAACAAATAAAAGATTCATTAGAATATCCATCAGACGCGATGATTGGCAATCTCCTCCAGCTTCTTATTTTTTATCGTCGAAGCTGCAACACAAAAAAAATGATATTTTATATGTTTTTAGTGTCGGATTGCTAAAAAAAAATTCTTTGATTTATGGTTTACAAATTAGGGTTTAGGGTTTAGGGTTTGGGGTTTAGAGGTTAGGGTTTAGGGGTTAGGATTTTGGGTTTACGATTTTGATTTAATTTGGGCCGACCAACCATCCTAACCCACTCTTTAAATACATTGTCTCATTAGTGAAGATACGCTAGTCAATCTGGTGTTTGAGAAAAAAATGACAGTATTTTTTCTTAGCTCCCCGAGTACGCCAACACATATTTACATGCACGTATGTACTCGTAGGAACAAAGAGAGAAATACTATACTGGATTATTCTCAAATACTAGATTACAACTAGCATACCTTCACTAATCCTAAATGAGATAAAGTATTCAAAGAGCAATCCCACCGGCGAGATTAATCCCTATTTAATTAATCTCGAACGGGTATCTACCTAAATTATTTTAAAATTCTGATAAATTGGTCCTATATGACAATACTATCAATTAATTAAATATATATTATATATGTATAATTAATTAATTAATTATGCAAACAATATTAACAACTAATAACTAATATTTATCATGTACATGTATGTGCTAGTCGGAGATATATATCTAACAATTAATTCAAAGCTAATTTAGAGATGAAATTAAAAAATATATCTCAGAGAAGGCAGCTGGTCGCTGGTTGAAGAAAAGAGATGGTTGTTGGTTGCTGATCAATTAATAATCTAATTAGAAATTGACTAATTTAACAAATATTCCAATTAAAACCTAATTTAGAAATATAAAATATATCTCAGACCAGAAGCTAGTTGAAGAAGACAGAAATGAATCAGCTGGCAGCGTGGCTAGAGAGAGATGCAAAACTTGGATATATTTTTTTGGCATGAACATTTCCTAATGGTTATTTATTAAAAAAATCGTTAGCAAAATCTAGCGTAAAACCTTTGCTAACGGTTTTTAATAAATAACCGTTAGGAAAAGTTTTGCGCTGGATTTTACTAATGGTTATTTATTAAAAACTGTTAGGAAAAGTTTTGCGCTGAGTTTTGCTAACGGTTATTTAATAAAAATAGTCAGCAAAGGTTGTCGACAAAAATTTTACACTTTCTGACATATTTGTCTAACATTTTCTTCTTCAAAACCGTTATAGAATAGTTAAATTTATTTCTCAAAATGCCACCGCCCAATATTATTAATAGTTTTCACTAAAAGCCGTTAGTAAATTAGTGTTAGTAAAGTCCAATTCTGTTATAGTGCCAGTTTGACAACTCTAGATCTTTCATACAACCAGTTTGAATCTCCAGTACCAAGTTGGTTGGGAAATCTTACCTCAATTTCACAGGTCGACCTTTCAAATGCTGAATTTCATGGTCTTACAAATGGAATTTAGTCTAAATCAGAAGAAGATACATCTCGTTGGAGGTATTTAGACTTAAGTGGGGTTAACATAACAGAAGATATTATAACTTTTGTACACAAAATTTCTTGTTCTTGGACAATCATTGAAGTTTTGTCCTTAGCAAATAATTTTCTTCATGGGCATTTACTAGCTGATTGGCTAACGAAAATGCCACATCTAATGCATTTAGATCTAGGGAATAACACTATTGCTAGTGTCTTACCACCAAAGATAGGAAAATCAGCTAAGCTCAATTACTTGGATCTTTCAAGTAACCGTCTGGAAGGTATGATATCACAAAATATTTTGGAAAATCTAACACAATTGCGAGTGTTGGACTTATCACAATAAAATTGTAATAGACCACGACTGGGTTCCTAAGTTTCAATTAATACATCTCGGACCGCAATCATGTCATATAGGACCCATGTTTCCATCATGGCTCAGGTCCCAAATGCAAAATATGCTCTTTTAATTTACAGAACTCAAGCATCAGTGATGCTTTGCCACTTTGGTTTTGGACACTGTCATATGAATTTATTGATTTATCACACAACAATCTACATAGAATGTTGCCGCACATTCTACAATCACCAAATTTGGACGTTCTAATCTTGGCATCAAACAATCTCGAAGGTCCAAAAAAATCATTGCCACATGATCTTTAATAATTTTTCAGGAACTATATTGGGTATCACAAATCTGTCATGGTTATTTTCATTCTTAGTAAAAAATAATTCATTTAGTGGTGAAATTCCTTCTTCAATTTGTGAGACGATTTCCTTAGGTGCACTTGACCTGTCGATGAATAATTTGTCAGGAATGATTCCTAAATGTGTATCGAAGTTGAAATTCTTGTGAATCGTTGATATGTCATTTAATAACCTATCAGGTACCATTCCTAACTCCTTTGGTTCTCTGGTTGACCTAAAAGTTACTTGTGCTACACGACAATGTCGTCACAGGGGAGCTCCATGAAAATTTGCAACATTGCAGAGAGTTTCTTTATCTTAGAAATAATAAATTGATTGGAGAAGTGCCCACATGGATAGGAGTGAGTCTACAAAATCTTGCTTATCTTCAGCTACGAGAGAATAATTTTAGTGGAAAACTTCCTTCCGAGACATCTAATCAATAGTTATGATTAATATTTTCTATCGTGGTATTCTTTGTGAGGGAAAAAAACATAGGTCATGTTTGGATAGATAAAGAATAACATTTTTTTTGGATTGAGTATTATTTTTATTTGCTATTTTATATTTGAATGAGAAAGTAATTTTTCAAATATATTAGATTATTAGCTATTTTACAAATCTAATAAAATGTTAGTTTAGCTACTATCTTAAACTTTAGGTTAGTAATTATTCTCATTAACCCACTTCTTCATCCAAACACATCCATAAAGAATAGAACAGTTCTTATGTTGGATGAAATCAAATTTGCAACTTGGAGTTAATGCCCTTTTATGTGCTTACTAATGAAGTTGCACAGAAAAACTCAAGCTCGTGGTTTAGTTCGAGCTCGACTCAACTCAAACTAATTTGATTTGAACTAATCTGACTTAAATTAATTTGATTCAAATTAATCTGATTCGATAGATTTTTGAGCTGAGTTCAAATTGGATATGGTTCGATCGAAACTCGACTTTATTATCAACTATAGCGAAAACTTTTTCCACGAGTCGCTCAGACGTGAGTCGTGTGACAAATCTAACCCTGAACTTTCAGCGCCGCTCACTATCTTCTCCTCTCCTCATGCATCTCTCTGTCTCTCAGTCTCACTCTCTCCAATCCGCCAGTCATCGATTCCGCCTACTGATGGCCTTCTTACTCTCTGTCTCTGAGAGTCTCTTAGCATCTATCTGACTATCTTTATTTCTCCAATCAGAGACGACACCGACCTCCTAATTTCTGTGCAGCCCTATTCGCCGTGGACTGGTCTCTGATCTCTCCTCGACTAATTCACTATTGTGCTGAAGGCCCCAAAAAGTGACGCTAGATTTAATGAAAGTAATTGCCTCCTACACCTGTTATTTTCTCCTTCAAGCTGTAAGTCTCACGAGTCAAATTATCATGCTGTATGCCTCTCTGATCTCATGATTTATCAGAAAAACTAGTTTCAGCAGCAGCTTCAAATTTCACGAGCCAAATCAAGCCAGTTCGAGCTAGATTGAGTTGAGTTTGAGTCAGATTTTCAGCTCAGTAGTAATACACATAGCTCGACTCGACTTGACTCGACTCGTTACATTATAAGCTGAGTTCAAGTTAGTTTTGACTCGCTCAAACTCGACTCCTATGCAGCCCTACTTACTAATGAAATATTATTTTATTAGTTGCGGCATGGATTTTGAGCCCAGCTGCCTCTCTGTGCATTAAAATCTCTGTTAACTATTCAAATCCAACGGCTAAGATTTTGTATGAACAATCAAATTTTGTGCTCTCATGGATGTACCCACCCTCCTCCCACAACGAAATGAGGGCCAATTAACTGGTAATTTGGTCTATCGGTTATATCTCTTTACAGATGTTAGCAGGAGTTCGCAGTTCGCTTGAACTTGTTTTATTTTGACAATATTCGAGAGTAATTTTAAATTAAGATACACAATTTTAGTGATAATCTACATATCATGTCTATAAAAATGTAATGAATATATATGATTTGGCACATGCTTAATTCGTCAAATATCATGTGAGATCATAAAATTGCATAAACATTTTACTTAACAGACTGCTATATGTCCGATAAATTGCCATAAATTTACTTTCAACGTTAATTTACATTTTTTTTAATTCATTATCAAGGTTATTAGAATAATTGTACATTTACTTAATAGACTGCTACATGTCCGATAAATTGCCATTAAATTTACTTTCAATTTTAATTTACATATATTTTTTTAAGTCAATATCAATATTATTAGAATAATTGTTGTCAAGTAATTCGTTCTGAAAAACTAATTCGTATGGAGTTCCGTATAATTTGGACCATTATGTTATTCGCCGTGAATCCATTTCTATTTAATTTGCAATCTATACCTGCATTCTTATTGTTGTGAATTAAAATATAAATGTTTGTTGCATTTGATTTAAATTGATCAAAATTAAATTAATATTAAAATATTTTTTAAGGCTGGATAGCGATGCCATGCCAGCAGTTTTCATTAAAGAAAAAAAAAGTATTGAGATTCAAAAGTTTTATGTGCAAGTATACCAAATTATCAAGGGCGTGTTCGACGGTGAAGAGGGAATGGGTGTAGATGTGGTATTTGAACTGATTTTACTAAAATCGTGAGAAAAAATTCACTCAAACTCAGTTTTTATTTTCCCATGAGCTACAGTACTGGAGCGTCGAACACGGGGTCCAAACGAGTCAGATATAGTCGATAGTCGAATAGTAGCTAAAATTGTATTCGTATTCATTTTAATTTTCCAAATATGAATATAAATATAGATATTCTCGATACGAATATTAATACGGATAATTTCGAATACGAATACGTATAATATATATAAATTGTCAAAGATACACATAAAATTTATAAAACATATTAAAATATAGTAAAATAAGTTTTTAATAATATTATTTATTTGAAAATATATTACTCATTTTAAAATATTAAAATCCATAATATATATTCAATTATAGTGGTGAATAATATTTATTTTTATGATATATATTAAATAATATATTATATATAATTTAGTATTCGTATGAATAATTAAGATTGAAAATTATTTTTGCACCATTTTCTATCTAGATATTCTAATATGAATTATCATATTTAATTTTTCGAATACAAATCAAATATGATATGATATTATCTATATAACTTTGCACCCTAACCCTAAGTGTTTGAGAAGAGAAAAATCATCTCCGTCGCAAACTGAGTGCCGATTTTTTATTTAATAATTCAAAATTCTGAATTTAAATATGTAGAAAAATACTACTCAGATTTTAAAAAATAGGAGGAACTAGAAATTGTTTTTCACCTGTCGGATCGGTACGAGAATTTTTTTAGCGCGTCGAGATGATTGACACTTTGGAAAAAAAACGCGCATCACAGAAATTTTTGTCGCATTCGTTGTGTAGGCCACACATTTCAAAAAAATATTTTATATATTGTTCTTCCATAAATATAACATATGTATATCCATTTTAATTAGAATTTTTTTTTGTCACATTAAAAGTTTGCCTGCTAAATGAGGTATAAAATTTTCTTAATTTTTAATTAATGATAATTTTATAAATTTTATTTTTATGTATAAAAATATTTTTATTTATTATTTTATTATGAAATTTAGATGACCAAATTGTAAGTTATTCTTTTATTTACTAGCACATGATATGAAAGAAACCAATACCGAAAAATAATTATAACGACCAAGGTATGCAACTTTTAATTCTTTTAGTAGATTTCTTACTGAATGAGGTCTAATATTTTCTTAATTTTTAATTAATGATAATTTTATAATTTTTATTTTTATGTATAAAAATATATTTATTTATTATTTCATTATGAAATTTAGATAACCAAACTGTAAGTTATTCTTTTATTTACTAGCACATGAGATGAAAGAAATCAAGACCGAAAAATAATTATAAAGACCAAGGTATGGAACTTTGAATTCTTTTAGTAGATTTCTTACTGTCAATAACTTATGCATGTAGCGGAAAACTTAATTTTATTTAAGAAAAATTAATCTATCTCATAAGAATACAACTTAGAGTGGTGTGCATCTAATTTGAAAAATTATAATCAAAATGGAGTTAAAATTATTTATTTGACAATAGAAATGAAGTTAAAAGTATTTATCAAAATGAAAAATTATAGTCATGGCATATCTCGTATAACTTAGAGTGGTGTGTATCTAATTTGATGTAATTTGAAAATAATTTTGCATGTTATAGTGTTATTTGTATTAAGAATTTATGTTTTACAATACATGTTCAAGTATGCGGATAAAACATGTAATTTGAAAATAATTTTGCGAGTCATACTATCTTATTTTTTTACAAAGCATGCATTTTATGTTTTTTTTATGACATGCATATTTTTTTTTGAGGGAAAAATACAATTAAAAATTTAAAATTAATACAAATATTATATTGTCAAAGAAAAACACACCTCATGGACAGGATAAAAATTTTAGCCGACACGAGAAAATTTTTAGCATGTTGGATTATCTGCGACACACATTTTTTTTTTTCACAGTGTCAATCACAACGCGCTAAAAAAATTATCGTACCGATTTGACATGCGAAATTTTTTTTAGTTCTATTTTTTGAAATCTGATTAATATTTTCCTACATATTTAAATTCGGAATTTTGAATTATTAAATAAAAAAAATCGGAACCGAGGGGGTGACATTTAAGAAGTCAGTGCCGTATAGTTTGGTCATTGACGGACTCCTTGGACAATCTTTTCTGATTTAATCATAACATCAATCTCTCTCACTACCAGTGGCACGTACGCGTCATTATCACCTATTATTCGAATTGCAGCTTATGATTCTATTATTTTAGTTTGAATCATCGGATTAAATTGGACGGACCGGATTGTTACTGTTTTATATTTCAGACGGTTATTTTAGATAAATCTGGTATATATACTAACTGTTTGTAATCCAATAATTCAAGTTGAAATAACAGTTTCTACTACTTCTTTTTCCTTTTGGAACCTTTCAAAGTCACCGGACAATTAATTTCATATGAGCTTGTAAATAAATACATAATCTTCTAAATCTTTTATCAAAAACTATAATAATAAAAATCAAAGATAAATACAGATATCACTTTATTGAGTCGATATTATAGTTCCAACTATTTCTTTGATATTGCCCTCTTTGATCATATTAAATGACTTTATCATGACACGAACTATTTTTACGGCAATTGACAAAACACATAGTTGCTTAGGAGGAGATATTTTGAGCTTCTAAAGAAGAAGAATGATGGAAGATCACAAATGGTGATTAGATCCAACAAAGAAAGAACAGACAAAAAGACGAAAAAACGAAATGAAAATTCAAGAAAAATAATTCAAAACTAAGCATTTTAAAAGAAAAATAATTATGACAGGGGAGGTTATGCATGGTCCCACCGAGGAAAAACTATTTTTCGTTTGACGGCTAGGGTTTTTTTACCAGCGTGAATTTTATCTATACTATATTATAAATAGCATATGTACTAGAGGTGTCCATTATTTCAGTATTTTTTTAATGATTAAAATGCCCTTAATTGAACAGTGCAGATAAATATTTTAAAAATTAATGATTCAGATTTTGGCCAATTTCATTTTTTTTTCTCAATTTAAATTTCTCTTTTTACCATTCATTAATAGGAGGTCTAAAAAAATAATTTATCCATAAAATAAATTAATAATCAACTATTTTCAAGTTTAAAAAACAAAACTATCTATTATACAACTTTATTTAAAAATAATAATATATTTGTAAATAATATCTATATTATATTATAAAAAGCGTATATATATATATATATATATATATATATATATATATATATATATATATATATATATCCATATTTCAATTTATGATTGACATTGATTGATTTTATAAAAATTACGGTTCAGTCAAATTTATTTTTCTCTGTATTCAATTTGCTATTTTTATACCATACATTTGTAGGTCCAAAAAAAGTTATATATCAAATAAATTAAACATCAACTATTAATATACAACCTTACTCAGAAAAAAAATATTATATTTTGTACGTTGTCTTTCATTAAATAATAATTTTTTTTTAATTTAAGAGCTTTTATAATAGATTTAGATATAAAGTACATCTAATTAAAATATATTATTTATTTATAATAAAATTAATGCTAAATATAATTATTTTGTAAAAAGGACTTATATAAATCAAATAACTTAAATGTCAACTATTATTAAGTTTTATTGTAAAAAAAAACAAAGTATTGTCCAACCATACTCATAAAAGAAAAATTATTATATTATATACATCATCTTGTATTAAATAATAAGTTAATTTTATTTAAAATTTCAGCAGTATTTGTAATTGATTTACACATAAATTATATTTAAATGAATATATCATCTATTTATATTAAACTTAATGCTAAATCTAATATTTTTAAAATCGAGAAGGTCCGAAGGTTCACAACTAGTTTGGGAAAACGTCTCAATAAATGCTTGATGGTTCTACTTTTTCTAGTTGAGAAAACGCGTGATTTCATCACGCGTCTTAATTAATGATAATTGAAATGTAGGCCACAGTGGTCTCTATCTCTCTGACTTGTTCATCGCGCACTCTATTCTGGCGTGTCGCATCTTTAATTTTTTAATCAAATAAAATTAATAGGATGCTTGATCCAACCGTTAAGAGTGCTATATATATATCTGTCGGCTTTCATGATATAACATACTTCAGCAGCAATAAAAAAAAAAACAGAGGTCAGTACCTCTAATTTTACCATGCATTTGATATTATACTTCGTATTTTCCTTTTTTATCATGCAAAATAGTAGCTCCACCGCATGCATCCATACTGAAAGAACTGCATTGTTGGCATTCAAATCCAAGCTCAAGGACCCCGGCAACTTTCTATCGACATGGAAGGGTCCGAATTGTTGCAGCTGGAAGGGAGTCACCTGCCAGCACCAATCAGGTCATATTGTTAAGCTCAATCTTCATCATCCTTACATTGACCTGGACAGGGACCCTGATTTACGTTTGAATGGCAAGATTGATCCTTCTTTGCTCTCTTTAAGAAATCTTACACATCTAGATCTCAGTTGGAACAACTTCAACGAAACTAAAATCCCAAAATTTATTGGACAAATTGAAAATCTCGTGTACCTAAATATCTCGAGAACAGAATTTGTTGGAAAAATCCCAACTAAGATTGGAAACTTGAAAAAGCTCCGTTACTTAGATATGTCAAATATGTATAAAATTGAGAATATTCAGTGGATCAGTAAATTGAACTCCTTACAATATCTGGACCTGAGCTATAGTGACCTCTCATCATGCTTAGACTGGTTTTATGTGTTTAACAAATTAACGCAGTTGAAGGTACTACTTTTGTCAGATTGTGGTCTCCAAAAAATTCCTGCACATGTTGCTTCACTGAACTTCACCAGTCTAACAACTCTTGATCTCTCATCTAACTTGTTTAAATCTCCAGTACCAAGTTGGTTCCTAAATCTTACCTCAGTTTCACACCTTGACCTTTCAAATGATTATTATGCTAATTACATTGGTTCTGGATTCCATGGTCTTAGCAATGGGTTTTGGTCTAATTCTGGTGAAAGGATGTGCCAATTGAGATATTTAGACTTGAGCCAGATTAATATAACAGGAGATATTACAGATTTCGTAAGGAAATTTGCTTGTTCTTGGAAAATCATTGAAGTTTTGTCCCTAGCAAATAATAATCTTCGTGGGAATTTGCTAGCTGATTGGCTAACACAACTGCCACGTCTAACACATTTAGATCTGCGACAAAACTCTATTGCCGGTGTTCTACCCCTTGAGATGATGAAATTATCTAAGCTCGTTTACTTTGATATTTCAAGTAACCAACTGGAAGGTATTGTGTCACAAAATCATTTGGATAATCTAATACACCTACGAGTGCTGGACTTATCATTTAATGTACTTAAAATTGTAACAGACCACCTCTGGAATCCTAAATTTCAATTAAATTTGCTGGCATTACAGTCATGCCATGTAGGCCCCATGTTTCCATCATGGCTCAGGTCTCAAAATCAAATAAACTTTTTGAATTTACAGAACTCGGGCATCAATGATGCTTTGCCACCTTGGTTTTGGAGACCGTCGTTTGAATTTATTGATTTATCATACAACAGTCTACATGGAATGTTACCGCATAAACTGCAATCACCAAATTTGATTGTTCTAAACTTAGCATCAAACTATCTCGGAGGTACCATAAAATCCTTACCACATAATCTTGAAATTTTAGATATTTCTAACAATAATTTTTCTGGAACATTATTGGGGGTCAAAAATCAGTCATGGTTGTATTCTTTTTCAGTAAGAAACAATTCATTTACGGGTGAAATTCCCTCTTCAATTTGTGAGATGGTTTTCTTGACTATACTTGACCTGTCAATCAATAATTTGTCAGGAATGATTCCAAATTGTTGGTCAAAATTGAATTTGCAAGTTCTTGATATGGCATTCAATAACCTGTCAGGAACTATTCCTAACTCCATCGGTTCTATGGTTAGACTAATGTCACTTGTATTGCATGGCAATATCCTCACGGGAGAGCTCCCTATAGATTTGCAATCTTGTCGATCTTTAAAATTTTTTGATCTTGGAAATAATAAATTGACTGGTAAAGTGCCTGAATGGATAGGAGTGAGTCTACACGAACTTACTTATCTTCAGCTACGAGAAAATAATTTCAGTGGAAGCATTCCTTCAGAGCTCGCTCTACTTCCAAATCTACAAGTGTTAGATATTGCAAGTAATAATCTAGAAGGATTAATACCTGATTCTTTTGGAAACTTTAGTGCAATGGCATCAAACTCGTTGTTCAGGAACCCAATAGATGATTATGTTGATATCGGCAATGATATTACCCACATGTTAAATTATTACTACAATGAAACATTGGTGATATTCACCAAGGGGGGGGAACTTGAGTACTCCAAAAATCTATACCTTGTAAATTCCATTGACCTTTCATATAATAATTTAAGTGGATTTATTCCTAGTAGCATAGTAGCCTTGAAAACTCTAGAAAATTTGAATCTATCTAAAAATAATCTGAATGGAAAAATACCGGAAAAATTGGGCAATATGAAATCACTGGAGTCTCTTGATCTTTCTTTCAACAAGCTTTCAGGTGAAATTCCTAGAAGCATGTCAAATTTGACATTCTTGAGCCATTTGAATCTATCATACAACAATTTATCAGGGCCAATTCCAGTTGGAAATCAAATGAATACACTGAACGACTCCTCTATGTACATTGGTAATGCCTTCCTCTGTGGTGGTCCAACAAATCAGAGTTGTTTGATCGGCGAGGCAAAAAATAACATTTCTGATGGCAAGAGTAGCAATTCACAGACATTCTTTATGTACCTCAGTATAGGTGCTGGAGTTGCGGTGGGTTGGTGGGGGGTGTGGTGCGTCCTCCTACTTCATGGGACCTGGTCAACAACTTTCTTCAAGAAGGTTGATTACCTGTATTACAAATTCTCTAAATTGGTTAGTAAATGATTATTTTTCTTAAATAGTAATTTATTTATGTAATCATCACTTGTACTATAATGTAAATGGTTGATTCTGTTGGTGCATACTCAGTGTAATGTTTTTATTTCATTTTTGTTGTATGAAAAGTGAAGATATATAAATATTTTTTTCGTAGAAAGGTTTAGACCAAATAAATTCCTAAGATAACATATTGTAAAGCTTGGAACAAACGGAAACTAGAAATAACAAACCGAAATAAAAGACAGAGTTATATTACTTCTTTTTTTCCATTTATGGGCCGATTTCATTGAAATTGATCTCTTCTCAGTCATAACATTTTGTGTGAAAGAGAAAGACAATAGCTACTTCCCAAAGAAAACAATGCAGATCTTCGAGAGGATTTCCATCTGACCCAATCACTCAACAGCATAAAAGAGGATTCTACATGAAGTTTTTTTTTTAAAACCATTTGCAAATTTAAGCGTTTCCAGACAATCAGTGCTCTTTTTTATTTCACAATCATAACTGAAATCAATTTAATTTCGAAGTTACTGCCAAAATTCAGAAGTCAAATTGTGTAAATTAAAGACAAAAAAAGAGTTCTTCAGAATATGCTTCATAAACATTTCAAACTTTGTAAATCAGATAAAAAAGTGTTACGAAGCCCGGATGAATTGGGCCATTTATCCTTTTTAAGGCCCATAAATCAGTATTCAGATCCAGTTGTTGTACATAGAACATGTTATGTACTGATGATTCCGCTTTTCTTTAAAAAACCGGTGATCAATTACCAGCCTAGAGAGAATCTCCACCACTATACGCCGTGATATTTCGATCTACTAATGATTTCGCTTTTTACACATGGGATATTCCGCCCGTACGCTTTTAAATTTTACGCTCTTTGTAGTGTTTTCAATTAAATAATAAAAGAAGTAACAGAAACAACTAATGACTTAAATTCAATGCACTCAATATTTTCAATTTAAGTGTATTATTTTTTTTATTAGTGTCAACTAAACTTTTTTTTTAATTTACACGTTTTCTGATATTTTCAACAATAATGCTATTGTTGAATTCTGAGATTGATGCTGACAGAAGTGTTAACCGATAAGAACAGATGCTTGGAGGAAAAAAGAAATGATCATAATAATATTTCTTATTGTGTTCTGTACCATTAGTACATGAACTTATATATGTGGCTGGTATCTAACGGTACTCTAACGGAAAAAAAAATCTAGAGTTGTAGCGGTTATTTACAAATTACTCCTTTAATTTTTTAAAATTGGGCCAATGATGAAAATGCTATTAGTTTTGAGTTTCATAATAAAAATCTAATTACTCTCTTCTATTTTAATTAAATACTACTATATTTTAGTTAACAAACGACTTTAAATTGAACTTAATTTTTTTAAAGTCGCGTGACAACGGAAAGAGAGAGAAGAGCGTGAGCGAATTGGTCTTCGACGTAATCGATCCTTTGATATCGCTTATGATATCAATTATAATATCACCGTAATATTCCTCTTTCGACAATGCTTGTTAATTACCAGCTTTGGATCTGAACTTACTAATTTTACGGGATCTTCTCAATTAGTGAAAAATATAAAGTACTGATTTTATTTGTTTTAGTAGGATTTCATTAGCAAAAGGACGTTTAATAGAAAGCTGATGGACCTTAGGCGGATGATCTTTAAGGCTTATATAGTGCAAGATAATCAAGAATCTAAGGTAAAAAATATAAAAATCGATTTGGGACTTAATGTTCAAATTTAATAGTAGTGGAAGATAATTCAATTCAATTTAATTCTCATAAAAATATAACAATCAAATAAACAAAAGAAAATAAAAGAAAGAACAAATAAGAACATAAGATGTAATGAAATTCGGACAGCCTACATCTTCAGGACTCCTAACATCTAAACAATTGTGGTTGAACCGATACACTAATAAAAATGTATTACACTTGTAGAACTTGATATCTTACACAAAAATGGACCACACCCCACTAAAATGGAGCACAATAGCTCAAAAAGAATCAAAGAAGTGTTGATCACGAAGGATCAAGTTGAAAGAATAGAAATAAGCTAGATTAAGTTTAAACAAGATTTTGGCTAACTAAGTATTTTAATCTCTTGAGCTTATCTCTCTCACTTTGTTATGACTAGTAAGCTCTCTAAAAATAATGATTTAGCTATATGGAACAGATAAGTGAAGTGAGAGAGTTAATATCTTTATATAGGCTTTCTAAAACTGATAAAAAAACTATTATCGACCTGAACCGTTATAACAGTTGATGAGCTGTTATAACGTTTCACAAGAGTTTTTAAGAATGCCTTTGTCATACTTCAAGAAACTTTTTCTGAGACGTTGCAATGATTTGGAAATAAGAGATAAGTCGTTATAACATTTTATTAATCGTTACAACGTTATAGTAAACCGTTATAACATTTTGACTATAGTTGGTCATGAGTTCCTGAGTTCTAACAAACAGAGCTGTTATAACGACTTGGTGAACCGTTGTAACGGCTCAAGCCGTTCAATGGTTCCAAGCCGTTATCCAACGATAGGCTGGACCGTTATAATGTTTCTGAACCATTATAATGGCTTACTGCGCAGAAAGTTTTTTTTTTGTTGTTTAACCTCAATTTATGTTAACTAATTCAACTCAGTTTAAATCTAATGTAGTCTTAATTTAGCTCTTATATCCCATCATTAGTTTTGATTTTTGTGCACTCATTTATTTTGCATTTTAGTCCTTGTACAATATTCAAACAAGACAAATTATAAAATTCAAAGTTTTTTTTTACAAATCGATAAATCAAAGAAATTATTTAGTATAACAAAAGCTTAGTTTGTTTTAATTTTGATTAACTTCTAAATTGTTCAATGGTCCATAACACGTTGCATTATACACAAAAGTAGACATATATTTTGGTTCGTGCTGATTTGGCAATAAAAAGCTTTTGAATAAAAGAACGACAGGAAATATGATTAGGGTACATGCTTCATCAAATATCAAGTGTGATGCCTACAAAGAACGAGATAAACAATTTTATTTTGGCAATTCATAATCTACATGTCATGTCTATAAAAATATAATATGATTGGGTACATGCTTCATCAAATATCATGTGATCATAACATTGCATCAAAATTTAATCATCAGAGTACAGCTATATGCTCAATGACTTACCTATAAATTTTCTTTTCAATTTTTAGTTTACATATATGTTTTAAATTCATTATCAAGATTATTAAAAGAATTGTTTTGAAGTAATTCCTTCTTCTTAAAAAAATCTAGTTGGAGATCAAATTACATATTTTTTAGGATTTTTTACTATTTTTTAAGATGGTAAAAAATTTAGTCCTCAACTAGATTTTCATATGAAAAATATTTTGACCGGTCGGATCGACTATTTGAACTTTGAAGACGGAGAAACGGTCCGTAGCACATGGGCCATCCGTGCTACGCATAGCGCCGTAGCCAAACTATATATATATAGAGAGAGATATGCTAATGTGCTATGCGTATTTAGTGTCAAAAATTGTTACGGACTCAAAAATATAATTAAATCATCTTCAAATCTTGATTTATGGGTCTCAATAAATTCTTTATATCAAAATATGATGGGACGTAAAAATTTTCTAAACATTAGTTTTGGATTTTTAAAAATGACCTAGAAAATATATATTATTTTATTATTATTATTGAATCATTTTTAAAAATCCAAAACTAATACTTAAAAAATTCAAAAAATAGAATTTTTTTACATCTAATCATATTTTGATATAAAGCATTTATTGAGACCCATAAATCAAGATTTGAGATGATTTAACTATATTTATGAGTCCGTAGTAATTTTTGACACTAAATATGCATAGCACATTAGCATATCCCTATATATATATATATAGAGAGAGAGAGAGAGAGAGCTTATGGTGCATTGCAAAGTAAAAAATCGTTATTACTTCGAGATGAGATTTCATATCCCAAGGTCTCAAATGGTCAATTTAAGTTGCTCAATAATTTTTTATATCAAATTATAATAGGATATTAGATTTCATAATTTTTTGAGCTTTCTAACTATTTTTTAAATTATTTTTAAAAACAGCCCTGTTTACCATAAGAAAATAGCCTATTTCAGGGCTGTTTTTAAAAATAATTTAAAAAATAGTTAGAAACTCAAAAAATTATGAAATTTAATATCCTATAATATTTTGACATGAAAAAATTATTGAGAAACTTATATTGACCATTTGAATCTCGAATATAAAATCTTATCCCAAAATAATAATGGTTTTTTACTTTGCAAAGCATCATAAGTTATCTTTCTATATATATATATATATATATATTTCATTGCTCAGCTCGTAGGCACTTCATTAAACAACAAATATATTTCTTTGCATCACTGGAAACTAACATTGGATTTATCCAAAAAAAATGAAAAGAGAAGATAATAACTACCCCTGGTTGAGACGTGTTTGGTCTCTTCCTATGTACAAATATTTGGTGTCAGAATTATTCCTGAGATACACCCAGACCTAATTTTTCTTATCTGGTCCCTCAATTCTGGCAATACATCACAATATCATAATTCGATCCCTTATTCTACATTTTTCCGAGTATAATACTTATCTCAGCCAGCGAAATATCTGACTTGACAAAACACGATTATTTTTGTTGTTCATATAATTGGGCCGTGTAACTTTAGCTAGGCCCATAAATCAATATAGAGACTGGTTGTCGTACATAACTCAGGTCTTAGGCCAGGCCATTGTTAGAATGTTTGAATATGATTGAAAATAAAAACCGCCGAAAAATGATTTAAATAAGAATTTTTTTTTGCTATATCTGTAATTTTAGACATGATATTGTTAGTTTGTAATAATCTTGAAGTCAATAATACGATAAATTAGTTATATAAAGCTTTGTTCATGAATTGGATATTTAAACGATATTTTGTTTCCTTGAGTATTATTGAATTTATGAATCATTCCGAGTTCATGACTGGAATTGTGAAACTTCATAATATAGAATATACTCTTAAAAGTCACTAACCAAGGTAATTAGCAGGAACACTAATTAACCGTTATCAGGTTAGTATGTGGATTGAATGATGGTCAAGTTTTACAGACTATAGACAAAAAGTTGTCATTTTAATCACATAGATAGATGTTCTAGGAACATCGTATTTGACAGACCCCGAATGAAACATTAAATGGAATTGTGTTCGTGTCATTAATGTTTTCATTCAGTGTTAAATTCTAAAGTATGAGGTATTCATTTTTCCTACATAGGATATGTATGTGTGTGATTTCTACCAAACGTTATCCGTAAAAGGTGGCTATAAAGGTAGCTCTTCGGTATACATAACTTATGCGGAGGAAGAGATGGTTTGCCAAAAGTACTGTTGTCCCTCATATTTCTATATGAGTTATAGCATCATCAAGGCCCTTGATAGAGTAAGATTATCTCGCTAGCAAAGATAATTACAAGAGTAATTATATTTGATAATTTACTCAGGATCAAGAAAAGATTAAGTTTGCAAGGATGACACATACCTACCTTGAAACTGATCGATAGCTATGAGACAAAAGAATTAAACACAAGTAAATAGTTTATCGGATCATGATATTGTACAAGACATCATCATCTCGTGTAATTGGATGGTCATAGTGCATTCGCGGTATGCCTCCTATGATTATAGAAGTTAAAACGGTTTTAACTCTATTTACCAACATAACACGGATCCCGTCGGGTCACACCGTATAGGAGTTAATCGGAGAATCTTATTGATTAATTATGAATTATTTATAATTAATAATAAGATGGTTATAATTAATTATATATGATATAATTATATTTGTCATAGAGATGACAAGAAGCAAAATCGATTGAATTTATAACGTGTTGGACACGTCGTATAAATTCGCCGAAACAATAATCAGAAAAAATATAATTGTAGATGACAATTATATATATTTGATTTGGATTTTAAATGTTAATTATGGATTTGAATTATGGGCCAAAGCCCATTTATAATTAAAGTCTTAATTAATAATTAAAAGCCCAAAATCAGAAAAGCCCAAAATTGAAAAAGCCCAAAAATCGAAAAGCCCAAAAAGGCCCATGATGACCTCCAAGGGTATTTTGGTAATTTGTCCAAAAGCCCAAGGGTATTTCGGTAATTTGACCAAAAAGCCCAATGGCGTTTTGGTAAATTGGATAAACTTTAAAGGTATTTTGGTCTTTTCACATTGAAACCTCCCTACTATTCATGAGGGCATTTTGGTAATTTGTCAATTCCACTTTTTCTATAAATAGAGGGGTAGGGTGAGAGAAAAAGTTCCACCAAATCGCTCTACTTTCTCTCTCCCGATACGGTTGTTTCGAAATTCACGGGATCGGTGAATAGTGTTTTTACGAAAGTTGCGGTATTTCGCACATTTGTGAAACGTGAATTACTGCGAGTCGTGAATAGTACTATTTCGTCTTTTCTCGGTGAATAGTGTTTTTGCGAAAAACCGCGGTTTACGATATTTCGGCAAAAGAAATAAGCCGCTCTCGGTTAGTCCCGGTGGATAACCTACAGAGGCATCGACGTTTGGTGCTCCGAGACAAGCCGATTTTCATTCCAATTAAAATTTGGAAGCGAGGTATAACATCTTATATTAATCTATTTAATTGTTAAGTAGATTAATATTTTAGAAATCAATCATGGAGTAGATCAATAAAGGTTTAAAGAGGTGTGTATCTCTCGGTAATCACCCGACACATCACTTTAACCCTAAGCTTAAGTTAGAAGTAAAATAATATTTTACCGTCTTTTGTAAAGGATTAAATGTCTATAACTCTCGGTTATTATCCGACATACTTTAATCTCTAACTTAAGTAGAAGTAAAATTTTTGTTCTACGGTCTTTCCGCAGCTTGAGCATTAATGGGATTTGGGCATTCCGAATCCCTACAGATATATATAATCTATCTATCCTGTCTACAAAAATGTAATAGTTACGTTTCCATAAATGTTCTTTTCAATTTGTAATATTATATATTTTTATATTCATTATCAAGATTGTTAAAATAAACTTTTCTCAATATTATATTATTTTTATTTCCATAAATGTTCTTTTCAATTTGTAATATTATATATTTTTATATTATTATTATATTATATTATATTATTATAATTATGATTATTTATTATTATGATATTATTATTATTATTATGATATTATGATATTATTATATTATGATTATGATTATATTATTATAATTATGATTATTTATTATTATATTATTATATTTTGATTGTGGTTATATTATCATTATATCATTATATTATTATTATAGTGATGATTATATTATTATTATATTATAATGATTATAATTATTTATTATTATTATTATTATTATGATTATAATTTATTATAATTATATTATTTTAATTACGACTATGATTATGATTATTATTTCATTATGTTATATTATATTATTATATTATGATTATATTATTAAAATTAAAATTATTTATCATTATTATGATTATGATTATAATTATATTTTTTTATTATATTATTATATTATGACTATATTTTTATTTTTATTATATTATTATTTATTATGATTATGATTATGGATTATAATTATTTTATTATTATTATTATTATTATTATTATTATTATTATTTTACTATTATTTTTATTATCATCATCATTATTAGTATCATAATTATTCATATTTTAACTATTCAGATTAACAACTGTCAAACGATATTTTCGCTCTTCCGAATAGTCAAGAATACCACTCTTCTACCACTCTTCCAAAAAAATACTATTCTATCACTCTTCCAAAATTACCACTATTCTAAAGCTATTCCTTGATTTGCCAAATGAACCCTAATAATTCAGTAGTTTCATCTTCATAGTCCCAGAATAATGATTTATATCGCTAAGAAGAAAACATGTAAATTTCATTCAGTAAAAGATTTTTTTCCGCTTGCAAAAGGATGAATTCAAGTATATTTAAAATTATAAAAATAATTGTTACTTGTCATTATTAAGAGATTGCATAAATCATTAATTATAAGAAAAATACATGTATCACATGTTTGTTAATAAGGGTGAGGAAATTTAGTCTCATTTCACAGGATTGATATTCTGTAGCACCGCACGTGGGTAACACACACCGTAGTTTTTAAATTCAGGATTTTTTTTAAATTAGAGAAGCACGAATCTCCATACAGATTAGATAGTTTTAAAATCACATTATACAGTGCTGTGTGAAAAATGATAAAATTTTCATTTCACAAACTAGTGGAAAGAAATCTGCTGTTCGTAAAATCAGACAGCTCAAAATCGCGGAAGAGAAGGTGACTGTAGCGCAAAATCGGTGACACTCGTAGGATGCCTTACGAATAGGTTGCTGCTCGTTGAAATTACGAGCAGCGGATTTCGTCGCAAAACTAGTTGGGCCCTGTTGACTAAGATGTGACTCACTGCCGAGTAGTTTGGCCAGCGCACAATTTTTCCACCTAATAGTGTCATCAATCTCCCTCTGAGTTACTGTGTATCGTGCTTATTTCCATCATGGCTCAAGTCCCAAACTCAACTGTTCTATTTGAATTTACAAAACTCGAGCACCAATGATGCTTTGCCACCTTGGTTCTGGAGAGCATCGTATGAATACATTGATTTATCAAATAACAATCTATATGGAATGTTACCACAAATACTTTTATCATCAAATTTGTTTATTCTTATTTTGGCATCAAACAATCTGAGAGGACCCGTTACATCGTTGCCCAATGATCTTTACATTTTAGATATTTCTAATAATAAATTTTCACGAACATTATTGGGGCTCACAAATCTGTCATTGTTAAACTCCTTCTCAGTGAAAAATAATTTATTCACCGGCAAAATTCTCTCTTCAATTTGTGAGATGGTATCCTTAGTCACATTTGACCTATCAATAAATAATTTTTCAGGAATGATTCCTAACTGTGTGTCAAAGTTGAAACATTTATCAACTCTTGATATGTCATTCAATAATCTGTCAGGGAATATTCCAAACTTCATTGGTTCTATTGTTAAGCTAAGGTCACTCATGCTATACGGCAATGTCCTCACAGGGGAGCTCCCTGTAAATTTGCAATATTGCCGAAATTTAAAGGTGCTTGATCTTGGAAATAATGAATTGACTGGAGAAGTGCCCACATGGATAGGTTTGAACCTACAAGATCTTGTTTACCTTCCAGCTACGACAAAATAATTTTAATGGAAGTTTTCCTTCTGAGCTCAATTTGCTCTCAAAGCTACAGGTTTTAGATATTGTAGGTCATAATCTAGAAGGATCAATACCTGATTCTTTTGGAAACTTCAGTTCAATGGCATCAAATTCCAAGTCCACAGAAACAATATATGCGACTTCTCGCAGTGGGTTTTATGAACACTCATTATCTTATACCTACACAGTTACACCGGCAGTGATTACCAAGGGAGAAATTCTTGAATATTCCATAACACTTTACCTTGTGAAATCCATTGACTTGTCGGATAATAATTTAAGTGATTTATTCCTAATAGCATAGTAGCATTAGAAGCTATCGAAAACTTGAATTTGTCAAGAAATAATCTGAATGGAAAAATTCCGATGAAAATTGGCAATATGAAGTCACTGGAATCTCTTGATCTTTCTTTCAACAAGCTTTCAGATGAAATTCCCCAAAGCATATCAGAATTGACATTCTTGAGTCATTTGAATCTGTCATATAACAACTTATCAGGGCCAATTCCTATTGAAAATCAACTGAATTCACTGAACAACTCATCTATCTATATTGGCAATGCCTTCCTTTGTGGCTGTCCGATGAATCAAAGCTCCTCTATTAACGAGGCAGAAAAGAACATATCTGATGACAAAAGCAACAATTCACATACATTCTGGCAGAACCTTGGTGTTGGTGCTGGATTTGCTGTGGATTGGTGGGGGGTATGGTGTGTCTTCCTACTTCATGGGACCTGATCAACAGCTTTCTTCGAGAAGGTTGACTACCTCTGTTACAAATACTCTAGATAGGTTAGTAGATTGATTATCTTTTCTTAGGTACTAATTCATTATTTGTGCTACTGTATAAATGCTTAGTTCTACATGTGCTTACCCAATACTCTAGATAGGTTAGTAATTGTTGTATGAAAAGAGAAAAACGGTTATCCATGTCATACGTATGCAAAAGTTTAGTTGCAAATTGTACGATTGCTAATGCAGTTGAATACATGAAAAAAAGAAATAATAAAGAAATTTATAATTAATTATAGATAAAATAAACTATTTAATATTTAATATTTCTTCAAGTATTGATTTTTCACTTACACTATGCCCCACGCCAGACTTTATGTACATACAAGTCAGTGTAAGGCTTCTAAAACTCTAATTCTACCACCACTGCCATAGTGCCATCACTATGGTTACTTCTGAGTTCTGATAACTCGTTGTTGAAATTATATTCAGATTGAAGATAGAAATTTTAGAATTAAAATCGTCAACTCAAATCAAATGATGAAATGAAATGGTCAACTCAACTGCCATTGCAGGTTATAGAAGTCCAAGATTTGATACCAGTTAGGGCAGAGGATTGGTCCAGGGGAGTTAATCAAATCGCTTATTTTGATGGATTTTAGGATGTTAAATTAGAATGTCTAGAATTGTTGATGCCTAAGGAACTTTCATATTTTTGAGATGATACTGTATATGTTTAGAGACCATATGATCATCTCTTTCTTTTCTGGTGTGACAGATTTATCAGAAAATTCCTGGCAAAAAGAAAGGTTTCACATAGGGCCACAAAGGACGGTAAAGTTGTGGATATCCAACACTAAGTGATGATAAAGATTATTCTGAAAGTTTTGATAGCTTTTGCTCATTTCTAGCCTTATGCTTAGAGCACCGGGCTGTGATGCCAAATTCTTCTTCTATGTCTGTTACTTTTTTTTTTTTTTTAAAAAAAAATATATGTATGTTACCTATTGATGCTTGGGTGTGGTACCCAAGTATCCGGCTGTGGTTTAAGACCCGACTTTTTTTTTTTTCCATTTAAGACCCACATATCGTCAGAGGCGGATCTACAGTATATCAGGGGCCCACTGGATTTTAAAAAACAGTTCTATTAGGCTAAAAAACTAAGCTCTGACCCCCCTTGGAATAGTTGTTTGACCCCCCCTGGCCCATGGATTAATTTTTTAAATGGGCCGTCTCATTTCAGTAAATATCGCTCTCTCTTTGGTTAAGTGATTGACTCTCGCTCTCCGACTAGGTCTGGCGCTCGTTCTCCTCGACTGGTGACGGGCTCTCTCTCTGAGACTCCGACTCCCTCTGGCGCGAATCACAGCACCTCAATTTGACCTCAACTGGCGAGTGGCGATAGTAGCACCTCAATTTTACCTCAATTGCTGAGCGAGTGGCGATTGGTTCTCTCTTTCTCTGACAATCGCTCAACATCCCTCTGGCGAGTGGCGACTGGCTCTCCAGTTTATTTGCCCAAAAGCCATTTTCAATGACATTTGCGTAATTACATTCGAAGGAAACAACTTTAAGGTCTGTTTTTGTTCTTTAATATATTTTTTCTGAACAATGATTACAATTTGGGCCAACAAAAAGACAAGAGTCAAAGCTGGTACGTGCATGATTTCACAAAATAATCATTCCCCCCTTCAGATTTTGAGATGATCATTACCATTTTCTTTGCTCTCTCCTTGTTTCCTTCTTTTTGCAGCAACCCCTTTGCGAGCAGGACCACCAATGGGCAATGGCAACCAATAGCTAGGTTATCATTTCAAGGATAATTCAAGGTGAGTTTTTTCAGTCTATTTGTGCTTTCAAGTTGTTGCAAAACAGTAAATAAATTTCACAAAATGCCTTTCTTATTTAAGTATCGATCAAATTGCAATTAGGATATGGTTGCAACTTACAAATTTCAAGTGTAATTAGGATATGGTTGTATGAAGATCTGTTTGATTAGGATATGTTGAATTCTTGATTTTTTTTTTTATTTAGTACCCGATTAACTAATGGGTTTGAACCCGATAAGGCACCGTAATCCGATTACTGACCCCCCTGACTAAAATTCTGCATCCGCCCTGCATATCGTATTGATAAATTTAAGCCAACACAACTGAGATTCTGACATATAAGTTGAACACTGGCATTCGTAAAATTTATGGGACACTGGTGTCATA
The DNA here is from genome assembly GCA_037127355.1 of Schoenoplectus tabernaemontani. Taxonomy (NCBI): domain Eukaryota; kingdom Viridiplantae; phylum Streptophyta; class Magnoliopsida; order Poales; family Cyperaceae; genus Schoenoplectus; species Schoenoplectus tabernaemontani. The sequence goes on from CM073756.1 coordinate 25,134,393, forward strand.
CTCAAGTAGAAATGCACTTTCAGATATTATTGACCACTGTTACCGGTCGGTACCAATGATGCTTCTATGTTTAGATAATTGCGAAGAAACAAAAAAAAATTATACTTAAAGTTCATGTTTTATTTGAGCATAAAGTTAAGGACAAATAACTTTTAAATTATGACTTCATAAAATATTTTCTTTTGGTTGCATAAAAAGAAGAATATAATGATGATGACAATTATATTTTTATTTTTGTTATTATTCTTAATATTATCATTATTACTAATATATTGTTAATGTTGTCAAAAATTTTAATTTATTGTTAATATTATCATTACAATACTAGTTAAATAAATAAGAATAAAAGATATAATATTAAAGTACTACTATCATCATATTAAAAACATAATAAAATGTTAATCATATTGCTAATACAATAATAAATAAATTATATGAAAATAATAAAATTGAAATCATATGTGATGACCACAATAATTATATTGATAAATTAAAATTTAAATAATAATGATAATCTATTAATTTAAAATTAGTTATCATGCATAATAATAATAATACTAACGTTATTGATAATAATTTTAATAATATTTTAAATATTATCAACATTAATTATAATAATATTAATAATAATAAGAAGAAGAAAATATATGTCATAACCACAATAATTATATTGATAAATTGACAATGAATAATGATAATAATGGTAATTTATTAATATAATATTATCTATTGCATTAATTTAATAATATTATATTATTAATAGTAATAAGGATTATTATTATTGTACTCGTAATAAATAATGATGATGATAATAATTTTATTATCATTCATACAAATTAGGGACTCCACTGAGAAGCTCTTTAATTTAAGGAGTCATATGTCAACTTCTTTTTATTTATTTATTTTTTAATTATTTATATTTGACTCTATGAGTGAGGGACAGATTTTATTCCACGATGATGTAATGCATCGAGACTAGCTGATCCAAGCATGTCGAGCTCGGCTTGCGAGCCAAATTAGCCACTAGAGCTGTCAATGGATCAGATTCGAATCGGATCTCGGATGATTTAAATATGAATATATTAAAAATTTATAAGATTTATATACGGATTTATATTCAATAAAATTTTGAGAATCCAAATGCCAATTCATATTTACTATTATAGTAGATTTTGGATCGGATTCGGATCATATTTCAGATTTAATATTATAATAATATTAAAAATGGCATAATTAATATATGACAAGAGAAAAATTATCATGTTATCTTAAAATTATTTCAAACGTAACAACAATCATAATTCATATTTACTATTATAGCAATCATAAAATTATTTGTTCCAATCATAAACGTAGCAACAATCATAACTATTTGTTCCAACTTTCAAAACATCAAATAACATAATAAAATTTACCTAATTAATACAATAACTACTATTTAACTTTATGAATAAACACAGAGTAAAACATAAACATTACTCTTCAATTTAAACTAAATTGGACATGTCTAATTTATCAATTGACATATAATATAATTTTATTTATTTATCGAATTCATAGCGGATTCGAATTCAAATCTTATAAGATCCAAATGCGAATCCATTATATTATATGGATCATTTTTTAGAATTCATATGCGGATTCAATAAACTTATGAATATATTTTAAGAATCCATATGTGAATTTATTTGTGTGGATTTAAATCAGATTTTTGAATTATGATATCCATTGACAGGCCGTCTATATCTGTCGGATATTTTGTTACCTTCAATGTGTGTTACTACGTTACGTATGTGTAAAAATTTGAATATTTAAACATTTGATTGCTAGCTTCTCTTACCTCTGTTTGGGCAGTTGGCAAAGTGTGGCGCTTGTCTACTTCCGTTCCCGACCTGCCCGCAATTCGCTTGGATTCTGATTCCCTGAAGCCTGATCTTTAGTTACTCCCTCGCTTTTGACAAAGTCTACATTACACTATCCGCTGTCCCTTCGGCCTTCTCCTCTGACAAGAAGTTGTGTGACATGCTCGGCTGTAAGAATGGTAATACCGATCGAGCCACCATCTTTTTGAATCCCCTTGACAATATATAGTGAGACTTCTCTCCCAGTCCTAGGTGATCGGTGATCCTCATCTTGGATTGGTCCGCTGAGTTTAAAAAGTGACGACTCAACAAAATCAGGAACTAACATTCATAGCAGTAAAGCAGCTTAACAAAAACTTAACTATGCTCAACAATATCTCAACTGAATTGCCGACTTTTCATATATATATATATATCATGCTTTTTATCATAAAATTTCAAAATTTAGCATTAATTTCCAAAAAAACTGGGAATTAATTTCATGTGTTCCTTAATATACTCAACAAACCTTCCTGCACGGCTAAAACCATCCTTCTAGGCGCAATAGTGGAAGCCTGACAACAAATTTGTCTCCTTGCTAATTTCAATTGACTATACTCCCACTTGAGGTTCTTCACCTAATAGCAAATATCAATTTGTGAAACTCATAGTTGTAGATCAGTAAGGCATAATAAGGACAAAATTAATATTAAAATAAGGTAATAATTTGAGTTTATCACTTGAATGGAGTTATTTGCAGGTCACGTGAAAAAAAGGACGCAGATGGACAAATATACATATCTTTTCGCATCAAATTTTAGAATTTCATACAATATTTCATATATATATATATATATATATACATACAATGGAAACAAAGAAGCTAGGTGTTGGGAAAATTCTGTTTATTGGGCACTTCTCCAGTTCCATTTCCAACTCCGATAAGAATATTGTTATCACTTACCATCTATCAAAACACCAAAAGTAAATAATTGCCAGTGAAATGTTTATTTAAATGAAGCGATAATACATAAGCATGTGTCAAAATTTTGAAGCTCTTATTTAAAAGTCATTGCACTTTTTTCATGAAAAAGAATAAAAAAAAAACTTTTGTCCCATACTCATTCGGCTTTATATCGGAAAATTATCTGTAAATTTATAATTGGTATTCATATATTAATTATTCATTTTTTGTTCCGTTTTGTATCTGTAAGAAATAATACGGATACAAATAATTCTTTAGACCGTAAAATAATGCGGATATTAAAAATATAAACAAATTTATAATTTATTTATTTTTAAATAGTGTAAGTTATCAAAAATTCTAATTCTGTATGACATTATTTTTTTATAAACATTAACAAATATATGCATTCAAATAATTATTCTCATTTAAAATAATTTTTAGTATTCTAAATAATTATTTTAAAAAATATTTATATTTGTTAGTAATAAATATTCATTTATATTTGTTATATGTATCTGATTCCATATCTGAATATATGTTATTTAAATATCTATTCATATTTATATCTGTTTAAGACAGATGTGATTTCTAATAAAAAAAACATAAGAATATGATTTCAACACCATCCCTTTTAAATCCCCTCCATTTACACTCCAAATTGCAAGCAATTAATTGTACATATATTCCTTTACGTAGAAAAATCACCCCGCATTATTAACAATTTGAGAATTTTGCCTTTAAAGTTTGTTTGCTTTAGTTATAATGGACTGGATATTTCTTACGTCTGTTTGTTTGAAACAAATAAAAATTGCAAATACACTAAAATGATATTTCTAAAAGAAGTGGAAACAAAATTGGAAAAGTACGTATAGTACCTATTTCTATTTCTCAGAATATAAATAACTATTTTTCTTTGACCTCCAGATGTATGAATTTGTTACGAAATATGTTTCTTAATTACCACGAACTACCGAAGCCATAATGTATTACAAAGTTTTGTGTTAGTGGCGTGAGCTTGCTTCATCTGTATTAAGCCTTATTATGATTAATATATGTAATTATTCTTTATATGTTAGTTGGAAAGTGATAACAGACTTGTATTGAATTTAAAGAAAAGATAATTAATGGTAATTGATCAAGCACGTTATTAAGCGACTGCATAAATCATTAATTATATACCTGAACAAGACATGCACTGATGTACAATATAATGGTCCTTTAGAAAGGGTGAGAAAATGGAGTCTCACATCAGAATTCACAAAGGGATTGAATAGACCCCAGTTGACTAAGATGTCAGTGCCGTGTAGGTCTCATTACTGTGTAAATTGTTTTAGTGGAATAAATATAATTGGTCATTCCGTCAATAAAGCAATAAAGCGATAAAGCAAAGTCTATGTCTAAGTCTTCTAGGTCGTATCAATAAAGCAATGTCTAGATGGAATCAAAACGAGGAAGGAAACAAATTCCGCTCAAGGAAATAAATTATGAGACCAGATTTATCATTGATATAACAATTGCCTAATTAGGGCTGCAAACAAGTCGAGTCGAGTCGAGCTGGGGTTAACTCAAGCTCGGCTCATGAAAATTCGAGTCGAGTCGAGTCGAGCTCGTGAAACGCTTCGAGCTGAAAAATCTAGCTCAAACTCGGCTCATTACTATTCGAGCTAGCTCGCGAGCTGGCTCACGAGCCAATGCATGTGCGTTAACTCAATTTGATATTTAGATTTAATACATCTACAACTATAAAGTTGGTACATCTAGAAGATTGGTATGAAAATTGGTACAAAATTGGTATATCAACAAACTATATTTTCAATGACATATTCGTTGTATTAATTTGAATGGATGAACCAACAAAAAACTATCGAGTCAGATATATGAATCTAATTACGAGCGAGTAAGAGACATCTTTAAGCCGCTGACATGGTGAGATGGTGAGAGATGAGTTATCGGATTAGAGTTCGGTAAAAAAAATATAAACTATTTTTTATTCGAGCTAAGTCGAGCCACGAGCCGACCCGACCCCAACTCAAACTCAACTCATTTAACTACCGAGCCAGATTAGCTCGAGCCAAATTAGCTCGAGCCAAATTAGCTCGAGCCAAATTAGCTCGAGTCATTTTAGCTCGAGCCAGATTAACTCGAGCCCGAACCGAGCCCGAGCTGAGCCACGAGCCCGAGCTTTTTTGTGCAGTCCTATGCCTAATTCATCCCAGAGTTTCTTCTGCTATTTCTAAAATTAATTTCAACTCTTAATTTACTTTTTACAACTTTCATATTTTTTCTAATGAAATAAGATTAACAGGATACCTGCTTGAAGCTTTACGAGTTCTATATATAGGTCTATCCGTTTTTATATTGCAAAACATACTTCAACAAAGTAAGAAAAATATTAATTATTTTATCATGCATTTCTTACTATACTTCCTTTGGTACTATACTTCCTGCTTTCCTTCTTTTTCGTGAAAAATACTGGCTCCACTGCATGTATCGATGTTGAAAGAACTATACTGTTGGCGTTCAAATCGAAGCTCAAGGACCCAACTAGTCTATTGATAAACGTGCATGTCGTGCAAATCACGTGCGAGCACGTGACGTGTTCGATACGGAACGTATTTTGACAACACATGTTCATATGTTTGAATGTGCGTTGTTTTAACGTGTCAAAAATTTAAAAATCTGAACACGCACGTCTAAGATACGTGACACGTCTAGTATTTCGTGTTAGATGTGTTCGTGTTTATACGTATTTGGCACGTGTCAACATTTGTAGCACATATAAATTTAATAAAATTCAAATAAAATTGAAGAAATATATAAGAAAAATCAAAGTGGTCGTAGTCATAAAAAATAAAATTGACGCGTCATATTCAGAAATATCATATAGATTAGAGTGATTCTAGTCTCTAACTTCAGTATCAAGCCAATCTTTTAAGTATACAAGCATTTTAAAAGTCTGATATGCTAAAGTATTTTATACGTGCTACACGCGCGTGTACAAGTATTAGACGTGTGTGTTCGTGTTCAACTTATTAGACATGCGTGTGTGTTAAAATTATTCGTGTTACAACTTATTAGACATGCGTGTTTAAACATTTATTCGTGTCCGTATTTACACGTACGAGTACATGTGTCTGATATATTTATCATTACCCTAGACTCGAGCAATCTACTGTCTACATGGACGAGTCTTATAGCATTTTAAATTCTTACAAAACATCAGATACAGTTCTTAAAATAAAATTAAAGTCTAAAATTTTTCAGCTGTCTTTTAAGTCTCAAATGGCACTGTCTCTTAATCGATAGCATCTCAATATCAGTTGAAATAAAATAAAAAATAATATCCTAGCATAGAACATAGTTGATTTCAAAAAGAGATAAGTGCTACTACTACTATTTCATTTTGGCCATGCTGCATGCTGCAAATATGTAATCAGTTTCTTTTCCAAACTAAACTTCTTGCTCTACCTCTAAGAGTTCTAAACTTATAGTTTCTTCCATAATCTATATTGGTAAAGATATAACATTAAGCGGTATAATAAAGTGCAGGTTATTTATACAACTTTCACCCTTAATCTGGCTCTTGGCTCTAATATTTAAACAATGCTATAATATTACTCTTAAGTGATCTAATAGTTTTGCAGTTTCTCCTTTAAAAACTTAACATGTTTCTTTCTTTCTAAATTACCCATATGATAGCACATCTGAGAATTTCACAGATGTTATTATCTTTAAAAGGGATGAAAGCTTTTGTTTGCCAAAACTCATCTATAGAATTACTAATGAATGAGAAATTATTATAACTTACTATCCATATTCATAAACATCTAGCAATTGTACAATGCATAAAAATGTGTTCAACAGTTTCTATATCATTACAGAATATACAAGTATTATCACATTGCCATCCCTTTTGATGAGATTGTCTCTAGTTAACATCTTATTTTGTTTGACCGACCATAAAAATATTTTTATTTTAAGATTTATATGGATTGCTCATATTGACTGAAATTGTTAATTCACCATACCTCTATAGTTTAATCAATTATAACATGAATTTTGTAGTAAATAGGTGATTTGAGCTCCACATATTAGATCATCAAATGTGTTTAAAATGATCTCTGATAGACTACTATATAATTAATTGTTCATGTAATATATCATTTAATGGTCTAGTAAAAGTCATTTATTTTTATTTGATTTGCTTTGTAATCGCAATGTTTTCTGTCGTAGGATCACATGGATGATAGTGCCCGGGAAACTATTGTGAGTTGCTACCACAATGATGATGGCGAGTGCAATGAAAATTAGAATTCGTTGTACGTTGATACTGATAATAAAATATTAGAATTGCGTATCTGAGGTGAGAGTGCTGGATAAACTCTTGTCGAATTTAATTCTTCGTGCTTGTTTAGTTGTTAGTCTCTCCTTTCTTTTCCCGATCATGTACGCCGTATGTGGCTAGGGCTGTCAACGGTCGATCGTTTGATCATTTCACCGTTTCATTTCGGCACAAACGAAACAGAACAATTAGAGATTTCTATTCCGTTTTAATAACGAAACGATTAATATAATTATATTTTATTCCGTTTCAACAACAAAACGGTTAACGAAATTCAGCTGTTATGTTTCGTTTCGATGACTATTTCGTTCAAGTTCTATACGGCAGCTATAGATTATTGCATGCGTTCCCTCAACCCTAATCCATATCTATAGCTGCACGCTTCTCGTCCTTTCCGCTGCTCTCTTCTCTCTCGCGCGCGTGAGAGACTAAACCCTAATCCTCTCTTTCTCGCTCTCATCTTTTCGTCGCTCTATTCTCTCTCTCTCTCTCGCAGACAAACCAAACCCTAAATGACATGTCTCGCTCAGAGTCAGTAGCTCTCTCACACTTGCGCTATCTCGATCAGTTAATCTCTTATCTATTTCGCTCGCTCGCTAAGAGATGAGTCAGATCTCCTCATCATTGCCTTGTATGTGACTGTGAGGCTGTCGGGATCACCGCTTGACGATCTGCTGGCCTAGTTTCCACCTCTACAAAGCTAATGGCTCAAAGATTGGTGACAAGAACATATCTACATTGTAGCTTGGGCCTAGACTGAGTGACATGTCATAAATCATCGATGGAGGTCTCGTCGTCACCAGACTAACACAAGGTGATCGATTCCTTATTTATATATTTTGTTGTTGTACTATTATTGAACATAAGGAAAAAAAGACAGAAAAAAAGAAAGAAAGAAAGAGATACAAAGGTATTTCTATCTATTTTTTTTTAAATAACTATTTCTTTGATTTTTTTTATTTTACTCGTTGATCTAATTTTGATTATTTTCTTTATTTTTACCGTCTTCTATCTTTAATTATAGGTGTTGATACAACTATTTTTGCTCTTGCTGTCTTTGTTGTGTAATAATAGCTGATTCAAACATTATTATTTTTGAGTCTGATATTTTTGATGATGAGTAAGTCCCTTTTTAGTTTGCTCTTGCTATTTATGGCTGATTCAATTAATATGTCAGTAATTGAAAAATTATTAGTATATGAGCAAATATTTGTTACTTGCGGCTTGTCTTTGTTATCTAGCTTGTTGCTTTGTTGGCTTTCTTACATACTGATATTTGAGAAATTATTAGTATCTGGTTTTGTTACATATTGATATCTGAGAAATTATTAGTATCTGACATGCTTGTTGGCTTGTTGGCTTGTTGCTTTGTTTGCACTTGTTAGTATATCAGTATCTGAGAATTATGAGTTACTGACTTGTTAGTTGTTGCATTTCTAGTTTGTTAGTTACTGACTTGTTGCATTGTTGACTTATTATTTGGCATACTTGTTGGCTTGCTGACTTGTTGCTTTGTTTGCACTTGTTAGTATGTCATTATATCAGTATGTCGGTATATCTGAAATTATTTGCACTTGTAATTTAGCATGGCACCAGGGTTGAATCTTGAAACCCCAAAGGAGATTGATATGATACAAATTGATGCAATAACTGAAACTTAAAACCCTAATGTATCTAAACAACCCACATAAAAGAGGAAATATCGTGAACCATACTCTGATGTGTGAAAATATTTCAAAAGGAGATGATGGTAGTTATGATGCTAAATGTAATTATTGTGAGAAATATTATAAGCAAGCGAATCAAAGAAGCACTAACTCTTTGAAACATCACATTAACAAATGTTGTAAGAAAATCCCATGGGCTGTGAGACATAATAAACTTGATGCCTTACAAAAGATGTTGCAGGCTGGCAACACAATAGGTGCATGAGTTAAAATTGTAATTTATACTTTTAGTTTTTACAGTGTTTATGTTAGTACTAATAATTATTTTCTCTTTCATGCAATTGTTAATAGGTGGGGTAAGTCCTGCTGTTTGAGAGTTTGATCCTGCTAGATTCTGGAAAAGTTTTGCAAGGATGATAATTGCACATGAATATCCATTTAATTATGTAAAGCATTATTTCTTGAAAGTCTTTGTAAGTGATCTTCAATCTTGTTTTAAAATGGTATCAAGAAACACAATTAGACTAGATTGTCTTAAAATATATGAGGAGGAAATGGTTAGTTTGTATGAGTTATTTGGTAAGCTAGATTGTAGATTTAGTTTCACAAGTGATTTGTGGACCAATAAGGATAAAGATAGAGGTTTAATGTCCCTTACATGTCATTATATTGATGACAATTGGTATTTGAGAAAAAGAACTATCAATTTTATATCTTTTACATCTCCCCACACTGGTAAAAATATATCTCAAGTCATTCATGACAAGTTAGTATTGTGGAATCTAGACAAAAAGGCATTTTGCCTTATACTTGATAATTCATCTGCTAATGATGTTTGCATTAGAGAACTGTTAAATATACCTATTAAAGATGAACTTCCTGCAAATGGTTCAATCTTTCATCAAAGATGTGGTTGTTATATCTTAAATCTCATTATTCAAGAAAATTAATTTTAAAAAAAGAAGAAGCTAGGTGGTGGAAAAAACTGTTCATTGGGCACTTCTCCAATCCATTTCCAAATCCGATAAGCAAAGTGTTATCATCTATCAAAACACCGAAAATTTCAATACATCCTTATTCGAAGGTTAAAATAATTGAAGTGAATTGTTTATTTAAATGAAGCGATAATACATAAGCATGTACCAAAATTTTGAATCTCTTATTAGAAGTTATTACACTTGAGAAAAAAATATATACTGTGAAACCTCATAAATTTAAAAATAATAAAATATTAAAATAGATAATTATATGAATTACGAGGAAATACATATAACAAAATTCTAGAATTTATTGAAAAAAATTTAAGTACTTGAAAACAAAACCCAAAGAATAAATTAAAAAAATTGTAAATATAAATAAATTAATTCCAAACTAAATAAATAATACAAGAATATCTTGATCAATGTAAATTATGATGAATAATATTTGAAACGAAGATAGCAATTAAAAAGAAAAAACAAAATTATGACAATTAAACTTGAAACTTAAAACGAAAATAATAGTTAACATCCAATTAATGAACTCAAAAGTTAAGAATTAAAAATTAAATAATATAGATTTATTAGATGTGCCGAGATTTGATAATCAACTTATTATGAACATAGATTAAGAGAAGGGATTTAATTACCATCATTTTGGTGTCACATCAGTGCTATTAAAATTAAATATCAAACAACTATTATTTAAAATTTTAAATTATAAAAATAATTAAAGGAATATTTTATAAATATCATCTTATATATGTATATAAAAACATATATCATTTCAATATTATTTATATATGCATCAAGCGTTAATAAAATCAACGGACCAGATTTTATAATTTAGACTCGTTACTTGATGGCTATTCAAATGAAATTACAATTTTGTGATATTTTATATACATATAATTGAGATGATATAGAATACATCTAACAGTTTATATTTTTAAATTTATGTATGAATAAATAAAGACACTATAGACACCAATAATGATAATAATTAAATCCCTTCTCATACATTAAATGACCAGTTAAAATGTTGAGAATCGAGAGGATCAAATTGCCATACGATTGACTATACTAATTCGGCTGGAAACGATCGAGACTGATCCCCACTCCCCATTTTTCTCCCTCTGTCCCATTTTGCTGTCCACCTCTCACCAGCTCTCACAAACTCTCCCTTGAACCGAGACCCTCTAGGTGGGTGCAATAGTTAAAGCCCGACAACAAATTTGTCTCCTTGCTATTTTCAATTGACTATACTCCCACTTGAAGTTCTTCAACTAATAGCAAATATCAATTATTGCATCTGCCATATTTTTTCTAATGAAATAAGATTAGCAGGATACCTGCTTGAAGCTTTATGAGTTCTATATATAGGTCTATCCGTTTTCATATTGCAAAACATACTTCAACAAAGTAAGAAAAATAGAGTGATCACTCCTATTAATTATTTACCATGCATTTGTTACTATACTTCCTGCTTTCCTTCTTTCTCGTGAAAAATACTGGCTCCATTGCATGCGTCGATGTTGAAAGAACTGCACTGTTGGCGTTCAAATCACAGCTCAACGACCCGAGCAATCTACTATCGACATGGAAGGGTAAGGACTGCTGCAGATGGAAGGGAGTCATCTGCCACCACCACTCAGGTCATGTTGTTAAGCTCAATCTTCGTTATTCTGACTGGGATGCTGAACCTTTGAATGGCAAGATCGATCCATCTTTGCTCTCATTAAGAAATCTTTCTCATCTAGATCTTAGTGGAAACAACTTTAATGAAATTGAAATCCCAAATTTCATTGGACAATTTCAAAACCTCGTGTACCTAAATCTCTCATCCACACAATTTGTTGGAAAAATCCCAACAGAGATTGGTAACTTGAAAATGCTCCGTTATCTTGATATGTCAAGTATGAATGGAGTCAATGGATCCATTCCTCCACAGCTGGGGAACATCTCCACCCTCTCATTTCTTTCTTTTGGATATGGAAATTATAATATCGGAAAGAATTTTCAGTGGATCAGTAATTTGAACTCCTTACAATATCTAGACCTATCATTTGTTGATCTCTCATCCATTCTTGATTGGTTTGATGTGTTAAACAAATTGAACAACTTGAAGGTAATAATGTTAAAATATTGTGGACTCCAACAGATTCCTGTGTATGTTACTTCACTGAACTTCACCAGTTTGACAACTCTTTATCTTTCAGGCAACTCGTTTGAATCCCCAGCACCAAGTTGGTTCTTAAATCTTACCTCACTGTCATTTCTTGATCTTTCAAACGCATTTCATGGTCTTAGCAACGGATTTTGGTCTCAATCAAAAGAACCAATATGTATGTTGAAACATTTAGGCTTAAGTGGGATTAACATAACAAGGAATGTTAATGATTTAGTGAGGGAATTTGCTTGTCATTGGAAAACTATTGAAGTTTTGCTCCTATCAAATAATAATCTTTATGGGTATTTACTAGCTGATTGGCTAACAGAAATGTCAGGTCTTACACATTTAGATCTATCGAGTAACTTAATTTCTGGTGTTCTACCCCCTGAGATAGTAAAATTATCTAAGCTTTCTAGCTTGGTTCTTTCAAATAACCTTCTGGAGGGTACAGTGACACAAAATATTTTGGAAAATCTAACACAATTACAAGTGCTAGACTTATCATTCAATATGCTTAAAATTGCAGTAGACCACCACTGGATTCCTAAGTTTCAGTTAACAGCGCTTGGACTGCAATCATGCCATGTAGGCCCCATGTTTCCATCATGGCTTAGGTCCCAAACTCAAATATACTATTTGAATTTACAGAACTCGAGCATCAATGATGCTTTACCATCTTGGTTTTGGAGACCGTCGTATGGATATATTGATTTATCATACAACAATCTATATGGAATGTTACCGCATAACCTACAATCACCAAATTTGGACACTCTAATCTTGGCATCGAACAATCTTGGAGGTCCTATAAAATCCGTGCCACTTGAACTTGAAATTTTTGATATTTCTAATAATAATTTTTCTGGAACATTATTGGGTGTCACAAATCAATCATGGTTGTATTCATTTTCAGTAAAAGACAATTCATTTACTGGTGAAATTCCCTCTTCAATCTGTGAGATGACTTCCTTACATATACTTGACCTGTCAATCAATAATTTGTCAGGAATGATTCCAAATTGTTGGTCGAAGATGAATAATTTGCAAGTTCTTGATATGTCATTCAATAATCTGTCAGGAACTATTCCCAACTCCATCGGTTCTATGGTTAGCCTAAGTTCACTTGTCCTGCATGGCAATATCCTCACAGGGGAGCTCCCTATAGATTTGCAATATTGCCAATCTTTAAAATTTCTTGATCTTGGAAATAATAAATTGACTGGGAAAGTGCCTGAATGGATAGGAGTGAGTCTACAAAATCTTTCTTATCTTCAGCTACGAGAAAATAATTTCAGTGGAAACATTCCTTCTGAGCTCTCTCTACTTCCAAACCTACAAGTGTTAGATATTGCACGTAATAGTTTAGAAGGATCAATACCTGATTCTTTCAAAAACTTCAGTGCAATGGCATCAATGCCAAAGTCCGGGCAGTACTCAACAGAATTCTCTATTGCGGTTGGAATCAGTAGTGATGATGGGATCTTGTGGTATACGTACACTGCCACATTGGCAGTATTCATGAAGGGAGAAATTCTTGAATATTCCAAAACATTGTACCTTGTGAATTCAATCGACCTTTCCGATAATAATTTAAGTGGATTTATCCCTAGTAGCATTGTAGCCTTACAGGCTCTAGAAAACTTGAATCTGTCTAAAAACAATCTGAATGGAAACATCCCCGAAAAAATTGGCAATATCAAGTCACTAGAATCTCTGGACTTATCTTTCAACAAGCTTTCAGGTGAGATTCCCCATAGCATGTCAGAATTGACATTTTTGAGCTATTTGAATCTATCATACAACAACTTATCGGGATCAATTCCAGTAGGAAATCAGCTAAATTCACTCAATAACTCATCTGTGTATATTGGCAATGCCTTCCTCTGTGGTCCTCCAACGAATCAGAGCTGCTCTACTAGTGAGGAAAAAAAGAACATATCTGATGGCAAGAGCAGCAATTCACATACATTTTGGCTGTACATCAGTGTAAGTGCTGGGTTTGTTGTGGGCTGGTGTGGAGTGTGGTGTGTCCTCCTACTTCATGGGACTTGGTCGACAACTTTCTTCGAGAAGGTCGATTACCTTTATTATAAATTCTCTAAATAGGTTAATAAATGATTATCTTTTCTTAAACAGATTTTTAATTATGTAACAATAATTGAGGATATAATAAAATGGTTGATTCTTCTCGATCAATATTTTTTATTTTATTTTCAGAGTCCATCTAGGACATAGCTATGGTAGATTCTGTTGATCATCTAAAATTTGATTTCGTAGGGCTCAGTTGTAATTCGTAAAAAAAAAGAAAAAAAAAACGAACACGATGAACAGTCGTTAATTCATTATTAGTAGTAGTATTTTCAATCGGGTATAAATCAAAATAGAACCTATTCTTACCCCACTGACTGAGTCATACATGATCACGTATACGGTGCCGAACCAATCTTGATAAATCATAAATCAAATTTCTAGTTGACAAGGAAAGAAATAAAGAATAATATTATTTGAAAGTAGTAAAGATTATTTAAAGTAATTTTCACAATAAAATGCTACGAAAATTAGTGTTATGATGTTAAGTTTGCGAGCATCATTTAGTGGTACTTTTGAAGTAGAGACTTTAAAACTTTGCTCCACAAAAGGAGAGGGAAGGGAAGAGAAAAATAAATTATTAAGAGCATTTTTTCAAAATAGAAAAATATAATAATAATTTTTTTTTCGAGCCATCAACTTGGACCGAAAATTTTCCTCGGGCCATAGCTAATGCAATACCCAGTTCCATTCTGTGTTGCGTTGTGTGTGGCTTCATGGCAATTGATTTTCCGGACCATATTCAATTTCAACCTTGCTCCGGGTATTTATTTCGAACCATCATACCATTTCACCTCCCTTACCAATCAGAAATCAAATACCAAATAAAATTCCCCTTCAACCGACAAGATATCAAATACCAAATAAAATTCCCTTTCAAGTGACAAGCTAAATATTAAATGGAAGAAACAAAGTTACACTAATTAAAATTCAAGGTTACAGTACAAATTAAAATTATAAATGCAAATGATAAAGAAAATCATCTGTGTCGACTCCACATACATCATATAATTGAAGGGCTATAACACTCAGGTGGGTGAACGATTCGACGAGGCGGCAAAGTGGATGGGACATGATTCCTTGAGGTACTAGCTGATGAAGTGGACGACCCGGTCGAATGCATTGGATGGGATATTGGGGGCTCGACATTCATTTGGGTGAGGTTACCAACAAGATGCTCCAAGAGAGACTCAAGACCATTCATAAACCTATCCAACTCGGACTATGATGACTGTGGGATAGTCTGACATGGTAAATACTGCTCGTCGACATTGATCTCTTAGGGTATGTTTGGATCGTGCAAAGAATAGTATAAGAATAGAGGAATTGAGAATAGTAAGTGGGAATAGTGAAAAAATAATGATTTTTTGGTTAACGCGAGGATAGTAAAAAGGTGATGCTATTTCGAATGGTAGGAATGTTGTTTGGATTGTTTGTTTGGAATAGTAACGGAGAATTGAGAACAACAACTATTTCATGTCTCCTTCGGAATAGCAGAATAGCAGCTATTCTCACTATTCCGGAACAACGAATTTGCGTTTGGTTGCACTGTTACTATTCCTATTCCGAGAACAACAGCTATTCCGTTGTTCTCGTGCCATCCAAACATACCCTTAGGGGTTAGTTGTAAGTCCAGCACGCGATAGCATTGCCTTGAACATATGTTCTTGATCCAAATCCCGCATAATTCCCTAGTTACTAATCAGGGTGTGCTTGCCATATGCCCTATCCTCCGCATAATTCCCTATCCTCCGACGTTTGTAACCATCTGATCGCCTGAATAGTCAGATTGACCATGCAATGGACCAACAAAAATAAGTTAGAATTGCAAAAAAAAGAAAATATAAATAAATATAAAAATAAATTTATATAATACTTATTAGGGGTGCATGCTTCTGACTGTGCAGTATCAGTATGTATACCAAGATAGTAGTATCCCCTTCGGAGGTGGAATAGGCTAGGTCAACGATTGTGGGTCGGCCCTTATATAGAAAATCATCGACATCCTCATCCTATAGAACCATCCCATGTAGATATGGTGCTAGAAGAGGTCAAATAGTCTAATCTCTAGAACTAGAACCAGAGGCTCATCAATATAACCCTGCCACTGCAGACCCTAATCGGCTTCAGGATTATGGGCAGTTTGCTTCTAGGACCTTAAAATCATTATAATATGCTAATCCAGTGAAGGAGGGTGTGGTACCGACTATATAAGTTGAACTGACTCATGACACTGTATGTTGTTCAATAATTCAGAAATGAATCATTCATATACCCAGTTGAACCAAAAACATCTATCCTCATATACAAAGTGGAAGAAAATCATAATACCACTATGTAATTTGTTTCTATGTGTTGTCAACTTTCTTTATAGTTTATTTTTAGAAGGATTGGCAGAAGCGGCCAATTGAAATATAAATTACAGGACTTTCAATCATACTCTCGCAACTCACACCCAATAAAATACGAGCTGCATAACAACAGCTATCCCTCACATTTCACAGCTATTACCCCTTTCCACATTTGCCTTTTCTCTATTTCTATGTGCAAATCTAACAAAATTTGAAGCATAGTTTTGCTTTGGCTATGATTCTATCCGCTAGTATCATCGTGTTTGTCACGCTGCTTCTGAAGATCCTTTGATTTTGTTCTATCCGCTATCAGGTACCATTCCTAACTCCATTGGTTCTATGGCTAACCTAAACTCACTTGTATTACATGGCAATATCCTCACGGGGGAGCTCCCTACAGATTTGCAATATTGACGATTTTTAGAATTTCTTGATCTTGGAAAAAAAAAATTGACTGGGAAAGTGCCCACATGGATAGGAGTGAGTCTACATAATCTTGCTTATCTTCAGCTACGAGAAAATTATTTCAGTGGAAACATTCCTTCAGAGCTCACTTTACTTCCAAGCCTACAAGTGTTATATATTGCAAATAATAATCTAAAGGATCGGTACCTGATTCTTTTGGAAACTTCAGTGCAATGAAATCAAAGCCAAAGCTTGGGTACTCACTAGAATATTCGTATGGCATCAGCCTTAATAATGATCCCCGCATATTATGGTATAACTACACTAGTACACTGGCAATAATCACCAAGGGAGAAATTCTTGAATATTCTCAAACATTATACCTTGTGAATTCAATTGACCTTTCCAGTAATAATTTAAGTGGATCTATTCCTAATAGCGTAGTAGCCTTAGTGGCTCTAGAAAACTTGAATCTGTCGAGAAATAATCTTAATGGAAAATTCCTGATAAGATTGGCAACATGAGATCACTGGAATCCCTTGTCCTTTCCTTCAACAAGCTTTCAGGTGAAATTCCTCAGAGCATGTCGGAATTGACATTTTTGAGCCATTGAATCTATCATACAACAAACTATCTGGTCCAATTCCTGATGGGAATCAACTGAATTCACTGAATGACTCCTCTATATATATCGGCAATGCCTTCCTCTGTGGTGGTCCAATGAATTGGAGTTGTTCGAACCGTGAGGCAAAAAATAGAACCTCTGATGACGAGAGCAGCAATTCGCACATATTCTGGTTGTATCTTATTGTAGGTGCAGGATTTGCTCTGGGTTGGTGGGGGGTGTGGTGTGTCCTCCTACTTCATGGGACCTGGTCGATAGCTTTCTTCAAGAAGGTTGACTACTTGTACACAAATTCTCTAGATAGGTTAGTAAATGATTATATTTTTCTTAAATAGTAATTTAATTATGTACTCATCATTTGTGCTTGTATTATGACGCAATTCGGTACATGAACAAAAATAAAGAAATTAATAATTAATTTATAGATAAAACAAACTATTTCTATTTCATATTTTCTTCTAGTATTTGATTCTTCACTTATAATTAGCCCCACTTGGCCCGACTTTATGTACATAGAAGTCAGCGTAAGGTTTTTATTACTCTAGGTTTACCACCACTGGTCCATTGCCATAGTGCCATTACTATGTTTTGTTTTGATAATTTCTTATTGAAATTATATTGAGATTTACAGAATAAAATTTAGCATTAAATTTGTCAACTCAAAAAAGTGATGAAATGATCAACTCAATTGCCATTGCAGATTATACAAGTCAAGAGTTGGTAGCAGTTACGGCGGAGGAATGGTCTGGACGAGTTAATCAAATTTCTTATTTTGATGAATTTTTGGATGTTTAAGTAGATATGTTTAGAGAATTGTTGATGCCTAAGGAACTTCCATATCTTGAGATGAAACGTTTTTTATGTTTAGAGTAAAGACCATATGATCATCTCTTTCTTTCCTATTCTGACAAATTTAACAGAAATTTTCTGGCAAAAAGAAAGGTTCACATAGGGCCACAAAGGAGGGTAAATTTTTGGTGATCCAACATTAAGTGATGATGTACATGATTCTGAAACTTTTGCTATGCTTTTGCTCATTTCTAGCCTTATGCTTAGACTAGAGTACCGGGCTACAGTGCCAAAATATGCAAGTGTCTGGCTGTTGTTTAAGACCCGCATTTTTTTTTTATTTTAGCCCCACAAAATTCCTATAAACAAATTTAAGCCAACACAACTGCGATTTTGAAATATAAGATGGACAGTGGCATGTGTAAATTTTATGGGACACTATAAGTCTATAATGCCACTATCATTAATGAGGGGATGTACATTTAATTTTCTGCACAATGTAAAAACTTATCCAGGTGCTTTTAAGTAAATAGCGTCCATTGATTTGTAAGGGACGCTTTTATTCACCCGCATCCAGTATAATGACTTCTGAATTTCTAAAATACGGGATACCAAGCTCAGATGCGCTAATTGACTTCTTCCGAAGTTTAGAACCAAAAAACAAGCGGGTTTAAGACTAATAATTGAAATAGTAGGTAAATGTAAAATGTAGCGTACCATCAAATCGGCCTTTTGAGGCAACCACGATCTTACTGCCAGCTCTGATAACTCAGCATCTCACTTAACTGTACGACCTCGGCTAGTCGGCGTATTATCCTTTTAGTTAGTTTCTTGGCATCGTGATCTCCTTCTCTTTATGGTCGACTTCACTGCTACCGAATTGTTCGACCTGATTCCTTGATCGATCCTTGAACCGGATCGAAGTGTGTTGACACGCTAATTTCCCGCTTGGTTTTCTCTACTTTGTTTGGTTCGTTGAAGGTGCCGGGGCTGGGAGGGATTTTGCCACGGGAAGAGGAGAAGGAAGCGATTGATTGCAATAGGCCGCGTATGGAAGTCTTTAGGGTTTGCGTGTGACCAAGGAAGTTCCGATAGAGAAGAGAGCATAGAACACCGAAGAAGGAGATGGCGCAGAGAAGGCTGCAAGTTCAATTTGTAATTTCTGGATCAGTACTCTCGAGAGTCGAGATTTGAGTTCAGTCATCAGTGTCTACTGTGTCAGTGAGAAATGCGATGGAACGAAAGAGAGGAGGTTTGCCCACGGGCTTTCATAAAAATTAAAAAAAAATAAAAAAAAAAGGAAGAGAGAGGAGGTTGACTTGACAAGAACCAAAACTGAAATCACATTTGGCAGGAAAATCGGAATCATTGCAAAGAGATTCATGGAAAAAGCTTAATTAATAATTGTCTAATATTGTACATTTAAGGTATGTTCGACGTTGTTACTGTGTTTTCTTTAGGGTTAAACACCCGTAAGGGAAGAAAAAATTATTGATGTGTGTTCTTGTAAAAAGATTCGTGTTAAGTTTTTTTACTGTTTGTTAGGGAGAAAAAAAGTAGCTGAAGTACATTTTAGTTCAAAAGTCAAATCCATTCTCATTCCCTCTCCTACGCCCAACAGGCCCTTAGTGGATAACCTTCCTTGATTAACAAAAAAAGAAGTTGATTACTGTGTGTGCTTGGCATAAGATAGCAACAAAACAAAAGAAGAACTTGATTACTTTTAATTATTAAAACATAAAATAATATAAAATAAATTTTTGGGTACGTGAGCTCTTCAATTCGGGCTGGGCTTAAACCGGACATTTTCCAATAAAATTCTGAGCTGCATAAAGGAATGGGCAAAAGCCCTACCATTATCAAATTAAAAAAAACATATATTTTAAACCACAATTTATTTGCATCAAACATTTATTTGAAGGCTTACAAATTAAAGGTCCCTAGGTGGAACTTACATGCATATTAACATATCCAAGAATACACTTTTAATGAACATATATAATCCCCCCCCCCCCCCCCCCCCCCCAAAAAAAAAAAAAAAAAGTGAAGTACACACATGCATTGAAATTCAAATGGAACTAGCGGAATAGGTAATATATATTGAAGTACCCCTCAATTTATTCTTCAAGTCAAACCACGTTATTTTGCTTGCACAATTGTCTCGTCTCTGACTAGAGCGGAGGGAAAGCATATGGTCCATATAGAACTTCATTAGCAATTATCTTGTTTGCGGCCTCGGTTAAGTGATCTCCGTCCCATGAGATATATTTTGATGGGTCGGCACAAAGTGGTGACCCACTCCCACATCGATACCTTTTGAACTATCCCCACAGCATTGAGATAAAGGAGCTGAAAAACCTTCATTCAACGAATAGACTTTAATTAAATTAATTAAGAACTAATGGTTTTAGCAGAAAAATTAAATATTTGTCAGAAAATCTCTTATATATATATATATATAAGAGATTCTTCTATGGATCAAATTAAATAATTTTAGACAGTTAAATTTTGATTATCAGATGGTTAAGATAAATGTCTTTTGATATATCTAAAGAAGGAAGGTTGATGAGTAAAAATCATGACCGTTGATTAATAAATTATCGGTTACTCCTTCCGATTCATAACAGAATTAGCTAATAAATTTTTCAATAAAAAATATTGTCCACTGTTGGCTAATAATTTTAATACAGTAACACTTACTAAAATTAAAAAAGTCACAAAATATATTTTTCTTACGTTAAAACGGAAAGTAATTAACGTACCCTGTTAAATTGAGAATTCAATGTTGTCTTTAAATTAATATTTAATTAACTATAGTATCTTACCTAGGGCCTGTGCGTTTAAATACAGTTGTGATTGAGCCCCATAATAATCGGCATACACAATATATGTAAGAGGGTGAAGCAGCCTTAACTTAGCCAACTCTTGCATTAACATAGAATTGTGATAAGCTGAGAGTTCATTTACACTCTTAATGCAGCCAAAGTCGTCATAGTCTTCAGTGTTATTGCTCTTATATACTGTCAAGAACCACGGGGCGCACCCAAACATATAGTTTCCTGGTACTACCAACGTGGTAGCTCCAAGACTGATTAAATCCTGTCAAATCAAAACATGAATATGATATTTATTAATTCACTTCTTTCGGAACATCTTTCTTCCCTAAATTATTCAAGCTATCATTTTCCTTTTCTGGTTATACTGTAGTCTTCCAAAAGAGCGGAATATACCAAACAAAGAAAATCAATAATTTGACAATTGACAGTGTCTTTAATGTGTCTCTATCATTCTCCAAATGAAGTAAAAATAATATATTCCATGAGTTTTCTGATTAGTCATTTTCATGCTTAATAACAAGAGGAAGTGAAAATCAGTTTTCTTATATTTTTAATAGAAATAGGAAATTAAAAATTATTGTTAATTTTTATATATGTATACTATTCAAATTTCACTTTTGTGATATTTTCAGAAAAAAAATTGTTGATATTTTTCCGTGAAATATGTCAGCTTATGCAATAAGTTGAAAAATAAAGAAATAATTATCTTACATTGACAGCAGAAATGATGGCGTCTACTACATTTGGAACCCACAATCTTATATCATCCATCGGCCTTTTTGGTTAGACCAATAATGTAGTCAACACCACCAATTTCTCCTACAACGAATAAGGAACTAGCCATGACAGCTTTGACACCTGATATGTTGACAACACACAATCACAATTAATATAATAATTTATAAAGCACATGCCATCTGACTGCTCTGACATTTGATAGTTCTAGTTCAATAAAATTTTATATTAAAATATTTTTATAATTTGTAGTTGATTTTTGAAAATAATTTTAAAACAATAGAAAAATACTTTGATATATATGTCAAACATGATATATAAATTTTATTGAGCTACTTAAATTGATATTTTGAACATTAAACGTTGAAATTTAAATTATTAACATTTCGGATTGAAGTACAAATGAAAACATGTTAAACAACTCTGCTTGTGTACGTCCAATAAGCTGGAGCTGTTGTCTGAATAATATTATATTGGGAAGAGGGGGGGTTATGGAATTACTGGATCCTTGAGAGATGATAGGCAGAAGATTCTTCAAGGACTGAAGCTGAGTGCTCAACGAGTCAGTAACGAAAGGATCCAAATTTGTAAGTTGCTTATAGGCTGAAATGTTGAGCGCACAAGATGCCGACACAGCAAGGTTTGCGCCATCCTTAAAATACGTGGGTGTATTACCGCCCCTTGATGTTGGTGTAAAAGGCAGTCCATATGCTTCAGCTGCATGAAAGAAATCATGCATCAAATTGCTTTTGACATTATATACATAAGTTTGTGTGTGTGTGTGTGTGTGTGTGTATTCTTATTAAAACCACAAGCATATATATATTGGATTGAAGTGCACAAGTTTTTGAAGCCTATACAAAGATGAAAGTTGTTAACCCTATATACAGATCAGATGGTTGGGGTTTTGATGTGTGATATGATAAGTACGTATATAACATATTTGGTCCTAAAAGCTAAATTAAAAATATATACCAAAGAAATCGACAATAATTCTGCCGTCACTATTTCGGCCAGTAGGCTTATGGAAGTAAGTTTCTCCATAAGGAAGGTGGAGAGAACCACTGTAGGCTACATCCGTATTCGAATCACCAAAGCTAAACATGCGGTCAAAGAAACGAAGTGATTGGACGGTGCTGGAGCTGATTAGGAGAACGAGGAAAATGAAAGACGAAATAACAAGGACACGTGAAAGCTTGAGAGAATCCATAGGAAATCGACCTTTTCTTTTCTAATTTGTTTAGTAGTTCTCCTGCAAGATAGAAATTGGTACTAGTAACAAGCGTGTCGACGTCCCCTTTTATAGGAGATATTCGCTTGAAAATCAAGCTCTACAGATAATAATAAAATATTTAATATTTATATATTATTTTTAAAAATTTTAAAAAAAAACTTAAAAAACTTAAAATATCTTAAATTTTTGTACTCCATAAAATTTTCAATATGAACAATTTAATGAGAGTGATAAAGATTATTTGATATATTTTTTAAGTTAAGCACACCGTAGATTTGCTCATATATAAATAGAAAGTAAAACTAACGTGCTCCTAGCAGCACGTAGCCCCTCTGTGATGCTATCTCAAAAAATATATCAAATGGTCTCCAAACTTTAATTTATCACTCTCATTAAATTATTCATATTGAAATCTTATGGGTACAAAAATTTGGGGTGTTTCGAGTTTTATATGTCGTTCTTTTTAATTTTTGAAAATAATGTACAAACATTAAATATTTTATTATTATTTTTAGAATTGATTTTCAAAAATTAAAAAGTACGACTTAGAAAATTTGAAACGCCTCAAATTTTTATACCACATAAAATTTCAATATGAAAAATTTAATGAGAGTGATAAATCAAAATTTGAAGATCATTTGATATATTTTTTTGAGGTAAGGTTATTGAGGGGCTACGTGCTCCTAGGAGCACGCTAGCTTTACTCTACGTGTGTGTGTGTATATATATATATATATATATATATATATAGTAAATCTACGGTGAGCTTAAGCTCACGGAAGACCTCTGTGAACTTAGCTCAAAAAATATATCAAATGATCTTCAAATTTTAATTTTTCAATCTCATTAAATTCTTCATATTGAAATCTTATGGGGTACAAAAATTTGGGATGTTTAGAGTTTATTAAGTCACTCTTTTTAATTTTTGAAAATAATATACAAATATTGAATATTTCATTATTATTTTTGGAGCTAATTTTCAAAAATTAAAAAGAGTGACTTAGAAAAAATTTTAAGTTAACCTCACGGAAAGTCTCCGTGCGCTTAACTTAAAAAATATACCGTGTCTCTATCATTCTCCAAATGATAGAGACACAGTATATTCTGTATCTCATTAAATTCTTCATATTGAAATCTTGTAGGGTATAGAAATGTAGGATGTTTCGATTTTTCTAAGTCACTCTTTTCAATTTTTGAAAATAATATACAAATATTGAATAATTCATTATTATTTTTGGAGCTGATTTTCAAAAATTAAAAATAGTGACTTAGAAAAATCGAAACATCCTACATTTCTATACCCTACAAGATTTCAATATGAAGAATTTAATGAGATTGAAAAATTAAAATTTGGAGATCATTTGTTATATTTTTTGAGTTAATCTCATGAATCTTAATCTCACCGTAGATTTACTATATATATATATATGCCATATTTAATATTTTCATGTGTGATAGTTCATGCATTAATGAAGTGCCCCAACAATAATTTCATTTCTATTTAAAAGTGGCCAGCAGCGAGAGTTGCGTACAAGTCGAATATTGATTTTTGAATTTTTAATGATTCTTTTATTTTCGGGACTTAAGTGATTTTTTACTTTATTTTATGCTTATTGATTTTCTGGATGGCGGCAAGATGGTTTAGTTTTTCTTCATTCTCAAAGTTTATATTATCTATCGGATCAAAACTTAAAATGATTTTCATAACAAAATCCAGTTGTTTAAATTGTCTATTAGATCACTTAAAATAATTTTCATATCAAAATCTAATTGTAGACTAAATTTTAAATTTTAAATTTTTTAACTACTTTTTAGACAGTTAGAAAATCACTTGATTTAATTATTATAAGCCATTCAAAAGAAGTGATTTTCTAAATATCTAAAAAAAAATTAAAAAATAAAAATATAAAAATTGGTCTACAAGTTAATTTTCATATGAAATTTATTTTTAAGTGATCCGATGAACAATTTGAACTTTCAGAATGGAGAAAAAAAATCTCGTTGTAGAGTGAATTTTTTATATCACAAAGTAAATTTTTATATACAAAAATTGATTATTTTTAAAGTAGCTTATTTTGTAAAGTGACTAAGCTTCATCTTAAAAAATATAAACAAATTTTAAAAAATAGTAAATTTTTGTATCCCAATAGATTTTGATATAAATAAATTATTGAGAGAGTGAAATAAAAATTTGAAGATGATTAAATATAATTTTGAGTTAAAAGTATGGAGGAAACCCATGCTCCTTGGAGCACCTAGTCTTATTCTATATATACACACATTACAGTGCTTTACAAAGCAAAATGATCATTTTGTTTCAGCATCAAATATCGCATATCGAGTGCTCAAGACGTCAATTTAAATTGTCTATAATTTTATATGTGAAAATCTTATAGATATTAAATTTCATTATATTTTGAGTTTTCTAGCTATTTTTTAAAATAGTTTTAAAAACTATTTTGTTTAACATAAAAAATCATCTCTTTCTTATTTTTTTTTAAAAATAATTTAAAAATTAGTTAAAAATCTTAAAAATGATGAAATTTGATATCTCATAAGATTTGACATAAAAAATTATTGAGTAACTTAGATTGACCATTTGAGTCATCAATATATATATGATATTTGACACTGAAGCAAACGATCATTTTGCTTCACAAAGCACCATAATGTTTGTGTGTATATAACCGAATATACACATAAACAAGTAATTAACCAATTAGAGATCGGCATATACTAATTGAAACGGACTAAGTAATTAGCAAATGTAATATTTTGAGTTTTCTAATTAATGTTTCAATTACTGTTACACTAATTAAACAAATAACGCATGCTCCTATTTGGTGCTGATTATATATATTATTGTTAAGATACATACGTTCTTCTTTTCCCCATAATTTTCTTTTAACAAAAACAAAACAATAATTCTATGATGCGCAGGTCGATCAATTTTATATATTCCAAACTTAGCATTTTCAAAGAACTAGATACGTAAGTGCGAAATATTAAATTTATTTATCGTGTATTGCTAGCTAATCATTCTCAACTAATTTGCACATATTTCTTTTTGTTAGATGTTAATTAATTTGTATTCAATTCCATGCCT
Source organism: Schoenoplectus tabernaemontani (assembly GCA_037127355.1). Taxonomy (NCBI): domain Eukaryota; kingdom Viridiplantae; phylum Streptophyta; class Magnoliopsida; order Poales; family Cyperaceae; genus Schoenoplectus; species Schoenoplectus tabernaemontani. The sequence goes on from CM073756.1 coordinate 25,160,530, forward strand.
TATTGGAAAAAAAAAAAAATGTCTTTCCATGCCATCCAAGTATATGCGTGTCCAATTTGTTCATTGGCATTGTTTTCGCGCAAAGTATATATATTATTTGTATATATGGGAGTGCTTTCCTAGCTACTTAAATATTGTTTGATTGAAAAATTTTAATATAGGAAATTAGGGGTATTGTACGCGCGTGATTGTATCTGTTAGCAAGAAAGGACGAGTACTCTACGATCAGTCAAGTATAATTTGGACGGCTTAATTTGTTTTTCTCGGGACAAACTATTGTAAATTCGATCGTTACCGATTTTTGAAACTTACAATTTGCGTGAGTATAAAAAATTTAATGTAAATGTTAGTGAAAATTCATTTTTAATTATATTTAAACTATATTTATGTATATGTACCTACATGACACGATAATAGCGTGGAAGATAATGACATACACGATACATATATTAGTAAATTTTATTTTGAATTATATTTGAATTACACTTTTGTGTATACCTATATGACACGACAGTTGCAAACTGTGAAATTTAATTAAGAAATAATGATAATTAATATAACAAATAAAAATGATTTAACACTAATTAGTAAATATCATAAACACGCAGTATAAAAGAGTGTATATAAATATATATGTAATAATAATAGTAATAAATTCGACATTTAGATCAATTAAATATTTTAATAAATAAATAAAAATAAAGCGTATTTACGACCTTATATAATGATCAAACGAAAAATCAAACCAAAAGGGGTAGGAAGAAAAATATACAATGCGCGAATAAACTAATGACTGAGAACAACTGATATAAATTAATTAATCACCTGAGATAATTTAAATCAAAAATGTTAATTCGGTTAAATAAATATAATCGGAATATTTCTAAACAATCTCTAGATTTAACCCTACTTTGATTTAACAAAGGAGTAATGATTCACAATAACAAAATATTCACATTTCCTAAATTTTAACAATTAGAAAGGAGTGAAAGTTTTATTTGTCACACCAACGACCATAAACCCGCTGCCACAAAGGATCCTACCCATTTTAGGTTTCTCTCTCCCCAATTAATTCCCCCCTTTCTCTCATATTAATTAGCCTCTCTCTCTCTTTCTTTCCCCCTCCCCCGCTCCTCCTCGTTTTGATCGCCACCACTTTCCATCGCTCTCTCTTTCTCTCTGTTTCTCTCTGTTTCTCTCTCATTCTTGCGCCCTCGCCCGCCCTCTGTCACTCTCACTCCCCGCCTCCTTTTTTTCCGTCGAGACCATCGCCCCTCTTTGACTTCGCTTACGATGAACCCCTCTCCCTCACCCAGTCACTCATCACTCCCCTTACCCAATCCCAACTGCCTGTCCCCTCTTCTACCTACTCTCAACAGCTCAATCCCGACTTCTATGCCCTAACCCCTCTATAAAGTCTATACGTGCGCCCTTCCATCCCTTTTTTTTCCTTGCTTCTCTCATGTGCTGAGAATTTGTAAACAAAAAAAAAACTGAACTGATAAGAACAGATAAGAGCACAAAAGTAAGGAAAGAGGAGATTCAAAGGGGAAGGAAGAGGTGGTGGCCAGATTCTTCTAAGGAGAGCTCATCCTGCCTCGATTTGCTGCCTTTTTGCTCTTTGTTTCTCTGGCTCGCCTATTTCTGGTAAACCCTAAAAGTCGATATTATTTCTGCTGGGTTACCCTTATTTTCTGGTTTGCTTTGTGTGGCTGGTACCGGCTTATATGATGGCAGGGTTGATTGTCTTAAATTTCTGGGTGGCTTGCTATAACTATACTGGTTCAGGTTATGTGTGGCCCCTCTTGTGCTTGTTGTCCCCTCTGTTAACTTGATTACTTATCTATTTCGTTGGGTTGATCCCCTTGATTTGGTACCCTTGTTCCTGGTAAGTCATTGTCCCTTGATTTGATTTGAGTTGATGGATTTTAACCAGAATTAATTGATATGGTTGCATACTGGTTGTTAGTACTTTCCCTTATGCTGTTTTGCTGGGTTGATCTTGGATTTTGGCTTGTACTGTAGTTGTGGTTCCTGAGATTTTGCTATGCCCATGAACTGACCCTAAGCCCAAATAATGGACTGGGTACTTGCTGATTTACCTCTATCTGTCGTTGTGTGTTGCTAGTACCATTGTTGGTGCTGATCTGACTTGTGCCCCCTTGTTTATTGATCTGATGCGGTACTGGCTTGCTTGTGTCTGTGGCCTTGTCCCTCTGTTGCTCAATTTTTCTGTTGTCCTGTTGTAGTTGTTGCTTGTAAGAGTTGTTTCTGTGATTGAGCTTTTGAAATGTGGCTGGTTGGGTTGCGACTAATTGGGCTGAATAATGGGGCCTAACTTAAATATTAAGGAATTTTGATTAATTACGCATAAAAGTAAATAATATGGACTAAAAAAATAAATAAAATGATATTGGACGAATAAACCTACTTTAATTAACTTTAAACTAATTAGGATTAGTAAACAAATTAAGGTCCAATATTGAAAAGTCTCAAGATAATTAAAAGGGTTTAATTTAAAAATGTGACTAATTTAAATGGAAGCCGCCCCGAAAGGTTTGGCGGTATCCATAAGCTAATACGTAAACTTTAAGAATCGGGAAATGATTAAATTCTCTGATTGCCCCCGAATATGGGATATCAGAGCATAGGCTCTAATGATTTGGTAGTCAGCGTATGATCCTGAATATTAGAACACCAACACATTAATAACATAATAACTTTTTTCTTTAATTTTGTTTTATTTCATTTTAGTTTATTCTATTTATAATTATTTATTTATTTCTTTTCCTTTCTTTTATTTTTATTTTTATTTTATTTTATTTATTTTAAAACTATTTTCTCTATCTTATACAAATCCTATAATAATACTTATATATATAATAAAGTAAAATATACGATTTAAAAACATAATAAAAATAATATTTAGGATATATTTAATATATATTAAAATATATATTAACCAATTTCTCTATCTTTAAAAATAATAAATAAAAGAATATTAAAATATATTATTATATGTATTAGAATATAAATTAATTAATTTCTCTATTTTTAATTAATAAATAAGAGAGAATATTAGAATATAATACTATATATATTATATTATATATTAATCAATTTCTCTATTTTAAATCGATTGATTTAATAATTAAATCTATAAACTCGAAATTAAAATAAAGAATGAACGTATAAAAGCGATCAAGAACGATAAACATAACTTAACGGATCAATATGCGAGCAACTAAAATTTCCGACACCGCATATATGCAATAGAAATGCTGCCAAATTTTTCAAGAAAAGACGATAAAACCCGAACAAACGTTTAATTAAATTATCAATCTAAATTAATTATTAATTGTGAAGTAAATCAAGTTAAAACTAATAAACATCTAATTTAAATTAAAATAGGTGATATAGTCGACTCGGATCCACTCGCGGAGTACGAGGTCACTCCCGACCAGACGTACGCGGAGTAGAGCGACTCCGTGATCCTCACCGGCACTCCCAAGTACGGTTTCCTGGGATTTGATTTTCTTTCTTCAGAATTAGGAACCCATATCGAAAATAAAACTATTTTTAAAATAAATCTGAATTGCGGTGTTTTTTGACCAAAATGATTAGAGACTTAATCTGACCTGTCATATGCATCCGATAAATTGACCAGCATATTTGAGACATACCCGCATTCGCATGTCATATCATGTCACATTGCACGTAGACAGGATAGGAGTAGGACTCGGAAAATAGTCCCGAGATAAGATCAGATAGAATTAAATACTTCAAGTTGTAGATTATATTTATTAGGAAAATATTATTACTATTACTAATTATTAATTAAGTTAGGTAGTTAATCATGCATTAAATGCATGGGAGTGCTGAGAGGCGGACCGGGTAATTCTCAGTCTGAGTTGCCTTGCATAACCGGGCCGTTGTGATTACGTACGGTGACCCATAGGCCCGTGGGACCCACCGGTCTGTATATATGTACTGCGCATCTTTGTCTGTCGGATTATCCACCGATCCCGTCATTTGGCGGGTTCGGCTGTGTCAGAGTGTTTTCTTTTGATCTCTATTATATTTATTATTCTTAATATGATTTAATTTTTAATCCAAATTTGAGCGATTATGATACCTTGTACTTCAGTGTTTAGTGTGGGCGGCCATATTCGAGACTGGAATTTACTTCGTGATATTATATTATTATATCTATCCGGCTTATATAGGATCCTAATATTGTCCGAAGGGCTTTCTCTTTTGGCCCCTGTTTGGTACAGAGAAAATCGGGATGCGGTCCGCTGGCCTTAGTGGGTACAGTGTAGGATCCCATTTGTTTATATTTTGTTTGGATATTTTTATGGGATGCGGTCCTCTGACCCTTGGTTGGTACAGTGTATGCTCCCATTTGATTTTGATTTGTTAATTCACAGGTAGTTATCTCCTTTTGGCGATATGGCAACTGAAGACATACTTATCTGCTTGCTTTTATTTTGTAAGGTGAGTTATCAGATTTAGCAGACTAGAGTACGTGCCTAAGCACGCTCACTCTCCTAGGGCGTTATCGCCTCGAGAGCCCGAATTATCGTTTATGCGGTATTGGCGCCGCATAAACATAAAGTCCTAAGTTCGTAAGTTGGGTCGCTGGTGGCGCCCGCTTAGGCAAGGCCCAAGTTCGTAAGTTGGGACGCTGGTGGCGCCCGCTTGGGATAGATCTAGTGATTTGCAAATCGGGATATTTATTTCGGGTGTTTGATTCTCGTACCTTATATTTTATATTATATTATTATTTCCTCAGATTTTCTGTTTCGGGTTTATTTGCCATCTCATGTCATTCATGTAGGTGTTTTCTTAAACATGTATAAAATAATAATACATTAATATATATTAAAGTATTTCATTGCATTTAAATTTTGGTACGGTATTTGGGTCCAGTCTAGGAAAGAAGATCAAATCTTAAGGCTGGATCTAAATCCGTACTGAGTAATTTAAAAATTACTCACGTTTCCACGGTGGTTGTGGGATCCAGGTTTACAGGTGCGGGATCGAGTTTTGATGAGAGTGCTAGGTGCAGTCCTGCGTGATATCATAGGTGCTTCGCCGCATCAGCACAGTGAGGCGGGTAGATGATTAGGACTTATCGGGCATCGGGTTTTTGTTTCTTTCTTTGGGTTTTATTTGAGAGATTTTGCTACCCATTCCGATGGAGTTAGCCCCGCCGGTGTTTGGCGTTGTATTCTACTGTATATTCTAGACTGTATTGTTTTGTACTATTATTATTGTTTTGTTTATTTTGAGATTTATCTTATTTTATTCATTTAGCCTTTCGTACGCACGTCTCGTCGTGCGTACGTGGCGGGATTAATCACCCCTAATCCGATTTAATTATTTTGGAGTGTGACAACAGTAGTGTAGAAAACAATCATGTGCATGACACGCATGCTAGTGAAATTTATTTTGAATATATTTACATGCATATACTCAAATGATACTACAGTGACATAGAAGACAATTAATGGTGTGCATGCACACCACTGCCTAGAAAGTACAATGAGTGTGAAGGAATTAATAATTAATTACAATACATGTAAGGGAATTAATAATTAATTATATATAACAATGTAACAAATTGACATGATTAATGCATTTGAGTTTCTTTAATACGTATGTGTAGCATAAAAGTATTTTTTCAATTAAAATATTAAATTTTTAAATTAAATCAAATTAAAAAGATTATAAATTTGATTGGAGAAAAGAAAAAAAAACATAAAAAAAACTCAATCAAAATTGAAATATAAGGATCATTTCTAAAAAAAAATAAAATAATAAGTAAACGATAACGGTAGTTTGACTCGATACACTAACCATCAACTGACTCATTTAGTGTAGCACACACGGTCCGGTCCGAATTTTTTTATATAAATTGGGGAAAATAATAATTTATCATATTTTTTAATAATAATTTTTAACTAATTCGAATTATTATTTTTAATTATTTAAAAATCTAATAGTATTAATAAAATTATAATAATTATAAAAATTGATTTTTAAATAATATTTCAGAATTAATATTTTTAGATAATAATATTTCGAAAAATCAAACGAATTATTCGAATTAGAGTGATAAATATTATTTCAGAAAATAATTATTAAATAATATTTCAGAAAATAATAAAAAGTTGAAAATAATATTTCAGAAAATTATAAAAAATAATAAAAGTTGAAAAATAAATTTATTAATAACGGTGGTCCGGTCCGGTCCACGGTCCCGCACGGCCCATTTGTCCACGGTCCGTCTCGGCCCACGGGTCGTGCACGATCCATTTTCGGGTGAAGGAGGACCACCCACGTTGGGCCGGGCCGTGGTAAGGCACGGGACGGTCCACGGTCCGGCCACGATCCGGTCCGGTCACGGTCCAGTCCGGGACGGATTGGACCGTACGGTCCATTTCAAACCTCTAAACACACATGAGGGACATTGCACGGGGGTTGCTAGCCAAGGCCAAGCAAGAGAGGAGGAGAAGATAAAGTCTTTGAGTCGAGACTGACTATAGAGGAAGAAGACAAATTGGCCGAAACAAGAAGAGAGAGGTGATTACTCAGAGTAATAAAAAAAATATGACTCCCTCCTCTCTTTCTCTCTCTTGATAGCAATTTTGTTTTTGCTCTTCCTAAAAGGGGGATGGATGTGATGAGATGGAAGGGGAGGGAGTAGAACGGGTCGGAGGTGCGAGCAAAGTTTGACAGAGATAATGGAGAGGGCCCGAATGGTTAGTTGCTACCAATAGATGTAGTTTCCTCATCTCATTCGAGATTGAGACAGAATGGGATTGAGCGGGAGTGAAGCAAGTCGTAGGTGAAAGCAGAGAATAAGATGGTAATGGCAGAGGAAGAAGAGTGGAGCAGGTTGAAGTTGCGAGGAGATGGTTGGGAGAACGAGCTGAGGATCATGTAGGGGACCCAGATCCACTGTCGCGTGGCACGGTGCGGCGCAGCACGTGGTCCGTTCGATCACTTCGAGATTCGAGTTAATACTTTAAGATTCGAGTTAGCACGAATCTCAAAGTGATCAAACGGACCATATCTTTGCGCCGCACCGCATGCGACAATGATCTGGTTCCCATGTAGAGGGGCAAGGCAAATCACTATCATCATGATTGTTGTCATTTAGTTCTACTTTCGGGGTAAAAAAATGATGATGAAATCTGAGTCAGAAGCTTCCATTAGAATCGAAAAAGAGAAAAACACTAGGGTTGTGTTCTTGCCACCATAGTGGATCAAATGGTGACAACATAAGTGTTGGTCGTTGTCGTTGGGGGTGAAATGAAGAGAAAATAGGTGGAGCAAGAGGATGAAGGTTGGGGTCATGGAGGAACTCAAGAGACAATGGGATCGAAGTAGGGCGGAAGTTAGAGAGACGGTATTAGCTGAGGTCAGGATAGCGATGGAGGCGGAGGTAGATGGTGGTGAGAGATGGTGAGAATTATGAGAGAAACAGTAGAATTTATTTGTATTTCAAATCAACAGAAAGAAGACAGGGATGAGGAGAAGCGGAGGTTCGAAGTGGAGGAGAGGCTTAGCGGCGCGACCTCTCCATCTAGATTTTTCTTTTCCTTTGTCATCTTCGCTATCGCACTTTTTTTGTCTTCCACCTAGGTATTTCAAAAAGCCCCAAAAGTACTTATTTTGAACTATATTTGTATATATTATGTTTCGATGGTACTTATTTGTCTTCTTTATTCTTTAAACTAGAGCTGTAATTTGGGGTTTCATCAAGATAGTTCTCTTTAAAATTTTAATTTTTTCTTTAAATGCTGAAGATATATAATAATAATTATTATTATTCTATAATTAAATACATGAAATCTATAAAGAATAGTAAAAAAATTGTTTATTTTAAGAGTTAAATAAAAAGGGAAAAATTATAAATAAATTATTGAATTTAAGCAAATTAATGGAGAAAAGGTGATGATGTCATATGCCTTGGAAGCTCAGAGGATAAACTATTAAGAACTAAAGCATTAAGATAGGACGAATCAAATAGAGATCAGAACGCGGTCGACCAATAATGATGCGCCCTAATAATTAAATAGAGGATGTATAAATATTTTCTTTATAGGGGGCCAGAGGTGAGAGTTGCGTACAAGTCGAATTTTAATTTATTTTCGAATTTTGAATGTTTCTTTAATTTGCTGGACTGAATATATGGTCGTTTTCTAATCCCTTTTTATGTCCTAACCTGGCTAGCTAAACAAACGACAGTAGTCAACTTGCGTAGCAAAATGTACAATTGATGAGTTGGAGTTAACACAAGACAACAACATACATGCGCGCTCAATGATCCTCTTGTTCATTATTATTATTTTATTTTTTTGAATAAACCGTATAATTTTTTTTTGACAAAATTAGATATATATCACTCAATACATTCCAATTTGAATATTTACCCCTATATATTTGAAAATTTGGTATTTCTCTCTAAAAATGTCAAAATCTTAGATATTGACCCATAATTAATGTTATCCTCACAAAAATTATATTAATAATTAATTAAAATTATAATAAGACAAAAATACTCTTTTTGATGATTCAAGATTTTTTTTCATTTATATGTAAATCTTTTCGCTAATCTTATTACTTCAGTGATGCATAAAATTATCATAATTATAAAAAAAATTTATCGCTATAAATATTAATCTCATTGGATTACGGTCATGTCTGATTTGTATCAATTTTGAATTGTGTCAGTTCTAGTTCGTAGAAATTTATTATTTTATTTGAGGTTGTATTTACACACAGTTGGAGCTCAAAGAGAGAGATCAATGATAAATGACAGTACAATGTGTATAGCATAATGAAATAATTCAATACATTGTCATTGATTTTGTTGTGGTGCAAGTTGTATGGATGACGGAAAAATATAAAGTGGTATTTTTGTTCTATTATAATTTTAATTTATTTTTATGAGAATAATACAGTTATGGGTAAATATCCAAAGTTTTGACATTTTTAGGGATAAATAACTAATTTTTAAATTTAAAAGATAAATATCCAAATTGAGATGTGTTGAGAGTACTCAATTTTGTCATACTAGACATTAATTCAGTGATGCTCATGTCTATTTAATGATCGTAGCTTATCAAGATTGGTGAAATACAAAATGTTAAGTCCATTAATTTCTTGTTACTGCATTCAGACTTTTCTATTTTAATTTGTAAGATATCGATTGCGGCGTAACTCTTAAGGTCTGAGGGTCTGTTCGTTTCATCATAGTCAGTGGCATAATAATAAGATATATGAATAATTTGTTTTTCACTTATAACTGAATGTTTTATGAATAATTTGTCAGTTTTGTACAGTACGTTTTTTGATAAAAAAAATTTATTTACAAATTATTTATCAAAAAAACACATTATATATTATTTTATATGAAATTTTATAGTTTTTAATATATTTTCAATATTTTATTATTATAATATATATTTTATTTATAATAGATGAAACGAACTATTCTCAAATTATATCTATATTATATCCAAAAATTAAATTTTTAATGTGCCGAACGTTTTCCAAATTATAAACTTATTACTATAATCAGCGGCGGAAGCACGGTTTGGCAGGGGTGGGCAAACCCAATGTTCGCAAGCAGTAATTTAATGTGGATTGTGAATGTGAATTGGAAATGGACTCTTAATGCTCACAATTATGGGTGATGACTGATGGAGGAGACAATGTTGACAGGACATGATAGGAGGAGAAACGGTTAATTAGTGGGAAACGTTGTTGGGCCAAGAGCTTCTTTTGTTATTTTCAGTTGTTTTTTTTTTCTCTGTCAGCTTGGACCTTGAAGTTTGATAGAGATTACTGAACAGTGAACACAGTAAAGAAATAGCTAGATATTTCACGTATTCAATATTTAGCAATAGCAAACCGATTTTTTAAATACTAACAAATTGAAAATATCAAGTCACCCACCTAGCAATAAATCTATTGTTTTTGCGAATTTAACAAGGACAAAAAAGTTAATTCTGTACCGGGCCTAATGTTAGGTTTTCATCCCTCGGACGGAAAAAAAGATTCCATCCTCCGGATGAAAATGGGGAGTCCGTCCCGGTCCCACCAAAGCACGCCTCCTCCATTATTTCTCTTTTATTTTTTCGCATGCAACTTTTCCCTTAGCTTTTTTCACACCTCCTCCATCCGTTTAATCACAGATTAGGAATTAGCAATCAAAATAAAATATTTTTAACATAAAATCTTACAACAAAGTAGTGTTAAAAATTAATATAATTTAACTTAATAATAATTAACTTCATATATCAGTGATTTAATTCAAACATGCGTAATTGATGACTGTCATTCTTTTTTTACGAGTTGTCTCCCCCCCCTCTTATTATAAATAGAGGTGCTTATGTTGTTGATTTCGTCAGTTCTATCAAACAATAAATCTCCAACAAGGAGTCTTGCGATCACTTCATAAGAGTAATCATAAGAGTGAGAGATTAATATATTAGCAATCCCATGAAGAAAAGAATAATCAGAGAAATGAAAGAGTAAAAAACAATTAGAAGAATCGACGGGGAAATAGATTATAAAGTCAGTAATATTACGAGTTATATTAAAATTATTTACTTTACATAATATTTAACATAAATTTATGTTGAATCAGGATTAAATATTAATATTATAATTTTTATTTGATATATTAAATTATTATATCTTCATATAGTTAATTATAAATAATTTGTATGAAATTATCTAAAATTATTATTATTATTAGAATGAGTATGATTACTATTTTTGTTGTTATTATTATTATTATCATCATTATTATTACTATTTTCATTATGAAAATTATTATTAGTAGTAGTTATAAATTGTGATATAATAAATTATATCATGAGAAGTGCATAAAAGTGGTAGCATAAATTTGTTGAATGAGTAAATCGTTAGTATCAATTTATTAAATAGTTTTTGATAGTCTAATAATTCTTTTAAGAAATTGTTAGAATGATTTCTATTATGGTGTATGTGTGTGGTAAGATTACTATAGGATCAACGGATATCGATTATGATAATCAGTCTAGATTTCTTTTTCTAAAATAAAGATACATGCTTCGATGCGTAACAAAATGTACATTGATGAGTTGGAGTTAACACAAGACAACAAAATACATATGCGCGCTCATCTTCTTTTTCATTCTGTTTATTTTTTAGTAAAGCCGTATTTTCTTTTAGAAAAACAAGACATTAATTCAGTGATGCGCATGTCTATTTAATGATCGCTGCTTATCAAGATTGGTGAAATACAAAATGTTAAATTTATTAATTTCTTGTTAGTGCATGCAGACTTTTCTATTTTAATTTGTAATATATTGTTAGCGGCGTAGCTTTTAAGGTCTGAGGGTCTGTTCGTTTCATCATAGTAGCTCTGCTATGAACGGAACAAAAAAAAATATGTTTATTTTCTTCTATTGAATTAATAAAGTTTTAACGAAGTATAATTACAACAACTTTTATGTTGGTTGAACATATGATTCCAATTTTATAATTGATCCCACTGAATTAAGAAAAATATTCAAATTTAGATTTTATCTGAACTTGGGATCTATTAGTTCTGAAGTAATATTCACTTTTATCTTTTTGTAAGATATAATGAGTATATAGAAACAGTTGAACAAAACATTGTTATATCTTTACTATTATGGTCATGATCTTCTAGTGAACTCTAAACATAAATTAAGTTATCTTGATCCATGCTGTCAGTCTTCCAGAGAGACACAACCCCGTTGATCATCAGACTCCTTTAGCCTTCCAGCGATCTTCCTCTAATCCGATGGAGTGATTGAGAGGACCGGCGTCGAGACGCTTTCTTCTCTTCTGGAACAGTGTTAAGAGAGAGAGATTTAGATCTGTTGGAAATGAAAGGGTGCCAGAAAGTGGGGAAAATGAGAGATAGGTCCAAAACCAACTGTATCCCTGCATATATATGGACGTCCATATAACATAGTGCAGTTATACCTTAACGGGTCCATATCAGATCCAGATTCTCTCTTAACGGGTTCACTGCTTAATCAGAAAGCTGTCTATGGTTGTGTTCTCCAGGGACCAATAGCATAATTATATTATTATCAGATTTTATATAATTCAGACCATCACTAAATCATAAAATCATTAATACGCATTCTACACATTAAATGCCCCACTTCTCATGACATATAATAAACCCGATACAGAATTTGATCACTTCATTATGGATATAATTTGACAGTCATTATATAATATATTTATTACATATAAGCCCATACATATTGTAATTAATAATAATTAATTCCAACAATCTCCCACTTAGTCTATATGTATCTGAAATATATATATATATATATATATACTGAATTGAGTACTCTTAACCAAAAAGAAAAAAAAAGTCAAAAAAAAAAATGAAGATAACAGTTAGTAAACAAATCCAGCTGGTAGGTACCGGTACAATTATAGCACCTCTGCATCAACTCGTTCTCCAAAGTTAAAAATTAATTTGATCATTAGCTATTCCAGATTAAGACGCCATTTGCATGAACAGTGCTAGAGTAGCTAGTCTATATAGGGTGTGTTTGTATCGTGAAAAGAATAACGTAATAATAAAGAAATTGAGAATAACAAATGAGGATAGTGAAAAAATAGTGATGTTTTGTTTAACGTGAGAATAGTAAAAAGATGATGTTATTCCGGATGGTAGAAATATTGTTTGGATTGTTTGTTGGGAATAGTAATGGAGAGTTAAGAAGAACATCATTTATTTTATCCTCACCATATAATAGCAGAATAACAGCTATTCTCACTGTTTCAGAATAATAAATTTGCGTTTGGATACAAAATTGCTATTTTTATTCCGAAAATAATAACTATTCTGCTATTCCTGACCCATCCAAACATACCATATATAACTAAAGTGGAGGAAAAGCATATGATCCATTTAATATTCCATTGGCAATTATCTGGTTTGCTGCCTCTGTCAAGTGATTTCCGTCCCATGAAATATATTTTGCTGGATCCGGACAGGATTGCGACCCACTCCTCCCACACTGGAGACTCAACGAGAAATTGTATGGTCGACCCGCAGCCCCGCAACATGCGAATAATGGAGCTTCAAAACCTGCGTCCCAACAAATTCAATAAGATGTAGTCTCTATGAATTTATCAAATTTCAACATCTAACCATTAATAATTCTTTTTCATCAAGTACAAATTTACTAGCAAACCGAGAAACAAAAAGAGTACCCAAAGAAGGCCATTAGCAAGCCCATGAAAATGGGGTATTATTTTGGGGATTGAGAGAAGTTTCTCCTCTCACCAAAGACAGTAAAACATACGAACGAAGACAAAAAGAGATGAAGACCACAAGAACAAAAACAAACAAAGGAATGGCGGCCGAAGCCCGGTGTTCTACCATGTTGAAAACTTCTTTAAAGAACATTCTCTTGGTGATATTTTTTAATATCCTTTTAGTTTTCCATGTTTGCTCTCTTCTAATTGGTGCACACAAGATATTCGATGAAATGTTTAAGTGGTACTTGGTAAGTTTTGTACCTTTTTCTTTCTAACTGTTAAAATGACATACAATCTTATAAGACTCAATACTCATTGTCATAAATAAATAATAGGTTGTGCCATCTTACCAAGCTTCTTTGCATTTAAAAGCAGTTGTGATTGTGCCTTATAATAATCGGCGTATACAATTTTCGTAAGAGGGTGAAGTAGCCTTTGTTTGATCAACTCTTGCATTAGAATAGTATTATGGTAAGATGAGATGTCATTTGCCTTCTTAATGCAACCTAGGTCGTCATAGTCATCAGTATTATTACTCTGTAATACTGTCAAAAACCAAGGAGAACACCCAATTACATAGTTTCCTGGTACTACTAATGTAGTAGCTCCAAGATTTATCAAATCCTGTCAAATAAAAACACAAACAGCAGATTATGTTATGTTATTTTTGTCAAAACACCTCCATTTCCTAATGTTCAAGGTAGTGCAGTAAACAAATCATATTAACATTTATATATCTCATAGGATTCATGTAGAATTTAAGAGGGGCAAAAAAAAGTAGAATTTTCGGAAAGGAAAATAATTTGATGATCCAAAATCACATCAAGAATAAAAAAAAAATATATTACCAGTTAGACCTTTTAGAGTGGTAGGGTACATGCAGAAAAAGGAAGCACTCTATTGTTTTTTTTTGTCTAATTTTATTTATAGTTTCAAGTTTCTACATTGTTGGGATTATTCTTTTCTTTCGTACTTTAAATCTGTCACATATGGGAACGTGCAAACTGCAAAAAAGAAAAAAAAAATTCTTCCAGTCAAGTTTGCAAGTTGAACGAAGGTCAGGAATGAAGTTACATCAACAGCAGAAATGATGGCGGATACTACATACGGAACCCAAGTTTTCATTTCATCAAGGGACTTCTTGTTGACTAGACCTCCAATATAGTCCAGACCTCCAATTTCTCCCACAACAAACAGTGAGCTAGCCATGATGGCACTGATATCTGTTAAAGTTGTGGGCATATAAGCACAGTTAACTTACCATGTGCTACATATATTAGCCACCTTTTGCTAATAACCCCTTAAAAATATCATATACAGTATGTAATATATAATCCAGAAAAACACAAAATGTACTAAATACACTATACAACCAAAATGCCGGCGACAGTAAAGGATCAAATTAAGCTGTATGAAGGGTTGCTATATCTGTTCTTGTACTTCAGTTGCGTTGTAAGGTCATTTGTGATGCTTTAGGAATTTTCACTAATACAAGTAACAGTTTGCCCATGCTACTATATTTAATTCCAGTGGGATAACATAATACATAAGAAAATTGGCTGTGAGGTTGATGAACAATGATTATTATGGTTTATTAATTTCAGATAACTCGGCATTCCTTACTACTGACAGAGATTAAACCTAATAAAGGAATAATTAGCTAGTGTTTAAATAACTAATAAATTCAGCATTTAATTAACTGGAGTTGCTTACATCTGTAAATCGATATTAATAGATATAGTAAATATCATGTTCCTTCTATATTGGAAGTATATGCTTACTAGATCCTTGAGAGATAACAGGTAGTAAATCTTTAAAAGACTGGAGCTGAATGCTCAGCGAATGATCGTCCCCTGGAGGATTCAACCCAGTTACTAGCTTGTAAGCTGAATAATTAAGTGCTGGCGCTGCTGCGACAGCAAATGCTGCACCATGCTGGAAATACTTTTGTGTATTTCCGGCTGTGGATGGTGGTGGAAGAGGCAATCCATATGCTTGAGCTGCATTTGCATGAATTAAATTATCAGGTAATTCATAATGCCTACCATTTATTATAAGATACATTGCTGGTCAGTCTTTCTAATTAAACTCCCAGCATAAGATCAGTCAAAAGCAAGTGAAATCTATTTAAAGAGGAACTAATGTCTTTGGCTTGAACTGAACGTGCTTAGTGAAACCAAGACTTCTGTGTCAACCTATGTGTGATCTCTGGTCTTTAACAAAATATATGTGGCCATGAAAGATTGTTTTGACATTTACCAATGAAATCGACAATCACTCGGCCATCACACCACCGACCATTGGGCTTATGGAAGTATGTCTCCCCATAAGGAGGTAAACGACAGTTTCCACCCACCAGGCGGTAAGCATTTCCTGTATCCGCCATTGAATCACCGAAGCCGAAAATGCGGTCAAAGCAACAAGACAATTGGGCGGTGCAGGACTAATCAGAAAAATGAGGATTAGTAATAGAGTGACAGGGAGAGGAAGCTTGGAACAATCCATATGGAAATTGATTTTTTTATTATTATTTTCTTCTATAGGGTAAGAAAATAAGCAAAACAGAAATGGAATTTTCTGAGATTGTTATATATACACAGTTTATAGCTAGGCAAAGGCACGTCCTCTTTTATAGCAGAATAGTAGTTCCCGTGTCTGATTTCTGAGTCATTTTTTCCCTATATAAATTTATAATTTTATTGAAACAATTTCCGACATCTCCAGCACCAATTGCACACATCGTTTTCTGATGTTTTTGTAATCATCGTATATTCTCAAAAGGTAGTACGTGCTTGAAGTTGAATGGATCTGAATAATGTGCGTAGTGAAATTACAAGATCTCTCACAAACATTGTTTATCATGATGGGGTATGGAATATTTTTGGACTGAGGTCCACCTAATTTATAGCCTATCAACGTCTCCAATTTTGGGCCCCAAGTGAAATGAAATGGATAAGAAAATAATTTGTTATCACATGGGCCCGCCACCGACGAGAGTTGCGTGCAAGTTGGATTTTGGACTATATTGTGTCTGCAAGACTCGTCTTGGAGTCTCTTCTGTAATGAGCTCGCTAGATAACATTCAACTTGCATCTAGAAAATGGTAGGGATAATAATAATAAATAATCATAATTATAACAATTTAACCATAATCATAACATAATATAATAATAATATAATAATAAATAATCATGATCATAATAATATAATACTAAAATTATATTTATTATAATATAATAATGCTAATAGTGATGATAATATATAATAATAATGATAATATAATAATCATAATCATAATCATAATTTAATAATAATAATAATATAATGATAATAATAATAAATAATAATCATAATATTAATATAATAATAAATTATAATTATAATTATAATCATAATATTAATATAATAATAATAAATCATAATTATAATCATAATATAATAATATAATACAATATAATCAAATAATAATCGATATTCCGACGAGAGCTAATCCGATATTCCACCTATAAGTTGGTATATCGGATTAACACTCTTTTACTTAATCTAAAATTCATTTAACAAATTAATTCATTGAAATAACAATTTTATTTTTACTTTTTACTATTCCATAAATCGCCAAACAAACCCTTACTGACGCGCAGCGATAAAAAATGGCTTGAGCGAGCGCTAGGAAAGAGAATTGTGTAGTCAGGCAATGACCTATTTTCCGTAAAGTAAAGCTCATCTACCCCAAGGTAGCACGTATCCTATAAAAGATGTTACAATCATTAAGAGGAATATGACAACTCCAATACACTAAATAAATTCTCTAATAAAATATTAAAATCAAATCATGTTGTGAGTTCATATATAGTGGTTTACTAAAACCCGTCGGGTACAACCCGTACCTGTGTACCCGCGGTATCCGTACCCGTGCCCGGGTATAGGCGGGTAAACGGGTACGGGTTTGAGAAGGGCCGGTCAGTGTTTTTTTAGAAAAAAACCCGTTGTATCCGTACCCGTTTACCCGCGTACCCGCGTACCCACGTACCCGCGCCCGTGTACCCACGCCCGTGATTTTCAAATTTCAAAAAATTTCCCCCCAGTTTTTTTTCTTTTTTTTTCTCTCTGCACGCTTTGTTATGTTTTGATATGTATGAAACAGAGGAAAAAAAATAATAATAATAGAAAAAATAAGGTAGAATATATCCCTCAAAGAATTCAATATTACTTTGATTTTTTTACATTCCTCAAAGAAGGGATAATTTTTCTCGTAAAAGTCAGTAATCTCATATTTACTCTTAAAAAGTCTTAAATTTGTCCAATTCAGTGTTCTCTTAAATTTGTACGTTGTCATTTTTGTTATTAAAATTTTAATTATTTAGTACTATCATCATAATTATGATTTATTTAATGCTCTAATGAGAGAAATAATTCAATATTTATTTAAAGAAATTATTTCTTCGTTGGTGTCCAGATTTTATTGAAATATATATATAAATGTGCATGCACGTAACCCTTGCTTCTAATTATGCATATATATGCGCGTGCATTGTGCATCATGAAACATACTCCAGCGATCACTAAGATTCATTATATCAAAACTATATCATAAATAAGCTAATATGGAGTTCATATTATATATACAAATTAACAAAATGAAAATTTCCGATGTTCACTATCAAAAATAAAATTTTGTGCAATATCAAACGAAGTTTATGTTAAATATATAAGTTCTCTTTGTCAAATCGTATAAATTATTCATTAGTATTTTTTAATTAATTTACATCTATTTTCTTAAAGGAACAATCGAGAAAAAAATAACAAATATAAACTTTTTAAAAGATAAAACTAAATAAAAATAATATTATACATTCTAAAAAAAAGATGTTGTACGTGGTTATCTATTTATCTCTTATACAATATTTTGCACAAATTAATCCTTTCATTTTAAAAAAGAGAAGACATCCAATTTGCTGGTGTTATATCATTGTCAATAAAACTTAAATATTAAATAATTATTTTTTAAATTTTTAAATAACAAAACTAATATATATATTACGTGTGTACACTAAAAGAATAAACTAACCTCTCTTGATGGCTAACAAACTGAAAAAGAAATATCATAAAATTTTATATTTACTCATTAAATGTGTAAGTGCTTTTGTCCTACAACGATTATGATTGACCAAAATTCATTGATTAAATTTTAAAGAGAACATAAATCGTTAGATATATTGGGGATTTTTTATAACATGATATAATGTAACGAAAAATATTTAAATACATTAAAAGTATTTAAATTGATATTATTTTTTTCCTAAAAGACATCATTGTGATAATCAATTTATCAAATTTAAAAATTTAATTATATACTTTTAGGCAAAATATTTGTTGAAATAACAAATAAAGTCTGTATTAAGAAAATAAGAAACTAATGTGTTGTCCAAAATACCCTCCTCCCATATGCGCCTACAAATTAAACTTGTGCTCATTTTCATTCTAGAAAAATATTTTGTGCGTAATATATTTTGCTTTTGTGCATAATAATCAAAATATATTGTAACCTTACAAAAACACCAATTAACTTGTATGGAAAAAAATTCTGAAAGGCCCAAAGCAAAAGGTCACTGCTCTTCGAAAATCAATTTCTGAAAGGTTGAACAAGATAGAATGACTCAGCAACAAAATACATGAACCACAGCATAACATAAAAAAATATTAACTTATTATAGAAGGCAAAATAATATAATACATGAACTGCAGTATAACATAATACAAGTTAACTTATAATAAAAAGACGCAACATGATGCATCAACTAGAAGGAAAAAATGAACGTTTAGAAAATATATTATTCTTTTAAAATGAACGTTTATATTTGTACTTAGTCGAAATGATATTATTCAGATTTTACGACATTTCAAAATAAAAAATATATTTATAAAACAAAAACAGCAAAAGAAAAAAAAAGCAGCAAAAAAAAAATCATACCCGTACCCTTCTACCCGTGCCCGCGTACCCCCGTACCCGTATCCGTGGTACCCGTGTACCCGCGACGGGCACGGGTATGAGACGGGTAGGGTACGGTTTTGAAAAAAAAATACCCGTCTACCCACCGTACCCGCGCCCGCCGTACCCGCCGCCCGCCGCGGGTGTACCCGGCCCGTGCCCGCGGTACCCGCCGGCAATCCACTATTCATATATAAGAACCAAAGCGTAACACATCATAGAGGTGGAAGATGTGCAGTGGTAAAGCTGTAAGATGGGATTGCCTAGGAGGAGAGGGATCGATTCCCGGACGTATCGTTTTCAGAATCTATTTTCATCATCACTATCTGAGAGTTGTTAGCGTGAATTCTATACATATTCATGACCCAATCCATGAGTTAAATGTACTGAGACACGCGCCGATACATCAATCGCATTTGCATCCATATTCGTATCGGATACATGTCCGATATAGGATATATGAGTAAAGAGCCGGATTTGAATAACATAGCCTATCACATTCTTTTTTTTTTTTTTTTTTACTCTCCTCTTTTAAAATTTTGTTCTTAATTTTTTATTTTATTTCTTTTATTTGCTATTTTATCTTGTTATTTAGCACTTTGCAACGTTGTCATTCTATTTTTTGGGGAAAAATTGCATAATGCACATGGAAGATAGATAGATATCGATTTTCTTTATGACTTCTCAGGCCATCTATCTCTCTGATTCTTGACTTCTCTGGTCATCTACTCCGACCGTCAACCTCTTAGGCCATCTACTCCGCCATCGACATCTATGGCCATATATCTCTTTAGTCATCTACTTTCATGGTCGTCTGTCTCTCTGGCCATCTATCTCCACAACCACAAATATTTTTGGCTGTCAACATCTCTGACCATCTACTTCTTTTGACCGTCGACCCCTCTAATCATCTACTCTTTCAGGTTGAGTAAGATACTCCCGAGCTAATCAAAGGAAAAGTAAACGGACCAAAGTAGACACACCATTGGCTTCAAAATTTTGCATAATAGGATCTGATCTCATATAAAATAGTTTATCTCCTGAATAAAGTAATTAATGTGTCTATAATTTTAATTTTACCTTATTTCTAATTTGAATTATGTTTAAGTTGTTCACTCGAGATATAACTTTCAATTATATTGAATTATATTGGTTGAATGAAATACCTAC
Organism: Schoenoplectus tabernaemontani; assembly: GCA_037127355.1. Classification (NCBI taxonomy): domain Eukaryota; kingdom Viridiplantae; phylum Streptophyta; class Magnoliopsida; order Poales; family Cyperaceae; genus Schoenoplectus; species Schoenoplectus tabernaemontani. The sequence continues at coordinate 25,181,012 of CM073756.1, forward strand.
GAGTTTCTATAAAAAAAAAACTATTGAGTCTACTGTTTGATTGAAATTGTGCTAGTTGGCAATATATTAGTATAATAATAAGATTCGCAATTTATTCATATTTCGCTGGCATCAGAACGAATACACGTTTAATTCGATAATTTACGAATTATTTTTTTAATTCGATTATTATTCGCAAGGTTAGCGAATTTTCCGTATAAAACACGTATAATTGACGTGCACTTCTATATATAGTCCGGTAAAGCATGCCAGATTTGCTTTGCTTTTTCTTTTCTGCTTAACCCTGAAACCTTCACGTGTTGGGAAAGATAAGGCATAGGAAATGATTAGTCACTCTCATCATCTTTTTACAGTAGTAATGAATGATACTAGGTGCTAGGCACTATAGCCATTATTACTGTATAAAAAAGTTCGGACTCGTATTTCAGCTCGGGTTCGATTTGGATTTGGGTTTGAGCTAATTTGACTCGAGCTAATGTGGCTCGATAGTTAAATTAGTTGAATTTGAGTTGAGGTTAGCTTAACTTGTGGCTCGAATCAATTTGAATAATAATAGTTTATATATATATTTTTACTGTCAAACTCTAATCCGATAATTCATCTCTCGTTATCTCTCATCATTTTACCATTTTAGCGGCTTAATCACTTATATTACTCACTCGTGACTTGACTCGCATATCATACTCAATAGTTTTTTATTAGTCCATCTGTTCAAATTAATGCGGCAAATATATCATTGAAAATATAGTTTGTTGATATATTAATTTTGTATCAATTCATGTACTAGTTTTGTAGATGTACCAACTTTGTAGGTTGTAGATGTACTAAATCTAAATGTCAAATCGAGTCAACGTATATGTATTAGCTCACGGGCTAGCTTGAATAGCAACGAGCTGAGTTTAAGCTAGGTTTTTCAACTCGAAGCGTTTCACAAACTCGACTCGACTCGAGTTTTCATGAGCTAAGTTTGCGCTAAGTTCGACTCGCTCGAACTTGACTCATTTGCAACCCTAATAATTACCAACTTTTATTTTTGTCTTTTTGCATTATCAAAGTGACCAATTTTTTTTTTCAAAAAAGAAAACAATTGACCGAATTAATTTTAGATTCCGCATATAATGATATGATTGATTGTTTTGTTAGATAGTAAGTAGTACATTGACCGAATTAAATTTTCGAATCTGGGCTCTAGTCCGGAAAAAATTGTCGGACCAACTTTCATTCCTTTTGTAAACTCCTCACTGACACTGACTAAATGAGTAACATAACTTACTGTTAATTGTAGTGCATAAAGATTGCCTATTTGCCTTCATGCGTCATGGCTTCATGCCATTGTATAGCAATTGGATTACAATCATACAACACTTTTGCCAAAAGCACGAGTGGGTTATTATTATTGCTATGATTTTATAAGAAAATTAAAAGAAATTTCGTGCTCTAGTCGACGCTACCAAATGAAAATCACAAGGAGAGAACGACGAAGCCCCATTCATACGTAATTAATTCAAGCAGCGTCATCAGGGACAAAAATGTTAAAGTAGGTCCATAAACGGAAATAACAAATGTGTCCTTGTTATTTTCATAAATTTTAAATGGTCCTTCTTATTCTTTTGCTTTTTTTGTTATTAATAAAAAAATGGACAGTGGAGGACTATCGGAAATTATTAATAAAATGACAACTAATAATAGTTATGCATCCATGGAAGGCTGTTTTGACGCATATATGCCAAAGAAGTCATCCATTGGGCTTATGGAAGTATATCTGCCCATAGGGAGGTGAATGACAGTTTCCACTTTTCCACCCACACCAGCGGTAAGCATACATTTCCCCACATCCGCCATTGAATCAATCATCAAAGATGAAAACGCGATTGAAGCAACAAGAGTGGAATAGAAAAAAAGTGTGAAATTATGTTGAAATAATAACCGAATGAGGAAAAAAATTGAATGGAATAAAAAAAATGAAAGTGAAATAACAACGAAAATATACAATTAAATTTTTTTTTTTGCATTTTAATCCATCTCTAATTCAACTCATTATTCTATATGGGAGGTGAAATTGTGGAATAATAACTTTTTCAAGTGTTGGAAAATGCTCAAATCTACTTTTTCACTATTTCAAATTTACCGAATATGATTGAAATTATAAAGAATAGAAGTCAATTCTTTTTTTCATTTTTCTCTATTCTACTCATTTACCGAACAAGCCCTTATGAAATAGTAATTTTCAGTGATTTCTGCGGCATTTTTTTCCCCACATGAATTTATTCTTTTATTTAAACAAAGCCCGACAGCTTAAGCACCAACTTCCAACATCATTTTCTGCTGCTTTTTGTAATCATCTTATATTGAAAGAAAAAAGGTAGTATGTGCTTGCATAGTTGCATGAATCTCAAGAACGATCGAGGATGGTGACATTACATCTTTCACGGACATTGTTTTGTAGCAATGGGTGAGGAATATTTGAGGCCTCAGTTCTTCCAAATTAGTAGCCCATTAACGTGTGCTGTTTTGGGCCCATTGACGTGCAACAAATCACCACCGATGAGCGTTGCGTGCAAGTTGGATTGTGGAGTCTCTTCTGTACTAGGCTCGCTATATGACGTTCAACTTGCATTGAAAATGGTAGTCATGATTTGAATTGACAAAACCCAAATTACATGATTTGAAAATGCTTCTAATTACTATACTTAATAGTTAGTCTGTTAAAATTTGCACGTATTCCTGCTTGCCGTATTTCGAAGACATTTTTAGCGATATTTTTAGGAATACATGTAGTGGGTAGTGTCACTTAGGTTGTGTTTCTGAGTCAAGAATAAAAGGTTACAAGTGGTGAACTGAAGAGAAAGAGAGATCTGACCGGCTTTAATCTTGCTCTTGAAGTAAATTTTGAAGATATATATGCTAATGATGTGTTGCACTATATATCCTGGAGGATAAATAACGCAATATATTTATAGAGAATAAGTATTTTCAAACTATGTAACATTCATTTGGGAGATATTTGACTTCTTAAAAGAATATTTTTTATTTCTTCCTTACTTATATTTGGGAATTTGTATCGTTTGTAAAATGAAATATTGTATTAATTGTTGAATATTTATGTGAAATGAAGAATAAAGGAATAATATTGTATTGTATTGTATTGTGTAAATATACTTCCTAGTTTTTACGTTCTATGTGCATTTATTTGGATTCAGTGTACCTTTTGATTGGAAATGTACACCAAGGGAAACTTGAAAACATTAATACCCTTTGCAGCACACCAAGGGAGAAGAGGCCTGTTATGATCCTTCCAACAACTAAGCTAATTGTTGAACTAATTTGATATTAAGCAAGAATTTTGTGAGGACAATCTTTCTAACAGTTTACTGTTAAAAGGAAAATGTAAGAAGAAGGAAATAATTGAAATGAATTAGAAAAGAGATAAGACTTTGATTCAATTCTCACTGACAATCTTACATATCAGTTCTCAGTCATATATTTAGACTGATTATAAAGTTATCCATTCATTACATTCCCAATAGATTAAAAAAATAATAATATAATCTAACAGCTGTTCACTCCACAAATCCTCCAACGTCTTCAGTGCAAACCGCTCCAGTGTTGTGCTTAGTTGTAATATTGAAATGAATCATTTGTGTACTGAATTTCAATATCAAAACTCTCCATAATTGGCCATTGCCTCTTTTCCTTCACTCACAGTGTGACGAATGAATGGGTCCTCTTCCTTCTATATCTCCATCTCATTTAATTCCTGGCTCATCAAATCCGTCCTAGGCTTCTAGCACTCATCCTCTGTCCACGTGTGGTTTGATCAAATTCTAGATTTGGGGCCTTAACGACTAATGTTCTCATTACATTGCATGGCATGGCTCGGTGGAGAGGAGGACAACAACAAAAAGAGTGTGGTGTATTTCAGGTATTAACTAAATTATTATATTTTAATTTTAGAATTATACAGTAATTATATTGGAGTGACAAAATTAAAATCTACTTGAATTTGAAGGGAATTTAAATAAATTCTAAGTTTTGTGATATTTTTAAATTTTAAATTTTGGAATGATATTTAACTAATTTCTATTTTTTAAAAATTCTCTTGTACAAATTACAATGTTTGGTGTGATTGAAACAACTCAATAAGTCCACAGGTCTCGTACCATACGGTTCATAAGTGGGTCCATGGCTGCTTTTTTTTAGAGTGAATCGGTGAAGTCTAGTGAACTCAATCAAGAAAGTAGGATGTTGTCAATATATCTTCACTCTATTAAAAAAAAGTGATGCAAGTTGAGTAAATAAAACTATATTTGAATGTATAAAATATTGTAAACTCAAAATTTTATTTCAGTATTAAACATAGGTTGAAAGCTTGAGCCTTGAAGCGCTTTGAATCTCATCATATTATGTTTAACACAACTATTGTTGAGTGAAATTAGAAAAATGCATTCAAAAATAATGTCAACCGACTTAATGAGAGATTTCACTGGTCAAAATTATTAATTAGAAATAGAGGGATAATTAGAAATGACTAGACAAAGATTTATTAGATTTGTCTCATAAAATTACAGTTCTATATAATCCCCAAGATAACCAAAGTCCAAATAAAGTAGCAACAAAATCTGAACTGAACTGAAATGTTGTCACAAAATTTGCAAGCGACAGCATTGAAGGAAGCAAGAAGTGCAAGGAACCCAAGTCATAAACAAGGGATGAAGGGAGCCCAAAACACAGAACACTTAAAATTGACAAAGCAGGAGAGAGCAACACCTAAATGCAATTTTGGAAATGGGCTGATGGAGTCGAATGGACTAGGGAATATCAGAAAATAATTATTGAAAATATTAAAAAAATATAACCATTAATATTCTTGATAAAAAAATTTAATTTTTTTACGACTCAAAAAAATCAAGTAAAAATTCAAAACTTTTATTATTCAGATGAATCAAAATTTGTTAAATCAATAACTTCATTATTTAAATTATTTGCAACGCATTTTAGTGTTCAAATTAAAATTATTATTTACGCTGGACTTAATAACAAACTAATGTTATAAAATAAGTTAAATAAAAAAGTATTTATATGAAATCAAATTTAAATAACATGAATATTGAAAATAATATCAAATGGTAACAATTACAATATCTGTTAACAATATTGAAAATAATATCAAATGGTAACAATTACAATATCTGTTAACATTTTTTTTCAGAATTAAGAACGTTCTGACCTCAGAACATATGTTTTAATATTTTAGCTTTTGTCAAAATAACAAAAAGAAAAAAACATAAATGCTCCGTGATAAAGCTGGAGAGAAAACTGGCATTGCCTATGCGAGGGTGCGCACGTTGCCATTTCCCTATTGCGTGGTATCTTCCATAGCAATATCGGTCGGGTGCACGGGTTAGGCGTAGGGGTGTGCAAACCGATCTGTTTAATTGGTTTTAAATCAAATCGTTAAATTTTAGATTATTTAATTTAGTTTTTCAGTTTAAAAATTTCGGTTCGGTTAAAATTTTTAGTTAATAAGGTTTTTATTTTTTGGTTCGGTTTTGATTTTTCTAAATCGGATAAACCGAATAAACTGAATAGTCTAAAATTTATCAAATAATTATATTTTACTTGATATAAATAAGGATTATATCAAAAATAATCCAAATATATTTATTTTTATAAGTTTTATTTAGTTATTTCTTTTATCTTTTAAACTATTTGTTTACTATCAATTTTAATAATTTTTGATATTTTTATTCCTCTTTAAATAATATAATTTCAGTTTAACCGAATAAATCGATTTTTTTTATTTATTCGGTTTTCGATTTATTCGTTTGATATTTTTAAAAGTTTGGTTCGGTTCATAATTTGACAAACCGAAAACATTTCGGATGCAGATAATTATTTCGATTTGAACCAAACCGACCGTTTGCACACCCCTAGTTAGGCGGGTAAAGGGCACGAGTTTGTCGGGTTTCGGGCGGGTTGCACGGGATGTGTCGGGTAAGGATAGGGCGGGTTTAGGCGTGGCGGATCGGGTTTTACACGGATTTTTTTTGAAATTTTTTGAAATTTTTTGAACGCACCTGTTATAGATCCATAGGTTTGAGCGGCACGGATTAAGCCGGGTTTGAGTACGGAATGGATCGGGTCGGATCACGGAGACATATTTGACGGGTCAGATTTGACCCGTCTGGGTTTTTTTAAACCACTACGTGCATCCAAACAGTTCAACAAACGGAAAAATAAAATAAAATGATAGCAATAAAACCAACTGGAAATGTCCAGTACTATTTTGGTACCTATTGCATCAACGCCTTCAAGTCATAATAATAAGTAATTTTGCTCATTATTGGAGACTATCGTTCAAACAGATTTTATACTAGAGATAGAGTATACGGTCCTTTCAATCTTCCATCAGCAAGCCAATTATATTATATGGTTCTCTGCCTCTGTTAAATGATTCATGTACCATGAAATGTAGTTCGCTGGATTGGGTCAAGCTTGTGTTCCATCTGATCGAGATGACTGCGTCAACAAGAAGTTAAACAGTCGACCAGGAACCCCACAACTTGCAAAGTGGTGTTGAAAAACCTGCATCTTAACTTGCACAGGTGTCACATCCCACATGTTATGAGTTATGACAACATGGCAATTGGCGAGACCATTGACGGCCCAGGATTTTACTTCATTTAAGGTGGATCTGGAGGTCCAGATTGTGCTTAATTAATTTAGTTATTATGTATGAAATTATATATAATGAACATACATGATACATAGAAGCCGAGCTATCTAATTACGCATGTTGATCTGCATTTCAAAATTTATTGAGTAATTATATAAAAAGAAAAGTATAAATGACTGTATTTCTGCATTCTTTTTTGTTGGAATCTTGCACGTTTAATTAATGCCTTCATTTTAATTTAGTTAACATGGTACAATTTTTTTTTATCTATTTAATGCAAAGAATTTGACCAAATTAAAACTCATAATCGGAACTCAAATTATTCCATGAAGCATTATTCTATTCGTTTTGTGGCATGTTCAAGCCAAAAACTTGTATACATATGAAATTAACATCGGGACCCCTAATTTTCTCTCTCAATTATTTAACAAATTAATACTCTAGCGTTAACGATCAGTGGATTAACACGCGCGCGCGCAGAGGAATAAAATAACTGTACTCGGGCAAAATCGACTTATTTATGATAATGAGTCTCTTGCATGATTACCACTTTTCAGAAAGAAAAGAAATATTCCTCATTCTTGGGAGGAATTTTCCAAACAAGAGAGTCAGAAAAAGTAACTCGCCGATGCAGGAACAAGGATAATATTTTCTAAAGTATATTGTGTTGGGGAACAAATAGAAACAAGAATCAATTATGCCATAGGATAATGCCTTCTAAAGTAATAATGTAAAGACAGTCCAGAATACATGACACTACAGACTTGCAAAAAAATATGCCCAATATCAAAAAGCGACAGTCTATAATCCAGGAATTCTAATAAATCCGACACAAAAGAACCTCATCTATACCGCTTGAAGTGAAAAAAGACGGAGGAGAAACAAAATATATGGATTATTCTTCGTTAATACAATTTTGTCATATCTACTCCAATTTCTCATTTTAATATACGGGCCAATGTGTTTGACACTAACCACTAGCCACAATTTCGTGGATTTTATCACTCACTTCAGGGTCATCGGCTCTGACAGCTAGTTTCATGGCAACCTCCTTGGGCCCACTAATACCAAAAGAGAGCCTTACAAGCACCTTCACATTTCCTATATATACGCCTGAGAGGAGACATGTATGAGATCTAGAATTGTTGGGGACAACTTCAGTTCCCTGCATATGAAGTCATGTAGTTTGTTAATTATAGAAGTCAGATAAAAATCCAAAAGCAGCATCAAACCAGAAACCACTCAAATGAAACAATATTCAAACTTTGTTCCAAACCCCTGGTACAGCTCCCAGTTACAAAGTCACTGAAGTTCCTATATGGGCAGATCTGACTGCATAATTGGGTGTGCAACTTAGCCCGAAGTTCTGAACAGCAAAACATTGATTTAATATATTGAGTTCCTTTTCCCACAAACATACAATATCCCCTCACTTGTCCTACTACCAATTAATGGAAAACTCATGAATAACAAAATCACATGGGTTCTGTTTGTCAGTAACTTCTGTTACAGCAGCTGTGCTAGGGAATTTTAACAGGAATAATGAATAAACCCAGATATACCCAATTCATAGCAAAATAGTAATACAACTATATTTATAACAACAGCAATAATACTAAAAGTAGCAAATCACCATACTTTCATTCACTTTTGCAAGAAATATAACCCAAAATAATCCAAGTGAATGATTGCAACATTAAAGACTGGTCAGAAACCACAGCCTGAAACCCATTGGGAATTTTTAAGATCACATTTTTTCATCCAAACAGTTAAATTCCGGTATATTCTACGAATTGCATCCAGAATTTGACTGAAAATTGACCCAGTACAAAATGTACAATTGCATATTCTGTTTTCAAACTAAATGGGAACAAAAACCAAAGCAGACCAGAATAGATTTGCAAGTATGCCCAAACCAACTTAAATCAACGTTGACCCAAATATTAACCAGAGAATACACATTCGCACTCAACAAGCATGTCAATATAGTGTGCATGTGTGCATGCATGCGTGTGTGAGAAAGGGAGAGAAAAAAACCTCGCAGGGGTGCATGCCAAGGATCAAAATGACAGCATTGACAGCCTCAGCCAAGCTCTCCCTAGCGCCAAGCCCATACTCATCAACACGTTCACTTTCTGGATCCATGCTTTCCCATGCATTTCTGAAGTTCGACACAGGAACCTTCAACATATAATCTGCATAAGTCACTTCAAGGTCCTCCAGCTGATACTCATCCTCCACTCCATCATCCTCTACTTCACCACTGGCCGGATCCACCTGATTAATCAATGTTACAACATTGCAACTTAGTTAGAGAAAGCAATAACACATTTAGTTGTTTGATCAGTATAAAAGACATTAAAAGAAAACTCAAAAACGTGTTTTATTTGACCTCCTTCACGATGAATTTTAGGACGTTGGAGAATTTGCCAACTGCTGGTACACCCTCAGGCTTCTCAAAGGCCACAAAGGTCTGCCCAGGTGAGTCATAGGGCAAGCTTCTCAGAGGCTTGGTGTATACCTCTAAAAATTCCTCAGCTTCAGAAGCATCAATGAGTACGGTCACCTGAAAATTTCAACAGAAAGTTAGCCATATTGTTAATGAAATGGAAACCATAGCATCAAAGAAATTATAACAGGTAAGAATTTATTGGTTCGCTCAAGGTAATTGATCATTTGTACACATCTACCCAAACTCATTCAAGTGAGGAAGAGGGGGGGGGGGGTTATGCTTACATTCTCAAGCAGCTGCTCAGGGATGGTATTAGAGCAATCGAACTGGAGGACCACATGCCCATCATATATGTGCTTCACAACATTGACAGCATATTCAGTCTCTGCCTCTGTCAACTCAACTGGAGCAGATGACTGCACAATATTATAGAAAAACAATCAAAACAATTATAATAAAGGTTCTGGAGGAAAGTGGATGCTAGTGTATCTGAAATGCAACAATGATTCGAGATTGTCTGCACAGGGAAATTCTATCTAAAACTAGAAACATCAACAACACATCCTCAATAGTTTCTTCAAAGATACCATCACTACTTGTATTTCCTTCAGGGCGAGAATAAACATCATCTTGATTTATAATATGCATCAACAAGTATCTCTTTTTTCATTCAACATTAAATAGAATAACTAGCTGGCATATACCTTGAAGAGCTTGCCGAAGGCAGCAAACTCCGGTATGGATGAAAGCAACTTCTCATATGCATCAACAGCTGAGACAACAGGTCCACTTGTGGGCCCTGCAGGTCCAGTTGGCTTCTTCCCTGGCGCCTTCTTCTCTGCAAGAGGCTGAGATCTCACCTCTCTTGACACTGATGAAATATCAAATGGTGCTTCAGATGGCTCCTGTTGCATGAAACAAAATTAAGTTGACATTGGAAATGTAAAACTTATGTGGAAACAATTAGACTAACTTAAGACCAAATTGAAGCAAAATAAAACTATACATTTCCACAAAATTCAGTATATAGGATGACCAACTGGAATTTTGGATCACCAAGATTTATTGAACAATAAGACAAACTTGTGCATTTTGCATTCTTTTTCCATCACAGTTCTAGAAAAGATATTAAACAAATTAATCATGAATCTCTTGTAGGCTTGTATTATTACGTCATTTAACTTCAAGGGGATGAGCAGAATATTAGACATATTGATTAGATACCAATATGAATAAGCTTGTACAGTAGACTGGTAACAGCTAGACCAGATAAAGTAATTACTCTAGACACTAATAGCAAAATTTAAGGTAAAGTAATGTACATAGTTCTTCAAGCTTGCTTCCAAATTAACAAGGGGGATGTCAAAGGAACCAAAGAGAAATTCATTTGTTTCTTTCTCAGTCGCACCCACTGTTGCTTCACCACCTAAAACTTTCAGATAGAGTGTCGCACGGTCACGGACCTAAGCAAAAAATAAAAACAAATAAAAAATAGTAAGATGGGCAAAGAAATATGAAACATACAACATGGCAATCAAATAAGCCCGTCTAGCAATAACAATACCTCATCATCACTGTCGAACAGGCAGCGGCGGAGAAGAATAAATATGCGGGGCTGCAAGTCAAATAGAGAACAGATGTCAGCAAAGAATGAATTATAGGACAAAACTAGCAAGCAACTCCTTTGGAAAAAGAATACCTTTAGTGAATCAACCAAGGCACCAAATTTAGCCAAGGTACTGACAGCAGCAGCACGCACAGTAGCATTTTCAAGTATCACACGGTTGTAGATATAACGGATGTATTTGCTAGGATCAGATGTCCTCGGGCCTTCATTTCCCAAAAAGTGAAGGATCTAGCAATAAGAAAACAAATGAAGCTCATACACAACATTTAATGACCAAATATGAGGTACACGGAAAAAATATAACAAAACTATTAAAAATCAAGCTTTCAACAAACATTTAATGGCAGATTGTCATTTAATGGTCTAATCGATTTAAACACATTCTATACATTCACGTGCCTTATAGAGGATTCTGCGCTAAGTGATCCATAGACTAGTTAAACAGTTTAACAATTTTAATTGTCATAATTTAAAAAGCTGCTACTGATGTACCTGAGTTGAGAGATAAGTGAACTCGCAATCTTCGATAAACTCACATAAGTGAAAAAGTCCATTTTCCTTGGCCTCAGGAATATCTCTGATAAGAGTGACTATTGAATCAACAATTGCCTTCTTATACTCAAAACCACCCTCTTCTCTTAGTATGTTGCTCAAGAAATTCATCCTACAAGGGCCAAAAAAAACTTGAGCAATCAGATATGTTGCCTTTGATATACATGCTCCTTCAAGGGAGATGCATAGACAGAGATGTCAGATATGGGATGCAACATTGAGAAGAATACTTCATATTGAATAAACCACATCCACATGGATGATCTACCAGAGTGGACAACAGTTAGCACTCAAACTGCATCCTGCATTAACCCAAAGTACTTCCTAATACAAAGATTTAAAAGAAAAAACAGATGCATGCAAATAAATAATATGTTGGAACCTCACATCTGACAGTTGTCCATTTCAACCCTTACCATCAGCTCAAGAAGTGGGTGGAGTGAGGGGAGGGGAACGGGAACGATGATCAGACCTGACCAAGCTATTTTTACTTGCACAACATGAAATTTGGAGGGGAGAGGAGGTGAAATGTTCTACATAATTTGACCAAATTTGTACCCCCCCCCCCCCCCGAAGTAGAATATAAAATTACACCTTTCCCGTCCCACTCATTCCTTTTCTCTCCCCTCTTTTGTGTAGCAGTGTTAATAAACCAGCAATCTGGTGTAAGACCAATCAATTGGATCTGGAGGTTAAATCCAAGGCAAAGACTTCTTCTCTACTTAGCAGGTTTACAGAGGTCAGGACAGATCAAGTTATTTTCAGTTAGGCTGTAAATTCATGTGTAGCCCCTGAAACCATAAAGTGTCACAAGTACCCTGCAAGTATAGATAACCCACAGGAAGCATATGGAAATACCATGCATTCCCCCAAAAAAATCATTCTATACAACACCTAGGATTCCATCTGCTCCTCATTTAAGAAGATACATAACAACCCCTCTTAGTTGTTTCTCTTCATAGACAAGTAGATATGAGAGAAAGACTTGTACTTTGGTAACAGTTCCTCATGTTTCAAGGGAATATATGCATGAGCATTTATTTGACAATGGGGGGATAAATATGTACAAGGAACGATATTTGAGAGGGAACTTGACACAGAGCGAGCGGATGGCATCAACAACGACAATTTTGAACTCATCAGCAATGTCAGCCATGAAATTGGTTATCTGCTTCATCAACCGGTCGACACTGGACTCATTGCCCGTCTTCAGCAGAGTAGTTATGGCCAGTGTAGCGATGCTTCTATTGCTGTCAGATATCAGGCTCTCCATGTCTATGTTGCAGTTTGTCACTGCTAGAGGGTGCGTCATTGCCACCTTTTAACAACACAGAAAACAAATGTCTAGTTCAATTACCAATCAAATAAAGCCAGAATGTGTGGGCATCTCTGTATGTATTTTCAATTGATCAAGAGAGATTTTACTGTTTCCAGTTCAAGATGATCGATTATAAAGTTGCATCTCTAGTACCCTCTTAATGTACCACACCTGCTGTTATAATGTTGTTTCTCCAGTATCTTCCTTAACATGTGCAGTAGTTGTACATATGTGATAAAGAACTATACTAAAACATATCTGTAGAATATTTGTGGCACCAATGCGATTGCATCAAGCACAAATGAACAAAAGCATACACACAGGAGAGAGAGAGAGATTGGGAGGGGGGGGGGGGGTTACAAGAAGCACCTTGTTCAGTGTTCGAACAGCAGCAAAGCGAAGGACAGGCTTGGAGGAACTGAGGAAAAGCTGGAGGACAGTAATGGCAGGAGTGAGCTCACGACTGGTGACACCACTGAGCTCAGTAATGGCCCTGGCTGCCTCCAGTATCACCATTTCAGCCTTGTGTCTTAGACATGACTCCAGGTAGTCAAAATGTGGCCTCTCCCCAGCCTGGTTCACACCTGATTCTCTAATTACCTGCCAGTTAAGTGATTAGCGGCTTACCTTCAGTCATCAGGCACAATAGATTGTACTAGCAGCAAAAAAATAAGTACAGTGCATATTTTTTCTTCAGTCAGGGACTAGCTAGAATTTTGTAAACTTATCATCCACTTTTTCAATGTGTACAAGTTTTAAGTATCATATTGTCCTGACTGTTACAATACTCTGCCAGCTGTCGGGGCCATGGCCAACAGAAATGAGGTACCCAAACTAGAAAATTACAAAAGAGCACAGAGAAAATTTACAACAGCATTCAGCATTCATTATAATCACCTTTTTATGAGGGACAAATAAGAAGCAGATTTCCAAGATATAAAATTTTACCTGGCTAGCATACCGGATGAGGAGGCATTGAGCCAGAGGTGAACGCACTGATCCCTTTGTCAGACTTGTAACTAGCTTGGTAACTGCCAAACGGTCATGTTGCCTTATCTGAAAAAGTTAAGGAGACAAATTTTCATAATGTGAAAAAAAAAATGCCTTATCGAGTCCTTGGTGTGATTTAAATAGAAGAGAACAATATGGTTCATACTTCATAGAAGAAAGAAGAACGACCAACACTAAGGAACTCAAAGCAATAACCTTCATAAATATTAATTTCCTAAATAACTTGGCAATGTTCTCATCAATACCACCAAAACCTCAAAATTGTTTTTAATAAAGAAAGACAAATATCCAGCACACCGCTGAAATTTTTGGTAACATTGACATTGACAATTAGATTTTTTTTTTATAATACATTCTAGACAACCATCTTTTCAAAACCATTTTCATAAGAGAGGGGAGTGCTTGTCACATCATATAAAAATGAAATGACAAAGTGAAGTTGTAAGGTATAATTTGTTCGCTTAACCTTAAATATAATCTTTACAATGCGAGAGATATTTCAATATTTTATGTTTAGAAAAATTAGTTTGGCAAACATAACTGGAAACGAGCTCCTAACTTTAAAAAACACTTTATAAAGATAGATAAGATACCTGGTACAGAAGGGCTAGACCATGAAATTGGACTAGAGGGGCTCTGGACTGAACAGCTTCTTGAACTTCATTACTCCATCTTTTCACAACTTCTGGACTTGTCTGTTTGAAAACCATATTATAAGCCTAAGTGTTATCCCATTATTTCCTTGACCAAATCATAATCTAATCGTAATCCTCAGAATTGCAGAAAATAAGATAAACACATCATCAAGTTCAAGAAGTTTGTTGGATTATATTGGTACCTACTAATAAGTTAAAATAGGTTGACCAAAGAATCAGTTCAGACATACACTACAAAGCATTAATATTTCATGCACGGGCAGGAAAATGAAGAATGTCTCATGTGCCCTACTAACACCTGGTACCCCTGTGTTCTTTACTCTTTACGTCATTACATTGAGGTTAATTTAGTCAATAATGAAATATAGAGAAAATAAAAGAATACAGAAGATACCTATTGGGCCTCACAATTATGTGGTGCTTTAGAAAGATATTTCATGCTCAGTATGAGTAAGTGAAATACCTTTTTTACAAAAAAATAGTTTCACCAATTTAACAATAAGAAGTTACAAAGACCAAATCTGCATGTATAAAAGTTTCACGGATATCTTTTAGAACAATTTCAAAGAAAAACTAAGTCCAATTACCTGAAGGAGGTGGATGCCACTAACAAGTGCAGCACTAGAAACAACTGGGTTCTTATCAACAATGGCTTGTTTCAAGTACCTCTCTATCTGAGCAAGGATGGTACCATCTATGATGCGAGAGAGCACCCTTATTGCATTTGCCCTGTACATATCCGTCTTGCTATTCATATCTTTCATTAACGAGCTTGTCACCATTATAACCTAGCCTCAAAAAAAGAAAGCAAGTTGTCAGTGCATCCAAATATGCAAACTCCATATTGAGAATAAAAAGCAATGCTGACAAGTAAAATCAGCAGAATGTCATTTCAACTTTATAATGTCCACCTAATGGTGGAAAAGTAGACATGAAAAAGTGCAGTCACAAAATCTTATACACGAATGATAAAAAGATTAATAAGCTATCATCATTGAACCTCTCCAGCTGACGGGGAGAGCTCCTTAATCATGAGATACATCATCCTTCTTAGGCCAGGATCCTTCGACTGGAATAGCTTTGTCACAGAGAAGAAAACCTCTGTCCCCTCAATCTACAAATACCAAATGAAATAAAAAGTAATTGAAGGCTGGCATAAGAAGCAAACAAATAGGGGATACATCAATAGAAAAATACATCAAACAACGATTTGGAAATAATACCTGTGTGAAGGTGTCTCCTTGGTTAAGTAAATAGAGAAGCTTAGTGATGACCTGAAAGAAATAAAATTAAATAATGATTACATAAGTACATACATATAGAACCATCTATATGTGATCAGTACTGCAAATGAACTTTCTCCTGGACAAATTTCATACTTTGCCTATAATGCAAGAGAGGATCCTATTCCTAGCCCAGTAGAAAAATAATATTTTCAGTGGCCAATTCCCAAATAACACATTTTAAAACATTCAGCTCATCTAATAGGCTAAATTTCAACCAACATGATGGGTAAAAGACAGACTAAGTAGTAAAATTAGATCACAAGAAAAATGAGGGGATAAAAAAATAACCTGAGAGCACCTCCTTGCATCAATTTGAGAGTCATTGAAGACCCTAGCTTCTTGAAGCACAGCACCTTTTTCAATCCCAAAAAATGGATGATATTCCACTGTGAACGTTCAGAAAAGAAATTTAATTCAGAACTTAGAGTAGTGACTTCATGTGTTTTAACATAATAAGCAAAATGTAGCAAAATTAAACATCTGCTGGCCGGTTATTATCCCAGTTATTTCAAATTTCAGTCAGTTTGACATGAAAAGTAGGTTAAATGTATCCATCAAACTCCTTTAAAAGTGAGATCCAACTTCAAAAAAAAAGCTCCATTCCCATGACACGTAAGAAAGAGTATTAATACAAATTGGTAATTATTAGAAAAATAAACCGCCAAAAGATCTAGCTACTGGAAAAAGAAGCAGATCCAGCCATTTGGAGAAACCAGAAGTATAAAGCAAATACCGGATCAAACATCCCAACACAACTACCATAACAGGCCCCTTAATTGGAGGTCAGCCCGATCTCACTATCCACATGGTCCACATCAGACCTTAGTACTTTACCATCGACAAATTGCAATCGGAGATTTCATATCCATGCACATCGGATCTAGAATAGTCATCTCACTAACTTATAAAAATCGTAGAAACCAAACGAAAGAGAAAACGAAGAACGTAACGAAGAAAGGGGGGTGGGTAAAGCTGATCTGGCCGGATACGGGGTTTGAAGCGGAGGAGATTTGCATTACCTTCGTCATCCCTGTCGTCGTCCTTCTTTAGCATCGGTTGCGCCATGGCTAGATCTAATTAAGTTCTGGATCCGCTGAGAGAGAGAGAGAGAGAGAGAGAGAGAGAGAGAGAGGAGGAATCAAGGAGTGAATAAAATTACATTGCATTATACATTATAGTGTTATTGGGTTGCATTTAGAGGGAACGGGCTTGTTACACAGGAAGGAATGTCAATAGGCCTTCTAGATAATGTTGCTTTTTCGTTAATCTTTTAGGCAGGCCCAGTTCATGATGACATGGAATTGTTTTTGTGGGATCAAATTTCATTTCGAGATCCATATAAATTAAAGACTTAATAATGATAATAAATTGTAAAGAAATTGAAGAGCCTGCACAACGGGCGGGTTATCTGCTACTATAAATTAAAAACTGATCCCTGAAAATTCCATTTTGCAAATTCAACGAGAAGTTTGTTTTCGAGTCCAAAGTCTAGCCTTACATATATCGATTTGTAGTGAAAGTACCAGACTATCCCTGTCATCTTATTCTATGAAAAGGCAGATGAATTTACATGCAACATGGGATCTTGTGTGTTTTCCTCTCCGATACAACTACCAAAAAAACTATTACAATAATATGTATGAATTATAATTACAATCTAGCAGTGCATCTTCATAAGTAATACATAGAAGATGCTTCAAAGATGCCGGCAAGTTGTGCTATATAAATTTCTAAATCATCATGGATTGGACTGAAATAGTAATGGTGATATACTGATATTCAATTTCCAAATGCATAAGTGTTGGCTACGATGTATAGCTTACTAATCCTTCACACCAACCAACTTTCAGAGAGTTCCGTTTTGCATCTGACACCATTTAAATTCTATCTTGAAACAAGATCTATGTACTCTAAATTTAGAAAGTACAACATTTGACAGTTCTTTGCTCCTCAAAATAGAGTTTTATGCCAAGGGGAAAAGCTGAGCTATCTCGGTGTTATTTCTGCTGGCAATCTAGAGCAAACTTTGTTGAAAATCCCCAATATTTTATATAAACCAAACTGAAGATGCACAAAAATCAAGAAATAAGATCAGAGAGAGCTCTATAGAGATGGAGTTTCTAACAAAAGGGCGAGAAGTTAAACCACTCATTTTGAAGCTCAGTATTGTGTTTGCATTTTCTTTTACTGGCTTCCTCCTATCCCAGTTCGGTTCATGGAGAATTCGTCCAGCTCTCAAGGAAGAATCTCATGACAAAAATGTAATTCTACATTCTTTTATTATAATTATTGTTCCAATGGTAGCCTTTTCTATTGGCAATAGGGCTCCATCATTCCAAGACATAATTTTGCGGAATCTATCTTACTTCAAAGATATTATTTCATAAAATTTTGGATTTATAAAGTCATTGTTATTATAGCCCCAAAGTGACCATAGAATGAAGAAAATAATTTGTAGAAACTTGTAGTTATGTGAAACTCAAATTGTCTTCCTATTCAAATTACTATGCTGTGTACTACAATTTTCGTCTTTTAAAGGATGAGAATTCAGAAAAGATCAACAAGGGTAAAACAAGGTCCACCTCGGCCTCTCCTTCTGCAGCAAGTTCATCCATCAATAGCATAAACAACAACAACACGGGTCCAACAACAACAAAAAGGTGCCCGTCTAATGAAGCACTATCAGATTTGCCAGATAGAAATCACAAGTCAGCATCAAAGATTCTGGGGCAAAACACACAGAACACCACAAAAGACAAGGAGTTTACCTCAGCAGATGACCAGATACTACAATTAACTAACGTGATCGCCTCACTGCAAGAGAAAGAGAGGAGTTTAGAGCAGCAACTCTCCAAGTACCAAGGCATGCAGGAGCAAGAGAATACAATTAGAGAGCTCGAGAGCAAACTAAAGATCTGCAAAGTTGAAACTATGATATACAACATGAAAATCGAAACTTTGAAGATTGACAACCAGCGTCTGCAAACATATGAAGATGATACAAAGGTGAAAATCAAAACCTTGAAAAAGAAACTGAAGGAAGTGGAGGAGGAAAATGGAATTCTTGCAGGTCTTCATAGAAAGGTCAGCATATTGCATGAAGATAAATTGAGGAAGTTGATAGACCAAGAGAATAAATGTTTAACTCTCCAGAAGAAGAATTCAGAACTTTTGAGCGAGAATTCTGATCTTTTGAAGAAATTGGAACTTGCACTTCACAAGAGTTCAGAGGTAATTAATCAGCGAATGCTATTGAGATATTAAATATCAATTTTTCAGAAACTAGGAACTCAGTTGTCCAAACACAAGTAAAATTGAACAGAACTAAAAGAGAAATGCTTCAATTTTTTATCTTTCCAAAGAGTTAGAATATATCATCTGAACCATTCAACAAGTTTTGTATTTTCAAACTGTATTCATGACAAATGTAGGCTGAAGAAGCAATGAAAGAGTTTGAATGCTTGAAGCTAGCTAATGAAGAACTGAGCAAGGATATAGAAGTTCTAAAGTTGAACAGTTCAAAGGACACTGAGGAGTTGGTTTACCTCAGATGGGTCAACGCATGCCTCCGCTATGAGCTCAGAAACTTCAACCCTTCCTCAGGCAAAACAGCAAAAGATCTCGACAATAACCTTTCCCCAGAGTCCAAAGACAAGGCCAAAAGTCTCATACTAGAGTATGCAAGCTCAATATCTGAAACTGACCAGGAGGACCCTTGTTTGTCAGACGATGCTTGGGCAACCAGTAAGCCAACAACACCCTCATCAGCAACTGGCAGGCAGAAAAGCCAAAGCAAAGGCCCTGAGTTTTTCAACAAGTTGGCAAAGTTTATGTTGAGGAAAAAATCAAGCAACTTTGAAGAGATCGATGGATGTGATGAAATGCGAAGGGCTTCCACCTCCAGTAGTTCCTTGGAGGACATCCTGTCCCCAGAAGAATCTTACAAAAAGTCCTCTTCTTCCGGGTCTAATACAACAGCATCACAAGAAGCAGGTGTCATCAATGCTATCAAGAGGAAAAAGATAGAGGGGTTGACAGCACAGAGGAGAGCTTTAGAATCTGAGAAGGCCGATTTGAGAAGCTTTGCAAAGAAATTGAACCGATCGAAAGCACTTCAGTTGTATAGCAAGAAATCTTCTTCCTTTGCGAACTAGTGGTTTTATGGAGTGCAATTCTTTTATAGGAGACATGTAGCTCATAGTACAAAATTAGAAAATAATTTGATCTCACCTTAAGACTAAAGCTTCTTCTGGGAACAATGGATCACTCTCACATTTTCAGCTCCAGAAACTCCTATTGAAAGCAAAAACCTCCACTGTCTTTATAGAGGAAGTGAGTTTTGTCCTTTGTTACTTCTCTGTATATGTTTGCAGTTTATTTACTTGTGTAATTGCGGCTGCGACTGTAAATAATTGCCCTATGGCAAGATTTGGATAATGCTATTCAACTTGCAAGATATAACATAATTCAAGAACTATATTTTTTGCATTTTTTTTCTTGAGTCTGGATGGTACATTATTTATTTATCCACCTGCATAATCACTTGCTATTTGCATCTTTAAAAAAAAAAAAACTCATAACTCAAGCCATAAATATAATGGAAAAGAAAAAAAAATACTGAGTGTGTTTGAGGGTAATACAAAATTTCCCTTGTTCTAGAGGCTTATAACCTTACATACACCAGCAATTTCAACATGTTAAATGATGTAATCCACAACAAAAAATAAATATGGACCACAAATTGCAGAATGAAATATCTTCAGGAAAATTAAAACAGCAAGCATTCAGTCACAACACAGAACAAAAAGACTTGAATTATTCAAAACTACTGCAGGTTTTTTGTTTACATATTTCATCCTCTGACACAGTGACGTAGCTTGAAAACTTTTTCAAGAAAAAAAAATACTAAGAGGTAAAAAAAGAAAGAAAAGAAACAGAGACATTATGAGATTGGAACTGGCTCCGTTGCAATGTTACCTGCAGAACCTACATGTAACAAAATAAACTATTAATAACATATGTGATATATATAGGCTTTATCAATGGCAATAAAACAAATGGTACATCCACATCGTTTTTTTTTAAAAAAACAATAACAAATGTGATATATATATATGATTTATGAATGCAACTTTTTTTATTTTGAAAAGCAATATATAGGGGACAGTTTACACAACTAAGGTCTCATTAACCAAAGACAACTTATTTGCCCTGAGACCTGATCAGGTAAGACCTACAAGTACAACCAACAGTAGCACCACAACTACATTAACCTGATAAATTATACAATTATACAATTAACTATCTAAATCTATCCAATGTTATGATGCATTTAACAATTCCAGATGAGAAGTATATACATTGATGAATAGTCTCAGACCCCCTCAAATACTACTTTTTGATGACTAGAAATCAAACACAGATATAAATTCTGGTGAAAAATTAAGGAACATGAATGCATCCATTGCAAACAAAAGGCACTATACAATGCAGTACCTGTAAGTTTAGTCAGCTGTGGCAAACTGGAAATTGGTATAGAATACAGTAATGGATGCAGACTGATATAAGCATTACAGTAGTATTGTAACTTGGTTACTTGGGGGCACTAATGAATATTAACACGTCATTTGCAGTACTGGTCGTATGATGATCGGTACAATATTCAGATCCAAGACCATACCCCACTTCCGATTCCAATTGCATTGTCGTTACACGGGAAACTCTAACTATCTTGACTGCAATACATAACAACTAACGCGAAACAGAAATAAAGAGGGAAAAAAAAAACAAACTGACCTGTGGCACCAATGGAAGGAGAAGATGTCGTTGGACCAGGCTCCTCCTCGCCGTAAATGGCGCGGAGGCGGGAGGAAGAAATGGTCGAACTGTCAGACTCGGCGAGGCGAAAGAGCTCCTCTCGCCATGACCACATGGCAGTGGAGGCGGCGGTATTGGATGCACGTAAAGCTGCCTTCTCAGCCTCCAGCGACTCGATCTCCTTTTGTTGCTCGGCTGAACGAAACCCTAAGGCCACTAAGGAGCCGAGAAGAAGGCCATGAATAACGTACTCTCTGTGAGTGGTGAGCTTTGCTGAGAGCGATCTTAAAACCTCCATAACGGTGAGCTTTCTCTGATTGAGCGAGGCAGAGGGAAAGGCAGAAGGTGGATGCTACAAGGTGTTTGTTAAAATGCCTTGCGAGAAATTCGAAACAGAGAATATCGCAAAACCTCGGCGAGGAGTTCGATTGTCTGTGGCTACTCTTGGAAAGTCTCTGTGCAGGAAAAGCACTGCATAAGATTAGACACGTTGAGTATTTTTCTTCTTACAATATTAATAAGCTAATATTGTTTTTCATTAAATTATTATAAAACTATTTTTGGATTCAATATGAGAAAAGAGACTTGTAGTCATTTTGATTTTTTTAATAACAATTTATGTTATTCAACTAGATTAGTTTGTCGACCAATACAAACTAAAACTCATACGTACAAAAAAATAAAAAGTATTTTCATCATACGTTTTTGTTGGGGTACAAATTTGTTTTAGTTCATTTACTATTAGCGTGTTTATTTTTTGTGAAATAAAAAGTGGAATTGATTAAAAATTAATGTCTTCGGATTTCGGAATATTCATTTTATGTAAGGCGCTTAAATATTACAATAACCAATGAGCTAACAACAACAAAAAAATAGTATGTTCTAAATTTTAAACATTCAGTTTGTCATCAAGTATATTAAAATTACAGAATTTAGTAATGGAACTATTTCTTTTGTGTACTAAATTGCAAGGGTTCCGAAAGTAGCACTTGCTACGTATAAAATCGTTCCAAATAAAATCGTTCCAAATTGGCTGCAGAGCGACTTGGTCGGTCGATGAACTAAAACCCCAAATTAGTAGACCCACATGTCAGCGACCATTTCTTACGAAGAAGCATCTTAGAAGAAAGAGGTCGGAGAGCGCAAAAAGAGGATAGATTCGGCGACAGGATTTTTCAATCTTACTACCTGAGCTAAGCTCCTCTCCAGTTTCGCATTCGAGGACTCTATTGCCAGGTTTTATTCGTTTCTTCAGAACTTCTGTTTTACTGTCGTTAAACGAGTTTGGTCTTAGATTTAAAAAAGGATTGAAGTTGAGTTTTTCATAATTTCTTCTCTCATCAAAATTGAAAGTTGGTTTCTCTAGAATCCAAGTGGAAGAAGGATTATTTTTCGGGTTTGCGAAATTCAGTCTGCGAGACCGTGAAGAGTCATGGAGCAAGGGTTCCGTAATTATTGTTAACTGTAGACATAATTATATCACAGAAGCTAATAAAAGTATAGAACCAAGCTAACAGAACTTGATTTGAAGAAATAATGGCGAACATTTATGGTCCTTTTCTTTGGTTTGGAAATGAAAACTTCTGTGAGCTAAGTTTCTGTATGTATAAATTGATAATATATGCTGAGGATGTTGGACTACAATATCCTCAATTGAGCCTGAAATGATCTTATTTGTGCAATCAAGTGTGAAAATTATCTAATTTGCCTGATTAATTCAAGAGTGTAGAATTAAATTCACATGTCTATTGAGTACTCTATTTCAGTAAATAGAAACACAAAGATCATTGGAAAAATAGAATATGTTAGTTAAAGCTGTACTGGTAATTACCAGTAGCAGATTGTAAATATACTGAACTGGTCTGCAACTCCTGTTGACTGCTTTTTGTTAAGTGGCATAGTGTGATCTTTTTTTCCCATTTTTATCAGTACACCAGTAAATAATCAGTATGTTATTGAGATATACACAAGTCATCGTGACCTTAACCAGATTATGCATAAGTGACCCTACTTTTGCAATATTTTTTGGGAAAATTGAACAATAATGTGTATTGCTCAGGTTTTCAAGTCTCTTACCCTTATTGTGTAACAAAGGAGTTGAAATGGTAAGGTCATTAAATCTCACCATAATTAAACATTGCTGTCTGTTTTTTAATCTAATGAAGGTTTTTTACCTGTCATTTGGGAAGTATTAAATCAATAAAGGTTAGAATGAATATTCACGTCTTCTTAGGTTTGATCTTGTTAGTATTTCAGCCATACAGGTGGCAGTGTTGTAAGCAGACTGTGGTAGAGATCTTCAAATATTTCCACAGTTATTGGGGCTTTTTCAAACGCTAATGATGCAGGGGCTTCTTTGCATATTTTGATGATCCTTTTGTATGTGACCATTTTTTGATGTATCAGTTTTTGCAGAAACAATGGCAGTAAATCCAATGGTAGCCATGCGGGCCATACTTGTGGGAAGTGTGGCAGTTTTTGCTAAGGTTGCTGGAGCAATGAAGGCTGCTGGTGGAGTCAAGGTGGGGACTGCTGCTGCTGCTGCAGCTGCTGCCGCTGCTGCCGTGTCAGGATCCAAGGGAAGTGGCAACAAGGAGGTCCCTTCCCAGCAAGGACCAAAATAGAACTCTTTCCTTTATGGGATAATTCAGCAGTTTTTGTACGCCTTTGTTCTTTTACAGATCAGATAAATAATAATCAGAAAAGAACTTAATGGTTTTGAATTTTTTGAAAGGTGACTGACTTTCTGTTGGGCATTGGTCGTGGCTTAGTAATTGTTTTTTTTTTCTGATCTTTGTCTGGAAATGCATGATGGCTTACAAATTGTCAGTTGTTCATAGAAAATAGCTTGAACAATATCTATATAGTCATACACATGTTTGTTTCAGAAATATTTATCTCAGGTTTTGTGAAATTTGAACAATTGGGAGTTGATTTGTTTGAAATCCAAGTCCTCCAGTTAGGTGATGCATGAAACTGTGAAAGTTAGGTGCCAGTTGATGTGATCAGATGGGGATGGGGATGGTTTTAAGCAATTGATGCGTGAGGTTACATCTATTCTACTGTCCTCACAATCAGTAATGCAAAACCTTTCACTCCACTAATTGCTCTGTTTAATGCGCTCATTTGTTATCGCATTTTCTTGAATTCATGTTTGTATAATACTATAAATTATCAGTGGACAATGTTATGGCTGGTCCATTTAACCATTGTTGTACTAATTAAAATGTTATTATAATTTTTTATTTTCATTATTCATTGTTTTTGATAAATTGGTCTGCAGGTATTGCAACTTAACTATGATCGTACGCTCGTATTTCAGGATTGTCAATGCTCCTCTTACACTTATTCACCATTTTTTTTCCTACTCTAATTACAATTGGTCAAGAAATGAATAATAAAAATTAGAAAATAAGTACTTGAATAGTTGAATATAGAGGTGGATGAAAAGTTAAGTAGAACACATTAGAAGCTAAGAAATTGGATAGCATGTATGTCAGAGATTTATGAGGGAAAAAACAGTCTTTCCTCTGGCGAAAAGAGACGGGTGGTAAGAAATGGTTTTGACGCAATGGAATCACGTGAGAAGAAAAAAACACACGTGACGGGAAAATTAAAAGAAGCGTGCACGGTTTCGGTGAAGAAAAGATATTGCTGGAGCGTAGAAATTTTGGATAATCTCAATCTCCATCCTCCTCCTCAAAAATAAACGTTCATGCCTGTCTAGGCTGAAGTAATATAATACCTTTCCAGAATTAAACAAATGCTTCATACAAATTAATTGAAAAAGAATTCAAACCAAAATATAGACTTCGGCCAACAAGGTATTTCAAAACGTTTATTTCAGAATAAGTTTTGATTTCCATTAAGTTATTACTTATTACCGACTTTTCTGCAATGTTGAGTTTGTAATTTAAACCAAAATTACTATTTCAATTAATTCTACCAAATTTTCAACAGACAAACTAATTGCCGGACCATTTTGATAGGCTTGGCATGACAATTGTTAAAATTTTCTGGTTTATTTTTTATCTTTGACATCTATGATCTCTATAATTTTGAATTGGATTGGATTTTAGCTTACCTAAATTTATTTGGTATTAAATGCTTTCTTGCTTTTATTGTTGTTTGTTGTTATTCTGATTTACACATATATGATATATATATACATGATGAGGAGAGTTCTAATGTCTTCAATTTTGTGTGTCAAATGTCATTGACTTACTTTTTAATTTATGTTTAAAATATAACATTCAAATTTAAATCCAAATGATTAAATTTATAAATTTTCATGATAGATGTATGCTCATAAATTTTCATAATTTTTTAAACTCATTTTATCCTAGATCAAATTATAAGAAAATGAATGAATCTAGTTAACTATGATTAACTATTTTTATGCATTCATTTTATTATCGTTTGATCAAGTATAAAAAGAGTTTTCAAAATCATAAAAATTTATAAGTTTATATCTACCATGAAATTTAACAAAGACTATCATTTGATTTCAAATTTGACTGTCATATCTTAAAATATAAATGAAAAAAATAAGATATGATATTTGATGGCACATGATATTGATGACACTAAAATTCTCCTCATTATATATATAAGGTCCAAATTCTGCTAATGTAGGTACTTTTTATTAAAAAAAATGAAAGGCGTTGCAAAAGGATACCAGTTATTTGGTATTATTTTTGCAATGAATATTTGGTTTCAATAACCAGTGGGAGATTTCCCATATTTTACTAAAAAAAATAGAGTACACAAATCCTGTCTTAAAAAAGTTACTGATACAAAATATGCTATAGTTTTCATGCATGATAATGTTAAAATAATAATTTTCTTTTAGATCTCAATTAGAGGATACACTACAACAGAACTGGGTTTTACTAACGGTTGTACAATCGTTAATAATGGGGGGAGGCCGTGAGGGTTAGGAAAGTATAAGAAACCGTTAGGAAAATAATAACGCTGGATAGACATTTGCTAACGGTTTTTAGCCATGAACGAGCAAAGGTTGCTGTGAATTTTTTTTTAAGTTTTGCTAACGATTTTTGTTAATAAACCGTTATCAAAGGATTTTGAATTTTTGCTAACGGTTTTTGCTAATAAAGCGTTAGCAAAGGTTTTTTAATTTTTTTATTTTCGCTAACGGTTTTTGTTAATAAACCGTTAGCAAAGAGTTTTTTACATTTTTTTTGTAAATTTAACTTTTTATACAGATGACAAAGAAACTAAGAACAGTAAATTATATAAAAACATATGACAAATGATAAGTATTGTGACATACATCATATTAATCATTCAATAATTAGTATAAAAGAAATACAATTATTCATACAATGAAAAAAATATTTACTGAACAATACATCTTGATTACTCAATAAATATGAAAACATATACAATTTCTAAGAAAAAAAACTGAACTAAAAACTTTAAATAAACTTCAAATACATTTTTGAGGGTCAAGACGATGCTTTTTGGCCTAAAAAATGGTGGTAATAGCGATAGCAGTTAATCTTGTAGATTTCGTCGTAAGATTTTCATGGCTGTATAGGACGCCTCAGTCAGAGTTTCCTATCAAAAGTTATGACCGTTTAAAGTTGAGATGGTCAGATTTCGATTTTTATTTCTTTTGTCTTTCTTTTGTCTTTCTTATTTCTTTCTTCTTTCTCTTCTCTGTCTCTCTCTCATCTCCCTTTTTATATATGAAAACAAAGGAAAAATGGTTGATAATCCGTGGGATTTTTATTTGAATTTTAATTTTTGGATCGTTGGATTGGGATGAACGAACGGTGAGATGGGCAATCCGTCGGAGCAAATGTTATTAGTGAGTTGGGATATATTAGA
The DNA here is from genome assembly GCA_037127355.1 of Schoenoplectus tabernaemontani. Lineage (NCBI taxonomy): Eukaryota > Viridiplantae > Streptophyta > Magnoliopsida > Poales > Cyperaceae > Schoenoplectus > Schoenoplectus tabernaemontani. Next base: position 25,208,260 of record CM073756.1, read on the forward strand.
TTTTTTTTTACACATGAACCTTTACTAATGATTTTTTCTAAATAACCGTTAGCAAAATCCAGCGCAAAAAGCTTTACTAACGGTTTTTTATAAGAAACCGTTAGCAAAACCCAACGCAAAAAGCTTTCCCAACGGTTTTTTATAAGAAACCATTAGCAAAGGTTGTCCGACAATTTTTTTATATTTTCTCACATATTTTTGTAACGTTTTTTTCTTCCAAACAGTTAGAAAATAGTTGAATTTATTTTTCAAAATGCCACCGCCTAATATTACTAATAGTTTTCACTAAAAAAATGTTAGTAAATTGGTGTTAGTAAAGCCCAATTATGTTATAGTGACAAATTAATTCAGGCGCGACAAAGGAGATTAAAGTGTCTGTTCTCTTTGATATTTTATAATAAAACAACATAAGACCTGACTTTTTACTTTTACACTCTTATATTTTTTTCTACCCTCCTCCGATTTAGTTAATATCTTTTTGTACTCATTTTTATAATTTTATGGAGTAAAGTGTAAGTATTTCATATTGATGACATATCTTATAATTATTTATATATAATTTATATAATGATACAACTGACCGTATTGATATCTATAAGTAAAATAGAGTCTTAGTGATCATCTTCTTAAAAATCATACTATAAAAATGAGTATATTTTTTGGACATATGCAAATCAATTGGTTTAATAGAATATGATTGATCATTCTGATTGCACATCCCTTATTGACATTGCTTTTGTTGTTATTCTTCGCACTAGTGGGTTGTTGATTATACAACAATCATTCAAAATTACTCATACTGTGGAGCATCCGTGAACATTTATTAATGGGACATCCATGTGAAGCTCAATAAGTATTTATATAGCACTATCAATGTACTTGACTCAACATTTTAAGAGTCAAGCGGTGAAAAAAAATGCTTACACATAACTTTCTAATGCTAATCAGATAATAGTTGAATTAATGATTTTTCTCATGTCCATGATAGTATTTACACATAGATGAAGACACAATGTTAACACACATTAATCATTTATAAAATCATAAAATATCATTTTATTAATAATGACATGCTTTAGTATTGGAATTTGTATCTATGACGTGTTTATATTGCTTAATGTTTAAAATTATGAATTTCAATATGTATATGCGGCATGTAGCCACATATGAAGAATTATATGTGATTATGTCACATATGTAGTTTGCAACGACATATGTCGATTTATATGTGGTTATACCACATATGCAGTATACGACTGCATATACATATTTATATGCAAACAAACACTAAATATCACATATGAAAAATGATGGAAGGTGAGAGAAGAAATGATGTTAAAATAATTAATTTCTTTTAGATCTCAATTTGAGGACAAATTAATTCATGAGTGATAGAGGAGATTAAAGTATCTGTTTTTTTTATATTTTATATAAAAAAAATAGAACAACTGACTTTTCACTTTAATATGTTTCTCTACACATTTTTATCTTTATGGAGTGAATTTTAAATATTCCATATTGATGACATATCTTATAATTATTTTTATATAGAGTTTAGATAAGATATAATCGACTGTATTAATATCTACAAACAAAACCGAGTCTTAGTCATCACTTTCTTAGAAATCATACTGAAAAGATGAGTATATAACATATGCAAATGAATTGATTTAGTTGAATTTGAATGATCATTCCGGTTGCACATCCCTTACTAACATTATTTTTGTTATTATTCCTTGTACTAGTTGATCATTCCCAATCATCAATATTATGGAATATCCATGGACATATATTAATATGATATTCAAGTGAAGCCTAATGAGTACTCCTGTAGCACTATCAATGTACTTGGTGCATCATTTTAAGGGTCAAGTAATGAAACAAATGCTTACCCATAACTTCCTAATGCTAATCAGATAATAGTCGGATTGATGATTTTTTTTTCTGCTCATTACAGTATCTACACATGGAAGGAGCCACAATGGTAATGCACATTGATCAATTATAAAACCATAAGGTATCAATTTATTAGCAATTTGTGCTTTAGTATTTGGACTCTAATTTATGATGTGTTTGTTTGACTTAATGTTTAAAATTATTTTTAATATATATGAGACAAACACACTGCATATCATATTTTCGATATGTGGCCACATATGCAGATTTGTATGTGGTCATATCATATATGCATTATGCGGTTGCATATGTCGAATTATATGTTTATATTACATATGCATATGCAGTATGCGACTACATCTAAATATTTATATGTGGACAAATACTGCATATCACATATAAAGAAGTGATGGAAGGTAAGAGAAAAAAATGCGCTGAAATAATTAATTTCCTTAGATATCAATTTGAGAATAAAATTAATTTTTGAGTGATGGAGGATTAAAGTGTCTGCATTCTTTGAAATTTTATAATAAAAACAGCAGAATAACTGACTTTTCACTTTTAAATCAATAAACTCTTAAGTTATTGCTCATATGTTCTGCATGTTAGTGATATAATAGTCAAATTAATAAGTTTTTCTATTACCCATGATAATATCTATACACAGAAGGAGACACAATGGAGACACACATCAGTTAACTATAAAAACCATAAAGATATCATTTATTTATAATGTTGTACTATAGTATTTGGACAAATACCTATGACATGGTTGTTTGGTTTAATGTTTAAAAATGTGAATTCTAATATGTATGCGAACTTCATGGAGCAATTGTGAAAAAAATATTTTTGGACACAACTCAGAATTATATTTTTCAGAGACAAAAAAACATTCTTCTCAAAAACCCGCTGAAAGTTTTGGATATGTTTTTTGTTATTTTTTGGGTTTTTTTTGTTATTGTATATAATCTCATTTTTGCTTGTCATATTAGTTATATTTGGTGGTTTTTATTGTGCATTGTTAGGATTCATTACTCTTGATTTATATTATTTGTTTGTAGTTGTACACGATTTTCATTATCGAATAATGTGATATATTAATACTTTTTCTCGTATTTTTTCTAAATATTATTGTTAAATACATAAATTCTAAGTTTTTAATTGGTTCTACTTTAAAAAGTATTGATATTTAATATTAGTATTGATTTTTAAAAAGTATATGATATTCATTTCATGTTTAAAAAAATAGTATTTAACAATTAATATTAGTTTTAAAAAGTAATGTCATTTTTAAAAAAATCAACATTAATTATTTATATTAGATTTTTATTATTTGGATCTAAATTCTCATCTAACTAGAATAGCGGCTAATTGGCGGAGCACTAATACCAATATACTATTTTGGGCAGATAAATGCCTTTGTAATGATGATCTAATTATTTATATTAGAGTCAAATTTTATTCTCTGTGCTCTAGATTCTGAACCCTAAACACCTCCATCAAATCATCATTAACCTCCGACAATGAGTCCCGGAAAGACAGGTACATATTTCCATGATCTGAGTAAAAGGAGCTCACTATATATTTCATTTCTTGCACTCACCGCAAATGATTCTATTCACCTCAATCCTGCATCTAATTTCCACGAATAAACATCTCAGAATACTTTCCTCTTAAAATATTTTTTTTTCTATAACCTTGAACTCTTCTCTATTTTGTTATTTCTCCTTTTACTTTTTTTTTTTTTATTTCTCCCATAACTCTTCTATTTATTTTCTTATTTACCCATCAAGTTACCACATCTAATCAATTATGATTATTTTATTAAAATTTCATAATTAAATTTAAATAAAAATAAAAATGATAAAAGTATCATTTACCTTAATTTCTTTAGAATAAAAATTTCTACAGTAAACATGTTTACTGGTTTATTGATACAATAAACAAAATAGAAGTTTCTCCATAATTAATTAATTCTAATCCAGTCTATCTATGATACTAGGGCAAAACGAAATTTATATAAGAGTTTATTGGTAAATTTGGGTTTGAAGTTTTAGAGACAATCTGTCTGACAAAAAGATAAACTGGTACAGTTTACTGTACCTATTTTGTATTCTTTAGAATACTGTACTATTTTATTGTTACTAGATCAGTTTACTGTACTGATTTACTGGACCAGTTTACTATAGCGATTATAATTAATTAAATGAGCCTTACTAATTATCTTTTATCATTTCCGTCTGTTTTATTTTAGATTAATTATGGAGTTCTAATAAAATAACTATACTTAATTAGATATGGTTAACTTGATGGACAAATAAAAAAAATATATAGAAAATTAGAGAGAAATAAAAAAAATAGAAGAGTAGAGGGAGGGATAAGATAATATAAAAGAGTTCAAGGATATAAAAAAATTAAGTCTTACAATAACTATTCTGTAAATCTAAATAAATCATCATCCTCATTAGCTTAATCATCACATCACAATTTAGATTAACGGACAGTCTCTAGGACACGACCTGATTCCGACCCCGCTCACGAGCCTGCTGCTCTTACTCATACAGTCATGCTACAAACAAAATAAGAGCATCTTCAATGGAAATTTCTATTGAGTTTCTATTTGTATGTGTCATTGTTAATTTTTAATTTTAGCATTGGAGAGATAATTTCTAATTTAGAAACTTTAATCATAGTTTCTAATTTAGCAACTCATTTCTAATTGCCACATCATATTAGCAATTCATTTAATTTAGCATTGAAGATTATTTTTGCTAAATCTATTTTTTTTTTTATTTTCATTAAATGGCTTGACATAAATAAAATCTAAAGATGGTTTCTACATTGGAGAGTGTTAATTTTAATTAGAAATTTCTCTAATTAAATATGATATGTCAGTAATAAAATATTTAGAACCAATTGCTACATTGGAGATGCTCTAAGATTCAATGTCCCGCCATTTTTATTTGGGTGGAGATCAGTTCGCAATGGATTATCCTAACAATAGATGTTTAAATAAATAAAAAAATTTGAAAAAAAAATTATAGACGTGTTGTTTTATTTATGGATTAATGGTTATGGGTGTTAATTATTGATCCGACCTGACGGGTTAACACGATCCAACATGATATGAAAATAAATGGATCGGATATGGGTTTAATTTTTTTGATCCTAATCGGGTCAGGTCGGGTCTTGTTCGGGTTAACCCGATCCGACCCGATTAATTATATTTTTTTGAAGTAATTTTATGATTTAGTACTAATTAAAGCTTAAATATATACTAATTACACTAATTAAGATTAATAATAAATTAATTATTATTTTATTATTTAAAATTATATAAAAATAATTAATAAATATTTAATTAGTTTACACGGATCGGGTCGGGTATGGATCAAGATTTTTTTATTCGAATTTAATCGGATCGTGTTCGGATCAGATCAAAAAGGATCTTTATGCTAGGGTTTTAGACGCCGCTCTCTCTCTTATGTGCTTCAATTCCACTCAGATACCTTTTCATTTTTACTACATTTTGTTTTATCTCGTTTTAAGGATGAGCAATCGAGCCACGCTATTGCAATTTTTCATTTTTGCCTTTTCCCGTAGAGCTTGGACTAATATACGTGGAGAATGCATATTAAAAGAATCTTTTCTAGTAGAAGTGTCAGTAAAGGAAAAATAGTGACAAATACTAGTCTTTAAATTATTAATTTCTGTAGCTCATTGCTTTTTTTAGATGTTTTATTTTTTGGGCGGAGATATGCATGGGAAATATAAGAATAGTTGATTGTCAACTACATACCGGTTCTGTCATAATTAGATTCAGTTAATTGCTTTAATTTGTATTTTTACCTTTTCCATAGGAGTTTAATAGCCGCATCCAATGTCTACTCAGCACCATTATGTTGACTTTTAATGGCTCAGTGTCCTGCCAAGCAGGGGGAGATGTAATATAGACTAGGGGTAACTCTCGATTTTGAATATCAGTATTTTTAAGTAATGTATTCGGTAATTTGTCTTTTTCTTTCTCGGAATTTTTTTTATCCTCTAAATTATTTGATTACGTTTATTAAAAAAAATTTAATATCATACATAATGAAATAATTATATAAAGATTTTAAAATATAAAGTTCCGTAGAGAAAAACTTTCATCATCAACTTGATTATTTATTACTTTGAATTTCATTTTGTTATTATTTTTAATATGTAAAAAAATATTATTTTGATAATTTTTTATTATATAAAAATATATATTAAATTATTATTATTTTTATTTAAAACCCGATTAATTAATGAATTTGAACCCGATAAATTATTACAATCTGATAATTGCCTCCATGATTGAAATCCTGCATCCCTGCTGCCAAGGGTTATCTTCTGATTTCGCAGAACTAGGGTTTGTCAAAGCTGGAAGCTCAGTCTCCTCTAGGGAATGCTTTCAAATTATTCGATTATGCGCGGATGCTATTAGAATATTGAAGGGGCTCTTGGTACTCATTTTCTTTTATTTTTCATTCTAATTTCAACTTAAATCTTCAGTGATTTTCACTATTGGCGGGCAGATTTCTGTAACTTCATATTTGAGCCTTTGTTAGACCTGAATTGTTAAATTATGCCTTTTGTTCATCTTTATTGAAATTTAGGTTGTCAATTTCCCATCAGTTGAAACCAATTAAACCACAAATTAAAATGAAATGTATTGATTGTAATTTGAAATATATATCCCACAGAGGAAGATATTTTGCATGCCTTGTCACATGTGATTCTAAAGATGGCAATTTCAATATCTCCGTTTAAAGAAGGAAAGGAAGGAGAAGTTACATTGAGTGACTGTGAAATAAGATCAATAATTTCAGAATTGAAGCACAGTTTGATTAAATGGCATATCCAATTGGAAATGCAATCCCATTGAGGTAGGCTCTCTCTCATCTTTTGGTACTGTATTTAGTTATTTACCATTCAGGCTAGGCAGCTGTATATTCCAACTGATATTTCCATCTGATGCAGTTAACAAAGTTATAGGAAAAAAATTAGATATTCTTCAGTTCTTCATTTATTTGTGATCCATCAATTCTGCAAAGTGAAATTTCAGAAATTCTGAATGAAGCAGTATGTTGGCCATTTATCTGTTGAGAAATGAAATGTATGATCGACCAGCTCGACGGGGTTTGATTTTGTGCTTGTTTTCTTCTCCATTTATCTTCATGGAAATCAGGTCCTTTCTTCATTACTGATTCCTTGAGACGTAGTACCATCCTCCAGCATCAAATTTATCCCTTTTGTTAATGTTCCTCATTTTGCAAAGTATTCAATTTGGATAAGTTGAAAGGCATCTACTTATAAGGAGGGTAAATTGTAATGTGATAATCAATAATTGGTTTCAAATTTGTTCAGTTTGCAACATATAAGAAATCTCCAATGCCGTTGCCTTGAGTTCATCACAACAAATGTTTAGCATTGTATATCCAAAATATAGAAAAAAAAATGTGTTTGGTTTGTCAAAAAGGAGCGAGCTTATTTTCATACATTAATTTTAGTTCTACTCTGAACAGGGGTCTTGCCACAATTATGGAACTTCAAAATGCTAGTGTATGTTCTATATCAGATGTCTTATTGAGGCCTATGAGGTGGGGTGTACCAACTGAAATGGGTTTGAATTACCCGTCTACATATATGTATTTTCCTGGAAAGAACAGAGAGCTTCTTGCTGTACTAGTTGGACCCATATCTTGTGCAGGATTCCTTGATTTATTTTCTTGCATTAGTTCTGAGATTGAGCAGGAAACATCAACCGAAATGGTAGATGACGGCTCTTCCTGATAAGAGATTTTTTGCTCTGTATTATTGCTCATACAGTGCAAAATATGTATTATCACCGAAAACGGATATCCAAGGCACAGACAATTACTTTGGTACCATATGGAAATTGCTGTCACAAGTATAACAGATGCTGTTTGTACTTTATTTTGACAAATTACTATGGTAACAATAACATTTTTTTGTACCACTGAAAATTCTTGTGATTGTATTCTATTAATAAAGTTCATGTTTTTTCATTAAATATTTTTGATTTCTTGAATATGATGAAACAAACAATAATGGTCAAAACTTTGAAATTATCAATATCAAACTGCCACGCATAACTGCATATGGAGTGCCCTGTATATTCTCCATAAAAGGAAGACGATCTTTATTTTTCCTTTACAAAAACTTGAAAACTGCTACTATTTGTCCTTTTCTATCTTCACATCTGATGTAGAAGGAATGAATGGATGTTTTGTAGAAAGTTGGAGCAGGGAGATACATTTTATCATGAAATTCAATAACACTTATCTTTTATTCTTTGCAGGGCTTTGGTGATTAATTTCCCATGTTGGTGCTATTTTTCAACCGCCATACTATTCCACAGAGATGCTACTGAAGATTATATTTCTAAATTTTTACATGACGAGGTATTAACTGAAGCCATAGAGAAACCAAGTTGTTCTATGCAGTATGCCATTATATAGCTTGGATTTTATATCCAACTGACAAATTTACATCTTTTGTAGAATACCTATATCTTTTGTCTAAATCTTGGGCTAGAAATGTTTAGACCAGTAGCAAAAGGTCTTCTTATATCACTCGCAATAAGAAGCTAAGTATAAGCAAAATTGATGAATTTCAAAACCCAAATTTAAATACATGTATAAAAGAATTTCATAGACATTCTTTTGATAGGAATTTACTATACAGTAAGATCCCTTTAGGTATCCTAATTTCTAGCCACTCTTCCTTGGATCGAAGTGAGTTCGAGTTTCTGCTGCATTATGCAATACCGGCCAAATACTCGATTCTAGGAACATCCATATGGTGTTTTCGAGAAACAATCCCACCTCAAAAAGGAAGGCCATTAATGGAGCTAGGTTTGTTTTAAACTTTTTGGATAATACTGAGGAACTTTCAAGGCACATATTTGAATGTGAGGAAGCCCAGCTTCTTTGTTTGAGTCGGCTTAGGGGAAATGCAGGTGTGTATTTGTTTAGGTGTGTGAAACTTTTGCTGGAGCATCCGAATATTCATAAAGAGAACATTGCGGATCTTTATGCTAGGTTGGTAATTAAGGTTGAAGGAAAGTGGTGCCTTTCATAAATTTAATGAATTTGAAAATGTGTTGAATTCAATTAGATTGAAATTTTCCTTGTAGATAATACCATCATGTCTTTGTTTAATTAAAGGAAATGGTAATTACATATTCTGTGTTGATAATATATTCTTGAGATGTAAAATCTTCTCAATCTTGGTCCATGTAAATGCTTGAATAACTTCAAGCCTGAATGCCAACAATATGTAATAAAATTGGGTTGGTTAATTGTATGGCTATCCGTTGGAAATTTGACTTGTTGAAATCTTGTTTTGGCTGTGAACCGTATTACTTAAATTTTTAATGCACCCTACAGTTTGAGGTAAATTCAACGCTAAATTTAGCAAAGTTACAGGTAAAGAGCAACAACCAGCTTTCATTGCACCTCACAAAACAATCAGTGTCAGGCTTGCACACTCCCGTTGGCTCCTCCTGACAGTTTCATCTAACACAGAAAAACGAAAAATCCAAAGATAAGCAAAAACTGAACTAATATTCTCTTTTCTTTCAATTTCAATAATTCTTTTAATTTGTGCTCAGCCTAGGAAGAAAGCATGGCGAGATGGCTTGCGCCACTTTTACCACATCATGCAGCCCACCGGTACATACACAATGCTCTCAATGTCTCCTTAACGGTTGCCTGTGTTGCAGCTATGATTGCAATCATCTCTGCACTTTGTTCGTCATGTCACAAAAAACCAAAACAAAAGAACTCAGAAAAAAGACCACATTCGAACAATTCATCTCCGGAAAACCCAAGAATGAATTCTGAATTCGAGGCCGCTACGGCGCAAATACTAGAACTCCAGCAAAATGTAAGCAAAAACAACCCGAGTGCACCTCAAAAGGAGGAAGCTAAAGTGGTAGAGCTAACACCGGATGTGGCGACACATGGGCCGATCCCGCCAGCCATGTTGCCATCTTCCACGTCGAGATCCATGTCTAAGAACCGCCTATCTATTAGTCTCAGCAAAAAACTGCCAGATTTAATGCGAACTAGTAGGAAGGAAAAGAAGAATCATGCTGAGCATGGAGAAGATATGATCTGGAAAAAGACCATTATATTAGGAGAGAAATGTAGAGTTCCGAGTGATGATGAGGAAGAAGGCGGCCTCAAGAACTACTACCCGAGAACACCGAGGTCACGGACCATGTCACGAGCTAGTTCCTTTGCCAATAATGATGTGGCACCTCGAATGAGCTCTGTTGCTCAGAGCGATTTGAATCCTGAAAAGGAGGAGGGGAATGATGCAAAATAATTAAAAAGACAAAAATAAGTTAGAAAAAGAAAAAAAGAAGGTAAAGGACATCAGCTTCGGTTTGTATATATGTATACATGCGCAATTGTGCAGATTACTTTTCCCCCTATGTTTTACCCTCTCTTTTTTTTTTAACTTTTTTTCTTGCGAGATTTTTTTCTTCCAAGCAAATTTCTGGATGCTAGATTCCAAACATCAATTTTGTCCATCCCCTCCTTTTGTTAAGATGCCAATATGTCAGACTTGAACTCGTATCCTCGTACATTCTGTATAACCAATAAACTTAAAAGGGAACATTTAAAAATTAAAATCTTGAATTTGTGTTCGCTGTATGCTTTCATGTACTTGTTTTAATTCTTTTCGACCACATTAAGACCAGAGTTTGAAGATATTTTCCAGGAGCAAATCAGCATTTGGTCTATTGACAAAAAGTAAAATTTCTATGTGAAAAATCATGAGTTCGAAACCTAGATAGAGGATCTTTATGAATAATTATGATATTTGAGAGTTTGACTCTCATCTTTCCAATAAAAAAAAAGATATTTTCTAGCCAACCTCAACTCGTTCGATGTTCGATTCGATTTTAGTTCGAATTTGGTTCGTTCAATTAGATTTTTTTGTTAGTTCGATTTGAGTTTGATTTCATAATTTTTTTAATAAACTAGTTCGAGTTCGATTCATAATAGTTCAATATGTAGTTATTTATATATATTTTTAACTATTTAGTCAATAATATATGCAATAACATAATTATTTTAATATAAAATTAATAAGATATTATTAAATTAATAAATATTAGTTAATTTTTTAAAATTTTAATATTAAATTGATAAGATGTTAATTATTTTAGCTCTATTTATTTATGATGATATAAAAATAAGTATAACAATTAAAATAATTGAGTTCGTTTAGAGTTCGATTTAGTTTGAATTTAATTTCAAATCAAATCAAACTCAACGACCGATGAGTTTGATCGAATTCGATTCGTTTGCAGCCCTACTATTTGAGTATTTGTTTTGTTTAATTTCAATTTTAATCTTCTTGGCACTGGCACATTGTATGATTGTATCTCAAATTATATTGCACAAAAGCTTTTTAAAAATGTTAAACGGTTTTTACATAAGTTGGTCCATAATTTGACAATTTAATGTTTAAACAATGAGACGATTGTTAAATTTTAATACACTACAACCGATTTTGGATATAATAATGGTTTCTAACAGGGTTTAACAACGATTCACAACCGTTATTAAAGGAGTGTTAGAAAAGGTTATAAACGAATGTTGTTAAATCATGTTGTTAAAACTATTCTTAAAAGACATTTAGCAATGGTTCTTAGCTAATAACTGTTATTAAAGAGTAATTTAGCAACGGTTTTTAACTGATAATCGTTGCTAAAGAATCCTTTAACAACAGTTATTAGTTAAAAATCATTGTTAAAAGTGATTTAAAAAAAATAGTTATAACGTTCTTTAAATATAAAGATAGATTTATGTATGGAGTCAACAATGAATAGAGTCAAATTGATTAGATAAGAATAAATATTATTATATATTATTCATTCATTCAATAATTAATATAAAATATAATTATTCATCCAATAAAAAATATTTACTCAATAATACATATATATATCATGCTCATGTAATAATATGAAAAACTATATAATTTCTATGAAAAAATTCAAAGAAAGAAATAAAAAATAAAAATTAAAACTTCCAATGCGTTTTTGAGTTTGAAGATGAGTTTTTTTGTCCTAAAAATGATGATAACGACATTAGTAATTAACCTTGTAGATCTCATCGTAAACTTTTTGTAGCCGCATAACACATCTCAATTAGAATTTCCTATCAAAAGATATAGTCGTTTAAAGTTGAGATTGTCGAATTTCGGATTTTATTTCTTTTGTCTCTCTTCTTTCTTTTTTCTTTCTCTCTCTGCCTCTCTCTCGTCTCTCTTTTTATATATGAAAACAGATGAAAAAGGTTGGTAATCCATGAGATTTTAGTTTTTGAATTTTGATTTATGGATCGTTGGATTAGGATGAATGAATTATGAGATGGACAATTCATGGGAGCAAATGTTATTGATGGGAAGCAAAAAAATAAATATATGAGCTAATATTGTCACACCCCAGAAATAATAAAATGGGTTAGGGGTGCTAAATCCCGCCACGTACGCACGGCGAGACGTGCGTAAGGAAGGCTAAATGAATAAAATAAGCCATCACGGGATAAGCAAAACAATAATAATATAAATATACGTACCATACACCCGTAATGAACAAAGAGAATACAACGCCTACATAGGCGGGGCTAGCTCCATCGGAATGGGCAAAGAAACTCTCAAATAAAACCCAAAAGAAAGAAATAAGACTCGAAACCCGATGGATCCTATCCAACTACCCGACTCACATGCAAATGCGGCGAAGCATCCACAATCGCGCATCGCGTCCCTAGCACTCACTCCAAGAAAAATCCCGAATCGAAATACTGGATCCCACAACCACCGTGGAAACGTGAGTAATTTAAAAATTACTCGATGATTTAGATCCACCTTAAGATTTGATCTTCTTTCCTAGATTGGACCAAAATACCGATACTGTACTTTAAATACACTATATTAAATATGTATAAATAATAATAATGTTTTATGCACGTTTGAGAAGAAGCACCTATATGGATGACATGAGATGACAAATAAACCCGAAATGAAAAATTTGTGGAAATACTAATATATTATATAATAAATATATATAAGGTACGAGAATTAAAACACCCGTATAAATATAATCCCAGTTGCGGATCATCAGTCCATCCACAAGCGGGCACGTGATCGGGCCCTGGACTTGTGACTTACCTAAGCGGGCACGTATTCGGGCCCAACTTACAAACTTAGGATTTTCGAGTAAGCGGGCGCCAATGCCCTGAATACCCTGGGAAAATTCGGCCTCCCGGAGCGATAACGCCCTAGGAGAGTGACGGCTAAAAGCACGTACTCGGTATTCTGAAACTGATGATCCACCTCACAAAATAATAATAATAATAATAATAATAGGAGCAAGGGGATTTTAAAGTTATGCTTTCAGTTGCCATATCGTCAAAGGATATAACTACCCGTGAATTGACAAATCGGAAACAAATGAGAGCCTGCACTGTACCAACCAAGGGTCAGAGGACCGCATCCCGTAAAATATCAAAACGAAATATATACAAATGGGAGCCTACACTGTACCCACTAGGGCCAGAGGACCGCATCCCGACTTTCTCTGTACCAACTATGGGCCAAAGGAGAAAGCCCTTCGGACAATACCAGGATCCTAAATAAGTCGGATAAATAAAATAATATAATATCTTAGAGTAGATTCCAATCTTGAATATGGACGCCCACACTAAATATTGAAAGATACGGTATCCTGATCGCTCAAATTTGGATTAACATTCTTAATTATATTAAGAATAATAATAATATAATATTGATAAAAAATTAAACACTTTGACACAAATTAACCCGCTTACAATCGACGGGCCTCGGTGGATAACCCGACAGACAAAGATGCGCGATATATACGGACCAGTGGGTCCCACGGGCCTATGGGTCACCGTACGTAACCACAACGACGATGGTTATGCAAGGCAACCTCGATCGAGAATTACTCTGGTCCGCCTCTCGACTCCCATGCATTTAATGCATGATTAACTACGACTTAATTAATAATTAGTGATAGTAATAATATTTTCCTAATAATTATAATCTACAACTTGAATTATTTAATTCTATTTAATCATATCTCGGGACTATTTTCCGAATCCTACTCCTACCCTATCTACATGAAATATGATATGATATGACATGCGAATGCGGGTATGTCTCGAATATGCTGGTCAATTTACCGGATGCAGATGACAGGTCAATTTTGGTCTCTAATCAAAGTTTGGTCAAAAGTACCGCATATCAGATTTATTTTAAAAACATTTTATTTTCGGTTTGGGTTCCTAATTCTGAAGAAAGGAAATCAAATCCTAGGAAACCGTACCTAGGAGTGCTGGTGAGGATCACAGAGTCACTCTACTACGGAGGTAGAACACCGGCCTCGGGGTCGGTGTCCGCGTACGTCTGGTCGGGAGTGACCTCGTACTCCGCGAGTGGATCCGAGTCGACTATATCACCTATTTAATTTAAGTTAGATGCTTATTAGTTTTAACTTGATTTACTAATTAATAATTGAATTAGATGGATACTTTATTTAAATGTTTGTCCGGGTTTTATCGTCTTTTCTTAAAAATGTCGGCAGCATTTCTGCTGCATATAGGCGGTGTCGAAAATTTTAGTTTCTCGCATATCGATCTGTTAAGTTGTGTTTATCGTTCTTGATCGCGTTTATACGTTCATACTTTATTTTGAATTTTGAGTTTATGGATTTAATTATCAAATTATTTAATTTAAAAATAGAGAAATTGATTAATATATAATATATAATATATCTAATATTTTATTCTAATATTCTTTTGTTTATTCAAAAATAAAGGATTTAATTAATATATATTATTTTATATATATTCTTTATTTCTAATATTCTTTTAAATCTAAAAATAGAGAAATTGATTAATATATATATATATATATACTAATATATATTTATTATATCCTAATTATTATTCTTATTAATTTTGCTTTTATTATTATGTATTTATATATATATTTAACATTATATTTTCATAAATTAGAAAATAGTTTAAAATAAATTAAAAAGGAAAACTTAAAAGAAAAATTAAAAATAAAAAGAAGTAAACTAATTTAAGAAAATTATTATTGTTTTATTAATGTATTAGTGTTTTAATGTTCGGGATCATACGCTGACTACCAAATCGTTGGTGCCAATGCACCGATATCCCGAATCGGGGGCAGTCAGGGAATATAATCATTTCCTAGTCTTTAAGTTTACGTGATTAGTCCATGGATATAGAGTAATAAATATATATTAGTATATATATATATATATATATATATATATATATATAGAGTAATTCTACGGTACGCTTAAGCTCACAAACACTCTTGGTGAGCGCAATTCGCGTGACGTTCGATCGTCTTTTAGATCCGTGTGAGACCTGATCGCTGATGAGCGAATAGACGGAAATAAGTCCGTTATTTCTTTTTCCCCTTCATCCCATCATTTCGTCTCTTCCATTTTATCTCCATCCTCTCGGTAAGCTCATCTCCTTCATCCCTTTATTTTCGCCAGCCAAAGGTGTGCTACTCGTATTTGTCTCCTCACCTTGCCACGCTCAACTCATCACATATCCTTATCCTCAAAAAATCTTCTTCGAATTCAAACCCTAGTTGTGAAGATGTAAACACCTAACCCTCGCTGATTTTGGTGGAGCTCCATCCAAGGCTTTGGAAGCATAACGCAAAAAAGATTCCATCTCATCACCTTTGTCCTAAATCAAAGAGCCCTCTTCATTCATGTGTGCTGTGCGAGAGAGAGGACCCTCTGCGCTGCCGCCTACCACGTTCCGTGTCGCATCGACAATTCATTTCGCCTTGCTCTCATATGAGCCCTCTCCCTTGTGTGCTGCCGCATGTTGGGTTTCAGGTCGCGTGAACAATCCACTCAGCCTTGCTCTCATATCAATGTTGTTGGCACAAATTAAGATCTTGCTCTCTTGCCCAATCCGTAATATATTTTTTTAAGAAAAACTGGGCAGAAGAAAGAGTCTTATTTTAATTTAACAATCCTAATTAGATAATCACTAATAATTATTCTGTGATTATTTTCAGGTCACTATGATTATTCGGATTAAAGTAACAAACCTTAATTATGTTAGGATATATCTACATAAATAAAAAAAAATGCAAGCATAACATCGATGGCATCAAAATTAAGCATGCTAACAAAATTAAATTTGGATTTAATGTGCATTCAACTTTTGTCTTCTTTTTTTTTCTAATGTGAGTATCATTACATTATTGATAAAATTATTTTAGAAATCACGAAAATGAAAAGAAAAAAATCTGAATCGACCTCACCCTCAAACCCAAAGAAACTACAAAAAGTTCCCTATAATTTTTAAGTTGAAAACAAAGAAAAGAATAAGAATCAAACTAGTGAACCATTATAAAATAACACATAAACCAAGTACTACTATGCATGCATTCAGATGATACACAAGTAAAAATAGCATCCATGATTGTATTAAAGACCTCATTAGAGTATTAAAATATGAGGTGTAAATTCACAAAAGCCTCTTCGAACCATTACATTTCAAATATACCAAAATATACCCAATAGTTATCTATACAAAATGTGACCACGCATCTTATCTCGTACAAAAGAACTCCATACTTCTCAGCTTCACCAAAAGAACTAATTATCGATTCTTACTCTAGTTCTTTCGGGACTCCAAGCGCAATACATCACAATTCTCACTTCATCTTTGATTCTAACGACTCCGATTCGAGTTCTTTGGAGAAGCGCTATAAAAGGAATACATTAGTGCAAATAAAAATATTTGAAACATCTTTGTCTTAAGAGTAATTGTGTATATGTAAACTCGAAGAAAAGTTCACGTAGAAAATAAATTAAATACATATATAATCGCAAAGATGTTTGAACCTCGAGGGCATGTTCTAGCATTGTGCCCCGCTTTCATGTGGCAAATTGTGCATGTCCTCATCTTTTTTTCAACTGGATGTTTAAATCTTTCAGGTTTCCTCTTGCCTTTACATTGTGACGGAGTGGATCATGAAATGTCATCTTATTACTAGCTTCTCCATCTTCTATCAGAACATCATTGGTCATGACATCAACTTTCTCAGCTGGAATATTATACTGCATATTCTTAGCAATTTCATCTATTTCATTATAACAAGCTTCAAGCTTTCTACTTGTAATGTCGTACAATTGAGAAGGCTTCCAGAAATCATCAACAATTTTCATAGCTTTCTTACGAAGACTATCAAACCTATAAGAATGAAATGATAAACATTAACCCCATTCAAAAGCTTTCCAGAACCAATCTTCTATGAATATATACCTCGACATGCTTGTATTGTAAATTTCTTTATAATAAATGATATTGCATGATAAACTTATAAATCGAGGTGTGAGAGTCGGTCCATAACTTTAAAATGGCATTCGCACTTTCACTCCGTTGTGAAGTAGACATTTCAGCAAAGAAAGTATCACGAAAATAAACGGGAACCCATCTTTCTCGAGTTCTAAACATCAGGTCTAAATGTTCATTATCTTGTAAATTATGGTTCTTAAGCACCTCTTTCCACTCATCCTCAAACTCTTCAATTGTCAAACTCAAGTTTATACAAGCTCAAGTCTTCTTCAAATCCTTTCTTTTGGCCGTACAATATCCCCAACTTGTCCCTTGCTTTTCTCATAACATGCCACTGACAACTCCGATGCTTTGTATTTGGAAAAACATTTGCTATTGCAACTCTCATTGCTGGGTCTTGATCTGTGATGATAGCTTTCGGGTGCTTTCCATTCATTGCCTTCAAAAATGTTTGAAACAACCACTTGAAAGTGTCTGCCCCCTCGTCCCTAATCAATGCACAACCAAAAAAGATAGATATCCAATGGTGATTTAATCCAATAAAGGGGCTACAAGGCATGCTATATCGATTTGTGTTGTAAGTCGTGTCGAATACTAATACATCACCAAAAGCTTGATAAGATCTTCTGGACCTTCCATCAACCCAAAATATATTTTTTGTCGCTTGATTATCATCAGGCTCTATTTCAAAGAAGAAGTCTGGATCAATTTCTTGCAATCTTTTGAAGTATTCAAGTGCTTTCTTCACATCCACCCCAACAAGTTTTCTATTCTCTTTAGCAATCTCATTACTCAATAACTTCTTCGAGAAAAATATATTTTGCCGACCCCCTTCTTTCTCTATAATAGCCTCGAAAATCTTTGCAGGAGCCACATTCTGATTTCTCAAAATACGGATGCACTCTTTTTGATCCTCTCTTATATGCATGTGGGACTTGATGTATTTCTTCTTTGTAGGACTTTGAATCAACTCATGATTATGCTCTTTATTGAAAGTTGTTACTGACCATTTCCCATTCAATTGTAGACTAATGTTCATCGAGGCCTTACAACCAGTCCTTCTAAATGAGATTGCTTTCTTAGGTGTCTTCTCATTTGTTGATTTCTCGACCACAATGTTCTCCTGTTTTTGACGTTTTGATAACCCTTCTTTGTAGCAAACGAATCTTTGACTAATCACTTTCTTTTCTCCGGTCTGAGAATGATACTTTTGTGCTTTTCGGATACCAAATCCAGCTTTAAACCCATAAATATTGTAGAATTTATAACTCGCATTGATACTATCAAACTCCATACCAACAAATGGTTCAAAACATTGCTGCAAGGGTTCCTCCTCCTCGTCTTGTGCATTGTGAGGAATTTCAGGATAAGGGTCAACAAGCTGGTCCTATACAAACAGTAAATGGTACTATTAAATTAAAGAATGAGATTATTTACAATTTTAATTTTGTACGTACATATAAAGCTTTACCTTAATTTCTATCTCTTCATCATTATCGTCAACAAGGATTGAAGAGTCCTCTAATTGAGATCTCGTGACACTTGAGGACACATCAACAAATAACTCTCGTGCAACATCCATATGTCTCGAATCACGCAAATTTCACAATAAGATATGAAAATGTTTGTGTTTCTAATTTATGTAAAAAAAAATTTACAATACTCGGAGCCCAATAAAATGTGAACAAAGATGAATAAATATAAAATAACCTATAAATAATTATAAATTAATAAATTGCCGAGCATCGCAAACTGTTCAAATTGAATTAAAAATGAATGACTCGCATACAATGGATTTAGCATAGTCAAAGACGAGTTTTCATCTTTTACTACTTATATAGTCAATATGTGAATTAAAATATGAAAAAGGAACTTATAGACTTCAAATAGAATTTCGTTGTCCAACTTAGCGATACAAATTATTTTAATTTTTAATTAAAATCAACTAAGCAATGTATAAAATTCCTTTTGCTGTAGCGAAGAAGAGATGAGGGACCTTATTGGCTTCACGAGATGGAATCTTTTTTTGCGTTATGCTTCCAAAGCCTTGGATGGAGCTCCACCAAAATCAGCGAGGGTTAGGTGTTTACATCTTCACAGCTAGGGTTTGAATTCGAAGAAGATTTTTTGAGGATAAGGATATGTGATGAGTTGAGCGTGGCAAGGTGAGGAGACAAATACGAGTAGCACACCTGGCTAGGCGAAAATAAAGGGATGAAGGAGATGAGCTTACCGAGAGGATGGAGATAAAATGGAAGAGACGAAATGACGGGATGAAGGGGAAAAAGAAATAACGAACTTGTTTCCGTCTATTCGCTCATCAGCGATCAGGTCTCACACGGATCTAAAAGACGATCGAACGTCACGCGAATTGCGCTCACCAAGAGTGTCTGTGAGCTTAAGCGTACCGTAGAATTACTCTCTCTCTCTATATATATATATATATATATATACTAATATATATTGAGTGGAGATAGCGTGAGCTTAAGCTCACGGAGGCTTCCGTGAGCTTAACTCAAAAAACATATTAAATGATCTTAAAATTTTAATTTATCATTCTCATTAAATTCTTTATATGAAAATCTCATGGGATGCAAAAATTTGGAGCGTTTTGAGCTTTTTAAGTCGCCGTTTTTAATTTTTGAAAATCAGCTCTAAAAATAATAATAATATATTCAATACTTGAACATCATTTTCAAAAATTAAAAACGGCGACTTAAAAAGCTCAAAACGCTCCAAATTTTTGCATCCCATGAGATTTTCATATAAAGAATTTAATGAGAATGATAAATTAAAATTTTAAGATCATTTAATATGTTTTTTTGAGTTAAGCTCACGAAAGCCTCCGTGAGCTTAAGCTCACGCTATCTCCACTCAATATATATTTATTATATCCTAATTATTATTCTTATTAATTTTGCTTTTATTATTATGTATTGATATATATATTTAACATTATATTTTCATAAATTAGAAAATAGTTTAAAATAAATTAAAAAGGAAAACTTAAAAGAAAAATTAAAAATAAAAAGAAGTAAACTAATTTAAGAAAATTATTTTTGTTTTATTAATGTATTAGTGTTTTAATGTTCGGGATCATACGCTGACTACCAAATCGTTGGTGCCAATGCACCGATATCCCGAATCGGGGGCAGTCAGGGAATATAATCATTTCCTAGTCTTTAAGTTTACGTGATTAGTCCATGGATACCACCAATCCTTTCGGGGCGGCCTCCAATTAATTTACACATTTTTAATTAGTCATATTCTATTATTTTGGGACTTTTAAATTATTGGGCCTAATTTTAATTATTTCTAATCCTAATTAATAGTTCGAGTTGATTAGGTTGATTTATCGACCCAATAAGTAATTTAAATCTGATGGATAGAATGAACCTAATCCATTAACTAAAATTCATTATTCCTTATTGCCCATTTATCTCCCTAAGTCCAATAATTTCTTTCCAGCCCATTTGAATTTCTTTACCTAGCCAACCCAGCATTAAGTTTGGCCACATTTGGACAGCCCAAGCAACAAAAAAAAATCCCACTCGACAGAACAAAGAACAAGCCAGGCAACAGATCAACAAACAACACGACGAGAAGAGCGAGGTCAAGGTATGCGTACCGATGGCGAATCGGTACAACCAGCATACATGCCCATCATGGTACAAGCAATAGGGGGTACAGACACACACATACAACACCGAAGCAGCAACAAGAACACCAGCACAAGACAACAACAAGCAACCCAAAAACCAACACAATCCAGCCAACAGTACCCATACCAGTAAATCAACCAAATAAGGCAGCAAAATCCCACAGACAACAATAGACAAGCAACTAAGGGAGTTCAGGCCTCGCCTCACTAGTACCATCTGGTACCAATGTACCAAGGCCACAGAACCCAAGTTATACCGGCACAGAGACAGAGGGCAAACCAGCAAAACGAACCAGACCCAGTACCACTGGCACACAAACTAGCACAATTGGACTATCTATTTACATTAAGCAAGGCAGCATCAAAAATGCCAGAGTTCGAACAAGGCATCAGGGGGGTCACCTCACTTCACTGGTACCTTGTGGTACCAGTGTACCAAGGTTAGAGCAAATTTCAGCCAGAACGGCCATCAATTAGTTACCTCAGGGGCTAAGACAAGGTTATCGGAAACCAGCAAGAGACGGTAAGGCAGCCACTCAGTAACAAAAAAAAAAAATCAGACAACATCACAGAGCAAAAACAAACAACAGGCTCGATGGCCGATAACCTGAAAACAAGAGAGCATGCAACAACAGACAAGCACTTCACAAGAGGGGATGAGTCTAGGGTTTTTAGCAGAAAGCAAAGAGGCAACGACAGCACCACACAGGGCAAAAAAAAACCAAGGCAGCGAGGGGGGTCTGGGGTCGCCTCTTCCTCTACTCCGGTCTCCTCCCTCTTTCGCAAATAACAAAACCATAGTGTCTTACAAGTATTAATTTGTTCTTATCAGTATTAGAGGCTAAATCTCAGCACATGAGAGAACCAGCGAACCAGAGGAGAGGGAGTCACCCAGGAGCGAGGTTTTATAGCAAGAGGGGTGGGGTGCGAGGCGACAAATTTCGATCAACGGTCAGATGGGGGAAAGTGACAGGGAATAAAGTAGCTAGGGAGGCGGAAGAGAGAGGTAGGGGGGCGGCGTCGCCATAAATGCGACGGAAAAGACCGGCGAAGAAAAAGAAAGGGATTGAGACAAGAGAGGACGGGAGAGAGACAGAGAAATCACAAGCGGCGAGAGAGAAGAGGGAACCCTTAGGGTTTGTGTCGCCCGAGAGAGGAAAAAGAGGGGCAGAAGTTTAAAGAGGAGAGAGAGATATCAAGTAGAGAGAGAGTGAGTGGACGGGGAGAGAGGGAAGAGAGAGATTAGTGGGTAATTAATGGGAGAGAGAGAGGAGTGAGTAGTGGATATTAAATGGGGGAGAGAGAAGGGGTATGTAGGATTGTCTGTGATGGAGATTTGTGGTCAAACGTGTGGCAATTGTATTTCTGCTAATTTCTAGTGATTAAATTTGGGTATTTTTATACTTTGTTATTGTGATCCTTTTTATTCATTTGTTAAATCCAAATAGGGTTAAATCATAAATCATTATAAATGTTCTGGTTATATTTATCTAACCAATTCAAATTCTTTGACTTAATTTTAATTTATTTTAAGCGATTATTCATTTATTTATTTATAATTCATAACATAAAATAATTAAATTAAATTATTAAGTTTTAGTTTTATAAATTATTGCGTTGCGTTATCTCTTGATTGAAATTAAGAATTTGTGATTTTTATTAATATTTTTATTTCTCATTGTTAAGTTATTAAATTTTAATAGCGGATTTGAATTTGATCTTTGGGTTTTTGGAAATCAAATTCTCAATCTCGTTCGACTACTTATATTTCAAACTAGCTGAATTTATTATTTATTTAATTATTTATGTATATATTCCATTAAACATTTAGTTAAGTTATTTATTAAATTACATTAAATCATTATAATTATTTTCTTAATTATCATTATTTCTTAATTAAGTTTCGCGGTTTAACAAATATCATACCCAAAAAAATAGTATAATCATTTAGCAGCGGTTCCTTAAAGGAATCATTACTAAACACACAACTAACAACGGTTCTAAGCATAGAACTGTTGTTAAAGGTAATGTTTAACAACGGTCCTATGCATAGAACTGTTGTTAAAGGCAGTGTTTAACGACGGTTCCTTCAAGGAACAGTTGTTAAAAGGTTCTACTACTTTTTAGTGTTCTGAGAGTCTATTTTAATAATATTTTTTTATTATAAATTATTGTCAAATAAGTTCTCATTATTATAATGATGTCACTGAACCATTTTAACAACGGATTTGATATATAACCGTTATTAAATGAATATTGTCTAAGATCATTCTTGTTGTAATGATACATATATTCTTATTCTTATATAATATATTTTATGAAACATAAGTGACAAATTTTCATAATGAACCGCATGCCTTATACACAATCAACCGCATGCCTTATAATATGATAATAGTTTTCCTCTCTCTACGTACGATGCAAATTTAAAGTCCTAATAGTAGTTTAAGAAAAAGAATATATACTGGGTTAATGAGAGGCCTGTTTTCTTTTTCTTTTTCTTTTTTTAAAAAAAAATTAAGTACTTCTTGTCTTTAGCAGGAAGAGAAAAATATTGTCACATCATAAAGTAAGAGAAAAAACGTTTTAATGCTGAACATGATAAATCTATATATTTTTTTTCAAGAATAAACATTTTCAGTCTGTTTATTTTGGATATTTAAAATTGCTGAGAACATGTATGATAGTGAGCACTGAATCCTCTCTTGAGTCTTGACCAACAACACAGAAGAGAGCAAAGGGCAAGTGGGAGTCAAGAAATTAATTCATTTGCTCAAAAATTTAAACCTGCACGCCAGAATTTGAAAAAAGAAAAAAAGAGGAAGTTCATGCCGGAGGACATCCTACTGCTCCTGCGCCGTACAGCCTCCCTCCGAGCCTGTTCATGCTGGAGGACATCCTATTCTATTCTGTGGGATATAGGACACAAATGCGCACTCGAGATGCGGGTTTGGGGTCTTGACCCACTTAGATGTTATGTATTAAGATCTAACTTGGTTTAATTGGATAATTGAAAAGACAAATGGATTGAAGGAATAGAAATTTTGGAGTTTTGGAATGAATTTATTGAATAGCAGTAAGGAAGATAATAAGAGAGTTCATAAGAGTTCTATCAGTTTCCCAACAACGGCAATAGCAGCACTTCTCACCTATTTAAAAAGGAAAATTACAATGGTGATGAAAAGTAAAGATAATCAATCTCGCTCAGCTTCTCCTCTGACACACAACAAAAACTCACACGATTCTGACCAAATCTTTCTCAGTTTCTTCGATCATTTGTGACCATCTTAAATATCTATTTGGTGCAGGAGAAGGAGACCTTGCCTGACCTTTCTGCAATTTTTTATGTTTTCTTGTGTCAGGTACTGATCTACTGCCAGTCATTAGTATGGCCGCAACACAAGTGGCTGGATAGAAAGAAAATTTTCACCATGGATGTGGTGTACCTGCATGACAAGCCTGGACCTGAAAATCGTCCCAGCTGGTATATGACACCCTTGTGGATGCTGTCAACCAAGTGTCATAGTATGAGGGTTACATCCTTAAGAGTGGCTAGGGACTGACACATGTTCTATTTTGACATATGTGTCATCCTGCTGACAGCTGGCACACCCTATTCAGTGATGTGCACAGGATATGCCAAGGTCAATCATGAAGCCCCTCTTGGTTGTATGGATGGGACCATGGGAGAATATATGTGGTAATATCTTAATTTCTTTAAACAATGAGGAAATTAAATTTGTTGCCTGTCAAGTGTGGAGGCTGTGGTGCATGTTCAGGCCTGAGTAGATTAAATTTGTTGCAAACTTCCAATAACTTCCTGTCAAGTGTGGAGGCTGTGGTGGATGTTCAGGCCTGAGTAGATTAAATTTGTTGCAAACTTCCAATAACTTGAGCTTCTGTTTTTGATATATATTAGCTGTTTAATTATTTCATCAATGTAATGTTTAATATCTAATACAGTGACTGTGATTATATTTATTTCAGGCTGAAAACCATACTAGACGAACCTACGTTATCTACCCCATTCATTATCAAGAAGGTTCTGCTTGGTGCAGGCAACCTTCAGGGAAGAGAGCATTGTGGTTACTGGTTTTATTTATTTAATTACTTTTTTTTTTGTCTACTGCAATTGTAGTGTGGCTTAAACGTACTTTGTGTTATTTGCAACAAGAACAAAGGCATTTTGTTGGAGATCTTCAATTTCTTTGACATAATATATATATATATTTTTTGCCTATATTGTGTTCCAACACACTTCTCTGAGTCAATCTGTTGTGTAATGGACTATCCATGATGCCTAGTATGTCATAAAGCCTGGAAATGCCCAGTAATTCTCATGGTATTCATCCAATCTCCCTCCAGTATTCAGAGAAATACCAGATTTTTTCCCACCAGTTACAACAGGAACTCAGAAAGTATTTGGAAGTTAGGTAAAATATTTTGCAAGTTTTGTTGTTTTATTATTTTTATACTAAGAGAACAAACAAGTAAAAATAATTAAATAGCATTGGTAGCTGTGAGTTATACAGATAGCTATGCAATATTGCGATATGTATATATCAGAGGCCTTCACTGTAATGGAGATGGTAGTATGGTGCCTGACTGTAGAGCAAATCCTTGATTAGCTAGCTGTAATCAGTAATAGGTAAATTTGATAAACTCATCCTTCCATCACATTACCAGCAGTACAGTACCATGTTTATGTCTTGGCAAACTTTGGTAGAACATACCAACTCACCTTTGTTGGTTACACCTTCCTCTCTTTATCCACCATGAAAATTCAGATAAGCCATCGCTTGGATAGTTTTAAGTTTTCTGCTTCTTGGCGACCTCTCTATTTTAACACATTAGTGCTTATTTTAAGTTTATTTTGTTTCTTTTTGCTGTTGCTTTCTTATTTTTTCCTTTTTCTGATGAAATATGTTTGTTTGAAGGAGCTTTCTATCAAAATAGAAGAAATTCAAAATCCAAAACCATGAAAAAGGAAATAAAATACAGAAAGCTCATATCCATGTCAACAAACTTATGCAACTGAATGTAGCTATATGCAAATGAATTTACATAATCCAGAGCAATATGTACATACTTCTATTCTATAACAGGCCAAAACCTCCTTCCATACAAAACAGAAGCCTCTCCTGATCTTCCATGGTAATCTATGTAGAACCTCAAGTTGTGGTATGGCTTAGGACTGGTGTTGGCCCAAACAAGATGTTATAAAAGAAAAAGAAAAGATAGCGTCCGATTATTTTGTATCTGATGCGGTAATATCGGTAGACTTGAACACAGACCTGGATGCTAATACTTGTTAACCATAGTCAAGCAAATAATTCATAATTACAAGTTCAGAAATTGGGAGCTAATACTGACCTTTACCACCCCACTATATATAGCCATGTATCGCAATGTACCAAGAACAGCCTCACTACCAGGGTCTCACTGCATTCGAAAGCAAACATAGATTAGAGATAGAAACACAGGGAGAAACCAAATCCAATCACTATGATTGTACCGTACTAACATGGTTACCACAGATGTGGTACCAGTATTGTACTGCACTTCATACAATAAATAACCGCATACTGGCTTATCTACTCTCTCTTTCTTCAGTGACACTGTTACTGAACTTGACTCATATGATACCTTTAACATGTAGTAAAGTAAGAATCCTTAATAACTCACTTCAGTGATCAGCGGGTGAAAGAGCAACAATAGAAGCATGATTTCCATCCCGGATTTTGCTGTGGAACTGCTTTCTCAGCTATTGGAGTCTCAGGAAATGGCGGCTCTCGGAGTGATTTTTCCTTCATTATTAGCTGATGCATCAAATCACTACGTACAGATTTGCTCTTCACGTCCTTGGTCAGACTGAAATTCCACAATTATTAGGTATCTATAATGAACAAATATTACAGCAAGCAACATTGTGGTTTGTATAAAAGCTCTTGCTTTTCTCATAACTGTTTTCGCATCCTTGGTCAGACTGAAATTCAACAATTGTTAAGTTTCTATAATGAACAAATATTACAGCAAGCAACATTCTGGTTGTATAAAAGCTCTTGCTTTTCTCATTACTGTTTTCTGTAGGAAGTTCATTAGAAATTTGTAGCCATTGTGATTGCAGTTTGTTCATTACACTACATATGCATTTCTGTAATGAAACATACTACCGTTCTTCAGAAAATGTAACAAATTTGAGCTCCGCAACTTGTACAAACGAGATAGATAATGCTTTTTGTTCTAAGGCAATCTTTGGGCATAAATGTGCATGAAATTGCTCTACTTTTCTTCTAATTACTTCATTCCTTTATTTGAATTTCCAATTCTCTAAAGATGTTAAAGTTTCATGTTAACGAAATGGGCTCAAAAGCCTTTTTTCAAGGAAAAAAAAAAGATAACTCTAAAAGTACTATGTGCCATAAGTTTTTGATATTTTGCATAGTGAAAAATCTTTCAATCTCAATATACATATATAATTGAATATTAGAATGATAGAATAGAAGGCTTACACTGGGAAGGCGAAGGAATTATGACTAAGGGTGCTAGTCTCAGAGTGCCGACCTGACAATCCTGTTCCGGGGCTCTCACATGGGGTAGTCAAAGCACTTAAATTGAAATTTAAATGTGAAGTGCTGCTCAAATTCTCATTTACCTCCAACTTCTCCTCCAAATCACCATCCTGATGCTCGCTCTCTGCCTCCATCAATGGTCCATTAATTCCCTCTTTTAGAACCTGGGATGTCTCCTTCAGCTGCTTAGTTTGCAAAGAATCTGGATTGTCCATAAAAGTGTTGGATAAGTCGGAAGGTTTAGCTACATGGATGCTAAAAAGGGATTCATTTGATGTGACACTCCATTCCATCTGGGCTGATCTTGAATTGGTGCGAGCAAAGATGGACTGTGGAATGCGGTTCGGATCAGGCACTTCATAGACCCGATTCATGTGTTGCTGAGCCGATGGTAGATTGATCACGCCGGTAGACTTGGGGAGGTTGAAAATGCGCTCAGGGGAAGATGAGTCTTCGATGGTGGAGATTGTGGAGTAGGAATTGAATTCGGTTGTTGAAGGTGAAGTTGCTGGTAGGGAAGGTTGAGGTTCCTCTTTTCCTTGCAAATCCATTTTTGTATGGTTACAGAAAAAATCTCTTGTTTTTTTTTCTTTTCCTTTTCCTTTTCCCCTTGGTTTTCTCTTTGATTTACTCACAGCACCTTCTCTTTCATTTTCTTTTTGATCTGCGCTTCAATTTGTTTGAGTAAATAAAGGAAACAGAGCTTGCAGTTTTCGCTCGAAACTTTTACCATAAATAGTGCGAGATCAGACCTCTCTAAAACCTCTCTCAGTTAAAAGCTT
This sequence comes from Schoenoplectus tabernaemontani, assembly GCA_037127355.1. NCBI lineage: Eukaryota > Viridiplantae > Streptophyta > Magnoliopsida > Poales > Cyperaceae > Schoenoplectus > Schoenoplectus tabernaemontani. The sequence goes on from CM073756.1 coordinate 25,236,623, forward strand.
GTTTATGAAGTCGTTAATAGCTAGACCAATCGCACGATAGACCGAAATAATTAATTTGTTTGTTGTAAGTATAGGTGGGGCCCACAAATCAGAGAATATTTTTTTTGTAGATGTTTAGGTTTATACGCCTATTTCTTTATTACAATAATAACATGCTATTTTTAATTAATTTTAATTTTTAGTTACTGCGGCTAAAAACAAGCCGGTATCTGTTGTAGTGCAAATTTTGATGAACATATTTCCTTGAATTTGGTCTTTGATTGTCCTCAAACCATTTCCAGCTGTCTTTATGTTATGGCAGAGCAACAAATGGAAAACCTACTAACATTAACTATTTTATCAAGGATTAAGGATGTGGACAACAAATTTTTTGACTTGTTTTGGCCGTTATGTTGCTTAATAAACCAATTACTGAATTAATTAACTTCAATGCAATTAACCAGGTTTGTTAATTCATGACCATGAACACTTTGAGAAATGTAATTAAACGATTAGGACATGAGGTTATTGTCATTTGATTTCTCTTACCTGTTAACAAACTATCGTTCTCAAGTTCTGCAGTTTGTAATATATTTTTCATTTTTTTATTAGTAACTTAGGATCATGTAAATACCTTTTCGCCAAACCCTTCAAAACAAACTAGTGGCAGATAAGCCGGATGCAGTTTTGATCAGTGGTCAATAATCGGATTTAGTAACTTATGGGGTTTTAAACCCATTAACTAATAAGATATTAAATAAAAATATTAAAATAATATCTTTTATATATTAAAAATAATAAAAATAAAAGATAAAATGATAAATAATTATAGCAATAAAGAAAATTTTTCTCTACGAGACTTCATATTTTAAATTTTTTTACATAATTCTTTTATTATTCATGATATTAAATATTTTTTCTCAATAAAAAATAATCAGATAATTCGAAGGGGTCAAGAATTTAATCCGGGGGGTCATATTAATAATTTTTTTGCCTAAAAGCACTATTTTTCAAAATCCTATCATCAATGACCCCCTCTTCTACTCTAAATCCGCCCTGGTGGAAGGCCGACAACATTCATGTGTTGATATTTGTGATAACATGATTAACCTCGGGGTCGGATGGTTCCGACATGAACCACCAATCTTGGCGTAAAACAAAGTAAAAACAAAAAGTCCAATATATATGTCGACAGATAAATAATGTCAAATTGAATGAACGTTTCTATATATATAGAGAGAGAGTGATGCTATAGTGCTTCGCGCAAAATAAAATTTTTGTGTTTCGCGTCTGTATCTCAAATTTAAAAGTTTAAACAACTGATCCAAACCGTTGAACATCATCTTCATATTGAAATATTCTCGGAGATCAAATTATATATTTTTTGAATTTTTTTGTTATTTTTAAATGGGTACACAGCTTGCTGATCTAACAATTTCTACACCATTTAACGGTTTGGATCGGCCGTTTGAACTTTTAAATTCGAGATACAAACGCGAAACACAAAAATTTTGTGTTTCACGAAGCACCATAGCATCTCTCTCTCTCTCTCTCTTTCTCTCTCTCTCTCTATATATATATATGAGTTTGGCTACGGTGCTACGCGTAGCACAAATGACTTGTGTGCTACGGACTATTTCTCCATTTTCAAAGTTTAAATGGTCGATCCGACCTGTCAAAATGTTTTTCATATGAAAATCTAGTTGGATACTAAATTTATATATTTTTTAACTTTTTTTACTATTTTTTAAGATAGCTAAAAATGACATCTTTTGAATGACTCATAATAATTAAATCTAGTGATTTTTTAGCTATTTTAAAAAATAGTAAAAAATTTAAAAAATATAAAATTTGGTCTCTAATTAGATTTTCATATGAAAAATATTTTGACCAGTCGAATCGACTATTTAAACTTTGAAGACGGAGAAATGTTCCATAGCACACGGATTATCCGTGCTATGCGTATCACCATAGCCAAACTCATATATATATCATCCCAAATATTTTAATATATTTTGTCAAACTTGCAAGTTTTTTTGCCCGCCACATTTTGCGATCCGGTGAAAATGTCAACAATAAAAAATCAGAAAAGAAAAAAAAATGCATTTTTCATATGACATGAAAAGGAATGCTTGACCCACGTTTGGTATGAAATAGGACAGAAGAAAGATTTTCCGAAATAAGTCTTCTTCCATTACAATTTAATAATTTAGTAATAATATTTTAACCATTATTTTAAAAGAAAAACATTGAATATTTAACGAAATTTATCACTATATTTATGAATAAGATAGAAGATAGATCTTCCGAAATAAGTCTTCTTCCATTACGATTTAATACTTAGTAATACTATTTTGTACAATTATTTTAAAAGACAACATTGAATATTTAATGAAATTTAAAATATCACTATATTTATTATCATTATATAATAATAAAATAAAATCATATTATAAGACACGATCTATAGTAACTTATTATTTTAATATATTATTAACAATAACATTAATACAATGATTTTAAATTTTATAAGCGTGTGAAAATATTAGAGACATTATGTGCTTAAACTACTACTACTACTACTACTACAATTATTATTATTATTATTATTATTATTATTATTATTATTATTATTATTATTATTATTATTATTATTATTATTATTATTTGTAACAATACAAATATCATTAAGAATATTATAATAAAAAATGCTATATAATAATAGTGGTGTGGTAACCATTAGTATAAATATTATGTATATAATGATAACAATGAATACAATAGTACTAATTTTATTATACTGTTAATTAACATTGTTGTGGTTATTGAAGGAAGAATATAATTATAATTTCATAACTAATTAAATACTAGACAAAAGAAAGAAATGAATGGCATGTTCGTTATATAAAGTGGAACAAAATGCGCTCTTTTGTGAATAAAATCTTTTCTTCGGAAGAAACTAAAGGATACATGTAGCAAACAATTAGTTATTGTTATTTTCAAACTTTGAAGAATATGAATAAGGATTAGCAATGTAATTTTTTTAAGAATATGAATAAGGATTAGCAATGTAATTTTTTTTAAAAAAGATGAGAGTCTAATTCATAAATTTTATTTTGTGCATATAAAGATTTAAGTCTATGACCTCTTATAATTCATCTTAGTTAGCTACCACTTGTTAAGCCATTTGTCACTAGCTTTGTAATTGTTATGCATTTATCAGCATATGGCCACGAGGGATTGGATTGTTCATGCTAAAAACAATATGACGGCGACAATACTAATGACAAAGAATTCATATTTTGATCCCAATTATTCTTTTGTATACAAAAAAGTTAACAACACAACACACTAATAATTTTTAAAGTATTATTTTGTAATCAAATTGATCCTTAAAATTCTAAAAATATTAATTTCATCCTCAAAGTATCACCATATTACTATTTAGTCCTCAAAGTTTGAAAATTATCATCTTAGTCCTTAAGATTTCACTATTTAATCCTTCAAATTAAAAAAAGGAAAAAAAATATCCACTTTCACATTCAAAAAGTTTGTAAGCATTGTTTTAATTAATATACAATACGACCAACGTTAATGTAATTTTTACTAATAGAACCATACTGATTTTAATGTTAAAAATAATGTTATGATAAATGAGAATGTCAATTTTGGTTGAATTTGTAATACTGCATCAATTTTAAATAAATTGAATTTTGAGGATTAAAATGAGACTTTTGAATTTTGAGATAAAAATGTTCAGAAAGTGGTGCTTTAAAGATCTTATTGTTATTTTCAAACTTTAAAGATCAATTTGATAAATTGGACTTATTCAAAGGGGAGAGCGCGACAGGTTGAACTTCAAAATTATTTGACAATCAAAAGGATACATGTAGCACTTATCAATATTCAAAATTTATGCATGTGTTCTTTTCAAAATAAATATTATGCAGCATAAGTAGTACATTGTTTCTTTGGTTCCAAATTTTACGGAATTTAGATGAGAAGTCATACGAATATAATAGACCCCAGATTGTATCGGATTTGATATTTTGGTATATCCCTTCTCCATTTCGCATTGGACCATTAGCCCATTAGGACCATTACGCGAGACCGCAGCTTATCCTCTTGTTACCGCAAACCCTCGGTGCTACTAAATCGTCTCCTACGTTCTTGGATAGACTGCGACGGCGATGGTTCTCCTTGGAGGAATTGCTTTGGGCTTGTAATTGGTGAGTGTCTGTATGGTTTAATTGGTATCATCCCTTGGCTTTTTTGGTTTTTTAGTTGCGCAATTTGGTATCAATTGAAGTGATTTGGTCTTATTTATGGAGGACGTTTGATGGTGAAAAAGGGACTAAAAATAGTTGCCTTTTGAACATTATACTTTAGAATCTTGTCTTTTCTTAGTAGTCTGATGTATTTTGCTTGATATGCTCTTTTAGTTACTTGTTTTGTGCTATTTTTGTAATAGAGTAAAGGACGAACTTTAGTTAATTGTGCTTGTATTTGTACGTTCCAGTTGTTTGGTACTGGTACAATAACTATTCAGTTTCGATGAAACTGGTGGAGTATTCCACTTTCTTAAAAAAAAAAAAAAGGAATCCTGTATTTCGGAAGTATTTTATTTGCTAGGATCTGTGCTATTAGTTGTTATCTTTCTGACGCCCAATGATGAAATTAAACAAAATCCAATTAGATCGTATTGAAGGAAGTAGAATGCATTCTGCAATTTCTTCAGAGTCCAGCCTCCATTTGATGAAATGCCTCAACGAAAAAAGCATACATATAAATCGAGATCTCTGATCTTATGCTTTCAGATTGGGTTTCATTTCTAGCCTACCCCAATTTATTTGGGATTAAAGGCTTTGTTGTTGTTGTTGTTGAATACGTTGTACTTTTAGGTCTGACTGTCATTATTTGAATTTGTCATATTTTCTTAGTATGGCAAATGATATATACATTTAATTTTGACTTCTTTTTCATGGTCTTTTTAGGCACATGCTTCTTCTGAGAATTTTGAAACCATCTCATCCTTAACTTAGGTATCAGCCCTTGCAGTTCTAAACTGATCACAACCCTTCAAATCATCCTTCTAAAATTTAACCAGCTCAGTTAACATGTTTCCTAATCTGTCTTTGGGGAGAACCTGTTGCCTCCATCAAGCTCCTTCCCTTAATCGGAGAATGCAATCTGCTGCATCCAATGCTCCTACACAGGTTTCTATCCAGAATCCCGACATCCATGTAGAATACCTAGTCCAATCATGTGGTCTTTCTTTGGATGATGCCCACAGAGCATCCAAGAATATTCAGCACCTCAAGTCCTTTGATAAACCTGACGCAGTGCTCCAATTTCTGAGAGAAACCGGCATAAGTGAATCTGACATAAGAAGTGCTGTGTCGCGGGAATCTCGCATCCTTTTCTCCCATGTGGAGAAGAACTTGAGACCGAATATCACAAAGTTACGTGAGCTGGGTTTTTCCATCAAAGACATCTCAGGTATGATTCGCCGCTATCCGCGTATACTGACATCCAATATTGTGGTGAAGCTCGACTCTTGGTTGGAGGCTCTTGGTTCAGTAGAGTATCTGTCAGTGGTCCTGAAAAGAGCTCCAGATGTCCTTGAAAGCAGCTTTGAAAATGTTGTCATGCCCAATTTATCTTACATTAAGGAGCAACATGAATTATCTGTTCGTCAAATTGTCCGGCTGATAAGTTTGTGTCCTAGATTGGTAAAATCTAGGATCGAATTTTTTAAGATGAAAGTTGAGGAAGCTGAGGAGTTGGGGATAAAAAATTCCTCAGGAGGATTTGTATCTTCAGTGTTGGTTGTCTGCAATGTTACGCGATCCACTAGAGATGCAAGAATAAATAACCTTAGAAATCTCGGGTTTTCACATGAGGAGGTTGCACTTCTGATTAGCAAATTTCCCTATTTGTTGACTAAATCAGAGGAGTCAATTGGCAGGACAATGGAGTTTCTGATAAAGGAGGCAGGTTGTGAGAAGAACCATGTGATTCGAAATCCATGTTTGCTTGCGTTAAGCTTGGAGAAGAGGCTGATTCCCCGCAACATTGTTCGAAAGCTTCTGATGTCAAAAGGGCTTCCCGTGGGGCAAAGAGCTTTTGTGACTTTTGCGAATGAAACTGAGACACGGTTTGTGGAGAAGTATATCCTGCCTTATGAGCATGCTATTTCTGGACTCCAACAAGCATATGCAGATGCTGCTGCTGGAAATATTGGGGAGATTGAATTACTTAAGGGCATCTCAAGTTGACTTTCTTGGCTATTTTAGATCATACCTGGTTTGTTTTATCAATTCCTTTTTCTTTCTGTCAACTTTTTTATAGTGCATGAATGCCTATTAGAATTGTAGGTCTGAATTGATCCTCTTTTTTTTTTTTCACTCTATCATGCCATTATGATTGTCATAACTATTGGATGTTATTCATGAAACAATAAATGGATCAAGTAACTAGGGCTTTATTTTTGTTTTTACTTGCTTTTGAAGTTGACCCTTATGAATTTAGTGGTACAGACGTACAGTCCTGTCACTGTCCGGATTTGTTAACACTCTGGTTGCTTCGGTGAGGCCAGATTTGTTAACACTCTTGAAGGAACATGTATAGAGTTTTGCCATTGATGAAGGGCTTATTTGCAGACATGCACATTTGCTGACATTTTTTTGGTTTCTTGATAAAGGTGGAAACAATTCCACTGATTTCATTTAAATGAAGCTACAGAATACTAGTTCAAGTTTGTACCAAATTAGCATGGATGGATCTGGTGGACGTATTATTTAGTACTTCAGTTATGAACACAAGCAAACAAATGAAGAACATATGATCTGGTCGCCTTCACAACAGGCTCTTTGAAATGTATGGTTTTACTTATTAAGCAAAGCAAAGCACAACAAAAAAAGAGTTGGTGTTTGGTGGGATACCGACCTATTATCTCCTCCGTTCTCAAAACTCTACTCCTCTTGGATGTAACTGCAACGCCTCTCCTTGGAGGAATTGATTCGGGCTTGTAGATGGTTAGCGTCCAGTACTTTTCAATTTCCATATTTTTTTTAATTGATGTCATTTCTTGGTTGTTGCCTTTTAGTTGCAAAATTTTGTGTGAACTGAAGTGGGTTGGGGGACATTGAGTACCTTCTTGGTGAGAAAATGGGGTCTTTGCCTTTTTGTTTTCTGATATCCAATGAAGAGCTTAAATAAACAACAGCTAGATGATATTGAAGGAAGTAAATATGAAGAATTCTGTATTTTCTTCGGAGTCCACTTTCTGTTTGCTGAAATACCTAGTCCAATCATGCGGTCTTTCTTTCAATGTGGATAAGAACTTGAGATAGAACTTTGCAAAGCTACGAGATTTCGCGCTGCCCTCTTGTAGTTCGGTTCAATATTGTGGCATAGGTCGACTCCTGGTTGGGTACTCTTTGTTCAATAGAATATTTGGTGCCGGTTCTCATATTTGGTTGGGTACTCTTTGTTCAATAGAAAATGCTATCATGCCTAATTTAGCTTTGAAATCGTCTTGCAGATTTACCCAATCTAGGACTGAACATTTGAAGATGAAAGTTGAGGAGACTGAGTTAGGTGTTACTCGTTCATCAGAAGCTTTTGTGCATGCATTGATTGTTGTTTGCCTGGTAAGACAACACAATAGAGATGCAAGGATAAGTAACTTTAGAAATCTTGGGTTTTCACATGAAGTAACACATATGATTAGTAAAAGTGCCCTACTTGTTGAGTACATCGGAGGTGGTAATTGACAGAAAATTGCAGTTTCTCATAAAGGAAGCAGGTTGTAGTACGATTGATATGGTTCTGAATCCAAGATTGCTTATGTACAGCTTGGAGAATAGGTTGATCCCCAGGAGCATTGTCCAAAAGCTTATGATGTCAAAAAGACTTCATGGGCTCCACTGAGCATATGCAGATGGTTCTGCTGGAAGATTTGCATAGATTGCACGATTTGAGAATATCCCAAATTGACTTGAGAATATCTTATAAAAAATATCTATCTGAATTTTGAACTTGAGATCTCCTACACAAAAGACTTTATGGTTTTATCACTAGATCAAAGGCTTTATGACATTGGTCAGGGGCTTTTATTTGTAAACATACGCCTTATGCTGACATTTTTACAAGGCATACTTGTTCAATGAAACGAGCTTAGTGGCGGTTTTGTTATGGGAACTTCATATGGTGACCTGAGATTTAAATATCTTTTCATGAAGGGCCTGTTTGATACGCAAGCAAATGTAAGAATTCTAAAAGATACCCGAAATACTTCTCAATTATTCGAGTTTTTGTTTTCCTCTTGTCGATGTTTGTTATACAATAAACTAATAGCCTGGGAATTACTTTTTTGGTGTTTGATAAGTTAGAATTTACAGCAAAGGAAACTTAATACCTCATCAGTTCATTCTACACATTTAAAAAAAAAGCAACTGTGTAAATCACAATTTGATTGTTTATATATATATTTTTTGACAAAAGCATTGTAACAGCCATTTCTTTAAGCAAAAAATAGAATCAATAACAATACCCAAGAAAATGCGAAGAAAATTAACAAAATAAATACAATAATTCCAGACAACCATCTTAATTTTTTGATATTTCAGCCAATTCGCACCCAGCAAACATATAACCAAACTATATTTAACTGGTTACATGAGCTGCATAGCAGATAACATTAATTTTGCAATAATCACCCCTTCAAAAATCTTAAATGTCATATCTAACCTAAAATATCATTGCACCAATATGCAATTGGCTTGAAAAAAAATGACAACTAGAAACAATTTTCTACCAGCAAAATATATACTTCATCCATAACCCTAAATCTATACCATAAATATTGTTATTCACCATCTGCAACAGAAACTAAACATGCAATGCGATGTTGAAGCATTATTTAAAAATATAGCCGTATGACCGCATATGCAATGTGATGTCGCATGCATAATATTAGTGATTTAAATTCAGGACGGATTAGGATGGGTCAACAAGTTAGACGGGACGGGTTAGGACGAGTCGGATTTGAGATGGTGCGGTCGCGATTCGTTTAGAACCATGGATCGGATGGGTCGATGGGGTAGATCCATGGGGTGGGTCGAGACGGATCAAAAATCCAGAGCGGGTCGGGTCGGGTCGGACGAGTCGATTTATTTATTTTGAAAATTCAAAAGTAACTCAAATAAATTCTCATAAATTTCAAAAATTAAAAAATAATTATTGAAAATATTAAAAATATATAACCATTAATATTCTTCATAAAATTTTTGGTTTTTTTATGACTCAAAAAAATTAAGTAAAAATTCAAATGAAATGTTAAAAAATTCAAATAAAATAGTGAGACGGGTTTGGGCGGGTTTTCTTGGTTTTGTCGAGTCGGGTCGGGTACGGATTAGTACGGGATGAGTTTTAGATGGTTTTTTTTTTAAAAACTTTTGTCCGCAACCGTTCTAGACCCATGGATTTCACTCGACACGGGTTAGCACAGGTTTGGGCACGAGTCGGATCGGGTCGGGGTGCAAACACTGGTTTGACGGGTCGGGAATGAAATTGAGCATTAAAATGGCTAATATAATTGTTAACATCGGATATATATTTGTTAAACCGAGCACTTTATTTATTAAATAGAACATAAAGTTATTAACTATACTTTGTTCATCCCAAAAGTAGTTGTATATTTTTCACCCCACATGCAGCATAAAAATTAAACGACTGACATAATTATTAATAATAATTATATATTCATTAAATAAAACACATATTTGTTAAACGAAATAGATAATTAATTACTAACTATAAAAGCTAGCATATCTATTAGAACTTAGAAGATTTTTCAACTTTGACGGTTAATAATTGTATGTCTATTTAGCAAATATATGTGCTCCATATTAACAAATATGTACGTAACTGTCATTCAATTTTTACGCCGCACGTAAGATAGAAAAAGTTAAAATTACTCTTGACATGAACAAACTATAATTAATAATTATACGTTTAATTTAATAAACATACTGTTCCGTTAAATAAATATATACCGTCTGCCATTTACAATTACGTCAACTATTCATATTTTATACTGCATGTGCGTGCGGTGAAAAAGTTGTAGTCACTTTTTGGACGGATGCGACATATTTTCAATTTTTTGTATAATAATTTATACGGTTCTACTTAATTCTCTTCTATCGATCTTTCAAGTCTTAGTGCAGTTTTTAATGAAAATAATTATTAGTAAATTAATATTGTTAAAAATAAGAGTGAAAACCGTAAAATTTCAAATATACGAATGGCGTAGCGCACATATACCGATGCGTAACAGCGCGATTTAAAAACGCCATTTATCGCTGGCGCGCGTTTCAAAAAATAATGAAACGCGCCATGCGCGATTGCGCGCGTTTCGTCCATACCCGCGCAAATGACTCCATCTCAAGTATATATAAGAAGGAAACGCGCCACCGCAGCGATCGTGGCGCGTTTCAAAAAAAAAAAAAAAAAAAAAAAAAAAAAAAAAAATGGAAACGCGCGACTAGCGATGCGTGCGCGTTTAGCCATCGTAAAAAAAAAAAAAAATGAGCGCGCCACTGCCGCCAAAGGCGCGTTGCTATTCGTATTTTTGAACTTACCCGTTTCTCACTCTTATTTTTAATAATATTAATTTACTAATAATTATTTTCGTTAAAAACTGGTCTTAGTGGAAGCTGAAAGTTGATACATCAATTTCTTTTAATTTTGTGACACCTCATGTCACATCGATAAATATGGAAGTATAGTCAATATTTTATATAAGCGGATGATTTTGTTGCTAATTTGATTCAAGATTTGTCCTGATGATCAGGATGTGTACATCAAGATTACGCAGTTTTTTTATTTTAGATTTGATTTTTATTTGTTTTTATATTGATATTAGCGTCGATGCATTGGCCAATTCAAATGGATAAAAAATATTTATTTAGAAGCCATGATTAATTGTAAACGGACCGAGTAACTTTCTTTATTTAAAACTGTTTTCAAATACACTAAAACAATCGTTCTTTTTCATATCATTTCATTTTTTTCTATCAGATACACAAATTCGTGTGGCAATAGAGTGAATAAAACAAGAGAAAAGGCGCAGTTCATGTATCCTTTATTGAAACATTTGGAAACGTCTCCCAATCAACATTATTTAATAATCAACAAAATATTACAATAGTCGATAAGCGATACAAACGACAGGCCATTGCATACAATTCCACAGCATTATTTTAGCTAAATGTTCTAAGAAAATTTATATTTGGATTCAAATGTCTGACTTTTTTTTCTTTCATTTGAAAACATTGTCTTTATCATTCGATCGGTCGCATACCTGAAAATGAAAGTCAGCCACTAAAACTTGTGTTGTGTGACGATACATTCATCAAGTATAACCTTACAATTCATACAATTGGATTTCTTCTCCCTTCTAGTAAAGATAAAGTCGATCTTGCTCGAGTGTTGGTCGCTGTTGAAAGTAATTAAATGAGATTTTTTTTCTTACCTACATGCATATATATTCATAGTTTATAATGAAATAAAAATATTACATTTCAAATCAAAATAATAATATTTATTAATTAAAATTTATATATAGTAAATTAAAATTATCACAAAAAATAATGTTTATTAATCATAATTATCATAAGTAGCATGCTTTCAGTTTGTTAATTAAATAAAATATATCGATCTGAAACTGATTTTGACAAGACTCAAATTAATTAATCATATCCATATTATTTGAGAAGACAAATTGATCATAACATAATTGTTAATCTATACCTAACTTTGGCTAAAATTATATTTTCTCAAAAAAAAAAGTTTTAAAGTCTGATGACTCGAAATCCAATCTGACCTAAAATCTGATCCGACCCGACCTGAAGTAAAACATCACGAGAAAAAAAACCTGGTCCGGCCCAACCCAACCTGAAACAATCCAAAACCCGAGACTATCCGATATCAAATAACTTAAAATTGACCCGACCTGAACTCAAATGACCCGAGCCGAACCCGAATGATCTGAAACCCAAGCCGACCTAAACTATTAAGAACCTAAAACTCAAACTAGTCCAACCCGGAATGACTTGAAACTCAAAAAACCCGACAAAGTTCGCCCTGAAACTCGATCCGATCTGAATCAGGTCGACCTGAATCTAACCGTGACCCAATATTTTTTTAGTCAAACTTATTCGACCCAACCCGCCCGATTGCCACCCCTAGTTCGGATCGATCCGAAGGTTGGATAATGAATTGACAATTCAACACCGCCTAATATGTGATAGTAAGAAAAAAAAAAAATTGTTTGAGGCGTCAATTCTATAACCTGATATATTTCTTAATTTATAATAAATTGACTGTGAACTTTTAATTTGAATGAAAACTTCCAAGCTTTTTATTTTATAAAAGGTACAACTAAAATAAAATGAAGTAAAAAAACATTTCTTATATATTATAAATTATGTTTTAATTCCTTATATTATTTTAATTAATTAACTAAAATTTTGCATATTATAAATTGCTAAATCATAGATATTTTTAAATTATAAAACTATAATATATCATACTTCTCTTCATTTTATACTTTAAATTAATAACTATTTTAATCATGGATATATTTAAATCAACTGTTAGAGACGTGTCACGAGTTATTGTTGCTGATTGTCTAATTCATAATATTTGTTCAAATTAAAAGTTCCAGCGGCTAAACTTTTACAAACCAAAAGCATGAGAAATTCAACAATATTACCTCACTACTATTTATAGATATTAATTACATTTTTTCTAGAAATAGAAAAATGAAAAAGTTTTTCACATATGATAGCATGATTGGATTTTTTTTATCATCTACTAGCATGGTCTGTGAATATATTCCGGATAACATATTTGGCCCGAAAATATATTCCGGACCATTTTTTATGGTTAGGATCTCTCCCGAAAAATAATTACCGACCAATTTTTTTTACATCAGAGTAAGTATTATAATACCATTATTAATATTTTTGTTGATCTAAATTTTATTATTTATGTCAAATGAGTTCTTATTTATTTTAATGATTATTATTTAACTTATGTCATACATTAATTTATTCTTCAATTGAAAAAAAATAATCTAAATACAGCACATACAATAAAATACTATATAAATAAGCTATAATGAAATCAATATCAATTATGATATTGACAACAATATCATTGGATCTCTAGCTTTTTTCAAAAAACACTATGGAGATTTTGTGTCCACGTGTTTTCATAATAATTATTTCCTCAAATTATGATTTAACTTTTTATGTTTGTATGAACTTGTCATGTTTAATTATAATATTTATATGAATTTTTTATATTTAATTTTTACGTTTGTACGAACTTTTCATGTTTAATTTTTAATTATATATTTTTTATTTAGTGTGATAATATGATAATTATTTAATTTATTTATAAGTACAATTAGTGTAGGGGTGTCAATGGTTCAGATCGGGTTGTATTATTTTATTAAACGGATTTGATCCGACCCGTCAAGGATTAAAATTCTATGACCCATACCCGACCGATCGGGTCGTGGGTTAACCCGACCCGACCCATATGATTTGAATACATTTCGTGAATGTTGAATTTGAACGATAACTGAAGTGGTCTTGTCTATTCAAATCTGAATTACCCAGATTCAGCATTTTACCCATGTGTCCCGTATCGGATACGTATTCGATACAGGTGCGGGTGTGATTCGCGTGCGATACACATCTGATATTCTAGCAGGCGTATCGAAATATCCTGACAACTTTGATACGTCCTGATACATCCTGATATGCTCCAATATGTCTCGATACGCTTCTGATACGTTCATGATATTTTTTCAAGGTATTTTGGTGCATTTGGTCAAGAATACGCCCTCGATACTCATCGATATGCTCTGATACTCCTTCGATACGTCTTTGAGATAAATTTATATCATGTCCTTAGTGTTGCTATAACATTTCAATTATTTATATATCAATAGAACATAATGATTTCTTCTCAACTTTATTTATTATATAATTTATTTATATTTTATATAATAATTTATTATATATAGCTGCACCTGTATCCGAAGTTTTTTAAATTTTCCATATCACCACACTCGCACCGTATCAGATACGATATCCACACCTGTACCCGTGCAATATAGATTTAAACCTATTCGAAGAGGTTTGAGTTCGACTTCCAGGCTCCCATCACTTTTGTCTCTCAAACGTATCGCTATCGTTCATGGGCTACACTCTTTTTTTTTTTAAATTCCCTCCAAAATGCATCATGTTAAGCTAGAGGTGGCAAAATTTGATCCGATCTGAAAAACCGACCTGACCCGTCCGGACCTGAACCTAACCTGACTCGATTTTTTGAAAAAGTTAAAATAATCCAAACCCGACCTGAGATGACCCAAAATCTGAGATAACCCGAGATTAAAGTGTTCGAGACCCGACCCAACCCGACCTAATTCGAACCCGGACGACCGAAAACCCGAGATGACCCAACATCAGACTACCCGAAATCCGACCCAACCCGAACCTGAACGACCCAAAACCTGAAATGATCCGAAATTAGACGACTCAAAATCTGACCCGACCAGACCCGAGATATGCCAACTATAAGGTTTTAATTATCTCCGATATTTTGACGGGCGGTAAACACGGTCTTAGTTACTCTTCTGTTACTGTCCATTATATTGATGAAAATTAGATTTTACAAAAAAAAGTTTTAAGTTTTCATATCATGGAATTTTCGCATACTGCACAGATTAATTTCTCAAATATAGAAAGTCTCGACTCCTCTCTTTCTCCAATCGTAGAAGCAATGAAAGAAAATTTTCTCAAATATTGGGAGGAAGTACCCGCCATAAAAATTATCGCAAATTATTTTCATCCATCATTCAAGAAAAAAATATACTGTAAGGTTTCTTCAAAGGTACAAATAAAATCTACATCTATGCACTAATGAGGGAGAAAACCGCGTAAATATCTTATTAGAGGAGATGTTCAACATTTATAATTCTCAACGAAATACTAATAATCCTTCTACTACCGGTCGCAACATTAAGTATAAATTTTAATCATCATTCTTCCTATTACATAATTTATTCACTTATATTGTGTTCATTTTTAATCGTATAAAAATAATAGTTCATCTGGATTGCTAAATAAGTTGTGAGATGATGATTGTTTTGAAGATCAACAAATAAACAATAATGAATTACTAAGTTATTGTTTGGGAAGTATGGAAGATGATCAAATTGATATCCTAGAGTACTAGAAGAGGAATGCAACTGCTATCCAACATTGACGATGATGGCACGTGACGTATTTACAGTGCATGTTTCAACCATCCCTTCCGAATCATGTTTTAGTTCGGCAAACAGGATTCTAACAGATAAGCGTACCAAATTGGGTTCAAAACTTTTTGAGCAACTTGTGTGCAATAAAAAATTGATTGATGCTAAAAGTTGCATGTAACATGATACCACATTTGAGGCAACAACATCCACCATAGAAACTCAAGAAAGCAGTACCGATATCCCCGATATCCCTCTAGAAGATGATTCTGACAGCCCATACGACATTCAAGACAATGACTTATGGTATATGTACAACGACTTCTAGGAGTTTGGTATTTCTTACCATTTTAATCTTTTTATCTATTTTTAAATATTTCAATTATTTTTTTAATTTCTTTTTTTAAAGAACATTACTAACAAAAAAAAGTTATAACTCCACCTATATTCTTTTTACATAGCCGGTCTCAAGTCCGGGTTAAGTAGGAGGGTAACTCAAAATATTATAAAAATTTTATTTTATAAATTTTTATAATTTTTGGTATTTTTATAAATTTGATAGTATTATTTGATTTTTAAACTATTAAAAAATATATAATTAATTTGATGAAATTTTTAAAATTTTTTAAAGATCTAGGATTTTTAAAAATTGATAAATTTATTTTTCAACCTTTATTGTTTTTTATAATTTTCTGAAATTTTATTTTTTTTGAATTTGTTTTAATTTTCTAGTATTATTAGATTTTTAAATAATTAAAAATAAGAATTCGAATTAGTTAAAAATTATTATTAAAAAATTATGATAAGTTATTATTTTTTCCTATTCATAAAAAAAAAAACATACCGGACTAGACAATGCCCGTCCCGTCCCGTGGGGGTCCGGCCCCCGGGGGCCAACGGTGGGACAAGTTTGATTTTTTTGAGTTTGGACCGCTTAGGACCGTCCCGTGCGGACCATGCAGACCGTGGACCATCCTGACCCGTGGACCGTCCGGGTTTGGATCGGGCCAGACCATTTGCAAGTCTCTACTCTACAGTCTACTATATCCGTTATGAACAAAATAAAATCTAATCGAGTCAGATTGAATTGATCCGAACCCAACCGGATTCATTTCGGGTCATAAAATTCACCTCATATCCGACCCATTAATTACCGAATCATTTTGGATTTGGTCGGATAATTTTGACACCCTAAATTAGTGTGATAACATGAAAAAAATGTTTAAAAATCCTTTATAGTTCAGATATCAGTCGTAAAAAAATATTCTGGATAGTAATTGCTTTAAGGGCTAGCTAGTATGAAATAAAAGCTGGACCGAAATTACTCTCAGGGCCAGATAGTAAAAAAATAAATAAATAATTTGGTCCGGAATTATATTTCAGACCATCATACCTAGTCTGAAAATAAATTCTGAATCATCTTAGTAGATGTAAAAAAATATCCACTCATGATATTATGTTCGAAAGATTTTTCATTTCTCTATTTAAAAAATTTGTGTTAATTCAGCCCCGCCCCTCATGGGACCAAAAGTAGCAATGCATTGAGCTTAGAAAAATTGTGAAACGGTCATGTTGGTTGTCAAATAATGAATTGAGTAGAGGGGGTAGAGGCAACCTCAATAGCACAACAGGAAAGCAATATCATTAACAATTAATACTAATGCTGTGAAAAGCCTCAACTTGGAGCTTCCAGCTCGGAACATGCATGAATCTGGTGAAGTAGCACTGGACCATTCTCAAATTAATTCCCCATTCAAGTGTTCAACCACTGCATGATTTAAAATTTCGTCACATTAATCATATATGGATTTTTAATTATATTTTGAAGTTGATTTAATATAAAAATATTTACATTTCAGCTCAAAGTGTACACGACTTAATTTTTTATCTAACATGTCTAAAATTATGATTTAACTTTCTCATTAAATCCTTCATATCAAAAAATTGTGGGATACAAAATTTTGAGGTATTTAGAGTTTTATATATTTATCTTGGATTTTTTGAAATGATATACAAATATTGATTACTTTATTTTTATTTAGAGCGGATTTCTATAATCTAAAATAAATACTTAAATACTTCAAAATTTTGTATCCCAATATTTTTTTATATAAATAATTTAATAAGATGGATAAATCTGAATGTCAAAAATGTTACAATAAAAATTTGAACCTCCTGTACTTCATATCGAAATACAAACAATTATAAATTATTAAACCCCATACATCTTATATAAAGGGCGAATTCATATTCTGGCCCTAAAACTTTCATAAAAGAACAAATTGGTCCATAAATTTTCATTTGCACGAAAATTAGTCCTTAAAATTGTTTGAAAGAACCAAATTGATCTTTAATTCTTAAAATAAAATATGTCAGATTCAACTTGACTCGAACCATCGGAAATGGATAAAAGTCTTATATTGTGTATCCCATTTTATTTTCATGAATCATACCAAGTCAGGGTGTAATTCGATCAGGACGACCCGTCAGGTTCAGCCAACAAATGATATCTACGACGAATCCACATCCTAAAAATCTTTTTTCTATATTCATATATTCATATTTGATAAGTTAATAATTTTTATTATTATATCTATATCCGATAATTTAACGAAAATAAAATTGTATCTATATCTATCTTATCAGATACGATGCGGGCTGGATAAATGGCCAAACGACTTTTAAAATGGAAAAAAATATAATATAATTAGCAATGAAAAAGATTATAATACAATTAGCAGTGGAAAGTGTTATAGTATAATTAACAATAAAAAAGATTATAATATAATTAGCAATGAAATATATAATAGATAAATAATAACTCTTACCCGTATCCTTACTCGAAAATTTAACGAAATTTTTTCTTACCCGTATATGTATCCAATAACTTAATGAAAATAAAATCTTATCTATATTCGTCTTATTGGATATGATACGGATAAGATAAACGGCCAAAAAGATGACATTAACAGCTATGACTATCAATGGGGTAGGATAGGGTAATGAAAACTTTTTATCCATATCCATACTCGATAAGTTATCGAATTTTTTTTACCATATCAATACCTGATAACTTAATGAAAATAAAATCTTACACATATTCGTCTTATCGAGTACGATTTGGATCAGATAAACAACCAAACAACATTCAAAATTGAAAAGATTGTAATATAATTAGCAATGAAAAAAATATAATATAGTTAGCAATGAAAAAAATATAATATAGTTAGCAATGAAAAATATTATAATATAATTAGCAATGAAAAAAATATAATATAGTTAGCAATGAAAAAAAATATAATATAATTAACAATGAAAGAGATTAAGGTAACTAGCAATAGAAAAGATTAAAATATAATAGCAATGAAAAGATAATGGATAAGGAATAACTCTTATTAGTACCTTTACCTGATAAGTTAATGAAATTTGTTTATTATTCATATTCATACTTAATAATTTAATAAAAATAGAATTCATTCATATCCATCTTATCGTATACAATACGAATCAGATAAATAATCAAAAAAATATCATTGATAGCCCTACCTTTAGAATACTCTAAAAATGGAGTTCTATCCGAACTCAAATATTAAAGGTGTCTCATAAATTTAAAGGATAGTCCGTTTTTTTTCTTCACCATCTCCCTCTCCTTCGGTTCTTGTTTTCCATTGTACGCTTACGGTACTACAAAGAATATTAATCCATCTATGGGATGCATGTGAAAATTCCAGATACTCCTGATTGTGTTCATTATACTTCAGCTAAATATTTTTAATCTGATAACACCTACAGACGCAATTAAGGCAAGTTCTTCAGGCTTCTTTGATGAACCTTTTACAAAATTTATAATGCCACTTAAACCGAGAAATATTATTGGTTGACAAACATGTGATTCATTTTCATTTAATTAAGATTTGAATAATCTGCTGGCACGCAACATGCAGCATTCTCAATTTCTCATAATATTAGACGGATTAAAAAAAAACTTGGGAGTTGTGATACATGCCAGACAGTTCTGGAATGATTGAAAAGTGTAAATTTTGCAGAAGCATTTTTTTTTTTTCATTTTAGTCCCACATCCAAACAGCAAAAGCTGCAAAACACTTGCTATAAGAAAAGCAAATAGAAAGCTTTACTTGTCTACAGCACCACAATACATATAACATTTCATAATTTACGGCACCAGCAATCTAAAACACTGTTCTACTTGTTCCTCGTATTATCGAAAATCCTACAACAAAATGGCTAAGATAAGAAAAGCGTAGTTGTATGCATCGTTATATCTCAATATGAATTCTAGCTGATAAGAGGAATTCCGGCCATAATAAGAGACTGGGAAATAACTTTGTTCGCGGCCTCTGAAGGATGGACACTATCCCAAAACACATAACTTGTAGCATTTGAGCATGTGCCGACTGATTTTGGCCTGCAGAGAACTGATGTTTTCACGGATGCACCCGTCCTGCAGCAGCCTCGTCTTACCTCGACAAACCCTATGTAATATATTCATGTAGTAATATACGCGTGTATTCCTCTTTTTTTCTTATGTATTTAAGATATATATAGAGAGAGAGAGAGTTTATCTAGTATACTTTTGTTAGCATTTTAACTCGAAATACTAACGAATCAAATTTTAATTGTTAATGATATTGCTTAAACACATGATAAATTTACTCAAAAAGTATATCAAATTATCTTCAAATATTAATTTATCAAGCTCATTAAATTTTTATATGAAAATCTCATGGGATATAAAAATTTACGGTGTTTTTAGCTTTTTGAGTCACCATTTTAGAGCTAATTTTTTAAAAATTAGAAACAATAACTTAAAAAAACTCATAATACTCTAAATTTTTTTATCCCACAACATTTTCATATGAAAAATTTTAAGATATTAATAATCAAAATTTAAAGATAATTTAATATATTATTTGAGTTGAGATTAAACTCACGCTATCTTTACTATATATATATATATAATTTGTCTAACATACTTCTGCTAGCATTTCAATCCGAAATGCTAACAAGTTAAATTTTAATTTTTCATGCTTAAAGCTTTAATTTAAGTAGCTCAATAAAATCTTTATATCATAATTCTGTGGTATAAAGATTTTATTGAACTACTTAAATTAAAATCTTTGAGCATGAAAAATTAAAATTTAACTTATTAACATTTCAGTTGAAATGATAACGGAATTATGCTAACCAAACTCTCTCTATATATATATATATATCATTGCAAAATTAAAACCCAGTAGTTCTACTGATTTAAAACATATATTTCGTTTGCATTAATATTAAAGTTCAAAGCAAGTTCACTTACCTTGTTTTGAAGGTGCGGTTACAAGATCATACACTGGCCGATAGACGTCAAAGACAACTATCCTGAGATCAGTATATTTCTTCGATATGGCGAGTATGGTGTGGTTTAACTTTTGATTGAAAGCCATGGCATCTTCATTGAAGCGTGTCACACATGCTTTGCTGCCATGACCGAATACTCGAATGATTGCCGGCAGACAACCCAACGGTGCTAGTGAACATACACCAATTCTCCTGGCCCCCAAACTGTACAGTGCCTGCAGTATCATAAAGAAAGAAAAAAGAAGGAATTTTGGAGGCGAGCTTTAATGTATTTTTTTTTTTTGAGAAATGTTAAATGTGGACTCAACTGAAACTTTTAATTTTATCAGCCCTTATATAATATGGAAATATGAGCCTTAATCAATGTCTTTGAGGCCCAGATACTGTGTATACAAATTCGGACAAATTCTTTTCAAAGGTAATGCATATGTATCTGCCACAAGAATTTAGAAATGTTACCTCACTCTTCAATTGGCTATAAAAGTTAACAATACATCCCAAAAAAGACGAGTTATAGCTATCTGAACTTATGATTCATTGTCCCTTACTTTTCCATTATGATTCATATAGTGGACCACATGAAATGTTTTCGATTTTGTCAAGTACAACAATAAAAAAAAAAAGATAAACTGGATCACTAAAATTGCACCTCAGGAAATACTGACCTCGAGGAACTCTGATAACTCTTCAACGAGGAGGTCTGAGAATGCATCAGCAGAATATAATTTGCGGAGTTCAGAGTTGATATAGTAATTCTGCAAAAAATCACCTGTTCCTGTGCCCAGTACGTATAATGCACCTCGAATTATACTGTTTGCCTTACGGCGACCGACCAACTGTACTATCTTCGACTGGTACTCCTTGAAATACTCCAGTTGCCCAGTCAATGAGATTGCATGCTGTTCCAATTGAAAATTTTGAGATTTTAAGGGTGATTTGTGCAAACAGACAAATTATCTTCGACTGGTATACAGATTGCTTTAATAATTTATGTGATTTTAAGGGTGATTTAGGCAAACGGACAAATAATTCTAGCAATTAGTTTTGAATTATAGTTGAATCTGAAGGATTGCAATTAATTTGTGGTCCTTCTAACACACAGTCCATGTTCACCCTGAAAACCATGAAATATGAAAAAATTATGAAGAAACCCCCAAACAAATTGTAAAATTGATGATCTTTATCTTTAGTTAATATTCATCAAACTCCATCAAACTTTAACCCACTGAAACAGACATGACATACAGCTAGTTCAATGCATAATCAACTGATACTTACGTATATGTATGAGGTTTGATCGGAGTATCCGGACCCAGCAGATGCAAAACTAGCTCCAATAAGAAGATTCTTTCCCGTTGCTTGGGGGCTCAGATAAGGGAGCGGATAGGTTTTAAATCCCAGAGTTTCAGCTACAACCAAAAACACCAAAATAAAGAAACAAAATTACAAAAGGGGCATTTAATTTCTCCTACTACTTTGCCTCAAAAAATTATCTGCATCTACAAAGTCTATACTGCGTTCTATTGTGCTTTCCATGAAAAGAATGTCATTTTTGTTTCGGATAAGGGTACATTTTTTTGGGTCTTTTGTCTGCTCTATTCATCGGATTTTCTGTCAGTAATTAGTCTGGTAGACTGGTAGGTGGAAAGAAACAAAACGTAACCAATGTTCACTGATAAAAGGCTACATGAATTACATTAACCAAGTAACCCAACATGCTACAGAAAATTTTACTTGTTTATTTACTTGGAAGCATCCAGTCAATCTTATGGTTGTCAATATATTTTGCATTAAATTATGAATTTATATATGTTGGATCAGTAATTATGGAAATTGTCCATTACCAAATCTACGGTTCTAGTTCTGATGTAGGCAGCGGTTGTTGGTCAATCAATCTCATGCTAAAATACTAAGGCCCGGTTGGGCGACGATATTTGGTGGGATTTATTTCTACTGGGGATGTTTCCTCCAGTACAATTTGTTGGGTTCCCAGCTGACATTCTTTCTCATCCGGGAGAAAAAAAAAATAGAACCGCCCCAATTTCTTTTTTTCTCATCAAAATGTGAATAACAGTACCACATTCAGGCTAGTTATAGCCCCAGAGATCTACAGAGAAAATAGCGACTCTATAGTCTACAGTTGAGGAGCCAAATTTTGAAAGACTGAAATGGACATGTATTTTTTTTCTGAAGTGAATATATTAATTCACTATAGCATAATACTGAATTACCCCCATGTTCTATACACTGCACAAACCCATAATTGATGGTTTTTACAGGTAGAACAGGATTACGCCATAACTCATGACTTACAGTTTTACAGATATGTCAATAAATTATTATTTAATATCTTTAAAACTTTTAAAATATCTAGAAAAAGAATACTAGACGTGTTCTTCGTTTGCTAAAGCACGTCTGTCAGATTTGGTTTTTAATTCTTTAATACCTTATTTATTAATTTAAAATTTACACGAAGGAATTTTAATGACAATTTGATGATGAATGATGGTTTATTTAATTTGAGCCATATTTGGAAGAAATACACACACACACACACACACACACACCTCATTAGATTATTAATTGGATATGAATTTCGTCAATGCATTAATTCCTAATTTCAGTGATTTGATAATGTACCGGTGAAATCGGTAGACAGTTTGCCATTGCAAAACCTCCCGGTGGCAGTGTGGTTCTTGAAGTCTCTACCATAAGGCGGGAAGTTCGCCTTGAAGTCCCCGGGCATATTGTTGTTGTTGCCGACATCCATGGTCGAGTCACCGAAGGTTACGATAGCCGGCACAAGAGTCGTAGATGTCTGCGTGAGGCCTAGGTTTATCATTCCTACATATATTAAAAGGACTACGAAGAAATTTGTGATCCCTTCCATTTTTATGCTTCTCTCTCTCTTTGCTTGGTTTGGTTACTACTTACTCGTGTAGCTCACTTCAATAAATAGGTGGAGAGGGAGCCATACGATTGGTTGGCTAGGTAGACAAGCTAGCTATATGCAAACATTGAGCCAACGTGGGGAATCGTCTATGGACAGAAAATAATAAAATAATAGAGGCAAATTTAAAGCGATTAATATTCTCTGTCCGACCGAATTATGTTATTTATCCATAAAATTAAACTCTCCTACATGCACCGCCTCTTTGAGTTTTTATTT
Source organism: Schoenoplectus tabernaemontani (assembly GCA_037127355.1). Taxonomy (NCBI): domain Eukaryota; kingdom Viridiplantae; phylum Streptophyta; class Magnoliopsida; order Poales; family Cyperaceae; genus Schoenoplectus; species Schoenoplectus tabernaemontani. Next base: position 25,260,472 of record CM073756.1, read on the forward strand.
GATTTGTTTGCTTTACCGGGTATAATAGCTAGCAGAACCAACATTTATGAGTTATTATATATACCAATGGTGTCGACTAAGATTCTAAGAAAAACATGTATAGACCAATGTTATTATTTAAAGTTGTTTTTGAAAATTTAGTGGGGTTAATTCAAACGATGCACCCTTCTTTCACTCCACCACTGATCAGACAATGTGTTTAGACTATTTGCAAGGAAACTTCAATTTCTCTGGGCGAGTATAATGTCCAACATTTTAGTTTCCATTATATAATTCATTATACAATTTTTCGATGAAAAAAGTGAATCATTCGGTTCCAGTTTTCAATTGAAAAAAAAAATATAATCTTGCTTTTTTTTTCATTAGCATAATAACATGGCGATTGTTTCGATCTAGAAAGATCTTTTCTAAAATGTAGATGTGAAAAATTATGGTGTAAAATATTACCAATTATTTATAGACAAGAAAAGTGAAATTAGTAAATTCAGTAGTCTGCAATTATGGTGCATCTGGACGTCTGTTAAACTGGTCACTACAATTGCAACTGGTCACTACTTATGCAATTGGTCATCATAAGGCTGTAAGGCTGGTTCTAAGACAATAATTAGCTATTATTACTGCCCTGCAAATGAGTTGAGTTCAAGATTAACTCAAACTCAACTTATGAAGATACAAGTCAAGTTGAGCTGAGCTCGTGAAACGCAACGAGCTCAAAGACCCAATGTAAGCTCATCTCATCATATTTCGAGCTGGCTCATGAACATATGCATATGTTGACTCATTTTGATATTTATATTTGGTACATCTATAAGCCTGATACAAAATTGGTATGTCAATAAATTATGTGCACTAATTTGAATGGGTGGATTGATAAAAAAAAATATCGAGCCATGAGCGATTAAAAGGCATCACTAAGTCTCCGAAATGGTGAGAGTGAATGAGAAAGAGTTACTGAGTTAATGTTCGATAGAAAAAAATATATAAATTATTATCAATCGAACCGAATCAACTTCAACTCAGATTCAGCTCATTAACTTGAACCTGAACCGATCCAAACTGAACCACGAGCTCGTATTCTTTCAATCTAATTAAATTGATCATGATATCAAGATGCGCCATTTTTTTGATGAACTACCAATACAATTATTCAAAACCTGATAACTTTTGTCTGTATTCGGAGACGAGAACTTTAACAACATCATAATTTTTTTTAATCTTACATTCTTACTTCTTAGTGTGGAGGGGACTGATCTCGTCTTCATCTCGTGAAGGTCTCGTGAAGGCAGAGGGCTACTGGCTACACCATATACAGAGATCAACGGAGGGTTTCGTCTCGTCTCATGAGAAATTATAAAGAAATGAATCATCACTAATCATCAACAGTTGAAAGGGGAAATAAATCCTTCAAAATTAATTTGACAGATGTGAGGGAATGAGGAAAATGGACTGTAATTGGGCTCTACAATTATTATTATTTTTAATTATAAGGGATGCTTAATGTCTAAATATCATATTAATACTAATAAAAATTAACAATTTCTACTAATTTCGTGTATGGTGGTGACATCCTCCATGTACTTCTTTCCTCTACAAAGACGGGTCACCGGTCATCCATTTTCTCATCTCTTCCCCCTGTTACATCCTTGTCTGCTCTCATGAGAGGGAGAGCTCCAATGCGAGGAGAGAATAACTTCTGGAGGAAGAAATTCTGGAGAGACCAAGAGGAAGGGAAAGAATATTTTAAGAATTAAAGAAGTACATCTCAAAATATAGTATATATTTTTTTAGTTAAAGTTGTAAAAGAATTATACAAAGATGGTAAATAACAAATTAAATTTATTTTAGAGCAAATTAAATTTAAAATTTATTTTAGAGTGATATCAAGAGAAATTTAAATTTTAAAATGATATTTTATTTATTTATAAGTCTTGGAATGACACATAACTAAATTCCCCTTAAGAAAAATATATCTTGTTTTGGATGTCGATTTTACGAAATTTTTAAAAATGAATGTTCCTTAAATAATTTGATTTTGCATGAAGAAGGATCAACAATAAAAGGTGGGTATTCGACGTCAATTTATTTGTTTGACAATTTTTAGAATGCATTTCGAAATTCTATTAAAAAATAAAAACGGAAAAGGAATTATAGACATTATTTTTCTTAGTTGGTTTCATATCAATTTCCACGTGAGTTCAAATTAGTTTATGCTTTTTTAAATACAGCTATATATATGTTGCGATGCTCATGATACTTTTTTATGAAAATGGGTGTCAAAGCTCAAAAATACTGACTTCAAAAGTCCATAAAAAATCATCTATCCAAATTTCAATCATACAATCTCCAATAAAAAAAAAAAGAAAATATTGTCCTCATTATTAGATCAAATACTTATTATAGTAACAAATTTCATTTTATTTCGTTCAAGATAAAAAAGCATATATTTCATATTCATGTTGTATCCATAAGACAAAAGTTTAAAACTTTATTCAAAATTTAATTTCTTCATCTAGGAATAAATAAATGAATAAATCTCTATATCATGGAAATAGTTGTCCATTAAATAGTTGTCCAGCTGTTGAAAGGAATGCGCATGTAATTATTGTTGGATTTCGAAGAAATAATTAATGGCTCAATTATTGACATAAAAGGTACGCCGATGTAAGAAAGAGATTACATTCTGAAAATCTTATGGTGTTTTGTGAAGTAAAAATATGTTTTGTTTCAGTTTCAAATTTTATATATCGAAAACTCACAATATAGATTTTTTCTATTGTGCTTTCAGTAGCATTTCACCCGAAACGCTACCGATCAAAATTTTATTTTTTATGCTCAAAATTTTAATGTAAATACCTCAATAAAATCTTTATATCATAACCTTATAAAATATTAATTTTTATCATGTTTGAAATTAATTTATTATACATAATGATTTTTAAAAAATAGCTCTAAAATAATAATAAATTTTGTATGTAAAAAATACTTACTTTCTAAAAATCATTAAGTATAACAAACTAACTTCAAATGCGATAAAAATTAGTATTATACAAGATTATGATATAAAGTTTTTATTGAGTTACTTAAATTAAAATTTCGAGAATAAAAAAAATTGGATTTGTAGCATTTTGACCGACGTGTTACTGGAAGCACAATAGACAATATATATATATATTATGGTGCTCCATGGAGCACCAAATTTTTTGTGCTTCACGTCCGTATCTTGAATTTAAAAATTTAAATGGCTGATCCAAATCGTCTTACATGATATTCATATTGAAATATCTTTCGAGATTAAATTTTATAATTTTTGAATTTTTTGCTATTTTTTAGATGGGTACAAAATCACTAGTTTTGGATAATGCAGAAATCGTTAGATCAACAAATTTTGTACCTATCTAAAAATATGAAATTTGATCTCGAAAGATATTTCAATATAAATATCATGTTTAAAGGTTTGAATCGGTCATTTAAACTTTTAAATTCAAGATACAGACCTAAATACAAAAGATTTAGTGCTCCATAGAGCACCTAACTTATATATATATATATATACACTCCAAATCAACAATCTGAAACTTGCTTTACCTACTGCTTTTTTTTTATCCTTTAGGACTTGTTAACTCTAGGCAAACCCCAATCAAATAGGCGGCTACTTCCATAATCGTGAGAGAAACATAACACAGCAAGAAAAGTTAAACAAAATAATAATTTACATTACAGCAGATTGAAGAATCTGAATTGATATATCTCCTACGATTGTGTTACTAGAAAATTGAGAAATGAGTCTCAGCGGATTCTTGAAAGCGGATTGTAGCGAGAAATACGTGCACAAAAGGAGTCAATTTTGTTCTTAGAAAACTGGTATTTGCGCGATCTTGATTTCTCCAATTAACTAATTTAATATCTAGATTTACTATAGTATATGTCTCTTTTATAGAAAATCTAAATTTTCTAGCATATGTCATGTATAAACTAATATTATGCGTTACCTATTGATATTTAAAAATTATAAACTATATTTTTTTATGACCATGAAATAATTTATTATGAATAGAGTAGTGATAAACGTGTCAGACACGTGTACATGTACGTATAAATATAAGTACGTCTTTATGTCTTAACGTGTATACACATGACGTATTTAAATATCACATGTGCCGTGTTGCCTAACATATTGAACACAAATATACACGTCTAACATATGTACACACGTATAGCACATATAAAATATTTTAACATATCAGACTTTTAAAATACTTATTTGCTTAATTGATTTGATACTGAAATTAACGATCAAAATAACTCTAACATATATGATATTTTTAAATATAGCACGTTAATTTTTTTTTGATCATAACTATTCTAATTTTTTATTTTATATATATATTTTTAATTTTATTTAAAATTTGTTAAACTTGTATATGCTATAAAATGTTGACGTGTGTCAATTACGTATAAATATGAATACATTTAACATGATGTGTTAAACATATCATGTGTTTTTAGATGTGTATGTTTAATTTTTTTAATTTTTAATATGTTATAATATATATATATATATAGAGAGAGAGAGAGAGAGAGAGAGTAGAGATACCGTGAGCTTAAGCTCACGGAGGCCTTCCGTGAGCTTAACTCAAAAAATATATCAAATCATTTCGAAATTCTAATTTATCATTCTCATTAAATTCTTTATATGAAAATCTCATGGGATGCAAAAATTTGGAGCATTTTGAGCTTTTTAAATTATGGTTTTTAATTTTTGAAAATCAGCTCTAAAAATAATAATAATATATTCAATACTTAAATATCATTTAAATAAAAAACGGTGACTTAAAAAGTTCAAAACACTTCAAATTTTTGCATCCCATAAGATTTTTATATAAATAATTTAATGAGAATAATAAATTAAAATTTCAAGATGATTTAATATGTTTTTTGAGTTAAGCTCACGGAAGGCTTTCGTGAACTTAAGCTCACGGTATCTCCACTATATATATATATAGAGAGAGAGAGAGTGAGTGAAGATACCGTGAGCTTAAGCTCACGGAGACCATCCATGAGCTTAACTCAAAAAATATATCAAATCATTTCGAAATTTTAATTTATCATTCTCATTAAATTCTTTATATGAAAATCTCATGGGATGCAAAAATTTAGAGCGTTTTGATCTTTTTAAGTTGTGGTTTTTAATTTTTGAAAATCAGCTCTAAAAATAATAATAATATATTCAATACTTGAACATCATTTTAAAAAATTAAAAACGGTGACTTAAAAAGCTCAAAACACTCCAAATTTTTGCATCCCACAAGATTTTTATATAAAGAATTTAATGAGAATGATAAATTAAAATTTTGAGATGATTTAATATGTTTTTTGAGTTAAACTCACGGAAAGCCTCTGTGAGCTTAAACTCACGGTATCTCCACTCTATATATATATATATATATATCTAAATATATATTATTATAATATATTTTGTGTCAAACATGACGTCATGATGTGTTCACTTACTTGACCATTAATAAATTAGGAAGAAGAAATTCGCTCCACGACTCAAACCATTGCTTGACGCAATACGCATATTTATCAATCATTAACCTAAGAGCATCTGTATTGATGTTGATTGTAAAATTAAAGTTTTATGCTACGTCATCAAATTGATAATTTATTTTAAGAATGACATCCTTAAATAGAATGAAATTATCAAATTGACACTTTCATAATTATTATTTTTACTTATCTTTGATGTGGCTTGTCAAATGGAATGTCAAATTTAAATAATTATTTAGTCTTATTTAGTCTTACATCTCTAAAAAAAATCACAATTGTCAAATAAAATTTAACAACCAATTTAAGATGCTTTAACAACAAAAAAATGCAAACAAGCTCGATAAGATTATTTTTCTTCCGACATGTGATATAGTGCCTAGAAAGGTCTTGAGATGTAACGTGGCCAAGTTAGTGTGTTAAAAATACTCGCCCAGGAAAAACCCGACCCACGGAACCCGTCCCGACCTGACCCGTGCTCAAACCCGTCAGACACGTGACCCGTTAGAACCGGCGGGTCTAGTACGGGCGCGGGCAAAAAATTTTGAAAAAAAAAACGTGCTAGACCCGACCCGTTTTAGACTCGTCCTGACCCGACCCGTCCCGACCCGACCCGTCCAACCCGTCCTAACCTGTACCCAACCCGACCCGTCCAACCCGTCCTAACCTTTACCCGACCCGACCCGGGAAACCCGCCCTTACACCTAGCACCATAGCATAATATAATATCCAAATCTAAGAAAGGGATGGAGAGATACACGCATTAACTGACTAGCAGTCCTCTACAATCCCTTTTATAAAATTCACATTAAATAAAAATATTTGGAGTTCTTTACTTTATAATGAGGGTATATAAAATGGTATTAAATTAAATTTATGTTCATCAATTTATTCTGAACATACTAAATTTTAAGAACAACAAATGCTATAACTAGATAAGAACATTTTAAAGTTCTATCATTTTATTTCAATTCTTTAAAATTTTATTTAATTTTTTACTTAAATTATTTCATTTAAAATTTTATTTCAATTTATTTTGAGTCATATCAGTGCCTGAACCATTATAACGGTTTCTGAATCGTTATAACGGTTTGCTGAAACGTTATAATGTTTCATAAATCATTATAACAGTTCAGTAAATCGTTATAACGTTTCATAAATCGTTGCAATGATTTATTGAACCGTTGCAACGATTTATTGAACCGTTATAACGTTTGACCCGCCGACCCGCCCCACCCTTGGACTCGACCCGTCCCGACCCGACGGGTCACGGCCAAACCCCCCAAAATGAACTCGTCCTAACCCGTCCCGTATAAATCTGTTGACCCGTCCCGATCCGTCCCGCCAAAACCCGCCGATCCAACATAACTCGTCCCGACCCGACCCGTCCCGACCCGTCCCGATTTTAATATACTAGGCCAAGTGAGTTCTCTCGTAACATGGGTCGTACCTACTACACTGTTCGGCCGTACATGCAGTAAATATCGTCTGGCTGCGGTTTAAATTTGACCATCAAAAAAATTCGGATAATTTTTAGACGGCCGCTCTAATTTTGAAAAAAAAAATCGTTCGGATAATTTTTAAATTAACTGAGTTTGAAGTTACGATTGACTTAATTCGTAACCCGATTCGGCTTAAATAATAATTGTTTAAATATTTTTTTGTTAAATTCTAATTCGATAATTCATCTCTCGTGATTTCACCATCTCAGCGGTTTAATGACTTCTCGTACTCATTCATGACTTGGTTCATATATCTGACTTAATAATTTTTTTATTGGTTCATCCATTGAAATTAGTACAGCAAAGATTTTATTGAAAATATAGATTGTTGATATATATATATCAATTTTGTACTAACTCATGTACCATTTTTATAGATATATCGAATTTAAGTTTATAGATATGCTAAATATAAATGTCAAACCGAGTCAATGTATATGTATTGACTCGTGAGCTAGCTTGAATAGTAACGAGCCGAACTTGAGCTTGATTTTTCAGTTTGAAGCGTTTCACAAGCTCGACTAAACTAAACTCGAATTTTCATGAGCTGAGATTGAACTAAATCTGGCTCGCTCGAACTCGGCTCGTTTACAGATCTAGTCAAATTCATGGTCACAATTGGGTTCAATCTGATTTGAAGTAGGGGTGGACCTAACAGTTTAGAGTGAAGTGACTTTCAGAATTTTGAAAAATAATAATAATAATAATAATAATAATAATAATTATTATTATTATTATTATTATTATTATTATTATTATACTGCTGCTCCTTTTGCTAATACTAAATTGTGCTCAGCTTAAGTAACTAGCTGGATTCGTCACTGGTAAGGACAGTTTTTTTTTCCCCTTTTCTTTACTTTTTCTTCCTTTATGCCATATCTTTTCTGATGAAGTCAATAGTAAGTGTAGCCAATTAATATGCCAGAACTGTTTGGTATTTGCTTAGGGAGTGTTTGGCACTCAATGGAATAACAAAAAGTTAGAATAGAATAGTTATTCCGACGAATTAATTTGCCAAACGAATTTTAGACTAAGTAGAAGAGTGCGAATTTATTATATTATCGTTACCATTAGTATTATTATATTATTTATTATTATTATTATAAATATAATTTTAATATTATATTATTATATTCTGAATATAAATATAATTATTTTATTATTATATTATTATGATCAAGATTATTTATTATTATATTATTATATTATGATGATTATGATTATGATTAGTATTACTTATTATTATTTTATTATATTGTATTATATTATTATATGTTGATTATAGTGATGATTAATTTATTATTATATTATTATAATTATAATTATTTATAATTATTTTTATGATTATGATTATATTTTTATTATTATATTATTATAATTATGATTATGGTTATATTATTATGATTATGACTATAATTATTATTATCATGATTATGATTATATTATGATTATATTATTAAAATTATGATTACTTATTATTATTATATTATTATAATTATGATTGTAATTATATTTATTATTATTATTATATTACTATATTATAATTATGTTTATATTTTTATTATATTACTATTATAATATTATTATTTATTATGATTATTTTTTATTACTTTATTATTATTATTTTACTATTATGATTATTATTTTACTATTATTATTATTATCATCATCATTATTAGTACCATAATTATTCATATTTTAACTATTCTGAATAACAACTGCCAAACGATATTTTCACTCTTCCGAATAATCAAGAATACCACTCTTCCAAAAAAAATACTATTATATCACTCCAAAATTACCACTCTTCCAAATACCACTCTTCCAAAAAAAATACTATTATATCACTCCAAAATTATCACTCTTCCAAAGTTATTCCTTGATTTGCCAAACGGACCCTTAAAGAATCAAGAACAAGCAAATAATGCCGTTCGGTAGTTATCCTGCATTGAAGTAGTAATAAATGCGAACCTGCAGTGAATGAAATCTGGACTGTCAGCATGAATTTTGGTGTTGTTCGCTCTGTTAAAGTGACTCTGTAATTATAAATAGCATCCAGCAAGCATATCCACTTCAGGCGTAGTACTATTGACCAAATGGACTGAGCCTCGAGGCTCGAGCCCTTAAGGTTGTTAAATTGTAAACTTTTAGGGGGCCTGATGAGGTCACCTACTGGGCCACTGCTTATAGCTTTTTCAAATACAGGGGAATTGTCAATGGTGCTTGTCTAATGCCCAACCTGCGAGGTCCGGCCTGAGTTGGTTGGATCCGGTCCATGTTTCACCTCTTTGTATTTCAAATTTGCAATGAATTTGAACTTTGAAGAAAGAAAAGAGCTTTTATTTTCTTTCCGTCTTCTTTCCATCAAACAATGGTAAGAAGCAACCTCACTCCTAACAACTTTTTTTTCTTTTTTCCGACTTATTATTATAAGAGTGTGTTTGAATCGTTTAGAATTGTTCAATTCTGAGAATAGTAATGTTGTTTCGAGATGAGATGCAATCCACACACAAAATTAAAATTGAGAATAGTAATAAAATAATACTAATCTGTTAAATCATAAAAATATTGGTTTAACACATTAGTGACATGTAAGAATAGTAAAAATAATAAAAAATAATTTCATCAATATTAATATAAAGTAATATCAAATAAGTAATGATATTAAATAAAATAATAATAAATAATTAAATATTTTTATTTTTATTTTTCCCTTCATTATTCTTATGTTAGCATCCAAATAACATTTTACTAATTTGAACAGTAAAAAATAGTTTTATTTTCATATTTTCTGAGATACCATTAATTTCACATTATTCTCAATTATTAATCTAAAAAATATTATTCTTACACTAATTCTTTCAAAATCCAGACCAGGGCAAATGCAAAGATTCCCAGGGCAATTTTAAAAAATATTGCTTTTAGGCTAAGATTTTATTAATCTGACCTCCTTTTAGATCAAATTTTTGGCCGCCTTGAATTTTTTGATTATTTTTCATTGAGAAAAAATATTTAATATTATAGATAATGAAGGAATTATGCAAAAGTTTTAAAATATGAAGTCTTGTAGAGGAAAATTTTCTTCATCGCTATGATTATCTATTATTTTGATTTTTGATTTTTTATTATTTTTATTATATAAAAGATATTATTTTAATAATTTTATTTAATACCCGATTAGTTAATTAGTTTGAACCCGATAAGATATTGAATTTAATTACTGACCCCGCGTGACCAAAATCCTGCATCCGACCTTGATCGAGAAACACCCATTGTGTCTAAATCGGATGGATTGTTTTGTTAGCAACAGTATATCACATGCATGAGATATATCAAGTTGAGTGAGTGATCCCTATCTTTCTGATGTAGTTATCTATAGTTCTGACATCGCTATAGGTGGTAGAATCCGACCCGACCCGAGAAACCCGCCCGACCCGACTCGATCCAATTTTTTAAGAAAGTCAAACTGATCCGACTCAACCCGACCCGAAATCAAATGACCTTTAATCCAATCGAAATCTATCAACGATCTGAAAAAACACAATATATAAATTGACCCGACCCGACCCTGTCCGACCCGACCCGGTCCAACCCGACCCGGTCCAACCCCTGACCCGACCCGGCCCAACCCGATTTCTTCTAAAAAGTCAAACTAATCCGACCCGTCCGACCCGAACCCGAACCCGACCCGCCCGCCCGATTGCCACCTCTAGACATCGCATATCGTAAATATCCAATGAGAAAGCACACAATTTTTGGATAAAAATTCAACAACAGCGCATTAGAGTTTTTTTTATGTTTTTAATCGATCTAATCCTCGTTTACTGCCGTAAAATAGCAAAAGTAATCATACATGTCCAACATATTTATTCTACATGTTTCCAATTTATTATGAATTGCTAATAATTGCCATCATTATAACTCAGTGTTGTTCAAACGAAACATGCTTCTCGATTTTCTTTTAGAACTTCTAGCTATTGCTAATTTCAACTGAATTTTCTTGCTTTAATCATTCATTTTAAAGCACTAACAATTTTTTATACCCTGCAATTTGCTTAATTTCTTATATACCCTGCATTTTTTTATTTTCTTATTTATCCTTAGAGAATTGATTATATCTTATTTGTGCCTCATCTATTTAATCTAATTCTTCTCATATAATAAGAGAGTCTATTTCATGATACCAAAACCCCGTCACATATATTAAACAAGTATTTCAACAATATCCTACTACCTCTCTCTCTCTCTCTTTTTCTTTTCTTATTACAGTTACAACATTATTTCTCCACTAAACAAGAACAAGCTTCTAGAAACAGTAAATATCACTATGAAATAAACAAGAAAGGATCAAATCTTACAAATGCTTCAACACACTGCCTATAACTTTGAGATACTTTTATGTCACAAGGTTAATTCCAGTTATGATGAGCGAGTCTGCTAGGACCTGGTTCGCCGACTCGGACGGGTGTACACTATCCCAAAACACATAGCCTGTTGCATTTGCACAGGTTCCTACTGATTTTGGATTGCAAAGCAATGATGTCGTTTCAACAGTGCCCGTCCCACAACATCCTCTCCGTGCTTCAAAGAATCCTAATTTAGGACATAGGACACAATCAGTAAATTTATTGTTTCAATTGATAAATAAAAAGAATTTACTAATTAGTCATATATTTATTATTTCTAGCCATTGACAATATTTTTCCAACCGCAATTCTGCAACTTTATCCCTTACAAGAGTTTAAAATGGGAACTTAAGAGTTGGAAGGGCCTTTTTCAAATATTGGCTTCCTTCGGTCTCTTTTTTTTTTTTTTTTTTTTTTGGTTTCTCATCACTTTCAACTTTCATATAACATTTTTTCAATTTTTTGCATTTGTTATTAAATTTTTGACAAAAATAATATAGAAACCCCTGTCCTTGTCAGTATATACTTTACAATATATAATTCTGATCATTCTGTAGGGAGCCTTTAAAGCAGATTATAACAATCTTCAACAAAAAATAGATGTACCTTGTTTCTCAGGAGCAATGACAAGATCATATAGAGGCTGATAGATGTCCAGAACTGCAATCTTAAGATCCGAGTGTTGCTTTGACAAGGAATTTACAGCATTATTTAACTTCTTGTTGAAGTTTTTCGCATCCTCATTGAGTCTTGCGACACACCCATTGCTTCCATGACCAAAGAGTGTGATCGCTGCCGGTACACAGCCAAAAGGCGGAAGTGAAGTCACCCCAATCCGTCGAGCTCCCAATCCGTACAAGTCCTATAATATTAAGGAAAACATATAAGGTCGAGCAATTATCATTTTGAATAATATTAACAGGAGATGTAACATTTGGGCTTGATAGTTGTCTCTCTGGTGCTAATGCATTGAATAATGACACTATTTTGTATTCCATACTAGCAATTAATGTACTATTTAATTTGTAATATTAACATGCATATATGTTAAGAACCTTGACGAAGTTGTTGAAGATGCCAATGAGTAGGTTAGAAAAGTCATCAGGAGACTGAAGCTTGTTGAGGTAGGGATTGATGTAGTAATTCTGCACGAAGTCACTTGAGCCAGCGCTCAGTATGTAAAGTGCTCCTGTGATGATACTGTGCGCCTTTGAAGAACCAACGATCTGAGCCAACTTTGACTGGTACTCTTTATAGTACTCCAGTTGTTGTGACAGTGGGATGGCATGCTGTACCGAACATACAAATTTTGGATTAATTATTAGAATTTTCATAGTTGATGGAGTAGTAATTAATGGGACGTTTTGGGTTTTTGATTTTTCGGCCATAATACAATATTCTGAATTTAGTCAACCCTATTTTGTACTTGACTAAGAGGTACAGCTTTTCGAGACCACCACCATATTAAACTGTATGAGCCGTAAGCTAAACTTTCAAAACCCTTTCGCTATAACAAATCAAAAAAGTTTTGTCGCCAAGGGACCACAATCCACAGGTCCATTTCTTTTTTTTTCTATTTCACTTTTACCTTTGCAATGGATCCTGCAATATGTACATCTTACATTTTTGTCAGGCCCAAGTGCATATAAGCACAAGTAACGCGTTAAACCAGTTACCTACTTCGATTTGTATTATTTTCAGGTTTAGATTTATGAACTTATAAATTATCCGTTCAATTTCGTAATTTTATTTTCAACCTGTTTTTACAATAAAAAAAATAAACTAACTGTGCTTACAAGTTACAAACAAGGAATAATAAGAGAATCCGTGTACTTACATACAGATAAGCAGTTTCATCATAATAACCAGATGCAGCAGACGCGAAATTGGCTCCGATAAGAAGGTTCTTCCCTGATGCTTGTGGGCTCAGGTAGGCCGGTGCATATGTTGTAAACCCTAATGTTTCAGCTGAGAAAAAAAAAAAAAAGTTCTATTTAAAATACACAAACAATGCAGGATTAACTGTTTTTGTAACTAAAACAAACAAGATGCCCACTTATTTCCTAAATAAAAACGGAAAAAAGGAAGTGCTAAAAAATTATTTGTTCTATGCCATTATACAGCTATACCAACCAGTAATATCAGTAGCTAGTTTCCCGTTGCAGAACCGACCAGTCGCAGCGTGGTTTTTGAAGTCCCTTCCATAAGGAGGGAAGTCCGCCTTGAAAATGGTCGGCAGATAGTCGTTGTTTCCTACGTCGACCGTCGAGTCGCCAAATGTTATGACGGCAGGAACAAGGGGCTGAGCATTTCCTGTAACTATAGTTCCTAACAAAATGAGGATTAAATAGTAACTTGCTTCCATTTGCATTATGCCCTTGTACCCTCTATTTTGTGATGACAAGGGCCTAAAGATGTTGTTTGCATATACAAAGCTCAATGGAGAGTATGGTAGCTATTTAAATACATGCAAGAAAAACTAAGGGAAGCAACTCTTAAAGATTTTTGTAATGAAACCCGTTAACTGGTATTAAAAGGTCCATGCGGGTTATTATATTTTCAAAGGATGACAAGGGGTCATGGCGTTGTGGGGACCGATGTTGTAGCATTACTTTAACACACACACTCTCATACAAGGCGTGTGTGTCGAATTGTCGATATATTAGAGATGTGACGTCTGGCCTAATTTTTTGACTGTATTTCAACAAAATTGATATATATTGAAGTTTCTTTTATCTTGGATATATATTGAAGTTAATGGCTAATTAAACCAGAGTCATGTTTTGTAATTGTAAAATTATTTAACAGTTCGAGATGCTTATTATTAATAATAACGAAATAGCATTGCATAATTAGTAATAATATATGCTAAGTATAAAGCCCAAAAATGTTAGATACCGAAGATACTTTCTTGTGTATAATTGTTGGAGTCTTTATCAAATTAACTGTAGCTCTATTTTTTGGGCCAAGCGTAGCTCGTTTTCAAGGTCGTGTCCTACAACAACTAAGGAGGCTCTTTAATATGTTAGATACCAAAGAAGAGAAATTGGGTGGTTCGTGGTTGGAGACTAGATGGATTATAATGGATTATATTGCAAAGCAATGTGAATATGTGATGATGATCTGGATTCGAAATTCGATTTTATGTGGCGGTATGTTTTGTGAGCCACCTTGCAAATATAACTTGTTCACATCAGCGCATATTATGTAAAACTAATCAGAGCAACGTATTTAAATTCTGAGATAATATGGAAATTTTAAAATTTGCAATATTGAATTTTAAAATAATTCAATATTAAGTTCACGGAGGCCTTCTGTTTTAAAAAAAAATTCAATATATATGGATATGGAAGGCCTCCGTGGGCTTAATCTCACGGTATCTTTGCTCTCTCTATATATATATATGTTATGGTGCGTTGCGAAGCACAAAACCTCTCGTGCTTCGCGTCCGTTTCTCGAATTTAAAAGTTCAAACGGCCGATCCAAACCGTTGAACATCATCTTCATATTGAACTATCTTTGAAGATCAAAATTTATATTTTTTTAATTTTTTTGTTTTTTTTAGATGGGTACAAAATCGCTAATTTTGGATGGTGCAAAAATCGTTAGATCGGCAAACTTTGTACCCATTTAAAAAATAGCAAAATTTTTCAAAAATATATATAATTTGATCTCCAAAGATATTTCAATATGAAGATGATGTTCAACGGTTTGGATCGGCCATTTGAACTTTCAAATTCGAGATACGGACGCGAAGAACCATAACCTCACCCTATATATATGAAATCATCTTGAAGTATAACTGTTACATTTTTTTAGAACATATTACTTTCTTCTAATGGAGTAGATAATTAAATTGCTTATTTTCAAACTACATTTAACAATTTTTGAAAAACAAATCATTTAATATATTGTCAATTCTGATATGGATCATAGTCAACTTAAATTTTACTATTATTTGTGAAAATCAATTATTATAATTAGTTCTAATGCAACTTTTATCAAAAAATTTAGTCCATAGTAGAACCTCTAACCTTCATATCCATTCATGAAGTGGAAGTGCAGAAAAAAGTTTGGACAACAAATAATCCATAACATCAATTTGTTGTTAAACTAGGAACTGTAAAATACTAAAATGAATACAGACAAATATAAAATTTCTTGGATCTGAGCTGTCAGTGAGTAGTTGTACATCACTCTACATAACTCGGGCTCAACCATGTCTCAGTCATCATCATCGAAAAATGGAAAAGGCTGGCACTATTTCCATAGTACTGAAGCAAGCAGAAATAGCAACAGTAAATCTACTAAACTCCATTACTGCAATGCAGTATACTGTATACAGATGGTTATGGCTCGTGGAGTGGGCCTTATTTTGACACTTAATTCAATTCAATGATGACTTGGTTGTGGCGATAAAATAATACCAGTACCTTCTTTGCAGGACGCAGCTAAGATCGAGCACTACCAAAAGTAAACATGAAGCACTAGAAGTGAATCTTTATGTTTCTGTTTGTGGCCATATAGTTACTGATTAATGGAAAGCGTGTTATAAAACTAATTTCCATTAAAACTAAACCATGCCATATATATAATATAAATGCAGCATAGTGGCCCGAATTAATGTGGAAGTGGGCCTACAATAATCAATATGGCTTTGTAGTTTTATTAATATTGTACGTTGGCATGGATTTTATTTTTCTTCAAACATAAAAGAAGAAGGTTTTGTTTAATCTCATTTTTTTGTCTTGAATAAATCAAAAGGAGTTAATAATCGAACTGAAGTCTGAACAGTTTTCTCAAAAGAGAATAAAGAATGAATACGACAGATCATGCAATAATTTTAGTAAATGTAACAATTTCCGGCCAAATAGTACAGGGAAGGGATACTTGGACAATGAATTATGTTGATAATTTTGAAAATAGATTTCTAAATACATATAAAAAATTTAAAAAAAAAAAAAATATAGATATGTTCTTCTAGTTATAGATTGATGATGATTAAAATTTTATATAATTTTATTACTATTTGCTAAATCAATAATAAAAAACATTGTTATGTACTTTGCAATGATTCCAATATAACGATATTTGATGGACTATCAAATAATAAAAAAAATTGTATAAAATTTTAATCACCATCAATCTATAAATAGAAGAACATATCTATAAATTTTTCTATTTTCAAATTTTTTAGTATTTATTTAAAATTCATTATTAATATTGTCAAGCCAATTTTTTAAATATTACTAATAATATTAAGAATTAAATCTTTAGAAAAAGAAAATATGAATTTCGATAACTAGTTCGAACGCAGCTGCTATTTACATTCTCAGCGGATGTTTCATTTCTAAAAAATAAAAAAAAAAAATCTGGGAGTGCAACTGCCAACTGCGCTCTCAGAAGCCCATGATTACAGCCTCACATTCTATTTCTAAAAAAAATAAAAATTAAAATAAATTTTGGGAACGCAATCTCCACCTGTGTTTTTAGAATGCATGCACTCAATATTATAATTCAGTTCCCGCTCTCACATTTTATTTCTAAAAAAATTTAAATAAATTTCTGAGAATGCAAGTGTCAAGTTGCACTCTCAAAAATTTTATTTTTTTTAATTTTGAGAAATAAATGTGAAGCCGCAATCAATGAGTTACTTAGCTTTTGGATGTGCAACTGGAAGTTGCGGTCTCAGAAATTTTTTTGTTTTTTTTTTCAGAAATGAAAAATTGCTGAGGACGATTACGTTCGAATTAGATTAACGTATCATGAAATCCTTTTATCTTATTCCAGTGGAATAACACAAGAAACGCTTTGTATGTCTTCGTTCTCTTTACAAGCCGTCACGAGTACAGAATTCGAATTTTCTTTTTCTAAATAATTAATTTTTAATATTGTTAATAATATTTAAAAAAATTCGGTTGTCAAGTGATCCTTTCCCGATAGCGCGCGATAGTAAATATTACAATTTAGCATTGAGCTGTAAGAAAGTAATTTCAAATTAAAGATGTATGATCCTGAGGTGACAACTGAGGACCAGATCACAGAACCAATAACAAGTACCAAAGCGTCAGAGAATTAAACCCTTTAAAGTTTAAACTATCTGCTGGAAACATAGTTTATTATAGCCTACAGTTGTGAATGTTTTGACTTTTTCATATTTGTACAGCATGTGGTAATTACTAATAATTAATAGCACCTGTTCTGTTTGGGGAGCAATGTGGGTACACACACCATAAGTGAACAATTTGATTTTCACTCATCTTCTAAATCGTTGGATTTAAACCATGCAATAGCCATTAAATATAAGACTAATTAATATCGTGGGACCCACTAAAAGAATTGTGAAAAGCGCATTAAAATGTGATCTTAGCCATTATGCGTATATATCCTTGTCTATTTTAATTTGGTTAAAATTTTAAGGCACTTGAAATGCAATCAGTCTTAATAAAAATATGAAAATTTAAATTGTATTGATCTTATGAGTTCTAAATATTTTTCAAATATTCAAATTTCATTTAAACATCGTGCAAAATGAAAATATAAATATTCCATTACACAAATATATTTTATTTTTTTCATCTAATTTATTCTCATACACAATAAAACATATTATGTTAATTTGTATCTATCATCTACTAAAATTGATTTTTATATTTATTACAATTTTAAAATAAACTAGTGCACATATTAAAACATTGAACAATATACGCACGACGGGACGCACGTACGAAAGGCTAAATGATTAAAATAAGAAAAATCTCAGAATAAACAAAATAATAATAATAATAATAATAATAATAATACAAAATAATAACAGTCCAGAGTAACAATAATATAATACACCGCCGACATCGGCGGGGCTAGCTCCATCGGAATGGGCAGTAAAATCTCTCAAATAAAATCCCAAAAGAAGGAAATAAAACTCAAAACCCGATAGATCCTAATCCACTACCATGCTCACATGTGGATGCGGCGAAGCATCTCTGTCACCACGCAGGACTACACCTAGCACTGTCTCATCAAAAATCATCCTGCACCTGTGTACCTGGATCCCACAACCACCGTGGAAACGTGAGTAATTTAAAAATTACTCAGTACAGATTTAGATCTAGCCTTAAGATTTGATCTTCTTTCCTAGACTGGACCCAAATACCGATACCATAATTTAAATGCAATATAATAAATTAATATATAGTAATGTAATAATATTTTATGCGCGTTTGAGAAAACACCTACATGAATGACATGAAATGATAAATAAACCCGAAATAGAAAATCTGTGGAAATAATAATATAATCTAAATATATATAGTACAGAAATCAAACACCCGAAATAAATACCCATATTTGCAAATCACCAGATCTATCCTAAGCGGGCACCACCGCATCCCGAGAAATGACAAAATGAAATATAATACATATGAGAGCCTACACTGTACCAACCAGGGGCCAGAGGACCGCATCCCGAGAAATGACAAAATGACAGATGATACAAATGAGAGCCTACACTGTACCCATTAGGGGCCAGAGGACCGCATCCCGAGAAATAACAAAATATAGTAAAATCCAGACTCGGATATGGCCGCCCACACTAAACACTGAAAGACATAGTATCCTAATCGCTCAAATTTGGATTAAAAATCTTAATCATATTAAGAATAGTAAAAATATAATATTGATAAAAAAACCACTCTAGCACGGCTGAACCCGCCAAATGAAGGGGTCGGTGGATAACCGACAAGCAAAGGTGCGGAGTGTATATACAGACCGAGGGGATTATAACCCGTTGGTCTGGTTATACAAGACAACCTCAGACTGATATCACCCGGCCCGCCTCTCAGCACCCATGTGTTTTGCATGATTAATTGTCTAACTTAATTAATAATCAATGATATTAATAATATTAATCTACTAATTATAATTTATAAATTTATTTATAAAATTCTAACATAATCCTATCTCGGGACTATTTCTCGAGTCCTACTCCTATTCTGTCTACATGCAGTGTGACATGATATGACATGCGAATACGAGTAGGTCACGAATATGCTGGTCAATTTACCAGATGCATATAACATGTTAGATTAAGTCTCTAAATAGTGGTTGGTCAGAGAAAAATACCGCAGTTTAATTATTTGAAAAATAATTTTATTTTCGGTTTGGGTTCCTAATTATGAAGAAAGAAAATCAAATCCTAGAAAACCGTACCTGAGAATAATTTGGTTAGGTCGGTAACGTCAAATTTCTAAGTCTCCGGTGGTGTATCACGATCTCGTCAGCCGTCTCATCCTGAGTGTACTCGTTGGTCGGCTCTTCAAGAAAAGATACGAGAACCTATGAAATCAAAATAAATTAAATTGGCGAGTATCCTATTCACGCTGGGTCAGGTTAGGTCAAGGGGTACCGGACTCGGAGACGGAAATATTACTAATTGAAATTTATAATCATATTATATTTATTTTAAGTAATGTAATTAATTTAATTTAATTTAGATTGATTAAGTTAACTTCACATTATCGCTCAATTATTTTAATTAGGAAAATTAATTAACTAAAAATAGAGAAATTGATTAATATATAATATTATATAATTAATATTGTTCTTTAATAGAGAAATTAATTAATATATATATATATATATTAATATTATTTTATTATTAAATAGAGAAATTGATTAATAGATATTTATATATATTAATTAATGTTATTCAATTATTAAAATAAAAAAATTGATTAATATAAATTTTATATTATAAACTATTATTATCATTTAGTTATTATTTTAATAACACCTAATTATTTATATCATATTCTTTAATTATATCTCATTTCATATTTTAATATTATTTTTATTAATTAAAAAATATATTATATAGAACTAGAATTAAAAATAAAAATCAAAATGAAAGAAAATAAATTCAATTAAACTTAAATTCAATTTATGCTTTTATTTAATTTAAAATGTGTTGGTGTTTTAATGTGCGGGATCATAGGTTGCCTCCGAAACCACGGTATCTATTCAGATTTTCATTATTGAGGCAGATCATTTAATCATCTCCCATATTTCACTATAAGTATTAATTAATTATTAGTTGGGTACGTTTTTTAATTTATGGCACTTGCTAATAAATTAATTAAATTATTATCCAAATTAACCTTTCGGCCCACTTGGTTTAGATTAATTAATTCTCGAATCCGTTTAGATATAATTACCCGCCAAGGTTTATTTTATGCATATAACCCTAGAAAAGATGTTATTACCACAGAATATCATTTTGACCCTTAGGCTCTATAATTTTTATAATTTGGTGTCTTAAAATGGATATTACACACTAAATCGCAAGTCAAGTAACCAACAAGCAACAAATGATGATACTGGTACACATTAGGAAGCAGATACAACAAGTAAAATTCATGCCAACACATAAAGCACAACCCTAAACAGGAATCAAGGGACAACCACACACAAGTTGCGCAAGGGAGGCCCCCGCCAACTAAAACAGCAAAAATAACTAGGCACATAGAGAGAACAGATCAGCAAGAGTGACACAAGAAGGCACCATAACCCGAAATCAAGCCAGGAGGAACGATAAGGTACCAACTAGTACAAAGGCACAGGTCAGGCACAAATCAGACGCCAAAAATGAAATCAGCACAAGATAGAGAACAAGGCAGTGAAACAAATGCATGTAGCCATCTGAAAATCAACACAAGTCCCGTGCCATAAATTCAGCAAGAGTAACGGGACTGGCCTCGCACCTCTGCTTCACTGGTACCGGGCAGTACCAGTGTACCAGGGGCTCGACTATCACCTCTCAAGGTTTGTACCGGTAAGTAAAGCACAAGTATAGCAGGTAACAACTTAAGTAGACACTGAGGGACATATCACATAATCAAACTTGATACAAATCAACAACACAAATCAAATCAAGGTACAATCGCACGAGGCATCACAGGCCCTAATCAGGCAAGGCACAAATTAGCACGGGGCTCAGCCTTCGATAGGCCCACACGGCCAAGAAAGAGGAAAGTGGTTACCAAGTTTAACAAGCAGTGGTAAGGGGGTGGGTCGACGGGGGCCAAGGCCAGCACAGGAGGGGAAACTCGTCCAATGGCCGATCCTGCGTCGCGCGTGCATCGGACCAGAGTATAGTGGATAACAACAGCAGAGTCGATTGGTGGGCTCGCTCCTCTGCGAAGGGAAGAGGAGAGTAAGCACAAGAACGACCGAGAAGGATGAAGGAGGGACGATGCTGCCTTGCGCGAGAGAGAAAAAAAATGGCGGGTAGGGTTTTCGATGAAAGGAGAAGAGAAGCGCGGGGGGGAAGAAGAATAGGGGAGGCTTTTTTTTGTTTGTGTCGCCAGGGAAGGGAAGAAAAAGAGAGAGCGGTTCAGTAGAGGAAGGGAGGAGAGAGAAAAAGGGAATGGATTGATGTAATCAGGTGAGTTGAGAGAGGGGACGGGTGAGAGACAGTGAGAGAGAGGAGAGGTGAGAGGGAACGTGGGGGAGAGAGAAGGAAAAGAAAAGATGAGAGAGAGAGATTTGACTTTTGAATTGGGTCGGATTTTCTACGATGAAAACCATACGATCATTTAATTTAATGATTTAACAATATATCTCGCACTAAAAGTTTACTAAATAGCACCTTATGAATAATCTCGAAGGAATTGTTTTGTACTCAAATTAAAAGATTTTTAATTTAACAAAAATAATGATGATTAAACATTTTACCTTACATTATCAGATAATAAATGAAATAAGTTATTTTATTTGTATTTTATAATTCTAAAAATAAATAAATATTTTTAAGATAAGGAATCTTGAGATTTCTATAAGTAAACATGTAATTTAATTTGCTTGCTATAGACTACTAGGTACCAAGGGTTTTCAAAATTTAGGTTGGAGAAAATGAAAAAAAAAATATGATAATTTTCTGTGATATATCTTTTGACAGAATGTCAAAATATTCATATGCTGTAAAAAAAATCATTACATTTAATGCGCATTTCTGAATTTGTAAACAGAAATGGATGGGCGAAAGAGAACAGAGAAAACAGAATAAAAAAACATCTTGACAAACCCTTAAATTTAAAAAAAAAAAGTGGGAGTATGCCGTGCGCAGAATTAAAATTCAAGGGTATTTTTTGTCAAAAACAACAGAGAAGTTCCATTTTTTTTCCTTGCAGTAACGACCATATCACGTTTAGTAAAGGGTAGTATTGATTAGATACACGGGGGCGGATGCAGGATTTTGGTCGGGGGGGTCAATAATCGGATTCAGTAGCTTATCGAATTTAAATCCATTAATTAATCGGGTACTAAATAAAAATATTAAAATAATATCTTTATATATTAAAAATAATAAAAAATAAAAGTTAAAATAATAAATAATCATAGCAATAAAGAAAATTTTCTTATACAAGACTTTATATTTTAAAAAATTTACATAATTTTTTCATTATCCGTGATATTAAATTTTTTTTTTCAATAAAAAATAATCAGATAATTCAGGGGAGTCAAAAATTTAATCCAGATGGGTCAGATTAACAAAATATTAACCTAAAAGCACTATTTTTCAAAATCCAGGGGATCAACTGACCCCCCGGCCATAGCTATGTCCGCCCCTAGAGATACATAAACATATACTATAAGCATGATGAACATGCTTAAATAATTAAATTACTAGTGGTGATCTCACTTTCTTCTTTTGGCATAGTAATGGCGATAACTTTATAGTTTATAGTTAGCCAACATCACAAGCTGGTAGATTAAGACCACTATCTGTTTTTTTGTGCCTGTAATGGTTCCCCCAATTAATTGTTATTTATTTCATTTTTTTCATTTCATTATAGGCCAAATTAAGAGGCCTCTAAAAGCAGCCTTCCTCTCGCTCCAATCAGACACCCATCCATCAATAAATACGCCAATTAAAGACGCCTCCGCGCTTCCCATAGTTCCATGGCGGAAAAAAAAGAGAGGAAGGGATCCTTTTGACGATGGATTATCGTGATAATTTTGATAATTGATAATTGATTTTCAAATAAATATGAAGATCTTCAAATAAATATCAGTAATAACTTTATTATCATTTATATTTAAGATTTTTGATCTTATATTTTCCGATTTTATTTATAGAGAATAAAGACTTTGTTGTTGTTGTTGTTGTTATTGTTGTTGTTGTTTCAATATTATTTACTAGTCCATCAAAGATCATTATAATATTATATAATTTGTAATTGTTTCAATTTAACGGTCTTGATGGACTATCAAACAATAATGAAATTATATGAAATTTGAATCACCATCAATTTATAAGTATAAGAACGTATCTATAAGGTTATTTCTATTTTTAATATTTTTTCGTACTTATTTGAAGATTCATTGTCAAAATTATCAAGATAACTATTGTCAAGTAATCCCTTCCAAAGAAAAATGAGAAACATAAGTTGATTAAAGATGTCTCCTTAATATTTTTGGAAGTTCTTTGATTTCCAATATTGATATATCTATGTCTATCTTTAAAATTAAATCAAAATCCTCTATATATTGACCTATCTTTTTTCACTGTTATTAATACGACCGGTTTAATCGGTGGGTCAACCAGTTTTATTACTGATTTAAAGACATATTTATGAGATATAAAATTTTGTACATGAAATAATATACTTCAACATATTTCGCCCTTTAAGGTATAAAAATGTAATTTCAAACCTTTTTTCTTGTTTCATCTTTATAAACATAAAAAAGAAATGAAAACACTGATAAGTTAATTAGTCTTTACAAATTCAGTGAATTATATAACCTAATTATATTTAGCTTACAAAGAAAAAGAGCTATTAGAAAACTACTAAATCAACGCACTTTTGAAATTTCGTGTCATTCAAAGTATACAATAGTGAATTTGCTTTTCTATTACCAGTTTTACTTTCTTCTCAACTCTCAAGATCTTAAAAATATGTGCACTTATATGCTTAATAATTGGGTAAATAATTCTAACATTTCTTTTAAAGCATTCAAAATCAGAGGGTCTGTATGTGTACAACATGTAACATATACTGGTCATAAATTAGTTGTGACTAAAGATAAAACTACTCAATTAACTTTATAATGAAATGATGGAGTGAATTTCATAAAAAGAAATCGAATTGAACAGGTCTGATTGGTACAACAATTAAATAAGTGAAGGCTAGCACAACATGAGGATGGTAAGTAAAGGTTAGCCCGACTTCAGCATTTCATCAAACACCTTGCGGGCATTGAACAATACAACAAGAACAATCAACTACATATGATCATGCTTCTAGATTCTAAGTACCACTTCAGAGTAAGATAAATTATATACATCCAAGCAATTAAATGCACAAATTAGATGATAAAATCTTGCAAATCACATAACAGCAGTTAGTCATCTGTTCCAAGTGCTTGACTGCAATGTCTTCAAGTAATATATGTAAAGAAAAATGACAAACATAAGAAAATGACATGAGATTTGATCAAAATTCGTAGTTTTCTAGACTGAAACGTAAAACTACATTCATTTTCTTTTCTTAACCGAGGAAAGAGAAGCAACACAGATTCATAAAAAGTAGGTAGCACGGATGGGCACGTAATGAACTGATTTTTTTACACAGCATCTCCAAAGCACAAATCAATTGAAGCTTCTAATAACCGCAACATCATTTATTTAATAATTGACTAAAAAAATTTATAGGACATATTCCATCGTAAATCAAAAACACAAATTATTTAATAGCATTTCGATAATTTTAATGTCAAACTGGCAGCACCAAAATTTTCTCCATCACTAGTTGGTTTTGGAAAAAAAATCAGAACTAAATTAAGTGAATTTCTAAATGAAAGTGATGTTTGGAAATAAATTTTTATTTTTAACAACTATCCTTCATAATTTTTAAATTAGAAACTTTCATTCAATCCAAAAATTCAAATAACAATTGACATATAAAATTTAACAACTCATTAAAAACTCTCATTAAAAATGTTCTTAAACGATTTTGTTGGTTTTAAGGGTGATATAAAATCACAAAAAATAATCCAAAATGTTAAATTAATCTTATTCTTTCCGATTGAGTTTCATTTCTAACCTACCCTAATTTATTTGAGATTAAAAGCTTTGTTGTTGTTGTTAACAAGTAAAAACTACATGTGCCATTGTTGAGGCTCGAACAGAGACCTCTAAGTATGAGAAAAAGAGATGGGCCAAAAAATTATATTACTTGACCCTTTCGTGTCTCTATATAAATCATCAAAAAGTTGCCATTATTCTGCTAAAAAATCGAGGTTTCATATCTAAACAAAAGCATCAGATCAGACCAACTCCCATCGTTGCCTCTTCAAAACATCCAGCAAAAGTTTCTAACTTCTGGGACGGAAAGGCATGAGAGCAAAATCACAAATCACTTGGATTTCTTCCCTTGTTTCTTCTTTACAACTTCATCCAAGTACAAAATCCCTTTTCCTTTGTAAACTTCAGGTGGTTTGCAGCTCCGAACTGCCCCCGCAAATTGGTGCACCCTATTTTTGTCAATACCAGTGCAACATATTATGTTTGGTTTGAAACAGAAAACTCGAACTGCAGGTGGGACTGCAAATTCAACCTCGTGGCTGTACCCTAGTTTTAGAAACAACTGTCGACCTGCTGATTCAGTTCTTGCCTTGAACCCAACACCTACAACTTTCAGAAATCGGAAGAACTTTGCCTCCATTGCTAGAATACATTATTAGAAAATAAATGTTCAGTGATCTTCTGTGTAAATTGTTTAGAAAAAACATATAATACCAACATTTAATTAGGTATAAACTGAGCCAGAAACTGTTTTCTGATTTTTGGTTGAAACTTGGATGCTCTGTGTTGGTCATACAAGGCAATGATTTTTCTGTTTTAAGCCTCAATTAACCATTTGATTGTGTGACTAGTTAAATAGGGAACCAATTACAGTAATTTAAGCCTCAATTAAGCAATTAAATGTGAAATTGTCAGCAACAAAACTTTGAGATAGGAGATTAAAAGTAGAATACTACTTTCTGATACCTACAGCAATAACTGTGATTCAAGCGAAACAAAGGTAGTACCAGACAGTAAACAAAATCCAAGTTCAAGTGAACATATGGATTCCAAACAATAAACCCACGCAAAAGATCTAAGAAGATATGATAATCTCCGATGTTTCCAAGGATTAAAATGAAAATTTAAGAAAATATGAATAGGAGCTTAAAACAATATAGTTAGCGGGATTATACCTGATTAGCTTAGATGGATGGAGCTTCCAATGTATGACCAGCAGAGCACAATCAAAGGGTGTATGTATAAGATGAGATAAATTTCCTGCCTAGAAAGATTTTAGCACAACAAAGGAGTCAGTTCAACCAAATATTAGCTCAACTATTGTTTAACATTAAAATAAAAGGAAGAACAATCCACATACGTACAAGCTATCAATTAATCATATAAGGAATCTGTAATCAGGAATTTGTCCAGAAATAGTGAGATACACCAATCGTAATATGATCAGTGCCTGAAATGGATTAACAGGTACATACTTCCTTAATATTAATGTCAGAAAAAGGGACTTCAAAATATGATCAGTGCCTGAAAAAGAGAACTTTAAGTAGCTACAGAGGCTAAAGTTATATTAATATCAATCCATGGAAAGCTTAAAAGTGTGATACTTGTTATCGATGACAAGTAGCACTGAATGTGCAGAGTACTTAGTGGTGATACTTGTCATCAAAGGAACTAGAAAGTAATCAAAACCAGTTCATCAGAGCATGAGAAGTAGTACACGATCTCCACATCATATCAATTACTACCGATGTTATGTTTTAATTCTACTAAGGTAGCAAAAGGAAGAAGTACAAAGAATTTAGAGAAATTCACAAAGAGCATGTGCGCAATTGTGCTGCTTTAAATCACAATTACAATCATGAGCACTTACCGAGTCGTGAATTAAAATTAACCAATTTGTCCCTATTTGATAACTCAACACATTTTTTAGCTAGACATAAAAGAACAATCCGATGAAAATGGACAATTTCAAAGAAAAATCTGAAAATCTGGCACTGAAATATCATCTGGTACATACATACAGACATATACATGCTGGTTTACTTGATCCGAAAAAAATGGGACCCAGAAAAGACATCTTTATGAATCTCAACCAGGTTTACTCAAAAGAGTAAGACACCAGTGTAGAAAACATGATAACAGTAAAATTAAGACACTGTAAGGTACATTTGTATGAATAGACCTGTGCTGATAGGTGCTATTGAGCTAACAAATAAACTTCTTTTACAGCAGGAGGAATCAGTCTGTCAATTATTTACCCAGAGCTGTTTCAAAAGAGAACAGTAAACCGTACTTCTTAGTACCTCCTAAACCTAATTATGAAACCAAGACAAAGCCAGCAGTGACAAATGTAAGAAATCTACAGGACAGAATTTGCAAAAGTTTCAGAAAATACCTAAATTCAGGAAGCACTTTTAAGTTCCCAAGTTCAAAATAGCGAACGGTCGCAAAGTTCCCAAGTGCAGCACAGAGGGGAAGAAAAGGCTGGAGATGGGAGAGGTAGGTCACGGAACGGATAGATCCGTGAAGGAGGAGTTCAAGCGAGCAACGATTAGATCCGAGAAGAGAGAATGAGAGAAGGGAGGGAGCGGGAACAAATGAGGAAGCGGCTAGGAAGTGCCGCGCCGCACGAAGAAGATGATCTCTGAGCCGAAGCGTTTTTCGTCCTTGGCCAGATTAAGATGTGAATAAAACCGGTGTGCCCTTGGAGATCGGATTTCAGCTGCATGTCTTTAAGATTCGTGCATTTAGCCCTTATTTAATGTTTCAGCTCGAACTCGGTCGTGGTCGCAACTTGTATTTCCAATATGAGGCCATTTGTTTTCTGGGCTTCTCTAAAATTTTCAAATAGCCCATTTCACTTTAACAAAGTGTCCAGCTCGTTTGACCTAAAACTGTCCCCATATTGAGTTGCTGACATCTGGGAATATCCAAAATAACAACTTGATTTTAATTTCGTTTCATTAAGAATTAGTTCGGTGTTTTTACAGATCCTCTGTATAAATATTTATTCAATTTATTACTCATCATTATAGTTGTGTATGAAAAAGGTTGTTGGTGGGATGGTAGGCATATCTGCATTCTGCTCTTTCTATTCATATTCCTCTTACTAGAGCTAACTTGGGTCTTAGAAGGGAAAAAGACTGAGTTACTTGTT
Source organism: Schoenoplectus tabernaemontani (assembly GCA_037127355.1). NCBI lineage: Eukaryota > Viridiplantae > Streptophyta > Magnoliopsida > Poales > Cyperaceae > Schoenoplectus > Schoenoplectus tabernaemontani. The sequence goes on from CM073756.1 coordinate 25,289,167, forward strand.
ATTTTATCTAATTTTCCTTTTTAACCTTTAGTTTCAGATACTGTAATTTGGGGCTTACAAGCTAGTATTTTTTTTTCCCGTTCATTCTATATATTTATTCTTAAATTTTGATGGCGTTAAAGTTTCTATGGTTGGTTCAATATGGTAATTAAAGATTCCTCTAAAAATTAAGTTGTTTAGTTGATTAGCATCAAAAAAGTTATTCAGCTTATGACATGAATAGTATTAAAAAGGCTAAACAGATGTAATAAAATAGTATTCAATTTATTCAATTTTTTATTATTTGTAATCTCATTTCAATACATAAAAGCACCAAAATTCAAAAAGATGTTCAAAATTATATTCCCTATTCATTTATATTTTAATTATTGTGTTCTCAAACCATTATGATATGAAGAGCATTGAAATATTAACTCAAATGCATTAAAATAGTATTTAGTTTTTTCAAGTTTTGAATAATTTATAGTCTTATTTCAACACATAAAACCACTTAAATACACAAAGTTATTTAGAATTATGGCCTCTATTTATTTATATAATAATTATTATGTTTTCAAACCTTTATGACATAAATACCGTTTCATAGATTAACACAAATGCAGTAAAATGATATTCAGTTTGTTCAAATTTTATATCATGTGTCGTCATTTCAACACATAAAATCTTTAAAATATAGAAAGATGCTCTAAATTATATCTTTTATTCGTTTATATTTTAATCATTGTGTTCTCAAACCTTTATGATATAAATAGAGTTGAAAGATTAATATAAATGAATTAATACTATATTCAATCTATTATAGTTTTGTATGGTTTATAGTCTCATATCAATAAATAAAATTATCAAAATACATAACGTTATTTTGAATGATGTCCCATATTTATTTATATTATATTCATTGTGTTATCAAGCATTTATTCTTAGCATTGAAAGATTAACATAAATGTCTTAAAATGATATTTAGTTTATTTGAGTTTTGTATTATTTGTAGTCTCATTTCAACACATAAGATTATCAAAATACACAAGTTATTTTGAATGATATTCTCTATTCATTTTTATTACAATAAATGTGTTCTCAAACTTTTATGAGATAAATTTCTTGAAAGATTAACACAAATATATTTAAACAGTATTATTTTTTTTATTTTTATGATGTCCCATCTTTCTTTATAGTTTAATCATTGTATTTTTAAACCTTTATGACATAAATAACGTTGAAAGATTATCACAAATGCATTAAAATAGTATTCAGTTTATTCAATTTTGTATCATTTATTGTCTCATTTCAACACATAAAATTATCAAAATACACAAAAATATTTTAAATTATGTCCCTATTCATTTATATTATAATTATTTTATTCTCAAATCTTTATGACATGAATAACACTATAGCTTAACACAAATACAATAAATTTATTCGAGTCTCGTGTCATATATTTGCCTCATTTTCAATACACAAAATCATTGAAATATAAAAAGATGTTCTAAATTATATTCGTGATTCGTTTATATTTTAATCATTTCATTCTCCTACCTTTATGACATAATTAGCATTGAGAGATTTACACATTGGACCGATTCTATGTTGCTTCGATTTATCCGGCTATTCCTGTAGGTTCTTTACCAGATATGCACCTGGGAGTCTCTATCAATTCGATTTCTTGCTTATGATCAAGTGCAACGGAATTCTTACGCGGTGGCCTTGCGAACGCATCCATCCGAAGAAGAAGTCAAATATTTTAAAATGCTATTCACCTTATTCGAAGTTTGTATTAATTATTTCCTCATTTTAATACATAAAATCATCAAAAATATAAAAATTATTTTGAATGATGTACTCTATTCATTTATATTATAATTATTATGTTCTCAAATATTTATGACACAAATAACATTGATAGATTAACACAAATGCATAATGATATTTAGTTTATATTATATGTAGCATCATTTCAAAATAAAAAATCACCTCAATACAAAAAATGTTCTCAATTACGTCTTCTGTTCTTTTATACTTCAATCATCATGTTCTCAAATCTTTATGAGACAAATGGCCTCGAAAGTTTATTCGAGTTTTGTATTATTTATTGGCTTATTTCAACACATAAAATCATCAAAATATAAAAAATATTCTGAATTATATTTCATATTTGTTTATATTTTAATCAGTGTGTTCTCGATTTTTTATGATATGATAAGCCGTGAAAGATTAATATAAATACATTAAAACTGTATTCAGTTTATTTCAACACATAAAATCATCAAAATATATAAATTTATTTTAAATGATGTCTCATATTAATTTATATTATAATGATTGTGTTCTCAAACCTTTATGATACGAACTACGTTGATAGATCAACACAAATGCAGAAAAAATGATATTCAAATTATTTGAGTTTTGTATCATATGTAGCCTCAATTTAACACATAAATCTTCAAAATACAAAATGATGTCTGAATAATTTCCTCTAATCATTATATTTTAATAATTATATTCTCAAACCTTCATGACATGAATGGCCTTGCAAGATTAACATAAAAATTTTAAATCAGTATTCAGTCTATTATGTTTTATATTATTTGTAGCCTTATTTCAACATATAAAATCACTGAAACATATAAAGTTGTTTTTGTTGAAAATCTTTATAACACGAATAATGTTAAAAGATTAATATAAATGTTTTAAAATTATATTTAGTTTATTCATATTTTATATTATATGTAACCTTATTTCAACACTTAAAATCTTAAAATACACAAAGTTATTTTAAATATTTCCCCCCTATTCATTTATATTATAGTCATTATATTCTCAATCCTTTATGATACAAATAGGTTGAAAAATTAACAAAAATGAATTTAAACAGTATTCAGTTTATTCATATTTTGTATTATATATAGCCTCATTTTAACAACTAAAATCATCAAAATACACAAAGTTATTTTAAATAATATCACCTATTTGTTTATATTATTGTCATTATATTTTCAAACTTTTATGACATCATTAAAATGATATTAAGTTTATTCGCATTTTGTATCATATGTCAACACCTAAAATCATCAAAATATAAAAAATATTCTGAATTATATCCCCTCTTCATTTATATTTTAATCATTGTGTGTTCTTGAACCTTTATGATATGAATACCGCTGAAAGATTAACACAAATACATTAAAATTATATTCAGTTTATCCGTATTTTGTATCATATGTCAGCACATAAAATCATCAAAATAGAAAAAGATATTCTAAATTATATCCTTTATTTATTTATATTTTAATTATTGTGTGTTTTTTAACCTTTATGACATGAATAACACTGATAGATTAACACAAATACATTAAAATTATATTCAGTTTATTTTAATTTTGTATCATTTGTTGTCTTATTTGAACACATAAATCATCAAAATACATAAAATTATTTTAAATGATATCCTATTCAATTATATTATAATCATTGTATTGTCAATCCTTTTTGACATGATTAGTGTTGGAAGATTAAGAAAAATAAAGTTTACTGGTATTCAAGTTATTCGAAATTTATGTCATTTCTTTCCTCATTTCAATACAGAAATTCAACAAAATATAAGAAAATATTTTTTATGATTTCTCATATTCCATTATATGTTAGTCATCATGTTATCAAATATTTATGATGTGAATGGCGTTGAAATATTTACACAGATGCGTTAAATTAGTATTCAATTTATTCAAATTTTATATTATTTGTAGCTTATTCATTTACATTATAATCATTGTGTTCTCGATCCTATATGATGGGAATAACGTTAAAAGATTAACACATACTTTAAAATAATATTATGTTTATTCGAGTTTTGTATTATGTGCAACCTTTTTTCGACACATAAAATCACCAAAGTACAAAGATATATTCTTAATTATATCTCCTTTTATTTATATTATAATCATTATATTCTCAAAACTTTATGACTTGAATATCATTGAAATATTAACACAAATACTTTCAAATAATATTTAGTATATCTAAGTTCTATATCATTTATTTTTTCATTTCAATACATGAAATTATGCAAATAAACAAAGTTATTTTGAATGATGTCCACTGTTCATTTATATTATAATTATTGTGTTCTCGAACCTTCTTGACAGAAATAGTGTTGAAATATTTATACAAATGCATTAAAATTATATTATGTTTATTCAAGTTTTGTAGTATATGCAATATCATTTTAACACTTAAAATCACCAAAATACAAAAAGATATTCTGAATTATATCCCTTATTCGGTTATATTATAATCATTGTATTCTCAAACTTATATTACACAAATAACATTGAATTAAATAAAAAATGTATTAAAATTATATTCAGAGTATTTGAGTTTATATCTCTTATTGTCTCATTTTAACACAGAATAATCAAAATATACAAATATATTTCTACCCTATTCGTTTAACTTGTGAATAAGTTGTGAGTAACATATATCGTGTAGTTTGAATAATGTGGGCATGTTACGAGCCGGCCAAGAATGAGGTGAGTCACCAAAGTTGAAAATCCACACCATAAGAAAACTTCTTGTCTATGTGCTTGGGAAGTGCTTTATGATGATCGACTGCCTTGCTTGCCTGACTGAGCTTGCTTGCTTCTGATTTGAATTATGAATCTTTTTTTTTTATTTCTCTTTCTACTCAACAAATGGAGGATATCAATCAAATTAAATTTGCATGATTTGTTTTAATATTTTTAGTGCATAAATATGATAAAAAATAATATAAAACTTAAACATGATGACTTAAGTGTTGTTTAGTGTATTTTTATTTATTATTATGCACAATTTCTGTCAGGTTTGATCTAGCAAGGATAAGATTATAATCTAATAGAAGATATCATTGAGAATAACTTTATTTATTTTGCTGATATTATATGAATAAATAGGGTAATAAATGATATGAACTAAATCAGACTTAACATATTGCTAATTTTATAAATTTCTATTCATTATTGTGCACAATCTGTATGGTAAAAGCTCAAGCTTACAAGGATAAGTTTATAAACTTTTGTCTGTTTTAACTACATTTTATGCAAAAAAAAAATAGATCATAAATTATACAAAACTCCAATTCGAGATACACCGCTCACTACACTTCACTCTGCGTCTCTCTTTGATCTCCACTGCTGCATTTGGGTATACCTGACTCTCTCCTCTCTCTCACGCAAACTGGGTTGTAATTTGATTTTGAATTAAACTAATTTCGTTATTGTGTTAGATTGTGGAACTAATTCTGCACTTCCCTCCTCTCTCTCTTTGATCTCCACTGTTGCATCTCTCTCTCAGATTAGGTTGTAATTTGCTTTTTGATTAAACTGATTACTATAATTTGCTTTTGAATCTACTGAATTTAATGATTAACTTTTGCCTACACTAATTTCGAATAATTTCCTTAGATGTATGCATGGTAAGTCATTCGGTGGGGTAGGGTAACTTTTTAGGCTTAGTGGTTCATTATATTTATCATTATAAAAACTATTATTTAGTAATTATTTTTTGATATTCCGTATTACTCAACAGTTTGTATTAAATTTTTATTTAATTTTATATTAGTAATTCATTTTAAAAATATCAAAATATAATATTATTTTTTCCCCTCTATACTTTTTCTGGCTTCTTAAATCACGAGCGAGATTTTTCCTCTCCTCAATCAAGGTCTTTTTTTTTTTTTTTTTTGAATAGATCCTCAATGAAGGTCCAGTTCAACTAAGACCGCGTGTCCGTGTCCCTGCATTAGATTGGCTGACTTAATAGTTATTTGAAGGGACACACCAATCAGTGAAAAACATCATTTTGCGTGCGTACCGGATGCGTCACATGTTGTTTGAAGGGACCCACAGACTCACATCCTTATCAAGAAGACTTTTTTTTTTTTATTGAAATTATCAAGAAGACTAGTCTCCGCCTCTGTTTGTCAGCCGAACAAATAAATGCAGCACACATTTGGTGTGGTGGGACCCGCCATAAATGGCAAAAAGGTCCATTAACAAAGAACTAGGATAGTTCAATAGCGATATTTCAATAGCGACCTATGCAAGATATCTCCAGCTTCAAAAACAACAAAGAAAAGTTGCACCACCACAAGTCAACGGATCAAATTGAAAATCAAAATAGCGAGCTTTCCACAAATGTTCCTATAAAACTAGAAGTTAAATTATATTTACAATGTTTATTTAATCATGATAATCGGCTGATTTTGGATATCCTTTTATATAGCTTGTCTAGATTGCGAATCAAATTGCTCGAGTAATTTGAAAATTTTGCAGTCTGGTACTATTAGCATTTGGCAATTGATCAATGCCAAATTTGTTTCTGAAGCGGATATATAATAATGTATAAAAATTATTAAATAAAGAAATAAAGGTTGTTCATATGTACAAAATTTATAAAATAAAAAATAAGGATTATTTATAGGTAGCTAAGATTTTCATAATTATCTAAAAAAAAAGCTTGTGTCAATAGATGGACTACTGGTTATTCAAGTGCTTTACAACATTGTATTTTACTGCGTACAAGGAAAATATTTTAGATAAAATGAAGTTAAACACCTATAATGTTAACTTCGATATTTTCTGCTTTCACTACTTCACTCCCTAAGATAAGACGAGGATAATTTTATCTATATACCTAACCATTATTAAACATCAATGCTTAAAAGTAATTTAATATTTATTTTAATCAGAAGAGTTTAAATTCCCTAACTTTTGATATCTTTATCATGCCTCTTCTTTCTATTTTTTTAATTATAAACATAACAAAAATGAAATGTCAAATTATAAAATGTGATATGTATAAATTTGTTTTTAAGCAGAACAAATATTTCATTCTATATGAATCATTATGTAAAAAAATTAACTTTCAAAATTTTTCCAAATTTGTGTATTTTTACTAGCTCTTAATATTAAACAAAATAACATTGAAATGCCATAATTTTTTTTTGTATATAGAGAAACTAATATAGATCACATCTAATAATATTATTTTGATATTCTAATTTTAAAGTTTGAGTTCCTACTTTTTGTAAAGAAATAAAGGCATAATAGAGAAACCAAAGTGAATGCATTTAAACACAATTTCTTATACCAGCTGGAAACTCGTCCATTATACAGACTCTTTTAATTTTATAAATATTTGTATCTATTACTAATTTTATTATAAATAAATTATGTATTTTTAAACATAATAAAAAAGAATATATAAAATATAATATTTTTTTCTGAGTATGCTTGTACTATGCGTAGTTTTCTTTTTTATAATAAAATATAATAATAATTGATACTTAATTTATTTGATATATATTTTTTAGATCACCTATAAATGCATGGTAAAAAATAACAAAAGAAATGAAGAGAAAAAATGAATTCGACTGAAATCTGAACTGTTGATTTTATAAAAATAATCAATCTCAACCGTAAATAGAAATATAGTCATTTCAGTCATTTCACATTATCTGATAACATTAATATGAATTCAGTTCGTACGCTCTTTATAATATATAAAATAAAATATAGACTAAATTTCTATTTTAAATCTAATTCTATCAAACATATATTTAGATAAAAAATGATGGGCGTTAGTTTATATAATATTCATTGCTCTACCTCAATGTTGTTAATTTGCGATCATGCGCGTAAGCGCCACTGTTGTACGTATTTGCGGCGTGATTTTTCTGAAGGCTTTTTTTTCCGCAGAAATTTTTTAGGCAATTTGAATGGTTAGTTTTAGTTTTGACGGTTTTGAAGAAGTTTAAACATAAATTTAAATGTATAAAAAATTATTATTATTAAATTAAAATTATTGATGGATGATCAGATAGTTTATAATAAAAAAACCGCACAACGCTCTAGAAAAAGCTCTCTAAAAGATTTGGATCGATATGCCGAATTGCCGATATGGTTAGGACTTGGGACTTGGTGGTAGATTGTGGAGTTTGATTGATAAAATGAAATGGATAAACACGGAAAGCAATTCATGATTCACACCTCTCACGTTCAAAAGCTGAGGGTGCGTAAAAGAATACAAATTGTACGAGGGTACGTACACAAGAAATCCATTGAAAATTTTAAAGTGAAAATGGAAATTAACCCTGTTTTCTCTCCCATCTCTATTCCCCCTTCCTTCCTGCTCTCTCATATGTCAAGCTTGACAAGTCTCAACCTCAAGTTTGAGATCGTATTCTTCTCTCTAAAGAATTCACGACGATATCTCAGCTAATTATTAATATCTGAGAGAGACAGGGAGGGAGGAAGAGAGAGAAAGATGAAGCGTGTTGGGTTGAAGCTGGCTGGGTCGGGACCCACTCTTGCTGTCCCCACTCAAGAATCCGCCATTGGGAAATTTTTGTAACTCTCGATCCTTTTTCTCTTATACTTTTCTAGGTTTTCTTGTGCTTTTTCGCTATAAGTTTAAATCTTTTTTCAATTGTTTGGGATTTAGAACTCACAGTGGGACATTTAAAGATGGGGAGTTACTGGTAAACAAAGATGGGCTTCGGATTGTTTCTCACAGTGACGCGGGAGAGGTAATATTTATGGTTTCTGTTTTATTTACTGATTTTCTCACTTGATATTTATTTTAATTGTTTAACAACCTGAAGCTTGTTGTTGTCTTATGCCTCCTGTTTCTGGGGACTTATACTTAGTAATACATGCCATTTGAAATTGAAGAGGCTATTTGTTAATTGTCAGAATGGTTGATTAACTCAATATCTATCCATATCAATTCTTTCTGATACAGTACTGATTGGCATATGAAGTATGGCTAATTAGTCTTTTAATTGAAGCTTCTTATATAATATCTCTTACATGAGTAGTGGAGAAAAGAGTAGTCTTATGTTATCTGTAATACCATGAATTTCTGAAGGGGCTTGTGAATTGGAATATGGCATTTAACAACTGTGTAACACATTTTGTATATATTATATTAATTATTGGACAATTTTTTTTTCTTTTAACAGGCCCTGCCTATTGTTGTAAAGCCATTGGACAATAATATGAGTCTTGCAGATCTTGATTCAATCAAAGTAATCGGAAAGGGCAATGGTGGAATTGTACAGTTGGTACGCCACAAATGGACTGGCCAATTTTTCGCTCTTAAGGTACTTCTACCAGAAAACATTCCTGTAGTCTATGCCATTTATACCCCTTCTTGACCTTTTAAGAATCATTTAGTGAGAAATATTTATTACCTACCAACTAAATCTTGAACCTGACTGAAATATGATAAGGACCAACTAGGTTTTACAAATTGAAATGAAATGTTTCAGGACCAAAGTGGAAATCCCCAATCAATTTCAAAGCACGAGGTGACCGGCCTTTAAGTTACTACATTGTTTGCGAACCACTCAGATGGGATTCAAACTATAAATGCAATCCAATAATAGATCACTAATAATGTTGTCATTTGTTTCGTACCTCTTTCAGGTAATTCAACTAAACATACAGGAGAGTATAAGAAAACAAATTGCACAGGAGCTGAAGATCAGTTTGTCCACCACCCAATGCCCCAATGTGGTGGTGTGTTATCAGTGTTTCTATGACAATGGGGTAATCTCTATTGTTTTAGAGTATATGGATGGTGGGTCCCTTGCAGATTTCTTAAAGACTGTGAAGACAATACCTGAGCCGTATCTCGCTGCCATCTGTAAGCAGGCCAGTGCTCATATTTGGTAAAACCAATAAGCAAACTAAAAATAGGAAAAATGTGGAATTTCATGTGTACATCTGTGAAACTTCAAAAGTATTGTGGCTAGTTGGGTACCACTATAAAGCACTGAAATTTCAGTGATTTGCTTGACTGCATTAGTGGTTCAAGAATTATTTCAAGTAAAAAATCAATTGTCCATGAAAAAATATGGGTAATATTGACATGGGTTGAGTTAATAGAATTTGATGGCTAACAAATACTTGGTGTTTGGTGATATATTACTGGCTTTGGGAGGTAACAAACCATTTGTTCTGAACCAATTCACGATACTTCTATTTTTTTCACGGTTATGTGTAATATTGAGTTTTGGCAAGCTACCGCAATTTCTTCTGTACAAGTACCTGTCTGGAAGTTATTTTAAAGAACCTTTGAAGTCAAAAATACCCCCCCCCCCCCCATCCTCCTCCCTCTCTTAGTAGAAAGAACCTTTCACTTGGTGAGACATAATTTTCTGTTACATCTATAGTTAAATATGCTAACCTGAAATTTATCAGAAAGAACCTTTGAGGCCATTGACACCTTATTTCTTTTAGTGTATAGACTCAAATCCTTAATTAGTCTCCTTTCTTTTGGTCCATTAATCTTTCTGTTGAATGTTCCATTTAATAAATTGTGATATTGTTCGGAATAAGTAATTCTAGTGAGCATAACATGGTTGGTTTTCTCATGTTTCTTGTATAACTTGACGACCATTTATTGTTGTATAATGCTGCTAGCCTGTATTGAGTGTTGATAACAATGTTATATGAAATGAAAAATTGTAGCTAGTATCCTGCCCATTAATTAAAGAAAATTGTAAAAAAACATTCAAAATACATCAAAGAAATTTATAGAAATAACTGCTTAATTACAAATTGCTGAAAACACGCACTTCGGTTACCTAGTAGAACAAAATATTATTAAGTCAAAACGAAGGCCCTGACTCTAGCTCATTATCATAGTAGAACAAAATATTATTAAATTGTTTCCTTTAGGGCTACTTTTCTAATCTTCTTATAATTAAGGCGTTTATAGAATTAGAATGAAGTAACACTGTTAAAAACCTAACTAAAAGGTTGAACTTCTTTGCAATTAATAAAAATTAAAGGTCTTCTTGCAGTATGATAGATAATGTTTACTTTATCTTCAATGTGTTTGATAATTAATATTTTTTGTCTGTGTGCACTTTGCAGGTATTAAAAGGTTTGATTTACTTGCACCACGAGATGCTCATCATACACCGAGATTTAAAGCCATCAAACATACTAATAAACCATAGAGGAGAGGTCAAGATATCAGATTTTGGTGTTAGTGCCATAATCGTAAGTTCTTCTGGCCAGAGAGAGACATTTACTGGGACATACAACTACATGGCTGTAAGAAATTCTTATTTGACATTCACATTGTTTCATGATTTCTTCTTTCTTTCTTTCTGATAGGATTTCTTTGTGAATTATCTCTTTGAACATAGCAAATTTTTGCAAAAGCACCTACATTAAGAGTAAATTCAGACTGGCAACGCCTAATTGTTGTGTGCAAAATACACTATCATATGGTGTATTTGCAAAAATGACACAAGGTATTCCATGGTAACAATGGGATTTAATGTTCTAATCTGATTAAAATGATATATTATTAAAACGAAGGGTGGTAATTGTCATGAATGGATCATCTCAGTTTGCCTACCAGCAGGCACATACCAGTACAGGTGATAACCTGTTTGTCTATGTAATTTCATGGTTCACATTTAACACAAATGAGGATCGGCTCTTATGGGCATCATGGTGCGTGCCTGTTTGTGGCGAACTTGGATGAAAGGACCCCTAGGCAATCATAATCTATCTTCCACCAATTTAGTTTTACCATCGTATTTTGAGATAATATATTAAAAAAGTCTGAAGAAGTAATTTATTGCATTTTATAGCAGACTTTTGTCATTTTAAAAGTAATTAAGGGATTGCAAGATGGATTTGGTCTTTTATATCTCAATGAAGCAGGAACACTTTTCCAGAAGATTTAAGAATTCATGCAGCCTTACCGCAAAAAATAAAAAATACAACAACAACAAAGCCTTTAATCCCAAATATATTTTTTTTTTGCAAAAAAAAAAACAATATTAAAATAATATATTTTGATGGCATTGACAAGCTACGTTGCTTCTATAAATTGAATATACCCATCAATTGCTGATTTTGACAGCCTGAGAGAATTAGTGGGAAAAAACACGGGTACATAAGTGACATATGGAGTCTAGGTTTGCTTGTGCTGGAATGCGCAACAGGTCAGTTTCCATACCCGCCCTGTGAGAGTTTCTTTGAGCTTCTAGAAGCTGTTGTTGATCAGCCTGCACCTTCTGCACCTCCAGACCAATTCTCTCCTGAGTTCTGCTCCTTTATCTCTGATTGGTACATTATTAACTACAATTATTTAATGAGTTATATATAATTTTGTTTTACAATTTGCATCTTTCTCAGAACAATATACAGTATTTTCCTATACTGCTAGAAACGAGACGAAAAAGACAATAAAGTTTCTCATCATTTTCACTTTTTCAGTCGTTTCCCAAAAGATCTATTATTTTATTTCATTGGACAAAACACCTGTCTTTTCTTGTTTTGTTTTCTTCTAGGATTAGGGTTAGGGTGTAAGTTGTTTTGTCTTATAGCGAGTTTAGCTATTAAGATATACATTTTAGATCTTAATAGCTAAACTCGCTATAGAAACAAGGTTCAAATCACCATGGGCCTAGGGTTGGTGCCTTGTAGTTTTGGATTTGGCCTCTCAACTCATGACTTGTTTGATGAGTCAGGTTCACCATAACTGTAGCATGTTAATATCTTTATCTTTGAATCTTGATCAAAATGAAATGCTCATTTTTATCTCAATTTGGGCCGAAATTTCTATATAGAAAAGTTTCCGAAAGGAAATGAAAATTAAGCACAAAGCATGCACACAATGACACATCATAGGATCGCTTGACCGCATAAATGGATCACCAGTATTATGTTATCACCATCATTGTCAGTAGTTAATTATCTCTATCTAATTTAATATTTATATTTTTTTCAGCCTTCAGAAAAATGCGGTGGATAGGAAATCGGCCCAGGTCCTTTTGGTATGCAACTTTTACTCCCCTTCTTCCATTTTTTTATTCATTTTACTTTGGAGAAAATGTTGTATTAGTTTGTTCTTGTTTAAAAAGGACCTATTGAATTTTAGAATTTTCTCATAATGTTCTTTTTATTTAATCAAATTCCAGAGCCACCCATTCCTGTCCTTGTATGATGACCTGGAGATCGATCTTTCATCCTATTTCACCTCTGCAGGATCACCACTTGCCACCTTTTGAACCTGTCCAGAAGGCTAAACTTTGAATGTATTTTTCATTGTTACTTTATTGTTTCTCAGTATAGATAGTTGCAATTTAACTTACTGTTGCTAAGCAAATGGCCTGATAATTTGGTGGTAAGGCACTTGATGGTCTCCAAAAGATAATGGGTTGTGCGCAGACATGGCTGTTGTAATAAAGTTTCAAATTCCAGCTACTGTAATGTGCTACAGACCATTTGCCTTGCAAGTAGATATTCCCTAATGGGACTTTTCTGAACAAATTAACAAAATTAAAATTTCTTTGAAGTTTTGAATTCTCATTTTAAAGTAGATATTCCCTAATTTCACTTCTCATTTGAAATGAAACTGGGTTTTGCAGGAATTGACTGCAATTGACAACCCTGCCTTTCACCTTTCTCCATTAATTAAAATAAACCTATGCTACTGGATTAATCCTATGCTAATTAACGTTGTTTTAGTTGTCTAAGTTGACAATAATTATTTTTCTTTTAAAAAACTATCTAATAAAGAGGGATTTTTCGTTTTTAAAATGCAGAGACCTATGTTCTATCAAATGATTGAAGCGAAGTTGGTTGCCCGCAAATACAACAGTTTAAGAGGGACGACCAGAGGTTTGGAAATTGACCAGTTTCGGTTGTTTTAATTTGATGTTCTAGAGGGACTTTGTGTGACGGCTTATATATGAAAATGAAAAGTTATTTTTTTTATTATTATTTTTACATGGTGGTTGCCATGAAGTTTTTCTCAAAGACGTTTTAGTTCCCTTTGTGTATTTTTTTGTAGTTTTTTTTTTTTAATTAGAACACTTGATTTAACTAAATATATCCTGCCGTGGAAGAATTAATGGAGCATGTACGCATTGTGTTCCTTTTCCCCCTTTTGATTTGTACCACATAATAAACTATTTCAAATTGAACTACATTTGAAACGTCACCAATCTGTAAGCTGAAAAATAGATTTTTTTTTTTCATATTTCTTTCAAATTAATCTGAAAACTCATTATGAAATATTGTAAAAGTAATCATTACAAGTGAAAACCACATGTTAAACGCAGTGCCATCTTGCACTACATGCATTGAATGGGTGAGGTGTGATAGTGTAAATTGAAATCGTTTACCTTAAAAATATGACTCTGAAGTTTTTTTTTTTCGTTTTTCCATGATTATTATTTTAAAGTTCCATACAATATAATGTATTAGTTTGAGAGACATTGGAGAAAATGAGCAATAATTTACAAAAAAAAGGTTTTTTTTTTATGATACCAATACTTCGCAAAAAAGTCAGTTTGAAGCGAGCTTCTCTGCTCTGTTTGTGATGGCACGAATTTTGTTGGGAGACCTTAGGTGGACGTGGACGTGAGCTATTTGGCTAAACGTGTCATATTTAATGGAAAACCATATCAAATTGTATAAGTACAATGTTAGAACTTCCAAAAGAAGTACCTTCTTCTCATGATCTTTCCTGCATTCATAGCAAAAGAGTTGGGTTAATTTATTTTTTTTGACGAACAAATTCGGTTAATTGTTAATTACCAACAAAGTGGTTCGACACATTAGAGAAATTGGCCAACAAAAAAATCCAGAGAAATTCAACAGTATTTATATAATTCAAATTTTCACATCATTAGGCTTTTCTATTTAAGAAAATAAACAAATGTTGCTCATTGTACGGAAAATGTCAACTCACGCGAGTACACAAATTATCTGTTTATGTTTACTAATTGTTGTGTAATCAGAAATGCAACAATGGCTGCTCAAGAAAGATCAAGTTCTTTAGGCCATGAAGGAAGTCCTGTTGGAGCTCTAAGAGCAGGAAAAAATGGTAGAACCTATTATGCATGCCCCTCCAGTCTCCATCTTCTATCATGTAAATTGAGAAAGCTTCAGAATGTGTCATCCACAATAAACTTGTATAACATAAATAAGTAAATTTAGAAAATGGAATTATCTTCAAATTAAACCAGCATGTCACTTTACAATGAAAATATACAAGTTTAATTTCAGAATGTGTCATGCATCCTGATCCTGTGCTGCAATATTGATTCAGTCTGTATAAGTGTTCAGTACATTAAAAATAAAAATTAAACTGTATACGGCTTTAGAATGCAGCTTAGGATATTATGCTGTTCGTTTTATCTTTCCTTCAAATCAAATGAACAACATAACATAAACAATTTTCTCAATCCAAGTTTCATTAATTCCTTATTTCAGTAATTACACAGGCCCTTAAAATAGTCCATGGGCCTTTAATTCGCAGAGATCAAGAAAGGAACCCACAGCCGAAGCGGACAACATTCTTCTTTGTTTTTTTAGAAGTCATAAGTGCCCAAATTCTTTTCAACCTTAAATATCAGTTTGACACACAGTATTTACATCGTATGTGAAATTTCTCTAACAGCACTAATAAAAAGCAAGAATGAAAGATTCTTTTTTCTTGTTCATCAGAGATTCAAAAGCAAGTCTACTTTTCTCTAACACCACTAATGGAAAGCAAGCTTTTTGACAATAACCTCAATTAGCACAAATGTAATTTTCAAGTTCATGGAAATGACATATAGAAATTACGTCGAAACAACATAAATTTAAGTTCTTTAACAAATTCATGGCAGACTAAATACATCGAGCTAAAGTTAATTAAAGATATGAAGCATAACTAAGTGAACCTGGACCGAAAAGCAACACATGCATAAATTCCACTGGGTTTTCCTTTTCCACGTGCGATTCATGGACGATCCTTCAGTAGCCAAATGTGTTGTACATAATTTTGTACCTTCTTATTTATAAGATATAACTCACTACACAGTAGGCTGTAAAGCTTAAAATTGTGCTTGATTCTTTCCTGGTAGCACGAGAAAGCAGACAATAATCTGTCTGTTTTTATTTCTTTTCGAAAACATCACTACAGCATTTATTTACAAAGTAACATAGTCAATTAAAAGAAATATAAAAGATAAATCCTAAATAAAATAAACAAGAACTAATAATCACTGACAAAATTAACATGCAACAAACAGACCAGTTAACATATAACCAAAATGTTTATAAGCCAAAACTCTAAGAATCTACTGAATTGAATATCGACCAAATCCAGAAGCATTTTATCAGTACGGTACAATGACTCCAAATCACTAGTCAAACTTGTGTACAATTTAAATTGAGAAACAACATTAAAAATAAAGAATGAAATGAAGTAATCACAGACAAATAAAAAAACACAGAAGTTCACAATTTCCAAACATTTCAGCCATAAATGCATAATAAAGATTGTGCAAATAAATGATTGTCAGAAGTTAAGTGTAAAATAGACTCCCACATTCCTGAAAAGGAATCTAAAATAAAGAAAATACCTCTATTGATGAATCTGTTGAAAGTATTCCATAAATTGAAACTAAAAGAACACTGTACAAAAATATGATCAAAAGTTTCTAAAGAAGAGAATGATGCACAAGAAGAAGAACCTGACCACCCGTGTCGTAATAAAACATCTTTAGTTAATACCCTTTGTTGTAAGACTAACTAAATGAACAATTTAATTTTGAGAGGAATCTTTAAATGTCAAATAAAATCAACCATTGAAACCTTAACACTATGAAGATTTAAAAATAAATATATGGAATGGGCTATGAAGAGACCACTAGCATGTAATCGCCAAAAAATAATATCAAGAACTGAAGATTGAATAGAAAAATTAGACAAAATTGTAATTAACTCAGTTTTTTCTCTTCTAAGTCCCAAACTAACACCCCTAGTGAGTGGAATGCAAATATTAATAAATTTTCATATTTGAGCTAAAATAATATTACAATCAAATTTAGTCTTTTAAAACAAGAGAGGAATTTGAATAGAAATGATAGAATGTTGATACCAATTATCATTCCAAAATAAAAATTTTCTGCCCATCACCAACCACCTTCTCCATACATAAACACATAAAAGGAAGTAAATGACAAACTCGCTGTTAGAAAAAGAACATGTTTCTAGTAAATCTTCCATTATATTTAATTTTAATGATCGATTTTCATAAACCAGAATAATCAACATAAAAATAATTTCAAATCCATTTAGAAAGAAAAGCAACATTCATCTTATCCAAGCCCAACACCCCCAAATCTCCATATTTTGTATGCAAACAAACAGTGTGTACCACCTCCATCCAACCCATAATAATAAAATAATAATAATAATAATAATAATAATAATAATAATAATAATAAAGCTCTCTTATAAGACCAGCATTGCGCCAACGTGGCAGCGGATGAGACAGAACTGTTTTTTTTTTTTTTTTTGAGAAAAGGATGAGACAGAACTGTGCTCTGCTCTATTCGAACATCTTTAGATTTCTCTCTATACAGTATTGCGTAGTATTGTTTGTCACATATCTACTAGATGTATTTATCGTTATTATTATTAGTGATGAATGAATTATGGATAGAACATGTGAAGTGCACAGACGCACAGCATGTGAGATTTATTTTTAAACATAGAGATGTCTTTTGAGTGAAATTGATAGTTTATGGCTCCTGAAAATTTGAAATATTATCACCAAACTTGTATATTGACCATGCACGCCAATGTGATATATAACTTAGCCCATCGTTGCAAAATAATTGTGCTTACGGGAATTGTTAGAATGATATTATCTATATTACTATCTTATTTGTTGATATAACACGTATGATATTAGCATATAAACAAAGATGACTATAAAGTAGTGTACTTTCTAGTTCGGCATGTAAAAATATTGCTCATATATTACTTGTACCTAGACTTGTTTTGCAATGATGGGCTAAGTTGTAATCAATACACTTTAAGTAATATCATATTTTTTTATAGACATAAGAATGTATTTTTTTATCTTGTCACAGAGAAATTTATTATATTTCTTATCAACGTCAAATTTATAAAAGAAAATACAAATTCACATAAAAAAGGAAATGCATATTATGATTCAATATGATTTTTCTTTCAAGAAATCATATTTTATGACGTACATACTGATATCAAAAAGATTTTTCTTTCAAATTATGAATAATAGTTTCTAATGTATGTGTATTTGTGTATTTCTGTAATTAGTATCTAAGTACAAATTAAAACAATATAAAAAATCTTTACTAACACTAAAGAGATTTCTTAACAAGGATATGAAAGCATAAAGTTGAGATAGATAGCTATAAATGATAAATTTAATGGAATAACCTCAATAAAGTATCATGTAACTTTTCTTGACGCGGGTCTTCCAACCTAGTATTGCCTATGTTAATGTAGCACGGAGAGTTTTTGTTTTGAGTTCGAAAGTCTGGCCCGAATTAAAATTTGGGGCAAGTAGACCACACACAAGTTACACGAAAAATAAGGAACTGGTCGGAAAAAAAATCAAGTCAGAAAGTTGGACCAAAATTTTTTTTCGGATCATGCAAATAGATTGAAAAAATATCAATGATGTTAAAATATACAAAATTATTTTTAATTTATTAATTTTAAAAAAAAATGTAACCTGAAAATATACCTACAATTTTTTAAGATTTCTTTCAAATTAATCTGAAAACTCATTATGAAATATTGTAGGTGGTCTGCGCAGAGGGATTACTATACAGCCATGCTGCCATTACCATACGTGCTGATCGGATATAACTGGGACAGCAGATCACCTTTTGCCAGTGCCTTTTCATACCAGTCTCAATACCCAACTCTGTCCAGGATACTTAGGTCCTAATTAGAGATTTTCATACCAGTGGAATTTGGGATACACTGTGTGTTGCAACTTGTTAGAGGTGATAATTAGACAGATCGGGTAAGGTTCAGGTTTAAATTTGAACGGGTCAATTTATTTTTCAAAAGAAATTAAGTCTGATAGGGTTTGATCAGTTTAAGTCAATTTATATATTATGTTTTTTCATATTTTTAATTGATTTCGATTGAACTGTAGGTTTTTTTTATCTCGAATCAAATTATTTTGATTTTTCTAGAAAATCAGATTTGATCGGAATAAAATTTAGATGGATCAAATAAATTTCTCAGATTGAATCAGATCCTACCACTTTACAACATGCTCAAACATATAGAAAGAACATTGTCAAAGGACCTTCTCGGAGGAGGAAACACCAATCCGGTGCCTGTTGTCACGTATGGCGTAAGAACCCAACAATGATTTCAATATTGCAAATTAAATGGTAAAGAGAAGGCAGTTGTGGCTATCCCTAGCTGCTTAAAAAAAAAATTACAAGTGGAACCCTCTAGTTAAACAAAGTGTCATCTTCCTTCATGCATTGAAATCGTTTACCTTATAATACTGGTATAATTCGGAAATAGTTCGTTTCATATAATATAAATAAAATATATATTAATAAAATATTACAAATATATTAAAAATTATAAAATAACATATAATATATTTTTCCGAATAATTCACGAATAAAATATTTTTTTATCAAAAAACGTACTGTATATTAAACTGACGAATTATTCGTGAAACATTTGGCTATGGATGAAAAATAAATTATTCATGAATTATTCGTAAATAAATTGCGAATCTTATTACTATGATTCCATACAGTATAAGCAATAATTTACATATTTTTTTTTGATAATATTAATACTTCGCAAAAAAAAAATGTTTGAAGCCAATTTCTCTGCTGTGTTTTAAGTTGGAGTACTTTTTGCTTTTATTTAATATGTTTCGTGATGGCACGAATTTTTTTGGGAGACCGTAGATGGAATTGGATGTGAGCTATTTGGCTAAATGTGTCATATTTAATTGACAAACCATATCAAATTGTATGACAAACACACTGAAAAGTATCTAATGTATTTTGGTCCCGAATCTAATCCTCTACTGGGTGGTGGATGTTTCCTTTCTCCTTTGTTTTTTTCCTCCTCTTCCATTCAACTTCTTTTGATTTTCCATTTCTCGGAAGAAATATTTTCCTCTTCAACTTGATCTATTGCGGCTGTTTCCTCTCAGCTTGCAATTTATTTGTATTAACCTCTGATCTGACATCAAGTGAAAAAAGATAATATTAAGAATGCAACTTTGCAACTAGCGCTTGCAATTTTGCAAATTTGCAATGCTGGTAATTTTGTGATGTCAGCATATATAATTAAAAGAAAAGAGAGTTTCTGCACAAAGGTCGAAGCTCACAAAGTCGGTACCGAAAAAGCGAAATATGTTATGCAGTGGCAAAGCAGTAAATGTGACACTGACCCAAAAAGTGGTTTCTTTTTGTACTATTTTTCCAGAAAAAAATTGTAAAAATATTCTTGTAGTTCAAAATAATTGTATACTTATGCCTCATCCTATCTCGCATTCAATTCTCACCCCTATATGTTTACACCTTTCCTACAGTTTGTTGTGTTTCCATGTTGTATCTGATGAAGCAGAGAAGTGCAACTATGCCAAACTCTCAACTGTCATCCAAAGCACTAAATAGAAGAGCAACTTGTCACAAAGAAAAAGGGTCCTTTTACATCATAATGCATTGCTAGAAATAGCTCACAGTAAGCACTAATACAGCAACAAGATATGATTAAAGAAAACTAAGATTAGATTGACAGACTTCCCCTTCTTCAGGGCTTTGCTCTGTTGGTCACCATTGACACCTCCCTTTATTTCCCTCTCCAAGCTCGTACCCGTTGCAATAAATCAGTTTTAGAGCTAAAGTTCGGTTCACCTGTCGGTTCTCCTCTCGGTTCACCTGTCGGTTCATTGGGATTGATTTCCTGGTCTAGTTCATTACTTGATTTGTCTCGCATTACTTGATTTGCCCGCATTGAAAATGTCTGAATCTTGGGCGTATAGTGGAGCGGGATAACTTATTTGAGGGCCCAACAAACTTAAATTGCTTATGATATGACAATCAACACATAAAGATAATAGAAGGCAAAAATATAAACAAAACTACTAAAATCTTGTAAATAGATGAACTGAAAATTATTGAATCACCAGTGAGGAATACAGATGACACAAAATCTTTTCTTTTTGCAAAGATTGCAATGAACAACTCTATTTTTTTTTTGGCAATGCAGTCTGTCCATTGTTCAGCACTTTTTTCCCTGTAGCAAGTCAGATGCGTTGATTAGTATTTTAAGTTTGTTTCTTCTGTCAAAAATTTAAGTTTTTTTACTAAGATATCAAAGCAAAAAGGCAATCCCTTTTTAAACAACTTTTGAATTTCATTTTCTTAACAGAACTTGATGCTACAAATCATGGCCTGTAAGAGATGGTATAAAAGCAAAGGCAATCCTTCATTGCATACTGGCTGAGGTCCAACTTTTCTACTCTTTTTTTTTTCCGGATTTTAGCTCCAAGCTGGACTTGACTTGAATCCCTGTTGATTCCCACAAATCAAATAGAAAAGAAACATAAAGATAAAGATTTCAACGTTTAGCTAAGGATTTCAAGTTGGAGAAATTAAAAATTGTCAAAAACCCAAAAAAAGGAACTTATTAAAATGTTAGAAGGCACAGAAGGGAACAATTAAGATCTCTAATCAACAAAAAGAAGGAAAGGAAACGGCCGTGTTGGCTTCTTGACTCCTCCCTGCCTCTTTCTGTTGGTGATCCATTTTCTTTATTAGCCTAGAATGAAGAAATGCAAAATACTTGAAACGGTAAGAAATGGTAGTACTTTAGAGTTGTTCTTCTCAGAATTTTTGGGTTGCTTTCTGTTATTTTGCGAAATCTCGTCCTTAATTTCCTGAAAAAGATACAGCAGAGGCACAAATGCATAAACATTACAAAGAAAGTATGTTTGTTACAAACTAAACATCTCTGGGACAGTAAAACTAATATCATCCTTCAACTGTATGATTTGAAAATCTAAAAACAACAATCATCCTTTTGACAAAAGAAAAGAAAAGAAAGAAAATAAGGCTTTGATTGATTCAGGGCATAAGAGGAGGAAAGAGAAAAAGAAAGGAGGATCGCCTTGTGATCAGTTTGGAAGAACCTTTCTTGCCAGTCTTTTCGTCTCCTTTTCTCTTTCTCATCTACTTATCCTTGGCAGATTCCTAGAAGGTGAAAAATAAGACCAGTAAAACAATTAAGTAAAATCCATGAAGGGTTTAGGTAGAGGTGTCGATCGGGCGGGTCTGTTCAGGGTCGGGTTCGTGTTCAGGTCGGACAGGCTGGGTTGGTTCGATCTTTTAGAAGAAATCGGGTCTAACCGAATCGGGTTGGGTCAATTTACATTTTTTTTTTTCAGATTTATGATAGATTTTGATTGAATTGAAGGTCATTTGATTTCGGATCGGGTCAAGTCGGGTTTGAATCGGATTAGATCAATTTGATTTTTTTAAAAAATCAGATCAGATCAAATTCAAATTCAGACGGATCGGATCGGATTCTGCCACCTCTAGGTTTAGGGAATGAATATATAATTTGCAAGACCAAATAAATTGGCCTTTTTCGAAGTGTGCGTAATCGCGCTTAACATTATTTAAATTCGCTTCCCAGTTAGTGTGTATTAATTTTTTTATTTCAGTTATCTTAAGGTTATGTTCCATAATGTGGGTAGAGAAGGATAGGATATAAAAAGAGAGGTGAAATTTTATTTGTTTTTTGTTTCATAAACTTTTATATGGAGAGAAGAACAAAAAAGGTTATCTTATTTATCTATCAAATTAAAAAAAATTTTCTTTACAAATCGAGATATAAAAAATATGAATTTATTTTTATCATTTTCCTCTCCTCCGCTCCCTCTCCTTCTCTCTTTCATTTCTTTCTATTTTTTTTTTGTAGAGCACAATCTTAGTAAAAAAAAAGAGAAATAATATTTGCGAAGTGAGGGAGAGCGGACAGTTTCTGTTGAGCTTTTTGAGTTTTTTGATGCGGAAATTTCCGCAGACAGAATTAAACGGTTGTGAAAAAAATTTAAATATTAACTTTTAATATAATATTTCCGTCATAATATTTCATTACTTAAAATAGTTCATGACTTAAACATTGAGCATCCATCAGTAATGTTTGACAAAGACAAACTTTAATTAAAGTATTAAATAAAATAGAAGAAATTAATTCTAATATATAAAAAATTTAATTCACAAATATATCTAAAAAATGAAATACAGCCAACATTGATACATGATAATGAAAGATAAATCAAATTAAAAAATAAAATTATAATTTCTAGTTTTTAATAAATACTTACCTTTTTAAAGACATTGAAAATAACTAATTTGAAAGTTTCCATCTTTCAGATCGCTATAATTGATAAGTAATCACAAGAAAGTTTTAAAATCAAGAAAGCTTCAGAATTAAGAAAAGATCATAACAAAAATTGTATACCAATACAAATAT
Source organism: Schoenoplectus tabernaemontani (assembly GCA_037127355.1). NCBI lineage: Eukaryota > Viridiplantae > Streptophyta > Magnoliopsida > Poales > Cyperaceae > Schoenoplectus > Schoenoplectus tabernaemontani. Next base: position 25,312,539 of record CM073756.1, read on the forward strand.
TGAGGTAAGCATGTTAGAATGTATTTTCGGACGGATCAGGTCAAGCTAGGTTGGGTCGAGTTAGTTTGATTTTTAGAAAATTTAGGTCGGATCGGGTTGGATTGGGTCAAATCGGGTTAAGTCATATCAAATCGGATCAATTTAGATATTGACTTTATTCAGATTTTAAGTTAATTTTAGTTGAATTACATGATATTTTATTTTAGATCTAGTCAAATTATTTTGATTTCTTAAAATATCAGATTGGATTTCACCACCTCTATATTAATATATAAGATAATTTCATCTTCTTGTATAAAATATTATTTAAATCCTACGTGATAAATTTATTTTAAATTGATACGGTTCTACAATATATAAGATACTTTCATCTCCTTGTCTAAATTATAATTTAAATCTTACGGACAATTTTTTATTTTAAATTGATACGGTTAGAACTGATTAGTCTTACTAGTTAAAATGTGAAAGTAAAGAGGTGATTTAGTTTTATCATTACATTTTGCTTCATCTAAAACTGAAGTTAACTCATCACGGACACGGAGGAATAGTTGTCAAACTCTCAATGGGAAACAAACAAATATATGTTTACCGTTCTTTAGCCGAAATAAAATCCATTTCATCAGCTTTGTAATTGTCAACAACGTTCCACATAGACAATTATATATAGAATATAGTTTATATTTTTTTCTGTGTGTGGTTTCCATGCAGTACTAAAACAATGCCGTGCTAAAAAGAACCTTGATAACTTGTGAAATAAAGGGTTAGAATTTGTCAAAAGCGTGTCCACCGCGTTGATCCATACGTATCTCTTTAGACACGGTATTTACACGGAATGGCAACCACTGTCAATCTTTGAAAAAAAAAAATTTACGTTATTACTTCAAATCCAAACAGTAATTTAAATTCTGAAATAGAAAAGAACATTCATTTACATTTGCAATTCCTAAGACCAAAATTGAGCTTGACGCCTTTGGCACGAACATCATTTACTGTTGTATTCAACAAATTAATTAACCCTTTTCAGACCTGTATCCTCTTTTGTAATGTATTTTTCCTGTTCAGCAAACTTGGGGGGTCAAATTATTTGATCATTGTTTCTTCTCAGAATGCCCTTGATAATATCTTTCTATACAGAATTCCATTAATTAATTAAATAAGAGCAATTATGGTCATTGCTCTCGTCGGCATTTATCTTGGTTGGTGGCCTCATTAACTAATATATACTCTTAACCTAATACGCGGTACTCAATGCATTTTGCCATTATATATATCACAACACCACCACAAGTTGGTACCATATATGAATTTTTATCATTATTTATTATCATCTGCTGTATTTCAATTCTCTCAAGGTTGCAATCGATACTGAAATGAATTAGTTTTGCTTTCATTTGTTTATTTCACTAATTATTTTCATTATGAAAAATATGTTGAATATTTTCAAAATATTTTTTTTTTGTTTTCAAAATGGGTAGATTTTATTTTGAGAAATTAATGATTAATAACTGAGACTTGTGTGGTTGTGAAATATAAATAATTATAAAGTTATTTTTAGCGCGTTAATTTCAATAGACCTCTCAACGAGATTGAAATTTGAGAAAAGAAAGAGTTTGCAACGTAAGTTTTATTCCATGCCGACATGTTCAAAATTATGTTCACATACATATTGACATATAGCTTGATAAGATTGGTTAATTAATTTTTAAATAAATTTAAAATTGTTTTACAGGCTCAAGCCTTACGTCACCATTTGAAAATGTTCATACAGAGTATATAATAATTAAAATAATTTGAATTACTTGTTAAGGAAAATATTTATAAACAGAGTTTTATACCATGGAACGCCAAGGAGAAAAAAAGAACTCCATGTCATCTTAATTTTTGGTGCTTGTCGTTCAAAGTTATAACCAACATGAGGAATTTTTGTTCTTTAGAAATGCAAATCTTATCTCAGTTAAAAAGTTAACTTCTCTCAATCTCTCTCTCTCTCTCTCTCTCTCTCTCTATATATATATATATATATATATATATATATATTTTGTCTTCCTATCAAAATTTTATGCAACAATAGTAATCCCACTAGAAAGCAGGCTAGTTTCCTGAAAAAAAAATCAATCAATTGATAATTAATTAATTAAAAACAATATATACAACATGCCGTCCTATTGCAATTATTTCTTCATTAAGGATACAAAAAGGTAAACAAATCTGTCGTTCAGGATGTAATTGTCTACAAAATTTGTAATATTTTATGATGCCTTATTCAAAAACTTTGTGATTAAGTATTTGACCAAAATTCTTTTTCATGAACATTAGTAACGAATATTTGACCGACTAATTTCTTGACAATTAAAGCAAAATTTTGTTCCTTTGTAATGAAGTAAGAGCAATCACAGATTTACAGCTCATTGCGTATGTCATTTATCTGGTCGGCGCTGGAAAAGCTAGCGACCTCTACCTCTACCTAATCATCCATGATATATATAACATTGCAAATTCATGAGAAAGATGAACATTTCAATTCAATTGCAGCACTTGCAACGTTGTAGCCTGCGCTCTCAACATTCTTTTCCCTTCCACCTTAAATATGGCTCTCTACTCTACTGTACTCTTAGAGATCGCAGAACCAATCTGACTTGAAAAACCAGTCTGATTCAATCTGTATCCAATCGATTTGATTTTTAGAAAAAAAAATCAAACTAATCAGATCTGATTCAATCCGATATCAAATGACCTGTAATTCAATCCAAATCCATCGAAAACCAAAAAAAGTTAACATATAAATTGACCCGATCATAATCCAACCCGCCCAATTATCACCTCTATATAATACCATTTATTTTCTCGTCAAGTCTCTCTTGAGATCAAATTAAATACTAACGCAATTTTTTTCATTAATCTTTGTGCTTTTGTTTACTACTTATTTTTCACATTAGCTATATATATATATATATATAAGAGTTATGCTACAGTTAGTCGTGAAGTATAAAATATTTTTGTACTTCGCGTCGTATCTCCCATTTTCGAATTCAAAACATCGATCTGACCGTTAAAAGTGTTTTTCATATTGAAATATATTTCGAGACGAAATTTTATATTTTTTAGAAATTTTTTTAGGGGATGAAAATACATTGAGTTTATGATTTTTAATAAGAATAATTTTTTTAATCCTCAAAATAATAGAATTTTTTTAAAAAATGTAAAATTTAGTCTCCAAATATATTTCAATGTGGAGAACACTTTTAACAGTCGGATCAATATTTTAAATTTGAAAATGGAAGATACGATACAAAGTACAAAAATATTTTGTACTTCGCGACTAACCGTAACATAACTTATATATATATCCAAGCCAATTGTTTTTTTCTCTTTTTTGAGGTAAAGAAAGAAGTTAAATTATCCAATTTTAAATATATTCAAAAACCTTTTTTTTTAGTTTCCGACCTTCAGTTTTGTACATTGATTGAAGTTATTATTTTTTTCCACTAAATCAAAAGCAAGTTTATTACCGTCTTAGGTTTTTATTAAATCAAAGTAGAACATGAAAAGCAATAATATTTATTTGTTACATTTGTAAGCATTACATAAAAATATCTCTCTACTTTGCAGCATGTCAAGTAAAAATAGTGGGGAGAGATTCTTGACAATGTAATCTTGAAAACAGATTCAAATAAATATAAAAAAAATTTAAAAATAGAATATTTTTATTCATATGTTCTTTTACTTAAACCGATAGTGATTCAAATGTAATCCAATTTTATTATCATTTTATAAACAATAAAACACCATCAAAAATTTTATATAATTTGTAAGTGGTTCTAATTTAACAGTCTTTAATGGACTATCAAATGATAATGAAATTGAATAAAATTTGAATTACTATCAATCTATAAATAAAAGAATGTATTTTATAAACTTTTGATTTTTTAGAAAGTTTTGAATTTATATAAGAATTCATTGTGATGATTGTCAAATTAGACATTGCCTAGTGATCTCTCAAAAAATAATACCTACTTGGCTTGCTTTTCCTAAAAAAAATTACTAAATTTGCTTTCTTAAGAGCCATTTTCCAAAACCAAACCTGAAAAAAAAACCTAAGGATATCACTTGAGTAACAGTTAGGGTGTCAAAATTTGATCTGATTCGAAATGATCTGAGAATAAACCAGCTTAATTGTGTTTTAATATTTTTATTTTTATGGTTTAAAGCTAATTAAAAAATATATATATATACTAATTAAAATTTACTATATATCAATTGATATTAAATTATATATATATATATATATAATGATTAACAATTACTTAGTTATTTTATCTGGATTGGGTTGATTGAGTCAAAAGAAATGTTAACTTGAATTTTAAATGGATCGGGTCAAGAAAATATAAAATAATAATGATCTGACCCAAACTCGACCCAACCCAATCTGATATTTTAAAAAAAATGGTTGATGATTTTTACCAAAAATGATAATTTGGTCTAGTTTGGTCAAAGTACCGAAATTATAAAGAACACTGAAAATGTTAACGGAGTTCGACTTAAAATGCCCACGTCTCCGGGTCTCACCCCACTAACGGGATGTCGCTTTATTACTCAAAATTCAATTACAAACAAAAATCTTTAGCTTCTTCACAATACAAGTGCAAGAAGACTAAAAACTATAAAAAAAATAATAAAGGAGCACTCAAAGCTTAGAGAAACTGTAGTATAACTGCTGAGAAAAGATTTGAGACAAAATTCAAAGAAGTGTTGAACTGAAGATTGCACAAGAATTCCTTTTGATTTTGGCTAATTCAAGATCTCTTATTCTTGTAACTTGCAAGGAAGGTAATAGGTTCGTTTTGGTTGCAATTGAGTGCTCTGGGTTGCTAGAGATGTTGATGATTTTCAATTTCTTTCTTTTTCTTATATTTCTACACCTAGAACATCACTTTTTATAAACCATTAATAGAGAACTGGTATTCTTGCGTTGGAAAACATTATAACGCTTCATAAATCATTATAACGTTTATGTATTGTGAATCTTGAGTTTCCAAGAATACTCCTTGTCAGAATTGTATAGAATCGTTATAACGGTTCAAAAATAAATATGATGAATTGTTATAACGATATAGAGAAACGTTGAATATTTTACAGAAACGTTTCAACGCTTTGACTATGTCGGTTGATCTTCCCTCTTCATCTACACCTAGGTTAGCATCAATTGCCATTGGTATTTTGCTTGTCTTGCAATCATCAAGGCCAAACTTCTTGACCAACTCCTTAGCATATTTTAGTTTGGCTAATAAAGATGCCATCCTTCATTTATTTAATTTGAAGTCCCAAGAAAAATATAAATTATCTCATCATTGATATCTCAAATTCATTGCCCATTAAAAAAGAAAAACTCATCGGTAAGTACCGGATTAATTGAGCCAAATATGATATCATCAACATAAACTTATACTAATAAAAGATCATTACCCTTCTTTTTAGTAAAAATAGTAGTGTCATTTTGACCTCTAACAAAATCGTTTGAAATAAAGAAAAGAACTAAGTCTACCATACCAACTCTAGGAGCTTGTTTAAGACCATATAAAGCCTTTGTGAGTCTATAAACATGATTGAGATGAGTTTGGTTAATAAACCCTGGTGGTTGTTGGACATACACCTCTTCATCTAGGAATCCATTAAGAAATACACTTTTAACATCTATTTGATATAATGTAAAACATTTGTGTGATGCATATGCCAAAAGCATTCTAATGGATTCAAAACATGAAACCGGTGTAAATATTTTTTTAAAGTCAATATCGGCTTGTTAGGTATAGCCTTAGGCAACAATCTAGCTTTATTTCTAATAATTACCCCATTCTCATTGAATTTATTTCTAAAGACTCATTTTGTACCTATAATTACTCTATTACTTGGCCTAAGAATAAGTTCTCATACTTGATTTCTTTCAAATTGATTTAATTATTCTTGCATGGTACAAATCCAATATGAATCATTATTGACATCTTTAAAAATTTTGGGCTCAAGTTGAGATACAAAAGCACAATGGGTAATTATTTTTTTTCATTTTTGACCTTGTCCTTACACCTTCCCTAGGGTCATCAATTATACTAGAAAGATGATGAGAAGACACTTCTCTAAAATCGGTTGAAACTTCATAATTTGAGTCTTGAGGTGGCAAAATGTGTTCTACACCAACATCATCATTTAATACATTATGCTCCTCTTGCATAACTTGACTCTCTTCCTCTTGAGTTGTTGAAGCATTTGACACTATTTGTTGAGCAATTTCGATAACTTATTCTTCATTCATGGTTGTTAAGGCCTCTTGAGATATTGAAGGTTCTTGTACATCTTCAACAATTATGGCTTGGTTGTCATTCAATGCATTGATATCTTCAGCTCCATCACCTACAATAGATGAACCCTTCTCGGCCCCAATATTAATAGATTCATTAAATTTGACATGCACGGATTCTACCACAATCTGTGATGTCAGTATGTAGATTCTATAGACTTTACTTGTGGAGGAATATCCTACAAATACTCCTTCAATTGATTTTGAATCAAATTTATAACTTTTTATGCCTCATTCAAAATAAAACATTTAAAATCGAACACTCTAAAGTATGACAAATTAGGCTTGCATCCAATCCATAGCTCATATGGTTTTTCTTAATAAGTGAACGTAGACTTACTCGATTAACTACGTGACATGTCGTGTTAACACATGTCGTTTTAACCGTCTCGACCCACAAAATTTTTACAATAGTATACTCATGAAGCATGGTTCGGGCAAGTTCTTACAATGTTCAATTTTTTCTCTCTACAATTCCATTTTGTTGAGGAGTATGTGGAGCGAAATATTCATGTCTATACCATCTTTTATTGTAAAAATCATTAAATTATATATTTTTAAACTCTTTTCCATGGTCACTACGGATAATACTAATTTTAGAGGATTTTTTATTTTCTAACCTATAATAAAAATTGATAAATTGCTCAAATATTTCTTCTTTTGAGACAAAAAAATAACCCAAGTAAAATGACTATAGTCATATACAATAACAAGCACAAATATTTTTCTTGAAATACTTGGAATGGTTATTGGGCCAAATAAGTCTAAATGAAGCAATTCCAAGGGAGAATTAGTGGATACCATTTCTATGACTTTGAAACTTGATTTTTTATGCTTACCTTGCATACATGCATCACATAGTCCTTGAGTTCATATTTTTTTGTTGGCAATCCCCTAACCAATTCAAAACTTACTAAATTTTTGATTGAGTCCATTGAGACATGACCCAATCTCTGATGCCATAACCAAGAGTCGGATGCTATGACACTCAAACATATTTCACCAAACTCGAAATGACTTAGATACAAATAATACATGCTCTTATCTCTTTTTTCTTGATACAACAATTTATTAGTAGAACTATCAATAAGATGATAAACATTTGAATCAAATGTAATATGATATCCATTGTCACAAAGTTTGCTTACACTTAGTAAATTAAAATTTAGACCTTTAATAAGATATACATTAGTAATGATTATATATTAATTTTCTACCGATCCTATATCAATGATCTTACCTTGATTATCACCAAATGTGACTATTTCCCCATCAATTTGTTATAAAGTTTTGAAATTTATTTTGTTACCGATCATGTGATGGGTACATCCACTATCTATTATCCAAACAATTTCATTGGAGATCATACATACCTACAAGAATATATTAGTCATTAGAAGAAGAAATAACAACTCTAATTAACTAATATATATCTTGATATATTTCTCCCCCTAAATATTTTACTAGTTTATTTTTTTGGGAAGAATTATCTCATTTATACTCTAGAAAATAACCTTAGAAACCCAAACAACATTCTTGTTGCTTCTCTTCCTAAAGTCATAATCTAATGAAATGTGGCATATTTTGCAACAATAGTTATAAAATATCTTTGTTGGAATATGATTTTTTTCTTGTATAAAGTGAGACTTAAAATGTGAGGTAAGTTCTTGAGTTTTGAGAAATTTACATAAGTTTGCTTTTCATTTTGAAATCATGTTTGTTTGAACTTTTTTGGACTATTGGGGGTGCAACATTTGATTTGTCAATTTTCTGAAAAACTTTTTTATTTTCAATGTCATAAGACCAACCATTATGACCCCTATAGTATATCCTATTATCACATTTTGTCCTAAAGGTAGTCTTGGTGTTTTTCATGTTGGTATATCTATATTGATAGGCATGATTATTTGGTTTATCATTTCTATCTATACTAGATTTGACATTCTTAGTAAAAATATTTTTAGGTTGTTTCCCTTTCAATCTAGGGCTCTTTTTAGGTTTAGAGTTTGATAAAGTCGAATCTTTAACATATCCTAAGTCGGACTTATCATGAGAACGTCTTGTCCCATAAATAAGCTCAAGGTCCAAGTTTGTGATATCTCTCAAATCACTACTTGTCTTGAGAGCCCTATTTTCAGTTTTAAGAGTTTGAATTTGTACATTTAAAATAGTATTTTCACTCTTACATTTTGACAATTCATTTTTGGTTATTTCAAACTCATCCATATTAGATTGATAAATGCTTACCATCTTCTTTAGCTCAAGAATCTTAGTTTTAAGAATGTTGGAGGAGGACTCAAAATGTGTAAGGATCCTAATATGAGACAAATATATATTACTAGAATTACTTGGATAAGAATTAGTGCATAAATCAAATTCATCATCCGACTTATCACTATCACTAGGTAGATTTGCAAAATAATTTACCTTGGGTGGTGATACCAATTGTTCTTCAAGAGTCGTGCTTGTAGAGAAGGACATTGTTGGTCCATTGATAACCTCCAATGTTGATGTTGAAGGTACAACCTTGACTTCTGCTTCTTGTAAATTTAAAGATGGTTGCTTGAGAGAGGCTTAAACGGTGGATTGTTTACACATCATGGTGGATTATTGAGTTTTGGGCTTCTTTGATTCTGCTATCTTGTGCAAAAGCTCAATGGTGATGGGATCAGTGATATATTTAGAGATGATAATGGTGTCCACATCCATACCACTTGAAATATCTTCCACCATGGCCATAAGTACGAAATTTACTTCTTAAGAGTGGGATGCTTCATTGTCGAAATTATTATTATCATCATCTGAATCAACATCCCATATGATATTCATGGATTTTGCTTTTCTTCTTCCTTTAAAATCATCTTTGGAGAACTTATCTTTTCGATCTTGACGGCTTGTGCCATCGGTACCCTTGAGATGGGGAAAAAGTAGAAAGCATGAATGTATGATATATCATTCCTTGTGACATCCAAAGCATATCACATTCTTATCATACTCCTCCATTTCTTTATTCAATTTCTTTTCAAAATTGAGCATTCCTTGGAACATCTTTGAGATGATCATTGCATCTTTTGAAACTTCATGATAAAATGATTGAATGAAGTTTTCGAGTGAGGTTGATGGATGGAAGTGCTTGACATTACTTTGAGCGGGGAATACAACTTATTTTGGTTCAACATGATAATCTCTTGGCGTAAAGGCATCTTAGATGAGTATACAACTCATCCGGCGTAAATGCATCATTTGTTCCTTACATAGCCTCTAGAGGGGAGACTAATGCTTCCCATCTTGGCCTTCGAAGCATCACCCTTAAAATTTTACCTACAACTTTATTATTTATTAGAGGCTCACCCAAATCTGAAAACTCATTTTGAATAGATAACAATCTAATATACATCTCTTCAATTGATTCATGGTCTTCCATTTTGAAATTTTCGAATTTGGTATCAAGACCCATAATTTTGGTTCTTTTGATTTGAGTATTACCTTCAAATCTATTTAGTAAGGCCAACCACATGTCCCTAGCACTAGTCATGTTACCAAAAATTAGTGTTATTGGTTCACTAACCGAGTTAAGTATAACATTTACCGCACAATCATTTAGACCTTTGTCTATTTGATATTCGGTGGTCAAACTATGGGTAGTGATATTATATTTTGGTTCATATCCATGTTCAACAATAGACCATACATAAAAAAATTAAGGTAATTAATCATGCATTTCTTCCAATAGAAAAAGTTCTTGCATGAAGAATTAAAGACCGGAGATTCTAAAATATACCTACTTGAAGCCATTTAGGTTGGTAAAACCATAAATTTTGGACCTACTACTTTGATACCATTGATATTTTAAAAAGAATGGTTGATGATTTTTTACCAAAAATGACAATTTGGTCTAGTTTAGTCAAAGTACTGAAATTATAAAGAACATTGAAAATGTTAACGGAGTTCGACTTAAAATGCCTATATGTTCGAGTCTCACCCCACTAACGGGATGTCGTTTATTACTCAAAATTCAGTTACAAACAAGAAGTTTTAGGTTCTTCACAATACAAGTGTAAGAAGACTAAAAACTGTAAAAAAAACAACAAATGTTGAACTGAAGATTGGAGAAGAATTCTTTTTGATTTTGGCTAATTCAAGATATCTTATTCTTGTAACTTGCAAAGAAGGAAATGTGTTCTTTATGGTTGGCTGGTTGCAGTTGAGTGCTCTTGGTTACTAGAAATGTTGATGATTTTCAATTTTTTTATATTTCTATACCTAGAACATCACTTTTTATAAACCATTAACAGAGAACTAATATTCTTGCGTTGGAAAATATTATAACGTTTCATAAATCATTATACATTTATGTATTATGAATCTTGAGTTTCAAGAATATATCCCTTGTCAGAATTATATAAAAACGTTCTAACGGTTCAAAAATGAATAGGATGAATTGTTATAACGATATAGAGAAACGTTGAACGTTTTACAGAAATGTTTCAACTCTTTGACTGTTTGACCAACCTTCTGACAAGTCTACTGATTTTCAAAAATATTATAATGATTCACTGAGTCGTTATACATTTCATGAATCATTGAACGCTTTACAAAGCGTTACATAATGATACACTCTGTTAATTTTGGCTCATTTCTGCTCACAAAGAACTTAGAATATTTTTGAGTACATGTTTTGAGTCGTTATAACGCTTTATGAAGCGTTACGTAATGATACACTCTGTTACTTTTTACTTATTTTTGCTCACAGAAAACTTAAAATATTTTTGAGATGTGTATTGAATCGTTATAACGATTGGAGAATCGTTATAACGGTTCTCTGCAGCAGATAGCTCTTCATTGTATAATTATGAAGAATATAGGATTTTGAATTATATCTGTACATTAAATATGATCCTAAATCTTCATAGAAGCCTCTGAATTGATCTTGATCATTTCTTCTTCATTCCCTTGAAGCTTTTTTGAATCCTACAATCAAATTTTAAGGAAAACTTGTTAAATTCAATAATATTTTGCAAAACAACAAAATTAAAGAAATTATTAAGTGTAACACCAATCCATTGACACTTGTAGAAATGTTGATATTGTGCATGAAAATTTGTCTCTATGTTTTATTCACATTCAATGCACACACAAACTACATATGTAGGTTGGAGACTCACATATTTAATATAAGAGTGGGGATTCATTAACAATGAGTTATTTTGACAACCTTGACAATGGACTTCTAAATAAATATATAAAAATTTTGAAAATGAAAAAAAGTTTATAGATGTGTTTTTCTATCTTTAGATTGACAGTCATTCAAATTTCATGTAATTTCATTATCGTTTGATAGTCCATCAAAGACCGTTAAATTGGAACCATTGTAAATTACATGAAAATTTGATGATCTTTGTTGGACCATCAAACGATAATGAAATTACATGAAATTTAAATGATCATCAATCTAAAGGTAGAAGAATACATTTATAAACTTTTTTTTTTGCATTTTTTAGATTTGTTTTGTATTTATTTAGAGGTTCATTATTAAGGTTGTCAAAATAATCCATTGTCAACCGATCCCTTAAGTACAAATGATAATGGATTTTACCTCTCTATGAACAGTGCAGTTTCAAATTTTAACAAAAAAAGGTAAAAAATAATATATACAGGATTAATAAAAGCTTCATTTTTAAAATTACAAAAATTTGTAGATGTGAACATTTGTCAAGGTCGGTGGGAGGGGAAATATAAAAAGATATTAACTTTCATATATTGATATATTGAATATTGTTAATATTACTTTACTCCTAAATGACTAAATGAGTAACATAACGTACAGTTAAGTGTAGTGCATAAAGATTTGCCTATTTGCCTATTTGCCTTCATGGCTTAATGTCATTGTATATTTGTATAGCAATTGGTGTCCCTATGAACAGAGTAAAATCGATCCGAACGGAGTATTAAATCCAATCTTTTTCCGAGTAGACGGCTTTGGCCTTAATTAAATATTCAATTAGTATTTGTTGTACTTATCACAATATCAGCTACAGCCTATATCACAAGAAAAAACAAGGTATTTTTTTAATCACAAAATTTGTACTTTATTTGTAATAAAATTACCTTACTTAACGATATTACCATATATTTTCTATATATCACTATAACTAGTAAGCAAATTAATTGCGATATCATTACGTTAAGTCAAACGTTTATACCATTTTTTTTAATTCAATTAGAAATACAAAGATACATAAGACAATAAACAATATGTTCTTTTAGTGGTCTGGATTTTGAGCTCTTTCACAAGGATCAGAGAATAAATGAGAATAAACAAAATTGCGATCATTAATGTTCCATCTATAAAGTGAATCTTCAGCAATTAGAAAATATGGATAACTATTGATAAAAAGGATAAACCTATTCAGTTTTTTTAAATGTCAATAGAATATAGTTTTATTGCTAATCATTTTTTAACAATGCAATATTTAACCTGCCTAAACCTTGTGTTCTTAAAATAATGCATTTTTGCACTCAATTTCTAATTTCGTTTCGTGACATCTTATTCTTAAATTTCACGGAGTCATTTATATCCGTTATTATTTCCTCCTATCCTTTTTTTGCTCCCATTACTTTTTATACGAGCAATGAATTTATTCCATATAATGATGGCAGAAGTTTTTGTGTTTCAATAGACCATAGTTTTTTTTTTTTGTAGTTTATGGGTTTAAAATGAAAGCGATAGCTGGGGCAATATATATATATATATATATATATATATTTATATATATATATAATATTTTCTAATGGATAACAATGTCGAGATCTTCACTTACCTCTAAGTTAATTTTTCATATTTCTACTATATAAATTTTTACTTTTTCACAGTAAAAATATTATTCTCAAAATTTCATACTTCAAAAAAAATTTAACATCACATTCTAAAAAAAATATGTTTGAATAAAAATGATGTGTAAAGAATAATAACATTTCAGAACTTCATGCGCTGATGAAACTATTTGCACACATTATATGGACGTTTTGTTAATTGGTTCAATTTTTATTTGACTATTCTAGTCTTTGCTTCCGCTATAAATTTGAATATTTTTGAATTATTAAGAAATAATAGTATTTAAATTTAGTTCTATGATAACAAAAATTACAAATGTTTTACCTTATATGATTTTAATACAAATAAGAGTACAGATATCGAGAAATTTTAGTTTTCTAAAGGTCAACTAACATTGATTTATATCATAACAAAACATTTTTTAAGTTTTTCCAATTTAATTCATTGCTCATTTCAAAAATAAATTATTTATTTTACATTTCAACATAACTTAATGTCCGTTTTTTAAAATTATGAATTAAAATTTGAAATTTTTTAAATAATTTTATTTAAATTTTAAATTTTCTCTTGTAAGTTTTTGTCAAATTATGCATTAATATCACTAATATCTAAAAAATTTTAAAAAATAAAAATACAAAATTTTATTTATGATAATATTTTGCATATAGACGTCATGTTCAGTGGTTCAAATCAACCTTTCAAAAATAAAAATAAAATGATTCTAAGCACTGAGTGATTTGTGCTATGCATAGAACTGAGTTATTTGTGCTATACATCACACCATAACTAGGCATAGTCTATAAGGGCTTTGCCCTTGAACCCAGCCCGACCGACTCTTCAAAAAACATGGCCCTTACCCAGCCCTCATGAGTTTGGTCAGGCCCTTTCTAATAGTAAATATTAGGCTCAATCTTTAAAAAGTAAGTCCTTCTGACCCGGCATTTTTTTACTCTTACCGGCCATTCCTAAGTTCTTTCTTTAATATTTTATATTGTATATTAATTACACTTAAAAATATAAAAAATAAAATACCAAAACAGAAAAATATAATTTAATATTGTTATATAATACAAATTAATATTAAAAAAATACTTAATCAGCCAAAAAAATATATATCATGCCCTTACCCGTCGACCCTTTACCCTGCCCTTACCCGGCCCTTAGAGCCCGGAGGGCTTGATAAGGGCCAAGTTTCTCAAGGGCCAGACTTACCCCTTAAAACTCAAGCCTTTTGAATCCAGCCCTCTAAAGCCATTATTGTAGGCGCAATTAGCTCCGACCCTTGAGAAGCTTGGCCGGACCCATGAGAATGATGCCTAACCATAACCTAACTCTTTGTAATAATCTATAATCGAAATTAGTACTTTTTCATACAACAACAACAACAAAGCCTTTAATCCCAAATAAATTGGGGTTGGCTAGAAATGAAACTCAATATGAAATCATAAAAATAGAGATCTCAAATATCAATGATAATAATGATGATCATGAAAATAATAATAATAATAATAATAATAATAATAATAATAATAATAATAACAACAACAATAAATAAATAAATAAAATAAAAATAGTAATAATAATAATGATAATGATGATGATAATAATGATAATAATGTTGATAATATACTGATAATAATAGTAATGTTAATAATAATAATAATAATAGTAAAATAAATCTATATTATAAAATAAATTTCTAAATTTTTAATTCTAAACTCTAAAATCCTAAAATCTCAAAACTGAAAAATTAAGAATCTGAAGTCTATAATTCTACTATTAGACTCTAACACATAAATAATGGTTCTGATACAAGAATCACCGTCTTCCAAACATTCCTATTCAAACCAAGCTTTTTAGATATATTTTATTCTTTCAAATTTTTTTTATCATTTCCTTCAATGTCAGTCTTAATCGACATCTTCTTCTTCTTATGTTTTTAAGATGACTTGAAATATCACTGCGTACTTTTTCCATAATTGGAAGAAAAAAGTATACCTTAAATTGAAGCTTGAAGCAATTATAGAGTATTCAAAATTTAGGTTCTACTATTTCATTCTTTGAACCTTATTATTTTGATTATATTCTAGATAAATTAATACTTTGTAAGTTTTAATTGAAAATTAAATCTATTTGTTAATTGTTGGAGATCGTAAATATTTTATTAGAAAAATAAATGTTTATTATAAAAATATGAAGAAAAAGATTTGGAAGCAAGCAAGGGGCAGGGAAAATGGATGGTTAGAATCAAATTTATGGGACTCACAAGAGCAAATATTTGATGGAAATGTTAGATGGAAGGCCAATTTGCTTCAACTTAATTTTTTCGAGATAGCTATTTGTAAAATTTTCTGTTCCCACTAGGCCTATAGCAATAAGTTACCAAAGTTAACAGTATCTAGTGGAAAATGAAGTGGAAAACTAAATCTTATTCATCGTATGAGATAAAGCAAAGATAGTCGACCCTTTAGTTCGCGAATCGAGATCCACTGCTACGCAGCACCGTGCAGCAGTGGATATGAATTCTTACTTCGCACTCTACATTAATTAGCAAATTGGAATCATTTAATAATGATTGGTTGATTGAAGCAAGATGACTTCTAACTATTGTATATCTTCTACAGACATAAGTTGTAGAGAAATATTTTACTTCTGAAGAAGAATGTTGACCGGAGTTTCAATATTTCTTCCAAAAAATAATGTGATTTTTCCAACCTCCTATAAAAGTGAGGGAAGGAAGCATGATGTTGAGCTTCAAGCTATCAGCTTCCATTGATTGGCAACTCCACCATTCCCCTCCCCCATCGACGCAACACACCATCGTACACACAAACCAGACCAAAATTTGTCTGCCTTCCCTATTTTTTTGTCCAATTGTCTACCCAACAACAAAAATATACGTATAACAAATCATGGTTTCTCCTAAGGACAAATCGTGCTCCTGGCTCATGGCAGTGGGCTTTTGTCTTCTCATCTTCGAATCAGTAATCATGGCTATTGTAATGGATGCGGATGCCTCTCGAGCAGCATGGCTAAGTGCCACCAATTTACTGATACTGGCTTTGTTTTGGTGGCTCCGTGCGTTTGGTCAGGCGGCACCACCCTCGATGGTTGCCAAGTTTGCTGTCTGGTTTTTCGCAACATCAATCATGGCAATACTAACCTGGTCCATGACTACGAAGGCGCTGCTCCTTTCAAAAATCTTCTTTTGGGTTCTGGCAGTGCTAACTTCTGTTGGCTCTTCCTACTTCATATTCTTCTCACCATGGCAACCAAGTGACAGTAACATCCCCACTTTAAATGCTTGCCTTTGTTTCTGTCTTATTTTCGTTCTCTTCAATGCTTTTGCAGTGTTCTACAAAGCATATGAAGCAAACATAGTCACGGATCGTATGTATTCAGTGATCTTCGAGTTCACTTCATGGTTCGCTTCTATTCTCCTTTTTTGGTGCATTGCGGTGATCGAACTTGCACCCCATAACTCGGCTATCAGAGAGCGGATGAAAATTGGTGTGTGGGCATTAGCCACGATACTTGCAGCTATGGTCGTTTCGAAAGCGGTCGACATTTTTCCATGGCCAATGAAGTATGTTGCTTGGGCCATGGTTGTAGTGAGCTCCTATGCCACTTTCTTCGCTTTCTTTATCCAAAATCAGGCCAATTTAGGTACCAACACTTTAGATGAGGTTCATGTTTCGTCTGAATAGGGAAATTACTTCAAAGGGCATGTATGTAGATGGACCTGTAGATCTCATGTGAGTAATTGTATGCATTTATTCTTTTTCCTGCTTTTTATTTTTGTTTTTGTTTTCCTTTAAACGGGCAATCCTTTCTTTTTTTGAGCAAGAAGGATCTATGTTTAGTTAAATATAGGTTGAGTTTCAGTCCTTTCTTTAATTTTTTTATTGATTAAGTACAAATTCAGTTAATTATATATATTCATGCCACCTGCCAAGAAATAGTACTCTTTCAATTCATGGAAAGTTCGATCTAACCTTTTTTTTGTTTATTTTTTGGAAAATGTAAAAAATATATTTCACCACACCCATTTCTTCTTAGGAGGTTTCGATCGATCTAACTTGATTCAACATGTTTGGTACTGTACTCTTAATTAATTAATTAATTCGGGTCTAACTAATTATCAGAGCAAGTAATACATCCTAAGTTCCTAACTAATTAACTTATTACCAATTATGAATCGTCTCTCAATTCTCTGGAATTATAAGAAAGATCGGTTCGTTGGGCTCTTAATCAGTACCTTTTGATTATGCCAATTATTGGTGCGTACTAAACCTTGATTATTTTGAGCTCGATCTTCTCAGCAAACCAATCAATCCCAGTATTAATTATCAACAGGTCAAATTAATTCAATACATATTTCAATCAGAAAGCCCCATCAATAATTTTTTTATGACACTTTTTATTTCAGTTCATGAGAATAATTTGCGACTAAGTACGAGTCCAAGTCAACTAGTAATTAATTTCTATTATTTTTCATGTCGCATCAGCGACTTGACTTTTGTGATGAACTTGACGGAGAATCATTCTTGTTTTTTTTTCCAAAATGGAAACCGACAGCATGGAATGAAAGATTTATTAAATTATTGTATATTTATTATATATAAATATACAATAATTTAAGATTTATTTGTGTTTGCTTGTCTACTATAATTTATATATAAATATACAATAATTTTATACAAATATATAAAAATAATTTATAAATTTATAAAAAAAAACACAAATAAATCTAAAATTAGCATGCGCGAGAGACTACTTGTCTGCGTGTTAGTCTTAGATTTATTTGTGTTTTTCATCAAAAGTTTTTATATATATTGTCATTAGCAACAAAATTCTTGGGAATTTGTGTTCATGAACCAAAGCTTTGAACTTGAAGTTCTGTATGATTATTCAGTAAAATAAATTATTGAAGACCATATTATTCAATAATTTTTTTTATAAGTTCATACATAAAGAAAGAAAGGAAGGAACGAAGAGAGTTGGTTTTGGTCGCAAGTTTATAATTTTATCAAAGTATGCACTTTAAAAGTTGTTGTTTAATTACGAATTAATATTAATATAGAGGCACTTTAAGCCGAATTTAGCTTGTCCATCAGAAGAGAAAGTATTCTTGAATTTTTCTCTTACGGTCCGGGTTTAGAGATGACAATGGGCCGGATAGGCGGGTAAAACGTCAATTTCGTTGTCCAGCCCGTCCATCAAAATCACATCTCGTTTTGTCTGATTCATACCTCCGAGTCTGAAAATCCTGGCACATCCTGCCTGCAGGCCAAGCTTTTCTCTGATCCGAACGGGTCTAATTCCAAATCCGTACCCATCCTGGCCCGTAGGATGGCCCGGTCCGGCCGCATCCGTTCATTGACTGGGCAGGACGGATCCGGATGGGTCTATCCAACCCCAGACTAAATTACCATCCCTGAGTTTGAGCAAAAACTAGGCGTAATCATAGGCCCTATAGAAATGGGCCTTATGTAGGCCCACGTGGAAAAATATTAAAGGAATCATTCAAATTTAGAAGGCCGTAAAACCATGGAACAACTGCATCTGCAATTCTGCATGCACATATGATATAAATGCATGTATGGAACAACCGTGCTGGGCTGCTCTAGGATGTACCTTTTGAGCCCACCTAAGCTAAAACGGAAGAATAAAAAATATTGAAGACTAAGTTGTAGCAACAAATTTATACTATTATATAAAGTAATTAAAAATTGAACGGATTTATTTTTTATTATTCTTTAAATTTTTTATATCCCAAAATAGCTCTCATCTAATGATTTACATTAATTTTGACTAATCGGACGAACACAATAGCGTCCATTATTTTATATTCCTCTCTATTTTTTTGTCATATAGGAGGAAGGAAATTAAAGATTAAGAGAAATTATGTGAGATTATATCTGATATATCATATGTAATTGATTTTTTATTTTTTTTATTTTTTTTTCATATTAAAATGATGTATATATTATTATATAATATTTTTCTATATCTAAATAAAAAAATTTAGTGCAACTCATGAATACACATCTAGTTACAACAAAAAGCCACACCAAAATCCGTGTTCGCACAAATAAGATGAAAAATTTTCGTTCAATGAGAAAACTAAAATTAGTTTGAACGCATAAAAAGTGCCAGATTATGCCCATACTACCTTACCTCGTAATAAAAGATAAAGAATCTCCTCGACCTCAAGTCTTTGTTTGAAAATTTTAGTAATATAAAAGTACACACGTTCCAATTTTTTAAATCTTTTAATTTTAACTGGGCGTGTACCCCGCGGTGCAGCAGAATACATTAATAAATTTGTTCCATAAAAATGCATTTCAAAAAGTAAAAACGGAACCATAAGTGAAATACCTTAGTAATGATTTTCAATAAGAATACATTTATTCTCTTTGTTTTTTTCGAAGAAAATGATGATTAATTAAGCACATTAGCCACTATAATTTCTAACCTCAAATGTACAGTCTTAGATTATTTTTAACTTCAAATAAATGTGACATATGTACAAGAAAGAGTGATCTACTAAAATAAAATAAAAAGGCCGACCAATTAAGCTAATTATTAGATTTTTGTTGGGGTTAAGTCACTCAAGTCAATATTGGAAAAATAGAAACATTGCCTAGCATGCAATCCATTTGCGATTCAGATCAGATGTCCATGCACAATCAAATATGTGCGCTACAAAAACCTATCTGCTTTATGATGTCATGAAATTGTAAAATTCTCATGATTATGATGTCATGGAATTTTAATTTGTCTTGATTGGGTCAATAGATTCTTCTCCAGCGCTTTTTGTACGCAAATATCCAACCAAATTGTAAGACTTAACTACTTAATTAGGTGTAGCCTGACTTCCAATAAACTTAGTTAGGTACAATATCCGGTGATGCATTATACTACCTCCTGTTGATGTCATCAGCAATTACTAGTTATAATGCAACCTATTCTCTTAATGTCGAATGGCCATTTCATTCTGGCGGGTGATAAGAAACAACCTGAACTTGCCCCTGGTGTCACTTGCTAACTCAGTAAAGGAAACATGGTTGGGGCTGCGTCAGTTCACAGCTGAGGCTAGGAAGCAAATCTGGGACACTGTTTGCCTCACGATATGCTGGAATCTGTGGGAAAATAGGAATATATAGACACATGTTCAGGGCTGAATCAACTCCACTATAAGTACTGGTACAACAAACAGCATTGAAAATTCAATAGTGGCTAAAATACTACAAATGAGTGTAGTAGACGGGATAACAATAACATATCTGGCTAGAAATGTGGCAACCCAATTCACAGCTATGATTGCATTAGTATTTAATACAGCTTTCACTATTGTAATTTGTCATTCGGTCAATTAGTTGCAAACCACTTGGTTGCACGCCCAGCCATTAGTATCAAATAAATCGACATCTCCCTATGTAAAGCGCGGGAGGGTTAACCCTAGTGTAAGTAATTAGACGGGATTCGTTTGACCTCTAACTCAGTCCACTTTGTGAGGTCAATTGGTCAAGTCAAGTGCAAAATTGCTGAACGATTACATTACATTACCTGCATGCTAGAAGACAATTTGCATAGCAGGGGCTGGATGTTTTTAATATTACATTTTGTATTCAAGTTCTCAGCTACAAATAATAAAAAAAAAATAATATGTTTAGATGTTAAAATAAAATTGAAAAGCTATTAACAAAATAAATTAACATAAGTATGTAAAAATATATACAAACGAAGTAATATATATAGAAGGTCAGTAAATGGCAATATGTTTGTCTTCATACTAAGCAATAATTAATAATTTCGCCGTGGAAATAATCATTTCGAAACCATTCAATCCATTTGCTTTTCTCATTTTCCATCCGTAAAAAAACCTGTGATTCGTTTGTATTTTCGTAACCAAATTCGTTTACCTGTAAAGGGTCAGAGATAAAGAGATATAACTTGTTCTAATCTCTCCGGTTCAATATTGGTTAAGGAAGATGGTAAGCTCTGAAATTTATGCCTAAAATGCAAAAAGGTTATTGGAGGAACTGATCAAGAGTTGAATTGCAAAAGGTACTATTTATTTTGCGTCAGTCCCAAAAGAATGATGCTATAATTCTCATATATCAGCGTATGAAACTGAGATGATAAAATTACTATAGAAAAGTATCAGTCTTGTGCTGTTTGAAATATTGTAGAAGTTATCCGAAATCTATTAATGTTTTCTGATATTATTATAATGTATATCATGTTATTTCAGAATGAAATGTACATTTAAAACATATTTAAATTAAAACAATAACATTATTTACGAATTAATTAGTCAAATAATGCACAGAAGAACTAGGTTATACACTTTACCAGTTCAATTTCAGGAAGCCGCGTATGAACTTTTTTAATCAGAATTGGTCATAACTTCTCAATTCTTTTGCCTTACGTTGGTGCTGATGGCATGAACTGATCGCATGGGATTACACAAAGTTAGCCTACGTACATGTGATGTGGTCAGAAACTTGTATTAATTAATTGGTTTAGTTTTGAAATAATCAAATTAATCCGAACTAGACCTAATTTTAATAACTTTCAAAAACGGCTATCTTAACGACTAGCTAGGAAGACCCAATAAATATTTGGACTGTAGACCCGCTTTTAATGTTGATTTGCTTTGTTAAAAAGACTTTTCTTATTGTCTTCGAACTTTCGAAGACTTGAGGTCAAAGTCCTCATTAAATGAAATACAGAGAAATTGTGTCGGAACTCGGAACAGATAATTTTGTTACAAATGAAGACTCCGTATTTAATCGGGCATATATATGACCTATATATATAGATGTTATATCCTTGTTACGTTCAAAGGACTTCATACATACAACATTGTCTGCCAATTTGAAAGAAATAATTTCCTACATATTTATCAATTGGATGGAGCATGATCATGGATATTCGATGCTCTCTTGTGTGGGATTGGGCATGTTGACCTTCAACTCGGCAAGAGCGATATACCATTCAAACAAAGATATTGGATCAATTTCCTTTGTGCTCATTTCTTATTTGGACATATTATTGCTGTTTTGGGTGATGCGTTTGTTTGAGAAAGAAGCACCTGATTCTCTCAACCGAGAAAGAATAAAGATTGCGGTGTGGATTTTGTGCACTATTTTAACTGTGATGTTTTCTTGGAAGGTTGGAGCAATGATGCCTTTTGTTCTGCGGTTCTTTGTCTGGTTAATAGCTTCTGTGTCCTCTTTGGGGGGGTTTTACGCTCTTTTTCTTCACCAAAGGAGAGAATATTAAGGAAGATAACTTGATAATATATAGATGTTTTGTCATTCCGAATGTTTATTTTAACTTCTATAGAATATTCATAATCATGTATTAATTGAAAAATCTTATAATAGACAAAATTAAGAATATTAATATTTATTTGTACGAATTTATGTATGGTTATGAGATCAAAAATAATGAAAAACTCAAATAACTTGTTTAAACATAAGGTTTTAATGCATTATAATTATGTTTTGTGCCTATTTAGTATCGTAGAATATTTATATTGATGTGTTAATTAAAAAATATTATAGTAGACATAATTTACAGTATCTATATTAATTTGAACGAATTTATGCATAGCTATGAAGCAAAAAGTAATGAAAAACTCAAAAAATTTGTTTAATAAGCAGTTTGCAATGAATCGAAATTATGTTTTATGAAAAACAGATCACGTAAAATATATAAATTGATGTATTAATTAGAAAATATTATTATAGACATAATTATGAGTATTTATATTAATTTTTATAAATTTATGAGTTTTGTGCAAATTTATGTGACCGAAAATTATGAAAAACTCAAATAAATTGTTTAAAAAGCTCTTTTCAATGCATTCTAATTAAGTTTTGTGCAAATTTAGTATCGTAGGATATTAATATTGATGTATTAATTAGAAAATATTATTGTATACATAATTTGCAGTATTTATAATAATTTGCATGAATTTATGCATGATTATGAGTTCTGAACTGATGAAAAAGTGAAAAACCTTATTTAAACAGTAGTTTGTTATACATCCGAATTATATTTTGTACAGAAATAGTGTCCTAGAATGTTTATATCGAAATATAAATTAGAAATCTTAAAATAAAAAAATAGAGTATTTACATTAATTTGCACGAATTTATTCATAGTTATGTGGCAAAAGATTATGAAAACCTCGAACGACTTATTTAAATAATAATTTTTAATGTATTCTAATTAAGTTTTATGTAAAATTAGTATCGTAAAATTTTTATATTAATATCTTAATTAGAAAATCTGATAATAGATATAATTAGGAGTATTTATATTAATTTTTATGAATTTACGCGTAGTCGTGTGGTAAAAAAATGATTGAAAACTCAAACAATATGTTTAAACACCAGTTTTTAGTATATTTTAATTAAATTTTGTGGAAAATCAGTATAGTAGAATGTTCATATTGATGTATCAGTTGGAAATTTTTTTAATAGATATAATTATGAGTATTTATATTAATTGTCAAGAATTAATATATAGTTATGAAGTCAAAAATGATGAAAAACTCAAACAACTTGTCTATACAGCAGCTTGTAATGCATCAAAATTAAGTTTGATGAAAAATTAGAGTCATAGAATATTCATATCATAATATTAATTGAAAAATCATATAAAAGATATAATTAATGATATTTATACTATTTTTTATGAAATTATATACATAACAGAAAATGATGAAAAACTCAAACAACTCGTTTAAACAACAGTTTTTAATGTATTCTAATTAATTTGTGCAAAATAAGTGTCGTAGAATATTCAAACCTATATATTAGCTGGAAAATCTTATAATAGAGATAATTATGAGTATTTATATATAATTTCATGAATTTATGTGTACTTATGAGATAAAAAATGATGGAAATCTAAAAATAACTTGTTGAAACAGTAGTTTGTAATGCATCTAAATAAAGCTTTATGCAAAAATAGTCTCTAAGAATGTTCAGATCGAAATGATAATTGAGGAATTTTATAATAGACATAATGTGAAGTAATTATATTAGTTTTCTTCAATTTATGCATAGTTACGTGGCCAAAAATTCTGATAAACTCAAACAACTAGCTCAAACAGCAGTTTTAATGAAATCTAATTCTATTTTGTGCAAAATTAATGTCATAAACTGTTCATATGGAAATATTGGTGTCGTAAAATTAAGTTTTGTGAAAAGTTGGTGCCGTAATATATATATAAATTGATGTATTAATATCATAATGTTAATTGGAAAATAATATTGTATTCATAATTTACGGTATTTATATTAATTTGCATGAATTTATGCATGGTTATGAGTTCCGAACTGTTGAAAAAGTTAAAAAACTTATTTAAACCATATTTTGTAATGCATCCGAAATATATTTGGTATAAAAATAGTGTTGTAGAATGTTCATATCGAAATATTAATTAGAAATCTTAAAATAGACATTATTTTTGTGTATTTATATTAATTTGCATGAATTTATTAAAAGTTATGTGGCAAAAGATTATGAAAACCTCAAACGACTTGTTTAAGCGATAATTTTTAATGCATTCTAATTAAATTTTATGTAAAATTAGAGTTGTAGAATTTTCATATTAATGTTTTAGTTGGAAAATCATATAATAGAAATAATTAGGAGTATTTATATCAATATGCACAAGTTTATGCGTAGTTGTGTGGTAAAAAATAATTGAAAACGCAAACAACCTGTTTAAACATCAATCTTTAGTACATTTCAATTATGTTTTGTACAAAATTAGTATAGTAGAATGTTTATATTGATGTATCAGTTCGAAAATTTTCTAATAGAATAATTATTAATATTTATATTAATTGTCAAGAATTTATATATAGTTACGAGGTCAGAAATGATGAAAAACTCAAACAACTTGTTAAAACAACTTGTAATGCATTAAAATTAATTTTGATGAAAAATTAGTGTGTAGAATATTCATTTCAAAATGTTAATTAAAAAATCTGATAATAAACATAATTAGGGGTATTTATACTAATTTTCAAGAAATTTTGCGTAGTTATGTGGTAGAAAATTATGAAAAACTCAAACAACTCGTTTAAACAGCATTTTTCAATGCATTCTAATTAATTTGTGCAAAATTAGTATCGTAGAATGTTCATACCGATATATTTATTAGAAAATATTATCATAGAGATAATTATGTGTATTTATATAGATTTTCATGAATTTATGTGTAATGAGGTCAGAAATGATGAAAATCTCAAAATAACTCGTCGAAACAGTAGTCTATAATGCTTCTGAATAATGTTTTATGCAAAAATAGCCTCTAAGAATGTTTATATCGAAATATTAATTGAGAAATCTTCTAATAGACATAATGTGGAGTAATAATATTAATTTTCATCAATTTATTCTTCTAAAGCATCAAAATTAAGTTTATGAAAAAATATTATCGTAGAATATTCATATCAAAATATTAATTGAAAAATTTTATAATAAGTATTAGGAGTGTTTATGCTAATTTTCATGAATTTATGCATAGTTATGTGCCAAAAAATATTGAAAAACTCAAACAACCCGTTTAAACTATAGTTTTTAATGTATTCTAATTAATTTATGTAAAATTAGTATCGTAGAATGCTCATACCGATATATTAGCTTGAAAATCATATAATAAAGATAATTATGAGTATTTATATAGATTTTCATGAACTTATGTGTACTTATGAGGTCAGAAATTATGAAAATCTCAAAATAACTTGTTGAAACAATAGTTTGTAATGCATCTGAATAAAGTTTTATACAAAAATAGCCTCTAACAATGTTCACGAAATATTAATCATGAAATCTTATAATAGACATAATGCGGATTAATTATATTAATTTACATCAATTTATGATAAACTCAACAAACTTGCTTAAAGAATAATTTTTAATGATTTCTAATTATGTTTTGTCCAAAATTAGTGTCGTAAATTATTCATACAAAAATAGTAATTTCAAAATCATATAATACACATCATTATGAGTATTAATATTAGATTTCAGGAATTTATGTCTAGTTACGAGGCCAAAAATGATGATAAACTCAAAGAATTTGTTTAAACAACAGTTTGTAATGCATGAAAATTAAGTTTTGTAAAATATTAGTGTGGTAGAATATTCATATTGATGTATTAAGTGGAAAATCTTATAATAGACACAATTAAGAATATTTACATTTATTCGTATGAATTTATGTGAGGTTATGAAGCCAAAAATAATGAAAAACTCAAAACTTGTCTAAACAACTGGTTTGCATTCTAATTATTGTTTGTGTAAATTTAGTGTCGTGGAATTTTTATATTGATTTGTTAATTGAAAATTATCATAGTAGATATAATTTGGAGTATCTATATTAATTTGATCAAATTTATGCGTAGCAATGAGGCAAAAAGTGATGAAAACTCAAACCACCTATTTAAACAACAGCTTTTAATGCTTCAAAATTATGTTTTGTAAAAAATTAGTATCGTAAAATATATAAATTGATGTATTAATTAGAAAATCTAATTATAGACATAATTATTAGTATTTATATTAATTTTCACTAATTTATAAGTAACTATGTGGCAAAAAATTGTGAAAACCTCGAACGATTTGTTTGAACAGCAGTTTTCAATGCATTCTAATTATGTTTTCTGCAAAAAAAAATTCGTAGAATTTTCATATTAATGTATTAGTCGGAAAATCTTATAATAAATATAATTAGAAGTATTTATACCAATTTGTACAAATTTATAGATTGTTGTGTGGTAAAAAATGATTGAAAAATAAACAACCTGTTTAAACAACCATCTTTAGTACATTTTAATTAAGTTTTGTGCAAAATTAATATAGTAGAATGTTCATATTGATGTATCAGTTGAAATATTTTCTCATAGACATAATTATGAGTACTTATATTAATTGTCAATATTTTATATGTTGTTATGAGGCCAAATGTGATGAAAAACATAAACAACATATTTAAATAGTAGCTTGTAATGCGTCAAAATTAAGTTTGGTGAAAAATTAGCATCGTAGGATATTCATATCAAAATATGAATTAAAAATATCATAATACACATAATTAGGGGTATTCTACTAATTTGCATGAATTTATGCGTAGTTATATGGAAACAAATGATGAAAAACTCAAAAAACCCATTTCAACATCAATTTTTAATGCATTCTAATTAATTTGTGCAAAATTAGTGTCGTAGAATACTCATACCGATATATTACCTGGAAAATCTTATAATGGAGAAAATTATGAGAATTAATATACATTTTCATGAACTTACGTGTACTTATGAGGTCAGAAATAATGAAAATCTCAAAACAACTTGTTGAAACAATAGTTTGTAATGCATCTGAATGATATTTTATGCAAAAATAGCCTCTAACAATGTTCATATCGAAATATTAATTATGAATTTTATAATAAACATAATGTGGATTAATATTAATAATCATCAATTTATGCATAGTTACGTGGCCAAAAATTAAGATAAACTCAAACAACTTACTTAAACGGCAGTTTTTAATGATTTATAATTACGTTTTGTGCAAAATTAGTATCGTAAACTATTCATACGAAAATATTAATTTTAAAATCATACAATAGACATCATTGTATGTATTAATATTAGTTTTCATGAATTTATGTCTAGTTATGAGGCAATAATTGATGATAAACTCAAATAATTTGTTTAAACATCAGTTTGTATTGAATGAAAATTATGTTTTATAAAATATTAGTGTGGTAGAATATTCATATTGATGTATTAACTGGAAAATTTTATAATAGAGATAATTATGAGTATTTATATAGATTCTCGTGAACTTATGAGGTCAGAAACGACGAAAATCTCAAAATAACTTGTTCAAACAGTAGTTTGTAATGCATCTGAATAAACTTTTATGCAAAAATAGCCTCTAACAATGTTCATATCAAAATGTTAATTATGAATCTTATAATAGACATAATGTGGAGTAATTATTTTAATTTACATCAATTTATGCACAGTTACGTGACCAAAAATTATGATAAACTCAAACAACTTGATTAAACAACAGTTTTTAATGAATTCTAATTATGTTTTGTGTAAAATTAATGTCGCAAACTGTTCATATAAAAATTTTAATTTTAAAATCATACAATAGACATCATTACGAGTAATAAAATTAGTTTTCATGAATTTATGTCTAGTTATGAGGCCACAAATAATGATAAACTCAAACAATTTGATTAAATAGCAGCTTTTAATGCATCAAAATTATGTTTTGTGAGAAATTAGTGTCATAATATATATAAATTGATGTAATAGTTAGAAAATCTTTTTATAGATATAATTATTAGTATTTATATATATATTCAAGAATTTATAAGTAGCTATGTGGCCGAAAATTATGAAAAACTCAAATAACTCATTTAAATGCTGTTTTCAATGCATTCTAAATATATTTTGTGCAAATTTAGTGTCGTATGATATTTATATTGATATATTAATTGGAAAATATTATTGTATACATAATTTTAAGCATTTATGTTAATTTGCACGAATTTATGCATGGTAATGAGTTCTGAACTGATGAAAAAGTCAGAAACTTATTTAAACCGTAGTTTCTAATGCATCCGAATTATGTTTTGTGCAAAAATAGTGTCGTAGAATGTTCATATCGAAATATAAAATAGAAATATTAAAATAGACAAAATTGTAGAGCATTTATATTAATTTGCACGAATTTATTCCGTGTTATGTGGCAAAAAATTGTGAAAACCTCGAACGACTTGTTTAAACAATGAGTTTTTAATGCATTCTAATTAAGTTTTATGCAAAATTGGTGTCGTAGAAATTTCATATTAATGTATTAGTTGAAAAATCCTATAATAGATATAATTATGAGTATTTATAATATTTTGCATGAATTTATGCGTAGTCGTGTGGTAAAAAAAATGATTGAAAACACAAACAACCCGTTTAAACAGCCATATTTAGTATATATTTAGCTCATATTGATTTATCAAGTAGGGATATTTTCTCATAGACATAAGTATGAGTGCTTATATATTAATTGTCAAGAATTTATATGTTGTTATGAGGCCAAATATGATGAAAAACTCAAACAACTTGTTTAAACAAGAGCTTGTAATGCATCAAAATTAAGTTTGATGAAAAATTAGTGTCATAAAATATTCATAACAAAATGTTAATTGAAAAATCTAATTATAGACATAATTAGATGTATTTAAACTAATTTTCACGAATTAATGCATAGTTAAGTGGCAAAAAATGATGAAAAACTCAAACAACCCGTTTAAACAATTTGTTTTTAATGCATTCTGATTTACTTGTGCGAAATTAGTGTCGTAGAATGTTCATACCGATATATTAGCTGGAAAATATTATGATAGAGATAATTATGAGTATTTATATAGATTTTCATGAACTTATGTCTACTTATGAGGTTAGAAATGATGAAAATCTCAAAACAACTAGTTGAAATAGTAATTTGTAATGCAAATGAATAAAGTTTTATGCAAAAATAGCCTCTAACAATGTTCATATCGAAATGTTAATTGAAGAATCATATAATAGACATAATGTGGAGTAATTATATTAATTTATATCAATTTATGCATAGTTACGTGGCCAAAAATTATAATAAACTCAAACAAGTTGCTTAAACAGCAGTTTTTAATGAATTCTAATTATGTTTTCTGAACAATTAGTGTCGCAAATTGTTCATATGAAAATGTTAATTTTAAAATCATACAATAGACATCATTATGAGTAATAATATTAGTTTTCATGAATTTATGTCTTGTTATGAGGCCAAAAATGATTATAAACTCAAACAATTTGTTTAAACAACATGTTGTAATGCATGAAAATTAGTGTCGTAGGATTTTATAATAGACATAATGTGGATTAATATCAATAATCATCAATTTATGCATAGTTACGTGGCCAAAAATTATGATAAACTCAAACAACTTGCTTAAACAGCAGTTTTTAATGATTTCTAATTATGTTTTGTGCAAAATTAGTGTCGTAAATTGTTCATACGAAAATATTAATTTCAAAATCATACAATAGACATCATTGTGTGTATTAATATTAGTTTTCATGAATTTATGTCAAGTTATGAGGCCAAAAATGATGATAAACTCAAACAATTTGTTTAAACATTAGTTTGCATTGAATGAAAATTGTGTTTTGTAAAATATTAGTGTGGTAGAATATTAATATTGATGTATTAACTGGAAAATCTTATAATAGAGATAATTATGAGTATTTATATAGATTGTCGTGAACTTATGAGGTCGAAACGACGAAAATCTCAAAATAACTTGTTCAAACAGTAGTTTGTAACGCATCTGAATAAAGTTTTATGCAAAAATAGCCTCTAACAATGTTCATATCAAAATTTTAATTGTGAATCTTATAATAGACATAATGTGGAGTAAATATTTTAATTTACATCAATTTATGCACATTTACGTGGCCAAAATTTATGATAAACTCAAACAACTTGATTAAACAGCAGTTTTTAATGAATTCTAATTATGTTTTGTGTAAAATTAATGTCGCAAACTGTTCATATGAAAATTTTAATTTTAAAATCATACAATAGACAGCATTACGAGTAATAATATTAGTTTTCATGAATTTATGTCTAGTTATGAGGCCACAAATAATGATAAACTCAAACAATTTGATTAAACAACAGCTTTTAATGCATCAAAATTATGTTTTGTGAGAAATTAGTGTCATAATATATATAAATTGATGTAATAGTTAGAAAATCTTTTTATAGATATAATTATTAGTATTTATATTTATTTTCAAGAATTTATAAGTAGCTATGTGGCCGAAAATTATGAAAAACTCAAATAACTCATTTAAATGCTGTTTTCAATGCATTCTAAATATATTTTGTGCAAATTTAGTGTCGTATGATATTTATATTGATATATTAATTGGAAAATATTATTGTATACATAATTTTAAGCATTTATGTTAATTTGCACGAATTTATGCATGGTAATGAGTTCTGAACTGATGAAAAAGTCAGAAACTTATTTAAACCGTAGTTTCCAATGCATCCGAATTATGTTTTGTGCAAAAATAGTGTCGTAGAATGTTCATTTCGAAATATTAAATAGAAATATTAAAATAGACAAAATTGTAGGGCATTTATATTAATTTGCACGAATTTATTCCGTGTTATGTGGCAAAAAAATTGTGAAAACCTCGAACGACTTGTTTAAACAGCAGTTTTTAATGCATTCTAATTAAGTTTTATGCAAAATTGGTGTCGTAGAAATTTCATATTAATGTATTAGTTGAAAAATCCTATAATAGATATAATTATGAGTATTTATAATATTTTGCATGAATCTATGCGTAGTCGTGTGGTAAAAAAATGATTGAAAACACAAACAACCTGTTTAAACAGCCATATTTAGTACATTTTAATTAAGTTTTGTGCAAAATTAGTGTAGTAGTGCTCATATTGATTTATCAGTTGGGATATTTTCTCATAGGCATAATTATGAGTGCTTATATTAATTGTCAAGAATTTATATGTTGTTATGAGGCAAAATATGATGAAAAACTCAAACAACTTGTTTAAACAAACAGCTTGTAATGCGTCAAAATTATGTTTGATGAAAAATTAGTGTCGTAAAATATTCATATCAAAATGTTAATTGAAAAATCTAATAATAGACATAATTAGATGTATTTATACTAATTTTTACGAATTTATGCATAGTTAAGTGGCAAAAAATGATGAAAAACTCAAACAACCCGTTTAAACAATGCAGTTTTTAATGCATTCTGTTCTACTTGTGCGAAATTAGTGTCGTAGAATGTTCATACCGATATATTATCTGGAAAATCTTATAATAGAGATAATTATGAGTATTTATATAGATTTTTCATGAACTTATGTCTACTTATGAGGTTAGAAATGACGAAAATCTCAAAACAACTAGTTGAAATAGTAATTTGTAATGCATCTGAATAAAGTTTTCTGCAAAAATAGCCTCTAACAATGTTCATATCGAAATGTTAATTGAAGAATCATATAATAGACATAATGTGGAGTAATTATATTAATTTACATCAATTTATGCATAGTTACGTGGCCAAAAATTATGATAAACTCAAACAACTTGTTTAAACAGCAATTTTTAATGAATTCTAATTATGTTTTGCGCAAAATTAGTGTCGTAAACTGTTCATACGAAAATATTAATTTCAAAATCATACAATAGACATCATTGTGTGTATTAATATTAGTTTTCATGAATTTATGTCTAGTTATGAGGCCAAAAATGTTGATAAACTCAAACAATTTGTTTAAACATCAGTTTGTATTGAATGAAAATTATGTTTTGTAAAATATTAGTGTGGTAGAATATTCATATTGATATATTAACTGGAAAATCTTATAATAGAGATAATTATGAGTATTTATATAGATTGTCGTGAACTTATGAGGTCAGAAACGACGAAAAAATCTCAAAATAACTTGTTCAAACAGTAGTTTGTAATGCATCTGAATAAAGTTTTATGCAAAAATAGCCTCTAACAATGTTCATATCAAAATTTTAATTATGAATCTTATAATAGACATAATGTGGAGTAAATATTTTAATTTACATCAATTTATGCACAGTTACGTGGCCAAAATTTATGATAAACTCAAACAACTTGATTAAACAGCAGTTTTTAATGAATTCTAATTATGTTTTGTGTAAAATTAATGTCGCAACTGTTCATATGAAAATTTTAATTTTAAAATCATACAATAGACAGCATTACGAGTAATAATATTAGTTTTCATGAATTTATGTCTAGTTATGAGGCCACAAATAATGATAAACTCAAACAATTTGATTAAACAACAGCTTTTAATGCATCAAAATTATGTTTTGTGAGAAATTAGTGTCATAATATATATAAATTGATGTAATAGTTAGAAAATCTTTTTATAGATATAATTATTAGTATTTATATTTATTTTCAAGAATTTATAAGTAGCTATGTGGCCGAAAATTATGAAAAACTCAAATAACTCATTTAAATGCTGTTTTCAATGCATTCTAAATATATTTTGTGCAAATTTAGTGTCGTATGATATTTATATTGATATATTAATTAGAAAATATTATTGTATACATAATTTTAAGCATTTATGTTAATTTGCACGAATTTATGCATGGTAATGAGTTCTGAACTGATGAAAAAGTCAGAAACTTATTTAAACCGTAGTTTCCAATGCATCCGAATTATGTTTTGTGCAAAAATAGTGTCGTAGAATGTTCATATCGAAATATAAAATAGAAATATTAAAATAGACAAAATTGTAGAGCATTTATATTAATTTGCACGAATTTATTCCGTGTTATGTGGTAAAAAATTGTGAAAACCTCGAACGACTTGTTTAAACAGCAGTTTTTAATGCATTCTAATTAAGTTTTATGCAAAATTGGTGTCGTAGAAATTTCATATTAATGTATTAGTTGAAAAATCCTATAATAGATATAATTATGAGTATTTATAATATTTTGCATGAATTTATGCGTAGTCGTGTGGTAAAAAAAATGATTGAAAACACAAACAACCTGTTTAAACAGCCATATTTAGTACATATTTAGCTCATATTGATTTATCAGTAGGGATATTTTCTCATAGACATAAGTATGAGTGCTTATATATTAATTGTCAAGAATTTATATGTTGTTATGAGGCCAAATATGATGAAAAACTCAAACAACTTGTTTAAACAGCAGCTTGTAATGCATCAAAATTAAGTTTGATGAAAAATTAGTGTCATAAAATATTCATAACAAAATGTTAATTGAAAAATCTAATTATAGACATAATTAGATGTATTTAAACTAATTTTCACGAATTAATGCATAGTTAAGTGGCAAAAAATGATGAAAAACTCAAACAACCCGTTTAAACAGCTGTTTTTAATGCATTCTGATTTACTTGTGCGAAATTAGTGTCGTAGAATGTTCATACCGATATATTAGCTGGAAAATCTTATGATAGAGATAATTATGAGTATTTATATAGATTTTCATGAACTTATGTCTACTTATGAGGTTAGAAATGATGAAAATCTCAAAACAACTAGTTGAAATAGTAATTTGTAATGCAAATGAATAAAGTTTTATGCAAAAATAGCCTCTAACAATGTTCATATCGAAATGTTAATTGAAGAATCATATAATAGACATAATGTGGAGTAATTATATTAATTTATATCAATTTATGCATAGTTACGTGGCCAAAAATTATAATAAACTCAAACAAGTTGCTTAAACAGCAGTTTTTAATGAATTCTAATTATGTTTTCTGAACAATTAGTGTCGCAAATTGTTCATATGAAAATGTTAATTTTAAAATCATACAATAGACATCATTATGAGTAATAATATTAGTTTTCATGAATTTATGTCTTGTTATGAGGCCAAAAATGATTATAAACTCAAACAATTTGTTTAAACAACATGTTGTAATGCATGAAAATTAGTGTCGTAGGATTTTATAATAGAAATAATGTGGATTAATATCAATGATCATCAATTTATGCATAGTTACGTGGCAAAAAATTATGATAAACTCAAACAACTTGCTTAAACAGCAGTTTTTAATGATTTCTAATTATGTTTTGTGCAAAATTAGTGTCGTAAATTGTTCATACGAAAATATTAATTTCAAAATCATACAATAGACATCATTGTGTGTATTAATATTAGTTTTCATGAATTTATGTCAAGTTATGAGGCCAAAAATGATGATAAACTCAAACAATTTGTTTAAACATTAGTTTGCATTGAATGAAAATTGTGTTTTGTAAAATATTAGTGTGGTAGAATATTAATATTGATGTATTAACTGGAAAATCTTATAATAGAGATAATTATGAGTATTTATATAGATTGTCGTGAACTTATGAGGTCAGAAACGACGAAAATCTCAAAATAACTTGTTCAAACAGTAGTTTGTAATGCATCTGAATAAAGTTTTATGCAAAAATAGCCTCTAACAATGTTCATATCAAAATTTTAATTGTGAATCTTATAATAGACATAATGTGGAGTAAATATTTTAATTTACATCAATTTATGCACATTTACGTGGCCAAAATTTATGATAAACTCAAACAACTTGATTAAACAGCAGTTTTTAATGAATTCTAATTATGTTTTGTGTAAAATTAATGTCGCAAACTGTTCATATGAAAATTTTAATTTTAAAATCATACAATAGACAGCATTACGAGTAATAATATTAGTTTTCATGAATTTATGTCTAGTTATGAGGCCACAAATAATGATAAACTCAAACAATTTGATTAAACAACAGCTTTTAATGCATCAAAATTATGTTTTGTGAGAAATTAGTGTCATAATATATATAAATTGATGTAATAGTTAGAAAATCTTTTTATAGATATAATTATTAGTATTTATATTTATTTTCAAGAATTTATAAGTAGCTATGTGGCGAAAATTATGAAAAACTCAAATAACTCATTTAAATGCTGTTTTCAATGCATTCTAAATATATTTTGTGCAAATTTAGTGTCGTATGATATTTATATTGATATATTAATTGGAAAATATTATTGTATACATAATTTTAAGCATTTATGTTAATTTGCACGAATTTATGCATGGTAATGAGTTCTGAACTGATGAAAAAGTCAGAAACTTATTTAAACCGTAGTTTCCAATGCATCCGAATTATGTTTTGTGCAAAAATAGTGTCGTAGAATGTTCATATCGAAATATTAAATAGAAATATTAAAATAGACAAAATTGTAGGGCATTTATATTAATTTGCACGAATTTATTCCGTGTTATGTGGCAAAAAATTGTGAAAACCTCGAACGACTTGTTTAAACAGCAGTTTTTAATGCATTCTAATTAAGTTTTATGCAAAATTGGTGTCGTAGAAATTTCATATTAATGTATTAGTTGAAAAATCCTATAATAGATATAATTATGAGTATTTATAATATTTTGCATGAATCTATGCGTAGTCGTGTGGTAAAAAAATGATTGAAAACACAAACAACCTGTTTAAACAGCCATATTTAGTACATTTTAATTAAGTTTTGTGCAAAATTAGTGTAGTAGTGCTCATATTGATTTATCAGTTGGGATATTTTCTCATAGGCATAATTATGAGTGCTTATATTAATTGTCAAGAATTTATATGTTGTTATGAGGCAAAATATGATGAAAAACTCAAACAACTTGTTTAAACAACAGCTTGTAATGCGTCAAAATTATGTTTGATGAAAAATTAGTGT
The DNA here is from genome assembly GCA_037127355.1 of Schoenoplectus tabernaemontani. Taxonomy (NCBI): domain Eukaryota; kingdom Viridiplantae; phylum Streptophyta; class Magnoliopsida; order Poales; family Cyperaceae; genus Schoenoplectus; species Schoenoplectus tabernaemontani. The sequence goes on from CM073756.1 coordinate 25,349,117, forward strand.
CGTAAAATATTCATATCAAAATGTTAATTGAAAAATCTAATAATAGACATAATTAGATGTATTTATACTAATTTTTACGAATTTATGCATAGTTAAGTGGCAAAAAATGATGAAAAACTCAAACAACCCGTTTAAACAGCAGTTTTTAATGCATTCTGTTCTACTTGTGCGAAATTAGTGTCGTAGAATGTTCATACCGATATATTATCTGGAAAATCTTATAATAGAGATAATTATGAGTATTTATATAGATTTTCATGAACTTATGTCTACTTATGAGGTTAGAAATGACGAAAATCTCAAAACAACTAGTTGAAATAGTAATTTGTAATGCATCTGAATAAAGTTTTCTGCAAAAATAGCCTCTAACAATGTTCATATCGAAATGTTAATTGAAGAATCATATAATAGACATAATGTGGAGTAATTATATTAATTTACATCAATTTATGCATAGTTACGTGGCCAAAAATTATGATAAACTCAAACAACTTGTTTAAACAGCAGTTTTTAATGAATTCTAATTATGTTTTGCGCAAAATTAGTGTCGTAAACTGTTCATACGAAAATATTAATTTCAAAATCATACAATAGACATCATTGTGTGTATTAATATTAGTTTTCATGAATTTATGTCTAGTTATGAGGCCAAAAATGTTGATAAACTCAAACAATTTGTTTAAACATCAGTTTGTATTGAATGAAAATTATGTTTTGTAAAATATTAGTGTGGTAGAATATTCATATTGATATATTAACTGGAAAATCTTATAATAGAGATAATTATGAGTATTTATATAGATTGTCGTGAACTTATGAGGTCAGAAACGACGAAAATCTCAAAATAACTTGTTCAAACAGTAGTTTGTAATGCATCTGAATAAAGTTTTATGCAAAAATAGCCTCTAACAATGTTCATATCAAAATTTTAATTATGAATCTTATAATAGACATAATGTGGAGTAAATATTTTAATTTACATCAATTTATGCACAGTTACGTGGCCAAAATTTATGATAAACTCAAACAACTTGATTAAACAGCAGTTTTTAATGAATTCTAATTATGTTTTGTGTAAAATTAATGTCGCAAACTGTTCATATGAAAATTTTAATTTTAAAATCATACAATAGACATCATTACGAGTAATAATATTAGTTTTCATGAATTTATGTCTAGTTATGAGGCCACAAATAATGATAAACTCAAACAATTTGATTAAACAACAGCTTTTAATGCATCAAAATTATGTTTTGTGAGAAATTAGTGTCATAATATATATAAATTGATGTAATAGTTAGAAAATATTTTTATAGATATAATTATTAGTATTTATATTTATTTTCAAGAATTTATAAGTAGCTATGTGGCCGAAAATTATGAAAAACTCAAATAACTCATTTAAATGCTGTTTTCAATGCATTCTAAATATATTTTGTGCAAATTTAGTGTCGTATGATATTTATATTGATATATTAATTGGAAAATATTATTGTATACATAATTTTAAGCATTTATGTTAATATGCACGAATTTATGCATGGTAATGAGTTCTGAACTAATGAAAAAGTCAGAAACTTATTTAAACCGTAGTTTCCAATGCATCCGAATTATGTTTTGTGCAAAAATAGTGTCGTAGAATGTTCATATCGAAATATTAAATAGAAATATTAAAATAGACAAAATTGTAGGGCATTTATATTAATTTGCACGAATTTATTCCGTGTTATGTGGCAAAAAATTGTGAAAACCTCGAACGACTTGTTTAAACAGCAGTTTTTAATGCATTCTAATTAAGTTTTATGCAAAATTGGTGTCGTAGAAATTTCATATTAATGTATTAGTTGAAAAATCCTATAATAGATATAATTATGAGTATTTATAATATTTTGCATGAATCTATGCGTAGTCGTGTGGTAAAAAAATGATTGAAAACACAAACAACCTGTTTAAACAGCCATATTTAGTACATTTTAATTAAGTTTTGTGCAAAATTAGTGTAGTAGTGCTCATATTGATTTATCAGTTGGGATATTTTCTCATAGACATAATTATGAGTGCTTATATTAATTGTCAAGAATTTATATGTTGTTATGAGGCAAAATATGATGAAAAACTCAAACAACTTGTTTAAACAGCAGCTTGTAATGCGTCAAGATTATGTTTGATGAAAAATTAGTGTCGTAAAATATTCATATCAAAATGTTAATTGAAAAATCTAATAATGGACATAATTAGATGTATTTATACTAATTTTTACGAATTTATGCATAGTTAAGTGGCAAAAAATGATGAAAAACTCAAACAACCCGTTTAAACAGCAGTTTTTAATGCATTCTGTTCTACTTGTGCGAAATTAGTGTCGTAGAATGTTCATACCGATATATTATCTGGAAAATCTTATAATAGAGATAATTATGAGTATTTATATAGATTTTCAGGAACTTATGTCTACTTATGAGGTCAGAAATGACGAAAATCTCAAAACAACTAGTTGAAATAGTAATTTGTAATGCATCTGAATAAAGTTTTCTGCAAAAATAGCCTCTAACAATGTTCATATCGAAATGTTAATTGAAGAATCATATAATAGACATAATGTGGAGTAATTATATTAATTTACATCAATTTATGCATAGTTACGTGGCCAAAAATTATGATAAACTCAAACAACTTGTTTAAACAGCAGTTTTTAATGAATTCTAATTATGTTTTGCGCAAAATTAGTGTCGTAAACTGTTCATACGAAAATATTAATTTCAAAATCATACAATAGACATCATTGTGTGTATTAATATTAGTTTTCATGAATTTATGTCTAGTTATGAGGCCAAAAATGTTGATAAACTCAAACAATTTGTTTAAACATCAGTTTGTATTGAATGAAAATTATGTTTTGTAAAATATTAGTGTGGTAGAATATTCATATTGATATATTAACTGGAAAATCTTATAATAGAGATAATTATGAGTATTTATATAGATTGTCGTGAACTTATGAGGTCAGAAACGACGAAAATCTCAAAATAACTTGTTCAAACAGTAGTTTGTAATGCATCTGAATAAAGTTTTATGCAAAAATAGCCTCTAACAATGTTCATATCAAAATTTTAATTATGAATCTTATAATAGACATAATGTGGAGTAAATATTTTAATTTACATCAATTTATGCACAGTTACGTGGCCAAAATTTAGGATAAACTCAAACAACTTGATTAAACAGCAGTTTTTAATGAATTCTAATTATGTTTTGTGTAAAATTAATGTCGCAAACTGTTCATATGAAAATTTTAATTTTAAAATCATACAATAGACAGCATTACGAGTAATAATATTAGTTTTCATGAATTTATGTCTAGTTATGAGGCCACAAATAATGATAAACTCAAACAATTTGATTAAACAACAGCTTTTAATGCATCAAAATTATGTTTTGTGAGAAATTAGTGTCATAATATATATAAATTGATGTAATAGTTAGAAAATATTTTTATAGATATAATTATTAGTATTTATATTTATTTTCAAGAATTTATAAGTAGCTATGTGGCCGAAAATTATGAAAAACTCAAATAACTCATTTAAATGCTGTTTTCAATGCATTCTAAATATATTTTGTGCAAATTTAGTGTCGTATGATATTTATATTGATATATTAATTGGAAAATATTATTGTATACATAATTTTAAGCATTTATGTTAATATGCACGAATTTATGCATGGTAATGAGTTCTGAACTAATGAAAAAGTCAGAAACTTATTTAAACCGTAGTTTCCAATGCATCCGAATTATGTTTTGTGCAAAAATAGTGTCGTAGAATGTTCATATCGAAATATTAAATAGAAATATTAAAATAGACAAAATTGTAGGGCATTTATATTAATTTGCACGAATTTATTCCGTGTTATGTGGCAAAAAATTGTGAAAACCTCGAACGACTTGTTTAAACAGCAGTTTTTAATGCATTCTAATTAAGTTTTATGCAAAATTGGTGTCGTAGAAATTTCATATTAATGTATTAGTTGAAAAATCCTATAATAGATATAATTATGAGTATTTATAATATTTTGCATGAATCTATGCGTAGTCGTGTGGTAAAAAAATGATTGAAAACACAAACAACCTGTTTAAACAGCCATATTTAGTACATTTTAATTAAGTTTTGTGCAAAATTAGTGTAGTAGTGCTCATATTGATTTATCAGTTGGGATATTTTCTCATAGACATAATTATGAGTGCTTATATTAATTGTCAAGAATTTATATGTTGTTATGAGGCAAAATATGATGAAAAACTCAAACAACTTGTTTAAACAGCAGCTTGTAATGCGTCAAGATTATGTTTGATGAAAAATTAGTGTCGTAAAATATTCATATCAAAATGTTAATTGAAAAATCTAATAATGGACATAATTAGATGTATTTATACTAATTTTTACGAATTTATGCATAGTTAAGTGGCAAAAAATGATGAAAAACTCAAACAACCCGTTTAAACAGCAGTTTTTAATGCATTCTGTTCTACTTGTGCGAAATTAGTGTCGTAGAATGTTCATACCGATATATTATCTGGAAAATCTTATAATAGAGATAATTATGAGTATTTATATAGATTTTCATGAACTTATGTCTACTTATGAGGTCAGAAATGACGAAAATCTCAAAACAACTAGTTGAAATAGTAATTTGTAATGCATCTGAATAAAGTTTTCTGCAAAAATAGCCTCTAACAATGTTCATATCGAAATGTTAATTGAAGAATCATATAATAGACATAATGTGGAGTAATTATATTAATTTACATCAATTTATGCATAGTTACGTGGCCAAAAATTATGATAAACTCAAACAACTTGTTTAAACAGCAGTTTTTAATGAATTCTAATTATGTTTTGCGTAAAATTAGTGTCGTAAACTGTTCATACGAAAATATTAATTTCAAAATCATACAATAGACATCATTGTGTGTATTAATATTAGTTTTCATGAATTTATGTCTAGTTATGAGGCCAAAAATGTTGATAAACTCAAACAATTTGTTTAAACATCAGTTTGTATTGAATGAAAATTATGTTTTGTAAAATATTAGTGTGGTAGAATATTCATATTGATATATTAACTGGAAAATCTTATAATAGAGATAATTATGAGTATTTATATAGATTGTCGTGAACTTATGAGGTCAGAAACGACGAAAATCTCAAAATAACTTGTTCAAACAGTAGTTTGTAATGCATCTGAATAAAGTTTTATGCAAAAATAGCCTCTAACAATGTTCATATCAAAATTTTAATTATGAATCTTATAATAGACATAATGTGGAGTAAATATTTTAATTTACATCAATTTATGCACAGTTACGTGGCCAAAATTTAGGATAAACTCAAACAACTTGATTAAACAGCAGTTTTTAATGAATTCTAATTATGTTTTGTGTAAAATTAATGTCGCAAACTGTTCATATGAAAATTTTAATTTTAAAATCATACAATAGACAGCATTACGAGTAATAATATTAGTTTTCATGAATTTATGTCTAGTTATGAGGCCACAAATAATGATAAACTCAAACAATTTGATTAAACAACAGCTTTTAATGCATCAAAATTATGTTTTGTGAGAAATTAGTGTCATAATATATATATAAATTGATGTAATAGTTAGAAAATATTTTTATAGATATAATTATTAGTATTTATATTTATTTTCAAGAATTTATAAGTAGCTATGTGGCCGAAAATTATGAAAAACTCAAATAACTCATTTAAATGCTGTTTTCAATGCATTCTAAATATATTTTGTGCAAATTTAGTGTCGTATGATATTTATATTGATATATTAATTGGAAAATATTATTGTATACATAATTTTAAGCATTTATGTTAATATGCACGAATTTATGCATGGTAATGAGTTCTGAACTAATGAAAAAGTCAGAAACTTATTTAAACCGTAGTTTCCAATGCATCCGAATTATGTTTTGTGCAAAAATAGTGTCGTAGAATGTTCATATCGAAATATTAAATAGAAATATTAAAATAGACAAAATTGTAGGGCATTTATATTAATTTGCACGAATTTATTCCGTGTTATGTGGCAAAAAATTGTGAAAACCTCGAACGACTTGTTTAAACAGCAGTTTTTAATGCATTCTAATTAAGTTTTATGCAAAATTGGTGTCGTAGAAATTTCATATTAATGTATTAGTTGAAAAATCCTATAATAGATATAATTATGAGTATTTATAATATTTTGCATGAATCTATGCGTAGTCGTGTGGTAAAAAAATGATTGAAAACACAAACAACCTGTTTAAACAGCCATATTTAGTACATTTTAATTAAGTTTTGTGCAAAATTAGTGTAGTAGTGCTCATATTGATTTATCAGTTGGGATATTTTCTCATAGACATAATTATGAGTGCTTATATTAATTGTCAAGAATTTATATGTTGTTATGAGGCAAAATATGATGAAAAACTCAAACAACTTGTTTAAACAGCAGCTTGTAATGCGTCAAGATTATGTTTGATGAAAAATTAGTGTCGTAAAATATTCATATCAAAATGTTAATTGAAAAATCTAATAATGGACATAATTAGATGTATTTATACTAATTTTTACGAATTTATGCATAGTTAAGTGGCAAAAAATGATGAAAAACTCAAACAACCCGTTTAAACAGCAGTTTTTAATGCATTCTGTTCTACTTGTGCGAAATTAGTGTCGTAGAATGTTCATACCGATATATTATCTGGAAAATCTTATAATAGAGATAATTATGAGTATTTATATAGATTTTCAGGAACTTATGTCTACTTATGAGGTCAGAAATGACGAAAATCTCAAAACAACTAGTTGAAATAGTAATTTGTAATGCATCTGAATAAAGTTTTCTGCAAAAATAGCCTCTAACAATGTTCATATCGAAATGTTAATTGAAGAATCATATAATAGACATAATGTGGAGTAATTATATTAATTTACATCAATTTATGCATAGTTACGTGGCCAAAAATTATGATAAACTCAAACAACTTGTTTAAACAGCAGTTTTTAATGAATTCTAATTATGTTTTGCGCAAAATTAGTGTCGTAAACTGTTCATACGAAAATATTAATTTCAAAATCATACAATAGACATCATTGTGTGTATTAATATTAGTTTTCATGAATTTATGTCTAGTTATGAGGCCAAAAATGTTGATAAACTCAAACAATTTGTTTAAACATCAGTTTGTATTGAATGAAAATTATGTTTTGTAAAATATTAGTGTGGTAGAATATTCATATTGATATATTAACTGGAAAATCTTATAATAGAGATAATTATGAGTATTTATATAGATTGTCGTGAACTTATGAGGTCAGAAACGACGAAAATCTCAAAATAACTTGTTCAAACAGTAGTTTGTAATGCATCTGAATAAAGTTTTATGCAAAAATAGCCTCTAACAATGTTCATATCAAAATTTTAATTATGAATCTTATAATAGACATAATGTGGAGTAAATATTTTAATTTACATCAATTTATGCACAGTTACGTGGCCAAAATTTAGGATAAACTCAAACAACTTGATTAAACAGCAGTTTTTAATGAATTCTAATTATGTTTTGTGTAAAATTAATGTCGCAAACTGTTCATATGAAAATTTTAATTTTAAAATCATACAATAGACAGCATTACGAGTAATAATATTAGTTTTCATGAATTTATGTCTAGTTATGAGGCCACAAATAATGATAAACTCAAACAATTTGATTAAACAACAGCTTTTAATGCATCAAAATTATGTTTTGTGAGAAATTAGTGTCATAATATATATATAAATTGATGTAATAGTTAGAAAATATTTTTATAGATATAATTATTAGTATTTATATTTATTTTCAAGAATTTATAAGTAGCTATGTGGCCGAAAATTATGAAAAACTCAAATAACTCATTTAAATGCTGTTTTCAATGCATTCTAAATATATTTTGTGCAAATTTAGTGTCGTATGATATTTATATTGATATATTAATTGGAAAATATTATTGTATACATAATTTTAAGCATTTATGTTAATATGCACGAATTTATGCATGGTAATGAGTTCTGAACTAATGAAAAAGTCAGAAACTTATTTAAACCGTAGTTTCCAATGCATCCGAATTATGTTTTGTGCAAAAATAGTGTCGTAGAATGTTCATATCGAAATATTAAATAGAAATATTAAAATAGACAAAATTGTAGGGCATTTATATTAATTTGCACGAATTTATTCCGTGTTATGTGGCAAAAAATTGTGAAAACCTCGAACGACTTGTTTAAACAGCAGTTTTTAATGCATTCTAATTAAGTTTTATGCAAAATTGGTGTCGTAGAAATTTCATATTAATGTATTAGTTGAAAAATCCTATAATAGATATAATTATGAGTATTTATAATATTTTGCATGAATCTATGCGTAGTCGTGTGGTAAAAAAATGATTGAAAACACAAACAACCTGTTTAAACAGCCATATTTAGTACATTTTAATTAAGTTTTGTGCAAAATTAGTGTAGTAGTGCTCATATTGATTTATCAGTTGGGATATTTTCTCATAGACATAATTATGAGTGCTTATATTAATTGTCAAGAATTTATATGTTGTTATGAGGCAAAATATGATGAAAAACTCAAACAACTTGTTTAAACAGCAGCTTGTAATGCGTCAAGATTATGTTTGATGAAAAATTAGTGTCGTAAAATATTCATATCAAAATGTTAATTGAAAAATCTAATAATGGACATAATTAGATGTATTTATACTAATTTTTACGAATTTATGCATAGTTAAGTGGCAAAAAATGATGAAAAACTCAAACAACCCGTTTAAACAGCAGTTTTTAATGCATTCTGTTCTACTTGTGCGAAATTAGTGTCGTAGAATGTTCATACCGATATATTATCTGGAAAATCTTATAATAGAGATAATTATGAGTATTTATATAGATTTTCATGAACTTATGTCTACTTATGAGGTCAGAAATGACGAAAATCTCAAAACAACTAGTTGAAATAGTAATTTGTAATGCATCTGAATAAAGTTTTCTGCAAAAATAGCCTCTAACAATGTTCATATCGAAATGTTAATTGAAGAATCATATAATAGACATAATGTGGAGTAATTATATTAATTTACATCAATTTATGCATAGTTACGTGGCCAAAAATTATGATAAACTCAAACAACTTGTTTAAACAGCAGTTTTTAATGAATTCTAATTATGTTTTGCGTAAAATTAGTGTCGTAAACTGTTCATACGAAAATATTAATTTCAAAATCATACAATAGACATCATTGTGTGTATTAATATTAGTTTTCATGAATTTATGTCTAGTTATGAGGCCAAAAATGTTGATAAACTCAAACAATTTGTTTAAACATCAGTTTGTATTGAATGAAAATTATGTTTTGTAAAATATTAGTGTGGTAGAATATTCATATTGATATATTAACTGGAAAATCTTATAATAGAGATAATTATGAGTATTTATATAGATTGTCGTGAACTTATGAGGTCAGAAACGACGAAAATCTCAAAATAACTTGTTCAAACAGTAGTTTGTAATGCATCTGAATAAAGTTTTATGCAAAAATAGCCTCTAACAATGTTCATATCAAAATTTTAATTATGAATCTTATAATAGACATAATGTGGAGTAAATATTTTAATTTACATCAATTTATGCACAGTTACGTGGCCAAAATTTAGGATAAACTCAAACAACTTGATTAAACAGCAGTTTTTAATGAATTCTAATTATGTTTTGTGTAAAATTAATGTCGCAAACTGTTCATATGAAAATTTTAATTTTAAAATCATACAATAGACAGCATTACGAGTAATAATATTAGTTTTCATGAATTTATGTCTAGTTATGAGGCCACAAATAATGATAAACTCAAACAATTTGATTAAACAACAGCTTTTAATGCATCAAAATTATGTTTTGTGAGAAATTAGTGTCATAATATATATATAAATTGATGTAATAGTTAGAAAATATTTTTATAGATATAATTATTAGTATTTATATTTATTTTCAAGAATTTATAAGTAGCTATGTGGCCGAAAATTATGAAAAACTCAAATAACTCATTTAAATGCTGTTTTCAATGCATTCTAAATATATTTTGTGCAAATTTAGTGTCGTATGATATTTATATTGATATATTAATTGGAAAATATTATTGTATACATAATTTTAAGCATTTATGTTAATATGCACGAATTTATGCATGGTAATGAGTTCTGAACTAATGAAAAAGTCAGAAACTTATTTAAACCGTAGTTTCCAATGCATCCGAATTATGTTTTGTGCAAAAATAGTGTCGTAGAATGTTCATATCGAAATATTAAATAGAAATATTAAAATAGACAAAATTGTAGGGCATTTATATTAATTTGCACGAATTTATTCCGTGTTATGTGGCAAAAAATTGTGAAAACCTCGAACGACTTGTTTAAACAGCAGTTTTTAATGCATTCTAATTAAGTTTTATGCAAAATTGGTGTCGTAGAAATTTCATATTAATGTATTAGTTGAAAAATCCTATAATAGATATAATTATGAGTATTTATAATATTTTGCATGAATCTATGCGTAGTCGTGTGGTAAAAAAATGATTGAAAACACAAACAACCTGTTTAAACAGCCATATTTAGTACATTTTAATTAAGTTTTGTGCAAAATTAGTGTAGTAGTGCTCATATTGATTTATCAGTTGGGATATTTTCTCATAGACATAATTATGAGTGCTTATATTAATTGTCAAGAATTTATATGTTGTTATGAGGCAAAATATGATGAAAAACTCAAACAACTTGTTTAAACAACAGCTTGTAATGCGTCAAGATTATGTTTGATGAAAAATTAGTGTCGTAAAATATTCATATCAAAATGTTAATTGAAAAATCTAATAATGGACATAATTAGATGTATTTATACTAATTTTTACGAATTTATGCATAGTTAAGTGGCAAAAAATGATGAAAAACTCAAACAACCCGTTTAAACAGCAGTTTTTAATGCATTCTGTTCTACTTGTGCGAAATTAGTGTCGTAGAATGTTCATACCGATATATTATCTGGAAAATCTTATAATAGAGATAATTATGAGTATTTATATAGATTTTCAGAACTTATGTCTACTTATGAGGTCAGAAATGACGAAAATCTCAAAACAACTAGTTGAAATAGTAATTTGTAATGCATCTGAATAAAGTTTTCTGCAAAAATAGCCTCTAACAATGTTCATATCGAAATGTTAATTGAAGAATCATATAATAGACATAATGTGGAGTAATTATATTAATTTACATCAATTTATGCATAGTTACGTGGCCAAAAATTATGATAAACTCAAACAACTTGTTTAAACAGCAGTTTTTAATGAATTCTAATTATGTTTTGCGCAAAATTAGTGTCGTAAACTGTTCATACGAAAATATTAATTTCAAAATCATACAATAGACATCATTGTGTGTATTAATATTAGTTTTCATGAATTTATGTCTAGTTATGAGGCCAAAAATGTTGATAAACTCAAACAATTTGTTTAAACATCAGTTTGTATTGAATGAAAATTATGTTTTGTAAAATATTAGTGTGGTAGAATATTCATATTGATATATTAACTGGAAAATCTTATAATAGAGATAATTATGAGTATTTATATAGATTGTCGTGAACTTATGAGGTCAGAAACGACGAAAATCTCAAAATAACTTGTTCAAACAGTAGTTTGTAATGCATCTGAATAAAGTTTTATGCAAAAATAGCCTCTAACAATGTTCATATCAAAATTTTAATTATGAATCTTATAATAGACATAATGTGGAGTAAATATTTTAATTTACATCAATTTATGCACAGTTACGTGGCCAAAATTTAGGATAAACTCAAACAACTTGATTAAACAGCAGTTTTTAATGAATTCTAATTATGTTTTGTGTAAAATTAATGTCGCAAACTGTTCATATGAAAATTTTAATTTTAAAATCATACAATAGACAGCATTACGAGTAATAATATTAGTTTTCATGAATTTATGTCTAGTTATGAGGCCACAAATAATGATAAACTCAAACAATTTGATTAAACAACAGCTTTTAATGCATCAAAATTATGTTTTGTGAGAAATTAGTGTCATAATATATATATAAATTGATGTAATAGTTAGAAAATATTTTTATAGATATAATTATTAGTATTTATATTTATTTTCAAGAATTTATAAGTAGCTATGTGGCCGAAAATTATGAAAAACTCAAATAACTCATTTAAATGCTGTTTTCAATGCATTCTAAATATATTTTGTGCAAATTTAGTGTCGTATGATATTTATATTGATATATTAATTGGAAAATATTATTGTATACATAATTTTAAGCATTTATGTTAATTTGCACGAATTTATGCATGGTAATGAGTTCTGAACTAATGAAAAAGTCAGAAACTTATTTAAACCGTAGTTTCCAATGCATCCGAATTATGTTTTGTGCAAAAATAGTGTCGTAGAATGTTCATATCGAAATATTAAATAGAAATATTAAAATAGACAAAATTGTAGGGCATTTATATTAATTTGCACGAATTTATTCCGTGTTATGTGGCAAAAAATTGTGAAAACCTCGAACGACTTGTTTAAACAGCAGTTTTTAATGCATTCTAATTAAGTTTTATGCAAAATTGGTGTCGTAGAAATTTCATATTAATGTATTAGTTGAAAAATCCTATAATAGATATAATTATGAGTATTTATAATATTTTGCATGAATCTATGCGTAGTCGTGTGGTAAAAAAATGATTGAAAACACAAACAACCTGTTTAAACAGCCATATTTAGTACATTTTAATTAAGTTTTGTGCAAAATTAGTGTAGTAGTGCTCATATTGATTTATCAGTTGGGATATTTTCTCATAGACATAATTATGAGTGCTTATATTAATTGTCAAGAATTTATATGTTGTTATGAGGCAAAATATGATGAAAAACTCAAACAACTTGTTTAAACAGCAGCTTGTAATGCGTCAAGATTATGTTTGATGAAAAATTAGTGTCGTAAAATATTCATATCAAAATGTTAATTGAAAAATCTAATAATAGACATAATTAGATGTATTTATACTAATTTTTACGAATTTATGCATAGTTAAGTGGCAAAAAATGATGAAAAACTCAAACAACCCGTTTAAACAGCAGTTTTTAATGCATTCTGTTCTACTTGTGCGAAATTAGTGTCGTAGAATGTTCATACCGATATATTATCTGGAAAATCTTATAATAGAGATAATTATGAGTATTTATATAGATTTTCATGAACTTATGTCTACTTATGAGGTTAGAAATGACGAAAATCTCAAAACAACTAGTTGAAATAGTAATTTGTAATGCATCCGAATAAAGTTTTCTGCAAAAATAGCCTCTAACAATGTTCATATCGAAATGTTAATTGAAGAATCATATAATAGACATAATGTGGAGTAATTATATTAATTTACATCAATTTATGCATAGTTACGTGGCCAAAAATTATGATAAACTCAAACAACTTGTTTAAACAGCAGTTTTTAATGAATTCTAATTATGTTTTGCGCAAAATTAGTGTCGTAAACTGTTCATACGAAAATATTAATTTCAAAATCATACAATAGACATCATTGTGTGTATTAATATTAGTTTTCATGAATTTATGTCTAGTTATGAGGCCAAAAATGTTGATAAACTCAAACAATTTGTTTAAACATCAGTTTGTATTGAATGAAAATTATGTTTTGTAAAATATTAGTGTGGTAGAATATTCATATTGATATATTAACTGGAAAATCTTATAATAGAGATAATTATGAGTATTTATATAGATTGTCGTGAACTTATGAGGTCAGAAACGACGAAAATCTCAAAATAACTTGTTCAAACAGTAGTTTGTAATGCATCTGAATAAAGTTTTATGCAAAAATAGCCTCTAACAATGTTCATATCAAAATTTTAATTATGAATCTTATAATAGACATAATGTGGAGTAAATATTTTAATTTACATCAATTTATGCACAGTTACGTGGCCAAAATTTATGATAAACTCAAACAACTTGATTAAACAGCAGTTTTTAATGAATTCTAATTATGTTTTGTGTAAAATTAATGTCGCAACTGTTCATATGAAAATTTTAATTTTAAAATCATACAATAGACAGCATTACGAGTAATAATATTAGTTTTCATGAATTTATGTCTAGTTATGAGGCCACAAATAATGATAAACTCAAACAATTTGATTAAACAACAGCTTTTAATGCATCAAAATTATGTTTTGTGAGAAATTAGTGTCATAATATATATAAATTGATGTAATAGTTAGAAAATCTTTTTATAGATATAATTATTAGTATTTATATTTATTTTCAAGAATTTATAAGTAGCTATGTGGCCGAAAATTATGAAAAACTCAAATAACTCATTTAAATGCTGTTTTCAATGCATTCTAAATATATTTTGTGCAAATTTAGTGTCGTATGATATTTATATTGATATATTAATTGGAAAATATTATTGTATACATAATTTTAAGCATTTATGTTAATTTGCACGAATTTATGCATGGTAATGAGTTCTGAACTGATGAAAAAGTCAGAAACTTATTTAAACCGTAGTTTCCAATGCATCCGAATTATGTTTTGTGCAAAAATAGTGTCGTAGAATGTTCATATCGAAATATTAAATAGAAATATTAAAATAGACAAAATTGTAGGGCATTTATATTAATTTGCACGAATTTATTCCGTGTTATGTGGCAAAAAATTGTGAAAACCTCGAACGACTTGTTTAAACAGCAGTTTTTAATGCATTCTAATTAAGTTTTATGCAAAATTGGTGTCGTAGAAATTTCATATTAATGTATTAGTTGAAAAATCCTATAATAGATATAATTATGAGTATTTATAATATTTTGCATGAATCTATGCGTAGTCGTGTGGTAAAAAAATGATTGAAAACACAAACAACCTGTTTAAACAGCCATATTTAGTACATTTTAATTAAGTTTTGTGCAAAATTAGTGTAGTAGTGCTCATATTGATTTATCAGTTGGGATATTTTCTCATAGACATAATTATGAGTGCTTATATTAATTGTCAAGAATTTATATGTTGTTATGAGGCAAAATATGATGAAAAACTCAAACAACTTGTTTAAACAACAGCTTGTAATGCGTCAAAATTATGTTTGATGAAAAATTAGTGTCGTAAAATATTCATATCAAAATGTTAATTGAAAAATCTAATAATAGACATAATTAGATGTATTTATACTAATTTTTACGAATTTATGCATAGTTAAGTGGCAAAAAATGATGAAAAACTCAAACAACCCGTTTAAACAGCAGTTTTTAATGCATTCTGTTCTACTTGTGCGAAATTAGTGTCGTAGAATGTTCATACCGATATATTATCTGGAAAATCTTATAATAGAGATAATTATGAGTATTTATATAGATTTTCATGAACTTATGTCTACTTATGAGGTTAGAAATGACGAAAATCTCAAAACAACTAGTTGAAATAGTAATTTGTAATGCATCCGAATAAAGTTTTCTGCAAAAATAGCCTCTAACAATGTTCATATCGAAATGTTAATTGAAGAATCATATAATAGACATAATGTGGAGTAATTATATTAATTTACATCAATTTATGCATAGTTACGTGGCCAAAAATTATGATAAACTCAAACAACTTGTTTAAACAGCAGTTTTTAATGAATTCTAATTATGTTTTGCGCAAAATTAGTGTCGTAAACTGTTCATACGAAAATATTAATTTCAAAATCATACAATAGACATCATTGTGTGTATTAATATTAGTTTTCATGAATTTATGTCTAGTTATGAGGCCAAAAATGTTGATAAACTCAAACAATTTGTTTAAACATCAGTTTGTATTGAATGAAAATTATGTTTTGTAAAATATTAGTGTGGTAGAATATTCATATTGATATATTAACTGGAAAATCTTATAATAGAGATAATTATGAGTATTTATATAGATTGTCGTGAACTTATGAGGTCAGAAACGACGAAAATCTCAAAATAACTTGTTCAAACAGTAGTTTGTAATGCATCTGAATAAAGTTTTATGCAAAAATAGCCTCTAACAATGTTCATATCAAAATTTTAATTATGAATCTTATAATAGACATAATGTGGAGTAAATATTTTAATTTACATCAATTTATGCACAGTTACGTGGCCAAAATTTATGATAAACTCAAACAACTTGATTAAACAGCAGTTTTTAATGAATTCTAATTATGTTTTGTGTAAAATTAATGTCGCAACTGTTCATATGAAAATTTTAATTTTAAAATCATACAATAGACAGCATTACGAGTAATAATATTAGTTTTCATGAATTTATGTCTAGTTATGAGGCCACAAATAATGATAAACTCAAACAATTTGATTAAACAACAGCTTTTAATGCATCAAAATTATGTTTTGTGAGAAATTAGTGTCATAATATATATAAATTGATGTAATAGTTAGAAAATCTTTTTATAGATATAATTATTAGTATTTATATTTATTTTCAAGAATTTATAAGTAGCTATGTGGCCGAAAATTATGAAAAACTCAAATAACTCATTTAAATGCTGTTTTCAATGCATTCTAAATATATTTTGTGCAAATTTAGTGTCGTATGATATTTATATTGATATATTAATTGGAAAATATTATTGTATACATAATTTTAAGCATTTATGTTAATTTGCACGAATTTATGCATGGTAATGAGTTCTGAACTGATGAAAAAGTCAGAAACTTATTTAAACCGTAGTTTCCAATGCATCCGAATTATGTTTTGTGCAAAAATAGTGTCGTAGAATGTTCATATCGAAATATTAAATAGAAATATTAAAATAGACAAAATTGTAGGGCATTTATATTAATTTGCACGAATTTATTCCGTGTTATGTGGCAAAAAATTGTGAAAACCTCGAACGACTTGTTTAAACAGCAGTTTTTAATGCATTCTAATTAAGTTTTATGCAAAATTGGTGTCGTAGAAATTTCATATTAATGTATTAGTTGAAAAATCCTATAATAGATATAATTATGAGTATTTATAATATTTTGCATGAATCTATGCGTAGTCGTGTGGTAAAAAAATGATTGAAAACACAAACAACCTGTTTAAACAGCCATATTTAGTACATTTTAATTAAGTTTTGTGCAAAATTAGTGTAGTAGTGCTCATATTGATTTATCAGTTGGGATATTTTCTCATAGGCATAATTATGAGTGCTTATATTAATTGTCAAGAATTTATATGTTGTTATGAGGCAAAATATGATGAAAAACTCAAACAACTTGTTTAAACAACAGCTTGTAATGCGTCAAAATTATGTTTGATGAAAAATTAGTGTCGTAAAATATTCATATCAAAATGTTAATTGAAAAATCTAATAATAGACATAATTAGATGTATTTATACTAATTTTTACGAATTTATGCATAGTTAAGTGGCAAAAAATGATGAAAAACTCAAACAACCCGTTTAAACAGCAGTTTTTAATGCATTCTGTTCTACTTGTGCGAAATTAGTGTCGTAGAATGTTCATACCGATATATTATCTGGAAAATCTTATAATAGAGATAATTATGAGTATTTATATAGATTTTCATGAACTTATGTCTACTTATGAGGTTAGAAATGACGAAAATCTCAAAACAACTAGTTGAAATAGTAATTTGTAATGCATCCGAATAAAGTTTTCTGCAAAAATAGCCTCTAACAATGTTCATATCGAAATGTTAATTGAAGAATCATATAATAGACATAATGTGGAGTAATTATATTAATTTACATCAATTTATGCATAGTTACGTGGCCAAAAATTATGATAAACTCAAACAACTTGTTTAAACAGCAGTTTTTAATGAATTCTAATTATGTTTTGCGCAAAATTAGTGTCGTAAACTGTTCATACGAAAATATTAATTTCAAAATCATACAATAGACATCATTGTGTGTATTAATATTAGTTTTCATGAATTTATGTCTAGTTATGGCCAAAAATGTTGATAAACTCAAACAATTTGTTTAAACATCAGTTTGTATTGAATGAAAATTATGTTTTGTAAAATATTAGTGTGGTAGAATATTCATATTGATATATTAACTGGAAAATCTTATAATAGAGATAATTATGAGTATTTATATAGATTGTCGTGAACTTATGAGGTCAGAAACGACGAAAATCTCAAAATAACTTGTTCAAACAGTAGTTTGTAATGCATCTGAATAAAGTTTTATGCAAAAATAGCCTCTAACAATGTTCATATCAAAATTTTAATTATGAATCTTATAATAGACATAATGTGGAGTAAATATTTTAATTTACATCAATTTATGCACAGTTACGTGGCCAAAATTTATGATAAACTCAAACAACTTGATTAAACAGCAGTTTTTAATGAATTCTAATTATGTTTTGTGTAAAATTAATGTCGCAACTGTTCATATGAAAATTTTAATTTTAAAATCATACAATAGACAGCATTACGAGTAATAATATTAGTTTTCATGAATTTATGTCTAGTTATGAGGCCACAAATAATGATAAACTCAAACAATTTGATTAAACAACAGCTTTTAATGCATCAAAATTATGTTTTGTGAGAAATTAGTGTCATAATATATATAAATTGATGTAATAGTTAGAAAATCTTTTTATAGATATAATTATTAGTATTTATATTTATTTTCAAGAATTTATAAGTAGCTATGTGGCCGAAAATTATGAAAAACTCAAATAACTCATTTAAATGCTGTTTTCAATGCATTCTAAATATATTTTGTGCAAATTTAGTGTCGTATGATATTTATATTGATATATTAATTGGAAAATATTATTGTATACATAATTTTAAGCATTTATGTTAATTTGCACGAATTTATGCATGGTAATGAGTTCTGAACTGATGAAAAAGTCAGAAACTTATTTAAACCGTAGTTTCCAATGCATCCGAATTATGTTTTGTGCAAAAATAGTGTCGTAGAATGTTCATATCGAAATATTAAATAGAAATATTAAAATAGACAAAATTGTAGGGCATTTATATTAATTTGCACGAATTTATTCCGTGTTATGTGGCAAAAAATTGTGAAAACCTCGAACGACTTGTTTAAACAGCAGTTTTTAATGCATTCTAATTAAGTTTTATGCAAAATTGGTGTCGTAGAAATTTCATATTAATGTATTAGTTGAAAAATCCTATAATAGATATAATTATGAGTATTTATAATATTTTGCATGAATCTATGCGTAGTCGTGTGGTAAAAAAATGATTGAAAACACAAACAACCTGTTTAAACAGCCATATTTAGTACATTTTAATTAAGTTTTGTGCAAAATTAGTGTAGTAGTGCTCATATTGATTTATCAGTTGGGATATTTTCTCATAGACATAATTATGAGTGCTTATATTAATTGTCAAGAATTTATATGTTGTTATGAGGCAAAATATGATGAAAAACTCAAACAACTTGTTTAAACAACAGCTTGTAATGCGTCAAAATTATGTTTGATGAAAAATTAGTGTCGTAAAATATTCATATCAAAATGTTAATTGAAAAATCTAATAATAGACATAATTAGATGTATTTATACTAATTTTTACGAATTTATGCATAGTTAAGTGGCAAAAAATGATGAAAAACTCAAACAACCCGTTTAAACAGCAGTTTTTAATGCATTCTGTTCTACTTGTGCGAAATTAGTGTCGTAGAATGTTCATACCGATATATTATCTGGAAAATCTTATAATAGAGATAATTATGAGTATTTATATAGATTTTCATGAACTTATGTCTACTTATGAGGTTAGAAATGACGAAAATCTCAAAACAACTAGTTGAAATAGTAATTTGTAATGCATCTGAATAAAGTTTTCTGCAAAAAAAGCCTCTAACAATGTTCATATCGAAATGTTAATTGAAGAATCATATAATAGACATAATGTGGAGTAATTATATTAATTTACATCAATTTATGCATAGTTACGTGGCCAAAAATTATGATAAACTCAAACAACTTGTTTAAACAGCAGTTTTTAATGAATTCTAATTATGTTTTGTGCAAAATTAGTGTCGTAAACTGTTCATACGAAAATATTAATTTCAAAATCATACAATAGACATCATTGTGTGTATTAATATTAGTTTTCATGAATTTATGTCTAGTTATGAGGCCAAAAATGTTGATAAACTCAAACAATTTGTTTAAACATCAGTTTGTATTGAATGAAAATTATGTTTTGTAAAATATTAGTGTGGTAGAATATTCATATTGATATATTAACTGGAAAATCTTATAATAGAGATAATTATGAGTATTTATATAGATTGTCGTGAACTTATGAGGTCAGAAACGACGAAAATCTCAAAATAACTTGTTCAAACAGTAGTTTGTAATGCATCTGAATAAAGTTTTATGCAAAAATAGCCTCTAACAATGTTCATATCAAAATTTTAATTATGAATCTTATAATAGACATAATGTGGAGTAAATATTTTAATTTACATCAATTTATGCACAGTTACGTGGCCAAAATTTATGATAAACTCAAACAACTTGATTAAACAGCAGTTTTTAATGAATTCTAATTATGTTTTGTGTAAAATTAATGTCGCAACTGTTCATATGAAAATTTTAATTTTAAAATCATACAATAGACAGCATTACGAGTAATAATATTAGTTTTCATGAATTTATGTCTAGTTATGAGGCCACAAATAATGATAAACTCAAACAATTTGATTAAACAACAGCTTTTAATGCATCAAAATTATGTTTTGTGAGAAATTAGTGTCATAATATATATAAATTGATGTAATAGTTAGAAAATCTTTTTATAGATATAATTATTAGTATTTATATTTATTTTCAAGAATTTATAAGTAGCTATGTGGCCGAAAATTATGAAAAACTCAAATAACTCATTTAAATGCTGTTTTCAATGCATTCTAAATATATTTTGTGCAAATTTAGTGTCGTATGATATTTATATTGATATATTAATTGGAAAATATTATTGTATACATAATTTTAAGCATTTATGTTAATTTGCACGAATTTATGCATGGTAATGAGTTCTGAACTGATGAAAAAGTCAGAAACTTATTTAAACCGTAGTTTCCAATGCATCCGAATTATGTTTTGTGCAAAAATAGTGTCGTAGAATGTTCATATCGAAATATTAAATAGAAATATTAAAATAGACAAAATTGTAGGGCATTTATATTAATTTGCACGAATTTATTCCGTGTTATGTGGCAAAAAATTGTGAAAACCTCGAACGACTTGTTTAAACAGCAGTTTTTAATGCATTCTAATTAAGTTTTATGCAAAATTGGTGTCGTAGAAATTTCATATTAATGTATTAGTTGAAAAATCCTATAATAGATATAATTATGAGTATTTATAATATTTTGCATGAATCTATGCGTAGTCGTGTGGTAAAAAAATGATTGAAAACACAAACAACCTGTTTAAACAGCCATATTTAGTACATTTTAATTAAGTTTTGTGCAAAATTAGTGTAGTAGTGCTCATATTGATTTATCAGTTGGGATATTTTCTCATAGACATAATTATGAGTGCTTATATTAATTGTCAAGAATTTATATGTTGTTATGAGGCAAAATATGATGAAAAACTCAAACAACTTGTTTAAACAACAGCTTGTAATGCGTCAAAATTATGTTTGATGAAAAATTAGTGTCGTAAAATATTCATATCAAAATGTTAATTGAAAAATCTAATAATAGACATAATTAGATGTATTTATACTAATTTTTACGAATTTATGCATAGTTAAGTGGCAAAAAATGATGAAAAACTCAAACAACCCGTTTAAACAGCAGTTTTTAATGCATTCTGTTCTACTTGTGCGAAATTAGTGTCGTAGAATGTTCATACCGATATATTATCTGGAAAATCTTATAATAGAGATAATTATGAGTATTTATATAGATTTTCATGAACTTATGTCTACTTATGAGGTTAGAAATGACGAAAATCTCAAAACAACTAGTTGAAATAGTAATTTGTAATGCATCCGAATAAAGTTTTCTGCAAAAATAGCCTCTAACAATGTTCATATCGAAATGTTAATTGAAGAATCATATAATAGACATAATGTGGAGTAATTATATTAATTTACATCAATTTATGCATAGTTACGTGGCCAAAAATTATGATAAACTCAAACAACTTGTTTAAACAGCAGTTTTTAATGAATTCTAATTATGTTTTGCGCAAAATTAGTGTCGTAAACTG
This sequence comes from Schoenoplectus tabernaemontani, assembly GCA_037127355.1. Classification (NCBI taxonomy): domain Eukaryota; kingdom Viridiplantae; phylum Streptophyta; class Magnoliopsida; order Poales; family Cyperaceae; genus Schoenoplectus; species Schoenoplectus tabernaemontani. The sequence continues at coordinate 25,371,495 of CM073756.1, forward strand.
TTCATACGAAAATATTAATTTCAAAATCATACAATAGACATCATTGTGTGTATTAATATTAGTTTTCATGAATTTATGTCTAGTTATGAGGCCAAAAATGTTGATAAACTCAAACAATTTGTTTAAACATCAGTTTGTATTGAATGAAAATTATGTTTTGTAAAATATTAGTGTGGTAGAATATTCATATTGATATATTAACTGGAAAATCTTATAATAGAGATAATTATGAGTATTTATATAGATTGTCGTGAACTTATGAGGTCAGAAACGACGAAAATCTCAAAATAACTTGTTCAAACAGTAGTTTGTAATGCATCTGAATAAAGTTTTATGCAAAAATAGCCTCTAACAATGTTCATATCAAAATTTTAATTATGAATCTTATAATAGACATAATGTGGAGTAAATATTTTAATTTACATCAATTTATGCACAGTTACGTGGCCAAAATTTATGATAAACTCAAACAACTTGATTAAACAGCAGTTTTTAATGAATTCTAATTATGTTTTGTGTAAAATTAATGTCGCAACTGTTCATATGAAAATTTTAATTTTAAAATCATACAATAGACAGCATTACGAGTAATAATATTAGTTTTCATGAATTTATGTCTAGTTATGAGGCCACAAATAATGATAAACTCAAACAATTTGATTAAACAACAGCTTTTAATGCATCAAAATTATGTTTTGTGAGAAATTAGTGTCATAATATATATAAATTGATGTAATAGTTAGAAAATCTTTTTATAGATATAATTATTAGTATTTATATTTATTTTCAAGAATTTATAAGTAGCTATGTGGCCGAAAATTATGAAAAACTCAAATAACTCATTTAAATGCTGTTTTCAATGCATTCTAAATATATTTTGTGCAAATTTAGTGTCGTATGATATTTATATTGATATATTAATTGGAAAATATTATTGTATACATAATTTTAAGCATTTATGTTAATTTGCACGAATTTATGCATGGTAATGAGTTCTGAACTGATGAAAAAGTCAGAAACTTATTTAAACCGTAGTTTCCAATGCATCCGAATTATGTTTTGTGCAAAAATAGTGTCGTAGAATGTTCATATCGAAATATTAAATAGAAATATTAAAATAGACAAAATTGTAGGGCATTTATATTAATTTGCACGAATTTATTCCGTGTTATGTGGCAAAAAATTGTGAAAACCTCAAACGACTTGTTTAAACAGCAGTTTTTAATGCATTCTAATTAAGTTTTATGCAAAATTGGTGTCGTAGAAATTTCATATTAATGTATTAGTTGAAAAATCCTATAATAGATATAATTATGAGTATTTATAATATTTTTGCATGAATCTATGCGTAGTCGTGTGGTAAAAAAATGATTGAAAACACAAACAACCTGTTTAAACAGCCATATTTAGTACATTTTAATTAAGTTTTGTGCAAAATTAGTGTAGTAGTGCTCATATTGATTTATCAGTTGGGATATTTTCTCATAGAAATAATTATGAGTGCTTATATTAATTGTCAAGAATTTATATGTTGTTATGAGGCAAAATATGATGAAAAAACTCAAACAACTTGTTTAAACAACAGCTTGTAATGCGTCAAAATTATGTTTGATGAAAAATTAGTGTCGTAAAATATTCATATCAAAATGTAAATTGAAAAATCTAATAATAGACATAATTAGATGTATTTATACTAATTTTTACGAATTTATGCATAGTTAAGTGGCAAAAAATGATGAAAAACTCAAACAACCCGTTTAAACAGCAGTTTTTAATGCATTCTGTTCTACTTGTGCGAAATTAGTGTCGTAGAATGTTCATACCGATATATTATCTGGAAACTCTTATAATAGAGATAATTATGAGTATTTATATAGATTTTCATGAACTTATGTCTACTTATGAGGTTAGAAATGACGAAAATCTCAAAACAACTAGTTGAAATAGTAATTTGTAATGCATCTCAATAAAGTTTTCTGCAAAAATAGCCTCTAACAATGTTCATATCGAAATGTTAATTGAAGAATCATATAATAGACATAATGTGGAGTAATTATATTAATTTACATCAATTTATGCATAGTTACGTGGCCAAAAATTATGATAAACTCAAACAACTTGTTTAAACAGCAGTTTTTAATTAATTCTAATTATGTTTTGTGCAAAATTAGTGTCGTAAACTGTTCATACGAAAATATTAATTTCAAAATCATACAATAGACATCATTGTGTGTATTAATATTAGTTTTCATGAATTTATGTCTAGTTATGAGGCAAAAAATGATGATAAACTCAAATAATTTGTTTAAACATCAGTTTGTATTGAATGAAAATTATGTTTTGTAAAATATTAGTGTGGTTGAATATTCATATTGATATATTAACTGGAAAATCTTATAATAGAGATAATTATGAGTATTTATATAGATTGTCGTGAACTTATGAGGTCAGAAACGACGAAAATCTCAAAATAAATTGTTCAAACAGTAGTTTGTAATGCATCTGAATAAAGTTTTATGCAAAAATAGCCTCTAACAATGTTCATATCAAAATTTTAATTATGAATCTTATAATAGACATAATGTGGAGTAAATATTTTAATTTACATCAATTTATGCACAATTACGTGGCCAAAATTTATGATAAACTCAAACAACTTGATTAAACAGCAGTTTTTAATGAATTCTAATTATGTTTTGTGTAAAATTAATGTCGCAAACTGTTCATATGAAAATTTTAATTTTAAAATCATATAATAGACATCATTATGAGTAATAATATTAGTTTTCATGAATTTATGTCTAGTTATGGGGCCACAAATAATGATAAACTCAAACAATTTGATTAAACAACAGCTTTTAATGCATCAAAATTATGTTTTGTGAGAAATTAGTGTCATAATATATATAAATTGATGTAATAGTTAGAAAATCTTTTTATAGATATAATTATTAGTATTTATATTTATTTTCAAGAATTTATAAGTAGCTATGTGGCCGAAAATTATGAAAAACTCAAATAACTCATTTAAATACTGTTTTCCATGCATTCTAAATATATTTTGTGCAAATTTAGTGTCGTATGATATTTATATTGATATATTAATTGGAAAATATTATTGTATACATAATTTTAAGCATTTATGGAAAATATTTTGTGAGCATTTATGTTAATTTATTCGTAGCTATTAGGCAAAAAGTGATGAAAAACTCAAACAACCTGTTTAAACAGTAGCTTTTAATGCATCAAAAATATGTTTTAAAAAAATATTGGTGTCGTAAAATATATAAATTGATGTATTTATTATAAAATCTAATTATAGACATAATTATGAGTATTTATATTAATTTTCTTGAATTTATAAGTAGCTATGTGGCCAAAAATTATGAAAAACTCAAATAAGTTGTTTAAAAAGCTGTTTTCAATGCATTCTAATTATGTTTTATGCAAAATTAGTGTCGTAGAATTTTCATATTAATGTATTAGTTACAAAATCTTATAATAGATATAATTAAGAGTATTTATATCAATTTGTTCAAATTTATACATTGTTTTGTGGTAAGAAATTATTGAAAACACAAACAACCTATTTAAACAGCCATCTTTAGTACCTTTTAATTATGTTTTGTGCAAAATTTGTATAGTAGATTTTCATATTGATGTATCAGTTGGAATATTTTCTCATAGATATAATTATGAGTATTTATATTAATTGTCAAGATTTTATATGTTGTTATGAGGCCAAATGTGATGAAAAACATAAACAACATATTTAAACAGTAGCTTGTAATGCGTCAAAATTAAGTTTGGTGAAAAATTAGTATCGTAGGATATTCATATCGAAATATTAATTAAAAAATATCATAATAGATATAATTAGGGGTAATTATACTATTTTTCATGAATTTATGCATAGTTCTGTGACAAAAAATGATGAAAAACTCAAACAACCCATTTAAACAGAAGTTTTTAATGCATTCCAAATAATTTGTGCAAAATTAGTATCGTAGAATGTTCATACTGATATATTAGCTAGAAAATCTTATAATAGAGATAATTATGAGTATTTATATAGATTTCATGAACTTATGTGTACTTATGAGGTCAGAAATGATGAAAATCTCAAAACAACTGGTTGAAATAGTAATTTGTAATGCATATGAAGAAAATTTTATACAAAAATAGCCTTTAATAATGTTCATATTGGAATGTTAATTGAAGAATCTTATAATAGACAATGTGGTAGACAATGTGGAGTAATTATATTAATTTTCATCAATTTATGCATAGTTACGTGACCAAAAATTATGATAAACTCAAACAACTTGTTTAAACATCAGTTTTTTTTATGAATTCTAATTATGTTTTGTGCAAAATTAGTGTCGCAAAATTGTTTAAACCATAGTTTGTATTGCATGAAAAATTAAGTTATATAAAATATTAGTGTTGTGAATATTTATATTGATGTATTAACTGAAAAATCTTATAATAGATATAATTAAGAATATCTATATTTGTTTGTACGAATTTATGTGTGGTTATGAGGCCAAAAATAATGAAAAACTCAAACAACTTGTTTAAACAGCAGGTTTTAATGCAATCTAATTATGGTTTGTGTAAATTTAGTATCGTAGAATATTTATATTGATGTGATAATTGAAAAATATTTATGATCAAATTTATGCGTAGCTATGAGGTAAAAAGTGATGAAAAACTCAAACAACCTGTTTAAACAATAACTTTTAATGCATCAAAATTATATTTTATGAAAAATTAGTATCATAAAATATATAAATTGATGTATTAATTAGAAAATCTAATTATTGACATAATTATTAGTATTTATATTAATTTTTACGAATTTATAAGTAGCGATGTGGCCGAAAATTATGAAAAACACAAATAACTCGTGTAAGAAGCTGTTTTCAATGAATTCTAATTATGTTTTGTGCAAATTTAGTGTCGTAGGATATTTATATTGATGTATTAATTAGAAAATATTATTGTATATATAATTTACACTATTTATGTTAATTTGCACAAATTTATGTATGGTTATGAGTTCTGAATTGATGAAAAATTCAAAAAACTTATTTAAACCGTAGTTTGTAATGCATCCGAATTATATTTTGTACAAAAATAGTATCGTAGAATGTTCATATCAAAATATTAATTGAAAATCTTAAAATAGACATAATTTTAGAGTATTTATATTAATTTGTAAAAATTTATTTAGTGTTATGTGGAAAAATATTATGAAAACCTCTAACGACTTGTTTAAACAATAGTTTTTAATGCATTCTAATTAAGTTTTATGCAAAATTTGTGTCGTAGAATTTTCATATTAATAATTATGTTCTATATTAGTATTTGGTAGATGGTTAATTATGCAAGAAAATATAAATAGTACGTATCATAATGGACAATTCGTTGTGGGTTAATGTTGTTAATTGCACATGTACACCTTTAATTATCCTATGAATTCATATATATTATTATTATTGTTGTTAATTTGTTATATTTTTTTTGAGAAAAAGATAAGAGTCATGCCCCTTAAATTTTCATTAATTTTTGGTTACACCAATGGTGTGAATTTACAAAAGTTGGTGTAAAATGAACAAAAAAAAATGAAAATCGAACAAGAACAGATTGAAAGAAAAGAAATAGAATTGAGTGCTGTAACGAAAATAATGAAAGAGAATCGGCGACACTCCTTGTTAGTGAAATTTATGTCTTTGCGTTCAATCACCGGTTTCTATATTAAACCAATGTGCAAGTTCCTGTATGACCTCCAAATGAATGTAATCCTTAGCTTGTGAAACCTCTCTAAATATTCTGCTATAATTACAATCATAATTATAATAATATAATAATAATAAGTAATCATAATTTTAATAATATAATCAAAATATAATAATCATAATCATAATCATGATAATAATTATAGTCATAATCATAATAATATAACCATAATCATAATAATAAAAATGTAATCATAATCATAAAAATAATTAGAAATAATTATAATTATAATAATATAATAATAAATTAATCATAAATATAATCAACATATAATAATATAATATAACATAATAAAATAATAATAAAGTAATAAAAAATAATCATAATAAATAATAATATTATAATAGTAATATAATAAAAATATAAACATAATCATAATATAGTAATATAATAATAAAAAAATATAATTACAATCATAATTATAATAATATAATAATAATAAGTAATCATAATTTTAATAATATAATCATAATATAATAATCATAATCATAATCATAATAATTATAGTCATAATCATAATAATATAACCATAGTCATAATCATAATAATATAATAATAAAAATATAATCATAAAAATAATTATAAATAATTATAATTATAATAATATAATAATAAATTAATCATCACTATAATCAACATATAATAATATAATACAACATAATAAAATAATAATAAGTAATAATAATCATAATCATCATAATATAATAATATAATAATAAATAATCTTGATCATAATAATATAATAATAAAATAATTATATTTATATTCATAATATAATAATATAATATTAAAATTATATTTATAATAATAATAAATAATATAATAATACTAATGGTAACGATAATATAATAACAATAATGATAATAATAATTTAATAATAATAATATAATGATAATAATAATAAAAAATAATAATCATAATATTAATATAATAATAAATTATAATCATAAATATAATATAATAATATAACAATACTAAATCTTAATCTAAATCATAATATAATAATATAATACATCATAATCAAATAATAATCGCTATTCCGACAAGAGTTAATCCGGTATTCCACCTATAAGTTGGTATACCGGATTAGCACTATTCCGCACTCTTCTACTTAGTCTAAAATTCGTTTGACAAATTAATTCGTTGAAATAGCTATTCTATTCTAACTTTTTACTATTCCATTGAATGTCGGACACTCCCATTGTTAAATCTTTCTGAGCCTTGGCATTTTGGACTTGTGAGCCGCGCACTCTGAATCTCTGATGCTAGCTCTTCATACACCGCTCATGGACCAAATGGAAAGAAATCCACTTCTTTTTTTTCTTTTCTTTTTTCTGAGAGAAAATGCAGCTTTTTTATCACAGCTTCCACTAGTAAAAGTTCGTTACAAACTTCAGTTTACAAGAGATAAACCAAAAACTAGTAACCGGAGTGCAAAAGCGTGACTTGCACATTCACCCCGCATATTTTTAAAACATATAGTGCTACTTTTATTTTATCATGTGTTACAAATTGTTTTAAATATTTTCACAAAAAATATAATGTGCTGTATACTCGCTCTTTTTTTTTGGGAGTGGGATTCATTGACAATGGGTTATTTTGACAACTTTGACAATAAACCTTTAAATAAATATTAAAAAAATCTTAAAAATGATTTTTTTTTATAAATATGTTATTCTACTTTTAGATTGATGGTCATTCAAATTTCATGCAATTTCATTATCGTTTGATAATCCATCAAAGATCGTTAAATTGAAACAGTTATAGATTACATGGAAATTTGATGGTCTTTAATGGACTATCAAACGATAATGAAATTGCATCAAATTTGAATGACTATCAATCTAAAAATAGAATAACACATCTATAAATTATTTTTATTTTTATTTTTTTTATATTTATTTAAAAATTTATTATCAAAATTGTCAAAATAATCCATTTTCAACCGATCCTTTACTTTTTTTGGGCTGTATAATTATTCAACGACCTTCTAAGTTCCAAGCTTGCGAAACGTTCCAGATATTTCCTATTTTCCCAATTGAATTATTTATTTTTCGTGAATCACACGCTTTTCGTCGGTCTAAGCCGCAACAAGTCTCGCGATCTCTCCTTCTCCCATCTCCAAGGAGCATAACCCTCTGTCGTTCTCTCTAATGGCTCTCTTTACCTCTGGAACAACGTCGAACCCTCTCTCCACCTACCGGCCGCCTCGACAATCATGTGCGCCGCCTTCTATCAGCTCCAGGTCTCCTTCTCTTCGTTTCCCCATCGATCTCCATCGTGCAAGTTCCTTGTCTATTCGTGCCTCAGGTTGTTTAAATTCCCCCCTTTTGTTGGTGACTTTTTTCTTTTTATTAGATAGGGAAGCACAGTTCTGTTGATTAAAGCTACCTATTTTTTTTTCCTTCTTTACCAATATCTAAAGTCTAAAAGTTTAGGATAGAACCAAAAGGACAAACTCTTTATTGTCAATTATGCTCAACTATCTGATTTGGTCGGGAACCACTTGATTCAGAGATCATTTTTGTAGTATTGTACTTCTGATTACCTGCTTCTTGTATCATTCTACCTCGATAAACTCCTTACTAATTTTGATTAACAGATGCTACAGCTCATGTTCTTGTGCCAAGTGAGATGGAATTGTAAAATTGTATACATAATAGTTCCAGCATATTACATGACAAGGTTTTAACTTTTCAGTATAATATGATAGTTTAGTTTCGAAGAATGTATTGAGAAAACCTAATTTCCCTTATCCATTTGAATAATTGTATAAATTCATTGTATACCTTAATTGTAACAGCAGCTGCATCAGGGAGTATTGCACCAGCAATTTCATTATCAGAGAAGGCTCTGAGCCATCTTAACAAAATGAGAGCTGAGAAAAATCAAGATCTGTGCCTGCGAATTGGGGTTAAGCAAGGGGGCTGTTCTGGCATGTCTTACACCATGGAACTGGAGGATCGTTCGAAGGCAGGTCCTGGTGATTCAGTCATTGATTACAATGGTTTTTCCATTGGTACATATTTTTATTTTATTTCTGTTTTTAGTTGTTTATAAAAAAAACATCAGTGGTGCCAAATGGGCTTGGGTGGCTTGAACTTTTGGTGTATCATTTCTGTTCAGGTGTTGTTTGGGTGTTAGGTAAATTGATTGGGTGTTTTGATTGATTGTTCTCTGGTAGCTTTTCTGTGGCAGTGTACTGACACAGAACGGTTCTGTTGCCAAGAAATTTAGTGGGTCAATTTCTGGATATTTCTGGTTTTCTGGTTGGAGTTTCTGGTTTTTAGTCAGTTAGGTTGAGACATATTTGTAAATATTCTGATAGTATGGATCTGGCCATATGATGCCAGTTTGTTGGATTGGGCTAGTACAGGTTTTGATTCAGGCTCAGGTAGGTTCGGGTTTCTGGTTAAGTTGAATTTAGTAATAGGTCAATTGGTTTTGATGATAACTAGTTCTTAGCTTGCTTGGTACCTTTATAGGCAGATTTTAAAGGTTGGTTAAAGTTGCAGTTTATACTGGTTCCAATCGGTTGGGTTCTGGTTGGTTAAGCTGCAGATTTTTCTGGTTCCAGAGGATATGTCTCTGGTTGTTTATCTTTCATAATAACAACAATTGGGTTCAGCCTTTTGTAATCATTTGACATGTAATTTTGATTTATATTTTTTTTCTAAATTATTTGTAGTGTGCGACCCGAAGAGCCTCCTTTTTGTGTTTGGAATGCAACTTGACTACAGTGATGCGCTAATTGGTGGGGGCTTCTCTTTCCAAAATCCTAATGCAACAAAAACATGTGGTTGTGGGAAGTCATTTGCCACAAATCCAGCAGATGAGAGTAAAGCATCAGAATGCAACAATTGATTGTACCATAGAAAGAAGTAAAAAAAAAATCATGTTTTAGTTAATGCTATGTAAGATAGATGCTTTAATACATGTACCCACTAAATCTTTGTTGTATGAACGATTTATGGTGGTGCTTTTAAAACTTGAGAATATTGTTCCAAAAATATGTTTTTTTTAACTGTTTAGTGTTTTCGTGGCTGTACCAATTAAAAAAAAAAGAAGAAAAGAAAAGGCTTCTCCGAAAATATGGGGGACATATATCATATATTTTTAGATATTTTAAGATGTGGCTAACTGAAAAGAAAAGGACTGAAAGTAGTCACTGTACTCGAGTTGCCCTAAATCTAAAATCAGTAAAAATATTAAATACACTCATCTCAGATTAAAAAAAAAAAGGAAATGCAACCAGATTATCTTTTCAAAGCAGCCTACAAAAAAAATTAAATAGTCCCTAAAATTTTACATAAGATGGAATGTCTCACAATAACAAAAAGAGGCTATTTTCCAGAAAAAAAAAAAGAAAAAAAAAAAGAGAGGCGAGGCGACCTAGCAAAACTGTACCTACCAGTTACCAGAAAACGGTTCCTTGTCTGGTGCATTCGTCCCTCTTATTAAATAGTTCCTTGATCAATGAAGAAGGAAGCAATGGAGCCTTCCTATTGATTAACTACTGGAAAGGAGATAACGGTTGTGGTTTATGATTTATCACCCTTCCATGCCACACAACAAAAATTCAAAAATAGAAAAAATCTCATCAGCTATGGCTCGTGCTCTCTCTCCTTTCTTTTCCACTTCTCTCCACTACAACGAACGGCCCCAAACTCAATTCCCTGTGTAACCTGCATCTTTTGGGTCAGGTTTCAAGCTATTTTGTATTTCTGTTTGTCCATTAACCCTGTACCCAAGAATAATTATTTATTTTACAGAAAGTAAAAGCGGTATTCCCTGATGCGGTGGCTGCTGCTCTACTAAAGTACCAATGGGCAGACGCAAAATTTGAGTGTGCAAGGTACAATCCACCCTTCCTTTATAATCACAAATGCCCAATATTCCCTTTAGTTGTTATTTAGATTTCTCCAGTTGCTGGGTATAACAGATGTGGTACTGTAATACCTACAAACCAGCATCACTTAAAAATTTCAACTGCATTCTTAAGTTCTTTTACTGTGCTTAGTTTCAGCTTAGGCGACCGAAACCCAGTAGATAAGGAGGAGGATAATCCATGATTATCAGATGGTCGAGAAAGTTGTTATGATAATCCATGATTATCAGATGGTCGAGAAAGTTGAAATAATCGAAAATCGTCTTTCTGAATTCTGATGACCCGGTATGAAACATTGGTCCTAAATATTTGTACCATGATATTTAATTATTTTGGTAAATTAGTACTTTTATTGAGGTCGATATCTATAAGACGAGAACAGATGATATGCATGCGCTTTTGGCAAATAAATATTAAAAATACTTGTTAATTAACAACATTAGCTATGTACTTGTTGAATGTCAAAGGTATGTTCTCAATCACTTGCCAAAATTGTTTCCTTACTTTTTATAATATACGTCTATTACATTAAAATCAGTTCTCATCCTGAGCTGGATATGCTGTCAACTTTTAGCCATAATCACTGATAATGTGGAACCCACGCCTAGTCAGTGGAGATGTTGGAGTGGGGTTCAATGTTAGGCATTTACTGAAAATGTTCCTGAGGATTTCAGCATCAGTTGCCAGACTTGAACCTCTAGGTCCGTACTAATGTTGTGTTCTTCTCATATCAGCACTTTTACGACCGTCTATTCAATAAAGCCACTAGAGGCTGGAGTAGTTTTCAGATGCTATCCTGGGTGAGGCAAGATTAATGTTATTTTAAACATTTAACAAACCAATTTTAAGATAAAGATTGGGTTCATGCCACCCAACCACATATTTTTATTTATTAAAAAAAACAATATTGTTTTATTATGTAAGCACCAACAAAGTTCTGGTCTTAGTTTTGGTGACTGTTATTCTTTTGAATGTAAAGGATTCCACTTTGAACATTTAATCATAGGATAATGGACATAACAGAAATAAAGCAACTAGTATACACTTCTGCAACTAGAAATAGAAATAAAAGCTATTAATATTGGCTGAACATGCATACAACATAAATATTTTGTGCTTTTTGTATTCTATTTACCAAAATATATTTCCCTTTTTTACAGCATGTGGAAAGTGTTTTATGATGATGTGACTAGACCGAATAGATATTTGCTTGCTAAAGAGCTACAAACTGCACTCACTATGACAGATATTGTTGTAAATTGATTCATCTTTCTCGGGAGCTCTTGGAAATGAATACTATCTGACAAGTCACGTAGTCTTTATTTTTCTGCTGATAACACAAGCATAAACATACTGCAATGCTGTCCACAGCCAGCATATTCTAATTCCTTTGCGATAAATAAAAAACAGATAATATTCAGAGAATTAGCTGGACAATCAGAAGAGAAGGATGCTTCTATAATAAATCAAGCTATGGATGTATTTAGCGCTTTCAATAGGTTCATGAAAGCCATATGTAAGTAGAGCATAAAGTTCATGAATATATTATAGGCTTAGACTATATCAGACCTTTGAAGAGGCCCTTTTATTGGCAATGCTATCTTGGGTTGGATGAAGGATCCAAGCTCGGAGATCAAGTTACTGTTGTACTATAGTTTTAATTAATGCAGTTCTTTTTCCCCGAAAAAAAAATCTATAGAAGTAAATTAGAAAGTGTGAAATGCAGGCTCTAGGAGATGAGGTAGTTTTTTTGTTCTAGATTTTATTTTCTTTTTGTTCAGAGCATTAGTTTTCAGAAAGTTGGGAGTTTTTAGCTGACGGACTCTTCTATAAGAAATTTGACCACCAATTTTGGGCCTTACTTTTTATTTTTATTTTTTGAAAAAAGGGTAGATATCATCTATTTCATTTAGAAACAAATAGGTTTGGTTGAGGGAACGGGAGGAGTACCGATGGACATCGGATCAAAATATTGGTTCGATGGCCTCATCCATCATTAAATATTTTCATAATTATAATTATAATCATAATTATAATTATAATTATAATCATAAACATGATATTAATAATAAATAATAATAATAATTATAATCATAAACATGATATTAATAATAAATAATAATAATTATAATAATATAATAATAATAATAATAATAATAATATATAATCAAATCATAATAATATAATAATACTAACAATGATGATAATATAAAAATAATATTAAATAATAATAATAATCATAATATAATAATTATTGTACTTAATAATTTCTTTTATTTTATTATTTTGCAAATATATTTGAATTTAATAAAAAAAATTTAAGATAATCGTAGGATCTCATGAAAAGCTCTAAGGAATACAAGTATCAGTGATCAAGACTTATGGAACAGCTTCCTTGAAGACAAAGGATCATAAACAATATTGTTACACTTAACATTTTCTTTGATTTGTCGATTTGCAAAACAACTTTGAATTTTACAATTTACCTTGTTTGAGTTTTGTGCAGGGATTAACATGCAAATAGACCAGTGCACAAGAACCAAGACTAGTGCTGGGATATAAGAGCTTAATCAAGACTGTAGGCTTAGGTTTAGTTAGATTCAAACTTGGTTGAATTGGTCAAGATAAATTGAGCTTAAACAATAAGAAAATTACATCTGCCCAGGGAATCGTTATAACGATTCAGTAAACGTTATAACGGTTCATCTCAATACTCAAAAATATTCTAAAGCAGAAATATTCTAAAAGAAACCGAGTGTATCGTTATGTAACGATTCAGTAATCGTTACAATGATTTGGGAAACATATAACGATTTGATAAATCGTTATAACGTTTCAGTTCAGTTGATCCAACGGCTATTCTTTCTAAACCGTTATAATGATTCGTAAACCGTTATAACGGTTCAGGCCGAAAAATAGTTTCTTCAGAAAATCTATTTTAAAAGGATCACCTCTCTCACTGAAAATTATCTGACTGAGTTGGAATTTAATCTATCTAGCAAAATCATTACTCTAGAGAGCTTATTAGCCATATACAAAGTGAGAGAGATAATTCAATAGATTGATACACTCAATTAGCCAAATCCTTGTTCAAGCTCAATCTAACTTCTCTCTATTCTCCCAACTTGATCCTTCGTGATCTTCTTGAAAACATTATTTTGAGCTGTAGTGCTCACATTTTCTTGAGTGTGTTGTCACTCACATTTTGAGTGTGTTGTCACTCACCTTTCTTTTGAGTGTGTTGTCACTCAACCCTTTTTGAGTGTGTTGTCACTCTTGTTACCGATAGGTTTGGCAGCCCAATTTTGTAAGGGACCAAGTTCTACAAGTGTAAAAACCCTTTTTAAATATATCGGCTCAACCTCAATTGTTAGAGGTTGAGGGTCCCGGAGACGTAGGCATTGTTGAAGCCGAACTCCGTTACATCTTGTGTTCTTGCTTTATCTTTACTTTCTTTTCTCACGTTTCTTTGATTGCTATATTCTTGTGAGAATTGAATTATTTTAAATCGTATTCCGCTGCCATTACACTTAAACATTAAGCCCCAAATCGGTTTATACATTCTACTTTAGGTTCTTTACATTCTTGCACTATCTTGACCTTTCAATACCACCATTCTAGGGCTTGCAAAGGTCTAACAAATATAATAGTATAATTCAAAATATTATATTTCTGAGTTTTTGCAAGAAATTAGGGTTTATGCCGCAGTAAACTGTTATAATGGTTCCTCAACTATTATAACGTTTCATGATTTCACACTCAATATTCTTTAAATTTTCTGGAGGCGGAAACTACATTGAGTTAATAGAGTGTATCGTTATGTAACGATACATATGAAGCGTTATCGCTTCATAATGTTATAACGGTCTCATAAATCATTATAATGTCTCTGATTAACAAGACCTTTTCAGTGGTTAGTCAGACCGTTATAAATGACTTGTGAAACATTCAATGGTTCCTCCTATAGTATATCGGTTAAAGCCAAATATTTCTGAATCATTATAATGATATCTGACAAGGGTATTCTTGTATTATACAAGAAAATATTATAACATCTTCTGAATTGTTAGAATACTTCTCTGCGCAAGAATGCATATAGCTTCATATTTTGGGCTTTTTTTAAGGGGTTGCTTTGGTATTACTCAAACAAATCAAACTCTCTGAAGTTTCCGATCGGACCAAAGAGTTAGTTTCTGCAAAATGAGCACTCAATCAAAAACACCAAAAGAGCTCATACTACACCATCTTACAAAAACAAGAAGATTTGTGCACTCTTTACTCGTACTTTAAATTTTCTTTATTGCTTTAAGATTTGCGCACTCTTTAATCGTATGGACAAGACACCTCATTGAACCAAGAATGGTCCAATGGGCATCGAAAACCCCCCGATCTCTTGGTTGAGTGCCACACCACGGCACCTTGAGGTATTTAAGAGATTCCAACCTTAGCTACTTAAATGTTCATACTTAATCAAAGACATCAAAATATTCCAAATATCTGCTCCCTTAACAGCATTAACCTACCTCATTAACTAAAACACATCACAAACATACTAAATTCTCAGGAAACTATTTAAAAAATCTAATAATGCTAAGTCTTCTCTTCAGACTCAGTTGAATATTCCTTTGTAATTTGAGTTTATCAAATCCAGCTGCAAGAAACAAAAGCACAAAACAAAACACAAACAAAACACAAACACATCCAGGAAGAAGAGACTAGGGTCATTTACTCATTTACTATTTTATTAGATAATTATTTTATTCTTCTCCAAACCTGACCTCGTGCTCTATTAGCATAATTATTAAATTATCTTGAATGAGCTGCATAGGTAATAAATCTATGCTCGGGGAGGGGGGGGTAATTGAGTAAGTTATATCTATATGTTCTTTATATTTGAGCTGGGCCCAATACCTTATCAAACTGATAATTCAGCCTCCCAAGTTTCTAATACTTTTGTAATTTCCTCCTTCAAAATTTAATCTATTTCATTCAATCCATACTATCCATAAAACAACTCATTTCACATAAATTACTATTTTATAGGGTATACAAGTATCAATTTTTCATAATTCTACAATTGAATTACAATGTAGGTGGAAGTTAAAACTATTGTAGCTAGCAATCCAATTTCATATACATGATGCTATATGGTATAATGAATAAAAAAGATGTTCACTTGATTCATCAACATTGCATAAAATAAAATTCTTACTACATAACCAGCCTTTTTTAATTAATTAGATTATCTTTGGTTATGTTTTTATTTCTTTGTACTAACCATAAGAAAATTTTAATTTTGAGAGGCATATGAGCATACCATGTTTGTTTATATGGGAATTCATTGACACCTCCAAATTCTAACCAATTATAACAAGATTTGGTAGTAAACAGACCTATGTTATTCCATCTTCAAGTAATTTGATCTTGTTGTTCATTAAAAGTAATATTACCTAGAGACTGATATAATGTGTATAATTGATTGTTAAAGTTGTGTCTGAAGTCCTATTAAAAAAAAATATAAATTCTATTATAACCAATTACTTGGGCGACAATTATATCCTTTTGTAGCTACTTCATATAGTAAAGAATATTGAGTTTTTAGTGAACACTCTAATAATAATCTATAATGTCAGAATAATGTATTGGTACTATTGTCTATTATCTTATTGATTTCTATATTAAAAATGGTTAATTCTTTATTAATTTCTTTTCAAAAAGGAGAAAAATGTGTTGAGTATCTTCTATTATGATATCTTGTGTAGATTATTTTTTTATAATCATGTTAATCTGTGTTATAATAACTCCATAATCATTTATATAAAAAGGCTTTGTTCATAGATTTAAGATTGAGAATCCATAATCCATTTTGTTCTAAACTATTATAAACTATTTTTCAGGCAACTAGGCAATATTCTTTCTTTCTTACTGAGCTACCACCATATCATAAGAATTTTCTACTTAATTGTTCTAGTCTTTTTCTAACCCTAATTGGTAATCTATATATGAACATCTAGTAAATATGCATATCTCCTAATACTGATTTTATTAAAGTTAATCTACCACCCAATGAGAGTAAACTTCCTTTCCATACAACATTTTTTTTACTTTATTTATTAAGAAGTCTCAATTCTGTGATTTTAATTTTTTTCCAATGTAATGGTGTACCTAAAATATGTGATTAGAAGGGTTCCTACTTTACAATATAAGATATTTACTAATTGAGTTTTTTTTCCTGATTAGTAATGTTTAAGAGCACTAATTCACTTTTTTGTGCAGTTTATTTTAAATCCTAAAAGATTTTCAAAACTTTGTAAAAATAGTTTTAATGCTTTTATCATTTTATGATATATTTTAAGGAATATTAAGGTATCATCAACAAAGTTAATATCTATAAATGTTAACATTGAACCTTCCTAGACCTTCTAAGTAACTTAATTCTTTTATCTTTAGAAAGAATTTTTGTTAATGTATCTACTATTAAATTAAAAAGAAAGGGAGAAATGAGGTCTTTTATTTTAATATTTTTTTTTACATTTGAAGTAGGAGTTAGTACTCAATTTATGATAATACAAATTTGACCACTTGTTAATAAATTATGTATCCAATGTATTCAAATATCTTCAAAACCTCTAGCTTTTAGTGTTTCCATTAGAAAAGACCAGTTGATCTTGTCAAAGGTCATTTCAAAATTAGTTTTAAATATTTTTTTGTGTTTTATTCTTTCTAACCTGATGTAAAATTCCATATGCACTAATGATATTGTTAAAGATACATCTACCTTTAATAAAATCTATTTGTGATTTGTCAATTACGTAATCCATTATAGGGGGCTAACCTATTAACTAAGACGTTTGATATTATTTTATAATTATAATTAATTAAACTAATTGGTCTATATTGATTAATGATATTAGCTTTTGATGTCTTGGGAATTAATACAATGGAGGTGTGATTGATCTTTGATAAATCTAAAGTATGATCTGATTGTGCTAGTGTAAAAATATATGATTGTATTATGTCTTAAAAAGTTTGGTAAAATAAGAAAGGGAGGTCATCCGGGCTAGGAGATTTGGCTCCATCAGCATCAAATATTATTGTTTTTATTTCTTCTAATCTATAAGTTCAACTTTTTCCTTTTTAATTTTATCTCTATGATTAATGTATTAACCTCTAAATTTTCTCCTTAAGTATTTACATTTAGTTTTTCAACTAAGGTCTAAATTATTTTTATCCAAGTTAAAAGCTTACCGTCATGAAATAAGCAAATCTTTAAACCCTTCTTGTTTGAGCCAGTTACGGTCAAATTTCATAAATTGTTTATATTGTGTTTGAATTGTGATGTCTGTGAAAAATATTATGACATTATGATCAAATTTGTATCTGGATAATGATTTATTACTAAAATTTGAAAACTCATTTGCCCAGGATGGAGAACATAAGTATTTATCTAGATCTACAAGGGATGAAGAGTATTTAAGGTTTGACTAAGTATACTTCCTATCTGTTGATTTAAGATCTATTAGTTGATTGTTATCAATAAATGAATTAAATTTGTTGTTAATGGAATGATTGAAAGTCTCCCTTTCCTCTTATCTAAATCTAATTACATTAAAATCATCCCCTATAAACCAAGCGACATCTGAGAAGTTTTGATGTCATTAAGTTTATGCTAGAAACTTTTTTGATTTGATGATGTAGGTCCATAAATTATAATATATATTCAAATCAATCCTAAAGTTTTATTTTTTTAATATTACTATAATGAAAAAAAGATAAAATTAATTGATCAATTATTTCTATTTTATCTTCATAAATTTCTAGAAGTATCCCTCATGAACTATCAATTGAGGGCAAGGTTATCCAATTAGTAATTCTATTATTTGAATTCTTAAGTGTTATATTCTTAAATATTTTTTTTTATAAACTAACTATGTCAATAAAATTCTCTCATAATATATCATGTACAAATGTACTAACTTTCTTCTTTTGAGTTTACCTAAACCTCTTATATTTTAATTTAAAATATTTATTTATTATTCAATAAGGTCCTTAAACATATAAGCTCTTCACTAAAATTTATTGTATTAAAATTATACCTAATTTATCTTAATGAGAGCTTATAATTAGTGAACATTTTAACCATCTCATCATCTTTATAATGTAAATAGATAAAGTCATTCATAAGTGAATCAAGACCTTCTCTTAGGATGAGAATCCTGTTCTACATTGGAACTGATACAAAAGTTCTAGTTATGTACTGAACTGATTTTTTAGTTTTGATTCTAATGCTCTACCTGGGAATTGGAGGAAGGGCCACTACCTGAACCAAAGGAGGAATATCCAAGATTTTTTTGTGCATCTTCCACCATCATTGACTTATCCTTATCCACCACTATTGACTTACCTTTATCCTATTCTTTTTGGATCTTTGGAGGACTAGAATAAGTAACAATTGCTAGGATTTAGAAAGATATGACCTCTACTAAGCTCTTTGTAAGAGAATGAATTTGGGATTTTGGGATTTAGGAGAGGCATAAGGCAGATCCTCAATTTCTATTATTTTCTTAAGTGTTGAAGGTGTTGGTTGAGTTAATATTGGAGAGGAAGAGAGAGTGTTGGATTCTGTTGAGGTCTGATTTTCAATTATTTAGTGTTGTTTACCAACATCTCCATTTCTTTCTATTTTTGCTAGTTGTGATCGACCTCTCTATTGAGGATCATGAAAGAGGCCTCTCCGTGATGGGGTCAGAGCCTTTCTCTTTTGGTTGCCAATATTTTCGTTTATTATCATTATCTGGTCCAGATTCAAGTAGATCCTCATGTATTTCATCAAGATCATCCTCTACTTTAAATTTCAAATCATCAAAAGTTACCATTCTATTATTGTCAGTGAACTTCGTCTTCCTAAATGAAGATACTGTATCTCTAGCGCAAACTCCTACCTTGATCTTGAGGTATGAAAAATCGAGATGGTAGCCTAAGCGGGGGTCAACATCAAGAAGTATCCCTCATCCAAGATCATCGGTGATCTTTTTGAACTCTTCTGGTTTGAATAGATGGTATGATTGTCCAGTAATAAAAATCCAGAGAGGAATAAGGGATGGCTTTGCTAGTCATCTTTCTGATGGTTCTAGGCCTCTGGTGGGAACCATATCCTCCCAAATCCATTTCTCCAAACTCAATAGTTGGATTTGGAGGATCGATAATGTAACGGTTGTGTGGAATGGGCCTCGTCACCCATTGGAAATCGGGGATCGGAAAACCCTTCACCAGATGGGCCTATATGTCAAAAAGCACTAAGCTTGCTTCATCATGGATCACTATGCTATGAGAGAGTTTCTTGGAAAAACATATTTTCGTCATTAGCAGTGAGACGAAGCACAGAGAAAGATGTTAGAGTCGGAATCTGGAATGGAATTTGGTTAGGTTTTGCGGAGGTTTTAGAGTTATCGCACGGAACTTCGATGAACGATGTCCCAATCTACCACATTTAAAATAGATGGGAGCTTGGATCTGTGATGGTATTTCGTGTGTAGGAGGGGTCTGACGGGTGGTAGTGTTGGTTTGGTGGTGATGTTTCATGAAAGGTTCGGATAGTTTATCGCAAAGTATCGGACATTATGGGTGAATGAAGAATACACTCCCGATATATCTTGATTGTTTCTTGGTTTTCTGTCCCTACCAACCGATGGTGTTCCGACACCTCTACTTGGTGGTGGTGGTATTGAGGGCGACGAGATCCGCTGCTCGTAAAAAAATAAGCAGAATCCTGCTCATCGGGATCAGACGACACAAATTTATTTAATCTCTTCGAGATTTATGTACGCGTTTTTCGAGGTGTTCTTCGTCATTAGATTTACGAACAGTTTCCAGCTCATTTTTTTACGAGCAGCTGATTCTCACCCGTATTGAGAGGTAGTATCATACTAGCAAACAGTGTTAGTCTGAGTGTTACAGAGTGACTCAAGAATCTTGTTGAAGGTTTGCTCGAGCTCGAAGACAAGATTCGCATTGGGAAGTGCCATTTTGGGCCTTACTACTTACTAGGTACAAATATCTAACCCATCAATGAAGATCTAAAAAATATTAATTCCAAGAAATGTCTATCTTGGATCACACAACGCAACAATCCTTTTGGATATGTACAAATTAAGTTAAATAAATGAAACAATGAACAAAAGTTTCTTGAGACAATTAACAGAGCTATTTTTTATATGGAAACGATGCACTCGACTAAATTCTATCCTTTTTTCTCCGCTGGAGAAGTTGAGGCGCTCTTGGAGCTTGGAAACCCTAAAGAAAATATGACATTACTACCATTTTGTGTACTGGCATCTTGTGCATTGGGCTTACTACTCAAGAAGCTTGTTGCACATGGTTTAGCTGAGTAGGTTGACGAGCTAGAAGAGCCCAATTTGTCACCCCATTTAAGCCCTTGGGCTTGAATGAGTGGGGCATCTACTCTTGTTTGGGCTGCCGGATTTGGCCCCTGATTGCCAACATAGGATGTGATGGCAGCTGCCAAGGCAGACTGAAAACTGGGGTCTGATGTGATCACCTTAGCAATTGTATCGGTGAGAAAACTCGGTGTCGAGGTTTGATTCGTGGTCGGTGCATTCAGGTTTGCTGTCTTCTGTATGTAAGAATTCAAAATTGAGTCTGGGACTTGTCTACCTATATGATTAAATGAGCCTATTGGGTTTTTGTTGTAAAGTTGGCTCCCATAGTTTAAGAAATTATTGGACCATGAAGTTGAAATTGAGGATGATTCCGGTGAAGAGAAGCTAAAACTGGTGGAGGGGTACTTCGGATTTGTTGCGAACCGATTCATTGCGAAAGACTGCGTGGTTGATGCTGGAGGTGCCGTGAGGTCTAAGGTTATGGTTGGGTATGAAGGGGTAGAGGACACAGATGCAGTTGGAAGGAAAAACGGACGAGATCTCGAAGGATCTGATATGCCAAAATTGAGGCCATGGAGGCTAGCAGATGTGCTGGCGAGTGATGCAGGAGTGCTAATGGTTTGTGAAGAGGTTGAGCCTGACATCAACATGGAAGCAGCGGCTGAAGTTGTCGATGCCATGGCAGTCGCTGAAACCGGTAGCGGGTGGTTGTGGGTCCCCTCATAGGTTGTGATTAGTATGGACATGTCAGCTGCACATCTTTGGACCTACAAAATTCATTAAAGAAGAATTCAACATTAATTTCAATCTATATTAATTAGGATTATCTTTGAAAATATCAAAATTGTTTATTTTATTTCGATACTGTTTAATCTCTTATTCTAACACATAGCTTATAACTGGCCAATCTAATTACATCATCAGTATGTTCATATTAAAAAATTAACAATCTTAACGTTTCTTTATTGGATAATTTAGAATATAATGAAGTCATGAATAAGTACAAAATAATCCTTGAAGTTATCTTCTTTGAATTTTCCAAAAAGTATTAGATCCCCAGCTGGACTAGTTTAGGCTTTAAAATAATTTGCTAACGAATCAGTTAATTCCTAATACCCCCTATTCAATAAGGTATTTACACGGTCTGTACGCCTCCTTGAAATTTTCTTTTCTTCCTTATATTACTTTTCCAAGACAACAATTCTTGATATCGCGTGTGGTTTTCTAGAGTTGAACCTAACCGTTTAAAAATTACTGACCAGCCTTAAATAAGTACAAACACATGTAACATGCGAAGCAATTTTTCTTTATTGTATGGAATAGTAAAACAGTAACTTCCATAGACAAATATTTTTCAATTCTTTGCAAACGTCACATTTCTAGCTAGCAACCAAAGCGAAGATAAAGAATTCATAATTCAATAATTTCAATTTTTCTAGTCCTGGTAAACTTCATCTTGACACCATAGTTGTGAATTTTTTTCTCAAAATAAACATATTTTGAATAATTACAATATTAACTGAAATATTTTCTTCAAGTTCTCTTTCATGTCTACTTAAAGATGACAAACTCCGCTAGTTCCGATATCCATTATTTGCTTTCTGATCAAGGTTTTATTAAATAAAAAGTGTAAATTACATAGAATTATCAGTACCTGCTTTCTAACCGGGCAGCCGGTTGCAACGGTGCATCTGTAATAAGCTCGAGGACATGGATTTCCTTTAGCAATTTTTTGTCCATATTTCCTCCATTGGCACCCATCATTCATCTGTCAAACATTCGAAATACAAAAATGAATGAAAAATCTTTCAAACTGTATTCCATAAGTAGACTCGCTGATTATCTAGTCGATATATATTTAGGTAGATTATTGTGAAAACGTTTGCATTTTAGCCGATATATAAACGAATTAAAAACTATATTTTAAAATCTCAAAAATTTTAATTTATGATTTCCATTAAATTTTTCATATGAAAACCTTGTGGGATACAAAAATTTAGAGTGTTTTGAGTTTTTTAAGCCATTCTTTTAAATTTTTTAAAAAAATAACTCTAAAAATAATAATAAATATTCAATGTTTGTGTTGTTTTTTTCAAAAATTCAAAAGAGTGATTTAAAAAACTCAAAACACTCTAAATTTTTGTATCCCACAAGGTTTTCATATGAAGAATTTAATAGAAATCATAAATTAAATTTTTGAGATTTTAAAATATAATTTTTGATCCGTTAATATATCAATTGAAATGTAAACGTTTTCACAATAATTTATCTATCTCTCTATATATGATATATTACTTATTATTTGTGTTCCAAAATAATAATTAATAAATGATAAGTAACAAGTAACACCCCAAAATGGTTTATTCAATCCTTGTTTTTGCAGATGAATGCCTTGAATGTCTGATTTAATGAATTTAATTAGCTCTAAGTGATAGAACATTAAAAGAAAAAGAAAAATAATTTGAAAATGCACTCACTGTTGGAGTGTCGCATCTGGCTCTGACAGAAACCCTAGTTTTCTTGACCTGAGGTTGCTGGGACTGGTCGTCATCACCACCTCGCACGTTCTTCATTATTTTACTTGGTGGCCATGGCTCACCAGGTTCCTCATCCTTTGCATCATCAAAGCTATTGTCAGAACTCAAACTCAAGACATTAGCATCACTTTTTGAACTAGACCCTTCGAACTTGCAATCGAGCCCTAGTTTTAGGCACTCTTTCTCCATTTTGGTGTCCTCTTGGTTTCCTTTGTTCTCCATACATGACTTCTCTTCCTTCTTTTTGAGTCCACTTGATGAAATTGCACTGCCGAGGCTTAGAGAAACAAGCTCATGCTCTTCTTCTACATTTGTAGGAAGGGCAGAAATGGAATTCGCTTCTTCTACTTTTTTACCCTTTTCTTGTCCCATTATCTCAAGGTAGTGAGTTCGAAGCGACTGGTAATCCTCAACTACGCGTGTTAAGAAATTCTTCAATTTCTCATTCTCTTGTCGCACTTCGCCCATTTCAACCTTTGTTGATGCTAGCTTCTGCTCCTGTGATCATATTACATGCATTTACTTCATGAGACAATACAAGTAACTGCTATTTCTTTAATTTTCTCTCACTTTTCTTTTCTGAAAAAAGAGCCAAGTAGGGTGTAGAAGCTAACTACATGTGCTTATCTAATAATTATACCTTCAAATGATTGTATACACATCTAAAATGTACAGTGAATCTAACCTGGGTACGCAACATGTTTGGGCTTGAAGGTGATGGTTTTGATGGTGAACCGAGTTGAAGCTTCTCGGTTCCATTTGAAGTATGAACCTTTATGTATATATAGAAAAGAATTAGACAGGTGAAATAGTGATAATATACCACCAATCAGGCTAATTAGAGAAAATTAAGCAAAAGCAGAGGAGCCATATTTATAATAGAAGAAACACTGACAATACCTTCCCGATCTCTCCATTCTCTCCCTCATCGAGTCCATCAAAGTTTCTATCTTCTTCCACAAGAGAAGGTATTTTTGCTCGTTTTACCACCTCCATTAATGGAATGAAATGAATATGGGACCTACTTTTCTAAGGTTTGTTTCTCCTATTGCTATTTCTCTTTTATGGACCCTAGCTAATCCCCTTTATAAGGGCCAAAAGTTGGACCTCTCACCTCTTGGACTTGTTTTAATAAATAATAGTTCAAATGCTTATCTAAAATAAGGAAGTTCCTATCTAGATGCTCAATTGTCAACGTGAAACCTCATGTGCTGACTCAAGTAATGGAACTCTGAAAGAAACTTCAAACATCTAAAATTAAAAAAACGAGAATAATGAAAACAAATACGTACAACATATGGAAGGTTTCAACGTGTGAGACATGTTGTTTTGTTTTAGGTTTAGTTTTAATTTAACTCTTGTATGTAGCCGCACTTGGTGGATACCTAACACCGTACAAGAATTCTTCATGTCTCCGGCTGATGATACTTCTATCTTCATCTTTATTCAAAATAATTTAATTAATTTATTGGAGACAAACAACCATGATACCAAACAAAAAAATCTCGCTGCGTTTTCATATGTAAATCGTAATTGGTGAATATGATCAAGCATCTTATATACATTTGTCTTGGTAGAGAAGAAAACATGACAGTCGTTAATTTTCGAAGGATAAAGAAAAACAATTTTTAATAATTAATACACAAGATATTTACATTTAATAGTTAAGAATAACAGACTTTAAGAATATTAGTTTCCTTACAACTTCAATTGAGCCTTAATTTACACACACACACACAAACAATTATGCCATCTTGTCGGTGGTGACCCAATGAATCGGAAACTACTCGGGGATTAAATGATGGTGCAGAGGGGAGACGATTATCAAATGTCATGCTTGAGTCAAAACCTTTGTCTGCTATTGGCTGGATCAGAGGAGCACCAAACACAGAGCCGGTATTCAAAAAAAAAGAGAGAGAGAGAGAAGAAAGAACAGAGATGTCATGTCAGTGTATGCTAACTTTGGATAATGTTTTACAAATGATATGTTTAAATTACGATAACATTTAGACAAATCTTTACAATATCATCTAGAATGTTTACGGATAATATAGATCCAGATGATACTAATAGAATACAACAGAGTTTATAGGCATTTTGTATGCATTACAGTTAATTGGCTACATAGGAGCTTAAATTTCCTCTTTATGTGAATTCGGTTCATATTTAATTAAATTGAGTTAATTTTCTGATTTAATTAATTCAATGAGCTTTGTTAGGAGGGACATTACAATATTGATCATGGGCTATCAACACGCTAATCATGTTATTATCGATAAATACTTTTGTTACATAGAGAAATTTCACATAGGAAACGTCATGACTAACAATTCAGTTTTTTTTGTATATAATAATTATAATAATTATATTATTAATAATAAGAGTGATAAAAATAAATTTTGAAATCTACGAATGACGATTATGCACGACAATGGCGTCTTTATGTAAAACGATGTAATAATACGCGTTGTCGATAGCACATTTGCTCTTGCTCATTTTGATCACGATCCATTACCGTTGGATCAATAAGGCGCACTGTAGCAAAAACGCCACTGACAATAGTGTGTTTCCTTAAATACGCCACTGATAGTGGCGCGTTTGCTCCGCGTCACTGGCAGTGGCGCGTTGCCATTCATAGATTTTAAATTTTACTTTTATCACTCTTATTATTATATAATATAATTATTATATACAAAAAAATGCTAACAATTGGTCATTTTTTGGATATTAATTTGAATCTTATTTGAATTTAGGTGAATCATGTTTTAAATCTAAGAATTAACCGTTAACAATTTTAGTAATTGAAGCTGGCAAATAATGTTGCAGTACCTTTTTAGTAGTTTAACTTAGACCAAAAATGTGCTATAGTAAACCTCCATTACCAGTCTCTGTTTTGTTACTTTCTGATCACTGGTATTAATATTGTTAAAGGCTTATACATGGTTGTATAGTTTTAGGTCTACTGTTCCAGATCCCCGTTGCAAAAAAAAAAAAAAAAAAAAAAAAAAAAAGATCCTCAGCTTTAACGCAAGATGGAGTGGTCCCCGGCCCTCTTGGTGACATCAAGAGTTTCACATTATAATTCTTTAAGAACAAATATGAAAAGAAGAAGAAATATTTAACGATAGATCTAGTACTTGATATTGTTAAGGTCTTTGACTGGGATGATTAATTTTTAATCCAGTTGTCAATACAAAGTCACCATGTTGCCCATTTATGAAAGCCACTTCGTTTTTCTTCTCTTATTGGTTGGAAAAAGAATAAAAAATATTTTTGGTCAACTATAGGAACATCAAGTACAAGTCAATGAAATATGCAAAAGATGTATAATTTTATGCTCTTCGGCACTACTTTTTGCGAAATTATTTCATCTGGGTCAACAGTCATAATAATAATATTATTTTTATTAATTCTATAGAAGCTATATACATTTTTATATTTATACCAAAAATTTTCCTTAATATGATTAAAACATGTTGCCTTTATTTTAACTACATATAGGTATTTTATAAACTCAAAAACATTGTGTAATACAAAACAATTGACTAGTTAACAGTGGCAGAGCTACATCGATCATGAATATTGGTGGTGGTGGGGGGGGGGGGGGGTCAAAAGACCACTCAATTTAACAAAATTCTTACAACATATATACGTCTAATTCTTTTCTATAATGATCTTAAAAAAAAAAATACATGTATTAACACCGGTGAGTACTAGTATTTTTTTTAACCACTGTCACTACCAATGATTTAAAATGCGGATTTCAATATGCGTGCGGATGGTCATCGCATACCGTATATGCGGATTTTCATGCGGAGTCTTATATGCGGATTTTATATCTATAATATAATAAATAAGAGTATAGAATATTAGAAAAGAAGAAGATGATCTAGTTATTTCAATGTTTATATAATAGTATATTTGTGCAAGTTCAAATTTCAATAAAATATATATTATTTTTATAAATTTTTAAGATATATTTTTATTTTTTTATGATATATACCATATATTAGACGAGTTTTTTAGCTTTTATATAATATATACCGCATACTGGGCCACACAGACCGCATATTGGACCGCACATACCGCATATTGGATCAAAACCGCATATTATTCTAAACACGGTCCGACCACCGCATACGCATATACGGCCGCATATGCGTCCGCATGGACCGCATTTTAAAACAGTGGTCACTACTAGACAAATTATAAGGTAACACAAGTAAATGATATTCATTTAAGAGCTTTTCATTAATTACACGGTAAGTATATCAAATACATATATATTTGCTTTTTAATGAGAAGAAAGCACAAAATGAATCATCCAATATAAAAGAAAAGAGAAGTACAATTAGATCAATATGAGAAATGGTAATGTCGACAATGACATAAACATACACTTATCGATCAAAATTATACATGCTTTCTTAAAGGGTCGTTAAATTTGTATATCTCAAGGTTGAGGTGAAATGAAGTAAGATCACGCATGAGTCCATGGAACAAAATATACACGTGGAATGACCTTATTAATTAATGTTGTAAAGAACGGAATGTGTTTAATGGATGGATGAGATAACGCTAAGCGATTAATCTAATTTTGATAATTTGGTGTTTATATTTTAATATATGAAAATATTAATAATTTCAACAAAAGTCAAGTTATTTATTTATTATTCTATTTTAGAAATAAAACTATTGAATCCATGATTTTTTTCAATTTATTTTTAAAAAAATATAACATTATGAATGTCCAATTGAGTAAAAAAAATTAAAATCAAACTAAAATTAATGAAGTCTAATTTACATAAAGTCTTTAACTATCAAAATTAGAGTTTAATGGAATTTATATGATTTAAATAAATACCTAACCATATGTAGACTAAAAAAATAATCGGCCGAGTATGATACATGACGCTTTACCCATTCGATTACAATTAATCAACCGACTAATAGGTCTGGACGGCTATTTTTGACAACACTGGCCTTAACAACGATTAATTAAACAGATCTTGCATTTTGGACACTAAATACTAGTATTAATTACAAACTTCATTATTCAACTCTTAGAATCTATTTCATATATAGTTTAGTCGGTGCTTAATAACAGTACATATGAATATTTGAAGTTAATTTCTTTAGACCTTGCTAATTATTCAAAATTTTAGTGCAAAATCGTTAATTAATCCCCGTGAACAAACTTTGCTGAGCTTCCAAAATGATTTCTAATATTTTCGATAGAAAATATATTTTTTTATAATGTGCATAAATGCTAGTATTTACGTTCTATTATTAATGAAAGAAAATTAAGTTGCTAATCAAACTCCGTCGAGTCTATAAAGTGATCAAGAGACTGTTCAAACCTAGATATTTTATTTTATTTTATTTTATTTTATAATTTTGCTTGCTTATAAGAAAGTAAGTCATAATTGTTTTTAGATCCCAAAGCGTTGAAATTGAATTCTTGTTTTGGGACCTACCAACATGCAGGTTGCGGTCTCCAACTTTCATTTGGGTTTCCAACCGTACTCATGGTTATAATTTCTCGTTTGGTTTTGTTTCTTCTTTTTCTCATATTTATTATTTTTTATCATCCAATACAAAATCATAATTGAAGGTATCATTTTATAGGGATGACTATAGTTATGTCACTTTCCACTTGCCACTGTAAATAATTATATTATTTACCATGGCAACTATATTGCAATATTTCAATTGCATTGATATATAATTGTTTACATTTTTTAGACATTTCTGATAAATTAATATAATAGTTAGTCAACATCTGACCTCTTCATACAATTTGAAATGTCGCTCTTGCTGCAAGCGTAAGTAGGTCGGATAATATAGTTTTTAATTTATTCCAGAGACTTGTTTTTTGTTGACTAATTAACCTCATTGGGAAAACAAGAAAACTATTTAACATCCTTCATCCTTGTATTTGGAAATTAGCACCGGAGTAATGAATATTATCCTCTCGGCATTTTTGTTTTCCTTGCAACGCAGGAAACCATGTACGGGTAAAAAATCAGATAAAATTAATTAAGTAAGAATGTAGGATTAGGATAACAAGAGGCATCAGATCAGACAACATAGTCAAACGCATACAAATGTTCCCAGAAAAACAAAGAAAAGCGTAGATATTGGAATTTGACAATTGGCAGCAGTGCCTTGTAGATCTTTTCGGTGGCCACAACTATGTAGCTAGGATTGTAGCAAGTCAGAACTGATAGATGAGATCATGAGATTAGCAAGGAGAAACGCCAGGGTCAACACGGAATAACAATAGGAGTGGCGTGACAGTACGGACTACCGAGTACGGGAAATGACTCTATTACCCTCTAGAATGTTACTTTGATAGACGTGGTTTATCATCTTTGACCGGGGATTACCGGGCTATCCGGCCATGGAATTAATTTGCACGTGCGTTCTATCATAAATTCTGTGAACCCAATGCACATAGTTTTTATTGACAATTTCAGACGGGGAGTTCTCATACGAGTTTGGAGTTGGACGGAGATTTTTTCTGCTAGTATGTATTGTAGATTAAATTTTGTCCTTATGTTATTATTATTTTAATATTTTTTTAAGAATTCACTTTTTCCTGATCAACGAATGAAAATAGGGACAGTTACATAATAACTCTATTACTTAATACTATCTAATCCGAAAATATATACATAGAGAGACTAGGAAATATTTACATTTCATTTCAGCTGAGTAAACACGTTAAAAAATATTTTTTAATATCTTAAAATTTTTAATTTATGATTTTTATTAAATTCTTCATATGAAAATCTTACGGGGTATAAAAATTTGAATTGTTTTGAGTTTTTAAGTCACTCTTTTGAATTTTTAAAAAAATAACACAGATATTGAATATTTTTATTATTTTTAAATAGATAAAAAAGTTATTTCCTTGGATAATTCATAATGTTCAAATCATGTGATTTTTAGTTATCTAAAAAGATAGCTAATAAATTCTAAAATATATAATTTAGTCTACAAATAAATTTACATATAAAAATTATGTTAAGCGATTGAAGAGAATATTTAGACTGTAAAAAATACTATTTAGTTATAAAAATAAAAGATTAACATACATACTTTCATATTTGTTGGACATTCTATATCCAATAGACTAACAAATATGAAGCCGTTTTGGCTAAAAATCGTTTCTAACCTTTAACCCTTTAGAGCCAGTTGTTTGTCAAAACGGTTTCTAAATGTTTCCTTTTGGAAATGATTTTTACAAGGAATCATTTCTCAAGATTTTCAACCGTTTCCAGCATCTTTTCGTTTATTTTACGATAGTGGCATCATTGATTTTTTTAGAATCGGTTATCCATTTAACATTTAACTGGTGTTAAATAGATATTTATAAAAGTCTTTTTTTCTTTTATTATTGTAAGGATGTTCAGAGCACTTTCTTAAAGGTGTTCAGAGTATTTTCAAGAGGTTATTTAGAGCATCTTCAAGAGAGTGTTTAGAGCATCTTCCGTAGAGTGTTTGAAACATTTTCTGAAGAATGTTCAGAATAAATTATGCATGATTTTCAGAACAATGCGATAAAAAAAACTTAAAAAATTAATTGATTTTTTTACTTGATGATAATAACTTGACAAATTATTTTTTATCCTTGAATAATAATTAATTCAATCATTAATTATTATTAGTGTTCACTAATTTTACCATAAAGCAATTTGAAATAATTGATTTTTCTGTATACTGTTCATTAGATTATAGATTTTATCCATTTAACATCTGGAATTATAGAATCTTAAGAATTTTTC
This sequence comes from Schoenoplectus tabernaemontani, assembly GCA_037127355.1. Taxonomy (NCBI): domain Eukaryota; kingdom Viridiplantae; phylum Streptophyta; class Magnoliopsida; order Poales; family Cyperaceae; genus Schoenoplectus; species Schoenoplectus tabernaemontani. Next base: position 25,402,912 of record CM073756.1, read on the forward strand.
AAAACGATTCTTAACCATGGATTGATTGATTTTATCTATAAGTTTTCAGATCTTATTGGTTTATCTATGAGTATATTGATTTTACTAATAGCTCTCCAAATATTGTTATAAATTAATTTCATATTTTTTAATTAAGAAAATAATTTAGATATATAGAAAAGATTACGTGAAAGGACAGATGCAATTAACCTGCCCCCCTAATACATTTCGAACCAATACAATGTTTATCCAGACAGCAGCAGCTACGAGGAAAAAACCCCAGGAGAGAAATGTCATTTTGACGTGTTTTAATTGTCGTTTTGTGGCATATAATTATCGTATTGGTTTCTTCTTTGAGCTAACTAAACTAATCGCCTCTTTTATATTTGATGAGATATGACGCGTGTATAGATCTGTGAATCCCGGATCAGGTGTGTAAACGGGTTGGATACGGATAGATAATGGTTTTTATTATATTCGTATTCGTTATAATTTTTCGGATACAGATTCAGTTACGGATACAAATTTGATATTCAAATCGGATATCGGACAGATACAAATATAAATATGAATATATTTTAGATATTAAATAAAAATATTGTATATTATTAAAAAATAATTGTATAATTTTTTTTGAAAGAATTATTAATTATAAAAATTAAATATTAATTATAAAATTTAAATACTAATTACTATTATATTAATAGTTCAAATGTATAAATGAATTATAAGAAATATGATACATTAACACAAATTGGATATAAAATAAATTATATTTATAATGTACACTAAAATCTAATTAAAAATATATAAAAGAAATATTTCATATACTTATTTGGATAAAATCAGATCGGATACCTTCGGTTAGTGTCGGATATTGATGAATAATAGATAACGGTCGAATACGGATAGGTAATAGTCAACTCCTATCCTTATCCGTAAAAAAAAAATTGGATACTTAAATGAATACATATATCTTCGGATACGGATTAGATAATTTTCACTATTTTTTGGATCAAACCACGAATAAAATTGAATATTATCCGATCCGTTAACACCCCTACCCGGATTGTTTATCTCCACTTTGCTAATATGAATTAGCGCACGTGCGAAAAGAGACGGATATGCGACGGATATGCGGGGGACGCGCTAGGGAGATAAACTCATTGATGAAAAGATTTTCTTTATCATATTTATCTATCAACTCTTTAATATATGACATTTGCTCATCAACTATTTAGATTCTTTCATATTTACTCATGCTCTTTAATATATTTAATATAACCTTAAACTCTTTAAATTCTTTCATATTTATCCATAAATTTAAATATATCATTTAAAATACAATCATATATATTCATTAATTATAGAATATTTTATATTATATTTAACTCTATTAATCTTTCTATATTTATTCATACAATTAAATTTATTTAAATCTAATTTGATAGGCATTGTTTAATTTTCTCGACCTGAACCAAAATTATTTTAAATAATTAAATAATATCTACCAAAATTATATTAAATAAATTTATTTTTATGAATAAATATAAAAAGTTCAAGATATATAAGTTATGATAAATAATTATTTGGTATATATAAAAATATGTTAATAATTAAATTTTAATGATGGATAAATACATAAATTTAATGATATATTTTAGAGTTCATGGGTAAATATGAAAGAATTTAAAGTGCTTAAGAATAAATGTGATATACTAAAGGATATATAGATAAATATGAAAGGATCTAAGAGTTGATAAGTAAATATGAAAGGATCTAAAGAGTTAAAAGGTAAATATATATTAAAGAATTTGATGGATAAATATGAAATAAAAAGATAGTTAAAAGGTAAATATGATATTAATCCAATTATAAGATTATAATGATTTTCAAAATATTTTCGGTCGCTTCGAACACAAAAATTGAACGTGTATTCGGTGTGTTTGTGTCGGATAACATCAGACCCGATTACTATCTTTTATCATACAAGTTATACATTCGAGTAGTTACTATACATTGAGATTATTTAAGCTAAGATTTTATCCAAATTTTTTTAGTAACAGTTCAAATTTATAATACGCGTATTCCTATTTTAACCTTTCATGAATATATTTTTGTGTTCAAAATATACGAATTATTGTTTTTAATTCCATGTAGCTCATCAAGAACAGAGTCAGATATGCAACACAAGAATAGCATAATGAAATTTGCATTTAGCATACAATGTGACTTTGTGTTAGGTTGTCAATGGGTCGGATCGAGTCATCATTATTTTATTATTTTTTTGTTCTGACCTGACCCGATCCGATTACATTCGGGTTAAAAAATCTTGATCCATATCCAACCCGACCGGGTTATGGGTCGACCCGACTGGATACATGTAAAATAATTAAATATTTTTATATTATTCTAAGTAACTAAATATTAATTAATTTATAATTAATCTTAATTAATGTATAACTAATGCATATTTAAGATTTAATTAGTAATAAATCATAAAATTACTTTAAAAAAAATATAATTAATCGGATCGAGTCGGGTTACCTGAACCCGATCTGACCCCATTCGGATAAAAAAATTAAATCCATACTTGATCCATTTATTTTTGGATCATATCGGGTCAGGTTGGATCGGGTAGGGTCAATAATTGAGAACCCTAGTTGTATCTAACTTAAATCGAATTTTGTGTTTTTCTAACTCTTGAGTTAAATTAGATTTAAATGAAGGTCTAGCATCATTTAACTTCACAATAGAAGTAAATTTACTATGAGATTAACTAAAAAATCTAATCATCTTCCAGTTTCAGTTATATTATTTAATAAATTATTTATATAAAATATTTGAGTTAGGATATGGTGCTACACATAGTTAATAAATAAATTTGCTACGAACTAAAGAATATATTTAAATCATCTCTAAATTTTGATTTATGGGTCTCAATAAATTCTTTATATCAAAATATGATGGGATATAAAAAATTTCTATGTTTTGAATTTTCTAAATATTAGTTTTTAATTTTTAAAAATGAACTAAAAACATGTATTATTTGGTTATTATTATTGAGTCATATTAAAAAATTTAAAACTAATATTTAAAAAATTCAAAACATAGAATTTTTTTACATATCATAATATTTTGTTATAAAGAATTTATTGACACTCATAAATCAAGGTTTGAAAATGATTTAACTATATTTTTTAGTCCGTAGTAAAATTAATTATTAAATACGCGTAACACTATAGTTAACTCAAAATTTTGTAGGATAAAAAATAATTTGATATTTCCATGTCGTAATTTGTTTTTTTAGTTAGTTCAGATAATTTAATACTTTTTAAGGTTTAGGAGATTCGGTTTAGATCCCTGCCATATTTATTGAACCAATTATTTTTGACCGAGTTTAGATTTTGCTTGGTGTAATATTTTATTATGATTTGTGTTCACTTCCGAACACCATAGCCAACATAAATTGTCTATAATTATTTCTTTCAGACGCAGCGCAACACAATTAATTGGATTAACAACAATTTTTAACTCTATTAAAGACTCAGAATATTTTTCTCATTTTTTTATAATAGCGTTATATTATGTACATGTGTAAACTTTTAGAAATGATGGTTTTAATATCATCAGCATTTTGTGTTACAAAATGTTAGAGCTTTATTTTATTTTTATAATTTGCAATTTCAATAGTTAGTCTTCTTCATTTTGATGAGAGATATAATTATAGTTTATTCATTTAAAAAAACTAATTAATGCGATCATTCTAATATAAGGATGCCTTGTACTCTTTTCATATTGTAGTGTACATACTCTTAAAGCAACAACAAAAAAGATGTATTGTACAATTCAAAATAAATCCGTTCAAATTATACCCTCCGTTTGACAAGTATAGTAAAGTTAAAGCAAAATAAAAGTTAAATCATCTTAAAACACTGATGTTTAGTAGCAGTGAAATAAATAGATGAAGTAATTTATATAAAAAGTGTTGAAATAAAGAAAATTTAATGACATAACTTTAAACATCTATAAAACTGTTTTAATTTTAAGCCATATTAAATTACTTATATGTGATACCTTAAAAGCATTTTAAAGCACTTCTACTACTGCCAAACGGAGCATATAAAATTACATTTGAGTTATATGGAAAGAATAACCATTCAATTGCCAATATCTTTTTTAATATATGTCAGTTTTCCGACAGTAATAACTGCCCATGAAATGAAATATGAATGATGGTTGCTGCGAGTTATGACAAGGGATCTTTATTATTATTATTATTTTAAAAGGGGATCTGATTTAGCATATATTTGAGAAATATTTAGTCTCTATCAATATGTACGTACAAAATGTACATTTGAATCAAGTACAGGACATGAATTTCTCTGTGTAATAATTCAGATGACAATAATAAAATAATCATGAGACTCAGTAACTTAATTACAACAAAGACATTATTATACTATAATTGAGATCCGTCAATGACAATGGATGGTTGTTAATTTCTAATCAAATCTGGATTCTCTTCCTCTCAAAAAAAAAAAATGTATCCAAGCTATGCAATTTAATTATCCACTTGACGAGACTGTGTCATATGAGGCGAAACAAGGTTCTCCACGACGCTCAAGTCAAGATAAGACATCCAAAATTATCCACTTGTGGCTTGTTAAATTATTTTTTTATCGTTAAGATTCCATTCATCCAGTTAATAATTTATCCATAAATTTATTATACACGGGACAGTTAATTCTGACAATTCCTTGATCAAATTAAAAAAAAAAAGACAACTTTGCAGAACGAAATTATACATTATATTACAAAACACTACAACATAATGTGGCTTAGATAGCATCCATTTAACTACAGTTTTTGGTCATTCTATTATTAAAAGAGGTTAGTGATATTATTAAAATATTAAGATCGTCTGTTATAATGTTTTAAAAAAACATTAATAAATAGAATGCGGACACACAAAAAAGTTGGATACACCTTTAGAGTTCTTAGGCAAAACCATTATTAAATAACCTTTTAACAATGATTCTTTGTGAAGACTGTTGATAAAGATTTTATTTAACAATGATTTCTTACAAAAAAATCATTATTTAATGATGATATTTAGCAATGATTTCGGTAAAGAACCACTATTAAAGGTTGATTTTTGAATTTTTTTTTTGACAGAAAAGAATCCGCTGATGACATTACAACTTTTTCTCCTACAGATAGCTAGACTTTTCAATCTCGATCACCATTCATTCATCCCAATTTAATGATCCAAAAACTAAAATATAAAAAATGAAATCTTATTGTGCTGTTTGTTCTTTAAAGAAAGTTAAAAGTTAAAAAATATGTTTTTAAGTAAGAAATGTTACTAAAGAACTCAATAATAATGGTTCTTAGTTAAAAATCGCTGCCCATTTAGTAACATTTCTTAGTTAAAAATTATTGCTAAAGAATCCTTTAACAATAACTCTTAGTTCAAAAATGTTGCTAAATGTATCTTTTAACAATATTTTTTAGTTACGAACCGCTTAGTTAAGAATCATTGTTAAAAATCTTACAAGTATGATTTTCATAACACAATTTAACAATGTTGTTTATATTTTTTCTAACATCCATTTTAATAATGGTTGGAGAATCACTATTAAAAGTTTTTCAAAACCATTGTTGAATCATTTTTTTGTAGTAGTGAAAACGTCACATATTGTTTTGTGTTCTTACTTGAAATAGTAAAATTAGTAGTAGAAGAAAATCAGAATTAACACAAATCACAATGATGATTCATGGTTGATGAAAAAATTGACCTGAGAGACTGTTCAACTTTAGTTTTCTACACGCTAAAAGGACACATTAGAATACATGTCAGAACTTAAAACTTCTTATTTGAAGAAAAAAGAGAGAACGAATAAAAAAATATAAGGTTTTCATGATGACACAGAATTTACAGGTACTACTTTTTGTCACGACCTCTCAGAACACCTTTTTTTTTTACATCTTTGAAATTTGTTTGGAGTCAGATGCTATTGTAGATCTTGTTTTTAATTCAAGTTTTTGCAATATTCCATTTACAAGACACGGATTTTTTTTTTTTTTTTTGAATCATTAGATGTTCCAGCGAAGTTCAATACTACTAATCTACTATTAGACTCTAACTCCTAAATCATGGTTCAGGTACATGAATCGCCATCTTCCAAGCACTCCTATCCAAAGCAAGTTATTTGGGTATATTTCATTCCTTCAAATCTCTTTTTATTGCTTCCTCCTATGTAAGTCTCGGTCGACCTCTTTCTCTCTTGTATTTTCAGGATGATTTAGAATACCGCTGCGTACTAGTGCTTCAGGAGGCCTTCGTTGGATATGATCAAACCATCGCAAACGATGTTGGACTAGTTTCTTTTGAATTTGTGCTACCTCAAGTTTGTCCCTAATATCATCATTTCTGATTCGATCTTTCCTTGTGTGGCCACATATCCAAAGCAACATCTGCATTTCAGCTACACTCATCTTCTAGACGTGTTGTCCTTTTGTAACACAATATTTTGCTTCATACATCATTGCGGATCTAATCGCCTGTAGAACTTGCCTTTTAGTTTGTTTGGGATCTTCTTGTCACAAAGAACACCAGATGCTTGTCTCCTATTTTAATAAGGTAAAGATTTAACTGTTTGGAGATGAAATTGAACAGGAATATTTTGTGTTCATTCTTACTATGATTGGTTAGTTAATAGGAGAGTTAAATGTGATACTCACTTATTAAATTCGGAATCATATTTGCCTCTAAGGATAAACAAGTTTTTTATGATTAGATCAAAGAGATAAAGTGCTGACAAAAGCTAATTTGGTTAAGAGAGATTGGTTAGTGGATCAGATGCGCCCAGCTTATTGTAAAAATAAGGTAGAGATAACAAATGTAAAAATAAGGTAGAGAACAAATTATTTATTCATCATGTGTTTGTTAGTTAAATTTTGGGATCGGATTGCTCAATATAATAATTTTATCTTTGGCTGTAATATTATTGTATACACATAAAGACAATCTTTTTCCACTAAAAGATAATAAGATGATTGAATTATTAGACTATCGGTCATGCGCAGTGGTGGAGTTTAGTGATAGAAATTTGAGTTGTGGTCCCTTTCAAACAAAATTACATGTAAATCTCTAAATTTCATTAGATCAAATCACTATTATATAGCCGCCCTCCTCTAATATTTTTATCAAGCTCCGCTACTGATCATGTGGAACGTAATAATTTAGTTTTAACAATGATTTGTAGAAGGATTAGTCACATAAGTAATCAGATTATAAGTATTGCTTCTTTTTGCTGTCAAAAAAATTGAGAATGGTTCATTTACAATACTGGTCTCAATACTCTGGCTGGGATCCCTTGGAGGAAAGAAGATATTCATTGCTTTTCAGAGAGAGAAAATTTTGTCCTGAACTGGTAGGTCAACCGATCTGATCGGAATCAAGTCCAATCTAAAATCATCCAAGGAAAAATGAGTCAAGAAAATTTAGTTGTCTCGAGTGTCAACCCCTTTAATTTGTATTTTTTTATCTATTTCAAAAATTAGAACTAATTTAAGGTAATTTATATACTAATTATGATTAGTTATATTAATTGATATTAAATTAATTTCAAAATTAATTAAAAAATATATATTTTTTTGTTGGATCAGGTTGGGTCGATCATCAGTCAGATTAGGTTTGGGTTATAGATTTTGTTATCCAATCCAATTATCGGACCAACCAAACATCCACACCCATTAACTCCCCTATCAGATCCGATTGTCATTATCTATAATTTTTCTTCAACCCAAAGTGTCAATCAAGGACTTGATATATATAGTTAACGATTATTTATATGCCACCTACTCAATTTATATATTTTTAATTAAGCTAATTTTAATATGCAAGTCGCCTTAATGTAGTATATTCAACCTAAATCTGGCATAATTGAAATATTTCCGATCTGATCTATCTTGAAATGAGAAAGACCTTCTATCAAATCCTTTTAGTTATACTATAGATTTGTGTCGACAACAAATTGACACCCTTATTATAAAATATTTAACTCTGTAAATTCCTCCAAATATAAAGGTGGGATATCATATATTAAAATTGGTTACAATATTAAAATACTGAATTCTGTTAAAGACATCATATCAGTTGTACAATATTAAAATTGATCATGGTTGCTACTAATTTATTAATTCGGACCCACTTACCCAAACTTGTTCATCACTATACAATTTTAATAATATTTTGATTTAGATTGTAACGAATTTGTTGTATTAAATACAGCATCCTGGTTCGTTTAACAAGTATATATATGCTTAGATTTGGCCAGCATATATTGGATCAGATATAATATCGTAGCAGGTAAACTGTCCCTCTAATTTGGCGCGACATATAATCTTAGTATTACCTCATTGATATTGATATTGTTCTGTTGTCGTTTCTAACGAAATTTTTCCTTCTTTTTTCCACATAGGGTTCTACTAGAGGTGCTATTTTTACTCCGATCCGGTATCAAATCGGATTTGAACCAGCGCCAATCTGGATCAATTAAGTTGATAGGATATGGTCTTCAAAATATATATTTGATTAAATTATGGATACAATTATGAAATTAATATTTTAATATTTGATCCGAAGCGAAATTGGAACCGATATTATATTGGATATGATGTGGGTTTGGTTTAATTATTCGATCCAAAATCGAACCTGACCCGATATATACCATTAGTGCATAACTATATATTTAATTATGATTGATAATGGGTTATTTTGATAATTTCGACAAATTTTAAATACATATAAAAAATAAGTAGAAAAAAGTTTATACATATGTTATTTTACTTATAGATTGATAGTATTTCAATTTTCGTGCAATTTCATTATCCTTTGATACTTCATTAAAGACCATTAATTTGAAATCGTTTTAAATTGTATAAAATTTTGATGATCTTTGATGAATCATCAAACAATAATAAAAATACATACAATTTGAAACAATATCAATCTATAAATAAAAGAAATATCTATAAATTTTTTTCTATTTTTATGATTTTTTTATTTATTTAAAATTCCATTGTCAGCATTGTCAAAATATCCATTGTCAAGGGATCCCCCATATTTAATTAATATAAAAGTAAAGAGTAACCAAGGAAAGGATTGATTGTGATTTGTGAGTATGTGACCTACTTTTTTTTAGCAAATAGGTACTTATGAGTTTTTGGGCAATTAGTGGATCTGCTTGTTTAAAGCATTATGCATGTTATGTCGTTATAATAATATACTTTATGTAACATGTTTAAAAAAATATGATTATTGGTTCAATAATGAAGTGATTCTGAAATGCTCCTTCTATGTTTCAAGTAAGAACCACTACGGATTAGATCGGACTTGGGTACTCATAAATAAGTATGAGTAATGAGTATCTATCTACCGAATTCAGATCAGCTGCCATATTTTTTTATAGCAGTAAATATCATAAGTTATTCTACCTCATGCAATATGGAGTCCACAAAAAATAACACCCCTTCATCTCAAATGTGGGTCGTTTAAAACTATGACAGCAGATGTGCCATAGTTTTTTATGATAGCTGATTCTGATCTTTTATCTATCCGGAACTGAAATATTAGACTCGAGATGTCTAGTATATATATATATTAGATGTGATACCCGGAATCCAAATCGGAACCAATCCGATATAAAAGTAATAAGCATATGTTCTAAATCTGAATTCAAATACTTTTAGAATATGAGTCTATATATAATATATAATATGAGTCCATATATAATACATATATCCGGACAAACCCCACCTAATAGCACCTCTAGGTTTTCTTCATCTAGACAATACTATGTATAATAAGGGTAACAATGGTTGTTGTTAGCAAATTAAGTCAGAAGGATTACTAGATTTAATTTGATTTTTTCTTTGTTCCTTTTCTTTTCCTTTTCCGAATCTTTATATTGCAGAAAAGATAATGCAACTGTTGGCCAAAAATCTTCGTTTCAGAGGCAAGTTGGTACAGCACATGTATAAAATATATAGATAAGTACACCATGATAGCGACAATAGTTGACAAGATCCTCTAATTAGTTAATGGGCAATTAAACCAGTAAAGTGCTACCATGTTTTTGTTTCCTTCTCTTTCTTTTCAAGTATATCCTTGAAACAACTTTTTCAACATTGCGATGGTGAAAATTAAATCTTTTATGATCTTGCTTGTCGTTTACACCAAAGAGAAGACTGGTCCATGGCTTGACAAACCAACATGTGTTTATAAAACCTTTTCTTCCACAATTAATATTGTTTATTTGGTTTAGTCTCCTTATTGAAAGCCTTTTCAATTAAGCTAGGTCAATGCTTTCATCAAGTATTGAACTGAGAAGTCGGCCGGTGCTATTTATCTATGAATTATTTCCCAACAATTCTTTTATTTGAGAACTAGCATTTGATTAGAGGTAGCAATTGGATGGGTCGTGTTGGGTTTGAGCGAGATGGTTCAGATGGATTGGGTCGGATGATGCGGGTTGGATTGGGTTTGTTGTTCTAAACGAAATCAGATCATATAAGATTAGGTTATGGTGGGATCAATTTATATATTGATTTTTTTCGAGATATAAATCGATTTTAATTAGATTATAGATATTTGATTTTTGATCATATCGATCATGTTAGGTTTGAATTTGATCGGATCATTTGACTAGATCATGTTAGGTTTGAATTAGATCGGATCATTTGACTATTTTTAAAAAATCGGGTTCGATCAAATTAGAATTGGATGAGTCAAGCAAATTTTTCGAGATGGATTAGATTTTACTATCTCGATCTAGTGGCAAAAGTAATAATTTCCGTATTGAGAGATCCATATGGACAAATGAAAATTAGGCTACTCAAAATCTTAGAATCTCATTTTACTAAAAAAATACTTTATTTTTTTATGGTCTGTTTCTAAACAAACAGATGAAGAAGAAATTTATATGGTCCCCATCTTATTTTGCTAGATGAACAATTATTACTATGACATTTTCCGAAAATTGATAAAACTTTTTCAAGCAAGAATAAGATCCGATCTTCTTTCCATCCAATGACAAAAGACGAAAGAAATTACATTTGTCCTTACTTAAATTTGACCTTGGACTATTTCTTTATTAGAATTAGGAATGGATCCAATTTTGACGCTAGTGTGTGTGATTGCATCATATAATATTTTTGAGCATATAGATCGTATATTAATAATTACAATGTCTCAAATAACAGCTAATATATGATGCATAAAAGTCCACTTCTTAAAGTCGCCTAGCTAGAGTTAATTAGTATTAATTAATGATACATATACCATTTAGAAGAAGACACAACGACTTCAGTTCTATCGTGATGGAAACGATTCAAAAGTGCATGTGGCTAAAATTCATTAACTATACAGGAAAATATATATTTATTACTTTCTATATTCATAATTGTTTTTACATCATACAATGTTAAGAAAGTGAATTGTTGAATATGTGTCTTTTTTTCGTAATTAATTAAAAGTGAGGTAAGATCAAGAATTCCAACTTTAGAATTTCATCGGTTGTGCTACATTTTTTTAAGGGGAGAGATCCCTCTACAATGGTTTATTTCGACAATTTAGACAATTGACTTATAAATAAATATAAAAAATTTTAAAATTAGAAAAAATAATAGATATATTTTTTATTTATGGACTGATAATATTTCAAATTTCATGCAATTTTATTATCATTTGATGGTTCATGAAAGATCATTAAAATTTATATAATTTGCAATAGTTCAAATTTCATAGTTTTTGATGGACTATCATAGGATAATGAGATTGCACAAAAATTGAAACACTCAATCTATAAGAAAAAACTTATCTATATATTTTTTTATTTTTAATATTTTGTATTTATTTAAAAGTACATTATTGTCAAAATAATCCATTTTCAAGGACCCCCCCCCAATTTTTAAACACGCGATTCCACACAAAATCCATTATATTAACCAGTAAATGAAAATAAATTATTTTCTAGAATTAAAATATAAATCAGAAGAATTTTCGTTCCTAACATCTATCAGTCGGTAAAAAACACATTAATGGTCAGTGAACTAATCAAGTTGATAGAATGCTTATTATTAACATATTATTTTGTATTCCCCTCAAGATTAAGATGCATTTGTTATATTTACATAATATATAATAAACCCTGCTTTATTATTTTCTTAATGCTAAAAAAATAACTTAGCCATCTGATGCTAAGTTACCAGATATTAATTAGTACGGCTGTTATTCGAGCGAGTTGGAGCGAGTTTGTATCAGCTCGTACTCGACTCGCGTACTAACCGAGTTGAGCTGACTCGATATAACAAAGCAGATACGAGCTGAAAAGTCATCTCAAACTCAACTCGTCGCTGATACGAGCTAACTCGAAGCTTATGAAATAACTCGCGGAAGAAATCAGGCAGGAACAGTTGGGTTTTCAGGTTCAGATCCTCTTCAGTCGAATGGTCGGTACTCGAGGCAGAGAAAAATAGATAACCCATTGGATAGAAATTAATCCGTCTAAGATTATTTAAAATCTAGCCCTAGTTCTTCTGTGGTTGGAGGAGATATAAGACCTTACATCGATAGAGTAAACAAAGCAGACCTACAATAACTTATGAGCAGAGATATAATAAATTTGATTGAACAATCTACAACTTTTAGTCAATAGTGATGACTTCTATATCCTAGGCTCTATCTAGGCAATTTTTACTTTCTACGCGCAACCTACAATGCTTATAATAGTGACCTACCTACAGCTTTCATATTAGGAGTAAAATAATGTTAAATGAAATAAAATAACTCTCATATGCGAGACAAAGATTAATATTAATGAGACGGGACAACTCTTGCATCGCACAGAGCTGCATCCATATCATGAGTTCATGAGTCACCGAGCTGAGCTGATTATGACTCGTACTCAGATAAAAATGTATACGAGACAGTAAACTCGAGCCAAATTAGCTCGAGTTAAATTTAACTCGAGTTATGACGAGCTAAAATACGAGCGAGTTACGAACGAGTTACGAGTCACGAGTTATATGCTCAACCCTACTCAATAATTAGGGGAGCTCGAATTTAAGTGCTGGGGTAGCTGAACTCCGGATTCGTTACATAAGATAGCATAGCTGCTGTGCCTCAAGAAACCATACATGACATGATTGCGACAAGTCAAAGTATTTTCAAGATATACACACATGACACATGCGTTGGCACAGCGCTTTCCTGTTTAATTATTTGGACCTCCAATCATGGGCCCTTCTTCGGGGAAGCACCCATTCGTCCATTACTTGGACCTCCAATCATGGCCCGGCAGCAGAATTTTTTATTTAAATATTAAAATATTATAAGATAAAAAAAACTCACATTTATCTAATATTAAATTATAAATTCATCAAATTATAGAGAAAATATATAATAAAGACTATATTTAAACTTGAATGAGATTTTTGCACAATATGAATTCATGATTCATGATTTTTATGGCAAAAAAAGTAAATTATTCTAACATATATTATCACCATTAATTTCTTACCAAATATGCACAAGGTTGCTAAATAAAAAAATAAAAATTATGGAAATAATAGTATATAAGGGAAAGAAATGGAGAGAAAGAGGAGATCAATGGACACGATCACATACGTTCGATTAATCAACAATAAATATTATCCGTCTAATTGAGGGATATAATGGATATAATAAAAATTTACCATGACAAAAAATTAACCCTCCAATTCTTAGATGCTTTATATAATAGTATAGATTTTTCCGTTGATTCCAACTGAAGATATTTTGAACTGCATGCTAAATTAAATGGTGGTATACAATTAATTTGAAAGATATCTCTGCTCTTTATACCTTCTGCTTATGAAACAAGAGTTTCAATCAATTTTTGAAATCAAATAACATTATTCATGAGTATATGTGACATCCAACCGCTTAAAATATCTTACAAACAGTTTTTTCGGTCTTCTTTATTTAAAATGGAATATATAGACGATATATATTTCATACTGAAATAGCTCATTGACCAGCTAATTACTTCATAGATTTTGGATGTCCTGTGAGGGGTTTAGACCATGAGAGGATGCAGAGTTGCAAACATTGAAACCGTACAATTTGAACTGGCACCGCCAGAATTTTGTCCCAAAAATAGTCATAGGTACTTGCCGTATTATGTTTGAAAATTCTTTGCTTGTTGGTCACTTCTTTTAGTTCAACACCAGCTTGCATTGATTTCAAGTTTCAACCTATATTTCTGATCAACATGCTTTGACTGGTTAATATTTACTACTTAATTTCTGGAGACAGGAGAAAACATTAGTACAATATAAATCTAGACAATAGACTTCTAAATGATGACATTTTGAATAAGCATATTACTTCTTGATGTTTAAGAAAACACACAATAAGCAATATTATAAGCTAGACTTTTCAAGAATTATTACTGTTAAGAACAACTACCAAAAACAAAGAAAGTACGACCTTTTGGCTTCTGTCAAATAATGTCTATAGATTAACTTAATCTTGCAACGTAAATGATGGAAGAAATGGCCAAGAGAACACAAATTTTGAAAAAAAAACTTGTTTGTTTTATGTTGTTCGGTCCTTTTTCGCTTTGAACTGGCAAGCAAAAGAGTTTGACAAGCAAAATATAGATCTAGTCAGCATTGCGCACAAAATGCAATTATATGTGTTCATATTAATATATTTCCACGAAGATTAATTTGTTTCAGAATTGAAACATAACATATATAGAGGACCTTAGCTGGCAGTTTAGTTGCAAAGATTAAAAAAACTGTTAATAACAGAAGAAATGTCAATGGCATTACGTAGTGGTTTGAGAGAACGGAGAGGAAGATAATTAATTCCAAGTCGCACTAAGTCATTTAGGATGCATTATTATATTTATATTTTATTAAATTGTCTGGTTACTCTTCTCTGTGATTAAGAAAATAAAATTATACAAGTTGCCTTGTCAAATATCACAGTACGTACATGGTAAACCGAACTTATAGCAACCAATGTTTACACACTTTTAGACATCAATGCATTATTTTTTAGATGATTCTTCTGGTATTACTTCATAGTCAATTTATAATATATACAAGACATGTAAACTGTGTTGTGCAACTATATGCTGATAAAATATCAGTAAGAATTACCTAAAGATATTACCAAAAGTTTAAAAAAAAAAAGCTACGATACAAAGGATGATAGATTTGATTTCGTTTAGTACAATATAACCTTAGGGGAGAGAACCATGGAATTAAAACCATTATAAAGGAATTAATTACTCAATTGCTAAAATATATTTAATCATAACAGTGGGCACTCTAGGGGACTTGTACTCTGTCCTTAAATGAACGTTGAAAATGAGTTCGGATAATGCATAAACAATGTCAACTTGCAATATTTTAAAATAACAAGGACTTAGGCCACATGTGTGCAGAAAACAAAAATGCACTCCACACTAGCAGTTTTTCAACTTTTACCTAGATTTATCTTCAGTTAAAATAAGTCAGTTCCATTGAAATTTTAAGCAATGATAGGGAAAAGGCACCGGGCCAAGAGAGCGAGAGGTTGACAGATACTAACCCAAAGGCTGCTTTCATTATCCTCTATGAAAGGAGAAGTGGTGGTTATGGTAGTTTTGACATCCAATATCCATGCAAAATTATAATCTCAATTATGAGAGAAATTAATATTATTCTAATGCCTTCTGAAATTACAATGGCTGCTCCATTGGACTTGTCAAAGATAGAAGAGTTATCCTCTCTTTCTTTCCAAATATCCGAGCCTAACAAGTACAAATATTAGTACGGTTCAATGGATACATCCCCCCAAAATACAATTATGTCATTTTCAAAGGTACTAGAGGAGAAATGGAAGAAGTTAGTACCAACGGCGCACAAATATTCTGAGTCATACGATTCTTTATATTTAAATATTCTTCTTGATCAAAGTCAAAATATTTTTCGGACGGCTACTGAAGTTACATAATTGATGGATAGTTATAAAATCTCAGAAAAACTTTACATCATTTTAACGCGCGTAGCAATTACTTTATTATACACATATTCACTGCTTCCCTAAAGACTGAAGCATAAACCATGTTCTGACAGTCACAATAAAATGTACCAGTATTTACAGTAGTGACTATAGAAAACTCCCAATATCATTTTTTACTGTTACTTTTTTCTGTTTCGTTTTGTCTACAACGTGCCATTGAAAAACATGAAAGAATTATTACCAGTTCTCCCAGCCCAGTAGTGACAGTAAAACAGTACCATTTAAAGCCTTTTTTAGGCCCAAATTCAGAAACCAACTTACGTTGTCTGTAGTCTGTACTTTGTACAGACAAACTGATATTAAATGAGTCCACCCAATTTCGCTATTAGACCCAAAACACTTGCTCCTCCATCTACGGGTTATGAAATTTCGGCTGCTTCAATTTGGGCCTAATAGACAAACATTAATGAGTCTTTTGGGTAATTTCTAGAGGCTACCACCAGAAATCATTATTCAGTACAACAAAGAATTTATTATAAATTTACAATCGATCAGAGCATTGCATGACAAAATAAGGTGAAGATAATGACAAAAGCACTGCTCTTGTTCTTGTACGAGCACGAATATCCATCCCACTTGCATAAAATTTGTACAGATTGCGTAAGTTCCAAAATGCCCTCCAATCAGTAGTAAGGGGCGGGGTCAACAAGTAGGGAGGTTTAAAGCTCTTTTACCAAAGAGACGTGTAATGTACAAAATTCATTCAAGCCGAAACCGGCTTATCAAAGGGAGAGGTAATGTACAAAAGCATATAATCTAGGGGAGTGTTTGGCATCCAATGAAATAGCAAAAAATTGGAATAGAATAGCTATTTTGACGAATTAATTTGCCAAACGAATTTTAGACTAAGTAGAAGAGTGCGGAATAATGCTAATCGTCGGAATAGCGATTATTGTTTGATTATATTATATTATATTATATTATTATGATTATGATTAAGATTTAGTATTATTATATTATTATATTAAATTTATTATTATAATTTATTATTATATTAATATTATTATTATTATTTATTATTATTATTATCATTATATTATTATTATTAAGTTATTATTATCATTATTGTTATTAAATATAATTTTAATATTATATTATTATATTATGAATATAAATATAATTATTTTATTATTATATTATTATGATCAAGATTATTTATTATTATATTATTATATTATGATGATTATGATTATTATTATTTTTTATTATTTTATTATGTTGTATTATATTATTATATGTTGATTATAGTGATGATTAATTTATTATTATATTATTATAATTATAATTATTTTTATGATTATGATTATATTTTTATTATTATATTATTATGATTATGATTATGGTTATAGTATTATGATTATGACTATAATTATTAGTATCAGATTATGATTATGATTATTATATTATAATTATATTATTAAAATTATGATTAATTATGATTATTATATTATTATAATTATGATTGTAATTATAATTTGTTATTATTATATTATTATATTATATTATTATATTATGATTATGTTTATATTTTTATTATATTACTATTTTAATATTATTATTTATTATTATTTTATTATTATTTTATTATGTTGTATTATATTATTATATGTTGATTATAGTTATGATTAATTTATTATTATATTATTATAATTATAATTATTTATAATTATTTTTATGATTATGATTATATTTTTCTTATTATATTATTATGATTATGATTATGGTTATATTATTATGATTATGACTATAATTATTATTATCATGATTATGATTATGATTATTATATTATTAAAATTATGATTACTTATTATTATATTATTATAATTATGATTGTAATTATAATTTTTTATTATTATATTACTATATTATGATTATGTTTATATTTTTATTATATTACATTATAATATTATTATTTATTATGATTATTTTTTATTACTTTATTATTATTATTATTATCTTACTATTATGATTATTATTTTACTATTATTATTATTATCATCATCATTATTAGTATCATAATTATTCATATTTTAACTATTCTGAATAACAACTGCCAAACGATATTTTCGCTCTTCCGAATAGTCAAGAATACCACTCTTTTACCACTCTTTCAAAAAAAAATATTATTCTATCACTCTTCCAAAATTATCACTTTTCCAAAGTTATTCCTTAATTTGCTAAACGGCCCTATTTGTTTTGTATGTAACGTAAACTGTTTTAACAGTTGTGAGAAGGGCTATAAACTTCTTTTCATAGGCTGACAAGCTTTAACTTCTTGAACCCAAAACCTTGCTAAGATAAGCTATGGGTCTCTTTTTTTGCATTAAAACTGCCCCAAAGGCTTTGTCACTAGCAACAGTTTATAATACAAAAGGTTAAAGTAAAATCTGGAAGTGCCAAAAACAAGAGATTAGTTAGGGATACGAAGTGATTTGTCCATACCCTTTGATGAATTTTATGTAGTACCCCGTTAGCCCTAAGAAGCCCTCAGCTCTTTGACAGATTGAGGTGTTCTCAATTTTAGCATGCGAAAATTGTCTATTTGTCCGGAAGTCGTGGTATGTATATATAGGGTAGGCATATGTGATAATGGGTTATTTTGATAATTTTGACAATGATTTTTTTAATAAATATTAAAAAATATAAAAAATATAAAAAAATAATAAATATAATCTTTTATTTATAAATTAATATTATTTTAAATTATATATAATTTCATTATTGTTTAGTAATTCATTGCAATTGTTAAATTGGAACCGATACAAATTATATAAAATTTTGACGGTCTAAGTTACCCATCTTTTTTTGAAAGTTTTTTTCAGTAATTTTCGATGGTTTAAGCTACCATTACAATTTTTTATGAAAGTTTTTTTTAGTAAAAAATAAAGTTTAAGCTTCCTCATCTTTTCTATTGTTCATAAAGGGCTTTAAATCCAAACTCAATTGATTCCAAACCGATTTGAATTGAGCCAGCATCTGAAAAATGTTAATAGTGGACAATCTCTAACCCAACCTAATTTAATTCGTGACTGCACTTTTTTTTTCTGGTCAAACTAATTCAACCCGAATCTGACTTAATCTATTAAATTGCCAAATTTAATTCGTGACTGCACATTTATTTGGTCAAACTAATTCAACCGAATCTGACCTGATCTATTAAATTACCATCTTTATTATGGAAAAATATGTCTCAATCCGATTAAAATGCCTGATCTATTTGAACTCGACTCAATCCAATCAATTTCTAAAAGAAAAAATCAAATTGACCCGAATTCTGCTTGACATAAAAATCATAAAAAAATTTGATACTTGAATACTTGAAACCTGATCTAATCTAGTCCACTCACGACTCGACATCTCCACTAACCACACCAGTCAGATTCAATCCAACCCGCCCAATGGCCATATGAGAGAAATACTTGCTTATATATATATATTAATTAATAGATGTGGCAATCGGACGGGTCGGATTTTGATTTTTGGAAGAAATCGGGTTGGGTCGGATCAAAGTCGAACCGGGGCGAGTCGGGTCAGGGTGGGATCGGGTTAGGTCAAATTACATGTTGTGTTTTTTCATATCGTTGATAGATTTCGATTGGATTGAAGGTCATTTGATCTCGGGTCGGGTCGGGTTAGATGAAGTTCGAGTCGGGTCGAGTTCAGATCCGGACGGATCGGACGGATTTCTCAGATCGATCGAATTTTATGCCACCTCTATAATAATTAATGAGTTATCCTTATGTAATAAAATAGCACAAAGTTATAATTTCTTCTATTTATTCAGTCCATGGTTCATCCTTCATCAAGTAGATGAAATTCAATTCTTGTTTTGGTATCATGCATTAGTATGAATAAAATCAATGAACATAGCAGCAAGCATCAATGTAAGTTTGAAATTAAGCATTATAATCGAAGGTAAGATTAATGTTTGATATATTTAATTGAAGGGCGAGCTTATCTTGAAAGAAGGCCAATAAATGTCATTAAATTATTAAATTATTGTTCTCGACGCCCCTCATGGATAAAAGTTAAAAGAGAATAAAGTAGCGTAAAAAGGCATGGCTGAGAAGTGATGTGCGTCTAGTCTAGCATTTGGTGAGCACTCAATTAGGTCAACAGAGAACATTCTGACTTCTGATTTCGCTTTCGAACAGTATTTTTTAAGATTATCACACACAAAAAAAAGTAATTAGACTATGCTGGAGTTTTTCAGAATAAGCATATGTAAATTGACGACTGATTGCTAAAATTTATTGAGTTAATAAAATAAATTTATGAAGTTAATAATTTCAAATTAGCATTATATACTCAACAAATTATTTTATTTTCAATTGATACACAATTAAAATTTTCGAACTGGTGATTAGAAGCTATTTAGTATTTTACAAGATAGTTAGAAAAACTTGTCAGGGTAGAATTTTGTATTTAATTTATTTATTTTGTTATAAAATGTTATTTATCAAACAAAAATATTGTAAATAGAGTATTTTTTTCATTGTGATTAATTATTATATCAACATCTAATAAATAGGTCTAGAACTAGAAGATATAAGAAAAAAAAAAAAGGAAAAGCAAAAATACCCCCATGTGGAAAACGTGCCCATCGTTTTGTTCTACAATAGAAGCCTAAAATATAGACTTCACTTTACGAAGGAAAGAAAAAAGACTGGCTCTCTCTTTCTTTTTGCTAATAAAAAGACTAACTCATGCAGCAGTGATGCTGGTGCATAAATCGAAGATGGAGTCCATGGGCCCATGGCCCCGCAGCAACGACTATGACAAGTCTATTCGAATGCCAGATTTCCTCCATATTTTAATTATTGTGATTGAATCAAAATTGAATTAAATATAAGAATTAAGTTGAACAGCGCCTAACTATTGAATATTCATAATACCAATGATTTGGAATTCACTGCCTCGCTGGCATACAAGTTTGGGCTGTGAGGTGCTATACTGCTACAGAAAAAAGGAAATTCACTTAGGGGGTGTTTGGTAGCCCTCTTCTTCTGGAATTAGAGGGAAGATGTACGTATTTTAAAAGAAATGTGTCAAACATCTATAAAATAAGATAAAAGTAGAGAATATATTTTCTTCCACCAAATTGATGGAAGATTTTATCTTCCGGAAGTGGAGAAGAAAGAAAATGGAAGATTTATTTCTTCTCAAATATTAGTGCAAAATATGATAATTTATGCCCAGAGAACTGCTCTTTAGGGCTCTCAATCGCAACTTTTTGGTCATTTACCCAATCAGTATCGTATTTGAAAAAATAGATATATCTAAGATTTATTTTCATTAAGTCATTGATATGGATATAGATAAGAAAAAAATTTCATTAATTTATCGGATATAGATATGAGTAAGGGATTTTTATTACCCGTTATCCATTGGGTAAATTATATATATATAGTTAAATATATATATATATATATATAAATAGAATTATTTTATATTTTTAATAAATATATAATTATTAGTATATATTTTTATGATAATTGACATAAAAAAATTATATGATTTTTGTTATAACTAAAATATTAATTATTATTGTAGTTAATGATTATATTTATTTAATACTATTTATTTGTCTAAATAATATATTTTTATTGAATTATTTTTTATTTTTACTCCTTAACTACTGTTATCCGTTCGTTATCCGAAATTCTTAATGGATAAGGGTAGAGTACGGGTAAAGAAAATTTTAATGAGTATGAGTAGAATATAGATAAAAAAAAATTATATGAATATGAATATGAAAATATCTTCATCCATATTCTACCCTACCCATTGACAATCCTACTGTTCTCACTGAGTTGCTGTCGTTACTCTAAAACTCTACTTCACAAAAGAGGAATGGAGGGAAGAGAGAAAAAAAATAAAATGAATGAGTTAGAGGAGGAGAGTAAAATCTTATACTTCACTTTGAGGGTACTTTTTTTTAGAGTTTGTTTATTAGACTTTACCTCCTCTTCTATTGAAAATAATATGTTATGAAACAAATAAATTTGTTTGGACAAATAAAATGTTAACCCGGTTAGTCTTCTCTCTTTCCCTCCCTTTACTTTTTTTGGAGCACGGTGAAAGAGGCGGAGTCAGAAAATTTTTGTATTGATATACTGAATTTACATAAATGCTATGGTAGAATGTCTCCATTGTGTTAATGACACGAGGGATCCCAAAAATAATATTAAAAAAATATCTCGATTGCTACATCTGATTTTAGAATTTAATTTGGTAAGACAAAATACTAAATTTTAATAATAACAGACCCGAATTGTACTAAATTTAGAAAGAAAAAATATTATATTAAATTAAAAAATCATAGTGCACCATATATTAGATTAAAATGGAATCTATTGGTTTGAAAGTAAATTGAAGCTAATATTTATGTTTTTTTAATAATATTTTTTAATTCAAAAATCAATATTTAATATTATATCAAAATTAGAATAGGAAGTAAGAACAATTTTAAAAATTAAAATTACTTTTCTGA
Source organism: Schoenoplectus tabernaemontani (assembly GCA_037127355.1). Classification (NCBI taxonomy): domain Eukaryota; kingdom Viridiplantae; phylum Streptophyta; class Magnoliopsida; order Poales; family Cyperaceae; genus Schoenoplectus; species Schoenoplectus tabernaemontani. The sequence continues at coordinate 25,425,510 of CM073756.1, forward strand.
CGAGTGCATTTATAAGTTGTGACATTTTTTACATGACAATAAAAATCACAAAATGATATTAAATATACTTCTAAATTCATAACTTATTAGTTTGAAAGCAAATAAATACTAAATAAAATTTAAAGGAGCCTTAATAAAAATATAAAAGAATGAGGTTCATCAGTGAAATTCAATGTAATTTCAATGAGTTCATTTATAAGGACATATAACAATATTACTTGTATATGATAAAATTATTATTTTTGAGCTATGTTGTATGAGTGCGGGCATCATATTTGATACGGTGCAGATAGGGGTGTGCAAACGGTCGGTTCGGTTCAAACCGAAATAATTATATGAATCCAAAATTCTTTTCGGTTTGTCAATTACAAACCGAACTAAACTTTTAAAAATATAAACCGAATAAATCGAAAACCCAATAAATTGAAATTTTATTTGGTTTATTCGGTTAAACCGAAATTATATTATTTAAAGAGGAATAAAAATATAAAAAGTTATAAAAATTGATAGAAGAAATAAATAGTTTAAGAAATTAAATAAATAACTAAATAAATTCTATAGAAAATAAATATATTTTGATTATTTTGATATAATTCTTATTTATATTAAGTAAAATAAAATTATTTGATAAATTTTGAACTATTCGGTTTATCCGATTTAGAAAAATCAAAACTGAATCAAAAAACAAAAACTGAATTAACTAAAATTTTCAACCGAACCGAAACTTTTAAACCGAAAAACCAAACTAAGTTGTCCAAAATTTAACGATTCGATTCAAAACTAATTAAACCGATCTATTTGCATAACCCTGAATGCAGATGATCACAATCAGAGAGGAGGCGCAGTTGTTTACGCGTTGTATTGAGAACCAGGAGGTCCAAGTTTGATCCCCCCTTGCGCAAAATCATTACCTTTTCGCTGAGATTTCTTTGTTTCCAGCATTTCACATGATCAGTCGTGGCTTCGTCCCTGTGGTAGCCTTTTGCTTCTACTATGCCAACAGAAATTAATCAAATACTTGTATTTCAAACGTATCTAAATGAAAATCAGCCGTATCAATACGTATCTGAACGAATCGGAACTGTATCAGCCACTTAAAGAAGAATAAAATAAGCCCATGCATCAGCTGAAATATCTGACATATTCCGTACGCAAATCGCATGTGCTTCAGTATCAGATACATATGCGATATAAAATATTGCATGATATAGTTGAATCTGTGCAACTAACTCTTAACTTTTGAGAAATAAATAGAAACATTGAAACCTCATTTAAAATATCTTGATTCGATGTAAGCATTAAAAAAAATAAATCTAGATCCGCCCCTCATTAGTCTTTTGAGTTTTGTACTTCTGATAGCTAGCTTGTGATCTACAATTCATAGCATGATCATGATGCCATGACAAACCAACAAGCCAAACACGTTCTTGGGAAAATTAACAATCGGACGAGAAATCCCAACAATTTCCATGGGAATTTGGATGAACGAACGGGCCTTACAATTAAGCCTAATAACTTAAATCATGTATAGCTAAAAGAGGTTAAATATGGCTGACGCATCGATTCTACTGTGGGGCACATAGCACATGTTAATTAGCTGAGCTGCCTCAATCTTAGCACTTCCAAAGTCATTTTCTAGTGATGATGCTTGTACAGAAATGGATAGACATATCACCTGATCACCTTACTCTTGACTTCTCTTTGTACAAACTACTTATTTATCAAACATCGCTAACAATTAATTATAAATTGATTAATCAGATAAGGTGGTTGGATAGAAGCTTTCATTGAGACGACATGCTTAGACTATACTGATGCCAGATCAAAAGGGACGGTCTGATTATAGTAGTTTGATATTACATGACACCAACACCCCTTTGATCTCCCAAGAAATTCCACCCCTTTCATTATCCAAAGGCAAAGCAATCGACAATTCATTTCATGTACTGTACAATAACAAGGTAAAATAATATGATGCTTTTGACATTACCAATCAAGCTCTAATCATTGAAGCAAACTGAACGAGACAGATTAATTTGTATATGGATGTAAATCATGTACCATACCATAGAATAATTAAATGTTTCCATTAATTAAAATCAGTCTAACCACCGCAACCACCGCCACAACCACCGCCCCCACAACCACCTCCTCCACAACCACCACCGCCCCCACCACAACCCCCGCCTCCGCTACTCTTGTCAGCAGCATCTACCACAGCATCAACAGCCAAACCGGCAGCCAGGCCAACACCAACTCCTGCTGCTAGTCCTAGAGCAGCGCCACCCATCCGTCCACCACCACCTCCTCTTCCTCCTCCGGCTTTGACTGGGTAACCATAGGCGCTGCCACCGGGGCCATAATACATCATATTGCTTGTTGGTGGAGGCCGTGCGTTTGCTTTGCGTCCGCAATTGAAGATCACAACACCGATTGTGCACACCATGAAGAGGAGTGGGATGACTTGAGAGGTTGGATTGTGTGCAAAATCATTTTGAAGCAATATGGCAAGAACTCGGACCATGTTTCTCCCCTGTTCGCTTATATACGCATGTTAGCACTTATGTGATATTTCATACATTCATATCATGTATGTATAAGGGGCTTGGCGATTAAAGGATCTAAAGTCAACTTGCTTTTCATGTTGGCGTTATCCATGTGTGTGATTAGAATGGGGACCAAGGTAGGATATTTTTGTAGACGTCATTGTCATAGAATTTTTAGAAGGCAGTTGGGTAATTTTGTTACTATATACCTTGATATTTATCAGTTAAATTTTTGCAACTCCCTATACTATTGTCAGGCAATTAGTCAGAAACAGGTAAGTTTTCTGTGACATTACAATAGCATATATCAAGGAAATTTCGCAGATATTCGATCGTGAAGTCGTTGTTGAGTTTGATTGATTAATTGGCATTATATTAAACTAGATTGTTAGTCAACCATTAAAATATTTTGTTCCAAGTTCAAACTAGTTTAGTCTTGCAAGTAACCGAGTTATGATGATCATACACATATATATTCATTCTTCGACTAAAATTATGAGTTGAAAAGTACTATTTGAAGACATGATAATGTTCGGTAAGTACCAGTAGGCATCTTTTGCCCGTTCAAATTGTATTCATTAGTCGACGTTAGAAATTGTTTATTTTCTTCTTCTTTATCTTTTAATTTTTGTGGGGAAGGTGGGTTCTGAATTTCTGTACATTTGCAGATTATTAACTATGATCGATTGTGACAAGACAACTGTATAACGAATATAAGAGCAAATCATACTTTCAATTTTGATTTTATATTATCTTCCTTTCCTCCTAAGAGTCTAGAATATCGGTTAATATATAATTTTAACAGTAAGTTCGGTGTTAAATGACGACAGCCCATATGAAAATTGCAAAAGGATAGGATTGTTTATTTGTTTTTGTCTTCCGTGCTGTGCACAACTATTTTCTTCTTATTTTAGTTGTATGGGTTACTTTGCTGACGTTATAATAAATATAGCATTTAATGCGTAGATAATACCATATGTGTATGATTTTCGGTTTCTATGAGAGTAACAACATTATTACGAATTCATGGTCTGATGCTTTGTTTTAGGGGTTAGTTTTCCATGTACCCATGAAAAAATCACTGATAACCAATATCTCCATCAAAACAATATAATAGCATATTTCTCCATCAAAACTATTGAATATTTCTAAAATCCCCTTCAAAATAAGAACTTATTTCTCCATCAAAACTATATATAACCTGAGTTTTTTTATCAGTGCGTTCATTCTTAAAAGATGAATTGAATAATTTAACCTCATTTCAAAATAAAGTCTCTTAACTGAATATAAAATATAGCTGCACAGCAAAGAAGAGTTGCTTCTTAGACAATAAGTGCCCCTTCCAAGCATTCTCCTCTGGGTTCAATTTTTAATAAATAAAATTGAAAAAGAAGTCATAGAGACGAAATGAGGAAAGGAGATGCGCTCGTGAAGCAGATTCTGATTTACACAAGCTTTTGAACAATTAACTGTTTTGTTTCCGTAAATACACATGCAACACCGATGCATTTGATGCTTCAAATCTCCACCTAAAGATTAACAAATCTTTCTCAAATTCAAATTTGGTTATGCAAGATTCTTGGTGTCGTGAGCAAAAGTGCAAAACATCGGACGATGAGTAAGCGTCTAAATGTGCAAACTCATTATCCAATATTTTGCTCTCAACTTTATATTTTGCTACGCAGCAAAGTTTGAAGTTGGTATTAATTGCTTCAAAGCCAAAAAGTTTCCACATTATCAGCTCCTGTACAATTTTCAACTGTTGCGATTCCTTTGAAGAGAAAAATTGAAAGAAAATGAAAAGTCAAATATATATATATATATATGATAATGAGGCTACAGTGCTACGTGTACCCTATTTGTTGAAATGTTGTGGCGGGAGCAATGGAATGTGAAAATGATAAAAGTATCTGCACCTGGGCCAGGGTGGCTGTATTTTATTTTGCTGGGCATGCGGCCTGCCATTGGCATTATATTATGGGATTACATGTGATGTGATGCTTCTACAAAACAACGCTACAGAATCCTGACTATAATTAGCATTGCCGTGCTCGCATTAAACATTGACGTGGATATGAATTCCTACGCTATTTTTAGTTAGTTTATAAATTTTGGAGATTTATTCGAATTATCTCCAGAAGAGCCCTTACCTATTTATCAGAAAGATTCATCTGATTTTTAAAAAAAAAAAAACATAAACCTAACTAAAAATGAAAAGGAAAATTTGCTAAGTTATTGAAGCAAAAAATCGAATAAATAGTTTAAAATTTAATGATTTGGTTAAAATCCAATTAATCATATCCATTTGCATAACTCTGTACCCGATGAACTTCCGTTGTTGAGAATAAACATATCCATGGAAACAGACATTCTGTTACTTTCAACTTAGTTTTTCTCTCATCATCTAAATATTTGTTAAATAGTTATCGATTATGCAATTGATCATGTAACGAACGATAAAGCTAGGAGCAGACGAAGAAGACACTAGCATGAACTCGACACCGTTCTTGTTTCGACTTCAAGGTGAACCGAAAAGTAATAGAGCTATGTTATAGGCGATAGTTATGATATCACAATCTCTCTTATAGGAATAAACATGATTGTGATTAATGATGCAAATAAATAAAAATAAAATTAGTAATAATGAAACGATCCTAAATGTCATTGGATTATTTATTTTTTAATTTTACCCGATTAGCATAATGAAATCCTTCACATCCATCATATTGTTTTCTCTTTTCTTTTTTCTTCAAATGTTCCACGTGACGACCGCTAGTGTATTAAAGTTAGGACGGGTCGGGACAAATCGGGGCTAACCCGGGCGGGTTAGGCGTGTTTGGTTGGGACGGGTTAGGACGTGTCGACTGATTAGACGGGATGAGTTAGGACGGATTATTTTTAGAGGGTGCGGTCGCAACCCGTCTTAGGACTATGGTCGGACGGGTCAATGGGGCGGGTCGAAGGGCGGAGTAGGTCTGATATTTTGGACCGTCGTTTTTTTTTTTTCAAAATTCAAAAATAACTCAAATAAATTCTCAAAAATTCCAAGAATCATAAAATAATTATTGAAAATATTCAAAATATATAACCATTAATTTTCTTGACCATTTTTTTAATTTTTCATTTTTTCAGTTTTTTTACAACTCAAAAAATTAATTAAAAATTCAAATAAAATGTTAAAAAATTTAAATAAAGGGGTTTAGGACAGGTTGGATCGGGTTGGGTATGGATTTTTTTTTTAATTTTGTCCGCAAACTGTGGTAGACCCATGGGTTACCTCGGGCACGGATTTGATCTTAGATCGAATTGGATCGCGGTGCGAACACGATTTGACGGATCGGATTTGATCCATTCAGATTTTTTCAATGCACTAACAAGAGTGAACAAGGACCCCAGAAAGTGAGAATTTAGAAAGAACAAGTCCCCCTCAAAGGAAGTATAGATGAAACTTCCAAGACATCTCCAAATTATGTCTGGCCAATCTTCAATTGTATTCTTCATGGAGAGAGGTAGGAAGGTTCCATCCGACTTCATGGAGTGCTTAGAGTTAATGCTACATATTTTGGTCTAATTCAATGGAGCACAACATATGTTGGTTAAACTTGGGCGAATCCGAATCCCCTCAAATTGGATTAATGGTGATGTCTTATATATGCTGCTCGAATTGGAAGGCAGAATTAATACTGTTTGCATATTTTGCATTTGGTGCATCATTTTCTTGTGGTACTGGGAGACGATGCTATCCATGAATATGATAGGCTATTTCGCCCTGCTTCGGTTGCAGCTATGCATTTCTTTGATGGAACTTCAAGTACCTGCTCATAAAAGTACATCACATGATGAAGAAGCATCTGGTTTTCTTCAGGTTTGTTCTTAATTTGCTTCTTACTTTTTTTTTTCTGAATAAGCTTTGATAGTTTCATAATGCATGAATGACCAATAGAATTTTAAATTGATTCAAATTCGATATGGTGTTTGTTAGAATTATTTTCATTTAGTTGTAATTAAATGCGTACTAGGTAATTAAGAACTTCGAATTGTTAGTCTATAACATATATTCCCATCTTTGGTCGTTTTGTTCTTTCCTACAGTGAGATAACTAGTTTACGGAAATAAATATATCGAGCTAAACTTCGAGCTTGGTGGTGAGTTTAAACAAGAAAACATTAGACAAAACCGATTGAACCATCTAATCGGAAATAGCAAAATACTTTTTTAATGAAATGTTATTTAAATCACGGATTTTTTTATTTCTAATATCTTTTTCTTTTACAATACTTAACTTTTGTCTGCACGTAGAAAAATGAAGTCTCTCTCCATATATGCTATGCCTATTATTCAATAAAAAAATCATTAAAAATAAAGTATAGATAAATATTACTTCAAAATATATTGAGCCAAGTAAAAATAGACGAAATATCAACGATATCATTTTCAAGTGATTTGACATCTCGATGAAGACTGATTGTACCAGGAGGTCATAAGAGTACCAGGTACCGGGTTCACATCCATTGAAGTAACACACTGGAAGAATCACAATCCTGACCATTGATTATAAGTTTATTGAACTTCAAAGCTGTCCAAAGAAAATAAATACAATGATGAAAATAGGTTCTGAAAGCAACAGACAGCCCAGAAATTAGATTAATCGCTTCAACACAATAATTGTTACCATAACTCAATTAACCTCCCTTTAAAGAACGAAACACAGTGATAGTGACAGGGTCCAATACAATTGAGACTTATCTCGGCCCATATCTTTTTGAAATCGGCCTAGAATATCTTAAAAGAACAACAAATATACAGACTAATTGTTTGATCGGATATCGATCTCGACATATCTGCTTTCGATCTCAAGAAAGATCTATAAATAGAGGTTTTAGACTTACAGAAGATTCATTCATAATCGAGTCTACGCACACTTACACTATACAATAGACTAATCAGCCTTCGATGTACTATATGTATACCGAATACCACTATCACACAGAAAAAAGTGCTAAAATTACCTACATCTAGATTTTTTTTTATTTAACAATAAAAGATATGATTAAAGCAAGTTAGAAACACTAATTGTAAGAATGTTAAACATGGATTCATATCATCTGCCAGCCCATTGATTAATGGTTTTAAACGGTCATATTCAGTTTACATAGCTGGTGTTTAGATAACAAGGGTGTTTTTTATTTATATTTTATTGGATCCCATTTTGATTGGGCCGAAAGGAATTAATTACTAACGACACAATACTGCCATACTATGCACATCGGATTCAAATCCGTTAAATATGCTTCGTCTTTTGAGTTTTTGGGCTGGTTTATGTTTCTCTCTCTCTTTTCATTTTTCATTTTTTTTCTCTTTTGGGCTGAAAGCCCATTAGCCCAACTGCCAACGATTACTTTTCCTTTTTTCCTTTTTATCTTTTCTTTCTTGACTCAGCTTTCTGTTTTTAGTTTTTACCTTTTATTTTTTTGAATTTTTTTAATCTCAACCTGAGAACGCTCTTTAAAAAATATCTTGACTGTGTCATATAACGCAGCCGAGCGACACATATTACTAAAAAACATTCTTTTTCGACATCACTATTTTCTTCAAAAATGTTCAAGAGTAGAATGGCCAACCTACAATTTTCTAAAAAAATGTGTACATTTGCTTATTTGCCATTTGTATTGTATGCTTAATACTATGTTCAACTGGAGGTGGCAAAATTTAACCCAATCCGACAAATACGTTTGACCCAATCCAAACCCGTCTTGTTCCGATCTAATTTTTTTAGAAAGCCAAACTGATTCGATCTAATCTGTATGATCCGAATTTGACCCGATCTATCCCGTCCGATTATCATCTATATCGTACGTGATTATTAGTAAACTATTTTGAGAAGGGATCTGTTGACAATGGGTTATTTTGACAAACTTGACAATGGACTTCCAAATAAATACAAAAAAATCTTAAAAATGGAAAAATATTTATAGATGTGTTTTTTATTTTTAGATTGATGTTCATTCAAATTTGATACAATTTCATTATTATTTGATAGTCCATCAAAGACCATCAAATTTTCATGCAATCTGTAACGGCTCCAATTTAACGGTCTTTGATGGACTATCAAACGATAATGAAATTATATTAAATTTGATTGACCATCAATCTAAAAGTAGAAGAATACATTTATAAACTTTTTTTATTTTTAAATTTTTTTTTATATTTATTTAGAGATCCATTGTCAAGAAATAATCCATTGACAATGGATCCCCTCAACTGTTTTATCTTAACTGTGTCAATGACCAGTTTATTGGGCCTTTACACCTATCTTGACAATCACGGATATATTCCATCTCGGCCCAAATTATTTATTGTTAGATAATGAACTGCGACGACTACATGAGATGGGATTTAATTTAAGAGATGAGAACACGCGGAATAATGATATTAACACAAAGGTTTACTTTATTAAATCAACAACTTCAAAATTCTAATTTCTACGGACAATTTTCATCCGTTTGACTCTCTCAGTCAACTCGTTTATTATCCAATTATTACTTGCTATATTTTTCTACGTTAAATCTAAAAAGACACAATAAAAAGAACCGAATAACTTGCCCAAGCATTTGTAACCATGCACTTGTTGCAATTTTCATATATATGTAGGCTATTTTCTTGTCTATAATGAATTTATTTTGATCGAGATAAATTTAGCGTAACCTATCTTTTTCCTCAAAGGACCATACGAGATATTGATTCCTTTAAGCATGTGTGAATTTTTATTTTTTTTGTAATGATTATTTTCTTTGAGTTTTTTACTCTCTCTTTTTGGGACGATATTTCTCATTTATGCATATTTTCAACTGACATAATAAGAACGAAATTCTTCAATTTTGTGTCACAAACAACAGCTTTGTTTGCCCTTTATTGTTTCTCCCCAAATTAACGTTGGTGAACTTTTATTAGAGATAAATGGAGCTATTTGGAATTAAGTTGTGTTGAATTTTTTATTTTTTATTTTTTTCTTACTGGGAAGGAAACGAACATATAAAGAAAGTATGCAATAGAGAAATTACTGTTAAAAAATACTAATAAGAAGGAAAATTAAAAGAGGTAATTTTGGCTAACTTTTGAGAAATTTCTAACAATAATAAAAAATAACAAAATTTGAAAATTTTGAAAAATTTTGAAAATTTTTGTTTTTAGATAGGTCGCTTGCAAGGCTTGGCGTTCGATAAATTAAATAAGATGTTCAAAACGCGTTCGTTTGTAGGGACAGGTAATCCAAAAGAAAAATCCAGAACTTACCTTATCTTTATTCTGGCGTTGTTTACTTAACATGGAAGACAACTATGTAAGAAAAGAATACACAAGATAATTAGACTACGCCAAAATTTTAAATTTATCATGCCAAACTTAGACTTTGAGCGACGTGGGACAAAATATATATATTTTATTTTATTAATATATAAAAAATAAGGGTATTAATACAATAATACATGTGCATGTATCTTAGTTAGAAATTGATGCTTCATCAATTTTAAAAGGTCTCGTAAATCTAATCGCGTGTCAAAGTGTACGGTGGAGCTTCCTTTCTTTCCTTTGTAAGTTTGAACCGCTGCAACATGGAATCGGATCCGCTGTCGCGCGGTATCATGCAGCGTAGCACATAGTTTATTCGATCACTTTGAGATTCGAGTTAGTACAAATCTGAAAGTGATCGAACGGACCACCATATCGCCATTTGCGACGCGTCGGCGGGCAGCAGATCCGGTTCCGCTGCAACATAATATACAAAAATCGAGTATATTAATTGTCAATAGAGTGACGACGAAGCACCCACATCATCTGCTTCCAGAAGTGGTAGCACCATTATTTTGTTGAGTATTTGACTCCACTGTTTGTTTAACCCAATCGAGACTTCTGATCTATCCGAAACAAGCAATTTGCAATCATTTAAAGATATAAACATAGTAATAACTAAACGAAAAAACAACTGGCAAAAAAAATAAAATTTATGGTTTATGTTCTTTGTTTCCGGTCCCCACAAAAGAGAACGCGGTTTGAACGTATTATTTGATTATCGAATGCGGAGCCTTAAAATTCAACGACCATATACCTTTTTTTTTTTTTTTTGTTCTAAATGAAGTACGCCTTTGCTGATCGTGTGATTAGCTATTGCACTTTTTTCCCCTGAAAATATTGTCTAATTTGCCATGAATTCCATTCATGATAGAAATCAGTTATTAAATACGAAATTGTAAAAACCGCCAACAGCAATACTAACTTTTTACCCAAACACTGATTAATCTAAGCTCAGAAATTGAACTATCAGGTTGTACCGGACTTCATTTGGTGTTTTTTTAAAAGGTCCCGTCAATGGATCGGCTCGGATTAGATCGGTCATTATTATTTTATTATTTTTTTTGATCCGATTTGAATCCAATCGATTATATTTAAGTTAAAAAAAATTTATACATATCCGATCCGATTCATGTAAAATAATTATTTTTTTATTATTTTTTATATTATTTTAAGAAATTAAATATTAAATAATTTATAATTAGTCTTAATTAATGTATAATTAGTCTTAATTAATTTATAATTAATCTTAATTAATGTATAATTAATATATATTTAAGCTTTAATTAGTACTAAATCATAAAATTATTTCAAAAAACATGATTAATTGGGTTGATCGGAATCTGATCAGATTTAGATCAAAAAATTAAACTCATATCCGATCTATTTATTTTTTAAATCATATCAAATCGGATTAGATTTAGATTAAATCAGATTAACTTTAAAGATCGGATCAATAATTGTGACACCTAGTTGTATCGGACTCAGGTACTAGATGCCCCCTCAGCTAATTAATCTATTAAGCATCAATACTGACCATGTTCAAAGCATATATATCATATTGTACGAATTAATATTTGTCAAAAAAAATGAAAAGGGGCTTTGGTTGAACCCGTTCAAAGACTTGCTTTACCGGCACGATTGTGAGTGGCAAAATCCAATATGATCCAAAAATTTATTTGATCTGTTCATTCGGATTTGAACCCAATGAGATATAGTTTTTTAAAAAAAAATTGATTTGATTTGATTTTAATACATTTAGATCTAAATCCAATTCAATGTGATTTTTGAAATAAGTAAAATTGATTTGATATGATTCTAATAAATCTTTATTCGAACCAAAGCCAAATTATCTAAATAAATTTAAAATAAAAAATTATTATATAAATTGATCTGATTTGGTCTAATTATGATCTGATCTGACTCAATTTCTTTTAAAAAATTAAACTGATTTGACTCGACTCATCTGATCTAAAACCCGAATAATCTCACACATTTGCCACCTCTAACAAATAAGAATTGTCTAACTGGCCTGACGATTGATTTGATCCTATATTTCATTAGCAGCTCTGAATCGGGCAATGAAGTATTCCTAATTTTATAATCCAGGGCAAAGCATATAGATATATATACATAGCAAATCATATGGATATATAATCACAGCAAATCATATAGATATATAATCCAGGGCAAAGCATATAGATATATAATAAAGGGCAAAGTAGAGTATTAAAAATATTCGAACGGATCAATTAGTTCCGTAAAAATTCATTGCCATGAACCATCTCGATCTGTCCCACAAAAATTCATGATCATGAACCATTTCGATCTGTCCCATGTGAAATTTATTGAAAAAAACTTGATCCTAAGATTTGAAAAAAATTTAAAATAACCCTCTCTAATTCACCCATCCAAATCAATGACCATCTAGATCCGTCTCGTATCTATTCGTATTCGTCCGTGCTTATCCGCAGCTATTTGAACCCAGACCCGTACCCACTCCACCGTGGAACCAACAGCAAGAGGTAGTTTGAAGTTTAAACTCGAATATTTAACTTCCAATTATTTAACTTTATGTTTATTTTGTAAAAAATGATTTAACTAACCTCTATTTTTTTATTACCTTCAACATATGTTCGTTCTTCATGAAGCAGAAATGAATTCATTAGTGAATTGAATTTATTATTATAGACTTGAATTTGGATTGTTAGTTCCGAAGGAAAATAGAACAATGCTGGATAGTAAAAATAAATAAATAAATGTGCATTTGATTTCTGGAATGAGAAAGTACTTGCCTTAATAATTATAATTTTAGTAGAATTTACTATTATTTTTCATTGTACGTTATTACTTCAACTATATGTTATGTGTTTTCTCAAATATATTACTGATAAAGATAGAGCTCTTAACTGAAATCAACATGAGTTGACTCAGGTCAACACATAATTAAGCAATTAGATTTTTCTGGATTTTTTAGAATTATTTTATTTTATTTTTAAATAATTTGAATTAGTTAAAAATATTATATAAAACATGATAAAAAAATTATAACTTCTATTATTTTTTAGGATAATTTCTGAATTTTTTTGAATTTTTGCAATCTATTTATGTTTTTTTATGAAATTATAAAAAAAAAATTGTGTCTATCCGTCTCTACCCATTTGGACCAAATCGGACCGCTCCTTGACTCATCCGTCCCCACCCCTTAATCAACAACGATCAACATAAGTTGGAGATTTTTTATTATGAATTGCTCTAATCCGATCATCTCATCCGTGCTCATCCTTAATTTATGACCCACCTTTATTTTTAAACCGGATCAAACCGACCCGTTACATTTTCAATAATGTAGGACAAATCATATGGATATTTAATGAACACGAGTTTGACAGTGTTGTACGGAAGTGATGCGCGGACAGTGAATCAGTGATATGCGAAAAAACTAAAAGGCATATACATTTTTTGTCGGCGTTGAAGTTTGAATTTTGACTTAATTTCTATAGGCGACTAAGGCGAGCCGTGACCGTGAGCATGACGCATTTCCCTGACCTCAGGATGATTCATTAAATCAATATATTTTTATCGCAAGAAGAAAAACGAATCAATCAGTATATATGGACCCCTTCTCTCCGCTGCTCTCTGCTCTCTGCTCCATCGCTAAAACTTCTCTTTAGTTTCTTCTCCTCTTCCAGCAATTAAAATATCCGATCACCATTGAGCATGGAGCGAGCTCGCGATGGTGCAAGGGAGCGTAGACGCAACAGCTGGTATTGGGTGATGGCGCTGGGATTTGCGGCTCTCGTCGTCACATGTGGGGTCTCACTGATCGAACCAGAACCAGAAGGTTTGATAAAAATTGTTGTCCTGCAACTGATTCATTGTTGTATATAGAGCTGAAAATCGAACAGATCGGGTCGGATTCAAATTCAAACATATCAGATCGGATAAATTAGATCAAAAATTTTATTGAGCCACAAATTGGGTATGAGTTAATTTGATCCGAATTGGGTCGGGTTTCGAGTCGAACATTGTTAGTTTTTTCGGATCTCAGATAATTACGGATAGGGTTGGATATCAGATTTTTATTAGCTTAGTTATTTTGGGTTCGGGTCGGATAAAATTTTAAATTATCTAATATCGGTAGTCTTAGATTTCAAGTCAAGTCGGATTTTTTTATCATATTTTATTTCAGGTCGACTTGAATTTTGAGTCATCAGATTCTAAAATTATTTTTTTGAGAAATTTATTTTAGTCAATATCAGATTTATATTTTTTTAATTATGTTTTGATCATTTATTATTAAATTATGAATATGATTAATTAGTTTTGACCTAATCAGATCAATTTCAAATCGTTATGCTTCATTCATCTTGTTAACAAACTAGTACTGATTAATTCGTGCTTTACATAAACATATGGAATTTGTGGATTGTGCTAAACATCCAATTCTAATTAACAATAAATAACATTGAGATGATTAGCAGCGCAATTTATAACAGTTGCATGTCTACATACTAATATGGATCCACCAATAGAAATTCCTATTTGGATCAACTATTTCACATATATTTATAGACAAATCAGCCATTATTTTTTATACTTATTATACCTCTAATTGAATGCATTCTCTTATTTATAATTAAGAAATCTAAACCAGCGTGTAGATCTGATTCCTTTTTCTATTTCGGTTTAATTTGTTTTGTTCGTAGGTTTGTTCCGGGTCTGGGTCTCTATCACCAGCCTAAGATCTGAAATATTTGATATTGCTTCATGGATTGCTGTGATGCTCCTTTCTGTTTGCACCATAACCATGCAAGTTGCACCACCCAACTCAACCGCCCGAACTATGGCGAAATCGGTTTCTCTTGCATTGATCACCATGCTTGTTACTATGTTCTGCGCAAAGTTAAACGAATTTGTTTCACTGCCTGTGGTGTGCATTGCTTGGACTATGGTTGCTGTTAGCATCATTGATGCCTGGTATGTTTGTCTGTCTCCAAGTTAAAAGTGATGAATCAGGAACTATTAATTTGCTTATTGATGCATGCTTGGCAAGAAAAAAAAAAGTAACAATCTATTTGCTGCACATTTCTTTTTTTGGTGATGTAGAATTTTATTGCTTAATTGCTTTCACTATGAAATTGTCCTTCATATTTATTTCAAATATGCTGCACTCTGACGTTGCTGTTAGTGAAGCCTACAAAACTGGATATTATGTAATTAAATTTGCTATTCCTATTATTATATCTGTTATGTTATTTGTTAAAGGAATTGCATGAATTAAGTGCACAATCTGGTTCAGACCTTTGCACCGTGACAGGGAATGTGAATTATCTGAAATGGAAATAAAATAGCAAAGAAAATTTTCTGGTCAGTATCAGTATCAGTTTTAAATATTAAAGGGATCGAAGTGTAAAATATTACGGAATTGTACATGTTTTGTTTTATCTTTCTTTTGCATCGCCCAACGGCAACGAGTTATGTTCTCTGGAATAATTAAGTGTGGCTTTACCTTGGGAAAGTTGTCTTAAATTATAAGGTGCTGCAAAGAAATGGAGCAACCCATTTATTTATATTTTGTTTTGGATGATATGGTCGGATAGAAAGTTAGAAACACGGTTTCAAATTGACATGGAGTCGTTAATTTTATTACTTTTTAATTATTTTTTTTTAACAGGAGGTATTCATGACGTATTGATGTTGCTCTGTTCACCGAGTCTGATGAATCTAGCCTTGTTGATGAATTGTATATAGATGTGAATAAATAATTCGATGCTACTGCTGATAACGATAACTGTTATTCATTTTGTGGAACAGTAGCTGATTTTGTGTTTTGTATTATTGTCATGCACCGCGTTTTTTTTGGTTGGGACATAATGGGTTTATCTAGGGAGACAATAAGTTATTTTTGATAATTTTGACAATTTTTTAAATAAATATAAAAAATTAAAACTAGAAAAAATTATAGATATATATTTCTACTTGATAGTGTTTTGAATTTTATATAATTTATTATCATTTGATAGTTCATCAAACATCATTAAAATTTATACATTTTATAATGTTTCAATTTAATAATATTTAAATGGAGTATCGAAAATTATATGAAAACTAAAACACTATCGATCTATAAATAAAAGAAATATCTATTTAATTTTATATTTTAAGATTATTTATTATTTATTTAATATTTCATCATCTTGTCAAAATAAACCATTATCAAGAGATTCCTCGATAAAATCATATGGGGCTTGGGTTTATGGAATGGGGTGGGGGTAATAGTTACGGGCGTCTAATGTAGAGAATAGTCACGAAAATTGATTATTGTATTAACCATTTCGTATAAAAAATGATTAATAATTTTTTTGCGTTAATCATTTTGTGAGATAAACATAATAATTTTTTTTTGCGTTAATCATTATGTTAAATTAAATGATATAAATGATTAAAATTTTGTGATCGTTATAAATTTCATCAAACTTGTATATGGCTAATAATGAGTACCAGTAAACAAGCAAAATCGTTCAACAAAATATTTAATTTTGACCTGGTATCAACTTCGTATATTGCAGTATTGATGTACCAGTATCTGAATCTGGTACTGCAATCTACAAAATATTCTGCAAGATCTCATTATTTGCTCCGTTTTTCTTATTCTAATTTCTGAATTTCATAGATTGTAGTATTCTTGTTTTGATTTCTGAGTAACAGTATCTATGTACCAGTACTTGAATCTGGTATCAACTTCATAGATTGCAATATGTATCAGTATTGTCAATAACGAGTATGCAGAGAAATTAATATAGAAAAAAAAGTCAGACGAAATTCAGAAATCAGAATAAGAAAAACCGAGCAAATGACGAGATCTTGCAGAAATCAGAACAATAAAGTCTAAGACTTGCGCAAATTAAGGAAAAATAATAATTTAAAAAAAGAGAAAAGAAAGAACGGATAATAAGAGAAATGAAATAATAAAATATGTGTAGATATCAAATACTATCAAAAAATAAAGTGTATTGTATAAAAAGATACAATGATCATTATCTTCTGAGTGAGTCTCTTTCATGAAGCCGCGTGTGAGAGTTGTAGGGAGCAAATCACTGCAAGGAAGAGAGACGTCCTTGGAAATGATGAGATGAGATAAGGAAGAAGTAGGTGAGACTGAGCGGCGAAGATTTGCAATGCGATAAATTAGGGCAAATATGAAAAGAAAGGGAAGCGGCTGAGCGGCGAAGGAAATGATGAGACGAGAGTTAGGCTATGTGTTTTCTCGCCTTTTCAACACCTGCAATGAACAAAAACGCAGTCATATATGATTACGAACGAAATAACGAAACCAACGATCGTGGAACAGGTTATTTTCGTTAACCGTTTCATTCTAAAGATGAAATAACTGAAATTTACGTCAACTGTATCGTTACTGAAACGAAATGATATTCTTTGATCATTCTGTTTCGTTTACCATGAAACGAAAGGGCGAAACAGTTAAATGTGTTTCGTTGACACCCCTAGTAATAGTGTTTTCGACCTTATTGGTCGCATATTCTATTTTAATATGGAAACTGTAGCCAATAAACCGCGTAATTTCAAATAAAAAAATTTTGTGGAGTGTAGTGAACTGAGTTTAGGTACACGTGAGCACGTGACTCTGAGTGTGTTTCTTTTTCCTTTGTTTTTATTTATTGCTTTCCTCTAAATGATTGTACGTAATGTAAATCTACTATCTCTACTGTCGCTTTTGATGCTTCATTATACTTTTACTGCTTAATTTTTCAATAAAAGAAACTTCCAAACAAAAATGATTAAATTTGTTCTATATTATATTTATCCTTAACAGGTAATTATAAATATATTCATTTTTTCAGTTCTTATTTCATATGAACCGATAATTAAGTTTAAAAATCAACTTTTAGAAATTATTCACGTCAGTACAATTCTTGCAAACACTTAATATCATATAAAATGTTATTGAAATATTATGTTTTTAAATCAATACTTAAAGAAAGTTATATAGATCAAATCTATCAATTTTATTTTGATATTTTACTTTTAATTTGAAGTTATTAGAAAATTAAGAATAGAGACATTTAAACCTTCCTTATAGAAATAATAATAATGCAACATAATTAGTTAATTAGAACTAGCTATTTTTTTCTCTGTTTTTTTCTTTAATAACTTCAATGACTATCAAAAATACATAAAATAAGCGCCGGTTTGACTGTTGAAGGCTGTTCAGACATGAGCATTACGTGTTACGGGCGACGCCATATATTAAAAAAAAAAATCTTATTTCAAATTAAATGGAAAAAGGCAGTTAGATAAGTTAGGCCAACTGGTGAATAGCACAACAGTGAGGGAAAAAAAACAGTAACGCAACACGTCAAGATGTTATTCACTGCGTTAAATATATAAAAATAATTTGACTGCTGAAGTAGGGTTGGTTGGTAGATAATAATGAATCAGAGCTGGCACAGTATGATCTGATTGGAGAAATTCATCTGATTCGTTCGGATTTGAATATGATTTAATTTAATTTTTTTTAAAAATCAAACTGATTCTACCTTATCCGAACCCGACCTGACCCGACTCAAGATAAAATGACTTTCAATCCAATCGAAATCTATCAAAGATCCGAAAAAATATAACATATAAATTGACCCGACTCGACCCGACTTGATTTTTTTCAGAAGGTCAAATTGACCGACCGTCCGACCCACATGATTGCCACCTCTAATTTAATGATTATAAATAATGAAGATGTGTTTTTTGTGGACAACCCCTACGGCCATTACATTGATTTTATTTAACATTGAAATCATATGAACTGTTTAATTTTATTTCTTTGTTTTTTAAACGGCAAATTGAAAAGTTTGAAGGATCAGTGTTAATTAGAACTCAATAATGTCTAAATAGAGCTGCTAATTGCCTTATTTACAAATAATAATAATAATAATAATAATAATAATAATAATAATAATAATAATAATAATAATAATAATAATAATAATAATAATAATAATAATAATAGTAACAATGACGACGACGGCGGCGAGGAGGATAATGAGTAGGTGTTTTCTTTGCTTCACGTTGAATTTTATTTGGCTGAAAATATTATAGTTTCAGGATTTGAAGTTTTTTAAAAATGGTAAAAATATCAGAAATAATAAAATTAATATTATATAAAATTTTGATATAAAGATTTACTCTTTAGCACAATACAAGAGTGTATTAGCGATAATTAAGCTCAATTAACAATGGCGAACGAGAATTGTGAGAAAGAAAGTGGCAATGGCGGAAAGCTAATAATTTGATTTCAGAATTAGACTGATTATATTAATTTCTTCTTAATCTATTCGGTACAAAGAATGCGAATGCCTATATATAGGTGATGCTCTTGGAATAAGAAATTTTACAATCGATCAAGAATCTAAACCTAATTGATATCAGGCTTCCACGTCAGTTTTGTCAGCAAAGAACATCTTGCGATATGATTGACAGTTTCTAGATGTGGTAATCGGACGGGTTAGATCACTTAGACCTTCTAGAAGAAATTAGATTGGATCAGGATCGGATCGGATCAATTTATATGTTATATTTTTTTCATATTTTTGATAGATTTCGATTGAATTGAAGGTCATTTAATATCAGATCAGGTTCGGATTAGATCAGATTATTTTGATTTTTTTTAAAAATCAGAACGAATTAGGTTCAAATCTCGACGGATTTATCAGATCGGATCGGGTTTTACCACATCTAAATCAGTCTCCATCTGTCAACGAAGCGACCGTCTCTTCATCTCATTTGTGGACCCCCACATGTCAGCGACTCAATTTTATTAAAACCTGCCCGGTTCTGCTGCCCTTCCTGTCCTGATATCTTTTAATTAATTTCGACTGTTGCCTGCTCCTCCCCTCTTCTTCCATTGCTCGAATTCCTCCTCCGGTATCGTATCTGACAGAGGAAACGGATGGGAATATTGGAGGAAGAAGGATGATATAAGATGGCGGGAAAATGTGATAACATATTATGTTTTTTTCCAATTACCATCTGAATGTTTTTTTCATCAGTATATATTTAAATTTAGGATGTCGATATCATTATCTATATCAAATCTATACTATTATATAAAGCATCTAAGAATTGAAGGGTTTATTTTTTGTCATGGTAATTTTTTATTATACCCATTTTATCCCTCAATTAGACGGATAATATTTATTTTTGGTTGATCGAACGTATGTGATCGCGTCCATTGATCCCCTCTTTCTCTCCATTTCTTTTCCTTATATACTATTATTTTCATACTATTATTTTTTTATTTAGCAACTTTGTGCATATTTGGTAAGAAATTAATGGTGATAATATATGTTAGAATAATTTACTTTTCTTGCCATAAAAATTATGAATCATTAACTCATATTGTGCAAAAATCTCATCCAAGATTCAATATAGTCTTTATTATAAGTTTTCTCTATAATTTGGTGAATTTATAATTTAATATTAGATAAATATGAATTTTTTTTATCTTATAATGTTTTAATATTTAAATAAAAGAGTCTGCTGCAACGCGCGGGTATATAGCTAGTACAATAAAATTGCAATGTACCAGTATCAGTACTAGTATATTAATAGTAGGTTACACTACTCAACTTAATTTACTTGCTCCATAACTTAATAATTCGAAGTAGGGGTGTCAATGGATATGATACAGATTGAGTAGAGATATTTTATTATCATATTCATAAGAAATTACTCTTACTCTTACTAATATCTTGCATTTACCCATTAAAATTAGACTTACACTTATCGATTAAAATAAATGGTTAACGAAACGATAACTGATGCTAACGAATAATATTAATATATATTTTAATTTATTATTATTTATAAAAAACATACAAATTCGTTATTTTCATACAAATATATCTTTATTTTGCTAGTATGAAATCAAAATATAACTATGTAATTAATTCTAAGTTAAGTCATTTTAAAATAAATAAATTAAAAAAATACGAATATTTCTTGTAAAACTTTTTAAATAGAAAATAAAATGTATTAAAAATAAAAATATCATCTTATCTAAAATAAAAATTTATATTCTCATTCAATTATTTTAATAAATACTCTATTAAATATTATTTAAATATTATAATTTATTAGATGATTAAATTTGAGGAATTAAATCACAAACTAGGGATAACTAACATAAAAAATTGTATGAGATAAATATTTAAAATTATTAATATTATTTTTTTAATAATTTATCTTATAGAGAAAACAAATACAAAATGATATTTATCCATATCCTTATTCACTTATTCAACGAAATTTTTTTTATCTTTATTCATATTAAATAAGTTAAAAAATATATTTTTTAAGTATCAAGTGTGGGGCTGGGGCGGTGAGTGTGAAAGAGAGAGAAATGGGTAAGGAGAAGTCCGATCAATTCTTTTGGCGTGGATTGTAGTAGTCTCCTCACACTAGAAATGGGTAAGGAGAAATGTCACATTTATTGCTATTAACTAGTCTCCTCACACTAACCGTCGCAAAATGATAGTTAAAATTACTCTACATGAAAATTAAACTGAATTTTAGTATTAAATTAAACTAAACGTGCATAGAAGTAGAAAATGTAACATAAATTAACCCTGTGGTGCGGGTTTAAACAATTAAATTAACTCAGTCACCACCATCCATCTCAGTCCGAGTCCTCTCCTCCCACCTCATCTACGTGGCTACGTCTACTTCGATTGATCATTACAATTTTAAACATAACAAAACAACATAAGCCTGAAAAAGTGTATTCAAAAAATAAAAATTCGATTCCAATTAGTTGGATCTAAAAATTTAAAGGAAATTGGACCAGGATCTGCTATTATTTTTGGATAGTAATAATAAATTCTATTTTTAAATTAAAAAAAATATAAGTAAAATTTCATGCTATTTAGTTGATGTTTGATAGTCTATCAAATACCGTTAAATTGAAATCATTACAAACATTAATGAAAAACAGTTAAATTTGATCAAATATTAATGAAATTACATAAAATTTAACAGTAAAAAATATATATTTTTAAACTTTTTATTTTTAAAATTTATTTCTATTTTTTAGATTTAAAATAGAACCCTATTATTATCCAAAATAATAGCAGATCTTAATCCTAGGAAATTACCCTATCTTTTATTCTGACATTGTTTACTTAACAAGGAAGGCAATTTTGTAACAAAAAGGAAAAAAAAAAAGAGAGAAGATAATTACACTATGCCAAAATTGTAAGTTCACCGTGCCAGATGTGTAATTATTTTCCATAATTTAGTACATGCATCGAAAAAAGTAATATAGTTTAGCTACCTTACTCTTACTAGTATATATCCAGCAATCAACTTTTCCCAAAATGATTGACAGGTTGCACCACCGAAAAAATTGCATGGTACAACATCTATAATAATTCCTTTAATCCTCAGCGGATTATTGTTTATAAGAGTCTTGGTATAAATATAGTGTATCGAAGCCTTAACTAGCTCTAGAAAGTGGGTGTGTATGTTTATCTAAGTTGTGATCCCCTCTCAATAGACATGTGTCTTCTATTTATAGGTTTCTTTCATATTAGTAACAAACATGTCGGGACGGAAATCCGATCAGACGGTTAGATTTTGTACTTGCGGTTCTCACAGACATTCGAGACGGATCTGAGCCGCGATGAGACCCAATCGCATTGGGCCATATCAATCAATAATTTTGATTGAACATCAAATTATATTGAAATTGGATAAGAAAATTATATTAAATTTTTGTAAGATAATTTGGAAATACATTGTTAAAGTTGTCATGTTTGTTGGTAATTTATAATCTTTTAGCAAGGTCTTTGAAGGTATTTTAATTTTTTTTATAGAAGAGTGCGGACTTCTACCAGTAAGCTTAATTAATGCATGTTGACTTCAAATATATGTTACAATGTTGTTTTCGTTAAGTTTCCTCATCAGCGTTTGAATCAAAAAATTGGTTGAATGGACTTTAGAACTGTTGATTTTGTATTAAAATTCGTACTATTAATAAAATCTAAGTTTAAAATTCATATTTTCAATAATCATTATGAATCTCGATGTAAAATCAACAGTTTTAAGGATTTTGAACTAATTTTTTAGTTCAAACTGATTTGAAGCTCTCCACTTCCTTGCGTTTGATGTTGCATGATTTACTCGATGCACGTCATACATGATCTATTTATAACGGCATCATTATAAAAGTTTCTTAGATATTGAGTAAATTTTAATATAAAGAAGTATGATTGCTAATTAGCAAGTAGAATTAGAATTGAGTTTTACTTTTTTTTCTCCATTTTTAATAAATGGAGGCTTCCATTTGCTTATTTAAAATTATAATTCAACTTTTATGTAAATATCTTCGTACCTATTAATGTGAAATAGTCTATAAGTCTCAAATATTAATTATTAATTTTTTGAAATAAAATATATATCGATTATAAAAGCAAGATAGAATATTTTTTGAAAATATCCAATAATTATATGCTGGTACGGTGGTACCCGACTTAGATACCAGGTATGCCCTCAGCCAAATACAGATAATCTATTGAGAACTCAAATACAGGCTCATCCAATGAGCATCAACACTGACAATGACAAAGTACAAAGCACAAAATAAATATAAGCTGTCATGTTTGTTGGTGAACTTCAAGCTTTTATTAGAAAAGTTGCTGGAGTGCAGGTTTTATTTACGGAAACCCAAACTGTTGTGGATAGTAAATGAGAGGAGATCAATTGACAATGGATTATTTTGACAATTTTGACAATGGGCTTCTAAATAAATAGAAAAAAATTTTAAAAATAAAAAAGTTTATAGATGTATTGTTTTATTTATGGATTGATGTTCATTCAATTTCATTATCGTTTGATAGTTCATTAAATACCGTTAAATTAGAACCGTTGCAAATTACATGAAAATTTGATGATTTTTGATGGACTATCAAACAATAATGAAATTAAATAAAATTTGAATGACCATCAATCCATAGGTGGAAGAACACATCTATAAAAAAAATTATTTTTTTTATATATTATTTAAAGGTCCATTATCAAAGTTTTCAAAATATCCCATTCTCAGCCGATCCCCTCTCATAGTAAATTTCTACCAACCCTGAGTTGGATCACTAATTTTTTTTCTATTCAGATGGATCAGCCACTTAAATATTTTTTATATTATGTACTTTATAGATTAGTCCAATATATTTTATATTGGTCAACTCATTGGTTATTAATCATTCGAGAAGATTTTTCGAAGATCAGGTGAGATCTTCCAAAGATCATATCGACGGTAAAACAGAGGATAAAGATTCGGTCTAGATTTGGTATGTAGGAAATTTGAAACAAATTATCGTCTTCATTAAGGGTTCGTTTGACAAATTAAGGAATAGTTTTGGAAGAATGGTAATTTTGAAAGAATAAATTAATCATCACTATAATAAATATATAATAATATAATACAACATAATAAAATAACAATAATCATAATCATAATCATCATAATATAATAATATAATAATAAATAATCTTGATCATAATAATATAATAATAAAATAATTATATTTATATTCATAATATAATAATATAATATTAAAATTATATTTATAATAATAATAATACTAATGGTAATGATAATATAATAACAATAATGATAATAATAATTTAATAATAATATAATGATAATAGTTTTGAAAATTATCGTCTTCATTAAGGTTCGTTTGGCAAATTAAGAAATAGTTTTGAAAGAATGCTAATTTTAGAAGAGTGATAAAATAGTGTCTTTTTGGAAGAGTGATAGAAGAGTGTTATTCTTGATTATTTGGAAGAGCGAAAATATCATTTGACAGTTGTTAATCATAATAGTTAAAATATGAATAATTATGATACTAACAATGATGATGATAATAAAAATAATAGTACAATAATAATAATAGTAGTAATAATAATATAATAATAATAAAATAATCATAATAAATAATAATAAATAATAATATTCATAGTTATAACCATAATAATATAATAAAAATATAAACATATTCATAATATAGTAATATAATAATAATAATTATAATTATAATCATAATAATAATAATAAATAATCATAATTTTAATAATATAATAATAAAAATTATAATTATAAAAATAATAAATAATTACAATCATAATAATATAATCATAAATATAATCATAATATAATAATATAATATAATCATAATATAATATAATATAATAATAATAATAATAATAATAAGTTATAATAATCATAGTCATAATTATAATAATATAATATAATATAATAATAATAAAATTATAATCATAATCATAATAATAAGATAATAATAAATATTCATAATTATAATAATATAATAATAAAATAATTATATTTATATTCATAATATAATAATATAATACTAAAATCATATTAATTATAATATAAAAATAATAAATAATATTATAATGCTGACAATGATGATAATGTATAATAATAACAATCATTATAATAATATAATAGTACTAATAATACTAATAGTGATGATTAGATAATAATAATGATGATAATCATAATTTAATAATAATAATAAAATATAATATTATTAATATTAATATAAAAATAAATTATAATCATAATTATAATATAATAATATAATAAATGTTAAACCATGAAATTTAATTAAGTGATAATGATAATTAAAATAAATTAAAATAAATTAATGAATAATTTAATTTAACAATCAAGTGAATACACATAATTAATTAAATAAATGGATAAATAGAGCTTATATATATATATATAATAGTAAAATAATAATTAAATTTCTGTAGGTCGATGACTTACGTAGATAATAAAATACATGATCAATTTTTCGAGTAAATTATAAGAATTCAATTAAAAATCTAAATTAACGGTTTAATTTAAAAAAAATACAAATCGATTTGTTTCGACAAACTCTGATAAACGAATCATCATGAAAATAGATAAATTATTAAATTAAATTGATATTCTGATAGACACGCAAATGACTTTACGATTTCGATCACAGAAAGTCAAATTTATTCTCTCTCTTCCTTTTTTTTCTTTCCCTTCTTTCTTTTCTTTCCCTTTCTTTCTTTTCCTTCCTCTCTCTCTTTCTCTCTCTCCCTGCCCGTGAACTCCTTTTTCCTTCTCTTTTTTTCCCCTCTGATTTCCCCTGGCGAGAGCAAACCTTCCCTTGAATTTTTCTTCTCGGTACTTTTCCTCCCTAGCGCAACAGGGCTCTTGCCCTCACCCTCACTCGCGCACGTCCTCCTCCTCTAGCCCCCGCCGAGCACCACCACCCTTCTGGCTTGTTCCCCTTTTCGCTGGGAGAGGCACCCAAGCACCACCTTAGCTCGAGCTCGCCACCCGTTCGCCCGCTAACAAAGGCAGTCGACGCCGCCCACCAACAACACCTCTCACTCCTTGACTGAGCACCCCCTCTCCTGGTCGAGCCACAATCCCAGTCGCTACTCTCCACCTCGGCTTACCCCTTCTCTGGCCGCTGCCTGAAGCTTAAGACGGTACTATCTTTCCTCTTTTCCTCGACCGTGTGGGCCGGGTGCCAAGGGCTAAGCCCCGCATCTCTGTTGCTTGTGTTGATGTTGTCTTTACTCTGAACTATGTTATCTTATGCGTGGCTGATTGATTTGTTATTGTTGATTTATCGGGTCACTAGTATGATTAATTATGTTATCTGGTTCTATTGTTCTGCACTCGTGTTGTTACTGACTATGGGCTGTTGACTTACCCGATCTGTGCTGGTTTTGGTATGTGGGCTTGTGCTGGTTTGATTTGTGTCGTTCCATAATATTTTTGTGGGCTTTGGTACACTGGTATCATTCGATACCAGTGAAGCGAGGCCTTATACAGGGATGAAATCTCGTGCCCTAGTATCCTTGTCTGGCTCCTTTGTCTTGTCATTGTGTCAGTTGATTTCGATTATTTGACCTCGGTACCAGTTGTACCAGTGTCCCTCTATTGTTGCCTTGCGGTTGTTTGTTGGATGCTTGATTATTTTGATTATAGGATGCCTTACTGTTTACTGGTGCCAGTTGGTACTAGTTAAGCCGACTTTATTGCGGAAAACCATATTATTTAAAATGTGCCTCTTGTGCATTTGTTACCTTGACCAATCGTATCAGTATTTCCATCCTAGTAGTGCGTGAGATCTGTTGCATGCGGGCTGATTTAAAAGATAATAATAATTTTAGGGCTAAAATAATAATTGTGGTAATATCTTTGTCAAAAGGATATATGCGCGATTATGCCTCATGTTGCCATTGTGCTTGGATATGTTGGTTTCTCCTGGCTTATGTCTTATTGACCATACTATCCTTGTTGTACTTGTGCTGCCTTTGTTGATTCTTGGTCTGTGTTGGGTTGTCTTACTCAATTTGTACTATATTCTGTCTTGTTGGTTGTCATGAATGCCATTTGGTATGATAGAAATAATTTAAGGACCAAATTGTATAATCTGATAAGTGGAGGGCGTAAGGTGAATAAATGTGGTAATAATCTCTTTTGAGGGTTGTATGCACAAAATAAACCTTGGCGGGTAATTATATCTGAACGGATTCGGAAAATGAATTGATCTAAACCAAGTGGGACGAAATGTTAATTTAGATAAAAATATAATTGATTAATTAGCAAGTGCCATGATTTAAAATGTGCGCGGCTGATAAATTGATTAATACTTAAACTTAAAAACGGGAGATGATTATATGATCTGCCTCAATAATGAAAATTCGAACAGATATAGTGGTTTCGGAGGCAGCTTATGATCCCAAACACATTAAAACACCAACACAGTTTAAATTAAATAAAAACATTAATTAAATTTAAGTTTAATTGAATTTCTTTTCTTTCATTTTGATTTTGATTTTTAATTCTAGTTTTATATAATACATTTTCTAATTAATGAAAATAATATTAAAATATGAAATGAGATATAATTAAAGAATATTATATAAATAATTAGGGATTATAAAATAATAAATAAAGTATAATAATAATTTATAATATAAAATATATATTAATCAATTTCTCTATTTTAATAATTAAATAACATTAATTAATATATATAAATACCTATTAATTAATTTCTCTATTTAATAATGGAATAATATTAATAAATATATAAATATATATATTAATCAATTTCTCTATTTTTTAATAATTAATTATCCTAATTATAATTAAATTAATTAAGTGATAATATTAATCTAACTTAATTAATCTAAATAAATTAAGTTAGTTACATTAATCGAAATAAATATAATCTCAAAATACGAACACTAAATAATAATAATCATGATTCAATGTTTGATATACCCTGACCTAACGAGACCAAACGTGAATAGGATACTCGCCAATTTAATCTACTTTGACTTGATAGGTTCTTGAAATTTATCTTGACGAGCCGACAAACGAGTACACTCAGGATGAGACGGCTGACGAGATCGTGAGTGTCGCCGGAGACTAAGCAATTTGACGCTACCGACCTAATCGAGTTTTTCTCAGGTACGGTTCCCTGGGATTTGATTTTCTTTCTTCAGAAATAGGAACCCAAACCGAAAATAAAATTGTTTTTAAAATAAATCTGAACTGTAATATTTTCTGACCTAATTTGAACTATCATATGCATCCGGTAAATTGACCAGCATTCTTGAGGCCTACTCGCATTCGTATGTCATATCATATCATATTACATGTAGACATGATAGGAATAGGACTCGAGAAATAGTCCCGAGATAGGATTATGTTAGAATTAAATAAATAAGTTATAGATTATAATTAGTAGGGTAATATTATTAATATCACTAATTATTAATTAAGTTAGGCAATTAATCATGCAAAATGCATGGGAGTGCTG
The DNA here is from genome assembly GCA_037127355.1 of Schoenoplectus tabernaemontani. Classification (NCBI taxonomy): domain Eukaryota; kingdom Viridiplantae; phylum Streptophyta; class Magnoliopsida; order Poales; family Cyperaceae; genus Schoenoplectus; species Schoenoplectus tabernaemontani. The sequence continues at coordinate 25,454,329 of CM073756.1, forward strand.
AGAGGCGGGCCGGATGATCTCAGTCTGAGGTTGCCTTGTATAACCAGACCAATGGGTTACAATCCCTTTGGTCTGTATATACACTGCGCACCTTTGCTTGTCGGTTATCCACTGACCCCGTCATTTGGCGGGTTCGGCCGTGCCAGAGTATTTTTCTTTTGATCAATCTTATATTTTTACTATTCTTAATATGATTAAGATTTTTAATTCAAATTTGAGCGATTAGGATATCATGTTTTTCAGTGTTTAGTATGGGCGGGCATATCCGAGTCTGGATTCTACTCTATTTTGTTACTTCTCGGGATGCGGTCCTCTGGCCCATAGTTAGTACAGTGTAGGCTCCCATTTATATCATATGTCGTTTTGTCATTTCTCGGGATGCGGTCCTCTGGCCCCAAGTTGGTACAATGTAGGCTCCCATTTGGGATGCAGTCCTCTGACCTTACGTTGGTACAGTATAGGCTCTCATCTGTATTATATTTCATTTTATCATTCCTCGAGATGCGGTCCTCTAGCCCCTGGTTGGTACAGTATAGGCTCTCATTTGTATTAGTTTTCGACTTGTTATTTTCTGGGTAGTTATCTCCTTTTGACGATATGATAACTGAAAACATACTATATCCGTTTGCTTCTATTTTGTAAGGTAAATTATCAGATTCAGCAGACCAGAGTACGTGCTTTATAGTCGTTCACTCTCTTAGGGCGTTATCACCTCGAGAGCCTGAATTGTCGTTTGTGCGGCGTTGTCGCTGCACAAACATAAAGTCATAAGTTAGTAAGTTGGGGCCTGGTAGTGCCCCCTTAGGCAAGGCCCGAGTTAGTAAGTTGGGCCCTGGTAGTGCCCGCTCGGGATGGGTCTGGTAAATTTATAATCTGGGTATTTATTACGGGTGGTTGACTCTCGTACCTTATATTTTATATTATAGTATTATTTTCCATATATTTTCTATTTTGAGTTTCTTATCATTTCATGTCATAGCATTTAGGCAAGCTTTTCAAAATGTGCATGAAAATATTATTATATTTACACATCAATAGTATATTGTACTTTAAACATCAGTATCGGTTTTTGGGTCCAGTCTAGGAAAGAAGATCAAATCTTAAGGCTGGATCCAAATCCGTACTGAGTAATTATTAAAAATTACTCACATTTCCACGATGGTTGTGGGATCCAGGTATTTCAGGTTCGGGATTTTCTTGGAGCGAGTGCTAGGGACAGTCCTGCGCGATGACAGAGATGTTTCGCTGTATTTGCATGTGAGACGGGTAGTTGGTTAGGATCCATCAGGTTTTGAGTTTTATTTCCTTCTTTTGGGTTTTTGTTTGAGAGATTTGCTGCCCATTCCGATGGAGCTAGCCCCGCCGATGTATGCGTTATATACTCTTTGTTCATTCTGGACTGTATTGTCATGTATTTATATTTATTATTATTTTGTTTATTCTGTGATTGAGTTATTTTATTCATTTAGCCTTCTGTACGCACGTCACGTCGTGCGTGCGTGGCGGGATTAAGCACGCCTAATCCGATTTAATTATTCTGGGGTGTGACATCCTTCGATGGTATCAGAGCATAGATTTTATAATCTGATTTCATATAGACCATGCTAGGGTAACATCTAAGAAAAATTCAGAGAAATATGAATAAATAACAAAATAATTATATGTAGTTGATATAGGTATGTGAGGGGTAGGTCTAGAAAAAAAAGGACGGGACAAGTATTACACGCTAGTTCGTGTCATTCCGCTGTCCGTAAAGAGCCACTACTCGAACGTGAGAAAACTTAAAAATTTATAAACACATTTACGAAAAGATTAACAAGGTAGAAATTGAAATTTTTAATTGCATTTACGTCTCTCGAATTTTTAATTACACTATTCCGCACTCTTCTACTTAGTCTAAGATTCATTTGGCAAATTAATTTATCAGAATAACGATTCTATTCTTACTTTTTTTGCTATTCCATGCATTGCCAAACAAACCCTAAGTGTTCGTTTGACAAATTTAGGAATAGGTTTAGAATAGTGGTAATTTTGGAACAGTGATAGAATAGTGTCTTTTTGGAAGAGTGGTAGAAGAGTGATATTTTTGACTATACGGAAGAGTGAAAATATCGTTTGGCGGTTGTTAATCAGAATAGTTAAAATATGGATAATTATGATACTAACAATAATGATGATAATAAAAATAATTATATAATAATAATAATAAAATAATCATAATAATATAATAAAAATAAAAATATAATCATAATATAATAATATAATAAAAAAATATAATTATAATTATAATCATAATCTTAATAAAAATATAATTATAATATAATAATATAATATAACATAATTAAATAATAATCACAATCATTGTCGTAATCAATATTATAATACTCATAGTAAAATTATATTATTATAATATAATGATAATAAATAATAGTAAAATAAGTAATATTATAATACTAACAAAGTGATGATAAAAAAATAATCATAATATTAATATAATAATAAATCATAATATAATATAATATAATATAATATAATAATACTAATAAATCATAACCATAATCATAATCATAATCATAATATAATAATATAATACAACATAATCAAGCAATAGTCGCTATTCCAAAGAGAGCTAATCCGGTATACCACCTATAACTTGGTATACCGGATTAACACTCTTCGTCGAAATAACAATTTTATTCTAACTTTTTGCTATTCCATGGAGTGCTAAACATACCCTAAACTTTTTAAGAGAATACCTTTGACTCTTCTTTCTTTCATAAACCTCAATTGCTTAACCTACAGATTTTTTTAATAATAAAATAATAAAAAATACAGAATTGATAAGAGTACCCTGATTTTTTACGTTGTATAGCCTGAACCGAGTTTCATTTTCAGTCCACGCTTCCTGGATCGAAAATAAAATTTGGTCCCAGGTGGATGTTTTCTCAACTACGCAAAAACCCCCTATCACCCTTCCACTCTCTACCTTTCCCTTCCCCTCTGCCTTCCTCTTCCTCGAACCGAAAAAACTATTTCCTTTTTTGTCAATTATTCTCCCTCAATTCAACTCCATTTTTAAAACCAATTGTGTCAAACTTCATAATTTTCATATGAGAGTTGGAAAAATCCGTGGATCCGTTGATTTGGTCGATTTTTGAAAGGTATATTTTATTTTTCATTTTTAATCCCAATTTAAAAAATTATTAGTTTTGTTAGATTTAGTTAGTATAATTATAGTGGTAATTGAAATATAGTTAATGTAGTTTAATTTGGTTGATTTGTAGTGTTAATTTCGAATTATATAGTTATAATTAGCTTAATCATAGATTAGTTTTTGTTAGGTTAATTATCATTAAATTATAGTTTAAATTAGATTAATTATAATAGGTAATTTACTTTAGATTAGTTTTAATTAGGTTTATTATACTTTAATTAGGTTAATTATAGTTTAATTTGATTAATTATAATTTTAATTAGTCATAATTAGTTTAATTATAATATATTTTTAATCATAATTAGTTATAATTATTTTAATTTATAATTAGTTCAATTACAATAATATTTCATTTTAGATATTTTATAATAATGGCGTTTAATTATTATTTTCAAAATATTAGTGTTTAATTTTAGCAAAGTTATTAAATAATTATAGTTATAAATTGAGTATCAACAATTATTTGTTATATCGCAAAATGAACATAGCTCATAGAGGGCTAGAATCAATATAAGTATTTTTAATACTATAATATGAAAAAAATATTTTATAATTTATGTTAGCATATCCTATGTAATAAATTATTTTGTGCAATTACATAACACTCTCCATTTGAATGCACATTATCCGAAAATACCATACAATGAATAGATGGATCCATATTTGCACTGTCTCGATCTCTACCAGATGATGATCATAGGAGATTGCCAGTTACATAAATCACTGCTGGCAACGCTTGCCAAGAGATGGCGACTGGAGATGTCGACGTTTCATGTACCAGTCAGCGAGATGACAATGGCATTAGAGGATGTGTGATGCCTATGGGGATTGCCTATTAGAGATATTTTATTATTTTTATATATTATTTTATATATTATTTTTGAAGTTTACTAATCTGATTTTGAAAAAAATAAAAAATACAGGAAAACCAATAACAAGGGTGACTGATAATGAATGGAGCGGGACGCTGGAGACGTTACTTGGGTTGGATGGCGATCCATACAGCTACGATGACATTATTAATAATCCATTGCTGTTTAATATAAGAAACAAGAGAAAAGAGAACGAGTGTGTTCGGTTCTTGATGTATAGTACCCGATTCTCATGTTTACAGAAATATTTTCAAAAATTGTCTGCCTACTCTAATAAAGAGACCGTCCGATGATATAATTTTTACTATAATTAAGTTCAATCGGTATAATTAAGTACAATTATTATAAGTTATTTCTAAATTTTATTTTTTAGGTACACATAAGCATTTTTCTTGGATTTGTTCGGGTCCATGATATTCCGGAACAACATGTAGACTTATTGTCGGCGATGTACTTGACCTTTCTTGACGACATGATCAATGAACTAGAGAACAACTATGAAATATTTATTCAAGTACACCCTACCGCAAGGAGTATCGGGATATTTTCGGAACCATTTGAGAATTTACGTGATCAAAGCGTCAATTGGACGTCATACACCGCTTATCACGACAATATGCCTTGGGTATACCACTTGTACTATAATTTATAAGTTTTTTAAAATTAATTAAAATTTATTTATTTCAATTTATACATTAATTTAATTTGCTAATTTAACATATCAGGTGGATGTGTCGTGTGTGGATGATTCACTTTTGAATGGTTGAGAATCATTATTCAGATTAAGACATACGACAGTTCAACCTGTACCAGCAGATCTCTCCGCTGGCTCCGATCGATTACCGGCAAATCCTCACGTATCGCAAGAATACACATACATCAGGGGGTGGTCAAGGACATAATGTGAATCGGGCACAACATTATTGAGGGTTTTAGAATGAGCCCGAGCTATCTATCACGGAGAGTTGACCGTACAACTATGTACAACACTATGCTTATATTGAGTGGTATTACAAGAGAGGGATGACTACAATCTAGTACGGGATGAACACTGAGGAGTAATTGAGTCAAGCAACACCACATTTCGAGGAGCTCGTGAATGAGTTGACATACATATCACACTCACACCAGAATGTTCGAGCAATTAATTAGCACTTAACCAAAAAGTTTTTCTTATTTAAGTTATTTACATAACTTATGATATGAAATTAAAAATTATATATGCAGATATTTCATTTAGTCAAGAATACAACCATCGCTATTGGTTGGCTTACGTTACCCAGGACATACATGGTTCAACAAATATGAATTGAGGCAAATTAAGAATTTGATGACTGATTTAGGGCATCATTATATTTTCACAGCGACGCTTACATCCGTAGGTCAATTTAAATTTATTCATTTCAACTTATAGTTATTTTTTATTGATTTAATTTTAGTTAATTTAATTCATATAAATATGCGTAATTTAATTGCACAGGTCATCCGAGGGATCCTGAGGATATTAACATATTTGTCGATGATCCTCCGACTAACGGCCCACCTAACCCCGTGCTAGAGCCGACGACTGATGACTTTGATATATTTTAGGGAGATTTTATGTTGTATTCTTAGCTGATGAGTCAGATGTGTAGGGATTCGGAATGCCCAAATCCCATTAATGCTCAAGCTGCGGAAAGACCGTAGAACAAAAATTTTACTTCTACTTAAGTTAGGGAATAAAGTATGTCGGATAATAACCGAGAGTTACAGACATTTAATCCTTTACAAAAGACGGTAAAATATTATTTTACTTCTAACTTAAGCTTAGGGTTAAAGTGATGTGTCGGATGATTACCGAGAGATACACACCTCTTTAAACCTTTATTGATCTACTCCATGATTGATTTCTAAAATATTAATCTACTTAACAATTAAATAGATTAATATAAGATGTTATACCTCGCTTCCAAATTTTAATTGGAATGAAAATCGGCTTGTCTCGGAGCACCAAACGTCTGATGCCTCTCAGGGTTATCCACCAGGGACTAACCGAGAAATGCGCTTATTTCTTTTGCCGAAATATCGTAAACCGCGGTTTTTCGCAAAAACACTATTCACCCGAGAAAAAGACGAAATAGTACTATTCACGACTCGCAGATTTCGTTTCACAAATGTGCGAAATACCGCAACTTTCGTAAAAACACTATTCACCGATCCCGTGAATTCGAAACAACCGTATACCTAGAGAGAAAGTAACCGATTTGGTGGAAGTTTCTCTCTCACCCTACCCCTCTATTTATAGAAAATGTGAGATTGGCAAATAACCAAAATACCCTCATGAATAGTAAGGAGGTTCTAATGTGAAAAGACCAAAATACCCTTAAAGTTCATCCAATTTACCAAAACGCCATTGGGCTTTTTGGACAAATTACCGAAATACCCTTGGGCTTTTGGAAAAATTACCAAAATACTCTTGGAGGTCATCATGGGCTTTTCATGGGCCTTTTTGGGCTTTTTGAATTTTGGGCTTTTTCAATTTTGGGTTTTTCTGATTTTGGGTTTTTAATTATTAATTAAGACTTTAATTATAAATGGGCTTTGGCCCAAAATTCAAATCCATAATTAACATTTAAAATCCAAATCAAATATATATAATTGTCATCTACAATTATATTTTTCTCGATTGTTGTTTCTATTGAATTTATACGACGTGTCCAACACGTTATAAATTCAATCGATTTTTGCTTCTTGTCATCTCTATGACAAATATAATTATATCATATATAATTAATTATAACCATCTTATTATTCATTATAAACAATTTATAATTAATCAATAAGATTCTCCGATTAACTCCTATACGGTGTGACCCGACAGATCCGTGTTATGTTGGTAAATAGAGTTAAAACCGTTTTAACTTCTATAATCATAGGAGGCATCCGGCGAATGCACTATGACCATCCAATTACACAGATGATGATGTACTCGTACAATATCATGATCCAAGAAACTATTTACTTGTGTTTAATTCTTTTGTCTCATAGCCTATCGATCGCTTTCAAGGTAGGTATGTGTCATCCTTGCAAACTTAATCTTTTCTTGATCCCGAGTAAATTATCAAATATAATTACTCTTGTAATTATACTCGCTAGCGTATAATCTTACTCTATCAAGGGGCCCAGTGATGCTATAACTCATATAGAAATATGAGGGACAATAGTACTTTTGGTAAACCATCTCTTCCTCCGCATAAGTTATGTATACCGAAGAGCTACCTTTATAGCCACCTTTTACGGATAACGTTTGGTAGAAATCACACACATACATATCTTATGTAGGAAAGATGAATACCTCATACTTTAGAATTTAATACTGAATGAAAACATTAATGACACGAACACAATTCCATTTAATGTTTCATTCGGGGTCTATCAAATACGATGTTCCTAGAACATCTATCTATGTGATTAAAATGACAACTCTTTGTCTATGGTCTGTAAAACTTGACCATCATTTAATCCACATACTAACTCGATAACTGGTTAATTAGTGTTCCTGCTAATTACCTTGGTTAGTGACTTTTAAGAATATATTCTTTATTATGAAGTTTCACAATTCCAGTCATGAACTCGGAATGATTCATAAATTCAATAATACTCAAGGAAACAAAATATCGTTTAAATCCGATTCATGAACAAAGCTTTATATAACAAATTTATCGTATTATTGACTTCAAGATTATTACAAACTAACAATCTCCCACTTAAGCTTGGAGTCAATCATATTGAGCCATGCTTTATACAAATCTCTTTATTCTATAAATCTCTCAGATTTAAAGAAAAATCTCACAGCCAATCTCCTATGTGTCTCAAACTCATAGAAGATATGTGCAACTAGTGCTTGGCTTGAGGTAGAGATCTTGTAAGTGGATCAGCTGTGTTGCCGACTGTGTCAATTTTACAAATCTTTACGTTGCCTCTATTTATGATTTTTCATATGAGGTGATAACGTCTGTGTAATCACTTACCACGAGCTCCGAGTCAACACCGTAGATGAGAAACATATCATTAGTTCTTCTTAAGTACTTAAAGATATTCTTTGCGCAACATTTCAAAGGCTCTAGCCGGATTAGCTCGATATCTACTCGTCACACTCCAAGCGTACGAGACATCGTATGCGAGTGCACAACATGGCGTACATGATAGAGCCAATAGCCGAAGCATATGGTACTCTACTCATCATGCTTCGCTCATCAGTTGTCAAAGGACACTGAGTCTTGCTAAGCTGTGCACCATGATTCATTGGTAGAAATCTTTTCTTAGAATTCTGCATGCTGAACCGATTCAGCACTTTATCAATGTATGTGCTTTGACTTAATCCAATAAGTCTCTTAGATCTATCTCTATAGATCTTTATGCCTAGTATATAGATTAAGTCTCGCCCAAATCTTTCATTGAGAACACTTTCTTTAATGAAGATTTGGCTGATTGCAATAGGGGAATATTATTTCCCATTAAGAGTATATCGTCCACATAGAGGATTAGAAAAACGATGGCACTCCCACTAGTTTTCTTGTATACACAATGTTCTTCTTCGCATCTGACGAAGTCAAACTGTTTGACTTCTTTGTCAAATCAAAGATTCTAACTCCGTAATGCTTGCTTCAATCCATAATGGATCTGAGAAGCTTGCATAACTTCCCAGCATTCTTTGGATCCTCAAAACTTATGGGCTGTATCATATACACGTCCTCTTCCAAATTTCCATTTAGGAAGGCGGTTTTGACATCCATCCGCCATATTTCATAATCATGAAATACGATAATTGCTAGGAACATCCGAATTGACTTAAACATAGCTACGGACGAAAAAATTTCATCATAATCTACGTCGAGAATTTGCTTGAAACCTTTCGCTACTAGCCGTACTTTGTAAACAAATCATATTATCATCCATGCCTCGTTTTTCTTTTAAAAACCCACTTGTTAGCTATGGGTTTTACCCCAACAAGTGGTGCAACCAGTTCCAAACCTTGTTTTCATACATGGATCGTATTTCGGATCTCATGGCCTCCACCATTTATCGTAGTCGGTCTATCCATCGCTTCCGCATAGGTCGAGGATCTTCGATCAAATACCGAGACTTCATGCGCCCCATGTACCTTTCAGTGCACGGACTATCCTATGTGACCTTCGTAGCACTTGTTCTTCAAATCGTCGAACTTCATCCACATCAAGATGCGGATTTAGTTCTATTTCAACTTGCGTTGAAGTAGATGAGCTCGGGACTAGAACTTCTTCCACAACTATTTGTAGATTTGGTTCTTCCAAATGCTCATTAGCCGAAGAATCAAGTGGTGGGTTTATCTCGATCGCATCGATATTGTATTGTGTGATGTATCTTGAATTTCTTCAAGTATTACATTACTCCCACTACTTCCTTTTATGCGAGAAACTCTTTCTCCAAAAATATACCATGACGAACAACAATTATCTTGTTCTCGACCGATAATAGAAGTAATATCCTTTCGTTTCCTTAGGATACCCTACGAAAAAGTATTTGTCACTTTGGGTCCAAGTTTGTCGAAGTCGAACGTTTGACAAATACCTTGCAACCCCAAATTTTAAGATAAGACATATTTGGTACCTTACCAAACCATAACTCATATGGAGTCTTTTCTACCGACTTGGATGGAACCCTATTTATTGTTAGTGCAAATAGCTTTCTAGTGCGTGCCCCAAAATATTTTTGGGAGTGTGGTATTACTCATCATGGAACGAACCATGTCTAACAGAGTTCGATTCCTCCTCTCGAAACACCATTCCATTGTGGCGTTCCCGAGGTGTGAGTTGTGAGACTATCCCACATTCTTTTAAGTACATTATAAACTCATAACTTAAGTATTCGCCTTCACTGCCTAACCGTAAGACCTTAATACTTTTATTCAAATTGATTTTCTACTTCAAATCCCCCGATTCTTTGAACTTTTCAAATGATTCGACTTATGTCTCATCAAGTAGACATAACCATATCTACCGTAATCATCGCAAACGTGATAAAGTAGCGATCATCGTTTCTTGTACAAGTACTCATTGGTCCGCATACATCCGTGTGTATAAGGGCTAATAAGTCACTTGTCCTTTCACCTTCTTGGAGAAAGGCAATTTGGTCATTTTTCACGTAAACAAGATTCACAATATTAAAATTACCAAGAAGTCCAACTTCATGTAACTTTTGATGTGTTTCTCGTTTATATGACCAAGGCGATAATGCCATATGAAAGTCATACTTTCATGAGATGTTTTGAGTCGTTTATTGATGTTAAATATAGGTTTGTCTATTTCCAAGATATAAAGATCATTCATCATAAAAGAAGATCCATAATATAACTCATCTTTGTATATAGAACAACCATTGTCCTTTATAACAAAAGAGAAACCATTCATTTCTAAACATGAGATTGAAATGATGTTTCGAAAAATACTTGGAACAAAATATACATTTTCAAGTTCCATTATAAACCCACTAGGCAAACACAACTCTATACTTCCGATCGTTACTACGCAACTTGTGCATCGTTTCCAACTCGGAGTTGTATTTCCTTATTACGTAGTTTTCTCCTATTCTTTAGTGCCTCTATATTTGAACAAATATGAGCACATGATCCAAGATCCAATACTCAATCATGAATAGAGGTAACAACGTTAACTTCAACAATAAAAATTCTTAAGTTGAAGTCTTGGGAACCTTTCCCATCCTTACATCTCCAGATACTTAGGCGCTTCCACTTCCAATGACCCTTACTTTGACAAGAAAAGCAACCTGAGAGATAGAAGAGGCTTTTGCTTTGGGAGTGTTCTGATTAGGAACCATCTTCCCTTTATCCTTGTACTTAGTAGCCACTTTAGGAGTCACTTTGCGTTTCATCTTTTTAATCTTCCTCGTACCTTCTTGGATCACGAGGATAGAAGAACTCTTCTTCATCTCCCCATCAATGATCCTCAACATCCGTTGGAGCTCCTGCAAGCTCTTGTCCATTCCTAGCATATGATAATTCCTGATGAAATTAGAATAGCTAGAAGGGAAAGAGTTTAGGATAACATCCGTAGCAAACTCTTTGCTCAATGGACTGGTTAAGCTTCTCCAATGGCTCAACATCGCTCGTCATACGGAGCATGTGAGTGTCAAGAGAGCGCCATCAGTCATCTTATGACTCAGCAGAGATTTAGTCACCTTAAATTTCTTGACCAATAAACTTTGTACATCAAGCTCATCTTCTTTGTGCTTGTTGTACATGGTGACTTCATTTGTCATGTGCGACTCTACTGTTTCCGTGGGATTGGTGTGTTAAGGACGTACTCGAGTTTCTCATGTCTTAGTATGAGCGCACGGAACGTATTAGTAAGAGTTTCTTTAGCCATGTGCTACAACGTAAAATGTAAAGATTTTTAGCTTTGTTCATGTAATGTTTTATTCCAAATAAAACTCCCACTACAAATTTGTTCTATTCCGTTTGTAGTTAGGACCAAGATCCCTATTTTCATTGATAATCAAGTTATCGTTGAATAACTCGTTTATTAATTATCTTAGGTAAGAAACTCTTTGCTAATCACATCTCTATGTGATTCTTGGTTTCGCTAAACATCATATGTTTTAACGAAACTTTGCCCCAAGCCCAAAACTGTTTTGGAAATCATTGGTAAGTAACCTCACTCTATTTGATTCGTTATGCCTGGACATAACCCTCGAAAACCAAAGGTAAAAGGTGACGCCTACGAGTAGGTCACGTCCGCCAATGAACAATGATATGCGAGGACAGAGTAGGTAGGGCATATTACTTAATTTTTCGGGTTTAACATCGTAAGCGATCGGTTGTTAAATCGACTTTAAATGTAACTTACGAACACGTAAAAGATGTCTCGCAGAAAGACCACCGAAAGTTCCTTTTCGGTCTTTCTTTGACACAACCTTCCTTCACGGTTTCTTAAAAATGATAAATCTAATTTACACATTTATAATTAGTCATTTATTAAGCCGACTTTAAATGACTTATGAACACGTGAAAAGACGTACGCCGAAAGACCATTGAAAGTTCCTTTTCCGGTCTTTCTTTGACATAACATTCTTTCATGGTTCCTTAAAATGATAAATCTAATTTACACATTTATAATTAGTCAGCTTTATTAAGTCGACTTTAAATGTACTTATGAACACGTGAAAAGACGTCGCGTAAAGACCATTGAAAGTTCCTTTTCCAGTCTTTCTTTGACATAACATTTTTTCACGGCTCCTTAAAATGATAAATCTAATTTACTCATTTATTATCAAAGCGGTAAATCCAATTTACCACTCATACAAACATTTTGTATATATACATGAATCGATCACGTATATAACTACTATCTATCCAATAAGTAGCTTTGCATCTATGATAAGATACATTTCATATCAAAGCAAAGAAAATCTAATTTACCTCGCTCATACAAACATTTTGTATATATATATGTGAATCGATCACATATATAACTATCGATTCTCAATTCTTTATTTTGCAACTACATCTTTGTTCTTTATTTATACCGTAAAAAGCATATAAACATTTTATATGATTTCAAAACAGTTAATTCCTTCTGGTACGATAAAGTAATTTGATAACGTGACAAAGTTCCTTTTCGGCCAGTTATCAGGACACGTAAAAGGGGCTCCCAGGAAAGATCGGGGTCACGAGAACCACTTTAAATTCAATCTTTCCTAGACAGAACCATCTCTTTCGGGTGTGGAGATCAACAGCTCTTACTCAGGTACTTTATTGCTTCATCACATTCATAGATATACTTTTCATAACCAAAAGTTTTCGAAAAAATAAAAGAGTTACATTTGCCATGCTTCGAAAGCGTAAAAGTAATTTGGTAACGTGACAAAGTTCCTTTTGGGCCAGTTATCAGGACACGTAAAAGGGCATGTCAGAAAGAATACCGAAGGTATCCACTTCCCATCTTTCTTTGACATCACCTTATCTTTTATGTGTGGAGATCAACAGCTCTTACTTAGGTACTTTATTGCTTCATCACATTCTTAGATATACTTTAACACAATCGAAAGTTTTCGAAAAGAAAGCGTAAAGAAAGCATAAAGAAAGCTTAAATCTAATTTAACTTTCTTAGTCGACAGAAATAGAACCAAGAAAATCCAATTTTATTTGGTTTGGACTTTAAGCTACAAATCTAAGAATTAAACCGATACGGGGTATATACATCTTATTTGCATAAGATATAACCTTTTAGAAAATCAATCAATGGAGAGCCTTTGCTCGATACCACTGTTGGGATTCTAATGCCCAAATCCCATTAATGCTCAAGTCATGCGGAAAGACCGTAGAACAAAAATTTTACTTCTACTTAAGTTAGGGAATAAAGTATGTCGGATAATAACCGAGAGTTACGTACATTTAATCCTTTACAAAAGACGGTAAAATATTATTTTACTTCTAACTTAAGCTTAGGGTTAAAGTGATGTGTCGGATGATTACCGAGAGATACACACCTCTTTAAACCTTTATTGATCTACTCCATGATTGATTTCTAAAATATTAATCTACTTAACAATTAAATAGATTAATATAAGATGTTATACCTCGCTTCCAAATTTTAATTGGAATGAAAATCGGCTTGTCTCGGAGCACCAAACGTATGATGCCTCTCGTAGGTTATCCACCAGGGACTAACCAGAGAGCGCTTATTTCTTTTGCCGAAATACGTCAAACCGCGGTTTTTCGCAAAAACACTATTCACCCGAGAAAAAGACGAAATAGTACTATTCACGACTCGCAGTAATTCTGTTTCACAAATGTGCAGAAATACCGCAACTTTCGTAAAAACACTATTCACCGATCCCGTGAATTCTCGAAACAACCGTATACCTAGAGAAAAGTAGAACTGATTTGGTGGAAGTTTCTCTCTCACCCTACCCCTCTATTTATAGAAAATGTGAGATTGGCAAATAACCAAAATACCCTCATGAATAGTAAGGAGGTTCTAATGTGAAAAGACCAAAATACCCTTAAAGTTCATCCAATTTACCAAAACGCCATTGGGCTTTTTGGACAAATTACCGAAATACCCTTGGGCTTTTGGAAAAATTACCAAAATACTCTTGGAGGTCATCATGGGCTTTTCATGGGCCTTTTTGGGCTTTTTGAATTTTGGGCTTTTTCAATTTTGGGTTTTTCTGATTTTGGGTTTTTAATTATTAATTAAGACTTTAATTATAAATGGGCTTTGGCCCAAAATTCAAATCCATAATTAACATTTAAAATCCAAATCAAATATATATAATTGTCATCTACAATTATATTTTTCTCGGTTGTTGTTTCTATTAATTTATACGACGTGTCCAACACGTTATAAATTCAATCGATTTTTGCTTCTTGTCATCTCTATGACAAATATAATTATATCATATATAATTAATTATAACCATCTTATTATTCATTATAAACAATTTATAATTAATCAATAAGATTCTCCGATTAACTCCTATACGGTGTGACTCGACAGATCCGTGTTATGTTGGTAAATAGAGTTAAAACCGTTTTAACTTCTATAATCATAGGAGGCATCCGCGAGAATGCACTATGACCATCCAATTACACGATGATGATGTATCTTGCATAATATCATGATCCAAGAAACTATTTACTTGTGTTTAATTCTTTTGTCTCATAGCTATCGATCGCTTTCAAGGTAGTATGTGTCATCCTTGCAAACTTAATCTTTTCTTGATCCCGAGTAAATTATCAAATATAATTACTCTTGTAATTATACTTGCTAGCGTATAATCTTACTCTATCAAGGGCCCATGATGCTATAACTCATATAGAAATATGAGGGACAATAGTACTTTTGGTAAACCATCTCTTCCTCCGCATAAGTTATGTATACCAAGAAGCTACCTTTATAGCCACCTTTACGGATAACGTTTGGTAGAAATCACACACATACATATCTTATGTAGGAAAGATGAATACCTCATACTTTAGAATTTAATACCGAATGAAAACATTAATGACACGAACACAATTCCATTTAATGTTTCATTCGGTCTATCAAATACGATGTTCCTAGAACATCTATCTATGTGATTAAAATGACAACTCTTTGTCTATGGTCTGTAAAACTTGACCATCATTTAATCCACATACTAACCTGATAACGGTTAATTAGTGTTCCTGCTAATTACCTTGGTTAGTGACTTTTAAGAATATATTCTTTATTATGAAGTTTCACAATTCCAGTCATGAACTCGGAATGATTCATAAATTCAATAATACTCAAGGAAACAAAATATCGTTTAAATCCGATTCATGAACAAAGCTTTATATAACAAATTTATCGTATTATTGACTTCAAGATTATTACAAACTAACAAGATGATCCTCAATCTAAGTGTTGGTACCTCCGGTATCCAATATGAGGCTTCTCGCGCGTCGTCGTATGATACCCCTAGTCCGTCCACCCGAGTGTCTGAGATGCAAGCACTTGCTGACGCAAGGCACGAGTGCCCTCGCCGTGAAATCCGACTAAGAGACATATACTACCCGTCTCTTATTAAGAGAATGTTTCATCGGTGTTGATGTACTTTTTTTTATTTCGGGGACTATACTTTTGTATTTTAGTTTATTTGAAAAATTATACTTTATTTTCTTTATTTATAGTTTAAAATTAAGTTCCTCTTATTTATAGTTTAAAATTTAGTTATTACAAACCTTTAAAAATACTAAATCATTAAGCATACATTAAAAATTAGTTAATGAACAGAAAAAATATACATCTGGTACTACATATATAATGAAATAACTTAATAAACTATTTCAATTTATTTTAAACAAACAACTCAACTAAACAGAAAAAATATACATCTGAGACCGAATTAAAAACTCGGTCCAGACCCCTAAAACTGAGTTTCAAACTAAGTTCAGACTACACTTGCAAAAATACACAACAATCATACCAGTTTTTTTATTTTTATTTTATTTACAAAATAATCTGCTTAACCTATAACCTTATCTTGAATTCTTGATCCCATACTGTTGGGATTCATATCAGCTGGACCCCACTCCAGATGCAAGCGAATCGCATCCATTATTCGGTAAGACCGTGTTCACTAAGGGAGTGTTTGTCACTCAATGGAATAGCAAAAAATTAGAATAGAATAGCTATTCCGACGAATTAATTTGCCAAACGAATTTTAGACTAAGTAGAAGAATGCGGAAGAGTGCTAATTCGGTATACCAAGTTATATGTGGTATACCGGATTAGCTCTCGTCGGAATAGCGATTATTATTTGATTATATTATATTATATTATTATATCATGATTATAATTATAATTATGATTTATTATTATATTATTAGTATGATTATAATTTATTATTATATTAATATTATGATGATTATTTATTTATTATTATATAATATTATTATAATAATTATTGTTATTATTATATTAATATCATTGTTAGTATTGTTATTACATGATTAATTTTACTATTATTTATTATTATAATAATTATGATTTTAGTATTATATTATTATATTATGATTATAATTTTATGATTATATTATTATGATTATAATTATTATTATATTATATTATATTATATTATATTATGATTATATTATAATTATATTATTATAATTATAATTTACTATTATTATATTATGATTATGATTATAATTTTTAATTATATTATTATATTATTATGATTATAATTATAATTATAATTTATTATTATATTATCATTATTATTATTATTATCATTATTATTATAATTATTATTATTTTTTATTATTATATTATGATTATGATTATAATTTTTAATTATATTATTATAAAATTATGATTATAATTATAATTATAATTTATTATTAATATATTATTATATTATCATTATTATTATTACTATTTTTATTTTAATTATAATTATAATTTATTATTATAAATATATTATTATATTAAGATTATGGATTATGATTATTATTATTATTATTATTATTATATTATTATTATTATTATTATTATTATTATTATTATTATTTTACTATTGTTATTATCATCATTATTATTGTTAGTATCATAATTATCTATATTTTAACTATTCTAATTAACAACTGTCAAACGATATTTTCTCTATTCCGAATAGTCAAGAATACCACTCTTCTACGACTCTTCCAAAAATAAACTATTCTATCACTCTTCGAAAATTACCACTCTTCCAAAGATATTCCTTGATTTGCCAAACGAACCCTAAGGGTATGTTTGGATGGCACGAGAACAACGGAATAGCTGCTGTTATCGAATAGAAATAGCAACGGTGCAACCAAACACAAATCTGCTATTCCGAAACAGTGAGAATAACTGTTGTTCTGCTTTATTCCGAGGGAGAGATGAAATAACTGCTATTCTTCTCAACTCTTTATTACTATTCCAAACAAACAATCCAAACAACATTTCTATCATTCGGAATAGCATCATCTTTTTACTATCCTCGCGCTAACCAAAAAATCACTATTTTTTCACTATCCTCACTTACTATTCTCAATTTTTTTATTTTTACGTTATTCTTTGCACGATGCAAACATAACTAAATATCCAGAGAAACAGTTGACCGAGTGTGGGATGTGCAAGGGTCCGACACGTGTTACGTTTCCTTCTAGATTGCCTACGGGCTTTCACCCTCAAAAAGAAAAGATTATCCTTCTAGAATGTTAGCACCGAGCCACAGGACCAAGTTCATCTCTCATGGAAAGGCAAGGCAAGCGTAAGTTCCCTCATCATAGGAAATTAGGAATGAATGACAAATTAGTGAACACATGAGAAGGGCAGTCAAACTGTCAAACTCTGTACTCTCCAGCATAATAAATTGACAGCCCCCCTGCCCGCACCACCACCAGTACCAAGTCTACCACCACAGACGAGAGAGTACGAGACCATCCGTACTAAACATCCCCTCTTTAATTTCTTTCCTCTTTCCAGCAATAAAACATCCCATCGCCATTATTCATGGAGCTCCTTGGCCAAGGTCCACGGATGTCAAGAGAGAACACCTGGTATTGGTTCATGGCACTGGCATGTACTGCTCTCATCGCTACATCTGGCATCGCGCTGATCCAATCACAAGGTGAGTCTAACACGCTTGATCTCCTTTTTATTTATTCATTTTTTTACTTTTTAAAGGGAAATTAAAAACCTGAAAAAGAATACCTACCGATTATTGAAAATTTGAAATGACAAGTTATATAGAAGGATTCAACACAAGTTTACAGATCCCTGAACATAATATATATCTACGCAGCAAAACTAAACAACTAGATTAAGAATTATGACCCAGCAATTAAAATTGCTAGTTAAACCCTACTACAAGCAAAATTAGATTTCGAGCCGAACAACAAGTGTAAAGACTATAAGATAATTTTAAGTCGACATTTCTGGCACTGCACTGGCAGCCGATCCGCACATCACATATGGCATTAGAATCTGCTGGCACAAGAGTGATTTGATTCCTTCTTCTGCATGTCATGCTCTTCAAACTTCAAAGCTTTACTTTTCTTGTCAGAACTATATATAGTTTGGTTGTTACTGGCACCTATATTATTTCTTACGTTTAATAATGTCTAAAATTTGCTGCAACAAGAGGAATTAACATCCGCTGCCTTACTTTTTCTATGGTAGCAAAGTGCCATAGTTCTTGTGTGTCATGGTGAAATGGATCCCATAAAAAATCGCACCAAATTTGCCCTAAGATCTGAGCCGTGTAAATTAAATCTGGTGTTAAGAAAACTATGGCACTTTGCTTCATGCCATAGAAAAACTATAGAAGCATGATACGGATCCTGCACAAGATTGTTCAAGTTCTCTTTCGTGTTTTTTAGAGGAAAATTGAAGTTCGAAAGACCAGCCTCCAAATTGTACTGATGTATTTTTCTTTTTTAACTCCCTTTGTTTCTGTTTCACTTTTGTTTTGTTCATATATAGGTGTGGTCTGGCCCACTATCACCAGCCAAAAATCTGCAATATTTGATATTGCTTCATGGCTTGCTTTAATGCTCCTTTCCTGTTGCATCATAATCAAGCAAGTTGCCCTACCCAGCTCAACCATCGGAACTATGGCAAAATTATTTTCCCTAGCAATGATCACTATGCTTGTTGCTATGTTCTGCACAAAGTTAAACGAGTTCTTCTCATTGCCTGTGGTGTGCATCGCTTGGGCCATGGTTGCCATGAGCTTCATCAGTGCCTGGTATGAGTTCTTTCTCCAAATTAGATGTGATGCGTCCAGAATTACTAATTTGCTCATTGGTGTTTGGCAAGAAAAAAAATTTGCTGCACATTTCTTTTTTTTTGGTGATGTTGATTGTTGAATATTATTGCTTTCATGTCTCAAATGGAAATAAAGCAGCAAAGGATAATACCATTGAAGTTTTTAATATTCAAAGGGATCAATATCTTCCTCTCTTGATGCACGCATGTGCATTGAAGTTTCTCTGTTTTTTTTTTTTGGTTGGCAAGAATAAATAAAGTACTATCAAAGATAATCTAAGAACTAGAAGTTGAGATGTGACAACAGTTTGTGCTCCTTTTATGTTAATTTTCTTTTGCGCCCAATTAAGTAATATTTTTGGAAGTTGGTTATTAATTAGTTATAGAGTTCTCAAGCTAACACTGATAGTGTGTGGCTTTAGTTTGGGAAAATTGTTTTAAATCACAGGCTGATGCAAAGAACTGGAGCAACACATTTATTTATGTTTTCTTTTGGATGATATAGTTGGATAGGAACACAGTTACATTACATCGTTAATTTTAATATTATTATTTTATTTTTTTTGAACAGGAGGGACTCATGATATATTGGTGTTATTCTCCGACTGGCGACTGTGGTTAATTTGGTATTGGTGATGATAGATGCTAATGAATAATTGGATGGCTACTACTGATGGCAAGACTGACGAAAAAGAACTAAGGTAGGTTTGCAGCTCGTAGAAAAAAAAAAAGGTTCATAGTCATTCTGAGCCGTTGATTTTGCATCGAGATTTGTACTTTCAATAAATCCTAAGTTCGAGATTTATATTTTTAACAATCATCACAAATCTCAATGCAAAATCAACGACTCGGGTAGTTGCGAACTTATTCTTTGATTCTACGGGCTGCGAATCTATCCTGAGTATGATGACAAATGAGTAATTTTAATTTTGTGAAATGGTAGCTGAGTTTGTGTTTTGTGTTATTGTAGTGCTCTCTTTATGGTTGGGACATAATTATATGGAAATTGTTTTCTTAGTTTTGATTTTGTTAATTTGTTTTCCTCTGAAATTGAGGCTGTTCTGGCATGCGCATTTCAGGATGTTGCGGGGTCTCATTGTTTGATTGTCGAGAAGTATTGAAAGCGATGGGTTTTATAAATGAGATGGATAACTTGACATTAACAATGGTTTTTATGGTTATTTCGACAATGCACTCTAAATAAAAAAGTTTCTATTAGCTCTATGTTGGAGTTACTTTTCTTAAATGACTAATTGTGTACATGTATTTTGCAAATAACGAGGGGAAATAATTTCAGCATGAGATGAATTAATTAATGCCTGCTAACATGACATGAAGACGATAATTGCAAGAGCAACATCCTCACCAGCTCTGACTCTTCAAATTGGCCTCCAACCAAGCTGCGTAAATCTGCACATGGTCTATAAATCTGAGTTGTGCGCATGTTATATGCACAATCATGGAAGTAAATGGTATCCTTCTGGAAAGCTTGAATTTCCTTATATAATATTTATGGCCATCTTTCATTCTCATTCTTCAGCAAGTCTCCCATGAAATCCATCAGATATTTGAAATTCTACAAGCCGGACTTAGAGGTGCAATCGGGCGGATCGAGTCGTACCAGTTTGATCTTCTAAAAGAAATTGAGTCACTTTTGTGTCGGATCATTTATATTGACATTTTTTTTTTAAATTTTAAATTAATTATAATTGAATTACAAATTATTTGATCTCGAATTAAATCAGATCATGTCATTTCAGATTTTAATGTGTTGTACTGCACAAGCTTGAATCATAATATAAATGAAAGCACTCAGATCACACCATCATAATAACATTTTGTTCAAACAAATATTGAATTGGAGATTTTAATTTGATTTTATCTCGTACCTCTATTTTTTATTTTCTTTTACATGAGAAGAATTCCAAAATTTGGTACAAAGTTGGTGGATAAAACTAAACTGTTACTTAATGGAAATGGAAACAATTAATAGGAATAATGTTACAATGACCAATACTTGCAGGTATGTCTCTCTCTCTCTCTCTTTTTTGTTTTGTTTTTGCCAAGTACTATTTACGAGGAAATCAAATGTTGCAGAATATATTGGTACTCACTACTCAGACGGTGTTGAATTGACCATGTAATGGAATTTAATTTTTGATTGCGTAAGATTAATTATTGTTTAGAAGATATAATTTCAAAGCAAAAGGGAAGTGCAAAAAGAAAGCAGAATCGGAGCAATCTTTGAAAGAGGGAATCAGAGGCAAGATACGTTAAGATTCTGCGATCAAAGGAAATCTCCCAGCACGTGAGTTGAGGAAAGGCACGTGACATCCCAACGCGGGAAAAAAGAGAAGCTTGCACCGTCAGATTGGTTGGACGGTTGAGATATCTCGTTGGGGACCATTCTTGCCTTGGAAGCCTAGAGGTCTAAGGGCTACAGTATAGCCTACACGGTAGATTAACCTAACCCAATATCCTCTGCCTCTCTCCCTCTCTTTCAGACTTTCATTCTTTCTTTGCTCGCCAAGACAACCCAGCGCCGCCGCCTCTCAATCCTCATGCATTCCCATCAAAACCTAAACCCTAATCGTTCATCTTAAACTAATGTTACACCTGTTGTTGCTCTCCTCGACCTTCACTACCGCCGCCCTCGATCAGATCAGCTCTCTCTCCATTTCATCTCTGGTCTGCTCCTCCGGGATGTTCTCTCGCGCTTTTCATGCACCGCTTGCTCTCCTCGCTTCCAGTCCGAAGCACTGGGACTATGCTTCATCGTTGCCTTGCATCGCCTCCTTTCCTCCTCCTCCTCTAATTCTTCAACTAGAGCACCAGTTGGCAAGCCACCGTCCTCCAACCAATGGCGGAACTCAAGAGTTCTCAGGCGAACCGAAGAAATCTCTCCCTACATGTTGCTGAAACCTTAAGTCGTGCTGTGGCTCGAACAATCTATCCGCCTCGACGAGGGAGAATCATTTGATCAGGCTATGCTGCTTGCTACTCCACTCTGTCTAGCTGACCTTGCTCTTGCGTTTAAGGTTTTATTACATATAAATCCCTAATAATTAGTAAATAAAGTTTTTTATGAAGCTATTGAGCGGTGCAGGCACACGTACTACACAACCACAATGCTTATCTCAAGCGTGAAGCATCACAAAAATTTATGTTAAATACATGTTTTTATGGTGTATTTGTTTAAAATATATGTACCAAAATCGTTGTTCAGGTTCATCTTTGTTATGTTTAATGAGAGATCACTGTTGGTTAATGAAAGTATGAAACAATGTGTATTCTGTTGTTTATTTGCTTGCACGAAGGGGGGTGACAAATATGGATCTCAGATGATGTGTGGACGGTATCTGACAGGAAAGGATTTCAATGATTAAATTTCTTGAAGCAAGATTTTAAAATGATTAGATTGTCGCTCAAATAATTATGTGTGGCATATAGGTGTTTTAGTACCAGTCATTGTTTTGTGCTGATATTATACTGATATAAAATAAGTATAACTTCGACCATTGACTAAATTGATAAAATTCTGAGAAACTTATGATAATAGATTTCTTTCTGATGCTGCATTTGTAAGAAATTATCTGTCTACTAATATGCTTTGATTAAAACTGATCAGGTCCTTTCTGCCCTGAGATGAAAGCTTTAAGGTTATTTTTGGACAATGTGAGAGATATTGTGTGCATGAGCTACTTCGTGATTCTGATTTCATTAAAACAATTCCATATTTTGTGTAAGTGTGTTCTTTTAATTTACTAATAACTTATCATTTATATTAGTTCATGAAAACAGGTATTGAATTGTTCTTTTTTTTGAAAATATATCTACACTTATGATATTGATGCAACATGAAAAAATTTCATTAAATTAAGTGTTTAATTTCTCTGGTGAAGAAAGAAAATCATGATTGATGATATTATTGTCTTGTGAAAATTGAAATTGTTAGTACTGATGCATTGTTTGTATATTATAGGCGATATCATCATCCATGTTGATCGTGTTATCTATTAGTGTTGTGTAATGCATTGAGATTGAATTGCATTTTGTATCGTGAATCATAGTATTTTGTTAGGGGCAGAGGCAACGTTTTAGTTAGAGGGGGTTAGTAATCGGATTGCAATAACCTATCAGGTTCAAATCCATTAACTAATCGGGCAATAACTTAATTGAAAACACTATTTTTTTAAAATCCAAGGGGTCAATTGACCCACCTTGCACTGTCTCATGCTTGGAGTTTTTAACTCTCATCTCTCAATCAGTGACATATTTTTTCTTTTCTTTGTTGCTTTTTGTCTCTTTTTGCCTTTTTTCTATCACACTAGGGTTATCTAATTGTTAAACATGATGCATGAAGTCAAGCAGAAAAGGTAAAGTCGAAAAAGGATATGTATCTTAAAATTATTGTATTGTTCGAATACATATCGTATCGAGATACAAAAAAATACATACACGATTCTTAAGATTCTTCTTTCTAGAGATACAAAGTATAGATTCGTATCTTTATCCATTTGTATCGTATCGAATCGTGAGATTTGTATTGTGAATCGTGAGATACTAACTTCTATGGTGTAATGATTCTTACTTATTTTTATTTTTGTAAGATTAATGATTATATACTCCTAGCAAGGTTGGATATGTCTGGTGACTGAAGCCAGCCTGTAGTATATGTGAATGGCGTTTGCTTGTTGTTGCTAGATGGATTGATTCTCCTCTGCATCATTTTGCTTGAGGAATTTTAGTTGATTTTTCAAAATTC
This sequence comes from Schoenoplectus tabernaemontani, assembly GCA_037127355.1. Lineage (NCBI taxonomy): Eukaryota > Viridiplantae > Streptophyta > Magnoliopsida > Poales > Cyperaceae > Schoenoplectus > Schoenoplectus tabernaemontani. The sequence goes on from CM073756.1 coordinate 25,478,479, forward strand.
TGGATAAAGGCTTTGTTGTCTTCGTCATCGTCGTACTTGATAGGGGGTGCTGAAGAGGATTAGTGCTTGCTTCTGTACCGGAATAATTCCAATTACTAGTATTATATTAAGGGCGCTCAGTGGTAATTTCTAAAACTTTTGAGATAGGGGGTCCTTGGTAAAACAACAATCAAGGGCTTTTTTTGGTAAGAATTTTAATAACTGTAGATGATTGTGCTTAATCCAATATTAAATATGTTTCTCTTTATTTTTGAAAACAAAACTCAGTAATGGGCTGTAAATTTGAGATATGTGTGTGATCTGGTAGAAGAACTTTCATTTTGGTTAATAAAGATTAAAAACCCATGCTTGATCTTGATAAAACTTGTTTGTCTGTTTAGTGCCTTTGGAAAGCCCCACCTTTAAAAAGAAAAACAACAATTATTTGATTCTGTAGCCATTTTAAAATTTTTATAATACTCTCTTTAATTTGTTATGCAGTTGCGGGGTTGAGACAAGTCGCAGGGTATTGGCTTAGTTAGGAGAGGGGACTCGTCTGTGACAAATCCAGGTATGAGGGGGCAATGTCTGAGCTTTAACAGCTCCACTAGGTATGTTATCAGTGTTGCTGCTACGTTTTGTAGAATGTAGTGTTTGTGTCCTGTTACCAGCTCTCTCAATTCCCCTTTGGGAACATAGATGATATTTGTAATTTCAATTTTAATTGCATTGGATAGAGATCTGGTTAGTGTAATGTGGTTCCACAAGGCATCGTAGAAACTTCAGTACATTGTTTAACTGCACAGCATATTTGGATCGCTTTCTTTGTCTTCTGCAGCAGAAACCAACTGCTGCTGTCGATCTCAAAACAATTGCACAAGCTTCTTTTTTTTTTCTATGCTAACCATGAACGCATTGCCCAGACATTAATCTGAAAAAAATTGACACCCATCCCTGTGTGCATACCTGTCATGTAGCATGGGGGTAAAACCTAGTTGTTTGAATTTTGGTGTGTTTTTTATGCATTTTTCACGAGCAGAACAGGAAACAGCTGTATTTAGTGTGAACTTCAAGCGTATCTAGTGTGAACTTCAAGTTTAGGTTTCATCTACCAAAAAGAGGCATACGATACTGAACGGATGAACGGTCTACGGGTACTACTTAAACAGATTCAATGGGAAAGTCAACTCACAATAGGAAAGAAGAACTTCAAGATCTAGTCCAGGAAGACTCACTAACAATGTAAATAAATCTGGAAAGACTGAAATATCTAGGGATTTACTTGAAATCCAATTAGGTCAACTTCCTGAGAGATACTTTCCTGGTACGACATTAGTTCGAAAAAAATACCAGCTATGGGAAAAACCTCAAGCTTTAGTGGCGAAAGAAAAATAGTATCTATCAAACTAGAGATGTAGCTTTTCCGTTGAACTACTAGTTTTTTGGTCCAAAGCATTTGTTCTGATTCAAGCGTATTTAGTGTGAACTTCATGTTTTCCACTTTGAATGTACCAATTCATATTTTCTAAAATGAAAGCAGTGAGAAACTCATTTTAGGAGAACCATTTTACTAATCCATGTAAAAGTTTATATAGTCGAACCAGAATACTTGTACTCCAGAAATGTTATTTGCAATGTCTAACCAATGGTTTACTGATTATTTCATTTGTATATCATGGAACATGGTCGGGTGCAAGATCCACCAGGAACAGGGAAAACATTGAGAATCCTTGGACTTCTCAGTGATGTTCTTCATACCTTCTAAACAATTGAAGTAAACTTTATTCCTTTCATTGCTTTTGCTTTGTTTGTTTTTCATGTGCGGAGGAGACTCTTTTACTTGAAGGGACTGCTGGAATTTGAAGGCAAGTGATAGATTGTTTTACTAATGTTCTATAGGTATGTCATTACAAATTTCCCATCATTACACCTCAGTGAAATGTGAACCTGTCATTCTGTTTCATTTTTCTCTCTAATAAGTTGTCTAAAATTATTTCTCATATGCTTAACAATGTAAAAGGTTGACAAAAGGGAGGTGGTGATCTGATACAGAAGTTGGCATAATATTTGTAGACTTCTGTGGAAGTGAACAGGTACTAGATTCTCACCATGACTGAAACCATGCTTATATATTTTTGTGTTGTTTTAGTCATACCCCAAAATGTTCCTCTTTTCCTGATATTTATAATTTAAGGTTGACAATGTTCAAGGAAATATTTTGGTGCTACTTGATGATGTTCAATCTTTATTCTTTGCTTGAAAATGGACATATTGTTTACCATATATTGGTCGAAACACTGATTATAACCATTCAATAACAGAACTTTTGTTCATTTATTTTATATTTTATTTTATTTGGTACATCTCTATTACACCTTCATTAAGTTAATCATATGATAATTTGAGATAACCGTCTGAGAAAAGTAAGAAATTGCATTTCAGCTGATAGTTTTATGTTGTATTAATATGTGACAACACTTCTATTGGTACTACAAATTCTAGAATGTTGGCTCTTTTCATTTATGCTTCTAATATTTATTATTTTGTGCAGACTTATTCAAGCAAGAAAGTGGTCTAATTTTCTCATGTTTTTTGTTTTTGCACATTCTTTTATTTTTTTTATTATGTTCTTATAGAGCTGTATTGTATTATGTTCATGCTACATGAGTGTGCCTGCTTAATTATGATTAATTTTAGAGGTGACAATCAAGGTGGGGTGTGCGGGCTGGTGTCAGTGTTCGTGTTTGGTTTCGGTTTCGGATTTGGATTTGGGTTCGGGTTAGAGTTGGAAGGGTCGAACTAAGTTTATCCTTTTTGAAGAAATTATTTTTTCAAAATCTGAGATTGATTTTGATTAGTTGTAGTTTATTTGATTTCGGAATGTTGTTGGGTTAGGACAGGTTTGTATTGGGCGGATCATTTTGACTGTTTTAAAATTGGATCAGGATGAATTTGGGTTTAAGTAGGTTGGATAGATATCTCAGTTTGAGTTCTGTCACCTAAGAGTTCTATTTTTGCACGTTCTTTTATTTCCTTTTTTTGTTTTCACATAGTTGGGATGGAGACTTGGTTGGTAGCTGTAACTCTGTTGCTTGTATTTTTGGGACCGACTCTACTGGTGTTATGACTTTTTCTGTAATGAACTGTTTTTGCTTGTATTCTTCGGGACCGACTCTGTTGCTTGTATTCTTTCGGAAACTTCGTAATGTTAGTTGTAATGAACTGTTTTTAGTTTTGACCTGACCTGAATTGTAGATGATATAGAACACTTATAAATAATAGGCGAAATTTTCACGGAACCCGACCGTTCAGATATGACTATTTTCAAGACCATTGACAGGTTAATGCTTCGACGTGAATGTTACTATAATAAGCCGAAGACGACTCCACAAAAGATTCCTTTACAAGGCGGATATCTTGCCAATTGTGCGGATTGATTTCTGGGCCTTTAAGGGGCTGATAATTTGACTTATCCTATGATAATGGGCCTTTAAAGGCTACATATTTATCTGAATTTTCGTATTTTGGGCCGTTAATGGACTAGATAAATATCATCATTTTACCTTTACGGGGCCGTTAACGGGCTTGTCACGTATTTTTACATTTTTGGGCCGCTAACAGGCTTAAAAATTCATCAGAACTTTAAAGTTTTGGGCCGTTAACGGGCTAAAATTTGCCCCAAGTTTTCTTTTTTGGGCCGTTATCCGGCTAGATAATTATCCGAATTTTATAGATTAGGCCTTTAACGGGCAATGCGGTTGTTCGATTTCAGTTTTGGGCCGTTAGAGAGCAAGAAAGTTTTGAGCCGATAGCGAGCTAGATACTTGTCCAACCATGGACGAATTTTAAATTATGATCCGACGTTAGCGGCTCAATATTTTTCCATACCTTAATGAACCTTTGTCAGGCTGGTTATTTAACCAAATTAAATCTCATGGGCCGTTAACGGGCTCACCATTTGATAGATTTCACTGCTAAGAACGACATTTCACTACTCAGAACGTCAGCTCAGAACGACATTTCACTATTCGCCATAAAATTTCACTACGACATTTATTCTTTTTGTATGAATTACTCAGTATTGTATTGTAATAGAATCCATACATTGTTAGTTCAGAGTATCGCACAAAACAGACGAGAGATTATAAAAAAATGCAAACAGAAAAAAGGTCAACCCATTCAAATAAGTATAATTTTTGCTGGAACTGTTCTGGTTTTGTCAAACATCACTCCCTCCTCTTTCTCAACCGTGGAATAGTATATACTTGTCCTTGAAACAACAAAAAGACTTTTCTCATTATCACACGCGAATGTTTATTTTTACCAAGAAAAGTTGGAAAAATAACCATACCAATTAATATCTCTAAAACCAGAACAGTTCCAGCAAAAATTAGCCATTTCAGAGAACAGTTCCTAGCAACAATTAAGCCATTTCAGTGGCTGGAGGCGGGGGGACGAGTTGGAAAAATAACTATAGCAATTTACAGTTCTATAAAACCAACAGTCCATTTTCGAATAGAAAAAAGAGCTCACAGAGCCTCAGTTCTTTTCATTCAGCAGGCATAATATGTCAAACTCCAGAACAGTTTGAGCAAAATAAGCACATTAAAAGTACATGCATGAACACAGTTTCTTACCATCAGCGAGCTTCATATTGAACAACTGCAAAAAAAAAAAACATGATATTTTAGGCTGTGGGTATCTTAACTGACAGGTAAATCAAGTCATCAATTTAAGTGATGCACTGGTGTATAGAAAAAGAGAAACTGCCTTCAGATTTGTGGCACTTTTGAGTGGTATCCAAAGCAAAAGAGATGCACTGGTGTATAGAAATCAATTAATGGAACTACAGAGAAGAATTGACAACCATATGTTCTTCCTCATTGAAGGAACTAGAAGGAACATACAAACATTTATGTCGAAATTAAGCCAGAAAAAAGCACACAAAGATAAAACACTTGTGGATAGATTATAGTGCACACCAGATTTCTTGAACAATCAGTGCTAGATACATTTATTGTTGTGCAAAGATGGTAACTCATAATGCTGTGTTGGAAGACAACAAAGGTATCAAGCTCTGACATATCAATTTTCTGATTTGTTGTGGAAGTAACGAAAGGAGTAAAACAGACAATTTTAGGTTATACAGCTGATAATAAGTAAAAACAGTTTGAGAGCGCACAAAGAAAAAAGTGAAACTTCATGGATACCACAAGTAATTAATGGAGGTAGCAAAGGAAACAACAAATTCTGGCAGCTTGCAAACAATTCCACTCTAAAAGTTCAGAAAAAGAAAACACTAAATTTCTGTTTTACAAGTGCTGTAGTTTTCAAATCAAACAATCACAAAATCTACTGCTGAATTTGAGGCAAGTGAAATGACCAAAAGTATATTTAAATAAACAACAGTGCAAATTTACAGCTTGATAAAACCATAAATCCACTTTCAAATAGCAAAAACAAAAGAGTTCACCTGATGTGCTACAAAAAAGGCAGACTGTGCAAACAGTTCCCGCCATCTCAAAAAAAAAAAAATAAGAAAAAGGCATCATAAGTTTCTTTTTTTTCCCAAATATTTTACTTCTCCAATTTGAAAATTGTACCGCTTTGCAAGAATAAATGCTACACTGGTACGAGAATTCTATAAGAGATCGAGAGTCCGATTTGGGTGGTGACCTCAAGTAACAGTATATAATCATATTATTTGCTTAATGGGTAAGGTGGAGAAATGACAGGCTGCACTTGAAGTGTATGAGGGAAATGCTTGAGAGAGGACCAAAGCTTGATAAGTGATAACCTCTCTTTTGGGCTTTTTCTATCAAACTTCACATCACTACTGGCAGCTACCAAACAACAGGGAAAATGAAAATCACGTAAAGTATATTTGAAGAAACAACCACACCGATTTACAGTTTGTTAAACAACATATTTAATTTCAAATAGCAAAAAAAGGAAAGAGAGTTCCTCCGATGTAAAACAACAAGGCAGACTGCATGCAAACAATTTCTGCTCTCTCAACAAAAAAACCTTGAGAAAAAGAAAACACTAATTATATGTTTTCTGAATATTTTGGTTTTTTCAACCAAAGAAAAGAGAGAAAAATTCCACAGCTAAATCCAGGAAAAACGAAAAACAAATACACCAATATGCAATTCTACAAAACCATAGATTCACTTTCAAAAGCATGTATAAGAGAATTCCCCTCACATGAAACAACAACAGCAGATAACAAGCTAATTGTTACCACTCTTTCATGAAAAAAATGGAGAAGAAAACAGTACTCTCTCTGCTCTCTGAAAATTTTAGTTTTCCATCAAGCAAACACAAGGATTTCTATTGCTGAATTCAGGGCAACTAACAGATCCTGAAGTATATTTGAAAAAAATAACCAAACCAGTTTATAGTTATATAAAATAATATATCCAGTTTCAGATCGCCAAACTAATGAGTTCAACACACTCATTTAAATGACTCCTTGAACTGAGAAGTACATCTCACGTTACTAAAACAATCTAATGATTTAGAATGCAATTCTACACTGTCAACAGTTTATGAATTCATGACAAAACCACGCAGAAAGAAACAGATGCGCTCAAGTTAATTTCCTAAACTCTAGGCATCGGCAAAACCACGCAGAAAGAAACAGATGCGCTCAAGTTAATTTCCTAAACTCTAGGTATCAGCAAAACCACGAAAGAAGAAGGATTAATACAATAAAACCATCAAATAAACCAAAAAAATAGAGAATCTTACTTCTACGAGTGCGCTTCTTGTAGAGGATACGGTAGCCGCAATCTCTGCACTGAATGACGTCACCCGACTTAAGAGGGCACTCCGCTCCACAATATAGCCATTTTTCATCATTTTAAATTCAACAAACGATCAATGAAAGAGCGACAACAGATCAACTGAAAGAGAAAGAAGTAACTGAAAGGATTTTACCTCCGCGGATGTAGGTCACAGGCTCGGGCTGTGGCGGATCCATCGACGGAGAATCTGCGATTAGCTGAGATGAGATGTCGCGAGATCCGAAAGTAGTCAAAAAGAGAAGGATCGACCTGTAGAATCTGAGGTGAGATGAGAATCTCTCTAGGGTTTTGATTTGGTTGTCACACCACCAGAAGGAATTAGACACTCTCTAGGGTTTCGTTTCTGGTCTGATCGTATTTGTGGCGGCGCCAGAAGGAAATAAAAAATGGGAGGTATTGAAAGAGTATATACGGCCAAGATGGGCCTAGAAATCGGATTTTAATTTGGGCCGTATACAACCCGAGCAGGCCGACCCGTTAACTATTTTGCTTCCGAGCGAGAGAGATACTGGAGGTTATGCGGCGTGTCGCTGTTAAAAACTTTTTTTTTCTCTTTTCTATACAGGTTTCCAATGAAGTATAAACAACGTGCGCGACGCAATTAAATGAATTTATCCATTATTATATACTTTCACGTAGTGCAAACAAAAACGGAAACAAAAATGATGAGATTGACTTCTCAGGATTCTAATCTTTTGATCCGCAGTATGTGATGCATTAAATCACTTTAAAAATATACCAACATAAGAGTGTATATGTAAAAAAACTTTGTCTTCTACTTGAGCCACATTACCAGGGAACATTATACATCTACAATGGTACAAAAGTAATAGGTATGTAATCAAGACGAATATTTTAATCAGCATTCCTACTCAGATGGAAAATGAAAAAAGTATCAAGAGTTAACGACAACATGACACTATGAATCTACATCTGCCATTTTTAAAATAATTTTTGTTAAGAATTTTTTGAAAATAAATATTTTTTTCAAAAAAGCTGAATAAATATTATAATTAGTTATATAATAATTTATTAAAAAAATATAAAGAGTTGTATTGCTTTAATATTTAAATTATACCTTAGAGGCATCATATCATTTATTTAAATAAGAAAGAAAAAATGATATGAGCCATTTAATTTAGATTTTCTTAATTTGTTAGTTAATGGTGAAACCTCGGTTAGAAGTTAGTAATTCTGCAGTAGTAATTCTGATGGTTTGTAATAATTAGCAAGGAACATGATGTATTATTAAAACTGTTTTTTGAATTCCGACCATAGGGTATCAAGGGTGTGGTACTCAATCAAAACTATTGTTTCTTTTATAAAAAGAAGGTATAAACCACTTTATCGGAAAAAAAATAAATGAAGAGAAAAATAAAATCAATGATGGTACAATGCAATAAATGAGCAGCATTTACTCAAAATAATTAACACTCCCTTGTAAAATGTCCTAATAAGATTTGACTTCGCACAATATACAACACACTACACAAGTACAATATATTTTCAGCGTAGGATTTGTCATGAAAATTTGGAGATCTACGTAACAATCCTGAAAATCACAACCTTGATGCAGGAATTGCTGTGCATCTGTATCATAAGGTCAGTATTCTAATTCAGTTTGTTATTAACCTTCTGTAACAAAAATCAAACTAATAACACTGGCTCAAGCATTAACAATGCAGGCCAGTGGCGCACACAAAAATCACAGGAAATAACAAAAAGAAACAAAGAATATTTAGCTTACAAAATTAAACTAAAAAAAATGAAATATCCTAGCAACCACAACGCAGAAAGAACACTTTCACTTAAGAATAGGTGCTACACTGCACTTGAATTCTCCAGCTAAAAGTTAGACACCATAAGGTATGAAATAACATTGTTTTGTTCCATTAGTTTTCTCATTCAGACCCTTCCTGGATTTCCCAGTGCTATGATCTCTGCCACGGCAACAACAGTCCTTTTAGCCAGACCATGTTTGATCAACTGCTTTACTCCGGAACAGTACTGTTTACAGATGATATAAAGAATCAGATACAAGAAACACGACCGTATTACAGAGAGAGAGAGAGTATATAAAATAGTTCTACATCTGTACCTTTGCGCACCAGAGATAATCCAAGCCTTTGAGCACATCATAGCCTCAACCAGCCTAGGGTTTACTTCATGTTCAGCATCAATATCTGAATGGAAGGTTGGTATGACAAGTATGTCACGTGCAATCTTAGATAATATGGGATATCGCAATTTATTTTGTTTCCACCAACCCAACAAGTCAAATTCCACATCCCCTACATCAACCACATCTTCACTCAGATACTCATCCAGTTCAGATTGTCTTGTGTTCATTTTAACATGCTTCTTGTACTGAGAGAATTCATTGATAATTGTTGTGCGACACATGACAGCAGAATTACTTGAAGAACCATCTTGTTTAATATTGGTAGTTTTATCAGGCAGCGGAAATGATTTATCACCTTCCTCTTGTGCATATTCATCGAAGAACATTCTGAGGCATTCACGAATCCTATAAATTTTGACTTTCACTCGGTTTGACTCCAACATTTTCTCAAAGCAATATTTCAAATAAATTAACTTGAATCGAGGATCCAGTACACAAGCGACAAAAAGAAGCTCATTGCATGTGCACAGGTGATCAGAAATTGCATCTTTCATACTAAAAACATTTTTTTCTCCAGTCTCACTTTCACCTACAACTTCAATTTCACTAATATCTTTTTCCAAACTTAATATTATGGTTCTAATTTCCAAGAGACTCTGAAAGTACAAATTTGGTGTGGGGTACTGATAACCAAAACACCCATTCACTATATCGCTAATTGGGCCAATAAGTTGAAGTGCCAGTTCCACTCTTTTCCAATTAACACAACAGGGAGTTGTTGGGGTGAAATGCCATTTACCAATTTCTGTGAGTATGTACCGATCAAATACACCTTTGTATAAGACCACATCTTTCAACAGTCTAATAACGGAATCCAGATCTTCAGCATACCTCCGCAGCCAAATTACATCTACAGGAGAAAAACCCATTTCCATTGCGAGTTTGTTAAAAGTATTCAATCTGGAAGGAATGCTCATCAGAGATTCAAAAAACTCTTTAATTTTTCGACCCTCTTCAAGAACAAAGAAGTAGAAAGAATGATCAACAAAATTGACCAGTGTTGTTTTACAACAAGGTATGTGGATATACTGGCCATTAAACAACATTCTAGATGAGTACTTTGCTTTCAAGCTATCAATCATATTTCCTTGATCAAAACCAGGATCAAGTGTAAATGCAAATATTTTATCCTCGAGCTTCCAGTCAGATATGCAACTTTCTAGAGCAGGCACTATGCCAGAATCACATTTCTTAAAACCAATCAACCTTGTTACCAAGTTAAAGTCATCATTAATAAAACATGCAGTCACAGAGATGAATCCATCTACCTTCCTCACCATTTCACAGGTAAAGGTAACTCGAGAAGTTAAATTTGTCAATTGTACAACCAACTTCTTTTTCTCATTCTGATAATAATCACAAACTTCACTCTCCAAGTTGATCGGCCCCATCAAACTGTGCCAGACCCTTTTACAGCCTGAAGAAAGTAATGGGATTTCAGCCATAATAGCTATCTTTAGATCCATGTTCAGATTAGGTTCCTCATTTTGTTCCTCATTTCTTTCCTGGTTCAAACCAAAATCTTCATACTCATCATCAAAAGCTACTCTTAGAGGTTGGTTTATGTCTCTCATTGGTTGCTTGCCACATTTTTCAATATGACGTTTCAGATGGCTTGTGCCTGACACCCTTGTCGAACTAAAACTTTGACCACAGTGTTCACAGATAGCTCTCTTACAATCAGGTGTCTTCTTAAAATGATTCCACACTCCAGACCTCTTCTGTCTCTTGTTAGATGTGCTTCCGTCACCAGATTCAGGGTCTTCAACAATGTTACACATTGAAATCTGCAATATGGCAGACCAAGTTAGCATCTTATTTTGATCATCACGTATATCTCAAATTAAGGGGCTGATACTAATACAAAATATGCAAATGAATAGAAATACTAATCATTTGAATGCTGGTGGGTCAGCGTACACCCAACCTGAACCTATTTGCTTTAAAAATTTCTCTTTTTTTTAAGTGGACAAATTCAAATCTAACCTACTAGATATATGAAAGCTATTAGCTCAATACCTAATCAAATGCAGGAAAACTTGGTCATTTTATAATTTGATCCGGTCTGACCTAAGTAGAGAGCAGTCAGCTACAGGTCAACGATTTCTGACTGAACAACAGGTTAGAAGCATCCCAACCTTATCAAATTTTCTTTTAGTGCCAAAAGTACAGGATTAGAATCCAGTCAATATACTTATTTTATATATAGCATAGTACTAAAAAGACATATTGCTCAATCTGAACAAAACCATACAAAACCATATCAGCCCATGACAATATCAAGTTCTGATCCAAGCAATAGCTCACAGAAGTAAAATACAAACAATGCACTTATATGTACTTGTATATTAATTAGTACATACGAGTAAATTTAAAGTAAAATCCAGTCAATGTATTTATATATTATTTATGACATAGTAGTAAAAGTGCATAGTGCTCAAGCTGAACAAAACCCCACCAGACCAAACCAACCGATTGATTATCAAATCTCAATCCAAAGTGCATGTGCATAAAAATGAATCTAATTCTAACCTCCTCCTGCTGCCAATCTATGAATGGAATTTGCTTCACGCTTCCTCCAAGAAGTTTCTGACATGATTCAACATGGCGTTTCAGATGGGATGTCCCCATTTTGATCTTTGCACTAATGCTTTTGCCGCAAGTCTTACAGATAGCTCTCTCACCATCTGGTGAGTCGTGGTAATACTTCCACACTTCTGACCTCCTCCTTGCTCTCTTGTTTGATATGCTTCCATCTCCAACTGGATCACCTCCCTCAATGGTAGACATGATAATGAAGAGAATTCTACATTTTCAGTAAAAAAATTAGCATCTCACTGATAAAATTTTAGCATTGGTGGAAGCTTTTAGCGATCGTACCATTTTTCTGTATTTTTTTTTCTTTTCAAGTGTGTTGTGATGGTATGTATTGTACTATGTCATACGCTGGTATATCCTAAATGTACGGCTTCTTTTTATAAGGTTCACAGATCTGATAAATAGATATTACTTGACTACTACCAACAATGATATACTGATTTAACATAAAGATGTCTCATTTTGACAAATTGCAAAACCTCAGTTTTAAATGGGCCAACTAGAGGTTATTCAGTACATAATACAGGAACTAATTCAATAAATTTCGTCAATCATACATTGAACACGGACAATTTTACCATTAATACTGCCCAATACTGTCTACTAACCACAGATCAGTTAATGAGTCGAATATTGTCACAATTGCAAAGGTCTGATGTGAAAAGCATATACCATCAGTACCACAGATTTCTTCAATAAATCAATATATTCATAACTACCCTTGGGAAATCCCATTTTTTTTTAACTAAATCAAAGAGCAAGGTGCTGATACTAATCACAGTAGGCAGATACAAGAGGGGCAGAGGAGACGGGAAAAACTAATCAACTAACAACACATACATACGTTTTGTTTCAACGGGGAGAAAAAAAGAAAAAGAGAAAAAATAAACAATACATACGTTTTGTTTCAACGGGGAGATCGAAACAAGCGACGTCAGAGAAAGAGCATCGCAAGGGTTTTCGAATGGGGGAGAAACACGCGAAAGGCTTTTCTTTATCTTTGCTAGAAATCAAAACCTCCGCAAGACGATTTTCTTGCCGGGCGAGAGAGAGCAGCGCAACTGGTGGCGATGGAGGGATGCCATGGGAATTTTGGAACTGGTGTTGTCGGACTGCCGGAGAGAACGATGATGGATCTAGACGACAGAACCCGAAACCCGTAGTTCTTTTCGCTAGATTGTTCCGGGACCCGACAAAAGAAAGAAAATAGAAAATAAAATCTTTCTATTAGCTAAACTTTGAGCCGTTTAAATCAAATCGAGCCATTCTCCTCTTCTCATCGCAGGATCCTGCCATCATTGCTATGGCAGAAGACTTCAAGGCAACTAGGCAAGTCAAAAGCTACCAATTTCGAATGTTGTATTTGGGTCGATCATGAAGTGATGTCATATTTAATCGCATGGCTGAAAATTTTCTATTTCGTAAATGATGGAGTATATATATAATTTAAGAAATTAATTGATAATTAGGGATGATTGATCGAAATTTTAACTTCTTCCTTTTTGTTGTTGAATTCTATTTGATAGTATTTTCATAATTAAATTTTCTCTTTTTCCCCTCCAATACATGCTTTTATTTTCGAACAAGTCCAAATAAGATTTGAGACCTTGACTCTATACTTCATAGACATATATTTCGATGCAAAACTGTTGTCTTTAATTCTTGCGTTCTCGAGAAAAGGATAAAAAACATGACGGACTAAAATACAAGGTTAGGTATGCGTTTGAGACAAGATTTGGGCACTTTAGTTTAACTAATTCGAATTTATAATTGAATCAAGCAACTGAAGCTTTTCATATTTTAACTTGCTCCTTGTTTATCGAAATAGGCTGACATTTAACTGTTTTTTTTATAAATTTCAAATGATCCGGGGTCGTAAATTTATTGTGTACTTGTATAATCATTCAATCAAATTGGACTCAAATGGAAGCGACTAACTTGTATAGGACTAAGGAATTTTCATAAAATAGTAGTTATAAACTTATAGCTTGACAGAAAAATAAACAATTTGTTGTTATGGTACATATTTTTTGTTGGATAATTGGAAGTGGAGAATCCATCAATCATTACTGAAACTATCAACGACCGACCTGCTATTTCAGTATACTGACAGAATACATCTTCATAGATGAGTGCTTCTTTCAACATTTTGACTGCAAGTTTCCAGAATTCCAGATCCTCACTGTCCTCCTCTCTGTCCACATCCCATCGTGCATATTCATTTAACCAATAATCTACATTGAAAGGAGTAAGACCCTTCTCTCCTGCAATTTTGTTAAAAATATTGGCCAATCGGCTAGGAACTTCTTTCAGAGCTCTAACAAAAACCTTAATTTTTTATTTTTTTTTTATTTTCATTATAGCAAAAAGGGCCAATGAAAAAATAATACCAAGTTGATCAATTGTTGTTTACAGCAATTGACAGTGACAAACATGTCATTTAAAAACATTTTAGAAGAATATTATTATTCTATTATCAGGTCATTATAATATTCATCCGCACCGATAAAGGAAAGTATATTATCCTCGAGTTTCCAGTCAGATATGCAACTTCTTATAGCATCTAATACATGTCCATCTTTTGGACGATATCCAGGTGGAAGTCCAATGATCTTCTTAAATCCAATGAGTTTTCTTACCAAGTAAAAATCTTCATCAATATAATATGATGTTATTGCGATATAGCCTAATTTTGCCACGTCAAATTCTTCAAGAGTTTCCAAGCTAAAATTAATTTGCTAAAACCCGGGACGTCAAATTCTTCAATAGCGATTATTGTTTGATTATATTATATTATATTATTATATTATGATTATGATTATGATTTAGTATTATTATATTATTTATTATTATTATAAATATAATTTTAATATTATATTATTATATTATGAATATAAATATAATTATTTTATTATTATATTATTATGAGCAAGATTATTTATTATTATATTATTATATTACGATGATTATGATTATTATTATTATTACTTATTATTATTTTATTATATTATATTATTATATGTCGATTATAGTGATGATTATTTTATTATTATATTACTATATTATGATTATGTTTATATTTTTATTATATTACTATTATAATATAATTATTTTTTATGATTATTTTTATTACTTTATTATTATTTTATTATGTTGTATTATATTATATGTTGATTATAGTTATGATTAATTTATTATTATATTATTATAATTATAATTATTTATAATTATTTTTATGATTATGATTATATTTTTATGATTATATCATTATGATTATGGTTATGGTTATATTATTATGATTATGACTATAATTATTATTATCATGATTATGATTATAATTATTATATTATGATTATATTATTAAAATTATGATTACTTATTATTATATTATTATAATTATGATTGTAATTATAATTTTTTATTATTATATTACTATATTATGATTATGTTTATATTTTTATTATATTACTATTATAATATTATTTTTACTATGATTATTTTTTATTACTTTATTATTATTATTATTATCTTACTATTAGATTCTTCAATTGAATAGCCAATTTGTCTTTCTCATGCTTATAATATGTGCAAATCTCCTTTTCAATTATCCATTGATCCCATCAGATTGCCAAATTTTCTTCGAGTCTGAAGAAGCAAATGGAATCTCGTCCATATAATAGCTATCTTCTTCACTTCAAATTCCCAGGTTTTACCCCCCCACCCCCGATCAAACCAAGATCTTTAGGCTCATTTCTAGAAATAAGTGTTGGAGATTTGTTTACATCTCCCTTTGGACATTTATTGCATATTTGATGGTGATGTTTGAAATGTGATGTCCCTCCCTTGCTATTTCCCACTCAAACTATTAGCACAGTATCTACAGATGACTCTCTGACCATCAGGTGTATCATCGAAAATGCTCCCAAACATCTGACCTCCTATTTAATCTCTTCTTATTTGTCATGCTTCCCTGACTGGTACATTCATGATTCATCACTCAAATGATAATCTCACCCTAAGAGGTTGGACGGGAGACAATAAGTGTATATTTTGTAATGCAGTGGAAACAATAGAGCATCTTTTCATTTATTGTTCAATATTATCATGTATTTCGAATTAAATAGCTGATTACAATAACTTTAATTTTCATTTATATTGCAATACAATAGAGGACTTATGGATAATAGATAATTACATACAATTTAAAGACCCTAATTTATGTGAAATGCTCAGTGCTGCTATCTTATGAGTTATTTGGAAAGAAATAAATATGCTAATATTCCAAAGAGGCAGTTGCAAAAGTCTAAGAAATTTAGGAGGCTTTATCATTATATTAATCAAATATTAGTGTCAAATAAAAAGAAATAATTACACTGATACACTTCATTATGGCATTCCACCTAATACTAATGTATTGTCTCTACAGTGTACTACAGGAAACATAAGTCTTATGCATACAGAGAAAGAGAAATATTCTGGCGCCATAATTGAATTGAAATGAATATCTGTTAGAACTGTTATATGTCATTTCTCTTCCTTTCAGTCTTCTTTCCTCTTTGTCTTCTATTTTGTGATTTTGTGGCAACTGAATGGGACAAGTCGGAAGTAAAAATGAATTGTTGGTTAAGTCTAAAAAGAAGAATTAGTAATCTTAAATTTATTAAGAGGAAATTAGCTTAATGATGGTTGTTTTAATATATAACTAGTAGTAGTTTATTTTGTCAGTAAGAAGCTAAATGTTAAGATTTTATAACTCTAGTTGGTCTAAACCTTATGGTACCGGATTGTGATACCAAAGATACTATATGTTTCTCTCAATGAAATGGGTGATACATATACCACTTTTTCAAAAAAAAAATCCTACAAATATTTATCTACCAAAATGGAGAAATTAACAGTCATAGCAGAACTATCCAAATGATTCCTTCAAGATTCAGTCAAAACAATCTCTATGAAAAGATCTACAGCATTCCACTGTTCTGATAACTGATACCCCAAATACAATGTTCAATCAACATTTCCGATTACTTTTGCAACCTAGAGCCCCAGAAAAGCGTGTTAGGCGCTTAACATAGGTGCCTGGTTTAGCCTTAATGAAGCCCTTCCTTTTGTAATTGTACCCCATCTCACTTGCGCCGCCGGATTGAACAAAGAAAGCACCATTCCGCAACAAGTCTCCCTCTGATTTCCATACCCAGTCCTGCCACTCATTCTGTAATGTGTATTCTCTTTTGGTGACCTCTTTCGCATTGATATCGGGAGGGGCGATGTAACGGTTGCCCTGGCTGATGATCGTGGGGTTCATGTTGCCGCCAATTGCATACATCTCCCAGTGAGTGTAATCATTGTTCACAACATGGAAGAATCCAAATCGACACCTTCGCAAAAATAATTACCAATGAATATTTCAAATTTTTGTAATTGAAGGATGGGATTAAAATCACATATATCCTCAATGTTGTCTAAAATATATATTTTTTGTTAACATTTGTCAAAGAAAAATTAGCGACTAAATTGTTTTTGTAATTACCTGAAAAACTATAATGTCACATCTGCAAAGGCAGAGTGAATCCTGTTTTGTCTAAATTTAGCTAAAGTTAAGAAGTCTTGCACGTGTAAAGGATCTAGTGACAAACCTCGGCATCCTTTGAACCAGTCCCTTCCCAAAGTGATTGAATGCTACTGTTATTTGCATGATTTTATCACCCTCATACAAGTTGCTTGCCCCAAAGAGCATAACCTAAAACATCCATATGTTAACTATTTTTTTTTCTGAAGATATATGTTTATTCAGTGATGCAAAATAATTAAGCCATGCCTGTTGGAGACAGCAATTTCATTATCTTCAAGATCAGGATATTAAAATAAATGATTATTTTTAAGTTGGAGATGGTGTAATAAAGGCATTTCTAGTATACACTCTTGTTATCAATGGTTAGATTTTGGAGGGGTTCCACAATTTCATTTTCAATCAATCTGGCAAGCTAAGGTCCCATTAAAGATAAAGATTTTCCTATGACTTGTTAGACAAAATAGAATTCTTACAAGAGATAATTTAATAAAAAGGGGCTGGCAAGGAATTCCAGATTGCATTTTCTGTCATAATGTTGAAACAGTAGATCATCTGTTTATTCACTGTACTTTAGCTTCTTGTTTATGGTTTTGAATTGCTAGTTATAATAATTTTCACTTTAACTGTAATTCGATAGAGGATTTATGGCAAATAAATGCTTCTATACCCTTAAAAGATGATAATATTTGTGAAATGCTTAGAGGGGCAATCTTATGGGTATTATAGAAAGAGAAGAATAGATTGACTTTTTAGGGGGTAATTATAAAAGTGTAAGAAGTTTGAGAGGAAATATAAACAATTTAGTTAGATATTAGAGTAATATTAAAGGAAATAATAGTATTGATAACATACATATAATCATTCCCCCTGATATTAACTCTTTGCCTATGCAGGTTTTAGAAGAAAATTTAACAATATTGCAACTCGAGGTAGAACTAGAGGATGGGTCTGGAGAAGAATTTGAATAATTTTAAAGCGTTTTAAATGTAGTTAAGTTTAGTTGTTGGGAATAGTTTATTTTTGCTATGTCTTTTCTGTCTTTCTTTGATTTCAGTTAATTTTGAAAACCTAGTGGCACGGAGGATGTGTCGACTGGGATTGGAGAGAAGGATTAAGAACTTTAAGAAGTAGTTTACTTGTTTTAAGTGTAGTTTCGTGAATTCAGAAATATGTTAAGGCTTTGATAAACCGATAACTAGGACTATGATGACAATGCTGTGTATGTCCTTGCTTTTGTTATGAACTGGTAATTAGGGCATTAGTTACTTAGTAGTAAATACCCATGGTACCAGGTTGTGGTACTAAAAAATAATGGTTTCATAACCTGGTACCAAAAAATAATGGTTTCTAATGAAACAGGTGGATATCCACTAAGTTCAAAAAAAAATAATAATAAATTATTTATTGCTGCGAGAAGCTTGAACTTTCAGTGGCACATCTACCTGATTAATATTGTTAATCTTATCTTTTTCAGTTAATCTAGGGTTGAAAATGTAAACTTGGAGGTAACTTAAGCTCACATGGTCATGTTTTGTGAAATGGCTATTAGAGATGGTGATGGCAGTAGAACCCTGAATAACATCAATGAGACCATCCTTGCAATTCCACATTGATACATGATCTATCCAAATGTTACTTGAACCCAGGATGGAAATTCCATCCCCATCACTAGCAGTTCTCATCCCGAAGTGACTCAATGAATCACGCACCATGCCGCCCCAGGAGTTGGTGATGTTATGTATTTTCACATTATGTATGATGATGTTATGCACATTCTGCATTGTGATCTGTGCACCATACGCAATGTGAACCCTAGCACCACGCCCATCGATGGTTTTGTGGCTGTTGATTATGAGCTCTTCACGAAGAGTAATGACCATATCACGTGCAAAAATAATCCATAATGGCTTGTCTTGCACGACAGCATGGCGGAGTGTACCGGGTTTTGGTATGACCAAGTCATTATCTGAAGGGTCAGTAACGACATAGTATTGGCCTGCGGCGCCACCAATGGTTCCTCGTCCAAAACCCTTGACACACCTGACTAGGCGTTTGCGTTCACGGATCCAATTCTTTCGGCACCGCCAGCAGCGGTCAATGGGATTGGTGGCAACACATTTTCCGGCCCATAGACGATCATTTTGTTGATGCAAATTCCGCCTAGTGTTGTTATTTGCAAGGGCTCTGTATGTGATTGAAGAAAACACATATTATTCCATCTCTACTTAATAAATAAAACATAAGAATTTATCTTCTATTCACAATAGATCAGTAAACACACTTACTCATGAACGGCTCTATTAAAGTGGTTGGTGGCTGCCTCAGGTTCCGGATCATAAGCGGCCAAGTTGCGAGCATGAGAAGTCTCTTCCCTCTGCTTCCAGTAGTCCTCATCTGAAATTTCAGCAGTCGTCACTCCGGCTGACAAGATGTAAAAGAGGGAGCAGATAAGGAAGAGAATACTGCTGCAGTTGGGGACTGCCATCCTTTCAGGATATTTCAGTTTAAACAATTCTACTACTTTCCTGAAGGGAGGCTTAATTTATTTTTCCTTTTGTTTATGATGGTTCGCAAATCTCATTGGCGTTTTAAATGTAGGGAGAATAAAAAATAAGAAGGGGTTAAAACGGCAACGCTAATTATGGGAAAGAGCTGGGAGATAGCTAGCAGAAATTGGCAATGTTATAAGAAAGTTTGTTAACCTCAAATTTGCACTTAGTAGTTTCTCTGGGCGTCATTTGCAAGTACTGGGACTTTTCAATTATTCAATGTAACAGAGAAATTTTAATTACTCTATAATCAAATTATGTTTAAACTAATACATTTTCAAATTGCATTGATACACAATGTATTTAAAATTGTAATTATGTGATTAAAGAAAATGACGAAATATATTTTTCAAATTGTAGGTTCAAAATTCAAATGAGATATCCTTTATGAACAATTAAAGATGAATAATTTAGACTCTTATCTCTACTAAAAAAAATCTACGAATAAAAAGCGTAAGGTCAAGTACTAATTGTAACTTGGCTTGTTTTCTAAAGAAATTCCGTTCAAGCTTTTTTGTGGGTTTTTTTTCCTAAAAAGATTATAGGTGACACTTCTCCTCTTACCTACAAAAATATGTAATTTTCCATAGCAGTAAGTAATATGTTTTACAATGGATGATTGGGATAATAATCATATAAATTCCAGCTTACTTCCGCGTACCTCCGGCTATGTTGCTTCGTTTATAGCGCAGCTTTTCCAGTACTCGTCTTTTTAAGTTATATTGTTGCGGATTTTCTTTTTGTGAAGAGAAGAAAATGACGCAAAAATAATTGAGAGGTAAAACTAAAAAGAAAGATAAGAAAATTCTTAAAATATAAAATGCAAAATTTGAGAAACATTTTTTGATCTAGTCTCGACGATAATGCTCTTTGTATGAAGGTTGCAAATTTAAATCCGAATGAGAGGTTTTTTATGAATGTTTAGAATTGGGTAGTTTAATAATTTCATATTTATCTAAAAATAAATAAAAAATTTTAAACAATAAAAATATATATTTGTTTTTTATTCTTGTAATCTAGTAAATATGTTGTTATTATAAATAATTAATAAACAACATTATCAATTGTAATCCAATAAGTGTTTTATTTTTTTTATTCTTCTAATATTTCCATTCATTCTACTTGATATTTTTCTCCATTCTCTTTCGTTAAATTATTTACATATAATTTCAAATCAAATAGAGAACAGATACTTAGATTGTCTCTTATGCATAAAATCGGCACTAGTAAGGGACTTCCGAGAGTTGTTTAAATTTTGATCTCTTTTTGAGTTTTGGATCAATCATTAGATTCATTTTATTATAATTCTTCAAACTTGCTGTTAATTCATTGCAAGTTTAATTAGTTTTTCTTCTTCCTGTAAACTGTACTAAAACAATGTAGTTCAAATTATCATGTTATAATTACCTTTTTCTTTTATAGTTGCAAAATTATGAACTTCATCATTTTTTAAATTGTACCAAGAAAATTCTTTCTCTTATTTCTAAATTTTAAGAATCATACATCATCTTTTTACTCATTTATTCTAATTGGAGTTGGTTCTTTAATGATGAAAGATGATAAATAATTGTTGGTCTATCTTTTCTTTCCATTTTGAGAGGTAATGTGAGAACAAAAGAAAGAAAATCATTTAAGGTTTTGTCACTATAATTTTTTAAAAAGACCGGGATAGAAAAATCATTTCTCTTTGTAATGAAAAATACATAATTTGAGCAGAAGGGCAAATGAGTCGTTTTCTTTTTCAACAAGGTAACCTGAAATTAATAATATTTATATTAATCTAAAATCATTTTATGGAGAGAGATATAAGATGATGTATAATTGGTAGGTAAATAACTAAATTTGATATTTAAATGGGTAATATAAAAAAGCAAAGTTCTAATGGGTTTATAATCAAATTTATCTTTTTTTTTATTATAAACAATAAAAGTTGGTGGAAGAGAGATTTTAAACGATTAATACTCTCTTAACTGTACGACAAATTTCAATTTTTTTTTAAAAATGATTTCAAAATTTACAAATTAGGTTCTAAAAAATGAAAATTTTGAACATAATAATGTAAACAAAAATTGTTTAAAATTTTATTAATATTTTCAATTATTTCTCCTAACAGAAATAAATATTTTTATCATAATTACATAAATAAATAAATATTTTCAACTATTATTTTTCTGAAATTAACTTGTTGAGACTAAAATTAAATAAGTAATTAATAATATGAAAATTTTATATCCTTCTTAAGTTAAATAAATTATAAAAGAAACCTTTGATAGAAGACTAAGACGTTGTATATTGGAACGTTGGTCTTCTTCATTATCTCATTTTTTATCATTAGATAAACTAGATAACATGCGTATAATGTGTGTGTATAGAGAGAGAGAGTTGGGCTATAGTGTCATGCGTAGCAAAGATCGTTTCTGTGCTATGAATTGATTCTTCATTATTAAAGTGCAAATAATTGATCCAATTGTATAAAATAATTTTCCTATGAATATCTAAAAATAGATCAAATTTTAAATTTTTTAAAAATTTTAAAATTTTTTTAACATAGTTAGAAAATAGTTTCTTTTGAATAACTCATAATAACTAAATCAAAGTGATTTTCTAACCATTTTAAAAAATAGTAAAAAAAAAAAGAAAATATAAAATTTAGTTTACATCAAAAATTTTATATGAAAATTATTTTGTACGATCGAATTGATCATTTATATTTTGATAATGAAGAACCAATTTATAATACGCACAAAAATGATCCGTGTTATGTATAGCAAATTAATCTCGACACAATGATATTGGAAATAGCCGACTTTTGAAATGGTTATTAATGATGAGCGATACTCGCGCTAAATGTTAGCATTTGAGTTTGAAATCATGTTATTCAAACCAAGTTATGCCTATTATACTGGGATTCTAGAGTACTAAATTAATGATACAACCTAAAAACCTATTATACTGGGATTCTTGCTGACGGGGATGCATAATTTGAGTAGGATTCCAAGAGGAACAATTGCGAAGCAGAGCACTACACGTGTGTAAATTAATTTTAATTTTCCTCGAATCGATGCTTCTTAATAAGTTTCAATTATTTGGGGGTGCAGCCGTGCAGGTGGGACATTTTAAGCAGGAATTGGCATGTAAATTTGTGTCAGGTATGTTATATGTTATAAGATAAAAAGCTGCTTCCGTGCATAAGTATTTTCTGATCTTATTTTACTCCAAATTTCTTTGTCAGTTCATTTTCCATGCGTCTCAAAATTTGTATTCAAACCTGCGAAGAATTGCCTTGAATATATACATATATATATACACATACATATATAGAATTATGCTACAGTGTTTTATAAAGTACAAGAACGTTATGTACTTTGCACTTTATTATTAATTTTAAGTCAGAAATGATCGATCCAAACCGTTCAATCTAATCTGTCATTTTTGGATGAATCAGAATTCTCAGATCAAATCATTTTCTCCTCATTTGAAAAAATAGCAAAAAAATTCTAAAAAATATAAAATTTAGTTTACTAATATATTTTGATATGAAAATTAAATTGAACGGTTTAAATCAATCATTTCTGACTTAAAATTAAAATTAGAGCGCAAAGCACACAACGTCTCTATGCTTTGCAAAGCACCATACGAAGGAAATACTTTTCTTCTTAATTTTTTTTTCAATATATATTTGAAAAGTAAAATCCTACACTGATTTTAAATTTAAAATATAAAATTTTCACTGAACGAAATTTATCGATTGATCTATAATCAACATCATTATAGTCGATGATAATATGGGCAGCACAGATTATTAATTCCAAATCACGAAAAGAGAACTCGCTGTGTCATGATCGACGGTTTTGGTCAAAGGATAAGAAATCGTCATCCACCAAGTACACAAATCGACAGTTTGGCCGAGTGGTCTAAGGCGCCAGATTTAGGCTCTGGTCCGAAAGGGCGTGGGTTCAAATCCCACAGCTGTCAATACGTTTTTCTCTCTTTTTTTTCTCCGTTTCGTTTGATGGACAGCATGTACTTTTTTTTCTCCGTTTTTTATTCTTAATAACGAACTTCATTTGAAACTTCATGCCTCATGTATTTACTTTTAAAATTTTCAATAACTCAAAATTAAAACTGAAATGTTAAAATAAAATGGTTAGATTTGATAAAACATGTTATGGCTTTTTGGAATCTAGGGTGATGCTGGTACAATCCGTCATTTGTTAGAGCCATAACATTTTTGTGTATATCAGGAGTGTTAGCTTTTTAGAATTATGCTCGTCTTAGTTTATACTTTAGAATCAGTCTGTTTTATTTTGATTTTTCAATTTTCAATTTTGAGTTATTAAAAATGAAGACACATAACATGAAAGTATTTGAATTCTAATTTTCGGAATATATACATATAATTTCAAAATTAGTGAGTATCCGTTTTTAGTTTTATTATGTAAGTCCATGGCTATTTTTTGCTGGATTTAAAAAAAAAAGTGGTTTTAGGTTAAGATTTTGTTAATCTGACCCCCTCATCAAATTTCTGACTCTCCTTAAATTGTTCAATTATTTTTCTTTGAGAAAAAAAAAACATTTAATATCGTGGATAATGAAAAAAATATGTAAAAGTTTTAAAATATGAAGTCTCATATAAGAAAATTATCTTCATCGCTATAATTATTTATTATTTTGATTTTAATTTTTTGTTATTTTTATTATATAAAAGATATTTAATAGTTTTATTTAATACCCAATTAGTTAATGAGTTTGAATCCGATAAACTATTAAATCTGATTGCGGACCCCCTGATCACCGTACAATTAAAATAGTATACATTTTCTCAAGCTGTACTTCCTTTTATTTTGCATAATATTAGAAAAAAAAAATGTCTGCTTGTGTAAACAAAATATCGTCATATTGAGCTCATGCAACATTTTGAGAAAGCAAAGGTATGTGGATGTTTTGCTGAAGTTTGAATCCGACAGTCGCAAAAAAAAAAATCTTTTGAGTTAATTTTCTTTGAATACGAAACTTTTACTCTCAATATATATATATATATAGTAAATCTACGGTGAGCTTAAGCTCACGGAAGACCTCCGTGAACTTAGCTCAAAAAATATATCAAATGATGTCCAAATTTTGATTTTTCACTCTCATTAAATTCTTCATATTGAAATCTTATGGAGTACAAAAACATTGGAATGTTTCGAGTTTCCTAAGTCACTCTTTTTAATTTTTGAAAATTAGCTCCAATAATAATAATAATATATTCAATGTTTGTACATTATTTTTAAAAATTAAAAAAAGTGAATTAAAAAACTCGAAACATCCCAAATTTTTGTACCCCATGAGATTTCAATATGTAGAATTTAATGAGATTAAAAAAATAAAATTTGGAGATCATTTGATATATTTTTTGATCTAAACTCACGGAGGTCTTCTGTGAGCTAGCTCACCGTAGATTTACTCCATCTCTATATATATATAGTAAGACTAGCGTGCACCTAACTCAAAAAATATATCAAATGATCTCCAAACTAAGATGGGCACAATTCTAAAAAGCTAACACTCCTAATATTTTACAATCATGTTATGGATCTAACAAATGATGGATTATGCCAGCATCACCCCAAACCAATTATCACCCTCCAAAAGAGATTTGCTTGCTCTCCTAATATGCCAGTATGTTGAAAAATGTAATCTTAGAGAGAGAAAAAACACCGATGGCTTTTGAGGAGGATATGAGAAACTGGGCCCAGACGACAAGAAATCGTGGATAAATCATTTCACAGAAACTTAATTCCCAGTTCGTATTGAATAAAAAATCGGCTATTATTTTGATCCGTGGTCTCTTCAAGGAGATGATTGAGATGAATCTGCATCCTTGGAGTACTTCAGACGCTTAAAGTAACTATTATGTGAATTTAAATCATCACCATCCTGACTCTTTAACTGTCACATAAATCCGACGATTTAGATTTACGGACAGTGACTCTACGTCCATAGATTACTACTACCAAAAAACGTGCATCCGATTGAGATTGGGATTGATTTTTTTTGGGCCTGCATATTGAGGACCATAGCTTATGAACGATTATTTTTTAACACTTGAATGGTCTGGGCCTGTTAATTGATGATTGATCCAGTATAGGATCAAAATTTTCAAACGACTGTTAAATACTTAAATTGTAAATCGTGCGATAGCTGAAAACTGGAAAGTAGAGACCAGGCCTTGACATAGGAGGAGAAAAAAAAGTATGACAAAGGTTTGTCATACAATTGGTGTTTGCAATTTTATAGATATTTTACATGATCTCTTGGATTGATTAACGTGACATAATTACTAACAAAAGATGGTTAGTTTTATGTGAAGCTTCGCTATAAGTAATCTTGATTTGTTTCGAAAATGCAATCCATACATTGTCAATATATTCTAGATACAGATTCCTTTATAAACTTCAAACTTAAGCGTGCTAAAAAAAACAAAAAAAAATTCAAAAGTGAGATAATGGAGAAAACTAATTAAATAATTAATCATTTCATATTGACAAATCTCTCAACGCACGCTGATATCATCCGCATGCTCAAAATTGTTGTCTCAGAAAAAAATAGATTTGATGAGTTTGACTCAAACTAATTGACAAAGTCTGAATTTGGAAAGAAAATATTATCAAAAGGTTGGGATTGAATACCAAGACTAATTATGTGAATATAACAAATAAGATCAAAAGTGAAATGCATATTAATTGAATTTGTGAAACCAACTAGTTTAATTCAAATTAAAGAAATTAAGAAAGGATATGAGAATCTTATTCTGCCAAGCAGTATGAAAACAATTCTAGTACCCGACACTTCTCATTATCACCAAGAGCACGAATAATGGATTTATGCACAAGAGCATACATGCAATAAATTTTATTTCAATATTATTATGTATTTTTTATTGTTGCACAAAACACAAAATTTGTTTATAATGACTTTTTATTTATTAGACAAAATAAGTAATTGTTGCACACGTAAAGAAAAAAATCCTTGCATGACTTTCTAAATTTATCAAAATAAATTGCAAAAAATAATTGTATTTCCTTAATAAATTATAAATAAATCAAGATACTTTTATAAAGTCATCAAAATTTACCAAGTAAATAATATAGATGCTATTTCAACCTCAATCTTGTTACATTTATTTACTTAGTTTTGCGTATTTTGTATTACATCAACATTATTTCTTTTTTTTAGTAAACTCATTAGTATTGTCGGATGCATAATATTGTTACCATCAGCTAAATATGTCAATATTATTGCATGAGTAACATTCTTCTAAGATTGCTATTATTAATTAATAACTTGAATTGTTTCTTGGTGTTTTTAGTCATAATGTTTGTATGATTTCTTAAATTGTTGTAACAATCCATTTGGATTTTTATATTTGATTTTTGGTTAATATATAAATAATAAACTGTGAATTTTGCACGACCCATGTGCTAAACAAAGTATGAATTTAATGGATCTTTTTCAATAGGCTGTGGATAAAATAGTTTTCAAATTATGACATTTGTTATTTATTGGAAGTGCCAGATGACGATTATCATATCCTTTTCTTTTTAATGAAGAACATATATATCCTTTTCTTTTTAGTACTGATCTATTTGAAGTGCTCAGAGCTCAGAACATATTGACTTATCATGCCCAACATGAACTCGGATGACAATCTCTGGAAATTTGGTAAAACAAAATGGAAGTTGGAACGATGAAAATAGACAAGGAATGGCTATAATATAAATTGACCATTAAATATAAGCGAGCTGGTATAATTCCATCTGTCAGCGAAGCCCAAAAAAACAACAACTTGAATTCGCAACAACTATACCAGAACTTTACCTAAAACAATCCATTTCCCATACTGAATTCAAAGTAGGCGCAGGACACAACATGACATAGAAGTGAAATTAGAGAGGCATAGCCACAGACCTGTAATTTTGTCAGGGATAAATGAATATAATATAACCATTCTGTCTCAATTGCTTCAATTCAAAATTCATTCAAGTGAGTTCTGTAATATCCAAATTACATCAGGAGATTTACTGATGTAAGCATGGAACACTCTCTGGGAATGGAGAGATTAAGGCCTAGTTGACAGAGACGCAAGAAGGACATGAGAAACTGGGCCCAGGCAGGGGTGGATGCAGGCGAAATTTGTATGTAATTTGTAATAGTTTTAATTTAACCGTTTTGATAGACTATCAAACGATAATGAAATTATATAAAATTTTAATGATCATCAATCTATAAGTAAAATAATATATTTATAAATATTTTTATTTTTATAATTTTTTGTATTTATTTAAATATCCATTGTCAAAATTGTCAAGATAACCCGTGGTCAACCGATCCCCATACTTTTTTTAATGGTCAAAATATTCTCACTCTAAAAACAGACCGTATAGATTAAAACTTAAATAAAATTGATGAATGAGATCTGCGGCTCATTTCTTCTCTCTCCAAATTATTTGCTATTTCTTATCATATTAATAAAAAGAGGTCCAAAAAAGAAAATTATTCATTAAATAAATTAATCATAAACTATTTTATGTTTTTCCATAAAAAGAGAAACCACCACCAAGCACTTTAACTTAGAAAAGAAATTAACATATTTTATAAATATTTTTATAATAATAAAATAATTTTAGTTAAAATTTAAGAGTTTTTTCATTGATGTAAATATAAATTACATCTAAAATAACAAATTTAGCGTTGCATACAAAAAACAAGAGGGTCCGGATAAAACGGGATAATTATGGAATAAAAATAGGCTATTATTTTGATCCGGGATGCTGAATTGAGGTTTAAGGAAGTCATTTTTGTTGGGCCTGCTTATTCAGGTCCGTGCTCTAATCAGCAACATTTTTGACACGTAGGATAAAAATATCACTTGCTCGATCATTCATGGGATTATGGAAAGAGAACACCACGGAATGAGAAATTAATTAAAATAATATATGAAAAAGGTTTGTCATATGTTGGTCTTGCATTTTACATGATCTTCTGGACCAACTAATAACATGATCGGCCTACTAACGCAGACTGGAGGTGGCTATTTTTATGTGAAACTTAACCTAAAAATTACTCAGAAATTTTTTAGTTTTTATAAGCTTCATTCTAAAAAGATTAAAAAAAGGAAGAAGAAGAAGAATTCAAAAGTGAGATAATGGAGAAAACTAATAAAATAATCAATTATATTATATTAATAAGTTCCCTAGCTCACCGATATAGAATTGTCTTATTGGAATGCGAATTCCTAGAGAAATTTAGATCTGAGAAGTTTGACTCGAATTTATCGCAAAAGATTCAGAATGATAAGAAAATGTACTTTTAGAATGCTAAGGCTGATAAATAAGATAAATTATATGATAAATGCTAAGATAATCAAAACTTGAGTTCCATTTTAAGTTGCAGTACCAACTGATTTAACTTCAATTATGAAAAGAAAGGATATGAGAATCTTGCTCTGCCAGGTGGTATGAGAAACAAGTTAATATACTGTATGACTATGTTGAATGGACTGTACAATTATATGGTTGCCTCCAATTCAGAAAAAAATGGAGTAATTGTTTCACTTAATAGATATTATAAAGAAATTAAGATAGTAAGTCATCAAAATCTGCCAATTTTTATAGATGCAGTGACTACATTATTTAAAGATAGTTTCTATTTAAAGCCTTTTGTATACTGCACGATGAAATCTGATCAAATTTGTGTTTATCGCTTGTATTGTCTATGTTTTTTCCGTCAGACAAAACTTGAGAAAAAATCGTTCTATTTTAGAAGTAAACCGGAGAAAAATGTGTAGTGCATATAATTTGATATTCCCTCCCCTGTTAATTTCCCTTGGTTGTTCTTCTCCAAAATCTTGTCCGAATCTCTTTTAAACACCATTTAGTGTAACATATTCAGCATCAACCATGCCCTTCATCTACTGAAATAGAGAAATTAAAATCAATCTCAAGAACACTCAAACCTCCACAACACTACAACAGCCATGTCCCGACTCACTGGCAATTGTACTTTAATTTGCTTGTGTGGTCCCCACCAATCCAGCAAATACACTTGATTCTGATATTGGAAATGGAATTGGCATGGATTCACATCTTCTGCTATAACTGCGATGGCAGCAATGTGACATAGCTCGGATTAACACCGTTTAATCAATGAAGGGTGGAGACTATTATTTTCTTTTTTCCCATCGATAATTGAAAAAAAATGCTTATCTTTCCAAATCTCTCTTCTAGTCCTCCAATGCAAATGGGTTTTGATCTTCGACCAATCATTTTTTATGTACTCTCCGTCTCCCCCAAATTTTCTTTCTCCAATCTCACCCATGGTCAACATTTTGAACATTTATTAACCAAAAGGGAGGGAGAAAAATAAAAAAGTTTGATATATATTAGCATATAGACAGACGGATGCATAATTTTAATTAGGAATATCAGTAATCAAATTGTAATAATTTATGGGGTTCAAACTCATAAACTAATTATGTACTAAACTAAAAATTAATAATTCATTAAATATTCTTATCTAATAAAAACTATCAAAATAATATTCCTAAATTAAAATAATCATTCAAATTAAAATAAAAGAATATCTCGATTTCCTAAATAATTAAACATCCATAGAAGCATCGTCCTCCTTAAGAATTTGTTAAGAAATTTTATTAAAAAATCACCCTGAATTGCATGCAAAATTAACGCTGAAAGGAAATTAACCCACACCATTCGTATCCTGTTAGCAAGAAATTTTATTTACATGACCCTATGTATTAACTGTAATGATGCACCTAACGTACCTTCAAATACACATGACTACCAATTGGCGTGAAACTTCACCTATAAATTTCAATGTGTGCGGTGTCGTCTGGTTGTTTATCGACAAATGACTGGTCGATAATTTTCCATCCTCCATACAAGATGAGTGCATGAAACCTTCAAGTGAGAAATTTGAGGAAATCAATAAATTAATAAATTATTTAATGAAATATTAAGAATTACGTATATAACTATTGAAAACTTATCTCGAAGTGCAAATATATATGCTTAGTAAATTTTAGAAATTAACACAATAGGTCCAAAACTATCATATCATATCCAAATTAATAGTATCATGAAAATTTAATATAAAAAGCACTCCATTGAAACCTACATATATATAAAATCTATGTTTTTTTATCATAATTTTTTAGAAAATAAAATATTATCAATAGTATTAATACATATCGAGTCTCGTCTTCTGCATGTTTTTTTTATGTATCAATTAGTTAACACAGATGAAGATATGTTGTTCGGCCCATAAATTTTGTTGCTAGGTCTTTTTTGTCTTTAAAATTGTCTATATAATATAAAATTTTATTATATTTGAATGAGGGATTGCTCCTACATATTTGGAAAATTATTCGAAAAGGACTAATAATAAGCAAGTCCCAAAATGTCACTTACAATGAAAAAAATATGTATGAGAGGTTAAGTTGTATAATATGATATGCATATATTTTCATTTCAGTCTTTGGATAACTTATTTTAAACATCTTCCATTTCCCTCTTATTTGAACTCGAATTTTGGGTATTAGATTTTCCAAAGCTCAAGGGATCACCGGTAAGGAAGAGGATTTGGTACTCATTGTACAGTTTTTAGTAATAATGATTATTATTAAATTAATATTATTAAAAATAAGAGGTGAGAACCGTAAAATTTTATATATACGAATGGCAGCGCGTCACTGCTACTGGCGTATTTCATTATTTTTATAAAACGCGCCACTGCCAGTGGCGCATTTGCTTCTTATATACAAAATGCGCAGCACCTCTCCATATCACTTGCGCGGGGTATGAACGAAACACACTACTACCAGTGACGCGTTTTACTATTTTTATGAAACGCGCCACTATCAGTGGCGCGTTTCGTCCGTGTCACTGCCATTGGCGTGCTGCCATTCGTATATTTAAAATTTTACGGTTCTCACTTTTATTTCTAATAATATTAATTTAATAATAATTATTAATAATAAAACTGCTCATTGTAGCGCACCTTTAGTGTCTTTTAAAGCATCTCTAATGCAACGATTATTTTAAAAAGATCAATAACTGTCACATCGTCATTAAATAATTTAATTGAAAACTTACAATTTCTCTCCAACGTTAAAACTCTGAAAAATATTTTAATTCTAAAGGAGCAGTCCATCACTTATCATAAATCTAGCGTTTTGATAATAATTTTTCTTGTCCATCTCTAAAATTAGCATTCTCATTAGGATTGTTAATCTTACGTGGCATTTAAAAATGAATTTCTATTTCAACAATCTTCTTTAGTAATTTTTAAATTGTAATCTTCCTTCAACATAGAAACACAAATAACAATTGACACATAAAATTTAATAACTCATTAAAAACTCTCATTGAATATGCTCTTACATCTATCCATTTAGTTCCAGATTAAGTACTTGCACCTCTTTAATTATTTCTCTCTACTAGCGCCTCTTCTTATCTATACTATTATATAAAACATCTAAGAATTGGAGAGTCCAGTTTTGTCATGATATTTTTTTATTATACCTATTTTATCCCTCAATTAGACGGGTAATATTTATTTTTGGTTGATCGATCGTATATGATCGCGTCCATTGATCCCCTTTTTCTCTTCATTTCTTTCTCATATATAATATTATTTTCATGATATTATTTTTTTATTTAGCAACCTTGTGCATATTTGGTAAGAAATTAATGGTGATAATATATGTTAGAATAATTTAATTTTCTTGTCATAAAAATCATGAATCATTAACTCATATTGTGTAAAAATTTCATCCAAGATTAAATATTGTCTTTATTATAGGTTTTCTCTATAATTTGGTGAATTTATAATTTAATATTAGATAAATATGATTTTTTTATAATGTTTTAATGTTTAAATAAAAAAGTCCGCTACAACGCGCTACAACGCGCGGATATATAGCTAGTTCCCCTTCAATCAGGAATGGAGGAATTTATAAATACAAATTTCATCAAATGAACGCAGGTCCATATATGACCTTATCAATGACATATTTTGCTGGTAATTAATGATTGACACGTGTACCGGATAAAACTATCAATGCATCATTAATCGTAAGATGTACCAGCCTTGACATACAAGGAGAAAAATATGCAAATCATACTATTGGTCTTGCAAACGAAGGGCTTTTTACATGATATCTTGGATCAAATAATGTGACACACCTATTCGCATTGACAGTAGATGGCTCGTTTTAAGTGAAGTTTGCCCTATTAATTAATTTGATAAGGTTTCCGCAATGCTTCATATACTGACAATATATTCGAGATACAAAAATGGCTTGCACAATAAGACAATGGAGAAAACTTGTTAAATAAGCAATTACTTTGTGGTGAAAATAGCATCTTGATACAGAGAAGAGAAGTGGCCGGCATGCTGAAAATTATAGTTTTGAAATGAAAAAAAAAGAGTAAGTTAAAATACTGATATTGAAAAATAAAGAGTACTTTTGTGCAGTTAGTGATGATAAGGAAGGGTTATTGTGTAAATTGAAAAAAAAACGAGATGTATATTATAGTTCTGAAATAGACTAAGCTGGCTTAAATTATAAAATTAAAGAACGGATGACATAATAATAATAATAATCTGTTTTATTACCTTGTCGTATGAGAAACGATCTAGTGTCCTGCACATATCTAACATGAGAGTTTTATTTAGAGGCAAATATATATGGTTTAAGATATGAGTTTATTTAAGTTGAGTAATTTTGAGTCCAAATTAATGAATTTTTATTTTATTATTATGATAATATACTTCAATATAAATAATTCTTGCATATATAAGAAAACATATTTGTACTTGTTTTTTTCAAGTTATAATAAGAAATTGCAAAAATCTGTCAATAAATTATAAAAAAATCAAGATATCTTAATTCCAATTGTCATCAAATAAAAATATCTTTAATTATTTTTTTCTAAATGCGTTATATTGTTATAGTCATCTCAAAATATATCAATAATGTTACATGATAATGTTATTTTCAGATTATTACTAACTAATAACTTGTTTTTTTTACGTTACACCGTTTGTACAATTTTCTTAAAATTTTTATGAGCAATTCATTTATCTTTGTATTTTTTTTATTTTTGTTAAGAAATAATAAATCTGTGATTTTTGTTGTATAATAAAAGATTAATAACTTGTAAATTCTTTTGGTGGGTTTATTAAAAAAAATAAAATACGTTTTTGACTAAAAAAATTCCATGAAATTTTTGAATGCTGTTAAAAGGATTGTGATTTACTGATTATAATTAAGGGATCCTGTATGCGAAGCTCAAAGTCGTCACCCCTATAAATCGAAATTTATTGGAAGGTTTGTCACGGGACTTGCCATTCCCAAACAAATTCAGTGAAAAATTCTAGAATTTTAGTAAAAGAAATTGGAACTATGGAACTATGAAAATAAAAATAATCTCAATGGGAGCTGACATGGAATGGCTCTAATACAAATTGACATGAAACCAGTGCTGGCATAATTCAATCTGTCACCAAAGCCTTACAGACGTGCTAGAAGAGTCCAAAAGCGAATCCATAATGAATTCAGTGTTATGTGAGGCGTACACGCAGCGGTATATAGAACTGCAATTAGAGAGGAATTAATATCCCAGTTCTGTAATTTAATTTATTAGGCCTAAATGATTATAATTAAAAATTGAGATTGTTTCTCTTATTTTCCATTCAGAGTCAGACTATTGAGTGCAGAGACCAAGGCCCTGTTGTCATAGACGCAGATTAAAGTTCAAGGAATTCATTTCCTTTTTTGGGCCTGCCTATTCAGGCCCGTGATCTTATCAGTAACTTTTTTTTGACACTTGGAATCTATCTGGGACTGTTAATTAATGATTGACAGACAACGTACATAAAAAACATCACTTGATCAATCTTCGTGAGATAGGACACAATTAAAAAGGTTTTTCATACTATTGGTATTGCATTTCTACTGACATATATTTTACATGATCTTTTGGATAGACTAATATCATGACCAACCTAATAGCACCAACAAGAGGTGACGAGTTTTATGTGAAACTTAACCTGTTATTTTATCGGATAAGCTTTAATTTGACCATACACCATGGTCGATATGCACAATTATGTGGCAAAACTTTAAAAGAGCATGCAAAAAAAAAAAAAAAAAAAAGAAGAACAAGATGATGACTTCAATAGTAAGATAATGGAGAAAACTAATTAAGTAATCAATTATATCATATTGACGAGGCCCCCAACTCACTGAGATATATCTATCTTGATAAAAAATGCATTACCAGAAGAAATTAAATTTGATAAGTTTAACTTGTATTAATTGCAAGCGATTGAGGATGAAGAGATAGAGTAATCTCAAAATTTTGGGGCTAATAAATAAAACCAATTATATGCTTATGATACACAGATTAAAAACTAGAATTTAATCCCAAGATGTAGTACCTATTAATTTAACTCAAATTATAGAAATTAAGATGAGATATGAAAATTTTATTCCGCCGAGTGCCTATTAATAAAGATTAAAGAGAACAATTTTTGTGCTATTTTGATATAATTGAATTACAAGGAAGTGCAAAAGTTTGGCTAAGAAAGCAGCTGAAACAATTGCACTTGTTGTTGATGGAGAAGGCGCTGAAATTTTACTATCGAAGTTGCTAAAAGGAGCTACTGATTCTCAGGTCATTTCTTTCAGATGGGAAATTTGTCTCTTTATATTGAAGGATTTTGTACCTTATTTAGGTTTGTTATAAGATAATGAGGAAAATCTTTTTTATTGACTATATAGATCATTTGTCTTATTACCGTTGCCTTATTTCCTAAATTACAATAATTCCTAGATTACAGGAATCTGACTTATTGCCTAATTATATTTTACCGTTGCCTAATTGCCTAAGCTAGGTACTCAATCATTGGTGAAACTAGCTAATAAGATCGATGATGATATAATTCTGAGATCTCAATACTCCCCCTCAAGTTAGGTGTATATATGTTGTATATGCCTAACTTATCTATGTTCCTCTCAAATAAACTCAAGTCCAACCCTTTAGTAAATATATCGACCAGTTGATCCTTGCTCGTCAAAAATAGAGTTTCAATCTCATTGCTTTGAATCTTCTCACGAATGAAGTGACAATCTACTTCAATGTGTTTTGTTCTTTTGTGAAAAACTGGATTTAAGGCTATATGTCTAGCCGCTTGATTATCACAGTACATCTTCATAGGTTGAGATACTGACATGCCAATGCCAGTGAGCAGCTGCTTGATCCATATGAGTTCACTTGCAGTGGATGCCATAGCACGATATTCTGCCTCTGCACTTGAGCGTGCCACTACATTCTGCTTCTTACTCTTCCATGTGACTAGATTTCCTCCCACAAATGTGCAGAAGCCAGTAGTAGATTTTCTATCAAAGCTTCCTACCCAATCTGCATCAGAATAGCCACACAGTGTATTAGAATTATTATTTTTCATCAATATACCTTTTCCCAGTGTTCCCTTTAAATATCTAAGAATTCTATTAACTGCATCTAAGTGTGAAGTTCTAGGTGTATGCATGAATTGATTAATTTGACTAACCGAGTATGCAATATCTGGTCTAGTAATTGTAAGATAAATTAATTTTTCTACAAGTCATTGAAATTGTTGAATATCCTCTAAAGGTTTTCCATCATTTATATTTAATTTATGTCTACAATCAATGGGAGTACTAATTGGCTTACTTGCTAATTTATCTGTTTCCTTTAATAAATCTAAGGTATATTTTCTTTGCGAGATGAACAATCCTTTGGTAAAATGAGCAATTTCAATTCCTAAAAAATATTTTAAGACTCCCAAATCTTTGATGTCAAATTTGTTTTTGAGTTGATGTTTAACTGTATTAATTTCCTCATGATTATTTTCTGTAATGATTATATCATCTACATATACTAAAACTAAAGTAGTAAGTTGATTATCTATTTTTGAAAACAATGAATGATCAGCATTGCACAAAACAAAATTAAGAGAAATTAAATAAGAGCTTAGTTCTGCATACCAGGTTCTTGGAGACTGTCTCAATCCATAGATAGATTTATTTAGTTTACACACAACATTCTTACCTTCTGCTGATTTATGTCCGGGTGGCAAGTTCATATACACTTCTTCCTCAAGTGTTCCTTGAAGAAATACATTTTTTACATCCATTTAATACAAGGTCCAACTATTATTTACTGCTATTGAAAGTATAATTCTTACCATATTCATTTTTATCACTGGTGCAAAGGTTTCATGATAGTCAATACCATATATTTGTGTGTATCCCTTAGCTACAAGTCGGGCCTTATACCGTTCTATGGTACCATCACTGTCACACCCCAAAATAAATAAAACGGATTTGGGGTGCTTAATCCCGCCACGTACGCACGACGAGACGTGCGTACGGAAGGCTAAATGAATATAATAAAGTAAATCCCAGAATAAACAAAACAATAATAATGTAATATAAATATACATGATCATACAGTCCAGAATGAACAAAGAGAATACAACGCCTACATAGGCGGGGGCTAGCTCCATCGGAATGGGCAACAATCTCTCAAAATAAAAACCCAAAAGAAGGAAATAAGACTCAAAAACCCGATGTATCCTATCTGACTACCCGGCTCACGAGCAAATGCAGCGAAGCATCCTTGTCATCGCGCAGGACTGTCCCTAGCACTCACTCTAGCAAAAATCCTGAACCTGAAAATACCTGGATCCCACATCCACCGTGGAAACGTGAGTAATTTTATAAATTACTCAGTACGGATTTAGATCCAGCCTTAAGATTTGATCTTCTTTCCTAGACTGGACCCAAAAACCGATACTGATGTTTAAAATACAATATAATATTGATGAGTAAATATAATAATATTATTATGCACATTTGACCTATATGATATGACATGACATGGTAAAGAAAACCCGAAATAGAAATTTTGTGGAAATAATAATATAATATAAAACATAAGGTACGAGAATCAAACACCCGTAATAAATACCCAGATTTGTAAATATGCCATATTCATCCCGAGCGGGCATAACCAGGGCCCAACTTACTAACTCGGGCCTTGCCTAAGCGGGCACAACCAGGGCCCAAGTTACTAACTTAGAACTTTACGTTTGTGCAGCGACAACGCCGCACAAACGATAATTCGGGCTCCCGAGGTGATAACGCCCTAGGAGAGCGAACGGCTATGAGCACGTACTCTGGTCTGCTGAATCTGGTAATTTACCTTACAAAATATAAGTCAATGGATATAGTATGTCTTCAGTTTCCATATCGTAAAAAGGAGATAACTACCCGTGAATTAACAAAACGGAAACAAATGGGAGCCTACACTGTACCAACCAAGGGTCAGAGGACCGCATCCCGTAAAAGTATCAAAACGAAATATAAACAAATGGAAGCCTACACTGTACCCACTAAGGTCAGCGGACCGCATCCCGACTTTCTCCAACTAAGGGCCAAAGGAGAAAGCCCTTCGGACAATATTAGAATCCTAAATAAGCCGGATAAATATAATAATATAGTATCACGAATAGATTCCAGTCTCGGATATGGCCGCCCACACTAAACATTGAAGTACACGGTATCCTAAATCGCTCAAATTTGGATTAAAAATTTAATCATATAAAGAATAATAATAAGAAATATAATAAAGATCAAAAGAAAACACTCCGACACGGCCGAACCCGCCAAATGACGGGATCGGTGGATAACCCGTCAGGCAAAGATGCGCAGTGCATATACAGACCGATGGGTCCCACGGGCCTATGGGTCACCGTACGTAACCACAACGGTCTGGTTATGCAAGGCAACTCCGACTGAGAATTACCCGGTCCGCCTCTCAGCACTCCCATGCATTTAATGCATGATTAACTACCTGACTTAATTAATAATTAGTGATAGTAATAATATTTTCCTACTAATTATAATCTACAACTTGAATTATTTAATTCTATCTGATCCTATCTCGGGACTATTTCCCGGATCCTACTCCTATCCTGTCTACGTGCAATATGACATGATATGACATGCGAATGCGGGTATGTCTCGAATATGCTGGTCAATTTACAGGAATGCATCTGACAGGTCAGATTTAGTCTCTACAAATTTTTGGTCAGAAAATACCGCAATTCAGATTTATTTTAAAAAATGATTTTATTTTCGGTTTGGGTTCCTATTTCTGAAGAAAGAAAATTAAATCCCAGGAAACCGTACCTGGGAGTGCTGGTGAGGATCGCGGAGTCGCTCTACTCCGGAGGTAGAACACCGGCCTTGGGGTCGGTGTCCGCGTACGTCTGGTCAGGAGTGACCTCGTACTCCGCGAGTGGATCCGAGTCGACTATATCACATATTTTAATTTAAATTAGATGTTTATTAGTTTTAATTTGATTTACTTCACAATTAATAATTAATTTAGATCGATAATTTAATATCACGTTTGTTCGGGTTTCATTGTCTTTTCTTGAAAAATTTGGCAGTATCTTTGCTGCATATATGCGGTGCCAGAAATTTTAGTTTCTCGCATATCGATCCGTTGAGTTGTGTTTATCGTTCTTGATCGCGTTTATACGTTCATACTTTATTTTAAGTTTCAAATTTATGGATTTAATTATCAAATCATTTAATTTAAAATAGAGAAATTGATTAATATATAATATATCTAATATTTTATTCTAATATTCTTTTACTTATTCAAAAATAATGGATTTAATTAATATATATTATTTTATATGTATATTCTTTATTTCTAATAGTCTTTTAAATCTAAAAATAGAGAAATCGATTAATATATATATATATATATATATATGTATATATATACTAATATATATTCATTATATCCTAATTATTATTCTTATTAATTTTGCTTTTATTATTATGTATATATATATATATTTAACATTATATTTTCATAAATTAGAAAAATAGTTTAAAATAAATTAAAAAGGAAAACTTAAAAGAAAAATGAAATAAAAAGAAGTAAACTAATTTAAGAAAATTATTATCGTTTTATTACTGTGTTGGTGTTTTAATGAACGGGATCATACGCTGACTACCAAATCGTTAGAGCCTATGCTCTGATATCCCGTATTCGGGGGCAGTCAGGGAATTTAATCATTTCTCGATTCTTAAAGTTTACGTTTTAGTCCATGGATACCGCCAAACCTTTCGGGGCGGCTTCTAATTAATTAATCATTTTTAAGTTAATCCATTTATTATTTTTGTACTTTTAATATTGGGCCTTATTGTTATAATTTTTTTCTAATCCTAAGCATTGGTTCGAGTTGATTAGATTGATTTATCGGCCCAATAAGTTAATTAAAGCTTGATGAATTGGAATGAGCCTAATCCATTAATTTAAAGCCCACTATTATTTATTAGTCCATTAATCTTCCTAAGTTCAATTATTCCTCTCCAGCCCATCAAAACTTTTATCTAACCATCCTAAAATTCAATTTGGTCTCATTTGGACAACCCAAGCAACAAAGCCCAACCCGGCAGAACAAGAACAAGCCAAGCAAGCAGATACGCAAACAGAGGCCAAAGAACAGGGCCCAAGATCGTACCGATGGCGGTACAACCATATAACTATCATGGTACAAGCAACAAGGGGAGCACAGGCACACACAAGGAGCACAGAAACAGCAACAAGAGTACCAGCACAAGACAACAAGCAACCAACATAAAGTAGTAAGGGATAGTCTCACCTCCCTGGTACCAGTTGGTACCAAGGTACCAAGATGTCTCATACTAATAAGCTAACAACACCCATCAATCAAGGTCTAGAGACAACCCACAAAATCTAAAATCAAACATCACCAACAATTAGGTCAAGACAGGCACCGGTGTACCAGGCAACAACACCACATATTTAAGCAGCACAGGCAAACCAGTAAGATAAATAAACAGGATAGCATAACCTCAGCCAGAATCAACCAAACAACCCCAATCAACATTTTACCAGAACCAAACATCATGACAGCAACAACCCAACTCAACCCACACAACCATCAAATTACCAAAATCCGAAAGGTACCAGTAACAGTACTGGTAATCCAGAAATCACAAAACCAGTATAGCTTGTCAGAGAGGGAGAAGGACAGACACAAACAAATTTCTGTTCCAAGCCTCGCCTCATCGGTACTGAGACAGTACTAGTGTACCAAGGTGCATTCAAATATCAAATCGACCATATAATAAGCCATAACAAGAATTCAAGCACACACATGCAATTAAAGCCCATCAAGACAGAACACACAACTGACAGGGCGAAGATAGCAAAAGAAGAACATAGGGTTCTAGGATTTACCAGAATAAGAGCCAAGATGGCAGCGGAGGGCAACAGGGCACAAGGCAGCAAGAGAGAAAGGTGGGTCAGGGATTGACAAGTCGGGCCTCCCCTCCTCAAAACACGGCACAGATTCACAAGGAAAGGAAGAAAGAAAATCTGTTCTTACCAGTAAAACAATAAAATAGATGGAACTACTTCTCAACACATGAGACAACAAGCAAATAGCAGGAGAGAAGGAGGGGAGCCAAGGGTCTTATAGAGGAGCGGGCAGCACACAGTCACGAGAAGTGACGGAAAAGAGGCCGAGTCAGGTCTGACGACCCGATCTAGGGTTGGTGGGACCCCACTAGAGGAGGATTTCAAAGGCGGGTGAGAGCGGAGGAGTGGAGTAAGGGAGGGGTGAAGGACGGCATCGCCTTAATGGCGACAG
Source organism: Schoenoplectus tabernaemontani (assembly GCA_037127355.1). NCBI lineage: Eukaryota > Viridiplantae > Streptophyta > Magnoliopsida > Poales > Cyperaceae > Schoenoplectus > Schoenoplectus tabernaemontani. The sequence continues at coordinate 25,519,984 of CM073756.1, forward strand.
GAGAGAAGAGCGACAAGGGGGACGGGTTCATCGGGAGCGAGCGAGAAAATAAAGGGCGACAGAGAGACTTTGAGTCGTCGGGTGGAAAGAGAGAGAAAGTGGAGAGAGAGTAGGGGAGTGAGAGAGAGAAAAATAAATGAAGAGAGAGGGATTGGTGGGAGGTGATAAACGGGAGAGAGAGAGTGAGTGGGAGTTATAGTGGGTATTAATGAGGGAGAGAGAGAAACAATATTTTAGGATTGTCTGTGACAGAATTTGTGGCCAAACGTGTGACAATGTTGTATTGCAAATCAATTTCTAAACAAAATCTCATATTTATTGTTATTATTGTGAATTATTATTTCCTTATTAAATTCAAACCGGGTTAAATCCCGAGAGTATTTGGAAAATTTCTGATTATATTAAATTAAATGAGTTAACGTTTTTGATTTAATTTGTTTTAGGTGATTATTTATTTATTAACCGATTTAGTTTAATTAATTATCGAATTATTTATTTTAAATTCAAATTTTATTTTTCTCTATTGTTAACTTTAGCTATTATTTCTTTATATCTGTATAATTATTTTTATATTTCTTTAATTGTTATTTTAAGTTATTTACAAATTTATGTTCAATTAATTTATTTGTTATGTTAATTATCATTAATTCTTAATTAAATTTCACGGTTTGACAATCACTGTTATATTTAATTTTATATACCCACCTACAACCTACAGGTTTCTTTCCGTTTGGCAGTTGTGTAATTGTCCAAGTTTTATTTTTTTCAAGCACAAACAATTCTTCTTCCATGGCCTTACACCATTGTGATTTTTGAATAGCTTCTTGATATGAGCTAGGTTCGGTTTCTTTTGAAATAGCACCTAAAAACATTTATAGTTATTTGACAGATTATTGTATGAAAGAAAATCTTGAATATGATACCTTACCTGATAGGTGATGAAGTCTCTTAACCTTGTAGATGGTTGTACCTCCCGATTCGATCTCCTAACCGGTATAACTTCTGTATTCTCTAGTTCACTCACATTTCCAGATTCTGGTCTAATTTCTATTTGGTCTTGATCTTCATGTTCTGGTTCAAGTTCTGTCTGATGTTCCGGTTCAAGTTCTGGTTGACCATACAAATCTGAGCTATGGCGACTAAAGGATAATTCTTGACATGATTCTTCAATATTATGAAGTTTTTTGAAATATGGTTCATTTTCTTGAAAAATAACATCCCGAGATATATAAATTTTTTTATTTATAGGATCATAACAATTATATCCCTTTTTTGAGATGAGTATCCTAAAAAAATTATTTTAATTGCTCTAGCATCTAATTTATCATTTCTGATATTGTTATGTACATAACATGTGCACCCAAAGACTCTTAAGTGATCGATAAGTATTTTTCTTTGGTATAAAATTTCCAAGGGACTTTTATTTTTTAAAACAATGCTAGGTAATATGTTAATTAAATATATGGCAGTAAGTACAGCACACGACCAATATATCTTTGGAACATTATTTTGAAATAAAAGTACTCGAGTCATTTCAAGCAAATGTCTATTTTTCCTTTCTGAAACCCCATTTTGTTGTGGAGTATAAAAAAAAGTTGTTTGATGTAATATGCCATTTTGTTCAAAAAAACTTTTAAAGTTTTGGTTTATAAATTTAATTCCATTATCTGATCTAAAAGTTTTAACATGTGCATTATATTGATTAGTTATAAAATTATAAATTTTTTGAAATTGATTAAAAACTTCAGATTTATTTTTCATTAAATGATTCAATTGAAGATGGACCTCATACATCTGAATGAATTAATTCGAAAGGTTCTTTACTACTAGAATTTGATAAATGAAATGGTTGTCTAACATATTTTCCTAGTTGACATGCCTCACAATTATTATTATTATTATCAAAAATTTGAAAATTAAATAAATGCTTCAAAACTTTATCAGATGGATGCCCAACTCGCTTGTGCCACAGATAACTTGATTCTTCTTTTCTTGTAACCAGATTAATTTTTTCTTTATTTAAGAAATATAATCCATTTTCCAAAAAACCATCACCAATCACTGTCTTGGTTATCAAATCCTGAAAAAATATATTTGTTGATGAAAAAATAAGTTTACATTTTAATTCATGTGTAAGTTTGCTAACAGATAACAAATTGGATGCATAATTTATTACTAGTAAAACTTGTGATATAATTTTTGAAAAAATCTTGATAGAACCAAATCCAAGAATTCCCATTTTGTGACCATTAGCTACTATAACATACTGTGTGGTGGTTGAACTTATAAAATTGTGTAATAAAGTTTTATTTCCGGTCATGTGGTCAGTTGCACCTGAGTCCAGAACCCATTGATATGATAAATAAATTGATTTTAAACACATACCATTGATTTTGGTTTCCTTTGGTTTCTGATTGAGCAGCGCAGCAAATTGGTGCATCAGCTGCTGCATTTGATTTGGGGTGAATGGTCTAGAAGATTCGCCCGATCTCGATCCTTCTTCCCCACTCGCCCCCCAGCTTCGGCTAAAAATCCCCTTTTCCATTTTATCTCCCCCTCGTTCACATCGCGCCTCCTCCGCCGGCCCTGCGGGCGGAGCTCGGGATGGAGAAACCAGCACTCGTCTTTGATGTGCCCCTCTTTCTTACAGTGGTCACATTTTTTGTTGGTGTCAGATCTAGGGTTGTGGTGATTGTGTTGTTTGGCGAAGGTTTTGGTGAAAGCATCGAATGCCTGTCCTTCGGGGTTGGCCGAAGCGTGGTGTCCCATTACCTCTAAATGGCGATTGTCTGTTTGGCGGAGGTTTTGGTGAATGCGCCGAAGGCTTGCCCCTCGGGTTGGCGGAAGTGTGGTGTCCCATTACCTTTCGTCGCGTCTCCTCTCCTTCTATCATGGCTGCCACTTCATCCAGTGGTGGAAGATCGGTGGAGAGGAGGATTTGTGACCTGACAGCTTCATATGAGTCATCAAGTTTGGCGAGAAAGATGAAAATCTCGTCTTGCTCCTCCCACCGCTTGAGTTCGTCTAAATCACCAGTTGCAGACCGGTACACTTTGATTTCATCTCTCTTTTGTTGAATCTCATTGAACAACTGAGATGTGGTTTTGCCAGCATGTTACAGTTGTTGTATTTCTTGCTGGATCTGGTAAACTCGAGCAAAGTTCTTTTTTCGAGCAAATCGAGCAGCTGCCTTGTCCCAAATCTATTGCGAGGTGTTCTGGTAGGTCATTAACTCACTTATCTGAGTTTCCATGGATGCTAATAGCCAGCCGATGACTAGGGTGTCATCCTTGTCCCATTTTTTTATGCTGGCTTTCTTTGCATCAGTGGCAGTAGCCCCTGCGAGAATGGGTCTCGGCTTGTCACCAGTGACATGTTCAAGCTTGTCTCAGCTGATCAGATCAAAGATTGCTTGCCGCACCCAAACCTGGTAATTGTTGCCATTGAGAAGTACTGAGGTAAGTTTGTCATTGGTTGTCATTTGGAAGAAGCTTTTTATTGATTTGGCTTGCTGGTTTGTGTTATGACAGTTCTTTGTTATCTGTCTTTGAGAATTGCGGAAGCTTGGTTTCTAATGGCGATAACCTGGCTCTGATACCTTGTTACAAGATAATGAGGAAAATCTTTTATTGAAAGATGATTTTTCTGAGTACTTTTGAAATACTCTCTACATGACTATATAGACCATTGGTTTTATTACCGTTGCCTTATTTCCTAAATTACAATAATTCCTAGATTACAGGAATCTGACTCATTGCCTAATTATATTTTACCGTTGCTTAATTGCCTAAGCCGGGTACTCAATCATTGGTGAAGCCAGCTAATAAGATCGATGATGATATAATTCTGAGATCTAATTTATTTTTCAACAGATGGATGTGATGCTAGTTTAATCTTAGTTTCAATGACTTACAAGGTGTTAGTGTCTATCGATATTCAAACCAATATTATCCAATCATGAAACCCCATGTATTTGGGTTAACAATTAGGTACATACATGTGTACCAATACAGCATGCAAGCCTTGACAATTCCAACACTGACATTTAGCATATTTCGGTTGATCCTCTATGTTTCACTATTATTTTATTTGCTTTCCTTTCTTTTTAATTATAATCCACTAATGCAATTTGTATGTTATAATTTTACGTACATGTGATAATATTTGAGCTAAGATTTATCATAGTAAATTGTTGATATAGGAGTTTAAAGCTTGCTTATTTGATTGCTTGCAATGTTCTTGTTATTAGAATAATAACAATTATAAGATTTGAATTTGTAGTAATGATATTGTTTGTGCGATTAGACTTAATAAAAGTATTATGGAGTTGTTGTTATTGTTATGATAATTTATATTGTTCATGATTATTTGTGATTTTGAATAATACATTTCTATTTTTGTTAAGTTCAATTATGATTGTTCATCTTATTTGTAATTTAAAATGGTTAAATCATGATTGGCCATCTTTGTTTTACCCATATTCGTTTGTGTCTATTGTGCAGTTTTTAGTATTTCAAGTATTTGCATCTATATTTCCTAATTGGTCTTTTTAGAAAGCTTTTTGTCAACCTTCAGTTTACCCTTGGTTAATTAGGTCTCTTAAGTCTTACCTTTATGCAGGAGAGGGAAACATACACTGAGAAATAATGTAATGTTAGTGACTACCTCTTTTATCTTTTATTGACAGCTCTTATTTTGATATACAATATTAAGGAAGTTGCAACATTTCAAGAAATTTACCAAAAACTCGACTATTTTAATACAAATTTCACCAAATGAATGGGGTCAATTGCACCTAATGTATGCTCTCAATAGTTCTGCCACTTGAATTCTGACTCTTCAGTTGAATTCTTCAGTTGGTCTGAACAAACAAACCATTCCTCAATTGGTTTAATTCAAAATTCATCCGAATTAGTTTTAGCAATCTACCAATTACATCAAGAGATACTATACATTATTGTAACACTCCTAGTGCAGAAATGAATTAATGAAGACCCGGTTGTTAGACACGCTCAAATATATCAATCGATAAAATTTTCTTAGATCCGTGGTCTCTTGAACGAGATGGATTGGATTTGCGGAGTAATTTTATGGGCCTGCATATTCAGGTCATAATCTTATACATTTTTTTCTTTTTTAACAGTTGCATGTATCTGGGCTACTAATTAATTATAGATACGAGTACGGGGTAAAACTGTCATTCCATCGTTAATCGCAGGATACTGGAAAGTGGAAAGCAAGTACAAGGCCTTGACATACAAGGAGCAAAAAAATACACATGAAGATGGTTTGTCATACAATTGGTCTTGCATTTTATGAGCAATTTACATGGTCACTTGAATTGATTAACATGACATACCTACCAGCACCGACGACAGATGGCTATTTTTATGTAAAGCTTCTCCTATTTAGTAACCATTCGACAATGCAACCATATATTATCTAATATATTTCAAGATACAAAATCCTATATAAACTTCAAAATTAGGCATCCTAAAAGACCCAAAAAAAGAAAACACTTCCAAAGTCACTAAGTGAGATAATGGAGAAAACTAATTAAATAATCAATTACTTTATGTTGACAAGTATTTTCAGTCACATAGATGCTATCATCATGCTGAAAGTTGCAACTTTCACATAAGTTAGATTTGATGAGTTCGATTAGAACAGATTGTGAAAGATTGAGCATGAAAAGAATGAGTGTTTTTTCAAATGTTGGGAGTTGGGACTGTTAAGCAAAATCATTTATGTGAATAGAACGAAGATGATCAAAATGCACGTGCATATAGAAGTTCCAAAACCAACTCATTTAACTCAAATAATAAAAACTAAGAAAGGATGTTATGCCAAACCGTATGAGCATCAACATATGTCAGCACAAGCACTTATCATATTCTGTCAAGTGATCGGATGAGTTTTATGGATATAAGTGTACAAACCAACTTATCTCTCTTAAGTTTTTTGAGCCCAAATTAATAATTTTTTATTTTATTATTATAACTTATTATTTATGAGTTCGCCAAATAAATGTTTGTGACGTAATTTAAATAAATTGCATTATTAATTTATATTCTATTAATAAATTATAAATAAATCAAAATATTTTTTATAAACTCATCTCAATTTCCCAAATAAATTATATAGATGAAACGTTCAACTTGTTACATGTCATTTCTTTTTCTTTACGTATTTTTATTACATCAACACTAAACATCATTATTCTTGTTCTTGTTAATCTCAGTATATGTGAGGTTGCCAATCTAAAATTCTATAGACAATTATCTTATCTAAAAGGTGTTGATAATTTGGCATTTTGTCAAATCTCAGTATATGTGAGGCTTTCTAAGAATTTATATTTGCCTGGTAATGTAGTTAATTACTTGTCATTTTTTTAAGCAAATTGACATGGAAAACAAAATATTCATTTGGTGGATATATTCCTTATCAGTTTAGATTACTAATCAATAATCATTTTAATTTACTTTTCTTTTTCAGAAAATAAAAATTGAAGAAAAAGCTTCTAAGAAGTATCTCAGAAACTGTGTAAATTATAAACTATGACAAGCATAATTCTAAAAAGCTAAGATCAAATGTTGCAAATAAGTTAATTAGAAACAAAAGAGTCCACTCTCTACTACATTCAGTGGATAGCACAGCCTGCAATTACAAAATGATTCTATGAAATGACCTTTATGCGAAGCTTAATTAAAATGTATAGCTAGGGCACAGCCTGTAATCTTAACTAAAATGAACAGAATTTCACAATCAGTTCATCAAATCCCTTCGATTGACTAATATGACACGCCTACTGGTTACTAGCACTAACAACTGACAAATATGGCTAGTTTATGTGACGCTTCTCCTATTACTTAATCCAATAAGGTTTGGATAATTCAACTATACGTTACAGAGATATATTCTAGATAAAAAAAAGAGAAGGGATTCAATTACCATTATTTTTGTACCACATCGGTGCCATTAAAATTAAATATCAAATAACTATTATTTAAATTCTTAAATAACAAAACTAATTGAAGGAATATTTTGTAAATATCATCTTATATATGTATACAAAAAATTATATCATCTCGATATTATTTATATAGGCATCAAGCACTAATAAAATCAACGGACCAAATTTTACAATTTAGACACGTTACTTGATGACTATTCAAATAAAGTTAAAATTTTTTGATTTTTCATATACATACAATTGAGATGATATAAAATACATCTAACGGTTCACATTTTTAAATTTATACATAAATAAATAAATAAATAGACACCATGGACACCAAAAAAATGGTAATTGAATTCCTTCTAAAAAAAAAATACTGTATAAACTTCAAAATTGATTGTCTTTTCATTTGAGAAAAATCAATCCAAAAAATCTCGACTCCTGTCAATAGCGAAGAACAATTTGCTGATGGTTTTACTAAAGACTTCGATCCAAGACCATTCGGTGAAAATATTAGCATCTTATAGATGATCCACATTTATATCCCTAATTTAAAAGAGAGCGTTGAGAAATAAAAAAATATAATTAAAATTTTGTGGGTCTCAAATAACTTATTTTTCATATCAATCTCTCCGTTCTCTTTTCCTTTCTTCTCAGCCAAAAAACCAACACCTACCTACCAACATAAATAAGAGATGGTCAGCTTTATGAAGATGTATTAATTTATCTTATAAGCATTTCAGAAGGCATCGATATACATATAGCTGATATATATTTTAGATGCAAGTCTTGTGTCAAAATTTCAAAAAAGAAATGCTAAAATGAAAATTCAAATTAAGGTGACATAATAGAGAAAACTAAATAAATAGTCGATTACTTTATATTGGTAAGTCCCCAACTCGGTGAAAAGAGTCTCCTTTGCAGATAAGGATTACAAGGTTAAGCTGATAAGCAGGACCAATGATGCAAAAATAATCGAGAGAGAGATCCAAAATTATATATTTTATTGAGTAGCGGTGTTAACAGATTAAGGTCAAATTATAGAAAACAATAAGATTTTATTCCGCCAAGTGATAGCAGCAACAAGGTAATTCCTCGCATTTAATTAGCACAATTGACAACTGACAAGTGCGCAAAGAAACATGACTACCACCAATTGGCGTGAAACTTCCACCTATAAATTTCATGGTGAGGAAAAAAAATATATATCCCTTTGACCAAACAACATTTGAAATGTCATCTGCGTGAGATGAAATAACAATGAATTTCCTCCAGCAATATAAAGATTATAAAGCAATACTTGATTTACCTTCTTTACAAATAATGTTTCTTCATTAATAATAATAATAATAATAATAATAATAATAATAATAATAATAATAATAATAAATACATATCATCATCTTGCAAGTAATATTAGACAAATATCTCGTGATAATTAAATTAGGAGGAATTAATCATAAACTCTCAAAAGAGGAAAATCAAAGAAGAGTCTCGACAAAATGTAAATTGAAGGTGGCAACTGAATTTTCTGAAAAATTCCAACAACGATAATAGCAATTGAATTTCATTAAAGTTTTCAAAATTATTGACAGCATTTATGTTCCACTTGTGATATGATACTAGGGGTGACAATTATCGTTCCGACCTGATATGAGTCGAAAATAAACAAGTTGGGTATGAGTTTAATTTTTTGATCTGAATCATGTCGGGTCGGTTCGGGTCAACCCGACCCAATTAATTATATTTTTTAAAGTAATCTTATGATTAGTACTAATTAAAACTTAAATATACACTAATTATATAATAAATAAGATTAATTATAAATTAATTAATATTTAATTACTTAAAATTATATAAAAATAATTAATTATTTTACACGGGTCGGGTCGGGTATGGATTAAATTTTTTTACCCTTAATCTGTTCAAGTTTGAGATGGGTGCAATCAGGTCGGGTAAAAAAATAATAAAATAATATGATCCGACTAGAACCCGACCCGACCCAACCAATTAACACCCCTATATGATACCATGCCATATGGACCTAAATTTGATTTCATTAAAATATCAAATCAAAATAAGCATGCCACGTACCAACTTATAAAAATTATGTCGCTGAATCATGAACTAACATATGGCCACGTACCAACATATAAAAATTATGTCGCTGAATCATGAACTAACATATGCTAAAGACAAATATCAAAACATCAAAGAAAAATGAACGAAAATTATACTAAAACATCAAGTCCAAGATGATATCAAGTCTGTAAGAATAATATACGACATAAACATATCAACACCCATTTTGAGGAATTAATTTTCCCATAATTTTCATAATAGAAAAAAAAATGACAAGATTATTACGTTGAAAGATGATATGATGTTCATAATTATAATAATAATTTGAATTCTCATTAAATATGCAAGAGTATTTTCTGTAATCGAGCTAAAAGAATTTTGGACATGATTTAAGTAGTCTTCAAATTCTATTACAAGAGCGTAGTTATGTTAGCATAAAAAAATTAAAAAAGAAAAAGAAAAATAACAATTTGTTCTATCCAAAATTTATCGGTTCAGAAGCACAAATGGACGCATACCATTCGATGCACATTTTGACTCTTCACTTAATTTGCGCACGGGCCTAACATTTCGCTTCGGATAGATACGGCTGTCAATGGGTATGGGTAAGCAGGTAGGATGAAGATATATTTATATTTATATTCATTATAAAGAATTTATTTTTATTTTGTTTATATTTATTAAAATTTTTTTATCCATATCTTACTTTTACCTATTAAAAATTTCAGTAACGAATAGATAACGTAGATGACAGATAAAAATAAAAATAATTCAATGAAAAAATTATATAATTTAGATAAATAAATATACTAATAAATTATAATAATAATTAAAATTTTAGATATAATAAAAACCATATAATTTTTTCATATTAATTATCATAAGATATATATTAATTACTATATATATTTATAGATTTATATATATATTTATTAAAAATATAAAATAATTATATTTATATATTTAACTATAAATATTTATATAATTTACCCAATGGATAACGGATAATAAAAACCCCTTATCCATATCCATACCCGATAAATTAATGAATTTTTTTGCTTATCCATATATATACTCGATGACCTAACGAAAATAAAATATTATCCATACCTGTCTTATCTAGTATGATATGGGTCAGATAAATGGCCAAAAGGGTATCATTGACAGCCCTATCTTTGGAGGAGCTTTGGAAGATATTCACACATGCATGAGTACATTATCACATGAATATATATGTATATGCATTATTATTTTATACAATAATTTTGGTACTCCAAAGACAAGAAAATAGTTTGAATCCTTATAAGATATAGAATTTAGTTAAATGAAAAGTACCTTAAAAAATAAAGAAAATAATTTTGATCCCACAAATATCAATTAATGAACTTTCTCATGCATAATATAACATTGTATGACATTATACGGAAAATCTCACGTATAAATATTCTCATTGGCTTTCTTATATTTTTCATGACTGATTTAAGTGAGCAAAACTAGTAGAAATAACAACATCTACTAAGAAGTTTGAGAGAAAAAAATATAAGTCTTGAACAATAACAATTTTGGAGAGAAATATGAATGAAATTTAAAAGGATATGTTACAGCAAATCTCTCTCGTTGGCGTCAAAATTCCGTTAACCTTTCAAAAGTATCCATTTTTTAGCTAAAAGTCAGTCATCCAAATTTGTAAGTAATTCCTTCCTTAATGCCGAGATAATGTCCAGTGGTGGAGGATTACCCAACTTGCCAACATTTCAGAAATATCTTAAAAAAACTTTTTATTACTCTTTTTTCTTCCCTTTATTATCTCTGTGATTTGAGCAACCATCTTCATAATTCACCTTTCATTTTTTTATTATTGTTTCATTTTATTTTTTCTTTAAGACCGGACTAGTAGAGACCGAATAAATCGGATGAGTGTGATATCTAACACCTACACATGCATAACCAATGCATGAATCCAACTTATACAAGGGTAAAAAAATGACTGTCATGCCCCATGACTCCTAAAAATTAAAAAATAATATTCACTAGAGTGAAACTCACCACTTAGCAATCAATAGCTTATTGCGGATAGAGTAGGGAGAAAAAATTACCTAAAATTAATTTAGGATTCAAATATGACTTTTATTTGATAGTCATGTAAGCATATACCCATACTTAACCTATGACACAATCATAAATAAATATCACATTTCAGACATTCACAACACATGATTGTGAGTTTGTATGCATTTGCGAAACTCCTTTCGCTTAGCTTGCTTCATCTTTCATCTCCATGATAGATGTGACATTTATCAAATAACCCCTAAATTCCTACTTAAATTTTATTTTAAAAGATTTGAAAGTAAATTACATAAAACAATCCTTATTCTTTGATAGTCGGCATGCAAGTCATAAATGAATATATGAAAGGCAAAATAATAATATTGCCTTAATTAATTAATCTAATTAATTTTATAGTACACTTGATGTCGCATTACATGCATTCACATTCAATCAATTATAACACATAAGATATTAGATTCTTGAAGGCCATACAAACCCACACAAATCCCTATAAAATAACGTTAGCACAATTCCATACAACATTTACACTTTATGCCATCACATGATCCATTGATGCTTCCTTAGTCAATTAATTCCAAATTACCAAAAATATAGCCTTTAGAATTTCAGCTTTCAAAACATAAAAGTACCATCTAAGATTAGATTAACATTTAATCCCAAAGTGTTTGCTTAAAAAGTTCACAATCGTCAAGCAATCACAACCATATAATTAAAGTATATTATAAAAATTATTTGACACTCAAATAAAATTCATTAGGTCATAGAAAGTGCCCTAAAAGTCATATATTTAATTTCTTAGGTACTTATTAGAAAAAACCTTCATATAAAATAATTTTGAAATTATTTTTAAAGTTTAATCAATATATTTAGTGTTAAGAGTGCTTCTAAATAAATTTGCTTAAGTGTCTAACTAACAAAAAAGAAGATTAACATTTTGGTTGATCTCTAAATCAATTTAGAAGGGAAATGACTCAATTTAACCCCTTTGCTTGTCTTGCTCCTCCAATGATGGTGATGGCAAGCTTCCCACTTGTGATTTGTGAAACCTCCAAGGTATCTATCGAAAATTATAGAGATGCTAATCAACATCAGCTAGATGGTTTGCAATTAGCAAAACTTAAATCCGAACTTGACCCTCTTAAAAAAATTGAAACTTTTATAAATGATTTGTTCTCAACACATGAGAAGAGAAGATGAGAGAAATAATGTTTTCAATTTTCATCCAAAATGGAGGAAAAGAGATAAAGTCAACCTTAGAGCAAGAAAATTTTCCCTTTAAATAGTTTGATACTTAGAACATCCAATGTTTATACTCTTAGGCAGTAATGTGCCATCACATGGCCTAAATTTGAGTTTTGATACTATTTAAATGATGCTTACTTATAAATATATAAATATATAAGCTTTATTTATGTTCTTATGCATTAATTTAATTCATAATTATGTCACACATATTAAAAATTATTTTATACGATCCAATAACATAAAATTACTCATTTATTAATATCATATGACTTATTAAAATTAATTATAGTATTTATAATTAATTTAGTCTACGTCATATGCATATCCGATATGTTATATTAATACATTCTCTTCTAATTTTTTATGGTGTGACCCTTTGAGATTCCATCATATTAGCAATGAAATTCAACCCTTTAATTTCATTGATCAACAATACAACTAGCCAATGTAAATTGATTACTAAATGATGTGGATGAATATGCCAACTAATTCGTGATTCATTAAACATAAGAATTTATATTTTTGTGTCAATTCTTTGCTACATAATATCTTAACAATTATAAAGTAAGAATGTATCATCTTTTGTCAATTATTCTTTCTTGAATTTCTTAAGATTAAATATGATACGATTAACCGTTAATAATATTACATACACATAATTTATTTTCATCAAGATGCCTAGAGACATCATCATCATCTATATCATATAAAAAAAACAATGATATCCTGATGAATATTATTCCTCCGCACAAGTCATATAAACTACAGTAACTGTCTGTATAACTCTCAATTAGAGTAAACGTTGGACAATACCAACAATGCATGTGTGTCATGTAGAAATAATAAAAATCTCAACCTTACAATTCAAGAAATAATGAAATATCAATAATACATAACACAATCCTTGTGATATTTTATTTTGTCGAATATGTAGAGGTGATAAAATCTGACCCGATCTAGAAAACTCACCCAACATGTTCAGATCTGAATCCGATATGATCCGATTTGATTTTTGTATAAAGTCAAACCGATTGAAAAATAATCCGATCCAATCGAACCTGATATGATCGGAAACTCAAGATAAGAGAACTTGAAACCCGACCCAACCCGAACATAGACGATTTGAAACTTAAGATGAACCCAAATTTAGATGCCCCAAAATCTGACTCGATCTAAACCTAGACGACTCAAAATATGAGATGGCCTGAGATCATGACCTGAAATCTGACCCGACCTGATCTCGAATGACTCAAAATCCGCGATGACCTGAAATCTGATGGCCAAAAACCCGAACTAACCTAATTTAAAAAAAAATACAATTAAACTGTAATTTTGTACTGTAATTTATTTCATGAACATTTTTCTAAACGACAAGATATAATTGAGCAGTATCTAAATGAAGAAATTAGCTGAAAATAAAATATTATATTACTCAATTTATCGAATATATTGATGAATTGACGGCTATTGATGAGTTGGCGCTAATTCACCATATAAAAAATTGTAATGCATATTCTATATTTGAACAGACAAACTACAAAATATTTTAAATGTGTAAGTTGAAATTGCACAGTATGCTTCAAATTTAGCATTTCTATCAACTATCATATTAGAAATTATATGGTATTATAAATTGTTATTTTGTTCAAGAATTTTAAAATTCGCGTTTTGATCGTTACTATTTTATTTTGGAATTTGCATGGTGAAGAGTCAGATCATAACATGATGAAAATTTTAAATCTGACATTCACTAAAATGTATTCTTGAAAAAAAAAATTTTAAATCTGATGATCCAAAATTCGACCTGACTCAAAATAAAACATGATAAAAAAAGATCTGATACGGCCGATCTAATCCTAAATGAGACGATACTTAATACTATCCAATAGATGATAAAAAATGATCCGAGACCCAAAAAATGTCCAAAATACTCAACTTGAAACTTAACCCGACCCAGATCGAATCGTCCCGAATCCGATCTATGACCCGATAAATTTTTTTAGTCAAACTTATCTGTTCCGATCCGTCCAAAATCTTAACCCCACCGGACCCATCCAATTGTCACCTCTACAATACGTGATTTTGCATATAGTTATCAAATTGACACAAGGTCAGCCTTGATGAACAGACGGCCCCCATGACCAAGAAGGAAAAGGGTGGTCAAATGTATCAGACTATCAGTAACAACTAAGCGAGAAATCAATCAACGACGGACGGAAAAGTAAATCATCATCGGAGAAGGGTGCAAAGAGGAGAGGAATGCTGCCAGATAGGAGAGAGGGGAGGAGAGGACAGGATGTTTGGCGGAGAGGAGTGAAGGGCTGAAATGCTGCTGGCAGAGAGCGACTAAGGACGAGGGAGACAGATGCGGAGAAATGAAAGATGAAGTTAGATTCATTTTTTCTGAGTGATTTGATTAGGTTATTTGGTCAGCACAATAAATATTTATATTTTTATAAAATAGTTACATAATTATACAATATAGACCGAAAAAAACCTAAATCAATTAGTTTTGAAGTGCATTAGATAAAGAGAGAAATTTATGATATATTTTACTAATTTTGATTGAAATTTTAAGTGTCACAAAATAAATTTCCCTATTTTCAAACCCAGTGGCAAAGGGTTATGGATACAAGGTTCATATGGGCGTCGAAAACCCCCTGTATATGACGTGCATTAATGGTTTCCCAGCATGTTGCTAATTAAGGTCGGGGGCCTAACCCTTTTGAATGGCATCGCTCTTCAAATTTGCAAGCAGCTGACATGTGTTATTCAAGCAATTATTGCATTCTTGTTCCGACTCCAAACATTTTTGAAAAATTGGGACATTCTAATGTGGAACGAAATAATTTCATACCCCAGTCTATGAAATAATTTCATAATATTATGAAAAGACCATGAAATTAATGAGAGGTTCAACAGAGAAATTAACCATGTCTGGCTACAAGATGAGGCTCATGACCATTATAGTAGATTACTAAAAGCCACAAAGCAAAATATATGCACTAAGTTGAAATTTTATATTTCTGGAATAAGATCTCGCCGAAAGAGACAACCAAGTCGAATGCGGAGCATGAAAATAGGCCAATCAGCCAACAAATAAGAAAGAAAAGGAAGTACGCTGCATATTGCCGATGTGAGAACCGCAATCCACAGACACTTGACAGCCACTACAGTGTACAAACCAGTTGCGAATGCTGTCAATGTTCCAACGTATGCACACCACATCAATGCCTTCGTTGATGCCCTGTAATTGAGAAAGAAATCGAGATCCTCCCATTTGGCTAAAACACCAAGAAATGCAACGGCAAGGGAAGAGCACATGGCTATGGTGTCTGAAACTAGAAAAACCTGGAAAGCAGCTTTTCTGGCAAATACAGGCAGGCCAGCATTGTCTGGATCACTACTATATCCTCCCGGCAAGGTGAAAGCAGCTGCAAATGTGATAGTAGCTAAAAGTGCAGCGACCAAAGAGGTGCTGCTTATGTACTTTTCAGTCAGCAATTTGACCTCATGTTCTGCCTTTCTTTTCATCTCCATGTTTACTCTATATCCCATCCAGTTTGATGTACCGGAAGGGATTGTATTTGCTAGTACTGTGAACGCTTCATTCTTCAAAAAAAAAATATATATGTGTTATTATACACAAACATAGCGGTTGACTAATATGAAAATATTTATATTTCGGTCTAAAACCCACACGAGTCAAATTTTATTATAAGATGTTCGAAATTCAAATTTATAATCCTCATTAAATATATATGTGTTATTGTATCCGCTTTTTAAGTATTTAATTTGGATTTTTCAAAATCAGCCATAAAATAATAATAAATTATTAAATTTTTGTACATCATTTTCAAAGATTTAAAATAAATACTTACAAAAATTAAAAAACCCCACATCTTTGTATCTCTCAATATTTTGATATGAATAATCTAATGAAAATGATAAATTTAAATTTCAGACATTTTGCAATAATATTTAAGTTGTGTGTACTTTGGACTAATCGTCACTATTGGAAAGTCCAAAATTCTCAAATTAGGTAATTTTCTCTTCAACAAAATAAATGACAAAAACTTTTCAAAAAAATAAAATATTTTATATAAGAATTTGAGATGGAGAATATATTGAGCAGTTTGAATTAGTCATTGTTAACTTAAAATTTGAGATTTTTAACGCATTGCACGGACACATCCTTACAATGCGTTGCATTTCAAACTTCCTATATGGAGTAAAACTAACATACTCCTAGAAGTACGTAGTCTTTTCGTGCTTCTAACTCAAAAAATATATCAAATCATATCTAAATTTTGATTTATCATGCACATTAAATTTTATATAAAAAGAATGGATACAAAAAATTGAGGTACTTTTAGTTTTTTAAGTCACTATTTTTATTTTTTTTAAATTACCTTTAAAAATAATAACAAAATATTTAATATTTGCACATCATTTTCAAAAATAAAAAATAGTGACTTATAAAATTTGAAACATCCCAATTTTTTGTATCCCACGAGATTTTCATATGAAAAATTTAATTAGCATGATAAATTAAAGTTTGAAGATAATTTGATATATTTTTTGAGTTAGGAGCACAGAAGAACTCTATTCTCCTAGATGTACACATATTTTACTCATATATATATATATATATATATATATGAGTAAATATACGGTGAGTTTAAGCTCACGGAAGACCTCTGTGTGCTTAGCTCAAAAAATATATCAAATGACCTCCAAATTTTGATAATTTCATTAAATTCTTCATATTGAAATCTTATGGGGTACCAAAATTTGGGATGTTTCAAATTTTTAAGTCGCTCTTTTCAATTTTTTAAAATAATGTACAAACATTGAATATTTTATTATTATTTTTGGAGTTGATTTTCAAAAATTGAAAAGAGCGACTTAGAAAACTCAAAACATTCCAAATTTTTGTAACCCATAAGATTTCAATATGAAGAATTAATGAGATTGAAAAATCAAAATTTGGAGATCATTTGATATATTTTTTGAGTTAAGCTCACAGAGGTCTTCTGTGAGCTTAAACTCACCGTAGATTTACTCATATATATAGTAAAGATAAGCTCACAGAGGCTTTTCGTGAGGTTAACTCAAAAAACATAATAAATCATCTTGAAATTTTAATTTATCATTCTCATTAAATTCTTTATATAAAAATCTTGTGGGATGCAAAAATTTAGAGTGTTTTGAGCTTTTTAAGTCATCGTTTTTAATTTTTTTAAAATGATGTTCAAGTATTAAATATATTATTATTATTTTTAGAGCTGATTTTCAAAAATTAAAAACCATAACTTAAAAAGCTCAAAATGCTCCAAATTTTTGCATCCCATGAGATTTTCACATAAAGAATTTAATGAGAATAATAAATTAAAATTTCGAGATAATTTGATATATTTTTTAGCTAAGCTCACGGAAGGCCTCCGTGAGCTTAAGCTCACGGTATCTTTACTATATATATATATATATATATTATTATGGTACTTCACAACGCACCATGGGGGTCGGTGCTTCAAACTCAAATCTATAATTTCAAATTAGAAATAAACGATCTAAATTATTCAATATAATCTTCATATCAAAATGTGTTAGCAAACCAAATTTATGTTTTTTAGATTTTTTTTTGCTATTTGTTCTCATGGGGAGAAAATCATTAACCATATATCTAGTTTTTTTTCTCCCTATTTAAAAAATAACAAATAAATTCAAATGTAAAATTTGATTTATTAATATATTTTGACATGGAGATTAAATTAAATAGTTTGGATCAATCAATTTTATTTGACATTATAGATTTGAGTCTCAAGTATCACCGAAGCACCATAACAAGAATGACATGAATAAATACTTTAAAGTATAAAAGTCACACAATAACATGAATTAGTAAATTTAACTATGATATGCAGCACATGTAAATTATTATTATTATTATTATTATTATTATTTATTCTAAATATTTGGTGAGTATGCATAAACTCATTATAAACTTACCCATTTAAAAGTCTTGAACAAGTTGGTTTTACCACAGACTCTATCAACTGCGTTGCTGTTAGTGCTGTCAACAGCAGTATGATCTTGTGCATGGTGGGATAACAGAGACCTAAGAAGCTCTGTGTCACACTTATCGACAGCATGATGCAGTGGAAGCCATCCATTAGAGTCTCCTTCATTGATTAACCTCTGGAACTGAGGAGTATAAAGGAGATAATTTATCATTTGTGGTTGTTCCATGTCAATGGCATGATGAAGTGCATTCTTGTGTCCTCTATCAGAATAATAAGCCGAATCGGGGCAGTGCTGGACAAGTGCCTCAACTAATTTCACATTCCCTGTACCAGCTGCCAATATAATAGGGCTGTGGTCACAGTTCCCATCTTGGCAGCTCTTGTAGATGTAAGCTAGGGTAGGATCGTGGCTTAATAATAAGTTAACAATATCCAAATTGTTGGTCTTAATGGCTGTTGTCAGAGGGGTGTGTCCATTACAGACGCGATATGCTAGCTGTGGACGATGCAGTAACAGTTCCTTAACAATATCTGCTTGTACACAAAAAGCAAAGCAATCAAAGCATTATAGTGAAGTAGTGATAATGGATAGTGACATCGTGAATCGTTAACATACAAAACAAAATGTGTGCATGCAACTATAAACTAGCAATAGATATCGGAGCTTTCATTGTGCGACTCACAACATTTCACTATTTCAGCATTTACTTGATCCAAAACCATGGGATTAATTTCAACTGTAAAGTGGTTATGTTGATGAGCCAACTCCAACTGGAATCATGCGGAGACAATTTGGTTTTCTACTAATTTTCTCTTCCTGAAAGTCCTATATCAGAGAGCCATCTAACCATCTTACTTAAGTTGGTGTACGATTTTGACCGATTCCAGCCGAGTTTCTGAGAAAAAAATTAAATAAATATTAATGTCAAAAGTAAAAAATCCGCTGCCGTGAAACAAAATGTGAGCTATAATTAGGGCTGCACAAAAGAATTCGGGTTCATGACTCAGCTCGGGTTTGATTGGGGCTCGAGCTAATCTGGCTCGATAGTTAAATGAACTGAGTTTGAGTTGGGGTTGACTTGGCTCGTAGCTCGAATAATAATAGAATTATTATATTTTTTTCTGCTAAACTCTAATCCGATAATTCATCTCTCATTATCTCTTATAATCTCACTCTCAGTGACTTAATGACTTATTGTACTTACTCGTGACTCGCCTCATATATCTAACTCGATAAATTTTTTTGCTGGCTGATCCATTCAAATTTGTCCAGCAAAGATTTTATTGAAAATATAAATTGTTGATATATCAATTTTGTACTAAATCATATACCGTTTTTATAAATATCTTGAATTTACAATTTGTTGATATACTAAATAAAAATGTCAAACTGAATCAATGTACATGCATTGACTCGTGAGCCAGCTCGAATAGTAATGAGCCGAGTTTAAATTAAATTTTTTAGCTCAAAGCGTTTCACGAGCTCGACTCAAATTTTTATGAGCCGAGTTTGAGCTAAACCCAGCTCGCTCGAACTCGACTCGCTTGCATCCCTAGCTATAATTGTGGTTCTGAATTTGCGTCCTCGTATCCCTCTAGTGTTCAATTTTCGGAGATCTGTTGCCTTAGCTGCCATTGGGTTCTGCTCCATCCTTGTGCCTTAAACACTAGAGAAGTTGGTCTACCAATAAAACTAGAGTGGCAATCTGGCGAGTGAGGTCGAGTTCGGACAGAACAGGTCAGAGTAGTCTGATTTTCTAAAAAAAATCAGATCGAGTCAAATTATTTTACATGTTGAGTTTTTTCAAATCCTTACTTAATTTTGATTGGATTACAGGTTATCTGATCTTGGATCGGATCGGATCAGGTTGGTTTCAGTTTGGGATAGATTAGTTAATTTTCTAAAAAAATCAAAATGGGTTCGATTGGATTTCTCAAGTTCGATCGGGTTTTGCCATATCTAAATAAAATTGACTTTTGTACCAAGCCTAGAGGTAGGCATATGTTATTTTTAATTCTATCCCGAAATGGATAATCTCGAGTATATAACCCAAACTCATTAAACTCGAGGTTACTATCTCGGTGTTTGATTTTAGATTACACTCACGCACGATAAAAATAGGACGAACTAAATTAAATAAGAATTAAAATAAGTTATCAATATGAAACAAGGAAGATAGTGCTTTAAAAATTATTTCTTTCATTTCAATTAAAAATTACTAAGCGTATTCTCTTTCTTATTTATTTCTTCTCTACCTATCTTTTTATACTATCAAGCAGTGTCATAAATGCACCTCTACCTATATTTGTCTAATCCAAGCTACCTTAGCTTAGATACATGACATTAAATGTCAGTCACACTTCAGTCACATATAATGAATGTCAGAAGTGCTTCTATCATCATCCACTCAGATTTATCCTGAGCTTCCTAATTATCTCGAGGTATCATGGTCTGGTCCATCTCGTGCTTGCTACTATTTTTTTGGATTAGGGGTTGTCGAGGTCGGATACCCGAGTTCTTGGCTCTTCGAGATTGGGACTGAGTTTACAAATTTTAACTCTTTCTTAAATTCAAGTCTCGTAGATTCATCATCCCGATCATCTACTCATAATTTTCGAACAAAGACTTTGATATCATTATTTTGCACATGAACTAATCGAGCTTTCCCATCTTTGATATGTTCTTAGATAGAGTGAAATCTAACATCGATGTATTTGCTACGCTAGTAATGTATAGAGTTCTTGACTAACTCGATAACCGACTTATTGTCAACTCAAATTTTAATTGGTTCAAGTTGTAGGCTCTTCAGCTCCTACAATAGTCTTATGAGCTAGATTGTATGGTTTACACCAAGTGATGCAGCGACATACTCGACCTCATAAGTTGATAATGTGACAATAAACTGCTTCTTTGACAACCAGATGAAGGCTATGCTCTTACGATCATCAAAGTCAACATGACCTACAAGTTATGATTTATTAGTTTTTCGGTATAACAACCCGAGATCATTTGTTCCCTTGACATATTTGATAATCTTCTTTACTGCTTTGAAGTGATGGTATTTCGGTTCCTCAATTCGGTTAATGATCTAAATGATAAATGTTATATCAGATCTTGTGCAATTCAGTACCTTAGATTATCAATTATATTTCGATAGATGTATGAGTCCACAACTTTTCCTCCTTCAAGTTTAGAAAGCTTTGCACCGAGTTTCATTAATATTGTTATCTAGTTGCAATCGGATATCCCAAAATTTTAAAGATTCTTGATTTATGTTCCATGAGATATGAAGATTAGTGACTTCTTCTATTTGATCTCGAGATCGAGAAAGTACTTCATCATCTCGAGATCTACTTACTCTAGTTTTATTATTTTATTATTCTCGTCTATAAGCCTTTGATTGTTACCTATGAAAATCAGATCATCCACATATAGTGCTTGTTCGAAGGGATATTACTTGAAATTATTCTCCTTAAAATTGATATATATTCTTGTGTTCCATGTTCAGAGGGCTTGATTCAGCCCGTATAGTATCTTCTTCAATCTGAGCACTTTGCATTTTTTTTTTCCAAATTTCATGTACTTGAGTGGTTGTTCGACATACACATTCTCTTTGAGTACTCCATCCAAGAATATCGACTTGGCATCCATCTGATGCACCGATCATTCGAGTTGTGTAACTTATGAGATCAGTAGCTGAATTATCTTCACTCATGATATCGATGCAAACACTACATCATAGCCGATCATGGCCTTTTATAAATATCCTTTGACCATGAGTCTTACTTTATGTTTTACAATTATGCCTTGTAGGATCATTTTCTTATTATACACCCACTTCATACCAATTATCGTGTGCCCTTTAGGCAGTCTGGTCATCTGTTAAGTTTTATTCTTCTCGATTGTTTTAATCTCTTTATTTATTGCAGCTTTTCATTTCATATTCTAATATGCTTCCTCGAACGATATTATCTCGAAATCGGCTAGTAGACATGCCAGATGTACTTCTCTGATTGTCTCATAGAGATCTCGTAGATCTTAAAATCTTGAGTTCTTCGGTTCAACTTCTTCTGAGCTTACCAAACTAGAGTCATCTTTGGAGTTTCTCGAACTTGAGGCTCCATCATCACAAAATAAAAGTCTTATCTTGACTTCCTTAACTATCAGCTCTTCTAGCTGATTCTTCCAGTCTCAGCGAGTTTCGTCATTCAACTCGACATCTCCATTGACCATGTGTTTCTTCTTAATCGGCTCATACAGCTTGTATGACTTACATTTTTTATTGTATCAAATGAAGACTTACTTGTAGCTCTTATCGTTGAGTTTGGGTCTCTTCAGATCCGAGATTTTCCCATACCGCAAAGCCCTATAATATTTTTAGATGGGCAACATTCAACTTATGACCGCTCCATGATTCCTATGGTATTTTATTCTTCAGAAACACATGCAGACATTAGTTCTGTATGTACACCACACAATAAGACTTCAGTCTTTTTCAGCATCTCCTTGGTTTTAATCATTTATCTTATTATGTCGAGAATAATATGATTCTTTCGTTCTATGATTTTATTCTATTGTGGTGTATGGTGATGTCAAGTAACTACATATGCCTTCACTATCGTAGTAGGATTTAAACTCATTGAACATGCATTCTCCACCTCTAGACCGTATGTCCTTTTTTTGTTATTATTTTGATCATGAACTTGAATTTCTAAACGGTCTCGAATGTGTCTAATTTCTGCTTGAAGAAGTACACTTAATATTTCCTTAAAAAATCATCAATGTAGGTGATGAAGTACATCTTCTCACCGAATAAGTCTTGGATGATCGGTCCATAGATATCGGTATAGATCAACTCGATAGGTCTTTTTACTAAATATTTTGACTTTCTAAATTGTTTTCTTGTCTACTTCTCTATCTTGTAACCTTCACAAAATTTATTCTCGAGCTCGAGATTCGACAGTCCATACATTAGCTACTTCTTGACCAAATTTTGGAGTCCATTCTTTAGATGTGTGAACCTCATATATCATAAATAGTATTCATCTTCTTTGTTAACTCGGAGGTATACTTCATCAGTTATCTTTTAAATGTAAAGTTCATTTCTTAATGAAGATCTTAAACTATTTTTTCATCAATTGGCCCACACTGAGAATGTTGCTATTGATCTCCGAAATATAATAGACATATTTTACTATCTCATATTTTTTATTTTTTTGGAGAATCTTCATTGATAATTTTTCTTTAACCTCCACCTTGAAGGCATCTCCGAACAAGACTTTTTCATCCAACTTGGTCATCTTGACAAATAGATGTTATGACTAGTCATGTGATTAATGACTCCTATGTCGAGATACCACCCAGTATCATATCATGAGGTCAACATAATCTATACCATCAATAATAATTTCTCGTATTTTACTATCTAGGAGTAATTAATTTTGTTTACTACTTTTTTTAGCTTAGAAATCCTGAGTATAATGTTTGTATTTCTCATAATTGTAGCAATCAACATCGAATTTGTATCTTTTGGTACTTCGACTTGTTCCTCATCCTCACGACGTAGGGCTCGACCGGCCTAACTGACTCGATTATCCTCAGCCGTGACCTTCTCGATCGTGTTGTTGTCCCATCTAGACATATAATTTCTTCTCTTTGAGAACCATGTTGGCTTGCAGACCTCCTCGAGAGATTCATTTTTCTTAAGTTTCTTTCTCTGCTCATGTTATAAGAGTGAGATGGTAAGTTCATCAACTGTTAACTCGGCCAAGTCATTTGACCTCTTTATTGTGCACACTACATTCTCATACGTGTCGATCAATGACCTTAGTAACTTCTTCACCACCCTCTACTCCAAGATGTTTTCTTCATTTCTCTTCAGTTGATTTATCACTGCTTTTACTATGATGATATAGTCTGAGGCTCAATCGAAACTATTCATTTTCAACAACTTGAACTCTTCTCGTAGAGTCTGGAGTATTACTTGCTTAACCCATTTGTCTCCTTTGTAGGTTGCTAGGAGAATTTTTCATGTCTCTTTTGAAGTTATTGCTTTGATAATCTTTTTGAACTCGACTTTATCTACTTCTTGATATAAGATGTAAGTGTTGTCTTGTCCGCTATTTTTTTCCCTTTTAGCAGTTTTAGCCGTTGCAGTCATGATACTGACATTTTTGACTCAATATATCCAGTCTCAAATATATCTCATACAACATACGCTCCTAGTAGGGCTCTGATTTAGATGCTCTAGTTATCATATTTTGACTTTGTCAACTTGGGCATCATCATACTGGGTGAATTCTTCTCAAATCTAGTCATTAGCTTTCCTACCAATTTGTTATTTTAAATTCTATCCCAAAGTGGATAATCTTGAGAAATATCCTAACACTTTGAACTTGAGGTTACTATCTCGGTGTCCAGTTACACATTTCACTCGTACACAACAAGAACAAGACAAACTTAATTAAATGAGAATTAAAATAACTTATCAATCTCGAAGAAGAAATAGAGTGTTTTGAAAGTTACGAGTGTATTCTCTCTGTTATTCATTTCTACTCTACCTATTTATTTATACTATCAACCAGTGTCGTAAATACATCTCTTCCTATACTTGTCTAATCCTACCTACTCTATCCTAGATACACGATGTTAAATGTCAGCAACACTTCGGTCACTTCGATGCTTACATCAACTTTCTTTGAGATTTGCGGCAAATACAATAAGTACTTCTATCATCATCCACTTGAATTCATCCTGTGCTTCTTGATCATCCTAAGTTGTCATGCTCGGATCCATCTCGAGCTATTTCCTTAGCTTGTGCTTGTTGCTGCTTCTTCGGGTTAGGGGTTATCGAGGTCGGGTTTCTGAGGTCTTGGCTCTTTGAGATCGGTACTTGGAGTTTATAACTCTCAACAGCATCATTTTTAAGGGTTGGATCAGACTTCTCAAAACCTGGGTATGTGGCTAGATTTGTGGTTCAAAAAGCTTATTTTTTTTTTACAAGTAAGTCTAACTCTTGAGTGGTCTAGCTCTTATCGGGCCTTAAGGGCCTAAAGGATTTTGTCATTTTATTTTTTTTAGATTTTTAAATATAACTAAAATATAATATAGTTAAAAAAATAAAAAAAATATATAATTATAAATGTAAATAATAGCATTTTTTAATATTTTTTAATTTTTAATTTTTAATACAATTAAAACACAATGATTTAAAATGATCGTGTTTGAAAAGAGTTTAAGAATTTAAAAAGGATCGGATCAGATTTGATAAGAATTGGATTTGAATGGATCGAATTGGGAAGGATTCGTTTCACCGAGATTAGACCCGACTCTTATAAAATCCAACTCTTATAAAGAAGACAAGCAAGATCGGATTAAAAAAGAGCTGATATTTTCAACGAACTGGTTAGGCCGTATTCACATATTCAGCTCTTATGGACTATATCTGCTTAGAGGTCCAATTTAATATGGGTTATTTGACACTTTTACTTCTCGATATGGTGTCGTCCAAATCGTCGAAATTAAGTTATGTCATTCCTTATGGTCGCCCCCCCGCCATCAATTAGAAGCGGATCTTGTGCCGCATGGCATATAATGCGCACTCTCACATTTAGATTCGCCGGAGATCTTTTAAAATCTATGAAATACACATCTCAAAATAAATTGAACGGTATATAGTGCGCACTCTCATTAGTGTATACATCCCACAAATAAGTTTGAGCGACATATCAAAAGATAATTTTGAAAGACTTAGAGGAGACATAATTAGAGAAGTGTCTAGCAATACAAAATTCTTCATAAGTGAAGATCTTAATGGTCATGTTACAACTAGAAGGAAATGTGAAAGAATACATAAGGATTTTAGATATGACGATCATAACAAAAAATGGTAACAAATCTTAAATTTATTGAAGCTTACAATCACATGGTAGCGAACACATTATTTAGAAATAAATAATCATATTAGTTACTTTCAAGAGTGGCTAGTAATTGAGCCAGATCAATTTTGTCCTTACTAGAAGTGAGTAGAATCCAAGTTGCGTATATTGTAAGGTTATACTTGACGATTGTGTTATCCCGCAATATAAATTTGAGGTGGTTGAATTTCATTTTCAAATACACTTTCGACGAGATAGAGGCATAAAAATCAAATGACATGGTGGAAGCTTAAAGGAGACTTTTTCAGATTTTAAGAATAAAATTATTGCAAAATGAACGTAAAATCTAATAGAAGATGAGAATAGTATATGAAAGGAGATGACTATTTACATTCGGCAGGTGACTGTAAAAAGTTTGGAGTACCTAGAGAAAATAAATGTGAACCTAAAAATATTTGAATGCGGAATGAAGATGTACAAAATGCAATCAATGACAAAAAGAATACTAAAAATTTGCATCATCACATAAATGATAAAAACATACAGAAACGCAAATAACCTAAACTAAATGCAAAGAAAATTATAAGTGAAGCAAAATATGACATACATGGAGTTGTATCAAGAACTAGATACAAAGAATGATGAAAATGATGTCTACTAAATGACTAAACTTCAAAAAATGAAGACAAGATACTCAACCAAGTTAAATATGTCAATGAATTGCCTGATATATTTTTGGTGAAGTACGATAAAATTAAGAGTAGATAAAGAGAACACTTGGACAAGATGTTCAGTGAAGAGAGTGAAAAAATTATGATCGAGTTGGACAACTGTAGCTACCCGCTAAACTGACTCAAGACCCGACCGGTGGTTAATGATTTTTTATTTTTATGGAGTCGCCACCCGATATTCACCGGGAAAAATACCAAGTTAATCAATTTTGCCCAAAGGATAAGAATTGGATCCGTGCATTGGTTATGAGTGTGGAATGTGTTAGGCACCACACTCATCCGATTTACTCGGTCTCTACTTGTTTGGCCTTAAAAATAAAAATAAAATAAAATAAAATAAAATAAAGACAAATAAATTGAAAAGTAAATTAGGGAAATTACTACTCAAATTATAAAGATAATAAAAAAAAAGAAATTAAAAGAGATAAAGAGTTTAGAATTATTTGAAAATGTTGGCAAGTCAGGAAAAACCTCCTCCACCGAGCATTATTTTGGCATTAGGGAAGGATTTGCTTAACGACTTGGATGACTGGGTTTTAGTTTATGAGTGGACACTATCGAAGGGTTAGTGGGATTTCGACGCTAATAAGGAAGCTTAGCTATAACCTAACCTTCTATGGTTCACTCATTTTTTTTCTACTAAACAAATATTGATTGAAACTTGGATTATTTTTTTCACTCAAATATTTGAAGATGGATGGATATTTGAACTCTTATAAGATTTTTCTACTCATTCCAGCCATGGAGCAAAACGCATGAATGCATGGGTATTTATAGGGTGGAGGGTGCCATGCTATGCCATGCAAAAGAACAAATGTTATTAAATGTTGGTGTACCATGTTGCTTTACTTATTAAAAAAACGTGTTTTCATGAATTTGGGGTACTTTGTACCATTCACCTGGTATGAAATATGCTATATAAAAAAATATTATTTTGTGAAATATGCATGTTTTAGTTCCCTGTTGAAGCCTCGTATAGCATATTAGTTAATATATTTTCATCATTATAAATTACAAATTTAATTTTAAAATCATGTCGATCTAATTATATGAGACTACATTTGTCTCTTAAAAATTGCGCGCATGAGACATCATACAGAAGTGTTAAATTTAATCTGAGGTTTTTCAATCATAATGTCAGATTTAATTTTGGTTTGCGTCTAGTTGTTCGAAATCTTCTAAAGTTTCATTCTAATATAAATTTTTAACAAAATCTAAATAGCATCTTGCACTTTTATAATTTATTATCTAAATTAAGAAACCTCTTTTCTTTTAAAATCCTTTTGTCACATTTTTACTTTTGCTTACAGTTTTACTTTACTTTTGTTATTCAGTTGACAGTACTTTTCTCCTCTCAAAATTTTCAAAATGTGCAAGCTACGCAAAATGTACTAACATGTAGTAGAACATAACGTATGAGAATCAAGATTATATTAACTCGTCTGAATTTTATTTGAGCTTTGTTATGAAAAAAAATGACGAATTAAAAGGTCATTTGAAGCTTGAGATTGAATTTTATTTTTGACATGAGTCACAAAACTTCTTTGTTATGTTATAAATATCAAATTTATATGTTACATAACATGGTAAAGATGCGCACATAGCTCAAGGAATATTATTTCTTACTTTAACATTACTTAAAAATTATGTTAACGTGTGTTAAATTGAGTCTGAAAATTTTCGATCATAGTATCTGATTTAGTTTTGGTTCGTGCCGAGTTGTTTGAAATTTTATTCTAACAAGAAATTTCAATAAAGTCTAGAAAATAATTTGAGTTTATATAATTTAATTTCTAAATTCATTCAAATATATTAATGCATATACGTATATAGGACAAATTCTGAAAGCTCTTATTTTTACGATTTTGCCTGTCCTAGTATGCAAACAAGTTTCCTTTACTTTTGAGTACTTTTGTTTATATTCTTTTCTTTTCGTGAGTTTTTAGGTTACCCTTTTTTTTTTATCTTCAGTACGCTACTACTATTTCTATTGGTCCAAAGTAAAACTGATAGTTCACAGCTTAATATTAATACTTCATCATTACAAGATAAAAATTTAACGTTGTATATCACTAAAAAAAATATCATTTTATATTTGTGTTAAAAAGCTCCATAATATATATATTTTTGTCTGCCCTTAATCTTATTTAAAAGTGTTAAATTGAGTCCGAAACTTTTCGATCGCGGTGTCCGGTTTAGTTTCGGTTCGTGACAAGTTGATCGAAATCTTCTAAAGTTTCATTCTTAAACTTTGGTTTGATCAAATGAATTTCTAATTCGTATGTAATGATCATTATGCTTTAAACAGACAGGTAAGTTTATAATTATTTCTTTTTTTGCGTGTTTATTAACCATAGTTCCATATTGATATCAAATTTCCTGTCTTGTTAAAAATGTGATGAATCATGTTACTAAAAATAATGTGTTACTTATTTTTGAAGAAAAATGAACGTTGTACTTTGTTTTAACTTTGGATAGACATAGCATGGCTCAAGCAAGACAAACCCCACACGATAGCAATGTGACATGACAAGATCTTATTTTTTATTTTATTTTGTAAGATATGCAGGGCACATGATTAAGCTCATCTAAATTTTATTAACGTGTCTGATGTTATATGCATGGTTGTATTGTTATACGAAGATGTTTATCTTGAAAGAAAATCTGATACTTGTTATAAAGTAACCTCTCATACACTTATAAAAATTATCTCAGAATATGCATTACTATTTATATCATTCGTAATGTTGGTAGTCATATTATTACTTATCAAAGTATTTTGTTTTATATATGTATATATATTTTCCTCAAAAGATGATTGTAAAATAATAAGATTTTTTTCATTTTCGCCATTTCATTTTGTTACCATTACTCTTTCTATTGCATTTATTATTGTTATTACTAGTATGTAATTTTCCTTGAAAATTATTATTATTATTATCTTAGAAATATCACTCCCCGGTTGTCCATATCCATTATGTGTTTGTACTCTATGAGTTTCTTGTATCTTTTATTTTTCTTCCTTGAGTGGCTATAAGGACTTGCACCTTACAAGTATTGCTCTGACAATTAATGAATGACCCTATTCATTTTTTCCATGCGCATTTATACTGATAATTGAATATCTAAGTGGCATTATTGTATACTCATGTGAAATTGTGAATTATTATAAAATAATTTTGATATAATGACACGCACATGAATTAATTATTATATTTTTGGCTTTATCATGGTGATTATGAAAATTTATTATTATCATTATCGGCTACAAACGATTAAATATCTTGCTAATTCTAAAAATGTTTATTAATAATAGAATACTTTCTTTCTTACCGGTAAAATTATGCGCGATTATTTAAAATGATATATTTATAGTTAAAATGCTAAAATACCATATTATTATATTTAATTATGCATGACATGATAAAACTAGGGATATTTTAACGACTGGCTTGAGTGAATACTTATCTGAGTGCACGGCTTGAAGTTTTCGGGTGTGACATCCAAGTCGTTAATTTGGGGTGTCTACAATAACTTATCCAGATGATTTGTTCGGAGAATTGAAGAGTTTGAGGTGAAAGAAAATTGAAATATTTTGAAAATAAAAACATATATGGTATTGGAATCTGATGAGATCTCAATTGAAGCCTGGATGTGTCTTGAAGACATAACAATAGTATGACTCACTAAACTATTTAGTAGTATTTTTCGGTTCAACAATATGTTTAATGAGTAGAGAATAAATATATTAATACTAATCTTCAAGAATAAATGAGATATTCAAAATTGTATTAATTATAGAGAAATTAAGTTCATGAGTTATGTCATGAAACTTTCAGAGGTCCACGATGAAGGTGATTTTTTTTATATGACAGCTAATGGAGAGATATCGAGAATAAAGGAAGGATCATCATATGATATTTACTATTGGAGAAAGCGTATGACAAAATGCTAAAAAAAAAATTATGTGATGGACCCTTGAAAAGAAGACAGTCCTAACAAAGTATGTTATCATTATCAAGGATATATATACAAACGTTACAACTAGTGTCATATCATATTATGATTAGTGTCAGAGAATTTGATGACGAGTTCAATATATTTCCTATTATAACAGTACACATCAAGTGTTAGCATTAAGTTCATATATTTTCACCTTAGTGATGGATAATATCATAAAAGACATATAAAGAGATAGTCCATAGTGCATACTTTTTGTTGATCACATGGTGCTGATTGATTAGAAATAAGAGTTATAGAGATAAATTTTAGAATAAAAAAGTTTTAAACTTAGTAAAACTAAAATTGAATATATGAGGTGTCGATTTAGCAATGACAACTCAGATAATGAAGATGTTAATTTGGACTGACAAGTAGTACCCATGAAAGACGCATTTCAATATTTAGGATCGATGATGCGGAGTGATTGAGGAATCGATAAATATATTAATCATAGAATAAGAACATAATGAGTGAAATGATGACAGATATCTAGTATGCTCTATGACAAGGTCTCAAATAAGTTAAAAGGTAAGTTCTATAAGATAATGATTAGACTTGCGATGACGTATGATGTAGAATGTTGTGCTATAAATGGACAACACATTTAGAATATGAGTATAATCGAAATACAAATATTATGTTTCATATGTGGCTATACAAGGAGAGATTATATCAGAAATTATGATACGAAATTTATCCAACACCGTTTGCGATGGTTTTATCATTTCCAATGAAGGCCTTTTGAGGCACTGGTACACAGTGATATCCTAAGACATCCCAAAAACATAAAAAGAACATAGATTGACCGATACTAACATGGGAGAGAACATTAATAAGAGATTTGATGGAATAAAGGATACATAAAGAGTTTATTTTTCATATAAGTGAATGCAAGATGATAGTCTACGTACAAGAATCATAATCTAGGAATTATAATATAGAAGTAGAATTGTTGATTAAATTTTTAGTTTTAGATTCTAAAATTTTAGAGTTTATAATTTATAATACATTTTATAATATGGATTTATTTTGATCATTGTTATCAAGAATATTATTATTATTATGGTGATGTATTATTCTTAGTATTATTATTATCATATCATCATCATCATCATCATCATCATCATCATTATCATTCTCATCGTCATTACTTTCAGTATCATTGTCACTATTTCTATTGTTGATTTTTTTAAGATCTCTAATCTCTATATTTTTAGATTGGATTTTATTTATAGCCTACCTCAATCTATTTGACATTAAAATCTTTGTTGTTGCTGATAGAATAAAATCAATTTTATCTTCTTCATCCATTGTTTTCTCTCTTAATTTGCATTATAAGTAGGTTTAATCAATATTAATTATGAGCTTCTACTCAAGACATGACAGTCATCTATATATAACCGTTGGTTATTGAATCACCATATATCTGCAATTGATCTATTCTCTTCTGAACATCTCTTTTTCACTTTATAATGCAATGAGATCAAAGAGATGCTTAATTAGGAATATGTGAATAATAATTCTGATATTTTCAAATGTTCATTCAAAAGACAATATGTTAATAGCCATTTTCCATATCAAATATATAGAGATAATTAAGTTATGATGTTATCCGTAATATAGATTGTTTTTATATTATGAATCATTTCTTCATTTTAAGATTTTTAATGGTTAATATAAATTATTCAAAATAATTTTCATATATAACTCTAGTTATATGTCAAGTTTTATATTTTTTTATCCGAGTCGACTTCCAAGGCGGGTGTAGAAATTTCTAACTCGGCTCAATACATTGTGAGCATTTTCAATGCATAAATTCTTTGGAGTTGGTAAGAACCACCAAGTAATTATTTTAGATGATTAACTAGAGTCAATTCATCGCTTTAACTCATTTTAACTTTCGAAATAAATTCCGCCATTTATAAAAAAATACTAATCAGATATAGGGTTTGAAAAATATATATTTTAATAATTATTTCCAACCATTTTTAAATTAAAAATTTCATCTAACTCAAAAACTAAAATAACAACTGACACGTTCGCAACTCATGCTCTGACAACCCAATGCTACCAACATATGCAAATTAGTAATGTTTCTAGATTACGCAAATTCAGAGGAACACTGATGGAAAAGTAGCGGAGTTAACATTGATGTTAGAGGGACCGGGTCGTTGTGAACGCTACAGTTCATTGAACTTTTTTGTACTGATTAAGAGATGCTTATTCTTTCACTATACCTACACGGCTACACGACATCAAATTGTGAGGTTACTGCGGCCCCCACTAGTCCCACTCCACAAAAAATCCCATAGGTTCAAATTTCGCCCGGGCCCCACTGTTTTTGTTGGTCATATTTGACTCTCAATTTCGGGGCCCATCACGAATCTGTGATAATGATGCCGTGGATAATTTAACTGGCCATTAAGAGATGCTCGTTTTTTCCGTTTTTTCCGTACAGAACATCAAATTTGATGGGGACTGTGGCCCCACCAGTCGGTCCATCCCCTTGAACGCCTCTTTGAGGAAATCAGTAACTATGAAGCGCAAAAAAAAAAAATCTTTAGATGGACTATTTTTTATCAGAATCATTCGATTAACTATTAATAATTTCAATTTAATAATAATATTTTTTTCATACATTAAAATTTATAGGTAAATTTCTCCATAACTGTCAAAATTAACTTGAATCATCCAAATTAATCTTTAAAATCCGTCCATTCAAAAAGAACTTCAGACAATACTCTCTCCTCTGAGAATAATTGAATATGTGTGTGCTTAATGATGCTTGTTTTTTTCTCAAAAAACAAATGCTTGTTTTTTCACTACACACACATCATGTTTGATGGTGACTATGGCCCCACCAGTCGGTCCATCCCCTTTAACGCCTCTACGAGGGGAATCGAATATGTATGTAGATACCTGAGTTGGTTTAATTATTTTTCTACACGACATTAGATTATTTTTGTATACTATATTTTACTAATTTTACATGTTAGATACCTGAGTTGGTTTAATTGATTCAGCTCATATGTCGATAAAAATTTGCCGTCTGTATATATATATATATATATATATATATATATATATATGAATAGCAGATTCAGTTTTGCTCGGAGATCAGAGACAGACCCTAAAGGAAAGACTCCATTCCGCTCTCATATAATATTTCTAGATAGATAATATAGTAAAGAAATAAAAGATTGTCCTGACCTTTTTGTCGAGCTACCACGGCAGCATGCATGGCTGTGGTATCTTGAGGCCCAGCATCTGACGATTCCTCCCAGCTTAGCAATTTAGTAACAACTTTGAGATATCCTCTTCGACAAGCAATATGCATCGGTGACTCACCATTGTTGTTGACTTTCTTTGACAGAAGATGGCCAACATGCTGTGTGTCCAGAAGCTGATCATGTGCTAGATCCGGTAAGCCGTTTCTCAATGCATGGTGCAGTGCATTATCTCCGCGATGATCAAACTTGAGGAGCATCTCGCCAAATGGATTTCCCCCCTCTATGTTGCCGGTATTATTAGGATTAAGAACATTGTTCGCATCATGGATCAAAGAGGAAGCCAGCGATTTATTACCGGCCATCAAAGCGGCGATCAAGGGGGTCTCTCCATACACGTTTCCTTCGGAGAAGAGAGATGGCTCTTTCTTCCAGACCTCCTTTGCAAAATTCTCATTGCCCGTCATGACAGCGAGGTGAAGGGCCGTATTTCTGTAGGGAGTTCTAACAAGAAGGATGTCTTGACCATGTTTTGAAACCAATTCACTTAAGAGATCAGCATCACCGGTAGCACATGCCTTAAGAAAACGGCACCGAGGATCGCTTTCTGCTGGTCTCTTTAACCATTCAGGGCATGAAACATTTGCGGCTGCCATCTCGAGTTTAACCTTTTTTTACAAGAGATTCTTAGTTAATGCCTAATTATGAAAGGACTATGAAGATGGCCAACTAGTAACATATAATCACTATTAGAATTGTTGTTATTACCGTGGAAGGAAAAACGCTTGTTCCGTGAACTCAAACATGGAAAAGACGTCATTTCCGTGAATTACCCATGAAAAGACTTTTACGGTACTTTCATCGCTAGAACAAATATTATTTCCGTAGAATACCACGGAGATAATCCTTTTTCGAGGAATTAAGCACGGGAATGATTCTACGGACATAGTTTCACGTCTCATGGTTCTTACTTCCACAAAAATAACTTTAACAAGTCACGGAATAATTATATTCATCCACATTATTCTTTTTCTATTATTAATTAATTTATGCAGATTTTAAGAAAAAATACAATAGGTGAACCCATTATTTCTGTCAGTAGAAGCACATTATTTCTGACAATAATACCATATTATTTGTTCAGTAACACCATATTATTTCTATCTGTAACGTGAATTATTTCTGTTAGTAACTTTTGATTATTACTGTCAATAACGCGAATTATTTTGTTTTTCAATTGTCAACTGATGACAAATTAAAATAATCAAGCATTGAAAATAACTTCAGAAAAATAATATAGCATATAAAAATATCAATTGGAAGTACATCAAATTAGAAAATACAGGTATTGAACTGCCAAAATATAAACCCTTATATCAACTGTTATATTACTATAATTGAAAAACATATGATGTCCTTGAGTTGGCTGAGAAACGAGACTATGACCATACAAGCACAATATACAGTGAACAACAAAAATTAGTATTGTGAAACATCAAAATCTTATTTGTTTGCACTCAATTCTCACTATAGAAAACTGAAAATTCACCTGAGGTAAAGGTACATGCATCCTCATAGCTCTTTGAAATGACTGAGGAATGAGACCATGATGATCCTATGAGTAAAATTAGTAATATAAATTAGTATGTTATTAACAAAGCAGTACCTCCCAATAATTATCTTAAATTCAGTCTTAGTTACCTGAAAAGTAGGATGTTGAACTTCCAATAAAGCAGTACCTCATAATATCAAATTTAAGAAGACATAATAGATTTCTAGATGTTTGATTTGGACAAGGGAGAAAAATTAGAGGTGTAACAAGAAAGAGATAGAAGAGCCAATAAATATTAATTACCTGATTTATTTCTTCTGTTAGAAGAGCAAATATGACACCAATTGTAAAAATAAAATTAGAGTCATTATTTCTGTGAGTAATGTCAATATTTCTGTGAGTAATGTCAATATTTCTGTAAGAAATATTAAAGTTCTGTAGTAATGCCAATATAGATACCCAATATAAATAGAATTAAGACTTTGATGTCTTTAACAGGATAAAATTAATAAATAAATAATTATCATAAAAAATAGTTTGTAATTAAGAATTTGACATCTCCAGTAACAGTACCTAAAGCAACCAGGACAATATTTTTCTTCTTACCCTGAAAAGAAGTTAACCTTTGAATCTTAATTGAGGTTCATCAAAATTTTACTCAGAGAAGAAAATATCATCACAAGTACCTTCTTTCTTCCATTAGAGCACACAATGAAAGAGTAGACGGCAACTGAGTCGGGATCCTCCAATCAGTCATGATTTCTCCAGAGCTCGTATCCCATACCTAAAAATTAAAGAGTATTAAACAAATTTCAAAAAATTGCAGTCAAATTAAGCACAAATTTGAAATGAATTATGGAAAAAAAATCGAAGCTCGCACCTTTAAGGTTGATTTGGGAGAGAGAGCGGTGAAGTATCGACCGTCCGGTGAGAAAGAGTTGAATTATTTCGTGTTCTTGAGAAAGGGAGAGGAAGAGGACAGAAGAGGTGGAGGGTTTGGTTTTGGTTAGAGAACGGAGAGGTGAGGAGAGGACGATGAAAGAGACAACCTCTCTAAATTTTGGGTTAACTAAAAAGAAAACAGGGATCTAATCGATCCTTAAAAAGGATTGGAGTAAAACAGGTGGCATCTCCAAATTTTTTGGCGGAGATTAAAATTTTATTTAGGTTAAAGAAATGAATTATTATGGTTGCAAGTGAAAGAGGCGGGAAAATAAATTGGAAAAAAATGGGTGTGACAGAGTAGAGTATTTCCATGAAAGTTTGTATTTATTTTCGTGAAATAGAGAGTTATGGTGTATTTCCATGAAAAGATAGACTATATTCCGTGGATTTTATTTTCGTACAAATTTTTTCCGTGGACTTGTCTATAGAAATGATGAGCGCCACATGTCAATCTCTTTATTTCCGTAGAATCCAGATTTATCACGAAACAAATATCAATTAACCACGGCAATAACTCAAATTCTAGTAGTGTATATAGAGAGAATAAACCTATTTTGTTTAATAAAGTACAAGATCTTTTATACTTTGTGTTTTTTTTTAGATTAAAAGTTCAAACCGTCAATTCAAACTATTAAACATGGTTTTCATGCTGAAACAGTTTTGGATATTAAATTTTATATTTTTTGCTATTTTTAATTGAATGAAAAATCATTAGTGTTAGATGATGTAGAAAACGTTAGATTAATAAATTTTATATCCATAAAAAAAATAGCAGAAAAAAAAAGATAAAATTTAATCTCTAAAAATATTTTAATATGAATATCATGTACAACAGTTTGAATTGGCATTGAATTTTAAAATTCAAGGTATGAACGCGAAATATAAAAAAAAAATTGTACTTTACGAAGCATCAATGCCTCAATAATATATATGAGTAAAACAAGCAAGCTCTTAACCCAAAAAAATATATAAAATCATCTTTAATTTTTTAATTTATCATACTCATTAAATTATTTATAAGAAAACTTTGTGAGATATAAAAATTTATGGTGTTTTGACTTTATTAAGTCACTGTTTATAAATTTTAAAAAATGACGTACAAACATTAAATATTTTATTTTTATTTTTACAGCTGATTTTTAAAAATGAAAAATAAAAATTTAGAAAATTTATATTACCCAAAATTTTATATCTCATAAACTTTTTATATGAAGAATTTAATGAGTATATAAATCAAAATTTAAAATAATTTGATGTATTTTTAAATTAGGAACACAAAAGGGGCTTGTGCTTCTAAAAATATGATATTTTTACTATATATATATATATATAGTTAGTTAGTTAGTTAGTTAGTTAGTTAGGCTATTGTGCTACACGTACTCCGGAAAGGCCGTGTACTACGGACCATTTCTCTAACTTTAAATAAATGATTGATCCAACCGGTAAAAATATTTGTATATGAAAATTTAGTTGGGAATTAAATTTTATAATTTTTATAATTTTTTTACTATTTTTACGATTGCTAGAAAATAACTCCTTTTGAATGAATCATAATAATTAAATCAAGTGATTTTCTGGCCATCTTAAAAAATAGTACAAAAATTCTAAAAAGTATATATAATTTGGTTTCCAACTATATTTTTATCGGGTGAGTGTAGGTATAAAGCCCATCGGACCGATGTTGGTTCTATGGGTAGTTTTAACCATTGAATCTTCACATCTTATGATTTGCATGATTTTTAAAGCAACTGGTTAAAATATAAATGTAAATCTTGATGCTATTGAATGGTAGATAAGCCAATCGAACCCATTTTTTGGTCCAATGGGCATCGCAAGTACTCCTAGTCTACTTTTATATGCAAAATATTTTCACCGGTCAGATCAGTCATTTGAACTTAGAAGATGGAGAAACGATCCGTAGCACCAGAGCCTAACTATATATATATATATATATATATATACAAAATCAATAGTTTTGGACATTACATAATTTATTAGATCTGTTAATATTTTACCCAACAAGAAACTAGCAAAAAAATTGGAAAAATATAAAATTTAATCTTCAAAGATATTCAATAAGAAGATCATGTTCAACATTTTGGATTGACCGTTCGGACTTTAAATTTGAGATATGGACGCGAAGTACGGAAAATTTTGTACTTTACGAAGCACTATAGCCTCTCTATCTCTCTCTATATATATAGAGAGAGAGAGTAAAGATATCATGAGCTTAATCTCACGGAGGCCTTCTGTGAGCTTAACTCAAAAACCATACCAAATCATCTCTAAATTTTAATTTATCATGCTCTTTATATGAAAATCTTGCGGGATGCAAAAATTTGGAGCGTTTTGAGCTTTTTAAGTCACCGTTTTTAATTTTTAAAAATGATGTTCAAACATTAAATATTTTATTATTATTTTTAGAGCTGATTTTCAAAAATTAAAAACCATGACTTAAAAAACTCAAAACACTCTAAATTTTTGCATCCCATAATATTTTCATATAAAGAATTTATTGAGAATGATAAACTAAAATTTAGAGATGATTTGACGTACTTTTTGAGTTAAGCTCACAGAAGGTCTCTATGAGATTAAGCTCATGGTATCTTTACTATATATATATATATATATATATATATATATATATATATATATATAGAGTGATGCTATGGTGCTTCGCGAAGTAAAAAAAAATTGTGCTTCGCGTCCGTATCTCGAATTTAAAAGTTTAAACGGCCGATCCAAACCGTTGAACATCATCTTCATATTGAAATATCCTTGGAGATCAAATTTTATATTTTTTTTGAATTCTTTTGATATTTTTTAGATGGGTACAAAGTTTGTTGATCTAAAGATTTCTGCACCATCCAAAACAAGCGACTTTGTACCCATCTAAAAAATATCAAAAAAATTCAAAAAAATATAAAATTTGATCTTCAAGGATATTTCAATATGAAGATGATGTTCAACGGTTTGGATCGGCCGTTTGAACTTTTAAATTCGAGATACGGACGCGAAGCACAATTTTTTTTTTACTTCGCGAAGCACCATAGCATCACTCTATATATATATATGTCTTATAGTAAAACTTCGGACGAGAAGCTATCGGTCCGAATTTTTATTTTTCATGCTCAAATTTTTAATTAAAGTAGCTCAATAAAATTTTTATATCATAATATTATAGAATAGTAATTTTTATTATGTTATAAATTATTTTACTATATTTAATGATTTTTAGAAAATGATAATTTTTGGCATACAAATTTTTATGATAGCATTTCAAAGTGCTACTAGAAGTACAATAGGCAAATTCATATAGAGTTTATATATATATATATATATATAGAGAGAGAGAGAGAGAGAGAGAGAGAGAGATTAAATCTATCGTGTGCTTAAGCTCACGAAAGAGCTACATAAGTTAACTCAAAAATTATATCGAATCATCTCTAAATTTTGATTTATCATACTCATTAAATTTTTAATATGAAAATCTTATGGGATGCAAAAATTCGGGGTATGTTGAGATTTCTAAATTATCATTTTTAATTTTTAAAATAATGTACAAATATTTAATATTTTGTTATTTTTTTTACAGCTGGTTTTTAAAAATTAAAAACGATGACATAGAAAACTTAAAACACTCCATATTTTTGCCTCCCACAAGGTTTTCATTTGAAGAGTTTAATGAACATGATAAATCCAAATTTAGAGATGATTTGATATAATTTTTGAGTTAAGTTCATAGAGATCTTCAGTAAGTTTAAGCACATGATAGATTTATTTTTATATATATACGTAGAGTTAAGCTATGGTATTATGCGTAGTTAATGATTGAATTTACTATGGACTAAAAATATAGCTAAAAACTTATAGTACACTAAATTTTGATTTATGGGTCTCAATAAATTTTTCAAATCAAAATCTTATAGTACACTAAAAACTTCTTTGTTTGAAAATTTTGAAGTGTATGTTTTTTTTTTGTTTTTTTATCATGTTTGAATATAAAGAATTTATCAAGACCCATAAATTAAGATTTAGGGATAATTTCTCTATATTTTTTGATCTGTAGTAAATTTGATCATTAACTATGCGTAGCACCATAGCCTAATTCATATATATATATATATATATATATATATATATATACACACACACACACACACTGCAGGGCTATGGTGTTGTGCATAATATAGATTGCTTAAGTGCAATGTATCACCTCTTTTTTAATAATTAAAATGAAGGATCCAAATTGTTCAACATGATTTCTATATAAAATTTTAGTTGGCGACAAAATTTGATTTTTTTTGTACTTTTTTACTATTTTTTAGATAGTTAGGAGATCATTTCTTTCGAATGACTCATAATAATTAATTCAAATGATTTTCTAACTATATAAAAATAGTAAATAAATTCATATAAAAATTATTTTGAGCAATTTGGATCGATCATTTAGGTTTTAAAAATAAATAAATTATCCATAAAACAGGGACGATCTGCGTTATGCTTGTCACCATTGACCACTTGTACATATATACACATTTATTTAGAGATCCTTCATGAAGTATCGTGGGTCGGTACTTTAGACTTAGATATATAATTTTAAATCAAAAATGAACAATCTGAATCGTTCAATATTATCTCCATATCAAAATGTATCAGCAAACCAAATATTTACTTTTTTTAGATTTCTTTTGTTATTTTTCTAATGGAGAGACAATCATTATTTTTAGATGAATCAAAATTCTCAGATCAAGTTATTTTTTTCTCATCTGAAAAATAGTGGACAAATTCTAAAAAATATAAAATTTACTTTGCTAATATCTTTTAATATGAATATTATATCGAATAGTTCGGATCAATTTTATTTTTTATTTTAAATTATAGAT
Source organism: Schoenoplectus tabernaemontani (assembly GCA_037127355.1). NCBI lineage: Eukaryota > Viridiplantae > Streptophyta > Magnoliopsida > Poales > Cyperaceae > Schoenoplectus > Schoenoplectus tabernaemontani. The sequence continues at coordinate 25,561,586 of CM073756.1, forward strand.
TTGAGTCTGAAGCACTATCCCTATAATGTTTTAATCATGCCTTCACTTTTTAAATTTCCAGTAACTCAGAATTTAAAATTAAAATACAAAAAATATTTGCAATAATAGTGATAAAATAAAAGGGGTACCTTTTATATAATTAATGAATATTTTATATTAGAATGGGGATTGGGAACGATACTAAACTCTAGTCCAAAGAGTTAATCGCCACATTAACGTCGGATATAAAAAAATGATAATAAAATGACTGCAGCGCTTGTTTGAATAAATTGACACTGTTAAGTTTTATAACAAAACATACTTAAGTCTGTGTCACCATTTATTCTATGTGCGACACTATATTTTATTCAGAAATCTAAAAATCATTTTTATTGTCATTCAACAATCCAGCCAACATTTGGTTATTGTATGTTATGAATTGTTTTTTTATTTTTAAAATTAAAATTATCGAGCTGATTATTCAAAATAAATTTTATATAAAAATTTAGTTGTTGATCAAATTTAATATTTTTTTAGAATTTTTATTATTTTCTAGATAATTAGAAAATGACTTCTTTTGAATGCTCATAATAATGAAATTAAGTCATTTTATAACTATAAAAAATGTAACAAAAAGTTATAAGAATATATAAATTTGGTCTATAGCTAGATTTTTACATTAAAATTCTCTGAGCGGTTAGATCGACTATTTGAACTTTAGAAATAAAAATAATAATTTGTAGTACATAGACCATCCACATTATGCATAGCACCATAGCTATATATATATGGTGAGACTATGGTGCTTTGTAAAGTATAAAATTCATATTTTATATTCGTATCTCAAATTGAAAGTTCAAATGGCTGATCCAAACCATTGAACATAGCCTTCATATTGAAATATCTTTCAAGATCAAATTTTATATTTTTAAAAAAAATTTGCTATTTTTTAAATGGGTGAAAAATCATTATTATGGATCGTGCAGAAAACGTTAGATCAATAAATTTTGTACCCATCTAAAAATAATAAAAGTTTCAGAAAAAAGTGAAATTTGATCTCTATAGATTTTTTAATATGAAAATCATGGTCAACGGTTTGGATCGGCCATTTGGGCTTTCAAATTTGAGATACAGATGCAATTTATAGGAAATTTTGTACTTCACGAAATACCATAACATCACTATATATATATATATATATAGAGAGAGAGAGAGAGAGAGAGAGTTTGGCTATGGTGCTACGCGTAGCACGGATGACCCGTGTGCTATGGACCCTTTCTCCATTTTCAAAGTTTAAATTATCGATCCGACAAGTCAAAATATTTTTCATATGAAAATCTAGTTGGATACCAAATTTTATATTTTTAAATTTTTTTTTACTATTTTTTAAGATAGCTAGAAAATGACTTCTTTTGAATGACTCATAATAATTAAATCCAGTGATTTTCTAGCTATCTTAAAAAATAGTAAAGAAATTCTAAAAACTATAAAATTTGGTCCCCAACTAGATTTTCATATGAAAAATATTTTGACCGGTCGGATCGACAATTTGAACTTTAAAGACGGAGAAACATTCCGTAACACATGGGTCATCCGTGCTACGCATAGCACCGTAGCCAAATTATATATATATATATATATAGTCAGGTTGAAGTGAGTTACAAAGTATAAAATATTTTTTATACTTTATTTCATATCTCTTATTTTTTGAATTCAAATATTGATCCAACCATTCAAATTGATCTCCAAATTTAAATATGCTCGAAGACCAAATTTTATAATTCTTAAAATTTTGTTTAAAAGATACAAAATCATTATTGTGCGACCCTTTTTCGCGTGCTCCGCACCGCCTTTGTGTTGTGACAATGGGATGCGGAAGAAGGACACGGAGATCCCTCCTAAGCGTGCATTTGTTTAACGCCGGTTAATTCTACCGTTTACACCAATTTGAATGCACATTTAAGGGGTTTTTAGTGATTGTGAGTTCTTGTAGATTCCGATGGGCGCAAGCCCCCACCGTTAATTACTCTGGGTTGTTAACCTCGAGGCACCTCTGGATCTTTAAAAGGGAAAAACAAATGATGGTCAAGTGGTCATGTGCTTCTGTGATTGGGTTCACTGAAGCATCCTGGACTTACCAAGAGGTCAGTCCAGTGAGATGGGATGGTGAAAAGATAAACTTACTACAGATCAGTTCAATCTTTATCTCTCCAGGAGGTAATCTTATCAACAGATGAGATTGACCTTCGCGGAGGGACGAAAGGTGAGTCAACTACAGAATGACTCGACCTTAGTTGACTTAGAAGATAAACCAACTACATAACGGTTTAATCTTCACTAGTCAACGACCAATCACATAAAATACAACTCGAAGCACTTAGCCGGTTGATCTTGAGGTTGGTGAATCAGGAGACGGGTGGATTTGGCCCACGTGTTTCTTCTCACTGATCTTCTAGATCATGAATTCCAAGCACTAAGCTGATTCATAAACCTAGGAACACAACTGCACACAAAGTCAAACATGAAGCACTGAGCCAGTTTGACATTGAGGCGTGTGCTAGTGAAAGAACTAACTACAGAACGGTTCATATTCACTGTTTTGTGGATGAATCAACTACAGAACGATTCAATCCTACAATCTCAGGAGATAAACTCACTACAGATCAGTTCGATCCCCTGAACTAGAAGACAAACTTATAGAAGGATTAGTTCAGTCTTACTAGCTTAACTGGTCATGAATTACTTGTTCATGACACAGAGTCATCATGATGTCGCCTCTTTGGATATCGTGATGTTCTTCTCTCTTGAAGTCAACATATTTCCTTGTGATGATGTCGTAGTTTTGGTCATTCTCCAATGAACGTCAAGATGTTCTTGTCATGACTAATTATCCTGAATGTTGCATTACTTGTGCAAAAATTAATGTTCCACTCAACATCCCTTGTGTGAACATATTTAGTTACCTCTAAAAGTATTATCACATTGTTTATTGATTTTTTTATTATCAAGGTAGTGTATTTCATTATTATCTCAATTGTAAAGATGAATTTATCATTTTTTACCTTTATTATTATTATTATTATTATTTTATTATCATATTTTTGTTTTCTTTTATTTATTCATTATTATTATTTTTATTTTATTATATTTTTATTTTCAAACTCTTATTTATTTTTGGTCGGAAATTACTCACAAAAATAATAGAAGAAGAATTAGCTATTATTCATGATTTTATTTGAATTTTTAGGATTTTTATGACAGCTAAAAGAATAGGATTTTATTTTTTATTATATTTAAATTCTATTTATTTTGTAGAAAATAATAGAAACTGAATTATCTATTTTTCACGATTTTTATTTAGATTTTATAATTTTTATAATAGCTAAAATAATGAAATTTATTTTTATTATTTTTATTCTATTTATGAATTTTAAGATTTCATTTGAATTTTAGGCTTTTTAGAATAGGATTTTATTTTTATTGCTTTTATTCTATTTATTATTTATAGAAAAATAATAGAGAATGAATTTTATGATTTTATTTAAATTTTAGGCTAAAAGAATGGGATTTTATTTCTTTTTATAGAAAATGAATTTTATGATTCTATTTGAATTTTAAGCCTTTTATAATAACTAAAAGAATGGGATTTTGTTTTTTTTTATTATTATTCTATTTATTCTTGTAAAAATAATAAAATAATGAATTTCATGATTTTATTTGAATTTTAGGCTTGTTATAATAGCTAAAAGAATAATTTTTTTGTTTTTATTATTTTTATTCCATTTACTCTTGTAAAAATAATAAAAAATAAATTTTATAATTTTCTTTGAATTTTATGCTATTTTATAATAGCTAAAAGAATAATTTTTTGTTTTTATTATTTTTATTCCATTTATTACTTATAAAAGTAATAGAAAATGAATTTTATGATTTAATTTTTATAATAGCTAAAAGAATAGGACTTTTGTTTTTATTATTTTTTTATTTATTTTTGTAGATAATTACTTACAAAAATAATGGAAAATGGATGAAATATTATTTATAATTTTATTTGAATTTTTGAGATTTTTATAATAGCTAAAATAATAGGTCAAACTTTGGTAAACAGGGAAAAGCAAATAATATCATTTTACTTTTAAATTGTTTTATTATAATAAAATTCTTAAAACTGAAATATTTTTATATGGAAAAATACTGTGAAAAACAAAGAATTTTTAGAAATAAATTTGAGTCAATATGGAGTTTGAGAACATTTTCAAATGATTTATTTATTCTTTTATTTTAATTTTCTGTTATTAATTGATTTTTGGGCTTAGTGTACTGGGCCAAGATTATATATATATGTTTTTATGCGAATTGGGCTCAGAACCTGTGTTGGGCCGGCCTTTCTTCTTATTTGTCTATGATTTATTTGATCTCTCAGATTTATCTGAAGATTGGTTCTTGAAAGATAAAAGGTCCAGATACATTCTCTACTATTCATCTTGATTGATGATTTACAGAATTCGTTGGATCTCATCAAGATTCAACTATTCGCATCAAAATTTGTGTCTACGCATCAAAGATCGTGCACACTCATTTATTCGGTTCCTCTGCTGGTTACTTCATGGAGATTCGTGCTTAAGACGATTCCGACGACTGAGGCTTCCGATCGGTGATCGACCTCCACTATTGGCATCGTCTCTTAGAGGGGAGTCTAGTAGCGATCTCTGATTGAAGATCCATATGGTGCCTTATGAAGGGAGACCAGTACCGGTTTGGTACTGTGTTGGTGCTTCAGTACCGAAACAAATTAATTTCATTTCTTGATCAAATTGGACGTTGATTCTTGTAATTCTTACACCGCACCTTATCATCTTGATGTAGCTAATGTATATGCAGATTATACTTACTCAATTTGTCTTAATTGTAATGAGATCTTAAGAACGACTGGTACAGTTCGGTATCAGTCACTAATTCGATTGCAATTCTGATCGCCTAAACTTTATTTACAATCTTTGCGCATCTCTTACCCTCATATACAAGCTCGCTTAATTTATTCTACGACCTTAGGACAAAATGGAAGTTAATTTTACATTGCTACATAAAAGGGAAGAAACGGACGGATGAATAGTCTAATCAATTCTCGATTTCACTTGTGAATTTTGATTAATTTCTTCTAATTTAGGCGATCAGACTTGCAACAAGCACAAGAGGGTTACACAAACCCTTCAACTGAGCACAATTACCAACTATACTAAGTTATTCTACTAAAATACACTCGGGAGGGTTACAAAAACCCTTCAACCGTGTCTCATAGCACCTCTTGTGTTATATTGCTCCAATTGTCACCAGAGAGAAGTAAAGAATCAAGAAAAGCTAAAGAAGTGGCAAAGAAATCAAAAATAAAAGAGAAAAGCAAAGAAACAAAAAGGAAATTCAGAAAATCAGTTTATTGCACTAATACTTACATCAATCTTCTCATCAAATTGCACTTGATTAAAGGTAATTACCTAGTCTTTTTTGAGATTCCTGAGATGAACTAACTGGTGATCAAGGGTTTTGACTTAACTCAATTAGGGAGATTGAGTTTACACCGATTAATCTCTCTTTTCTTTACAATAGTTTTTTTTTCTCTCAAGCTTAGTCTCTCTTTTATTCTCTAGTCTTGTTCTTCTCCTCCTCCTCCCTTGGCTGTCCATGGTTTATATAGGCGCCAATTAGGGTCTAATGGAAGCTAATTGTGTTTCTGTCTGCACAACTCATGTTTCTTTCATCCCTTGGATCACTGACATGACACCATCTTAGCCCTTGATCCAATAGTTCAATGGTGTGGATTGATCTGGCATGTGCTTGTTGTGAGCAAAGTTGATGGTTTGGATCGCCAGCGTGGCATTGTGATCATAGTTTATCTCTTCCCTACTCTTTCTTCTCAAAACACCGAGTGAATTTTCTTCCTTTAGTGGTTCCCGGTCTTGTGCACCAATCCTACTATGAAATTCATATAAAGAGGGATTAATTCATGCTAGTAAATGCCTCAACGGAATCGTGGGACCCACACGATGCTCTCCGAGCAGTCAATTTACCTCATCTCCCTCTTTGCCGGCCAATTTTATTTTCTACCCGATTCCCATTATCTCTAATGCGAGTGATACACAATGGATCAAACTGGAAAATAATTGCTCTAACATGTTCTCCTATTCGAGAGTTTTCTAGCGGTATATAATTTACAAAATTTCGTGACCGATTGAATTTTTCTCCATTTTTAATTTGATTTTGCTCAAAATTGGGTCAGAGGGGAACTCGCAACAGTAGAGAAGAAGACCTACTCTCTTCCTCTCTGTGGGGTCCACTGTCAGTGAAAGGTAAGAAGAAGCAAAGATGGTGCGGTTTGGGTAGGCATGGTGCACAAAAGCTGGTCCCATAATTCATCATTAATGAGACACTAAGGGAGTGCACCAAGTCTATTCAATCATTTTCAATCTTTTCAAATGCCTCCAACGCCAAAGTTGATTTTCTCTGTGCTTGGTGTCTCCTATTTGCACCCAGCTAGGTTTTCAGCTCCAAGTTGTACCCATAAAGCTCATTGATTAAATCTTAGCCATTAATTGACATGTTTTCCTTGTCTGATTTTATTCTGATAGTTTCACTTAAATCATGAAATTTTCATCAAAAATCCCTAAATTCATGATCACCCCTATAATTCATGATGATCACTTATCCAAAAATCCTTCTGCTCTTCTTTCTTTCTTGGGGTTCTGGGTTTAACTTTTGTTCAAAAGGGTCTCCGCTCAGGTGTTCTCGTCTGAAGGGGACTCTTGCTTCACTCTTTCACTCGTAGGGATCTCGAACCTCACCTTCGATGTGATCTTTAACTGAAGAGGTTACAACTTGAGGTCCTCATATGTCGGGACCTTTGACAAAGCTCCTAGGCACAACACTCATTTTATCTAAAGAGAAATAAAATATTCTACACATCATATTACATTTATTTTATACATCACTTCTCTTTCACTTACTACAGAATATAATTTAAGTAACAATGGGTTTAGTGCTTGCCAGATCGGCTATGTAAATAGCTTATACTGATGGTGTTGACTGAGAAGTGCTCTTCATAGCGAACGGTTCTTCTCCTCTTCCCCTTTTGGTTGGGAGCGATTATTTTTAAGCTATCGAGCGGTATTCCTGAACCTAATCGGCTGAATACGCTCTTCTGGCCTAGGCGACTGAATACACTCTCGGACGGAGCGCTTGAGTTGCTTGCCTTGCTGGGCTGGGTTTGAGACTGGGGTTTCGTTGGTTGGGAACCTTTAGGAACCCACACCTGCTGGACGCTAGGTGTTGCCTTAGATATAAACCTTCTTGGGCGTGGAGCCGGGATAATGGCTTGCGGCTGAGCCATATCTTGAGATTGACTGGAGCGGGAGACATATTGTCTCGACCTAGCGTTTCTAACGCTTTTCCTCTGTTTGAGGGCCCTGTGAGCCTTGTAGATAGCTTCTGTAGAGGCTTGAGACCCGTGTTGGCGGAGCTGAGGCCTCTTAGTTGGGCGAGGTGTGGGCTTAGGCACCTCCCATGCCTGGCGGAGCTGGCCAGTTGTTGAGTTCTTGGCCACTATACGAAGTGTCGTGAACTTGTTGGAGACTGGGATGGATGGCCTAGCCACCAGCTGATTCTGGTATGCATCCAGGGCCCTCTTCCTGGATGCTTGGGCATTGTGGGCAGTCTTGGCCGTAGTTGCTGGGGATGCCTTCTTGGAAGGGCGCCTTCTCCTCCTTGGAGAGTTAGTGGGAGAGGTCATGACATTATTAGAAATGCCCTTGGGAGTCAGAGTGATTGAGTCCTCTTCTTCGTCCGGGATGGAGATCCGGACGGTTGCGGGAGTGAAGGTGGTCACTGGAGCTAGGCCATAGAAACTGAGTTCTTACGGGATAGTCCCGAAGAACATGATGAGCTTGCCGTCTGGGCTCTGTGCAGGAGTGACGGCGTAGGGTACAAGGTTGAAGTTTTCGAAGTATACCATTTCCTGCAAAAAAAAAATACTTGAAAATTATTAGTCATTTTTAGCACATAAAAGACCACTTGATATTTTTTAACTATTCTATTTGTTTCCCTCTTTTAAAAATGAGAGGAGAATCTAAGTCCCACCGGGCGTGTCAGATCCTGTGCGACCCTTTTTCGCGCGCTCCGCACCGTCGCTGGTGGCGGCGATGGGATGTAGAAGAAGGACACGGAGATCCCTCCTAAGCGTGTATTTGTTTAATGCCGGTTAATCCTACCGTTTAGACTAATTTGAATGCACATTTAGGGGGTTTTTAGTGATTGTGAGTTCTTGTAGATTCCGATAGGTGCAAGCCCCCACCGTTAATTACCCTGGGCTGTTAACATCGAGGCACCTCTAGATCTTTAAAAGGGGGAAGCAAATATAATAGTTAAACGATAGTCAAGCGGTCACGTGCTTCTGTAATCGGGGTCACTACGAAACACCCTGGACTTATGATCAAATCAGTCCAGAAGATGAACTTACTAATAGATCAGTTTTATCTTTAGGATGCAGTGCAAATTGAATCTACAAACAGATCGATTCGACTTGCATAGAGTATTGACAGACGAACTTACCAACAGATCAGTTCGGGATTTAAAAGATAAGATACAGATGAACTTACTACGGATCAGTTCATAAAAGTATGTAAAAAGGATACAAGTGAACTTAATACAGATCAGTTCACGGATACAGATACAGTGTAAATTGAATCTACTAACAGATCGATTCAACCTACGCGGAGTGGGGATAAACGAACTTACTACAGATCAGTTTGTTGATTGATAATAGGTACAGATGAACTTACTAACATATCAGTTCATTCTGTGATAGAGAAAGATGAACTTAATATAGATTAGTTCAATCTTTACCTACTTCGAGAGATGACTTTACTAACAGATCAGATCAATCTCTACGGAGGGATGGAAGGTGAGTCTACTAATAGATCGACTTGACCTTAATTGATCTAAAAGATGAACCTACTACAGAGAAATTCCTTCATATAGCTTCTTATATCGTCAAGAAAGTGCATCCAGTGTTGGTTAATTACTGCAGGCTTCGATCAACTTCCAGCAGTAGCATTATGCTTTCACCGGTATTTAGAAAGATGGGGTCGTGTGGCGGTCACATCAGTACAGAGAGGGATATGGACCTTAATGGTGTTACTCGGATAGTTAAGATAGGTATTCGGCATGGTAATGCTATTGATGTCGTTGAAGTATGTTTTGACCGTGATGGCCGTGAGGAAAGCACGGGCTTCTGGGGTGGAACTGGAGGATCAATGACATGGGTATGAACTAGTTCACCTTGAATAATTAATTGATGATCAACTTTATTATGTCTCTTTGGTAAAACATAAGACTAGCTTTCTCATTAATTTATTAAAGCTCAGACAAAATGATTTCTTCTACATGTAGAAGGAAAGCAAACCAATACGACTCATGACCTGTTAACATGTTAATTGTACCTAGCTAGAACAATGCCAAAAATAGCAGGCCATGGGAAAAACATATATAATTGAATCAATTAGCCTACATATATATTATTTTTTGTGGGGCCCGGCATATTTTTCCATAATTTTAATATATATATATACTCGATGTACAGTAGAAGAATATATTTGTTCTTCATGGTCTTTTGGTTTGCTCACAATATTGTCTGTCTCTATGACTGATAACGAAGGACATACACTTTCTCATCTTTTTTTTTTCATTTTCAATGACACACATATTGACATATGTACTTCAAAGGTAGAGCCGAACAACTGATTTTGTTTTACATTGTAGAAACGACATAAAATTTATGAACATTGAATTTGTTTTTTTTATAGATTATATTGAAATAGTAATCTCTAAGTCTAAGGAAATTTAGAAAAAAAATAATAATATTTGCAAGATATCGATAAAAATCTGAAAACATATATATCATGATAGAGGGAGAGTGTATTATCTAGTTTTTGCCTAAAATGTTTAAGGCATACAACTAGCACAAAGAATAATTGAAATGTTATATCTAAACTAATAAGGCATATACAAATATAAGCAATATTTAAGATTTTGTACAGAATTTATGTAAGGTGCATTAAAGACACCAAATAATATAAATAAGGACAGTATGCAAGGAGAATGAATCAAGTAGAAAAGAGAAATCAATCATTAAAGAATTTCAGAAAAGAAAAAAGAAAAATATTTATATACGTTTGAGAGAATATTTGTAATTCTAGCCTATGAGTAATAGAAATAATTTGAGTTTTCTTTGAAATATCTCCTTGTTCTCAATATTCTATTGTTCGGGTGTTGTTGTAAAAGGCCAAATGAGCACTTAGTGATTAAATTAAAAACTACAGATTGATATCCAAATTTATGGCTAGTTTTGAGGGCAGTTCAATTGGTCAATTGGTGTTGCCAAAGATGACGAAGATAAATCATGAGAACATTTAGATCAAAACTCTACTTGGTGCGCAAGATGTGTGGGAGATACTCGAGAAAGACTACGTAGAAGTTGATCTGACAGCACAAGAGATTACAGAAGCGCAAATTAATGCAGCCACAAAAAAAAGATGAAGGACAAAAATTCTCTCCACATGCTCAATCAAACAGTAGATGAAACGTACTACGTGAAAATCAACTGTGGCAACGAGAAAGGAGACATGGGACACACTCTAGAAGGTGTACCAAAGTGTGGACTGAGTAAAACAGATCAAACTTCAAAACTTAAGAGGTGAATTTGAGATTGCGCACATGAAGAATGACTACATCTCTCATTCTGAGATGCTTGCAAGTCAACTCAAAAGGAATGATGAAAAGTTGGTAGAAAATTGAGTTGTCGAGAAGGTTCTAAGATTATTGACAAATGAATTTGAGAATATTATTTTCTCGATCGATGAATTAAAAAATATTTCAACACTAACCATAAATAAGCTTGTAGAATATCTAATGTCTCATGAACAAAGAAGAAGAAAAAATGGGACACTTTCAAAAAAGCAGTGCAAGGAAAGATAAATCTCAATGACAACATGTCTAATCTCAAGAAAAACTAGGAACGAGATAAATTCAGTCGTTATCACTTCATACGAAAAATCATAAATAGAGCCAACGTAAAGATTTGTAAAATGACACAGTCGGCAACATAATTGATCTACTTACAAGATCTCTACCTCAAGCCAAGCACTAGTTGCACATATCTTTTATGGGTTTGAGACACATAGGAGATTGATTGTGAGATTTTTCTTTAAATCTTAGAGATTTATAGAATAAAGAGATTTGTATAAGATATGGCTCAATATGATTGACCCCAATCTTAAGTGAGAGATTGTTAGTTTGTAATAATCTTAAAGTCAATAATATGATAAACTTGTTATATAAAGTTTTGTAATGAATTGAATATTTAAACGCTATTTTGTTTCCTTGAGTATTATTGAATTTATGAATCATTCTGAATTCATGATTGTAATTGTGAAACTTCATAATATAGAATATACTCTTAAAAGTCACAAACCAAGATAATTAGCAGGAACACCACTTAATCGTTATCAGGTTAGTATGTGGATTAAATGATGATCAAGTTTTACAGATCATATACAAAGAGTTATCATTTTAATCACATAGATAGATGTTCTAGGAACATCGTATTTGACAGACCCCGAATGAAACATTAAATAGAATTGTGTTTGTGTCATTAATGTTTTCGTTCAGTGTTAAATTCTAAAGTATGAAGTATTCATCTTTCCTACATAAGATATGTGTGTGTGATTTCTAACAAACGTTATCCGTAAAATTTGACTATAAATGTAGCTTTTCGATATACATAACATATGCGGAGGAATAGATGGTTTGCCAAAATTACTATTGTCCCTCGTATTTCTAAACGAGTTATAGCATCACTGGGCTCCTTGATAGAGTAAGATTATCCGCTAATAATATAATTACAAGAGTAATTCTATTTAATAATTTATTCAGGATCAAGAAAAAAATAAGTTTATAAGGATGACACATACCTATCTTGAAACTGATCTGATAGTTATGAGATAAAAGAATTAAATATAAGTAAATAGTTTACTGGATCATGATATTGTACAGTACAACATCATCTGTGTAATTGAATGTTTATAGTGCATTCTGTCAGATGCCTCATATGATTATAGAAGTTAAAATAGTTTTAACTCTATTTACTAACATAACACAAATATTATCGGGTCACACCATATAAGTGTTAATCGGAGAATCTTATTGATTAATTATAGAAATTGTAGTCCAGAATTTGGACCAGAATTTTGTAGTCCAAACAAAAAAGACAATTGGGAAGATATTAATAGGAATTGTAGTCGCAGCATCTTTAGTCGCTATCTTAATTTACTAACTTCACTACTACCAATTTGTATATTAATGAAGACACCAACTAAATGTCTATTATAGATAATAATGGATGCCGCCTTTTAAGGAGTAGTGTAAGTTTCTCTCTCCACATATATATGAAAGTAAATATGCCAGGATAGTTGAAGCCTATTAATTTTTAGTGATACAGTGTTTTAACATTGTCCTACTTTTTTTTACTATCATTAAATACGGATCTCACATGCCGTAACTTTTTTTATTGGGGGGTCAATTTTTGGTTACGATTGAAATGATGAGACAACATAAAAAACATTTTATACTTTTTCTTTATATTTCATATGAAAATGATAGTGTAGCTTATTCATAAATCAATAATTCACTAAGAAATAGCTGAGAATTACTTAGTGTGTAAAAAAAATCCGTCTAGGTCTAATATGATCCATTAAATTCATGATCACGACTCGACTCGATCCGATGTCAAATCCTATCTAATTCGTGGACCGATAATTATGTAGTTCTAAGATGAGTTGTGACTGATCGTCTCAAAAAAATCCAAATAAAACCCAACCCCTCAAAATGTAACCCGTCTAACTCGCCAAACCCGAGAAAAACCTGGCCAAACCTGGTGAAAACCCAGTCAAATCCAAGGAAAATCTGGCTAACCCGGCCAAATTAAAAAAATAGCTAAATTCCAACAAAAAATATCAAAAAAAGACTCAATCAGACCCGTCTCACATTAACTCATCATAAACCCTCCGACCTGTCCAATCCATAATCCCATGATGGATCGCAGCCGGTTCTCTCCCCCAAAAAAAAATTCCATCTTAACCCTGCGCATCAAATCTGTTGGACCGCTCAGATTTAACAGACCTGTTGCGACCCTCCCTATATGTAACACATTAGGATTATTCTCATACACTCGTCCTGTATTGACTTGTTCCAAGGTCCTGCAACTTTTTACTTTTGTAGATGTCGCAGCTATCATTTCAAAATTTGGAATACCTTATAGAGGACCTAACCGTTCCACCCGTATATAGTGCAACCAATAGAGAAATTCCTTCATATAGCTTCTTATATCGTCAAGAAAGTGCATCCGGTGTTGGTTAATTAATACAGGCTTCGATGAACTTCCAGCAGTAGCATTATGCTTTCACCGGTTGTTAGAAAGATTGGGCCGTGTGGCGGTGACATCAGTACAGAGAGGGATATGGACCTTAATGGTGTTACTCGGATAGTTAAGATAGGTATTCGGAATGGTAATGCCATTGATGCCGTTGAAGTATGTTTTGACCGTGATGGCCGTGAGGAAAGCACGGGCTTCTGGGGTGGAACTGGAGGATCAATGACATGGATATGAGCTAGTTCACCTTGAATAATTAATTGATCATCAACTTAATTATGGCTCTTTGGTAAAACATATATAAGACTAACTTTCTCATTAATTTATTAAAGCTCAGACAAAATGATTTCTTCTACTTGTACAAGGAAAGCAAACCAATACGACTCATGACCTGTTAGCATGTTAATTGTACCTAGCTAGAACATTAATGCTAAGAATAGCAGGCCATGGGAAAAATATGTTAGAATTTTTACTATAATGGCCATGATCCACTATTGAACCCTAAATATAAATTAAGTTACCTTGATCCATGCTGTCAGTCTTCCAGAGAGACACAACCCCGTTGATCACCAGACTCCTTTAGCCTTCCAGAGATCTTCCTCTAATCCGATGGAGTGATTGAGAGGACCGGCGTCAGACAATTTCTTCTCTTCTGAAACAGTATTAAGAGAGGGATCTGGATCTCGTTGGAAATGAAAGGGTGCCGAAAGTGAGGAAATGAAAAGATGTCCAAAACCAATCAGTATCCTGCATATATATGGACGTCCATATATATGAGTGCGATTATACCTTAACGGGTCCATATCGGATCCGATTCTCTCTTAACGGGTTCGTCAATCGAAAAAGTCGTCTATGGTTGTGTTCTCCAGGGGACCAATAGCATAATTGTATTATTATCAGACTTTATATAATTCAGACCATCACTAAATCATAAAGTCATTAATACGCATTCTACACATTAAAGGCCCTACTTCTCATGACATATAATAAACCCGATACAGAATTTGATCACTTCATTATGGGTATAATTTGACAGTCCATTATATAATATATTTATTACATATAAGCCCATACATATTGTAATTAATAATAATTAATTCCAACAAAATATATATAATTGAATCAATTAGCCTATATATATTGTTTTTTCTGGGGCACGACATATTTTTCCATAATTTTAATATATATATACTCGATGTACAGTAGAAGAATATATTTGTTCTTCATTGTCTTTTGGTTTGTTCACAATATTGTCTGTCTCTATGACTGATAACGAAGGACATACACTTTCTCACCTTTTTTTTTATTTTCAATGACACACATATAGATATACGTACTTCAAAAGTACAGCAGAACAGCTGATTTTGTTTTACATTGTAGAAACGGCATAAAATTTATGAACATTGAATTTGTTTTTTATAGATTATATTGTAATAGTAATCTCTAAGTCTAAGGAAATTTAGAAAAAAATAATAGTATTTGCAAGATATCGATAAAAATCTGAAAACATATATATCATGAGAGAGGGAAAGTGTATTACCTAGTGTTTGCCTAAAATGTTTAAGACATACAACTACCACAAAGAATAATTGAAATGTTATATCTAAACTAATAAGGCATGTACAAATATAAGTAATATTTAAGATTTTGTGTAGAATTTATGTAAGGTGCATTAAAGACACCAAATAATATAAATAAGGACAGTATGCAAGGAGAATGAATCAAGTAGAAAAGAAAAATCAATCATTAAAGAATTTCAGAAAAAAAAAGAAAAATATTTATATACGTTTGAGAGAATTTTTCTAATTCTAGCCTATGAGTAATAGAAATAATTTGAGTTTTCTTTGAAATATCTCTTTGTTCTCAATATTCTATTGTTCGGGTGTTGTTGTAAAAGGTCAAGTGAGCACTTAGTGATTAAATTAAAAACTACAAATTGATATCCAAATTTATGGCTAGTTTTGAGGGCAGTTCACTTGGTCAATTGGTGTTGCCAAAGACGACGAAGATAAATCATGAGAACATTTAGATCAAAACTCTACTTGGTGCGCAAGATGTGTGGGAGATACTCGAGGAAGACTATGTAGAAGTTGATCTGACAGCACAACAGATTACAGAGGCGCAAATTAATGCAGTCAAAAAGAAAAAGATGAAGGACAAAAATTCTCTCCACATGCTCAATCAAACAGTAGATGAAATGTACTACGAGAAAAATCAACTGTGACAACGACAAAGGAGACATGAGACACACTCGAGAAGGTGTACCAAAGTGTGGACTGAGTAAAACAGATCAAACTTCAAAACTTATGAGGTGAATTTGTGATTGCACACATGAAGAATGACTACATCTCTCATTCTGAGATGTGTGCAAGTCAACTCAGAAGGAACAATGAAAAGTTGGTAGAAAATTGAGTTGTCGAGAAGGTTCTAAGATTATTGACAAATGAATTTGAGAATATTATTTGCTCGATCGATGAATTAAAAGATATTACAACACTAACCATAAATTAGCTTGTAGGATATCTAATGTCTCATGAACAAAGAAGGAAAAAGAAACGGGACACTTTCAAAAAAGCAGTGCAAGGAAATATAAATCTCAATGACAACATGTCTAATCTCAAGACAAACTAGGAACGAGATAAATTCAGTTGTTATCACCTCATATGAAATATTATAAATAGAAACGATGTAAAGATTTGTAAAATGACACCGTCGACAACACAGCTGATCCACTTACAAGATCTCTACCTCAGGCCAAGCACTAGTTGCACATATCTTCTATGGGTTTGAAACACATAGGAGATTGAATGTGAGATTTTTTTCTTTAAATCTTAGAGATTTATAGAATAAAGAGATTTGTATAAGACAGGGCTCAATATGATTGACTCCAAACTTAAGTGGGAGATTGTTAATTTGTAATAATCTTAAAGTCAATAATACGATAAACTTGTTATATAAAGCTTTGTTCATTATTTGAATATTTAAACGCTATTTTGTTTCCTTAAGTATTATTGAATTTATGAATCATTCCGAGTTCATGACTGGAATTGTTTATTTCATAATATAGAATATACTCTTAAAAGTCACTAATCAAGGTAATCAGCAGGAACATTACTTAATCGCTATCAGATTAGTATGTGGATTAAATGATGGTGAACTTTTACAGACAATAGATAAAGAGTTATCATTTTAACCACATAAATAGATGTTCTAGGAACATCGTATTTGACAGACCTCGAATGAAACATTAAATGAAATTGTGTTTGTGTCATTAATATTTTCGTTCAGTGTTAAATTCTAAAGTATGAGGTATTCATCTTTTCTACATAAGATATGTGTGTGTGTGATTTCTACCAAGCGTTATCCATAAAATGTGGCTATAAATGTAGCTATTCGGTATACATAACTTATGCGGAGGAATAGATTGTTTGTCAAAAGTACTATTGTCCCTTGTATTTCTATACGAGTTATAGCATCACTGGGCTCCTTGATAAAGTAAGATTATCTGCTAACAGTATAATTACAAGAATAATTATATTTGACAATTTACTACGGATCAAAAAAAGATTAAGTTTGTAAGGATGACACATACTTATCTTGAAACTAATCTGATAGTTATGAGATAAAAGAATTAAATACAAGTAAATAGTTTACTAGATCATGATATTGTACAGTACAACATCATCCGTGTAATTTGATGGTTATAGTGCATTCTGCCCGATGTCTCCTATGATTATAGATGTTAAAATAGTTTTAACTCTATTTACTAATATAACACAGATTTTATCGGGTCATACCGTATAAGAGTTAATCGGAAAATCTTATTGATTAATTATAGAAATTGTAGTCCAGAATTTGGACCAGAAAAGATTAATTTGGACCAGAATTTTGTAGTCCAAACAAAAAAGACATTTGGGAAGATATTAATACGAATTGTATTCGGAGAATCTTTAGTCGCTATCTTAATTTACTAACTTCACTCCTACCAATTTGTATATTTATGAAGACACCAACTAAATGTCTATTATAGATAATAATGGATGCCGCCTTTTAAGGAGTGGTGTAAGTTTCTCTCTCCACATATATATGAGAGTAAATATGCCAGGATAGTTGAAGCCTATTAATTTTTAGTGATACAGTGTTTAAAAATTGTCCTACTTTTTTTTTACTATCATTAAATACGGATCTCACATGCCGTAACTTTTTTTATTGGGGCGGGGGGGGGGGGGGGGGGGGGTCAATTTTTGGTTACGATTGAAATGATGAGACAACATTAAAAACATTTTATACTTTTTCTTTATATTTCATATGAAAATGATAGTGTAGCTTATTTGTAAATCAATAATTCACTGAGAAGGACCTGAGAATTACAAAAAAAATCCGTCCGGATCTAATATGATCCATTAAATTTGTGATCACAACTCGACTCGATCTGATGTCAAATCCTATCTAATCCGTGGACCGATAAATATGTAGTTCTAAGATGGATTGTGACTGATCGTCTAAAAAATCCAAATTAAACCCAACCCCTCAAAATGTAACCCGTCTAACTCGCCAAACCCGAGAAAAACCTGTCCAAACCTGGTGAAAACCCAGTCAAATCCAAGGAAAACCTGGCTAACTCGGCCAAATTAAAAAAATAGCTAAATTCCAGCAAAAAATATCAAAAAAAAACTCAATCAGACCCGCCTCACATTAACTCATCTTAACCCCTCCGACCTGTTCAATCCATAATCCTATGATGGATCACAGCCGGTTCTCCCCCCCAAAAAAAAAAAATCCATCTTAACCCTGCGCATCAAATCTGTTGGACCGCTCAGATTTAACCGACCTGTTGCGACCCTCCCTATATGTAACACATTAGGATTATTCTCATACACTCGTCCTGTATTGACTTGTTCCAAGGTCCTGCAACTTTTTACTTTTGTAGATGTTGCAGCTATCATTTCAAAATTTGGAACACCTTATAGAGGACCTAACCGTTCCAACCGTATGTACTGCAACCAATAGAGAAATTCCTTCATATAGCTTCTTATATCGTCAAGAAAGTGCATCCGGTTTTGGTTAATTACTGCAGGCTTCGATCAACTTCCAGCAGTAGCATTATGCTTTCACCGGTTGTTAGAAAGATGGGGCCGTGCGGCGGTGACATCAGTACAGAGAGGGATATGGACCTTAATGGTGTTACTCGGATAGTTAAGATAGGTATTCGGCATGGTAATGCTATTGATGCCGTTGAAGTATGTTTTGACCGTGATGGCCGTGAGGAAAGCACGGGCTTCTGGGGTGGAACTGGAGGATCAATGACATGGGTATGAGCTAGTTCACCTTGAATAATTAATTGATCATCAACTTAATTATGTCTCTTTGGTAAAACATATATAAGACTAACTTTCTCATTAATTTATTAAAGCTCAGTTTATGTCTCTTTGGCAAACCAATACGACTCATGACCTGTTAGCATGCTAATTGTACCTAGCTAGAACAATGCCAAGAATAGCGGGCCATGGGAAAAACATATATAATTGAATCAATTAGCCTATATATATTGTTTTTTCTGGGGCACGGCATATTTTTCCATAATTTTAATATATATATACTCGATGTACAGTAGAAGAATATATTTGTTCTTCATTGTCTTTTGGTTTGTTCACAATATTGTTCGTCTCTTTGACTGATAACGAAGGACATACACTTTCTCATCTTTTTTTTTTTTTTCATTTTCAATGACACACATATAGATATATGTACTTCAAAGGTACAGCAGAACAGCTGATTTTGTTTTACAATGTAGAAACGGCAAAAAAATTTTGAACATTGAATTTGTTTTTTATAGATTATATTGAAATAGTAATCTTTAAGTCTAAGGAAATTTAGGAAAAAATAATAGTATTTGCAAGATATCGATAAAATCTGAAAACATATATATCATGAGAGAGGAAAAGTGTATTACTTAGTGTTTGCCTAAAATGTTTAAGGCATACAACTAGCACAAAGAATAATTGAAATGTTATATCTAAAATAATTAAGGCATGTACAAATATAAGCAATATTTAAGATTTTGTGCAGAATTTATGTAAGGTGCATTAAAGGCATCAAATAATATAAATAAGGACAGTATGCAAGGAGAATGAATCAAGTAGAAAAGAGAAATCAATCATTAAAGAATTTCAGAAAAAAAAAAAATATTTATATACGTTTGAGAGAATATTTGTAATTCTAGCTTATGAATAATAGAAATAATTTGAGTTTTCTTTGAAATATCTCCTTGTTCTCAATATTCTATTGATCGGGTGTTATTTTTAATAGGCCAAGTGAGCACTTAGTGATAAATTAAAAACTACATATTGATATCCGAATTTATGGTTAGTTTTGAGAGCAGTTCACTCGGTCAATTGGTGTTGCCAAAACTGACGAAGATAAATTATGAGAACATGTAGATCAAAACTCTACTGGGTGCGCAAGATGTGTGGGAGATACTCGAGGAAGACTACGTAGAAGTTGATTTGACAGCACAAGAGATTACAGTAGATGAAACGTACTTTGAGAAAATCAACTGTGGCAATGACAAATGAGACATGGGACACACTCGAGAAGGTGTACCAAAGTGTGGACTGAGTAAAACAGATAAAACTTCAAAACTTAAGCGGTGAATTCGAGATTACGCACATGAAGAATGACTACATCTTCATTCTGAGATGCTTGCAAGTCAACTCAGAAGGAACGATGAAAAGTTGGTAGAAAATTGAGTTGTCGAGAAGGTTATAAGATTATTGATAAATAAATTTGAGAATATTATTTGCTCGATCGATGAATTAAAAATATTTCAACACTAACCATAAATGGGCTTGTAGGATATGTAATGTCTCATGAACAAAGAAGGAAAAAGAAACACGACACTTTCAAAAAAACATTGCAAGGAAAGACAAATCTCAATGACAACATGTCTAATCTCAAGACAAACTAGGAACGAGATAAATTCAGATCTCGGAGAAAAAAATATTTCAGGATATGCTCATTTAGCTAAAGAGGTCAAGGTCGGGGCAGAGAACGAAGTGATTTTGACAACAAACTCGATGCAGACTACTATAATTATGGAAAGCATAGACACTATGCTCATGATTGCTGGATCAAAAAAAATGTGGAGTGGAAAACTAGCTACACCGAAGAAAAGATTGATGATGCGCTGATGATGGCGCACAATGAGCCGAATTCAGAATGTAAGACAATGTGATATCTTGACACAAGTGTAAGTAATCACTTATCGGGACACAAGAATTTATTTATTGAATTGACGGAGATTGTTGGGTTTAGGGGTTAACAATTCAAAACTTACTTGTTATACTCCTTTGTACAAAATCAAAGATACTTATATCTTGACGAGTAACTCCTCAACCTAGAGTCCCCCCATAAGAAGCAGGGGTTGCAGTAGCGATAGAACCTTCTTCCTGTCATGTAGAGCTTTGCCAAGGCCTATTTTACTATAGTTCAAGGAAGTAGGATCTGAAGTAATTCTTAAGTTGTACAACTTTTACATATGGGAAAAAAACTCATTTGGTGTTCCATAGGTAAGCAAGCGATGCTTTGTTAAGCATTGAACAATAAGTCAACAAACACATGAAAGATAAGATATTAGAAAAAAGTTTGAACTTTGGCTCGCATGTTACAAAAAGTTCTAGCTTGAATTTATGAAATAAAATTCTAAAGAAAATAATCTCATTTCCTCCGGCCATGATGAAAGTTGCCGGAATCCCTTTCCTTAATATCTGTCTTAATCCGTGCCAACAAGGAAGGACATATTTGTTGCAAATAGGTTTTTACTAGCCGTTGATGAACTGTCTTCTCAAAAGAGTAAAAAAGAGGATGCTTCGGTGCCATCATTGATTAGTTAGCTAAGCCTTTATTACTGAAGAAGAGGGCCAAGGGCCTAAGGGAGTAGGGTGCTTCTTCTCGAGAAGTAAGAGAAATCAGGCCGAAGAAGTAACCGAATGAATTCAAGTTAGACCAATGCTATAATTATCTCTGTAAGGCTTTCAGTTAGATGCAATTTGAGAAGTAATTATGCGGGGATCCATTATCGGGAAGCATGTGAGTGAACTATTCTGGAAGGTTAAGTAACAAGTTAAGAAACATCTCGATCTAATTCATAATGACATTTGTGGAGCTATCACACCAGTATTTTTTGGATAAAAAAAATTACTTCATCACTTTATTGATGATTTCTCGAGAAAGTGCTAGATCTATTTTTTGAAGGAAAGTTAGATAGATGCCTTCAAGACTTATAAGAAGTTTAAGATCATGATAGAAAAAAAGTATAGGGACATACTATTGAGAATTGATTGTTGCTAAAGAAAATTGATTTTAAAATTTTTCTAAAGCTCAATTAATAAATTTAGTGTCAAGAGTACTTTCGAACGAGTTGCATAAGCGCCTAATTAGCAAGAAAGGGAATTAATCTTTGAGTTGATATCTAAATCAACTTAATAAGAAATGGCTCGATCTGCAACCATCTTGCTTGTCTTGATGCTCTATTATTGGTGATAGCAAGTTTCTCACTTGTGAAGTTTCCAAGGTATCTATTAAAGATTAAAAAATGTCAATTGAGATTGGTTAAAATATTAACTATTAGCAAAGATCTAATTCTAATTTAAACCTCTTGCAAAATTTAAACCTTTTGAGAATGATTTATTCTCAACACATGAGAGAAATGGAAAGAGAGGGGTAGCCTTTTCTATTTTCATCCAAATAGAGGAAGAGAGAAAAGTACCTTGTCGAGCAAGAGAAAATCCTTTTAAATATCATAAGACTTAAAACATTTAATTAATTTAGACTATATGCCATATGCATATCTAATATGCAATAACCCATATGTATATCTGAATAATTGCTAAGTAGTAAGGTTATAAATAGTGATTATCGCGTCATTGCAACACAGCCTTAAAAAAAAACTATTGCGTTATAGCACACTATAACGAAAACTATCAAACATAATAAATACATGTAGTTTTAGTGACCCAGTAAGCATGTTCCTTTCAATGCTGTTTTTTCTATTTTTAAGTGCATGACTGCACGTAGTATTTTGGAATGATATGTATTTAATTATACTAAAAGACAATATGTTGAAATCGAAAGACAACCAATGCATGAATGCATAAACAGAATAGTCTCAAAATTTCCAATGTTGTACTTATTAAATACTTATATACGCACATGATTTTCAGATTGAAATGAAGCCAGATGAGTACATTACATCAATAAGTGGTTCTATTGGCAGTTTTTGGCATTATCATAATTCATTGAGATCACTCGAGTTGAAGACAAATTTGAGAACTTTCGGAAATTTTGGGAGGAAAGAAGGAACTCATTTCAGTTATTCAGCTCCTGAGGGCAGCCAAATTATTGGATTCTTTGGACAAACTACCAAGTTGATCATTTTGGCCTTAGGAGTTTATGTAAAGGTACAGATATTAATTGTTTCTTCATATATGTTTTTGTCTATGTAGGATACTAGTGGCCACTAGTGGGGATCATTCATCTGCAAATACA
The DNA here is from genome assembly GCA_037127355.1 of Schoenoplectus tabernaemontani. Lineage (NCBI taxonomy): Eukaryota > Viridiplantae > Streptophyta > Magnoliopsida > Poales > Cyperaceae > Schoenoplectus > Schoenoplectus tabernaemontani. The sequence goes on from CM073756.1 coordinate 25,584,585, forward strand.
TAGTATGGTAATCAGATCGTTACCTGTGGCCATCGTTGCATACTGCACTAAATTTACAAGCAATGCATGTATCATTTAGTTTCGTATGCCCCCATCTTTTTTCTTTAACATAAAATAAGGAGACAAAGAAAGGCAGCTGTACGATTACAATATACATTAAGCATTCCAGAAAGAAAAAACTCATATGTAGGAACACCTCTCCAGTGGATAGCTAGAACAGATATGATTTTGTTCTCACTATTCTGGGAGTGTTAGCTGACATCCTTATAACAGGAGCCATCATCCTATAAACACAATCCATAGAAACTAAACACGTGCAAAGCTTCATCATTTGTTGGCATATGCATGCTATGAGGAACTTAACAAGTTCTGACATCTTGGTCGAGTCCTGGACATTCAAAACAAATGGACAACCTATAAAGGTTGATTTGCTGGTCTTAATTATAAACAAACTAAAAGATAGTGTTTCATGGGAGAATCTTTCTAATGTACCGCATATTGTACACCATGTTAATCATGCAGATGCCCTCTCGCGCTCCTAGCAGTTTGGAATCACCTGTTCTTAGAAAGGTTGGGCCATGGAATGGGACAGCAAAAGATATGACTCTTACGGGCGTTACCCGCATTAGTAAGATATGTATTCGACATCGTGATAATATTGAAACCTTTAAGGTGTGTTTTGAGCAAGATGGCAGTGAAAAAACAGAAGTCTGGGGGGGAGATAAATTACAAGATCTAGAAATAACATGGGTACGAGTTCCATGCCCCTTATTAAATTGATATTTCCTTTCAATTTGGTGACCAAGTTCTACTTTTGTAGTATCCGCTTAGTCAAAAATCATGGCTTCAGACAAAATAAAGATTGGTGAAATTAATGTTGCAAACTCCAAATTTGGGCCTGAAAGGCATTTTCGACCCACCCACAGTCTTACATTTAATGGTTCCTCTTCCATAAGCCCACAACTCTTGGATACTAGAAGTTTACATTCATTCCCAAGTATTCAGAATATATAAACAGAACTATTGATTTTTATTTTTCTTCCTGAAAACTGGATGCTTAAGTAATTAAATTTTGTAATTACGTAAATTTATTTTTAGGAAGCTTAGCTTGACTGTTCAATGATTTTATAGATTCATCTCCAGCCAACTCAGTACATCACATCTGTCAGTGGGCACATAGATATGATCCCAGAAAAAGGCCACCCAAGAATTGATCATCTCAACTTGGAATATTGTATGCTGAAGTCACTTAAATTTGAGATATTCAACTCAGAGTCAAACAAATCGGAGACTTACGGTCCATACGGTCAGGAAAGTGGGGTTCCTTTTGAACTTCCGGCACTTGGTGGTGAAATTATCGGCTTCCATGGACGCAGCGAATCAAATTTTTCTGCCATTGGAGTTTATATTAAGGTACAGCTATCTTTGTTATTAGTGAGCTAGTCTCTTCTGTTTGGTTTTTGTTGGTTTCATTTGCAAATTGAGTTTATATATGCAATAATTAGATCACCGTCTGCACGCCCCCCTTCCAATTATAGTTTTAATGGGACTTCTGTTTTTGAGACTGTGTATTAGTAGACTTGTTTTATTTTAATCAAAAAACACCGATTACACCAGCGGTCACATATACAACATCATATCTCATATTCATAATCTAGGAAACAAGCTAATCGGTCAATATATATTGTAGCTATAAATATAGTATCACTAGTGTCGATGTTTTTAAATGCAGCCGCTAAGCCTATGCAGTAGGCTTCCGCATGAAAAATCTTTATGCAGTCATTTTTATGAGGTTTGATCGTATAAACAATGATATAATACATCAAAAATAATTAATATGAATTGTTAAGTGATAAAAATTATTGGAAATAAAATTTGCTCTTATATAGACATCAATTTAAGACATATGGTTAAAGTTTTTACCGCTCAATTACCGAGCTACGACTGACTTATGTTATAAGTATGTATTTTTATTATATTTTTTATTTAAAAAATAAGAAAAGTCTGCATAAAAATTCACATATATACCCGCATACCGCATATGCAGTATGCAGTGGCTTTCCGCATGTATGAAAAAAATCCGCATTTAAAAACATTGACTAGTGCCATCTTTTTAGGTAATAGCATAACATAATATTCATTGTTCTCTAAGCATATCAATAGCATCATTTTCTTTTTTGATGAATTATACAAGTTGAACAACATTAGAAATTTGCTCCCTTCTCTTCGAGAGCGAAAGAGCAAAGCGGAAAAAAAAGAGCGAATGCGATTTTGAAAACCTTAGGCGGGGAGTTCGCGCCACCGGCCTCCTTTGTCTCCGCCCTCCACCTCCCCTCTCTTCCCCCTCCTTTGATCTCCTACCTCCTTAGCCTGATGACTTTGAAGTACAAGCATTTTAGGGTTTCCCACCACCACCCATCGCAACCTAGGGTTTCTCCGTCAATCAATGCCACCCACCCAAACTCAACCCTCACCACCGCCATCGCCACTACCTCGGGTTCACTGTCACCATAAGATATCAGGTCTCGTTTCGTGAAGCAACATTAGATCATGTTTCAGTTCGTGAAGCAAAACCAGATCTAGAGTTTCATCACCGCTTAGGTTTCCTGCTATCTCACCGACCTAGGGTTTCATTACTGCCACCACTAGATGTAGGGTTTCATTTCGAGAGCACTATCATCTTTCAAGATCCGATAATACCTCACCATTTTCATTTTTCCTATCTACTCGGGTGGGCCACACCCATTTTCCATTCATGATAGTGGCTGAGCACCGCATTGCGTCGGTTATTAGCCCGTCCAACCCCATTTGCACCGATTCCTCACAGGCACTACGACTCCCATGGCGAGCTCGAATGACGCAAGAATTAAGCTGGCATTTTTTATTTTACTTTGTTTAAGGGGTGTAAAGGGATATGCTTGTACTTTACGGGTTCCTTTCATCTTTTTTCTTTTTCCTTTTCTTTATCTTCCTTCTAATATTTATCAATTCTTTTTTATTTAATTTAATGAAAATTAAATGTAGGCTTTTCATCTACTATATATAAAAAAAGAGTTACATAAGTTAGTAATTTCATCCTGTCCGCCTATTTCTTCAGTCCTCTCCATTTTAACATTCACTAAAGAAAAATAAGAGGAATGTGACTCTTCTTATTCTCTCCTTCCCGTATATCTGGGTATGGAAATTAAATGGTGTTCAATACCTGAAATTGGACATGCTGAGAAGTCAGAAGTCATCAGCTTTTGTTTTTTTAGAATTTATTTTTGCCTGCTAGAATGGGTAAAAATCCATAATCTGTATGGTGTTTTCTGTTAAAACTCTAAAGGTGTCCAATTAAAAAGCAATTATAATTTCGGTATCCCTGTTGACAAACAACCAATCGAATTCTTTCTGTAGATACTTCCATTTGGCCCTATGCAATATATAATTAACGTCCAATAAAAATTCTCATTACCCATCGATAACTCATAGTTTTTTTTCGTGCTACTGGGTACAATGTACCAGTTGATAGTACCATGGTTTTTGGCACATGTTGTTTTATTCTATACTAAATGACCTTACTGATTCATGTGTAGACCAAATAAATACTTTGAATGGAAGTATACAACAACAACAACAACAACAATGACACAAATCTTCTGGTACCTTCGGTAATCCAATTAATAGCACACAAATCTGCTGGTAACCTGGGTAGAATTTCTGGCCATGAAATTCACATCAGGGTCCGTTTATTAGTCAGTAAAGATGTCAGAACACAAATTTATTTGATGGTTGTGCTTTATTGCTCAAACGAGTAAGGGCCTTCATTTTTCATAATAAATCATAGTCAGAAGAAAGGGAAGGTTTAAATGAGAGGAAAACCTTCACATACAAAATATTGTTGAGGCGTTAATATGAGGGATAATACTTTCTTTATTTCATTCACTCTTGCCAACTTATTGAAGGGATATCTCCATTTTTCTGAACGGCTACAACAATTCAATTTAGGTTTTATAATAAGTTCAATAATATATTATTAAATGAAAAGGAATGAAAGAAAGAAAATCAAATGTTTGATGGAGAAATAAGATATTATGTTATTTTGACGGGAATATTGGTAATTTTAGCATTTTGAGGGGTACACAAGAAATTAATCCTTTATTTTTTTCTTTCTTGATTACTCTGGATGATCTTTCAATTTCAATTAAACATTGTGCACCTAGAGACGTCATGCACCAAATAACTTTCTGTCTCTTCATGCACCTTGAAAATTGAGAAATTTTTCTTATATTTTAATAGAGAGTACAATAAAACAATTAAAAATAAGCAACAATGCAATAAATTAAGAAGATTGATTCGAGTTTCAAATGGAACAATGAATCAAATAACAAATAAAAATATTAACCATCAAGTAAATTGCATCCTTTGCTGATTTTAATCCAGGCATCGACTAGTGTTTCTCGCAATTTGAGATCATCTGATGTTCATAAGGTAGGACCATGTGGAAGCGGCTCTGGGGATGAGAGGGATATGAATCTCCATGGTGTTACCAGCATTCTTAAGTTAGATATTCGCCATGACAAAAATGGCATTTGTGCTCTTACCGTGTATTTTGAATGCTTTGGCTGCCCGCAAAGGACCAACACCTGGGGAGGAGATGGAGGAGAACTGGAAGAGGTATGAGCTTTTGACATATGAGTTCCCAACTAATAGTTCGTATTTTTATTTCATTAATGATACTTGGACACATGATCCCAACTTATAATTTGTATTTTGTAAAACTTTGCATGCATACATATAACATATCTGATGAAAATTTAAAGAAATCAATGGTTCAAATTAGATATATACATGAAATTATAAAATATATATATATATATATAGAAAAAGAGCTTGCAGAATTTTGTGGCTTTTTAGAATTGTTGCCCAAGAAATATCTCAGAACACAAATTGATTATAACCCTTATGACTTTTTAGATCCCTATTAATTGGAATGAACACATTACAAGCATAAGTGGACACCTTGGTCAAGTTCGCAACATTTCTACAGTTACATCTCTGAAATTGAAGACTAGCTCACACACTTATGGACCATATGGCAAGGAAGATGGCATTCCTTTCGAACTTCCAGCTCTTGGCGGACAAATTATCGGCTTCCATGCACGCTCCAATTCTGAACTGCTGTTGGCCATTGGAGTTTATATCAAGGTAAGGCTGTTGTCATCATAATTAATTGATGGATTTAGCTTCTTTCTTTCTAATAATTCTCAATAACTTTAATGTAGTTTTCCAGCCATATCAACCAAACAACTTCTGTTGTCTTGATAACTTTACTAATCTTATTTCTTTTTCTCTGTTTGACCTTGCAATTGGTACATCTCAGACAACTTATCTCGCCACTTTTGCGTGAAATACTGATCACCTTTAAATAACCCACTTCTGTTATTGTTTTTCTTCTATATATATGTTGGTGATTTAGGTTGGAGATGCAAAGCCTTCATGGATGACCGAAGGAGATAACAGGTTTTGGGGGCGGCCAGTTAAATTTGTCGGAAATAAAAGCTGCACATCATTCGATGAAAGTTAATTTTTTTTTCTTTTTGAGAAGGGTTTTACAAATTTCATTAGGGGCTGTCATCTTCGCATATTATTTATTCATTTACAATTTCTTCGACCAGAACAATCAACGTTATGGACATAACAATTACAATAAGCGAGCGGCTTATCTTTATATAACAATAAGTTATTTCTTTTCTATTACACATTCTTACGGAGTATTGGTTTGGGATGTAATTGTATGTGGTCACTTTTAAGGCGACAGAAAGATATATATAGTTGAGTTGTATTGCAGTACGTAAATTGGAGTAAAATAGAATTGATAATAGACCTGTGGATTTTGCATGACCCATGCGCTTAAGAAAATATAATTGAATGATTTTTTTGTTCCCCAAAAGGTTGTAAAATAGTTTTTAAATTATTGGACATTATATTTTGGAAACTTTGAAGAGTCAGGAGCCGATTATCATTAATTAATCTTGTTCAAATAGTAGATAAAACGTGACCAATCCGAACTGAATACACAATTTTTTGGACTTGCGGAGTTAATTAAAAACTTTCAGTGTTTGTTTATTTAGTATAAAATTAATTAATGATCGGATAGTTACCAATTTACGACCATCTGCTAGCGACGAAGTGACGATTAAGTTGTAGGACCCTGATGTAATGGTTAGGGGAGAGCCGGTGAGGTGTCAATTTGTTAATTTAAAATGTATTAATAATGTCCTATTGGATTAGAAACACATTGTAATGAACTTTATTTTTTTTTAATTTATAAAATAATTGAGATAATGGAGGAAGCTAATAAAACAAAGTATCCAACAGCTCATCACATTTTAAAAACTAAAAAATTGTAAATAGTGTCAAAAGGTGAATAGTTCGGGAGATTTCCAGTGAAAAAACGGTGAACTCTCTAGTCTTAATTCGTTGAGTGATTGTGAAAGCATTTCAAGAGAATAGCGCATTCTAATCAGGGGACCTTCTTTAAATTTTTATTGTAGTACATTAATTTTCTTCTTATCTTGTGTTAATTTGCTTTGATATCATTATTATATCAGACAGTTGTAATAAACTGCCTTTTTTTAATTAGAAACCTACCTCCATTTCATCTAAAAAAGTTGCTCCATCTAATGTACTCATTTGGATGTGATAACTGACCGTAACCGTATGACCGTCTGTGTTAAATTGTCTTTTATAATGTTTTATTTTATATATTTTTATTATCTATAACATTCAAAAATTTTATTTTTTTATCCTTTAATAAATATAATTATATAATTACACATAACAAAATAATTAAATAAATAAACATTTAAATATACTAAGCAAACTACTAAAAACTTTGCTGGTGTTTGATAAAAAACCTAGGACAGAGTTTGATACTCGGTCTTAAGTAATTGGGACTGAGTTTCAAACTCGGTTCAGACTAGTGCATATAATTTTCGAGAGTACTCTTACTCTTTCCCTTTTTTTTCAATTACCGAATTAAATAATCTGCTTATTATCAACATTGGCTAGGCCTATTTTGCATTTTTTTTATCTTCGAATATTTTGAATAAGTGAACAGTAAATTTGATTTTTGAGAATTTTGAATGATTTCTAATATCAGTAATGATGTTGTTCCTTGAACTTTTAAAAAAAAATGACAAATTATTCCTTAATTTTGAAAAAAAAATATCATATTGATTCATAAACAATAAATTATATTAAATTAGTGCTGGAAATTTTTAATAAAAACTAAATAGGTCCGTAATTGCATTTTATTTATTAAAAATTGTATTTCTATTTTTTCAAACTTTGGAAACAGAAAAAAACTAAACTAAAATAGAAAATGTGAATGACTAATTTATTTTTTAATTCAGGGATCAAATTTATTTTATTCAAAGTTCAAGAATGTAATTGTGTAGTTTAGAGTTTGAGGACCAATTTGATTTTTTTTTTTTAAGAATTTCAAGCACCAACTTGATTTTTTTACTATCACTATATCTCAAATAGAAGATTATCTTTATTGTGTTTTACTTTTAATTGAAATGAATTGAGCAATTATTATTGTTTCATTAATTCTAAATGAATGCCGGAGTGTCGGACTCGCATCTCAACAGACGTTACTTCAACATGCACCTAAACCTAATATTAAAGATGTAATTAAAAAAAAAACAAAGAAAAACCGAATTGACCATGTGTTCAGGGCGAATATAAGAATGGAGGTGGGCCAACCTCTAAGAATAGGCTATGTATTCATCCCAGAACCCGGCCCCTTGATTCTTGATTATTGTAGCGAACAATTACAACTAGGGTGGCAATCGAACGGGTCAGGTCAGGTTTAGGTTCGAGTCAGACGGGTTATGTCAGTTTGGCCTTCTGAAAAAAATCAGATCGGGTTAGGGTCGGATTGGGTCAATTTACATATTATGATTTTTCAAATCGTTGATAGATTTTGATTAGATTGAAGGCTATTTGATCTCGGATCGGGTCGGGTCAGATCGGATTTGGATCAGATCGAATCAGTTTGACTTTTTTAAAAAATCAGGTCGAATCAGGTTCAGATCCAGTCGGATCGGACATGTTTCTCGGATTGGTCAGTATCTGCTACCTCTAAATTTACAACTTCGTTGCACAATTATAATTATCCTTTTACATCATAGTTCTTCATTACTAATCATTACTAAATAGTTAAGTGTTTTATCGACGAATATTTTAAATGTCACAAATAAGGATTTTGTCCGAACTTCTTTTACAATAGGACACAAATAACACAAACAAATTAACTAATTTTTTAAAATATCATGACTTACACGTACATTGAGTAAGACATTATTATTGATCTAAAACATAATTTAATGAAGTCAAATTATTATTGTATGTTTTATCATTATTTACGGAAAAAAGTAATTATCTTTCAAGTCTCGTGTCGGAAATAACAATATCTACTTTGGAATGAGCTAAACTTTTATTACAACAATTTCATAGAGATTTCGACGTAGAGGCAGAGACAAGATTTGAATCTGAGATGGATTAGATTGACGGACTTCAAAATATTGACTGATTGAAATGAATTATAGGGGAGGAAGTCTAATCAATAACTCATATACAAATATCAAATATAATCAAATTTTATAACCTCCTAGTATATTTTTTCATAAATCATGGAAGGGTCAGGCCCCTATGATCTTCCCTTGTCTTCATCTCTGCTTATACAATAAAATAAATTTTGTACGAAAAATAGAAATTTCAATATTGAAATGGAAAAGAAATTGAAATAAATAAAATTAAACGATTATAACTTTGTAAGCTTAAAGCTGGCAAGTTATATAATTTTAATTACATGCTCTCCTAGAATAACTAGCATGATGAACCAACAAGCAATTTAAGGCATGAGATCAATTTTGTGTGAAAAGTTTTCGCCTATAAATCTTGCAAATTCTTTGGTGTGGTGTGTGATTGTCCGATATTAAGTTCATTATACAACTAAAAATATGTTAATAATATCCTCTTAAATTACAACCACACAAATAACAAAATTTGAAGTTATTGTAATTAATAAATAATTGAGATAATGGAGAAAACTAACAACACAAAATATCCAATAGCTAGTGCGCATTCTGAAACTAAAATGTACACAGGTCCAAAGATTGATTCCATTCTTAGGATATTGTTTCTCACCAAGTTACTAATAAAAATGCTTCATTCTGACAAAAATATAGAAAATAAGTGCGGAAGATTTATAACAGTGTTGCAAATTTCAAAAAATGATATAAAAATCCAATGTATTGACGTTCCCATGTCGACTAATGGCTACGGAGGAAAAATGGGCTTCCAAGATCCCTGCCAACCAATTACAAGATCCCTGCCAACCAATTAAAGGAAGACAATAAGGTATTTCAGTAACTTTTAGGAATGTCATTGTTAGTTTTTGAGATGAAGGATTGAAATACGAATTTATGAATGTTTTTTTTTTTTTGCGAATATGAATAAGGATACAGTAATTATTTATATGCTTTTGTGCTTTATTAGCGTTAGCACTTCCAAACATTTTGAATACAAATTGATACAATATCTAATCTAATTCTAGATTGTTTCCTAATTTTGATACTAATGGTTAGTTGATTGCCAATTAATTATGTGGACTAGATCTTTGATTGATGAATGATGATATTTTCTGAGATTAATTTCATATTTTTAGTGCTATCTCTCAAGTTGGGTTCATATGTATCAATTAATCCCAGTTTGAGCAACTCTAAAAGTCCATTATCTAGAGCTTTAGTGAAGATGTTTTCTAGCTGATATTGACTTCCAACAAATGATTTGTCCACATTGAATTTTTTCTCTCACGAAGTGACAGTACACTTCTATGTGGTTTGTCCTCTTATGAAAATAGAATTGGATGTAATGTGTCTCGCAATCTGATTGTCACAGTACATTTGCATCGATTCATTATAAGAAAAAGTGAACTCACTTGTTTCTTATTTTTTCATGGCATGAGATTTTCGTCTATAAATGTACAATATTATGCAGTTGTTTTTTTTGGTTATGGCTACTAATCAAATATACATCAAAATAACTAACAATATTGTTAGTGTTATTTTTCTTCGTATATATATATATATAGTGCAGAAATCGTTAGATCAGCAAATTTTGTACCCATTTAAAAAATAGAAAAAATTTTTAAAAAAATATAAAATTTAATCTCCAAGGATATTTCAATATGAAGATGATGTTCAACGGTTTGGATCGGCCATTTGAACTTTTAAATTTGAGATACGAACGCGAAGCACCATAGCATCACTATATATATATATATATATATATATATAGTAAAACTAATATACTTTTAGGAGCACGGAGCCCTTCCGTGATTCTAGCTCAAAAAATATATCAAATGATGTTCAAATTTTGATTTATCACTCTCATTAAATTTTTCATATTGAAATCTTATAGGGTACAAAAATTTGGGGTGTTTCAAATTTTTCTAAGTCACTCTTTTCAATTTTTGAAAATCAACTCTAAAAATAATAATAAAATATTTAATATTTGTATATTATTTTTAAAAATAAAAAAATGACTTAGAAAACTCGAAACACCTCAAATTTTTGAACCCCATAAGATTTCAATATAAAAAATTAATGAGAGTGATAAATCAAAATTTGAAAATCATTTGATATATTTTTGAGTTAGGATCACGGAAGGGCTCCGTGCTCCTAGGAGCACACTAGTCTTACTATATATATATATATATATAATAGAGAGAGAGAGAGAGAGAGAGAGAGTGTGTGTGTGTGTGTTGAGCTATGGTGCTATGCATAGCATGGATCGCTCCCGTGCTATGAATCGATTTTTCATTATCAAAGTGTAAATGGCCGATCTAACCGTACAAAATGATTTTCGTATGAATATCTCGAATGTAGATCAAATTTTATAGTTTTTAGAATTTTTTTACTATTTTTTAAGACAGTTAGAAAATCACTATTTTTTAATAGCTCATAATAACTAAATCAAGTGATTTTCTTACTATATTAAAAAAAGTAAAAAAATTTAAAAAATCTAAAATTTAGACTACATCGAGATATTCATATAAAAATCATTGTGTATTATTTGGTTGACCATTTACACTTTGATAATGAAGAATCAATTTGTAGCATGAGGACGATCCGTGCTATGAATAACACCATAACCTAACTCTCTCTTTCTCTCTCTCTCTCTATATATATATATATATTAACCTGGATATTTTATGTATCTAAATATTCTTTGGACGGCCTATAAATATGTAGTTTTAGGTGCATGCATAAATTAGATAACTAAATTTACCTCTGATCTAATTTATTGGATAAGTATATTGAATAAAATTTATTTCATATCTATTACCCTACATGACAAATAATATATATAATTATATTTAAATAGATAAATATAATTATCATTATTATCAATAATTATTTGTGTTATTATTAATATAATATATAAGTTATAATGAGATTAATTAATATAAAATTTTAATTTGTAGTATTCTAAAAATAATATTTTAAGCATATTATATATGTAACTAAGAGCAAAACTAGGTGTTCCTAAGAGCAAGAAGCCTCTCTGTATTTTGAACACAAAAATGTATCTAATTATCTTCAAATTTTGATTCATCTTTCTCAATAAATCTTTCATATCAAAATCTTATGTACTATTTTTGAGTTTTGTAAATATTTATTTTATTTTTTTAAGATGAAACTAAAATAATAAAAAAATAATCAATATTTGCATATTAAAATAAGCCTGCTTAAGTATTTTTATTGAGACATATAAATTGATATTCGGAAATGATTTGATATATTTTTTAGTTAGAAGCACGGAGCCCTAGGAGTGTATTAATTTTAGTCCTGACTAATTATGATTTATTTTATTATTTATCTATATGATATTTTAAAATAATATATACTTATCTGTTGGTCATTTTTTTGGTTAAATAATTAAAGTACTAATTATTGAATAATTATCATTATTCATTCGTTATATACTAACATTAAGATATGGTAAGACCTTTTCAAATGGTAATGAAAATACCTCAACCCAATTTATATTGTATCCAATGAAGAAGGCATTGTGCTTTTTTTTGAAATACCCTGTATTCGGAGGCTTTCTCTGTGAGTAATTGCGAGTCGTTTCATTTGAATGGCGTAATCAAGCCAAAGGGATCTTGTCTAAAATTTTCTTATAGTCCATTTAATTTTCTTCTTGCCACATGTTAATTTGCTTGGTCTATTTAATACTTTACCAGTCAGTTGTCTTATTTAATTATTTAAGAAACCTACGGTCGTTTCATTAAAAACAAAAGGTTGCTTGGTCTAATTAATGTATTCAATTGGGTTGATGACAGATGACCATGTGAGAAATGAAAATTTTTCTTTTAAGGTACTCGCGTCAAAAATAAATATGAAACTATATTTTTCAATTTTTCCCTCAGTCCTCACACAGAATATCGAACCAGCAAAAAAACATGTAATCGTATTCGGATAGGCGAGAGCAAGTGTCAAAAAGTATATCGATCATAAAAAAACAGCACGATGCAGGCAACAAAAATTACTTTGGTGTTGTATGGTAACCCAAAATGAGTCCAAGTTTACTTTCACCTATTAATATTAATTGTGATACGCGTACCTCTCCCTCCAGACTACAAAGACAACCAACGGTACAATACTTGTGCAGGTGAGGTGCCGCTGTTGAATTATTTGATGATCCCTCCACAATTGCAAAATTGGATCAATAGAAACAACGGATATATATATATATATATATATATATATATATATATATATATATATATATATATATATGACCGTATTAAAGTAAATTAGTAACGAACTGTCCCATCTACATCTAAGTGTAATATCATGGAAAAATCCACAACGCACATCCTTTTTGAGAGACGACGCAGATCAAATTTATCCGACGACCCTCCCCAGCATTTAAAAAAACAAACAAACAAACAAGAAGGAAAGGTAGCAATTAGACGCGAGTTGAATTTTTCCAATGGTGGACTAAATACTAATTGATATAAATTGAAAGTGAGGATGCTTGATAATTCTTTACTTGGACTGTCTTAGTTAAATTAAAAATAAAATTTTATTATACATTATTTGAATTTTATATTATTTTAATAGTATTTAATAATGTATTAAATAATATTCAGATTATATTAAATTTTAAATATAATTAATTAATCCCAAGCTTTAGAATACGTCTATGTTCTTGTTAGACTCGTTATTGACATGTGAGTTGCACCGGAGGCGATGAGATATGAATGGATATTTTCTTTGTTAGAAACTTAAATTATTTGTTCTTAATAAAAAAAATCGGCTTTTTTATTTGGGCCTATGGTGAATTGATGATCGTTTTGTTTCAATGAGCTGAATTAATTGAGGCCTGAGGATTCATTTTGTTTAGACTGCATATTTTTAACACTTGCATATGTCCAGGGCTGCTAATTATTGATTGACAAGTTTACATAATAAAGTTATAAATTGATCATTAATCATCAGATGCTGCCAAGGGAACACTAGGCCTTGAAATATCATGGAATTAAGGTTAATCTTCTGACATGTCACTGAACTTCGATGTTTATTTATATTTGATCACTAAACTTTCATTTATCCATTTTTAATCACTGAACTTTGATATTTATCCATATTTGATCACTCTCATTAGTTTTTTTAATAAAAAATAATTAAAAAACTAATGAAAATAAATATAATTTCATTTTATTTATCTATTTTTCATTTCAATTAGTTTTGGCAATAAATATAATTTCATTTCAATTATTTTTGAATGAAAAACTAATGGGAGTGACCAAATATGGATAAACATCAAAGTTCAGTGACTAAATATGGATAAATAAAAATTCATTATCAAATATGAATAAACATCAAAGTTCAGTGACCTATCATAGATTAACCCATGGAATTAAGAAAATATGAAAAAGGTTCGTCATACTATTAATCTTGTGTTCTATGGACATTTTACATGATCACTTGGATCAACTAACTAATAACCTGACCTATCTACTACATATTAGAACTTTGGTCTTGCATTTTATGTGAAGATTTACCTACTATTTAATCGATATAGGAAGCATTTTGCAATGCACCATGATTGATATACATAGAAGAAAATAATAGGAAATTTAGTTATTTGTCACTCTAAACTTTGAATTTGGCTAATTGCCACTCTAAACTCTCAAAATTAAAGAATTTGCCACTCTTATACAGTTAATTCATATATTTAATTAAAAAATCTCTACAAAATACTGTATAATAAAATTTATATTTGTATTTCCAAACCTACCCTTCTCTTACGAAATCGATTAACCACATGTAATTTGGGAAAGATGATTAGAAATCCGAACGGAGGAAATGGAATTCCGTGGGGGGATGAACAAATGTCTTTGACGGATCTAACCTCATTTCGTCTTTTGTGCACCGCTTGCTCTCACCTCTTGATTCTCGAACAAAGATCCCAAAACTAGAGAAGAACTTCTAACTTAGCTAAGGTCGAAGCCGAGTTGAAGGCGATGTATTATTTAATCCTTTACTTCTTTCACTCTACTTAAGATTTAAGCTCCTACAAGTATATTTTGATCTTAGCCGAGGTGGCGTAGGAGCCATTATATTGAACACGATTTCGACCCAAGTGACCTTAATTTTTCTGCCATTAAATATCATTATAATCCAATTTTATAATCGATAACCCCATAGTTGTAACAAATATAGTTCTATCTTCATAATGAGTTTTTTTTGTTGTGATTCTTTGCATCAGGTTGATTCATTAGGTGATGAGGTGGATGCACTAATGGTTCTTTTGTGTCGTGAGTCAAATTATTTTTTGCGGGGGGGGGGGGGGAGAGATTAACGTCTTTGAGAGTTTAGAGTGGCAATTAGCCAAATTCAAAGTTTAGAGTGGCAAATAACTAAATTTCAAGTTTTATAGTGGCATATAAAAAATTTTCCCAAAATAATATGGGCTCCTGTTTCAAAGCTTCAAAAACTGCGCACGGTCAAAACAAAAAGAAATTAAGAAGATAATTAAGAAAACGAGATAATGGAGAAAACTAACAAAATAGTCACTTATTTTAAATTGATAAAGCCCCCTCATTGAGAAATTGTTCACATGTTGACAAATGCAGTCCTGAAAAAAGCCAGATTCTTTAAACTCAACTCCAATTAATTGTAAAAGTTTGAGGCTAAAGAGAAAAACCAATAATATATGGCTAAAACAATCATATGAAAAGAAATGATATTGGTTTGAATTGAGGTAAAAGAGGTCCCGTGCTTTCGAGCCAACGGCTTAGCCCAAATTATAAGAAAAATTATAAGCGTAGGTGGCATTTGCATAGGTTTTATTAACAAATACCCAAAGAAATACCTTGGTCAAACTATATAATTAACAAATACCCAAAGAAATACGACCTGACAAATACCAAAATCAGGTAGGTGGCATTTGCATAGGTTTGACCAAAACATAAGGAGTTGAAAACTTGACAAGGGATCACAGGTGCGGTGGACCCAAAAATATCAGACGGAGGCAAAACCTTGGTGTTGGCGCGGCTTACCAAAAAAGATGTAAATTGGAGATGCTGGTCTTTGCGCGGTCCACCAGAAAAGAGAAAAGAGAGAGGAAATCCACCTCTGGTCTAATCGCGGCTCACCAAAGAGAGATCGCGATGCAATCGCTGGAGCAACAAACAGAAGCAACACCCAGCCAAACGATCAACTCATTTCAAGCACCACGACGGAATCAAGCAACGAAGCCGGCTCTGATATCAGTTTGTTAGAGTTTTCAACACCAAACCCTAGCCGAGGGAAAGAGACAAATAAACAAACAGTAGAGAGGAAATGAGACAGAAAACTCTAATTTTCATTAAATATTCAAATATATAAATAGTACATGAGATAAACTAAATTATAAACTCAATGGACCACAAAATAATTCCGATCATGTCTAACAAAAGGATGGCCACATGCAACAAATTATGTTTTATGCAGATCACAGCAACTTGAGACGGCAGAGCATGCGTTTCTCTTGCCCCCTAACAGTACGAGTATGGAGAGCAGCCTTTCCAAATATAATTGTCAGTAACTGGAAATTCCAAAGAACAGCTCTTGACTTCTGGTGGTCAATTAGAATGAAAACATAAAAAAAATGACGAGGGCACTGGGATACAGCATGTATGGCAGTTGTGGAACCTATGGAAACAAAGAAATAGAAGAATATTTCAACTTAGGTCAAGATACTTTCAGAACGTTTCCAAGCCAGCAGATCTAATCCAAGAGGAAAGGAAAGCAGGAGTCTTCCTATCTGCCTAGAAGGATGCGATAAGGAGTATGTGAGTGGTGAGGGGGCTGGAGATCAATAAACACAAAGAAAAGACTAAAAATGGGGAACGCACTGTTAAGGGGTACTTTACTTCTTAGCACGTATGTAGAATACAAAGCTTTTTTTTCCTTTTCCTTTTCCTTTAATAGCATAAGACACTGTACATAGGGGTGCACTCTGTGCGTTGTACATACTTTATTTTTATTTAATACAATTTAAGTAGGCATTCTGCCTACTTCAAAAAAAAAAACAGGGAATACGTATAAAAATACCAAATGATAATTAATCATGAGATGCTGGAATAAGAACACAAAACCTTGAGATACGAGGAAAAAAATAAATGTGAAAACATTTGTCTTTGAGATTAATATAGGAAAAATACTAGTAGAAGCACAGTGTTGTGAGTGTTGTCAAATTATTTTTGAGAGTATAATAAAATTAGTTTAAATAGAGTGCCTTTACTCAACAAACTTTTCATAGCTAGGTCCACATACATTTGGATATCACATCTTTTCCATGGAGCGGAATAGCAATGTTTTCATAATAACAGTATTATTTTCGAATTAGTAACGATTCAAACACAAAAACAAAATCGAAAATAACAACAGAATAATGTTCCGTTAACCCATAGGAAATATTGAGTTAGTGGATTAGTGCTCTATAAGGATAGTAAAAATAATAAAAAAAATTTATTTTTTTATATTAACATGAAGTGATATTAAATAAATATTATTATTAAATAAAATAATAAAAAATAATAAATTATTTTAGCTATTCCCTCCACTGATTTCATTATAGCATCATTAGATCCTTGTACAAACCTTATTTTAGCATCTTTCCCTTATTTTACCTTATTTTACGTTCACTCTTAAAATAAGGATCCTGGGGATAACTATAAAACTTTTTATTATTTATGGGGAAAGATGCTATAATAAGTTTGAACAAAAGTAAGCATCATAAGTGAGCTCGCAGCTACTACAGAAATTGAACTCCAGGGGTTATTGAAGTAATCGTGCTTCAACGTTGCCCTGTAACTTTGCCAGGGAGACCTAGAATACTTCCCCACCTCCTTCATCAAGCAAAGAAAATAATGGTTCCCTATATCTAGAACGCCACACCTTCCCAGCTGGTTGCAGAAATTTGCAGCTTCTGCTTCACTCCCAAGCCAATTTTCAACCACACCTTGCTTTTGTAGCAAAGCCACATCCTTTTCAGTGTTAATTAAAAGATCCATCAACTGTGCATAACTCGTTACTATCCTTGATTGCACTGGTAGGTTTTGCTCAAGAGCTACAATGTTGGTTAGCACGCGGCACCACGGTTTGTGAAACACATTTAGTGGCATCTCGATGATGCCATTGTTAAAACTGATGTCAAATAAATTCAAGAAGTTTTTCTTCGGTTTGAATTTGATCCCTGCTTCATTAAGTTCTTGAACACATGGGATTGCTATGTCTTCCTTTCTTATATATTTTTCAGTGCTCTCAGGCCGCCAAGGGTACCGAGACTCAATCCCAGAAAAAAGAGTATCCTTCGGATTACGATTGTATTGACACACAGGCATTTCGACACTTGAAGTTAGGTACCAGTAAAACAAGTGGAGTAAATGATTTATATCTTGGCAGGAAGGTTTTGATGACTGCTTGAAAGTGGCATTCGCTGGAAAATATTTTACGAGTAGTTTAAGCAAGCGACACTCTTCATTACAACTACCCTCATTAGATCCTTGTACAATATTAAACAACTTGTCGATAATGAAGAAAGGAATTTGGTTTTCCAATAACAGCAAATCACTCTTTACACTCCAGCCTGTGATGCCAAAAAACGCATCAAACTCAGAATTATGGCGCTTGAGAAAGTACTCGAGGATGAAACAACCATCCAGAAGAAGCATCATTACAAACTCATCGCTTTCCAAGCTTGTGCTTTCACTGTAGCATTTGCGCGCTTCTGCTTCCAACTCTTTCATCTCTTGGAGGAAGACATCCAAGCCTACCGCTGGATTCCGACTCAGAAAATCACGGAGAACCTGGAGTTATTAGACTTCTTGTGAATATATATATAAATATAATTATATATTAGTAAAGATATCGTGAACTTAAACTCACAGAGATCTTCTGTAAATTTAACTTAAAAAATATATCAAATCATTTCTAAATTTTAATTTATCATACTCATTAAATTCTTTATATGATAATATTGTGGGATATAAAAATTTAGAGTGTTTTGAGTTTTTTAAGTTATCGTTTATAATTTTTAAAAATGATGTTCAAACATTAAATATTTTATTATTATTTTTAGAGCTGATTTTCAAAAATTAAAAATCATGACTTAAAAAGCTCAAAACCATCCAAACTTTTAAATTCCACAAGATTTTCATATAAAGAATTTAATGAGCATGATAAATTAAAATTTGGAGATAATTTGATGTATTTTTTGAGTTAAAATTACGGAAGGCCTCCGTAAATTTAAGCTCATGATATCTTTACACATTATATATATATATATATATATATATATATATATATATATATATTGGAAATAATATTTGTGCACAATCTTCAAAACCTATGCTTTTAATTAGTTTCATATTATCCTGGGTAGTTATTATTTGAAATCTTCGCCGATTCATTATCAATTAAAATTCCAACACTAGAATTAATAATACATTCATATGACTAGCTCCAAGCAATCTGGTGAGCTAAGAATTTCTCTCCTTATAATAAAACGGTTGCACGTTATATAAGATTTTGATATAAAGATTTTATTGAGTTACTTAAATTGAAATTTCAAACATAAAAGATTAAAATTTCAGTTATTAGCATTTCAAATTAAAATTGAAATAGAAACTTTCTAAACAAACTAAATATATATAGAATGAGGATACGGTGCTTTGCAAAGTGCAGGGGGTAATCCAAACCATTCAGTTTAATTTCTATGTCAAAATATTTTTATAAATCAAATTTTATATTTTTTTTAGAAATTTTTTTTTGATAGGGAGAAAATTATATTTTTGGATGAATAAAAATTCTCAAATCAAGTCATTTTCTCCTCATCCGATAAAAATAGCAAAAAAAATTTAAAAATAAAAATGTAATTTATAAACATATTTTCATATAGAAATTAGATTGAATGGTTTGGATCACTCATTTTTTATTTGAAATTGGTGATTTGAGTGCAAAATACATGACCCGTGCGCTTTGCAAATTACTACAGCCAGACTATATATATAATATTGCTATGATAATATGCATATTGTGGATTGGTCGAAGATATAGATCCATATCTCTATTTTTAAAGTCAAAAGAGCTGATTCAAATAGTTGAATAAGATATTCTAGGGAAATTTATATATAGTATTTGAAGTTTTTTACTTTTTCAGAAAGTTAAAAAATATTTTCATGTCCAAATTTTAATTTATGTTACTCAATAAATTTTGATATAAAAATTTTACAAAATAAAACATTTTTATTTTTAGATTTCTTAAGTATTTATTTTGTATTTTTAATTATACTCTAAAATAATAACAAAATAATGAGTTTGCCTACAAAAATAGGTCATTTTAAATAAAATTTTAGAAAACTTAAGAAAACAAAATAATTATATCTCATAATTTTTTTATATAAAAAATTTGTTGAGCAATATAAATTAAAATTTGGAAGATGTAAACTTAAATGTTTTCACAATATATAGTCTATAAACACACACGATCGAAAACGCACCTTCCACTTGTATTCTTCCATAGTTCTTAGGTTCTCTTTCCCATGGTAGTAAGGACCAATTGAGACCGCCAGTGGCTCGTACATTGCACTATCACTCCCGCGATAGCATGCTGGAATGCGAAAGATTTTTAAATGCTCGTATTCGCGGGCTTGTCCTGGCAACACTGCAAGCCTTTGTTGCATCAATTTCTGTAATGGTTCTATGATATGTAAAAACATCAGAAGTAAGTTTTGAGGAAAACAAATAAGTACATGCATCATTTAAGAAAGGATCGATCGATGTTTGGATTATTAATAACTGGATGTACCAAAGGGTGGCTCTTTTGATGAGAGATCTCTGTAGCATTCCATTTCTATAATTACATCCCCTCTCTCGCCAGCCATCTCTAGCTGATTCCTGTGTTTTGTAATTATTTAATTAGTTCTACAATTATTTGTTTTTGTTTTCTAATGCCAGGGTTAATTATATTTGTGTACCTCCTTTTGAAGAAGAATTCGTAGGAAATTATATAAGGACGTAGAAAGGCTAGCTCAACTGACAAATTAGAACAGTTGAAGTTTCCAAAGCCACACAGATATATATTGTGATTAGATGCATTATATATATAAGCAAATTAAGATGCAGAGGAGATACCCTTCTCTGCATTACACTCTATTACCAGCTGGATTGCAAAGCCTTCTATTATGTACTTCAGAAATTGCTATCAGTTGTACGGAACACACAATTAATGTTGTACTCCGAAGGTTGACACATGCACGGTGAAATGGGGCAACGTCAACAACACTGATATTTCCTTAGAGAGCTGATATACAATTCAATAATGAATTATTAATATATTATATGACTTGTTATACATGCATCTTACTAATTTTATTGTACCATTTATTTTATATAGTACTATTATTATGTTTTTAAATGAATTAGTATATATGTTTATATAGTATACTATTATTTTATACGTACATGCATCTTACTAATTATTAGCGGTATCAACTAAGTTGTATATAATAACTGTATGCATACATATAATGTCCGTATCAAATAACGGTATCGTTCGCTGCGGAACATTTTCCATTTCTTTATTCTTTTTTGTAATGACATTTTCCTTGTTTAACAAAAGTGAAAACGAATTCTATACTTTTCTTGCTGTTCCTCACGCAGAATATCGAACCAGCAAGAAACGTACATCTAATCGGATGGGCGACAGTAAGTTCCAAAAAAGGTCTATCATAAAACCGAAGTTTTTATTATAGAAAAAATAAATAACATTCGTGAGTTTGGAAAAGATTGCAGTGATTTTTCGATGAGTAGACAGGTCCGAATTTTATTTTCGGACCTGGTACGCTGGATTTTAAAAAATTCAGACCTGGTCCCTTCTAACTGTTCCCCTAACAGATTTGTGTGGTCATTGTGTACGGGCCAGGACCAAAAAAAAACTTGGACCTAATTGCTTGTCTGAAAAAAAAAATCGGTCCAAGCCATTATTATTCTTTTTTTTTTCAGATTTCAATTCTTTTAAGTTACATTTATTATATTAGTTAAATTATTATTATAAAATTTATTTTTATTTGTATTTTGTGATAGAGTGAGGCTATAGTATATTATAATGTACAAATGTATTCGTACATTACTTTAAAATCTCAAATTTTAAATTTTAATTAAAAATAGAATTTCTCTTGCTAAAATTATAATTTGTTGTAGTGTAAGTATCAATTTTGGAGGTCAAAATCCAAAAGATATAAATAGTATCAATTTTGTTTGGGGGTAACTGGTAAGTGAGAAGTGTTCAAAGTCTCCACTTCAAATAGATGTTGCCCAAGACATGACAGCGTTACTGTTTTATCATCAGGTGGATTATATTGTATTGTTTTCTCAAGACCAATATTATATATGATTCAGCATTCCTATTTCTACGATTCCAAATCTGCTTCTCTTCTCAGCGAAGAGCAGGTTCGTGCAGTTCTTCATCGGAATTGCAGTTTTTATTAATAATAATTATTATTAAATTAATATTATTAAAAATAAGAGTGAGAATTGTAAAATTTCAAATATATGAATGACAACGCGTCATTATCAGTGGCGCGGACGAAACACGCTACTGTCAGTGACGCGTTTTGTCCAAACCCCGTGCAAGTGAGATGGAGAGGCGCTATGCGTTTTGTATAAATAAGAAGCAAATGCGTCACTGACAATGGCGCGTTTCGTAAAAATAATGAAATGCGCCACTGACAGTGGTGTGCTGCCATTCTTATATATGAAATTTTATGATTTTCACTTTTATTTTTAATAATATTAATTTGATGAAACTTATTATTACTAAAAACTATCGGAATTGTTCAAATATTTGAAGAGCTCATGAGATTTGGTTGTTCTTTTATACTGTGATATTTGTGGTCTGCCCGCTAATATAACTATATGATTCCCCAAGCATCGGAGTTGTTCAAATAATATATATATATTATGAATATATTCCATCATCTAGAAGGCTACACTATCAAGAAAAAAGAATTTAAAAACGCCTATTTAAAATCAGTTTTAAAAAACATATGCTAAACTATCAGAGTGGTATTGTTGTAATATTCATTGAAACTTTTAGAACCGATTTTATAACACAACCGTTTATAAATTTTTCGTATCTAAAATTTAGAACCGGTTTTATAAACAATATCTTTGTTGAGATAAATGATAAACATAATCTAAAATTTAGAATCGATTCATATATCATTATTTTTTTTATTTTAAGAATCTATATCATGCAATGTCTTTGTTGAGATAGATGATAAACGGTATCAGGCGGCAATCGAGAGGATTATTCTGACCGAACTCGTGGAGTACATGCATGACTCTCCAGTCTTACTCGATGAGGTCCGTGTTACTCTCGACAAGGTTAAAGAAGGATTTCACCACATTTGTGTTCCGTCTTCGCCGCCAGTGTCCAGAAAGAAAAAATATATTCAAGCCAACCCCAATTTTAAAATATCATAGATAGCCGCTTCTCGATGATGACATCTTACAACGTCTTTCTATACGTTCATTATTTTTGTATAAAATGATCATGATGCAATTCATCGGTACGACTTATTTTTCTATCGCATTCTCAAAGTTATTCGGCTACGAGGGCGATGCTTATGTACACGTGACGGATATCATCAAACTTTTTAAGAATGAATGGCTCAATGTCTTGATTCTACAAAATTAATAATTTGAGAAATAATTATTGTATATATTGTAGGGTTTCACATGATACGTGTAAGAGTTTTTAATTGAGAACTGTAGTTTTATCGATCCATATTAGAGGAAGTACGACCTGAATTGATGCACCTTATTCCTAAAATTTCAGAAAATAAACTGATTTAGCAGAAAGTGAAAAACTCAGTATCTCCTGTGTTCACTTACTCAAGTACAGCTCCAAAGGCTTACAACCCAAAATTACAACCAAATAAACAATTAAGTATTAATTTACCAATTTCGAGAGATGCACCTTCAAGGGATTAAAACAACAAAATTAAAAAGATGTGAGAGAGGAAAGTCCAACCCAAAGCTGTTCATATTACCACATGTATATCTACGAGCCTAGAAAAAGAAGTAGAAAGCAACCAGTTAAGTTTCATTTAATATGATTATAGAGAAATCTATCATTCTTATCACAAACTTACAACCAAAGAAATCATTTTTTACAATATTTTAAAGCAACTATATAACTATGGCTGATTAGCGATATCTTTTGTCTTTTGCTTTAGCATATCCATTCTTGAGCTCTAATTTTAATTGAAAATCCTAAATTCAAGGTGTACAGCCAAAAAGACCTAGCTGCCCTTTATATTTTGATTTTTGGTTAAGAAATAAATTACGGAATAGTCAGAAATTAATTCAGTATTGTTTAATGACACCATGCATCAAGTTTATATTGAAATATATATTTCTCCATTTGTATATCATAACATAAGGAATTATCATTGAATATACAATCATTTTTAAAAATATAAAAAGTCCTGCACAACAGACGGGTTTCCTTCTAGAGATGAACCTTCAAAAGTATCTAACCCGAAATTACAACCAAATAAACAATTAAGTATTAATTTACCAATTTCGAGAGATGCACCTTTAAAAGGATCAAAACATCAAAATTAAATAGGGAGAGAAGATGTTAACCCTAATAAACGATCATCTGACCAAACACAACAGATCAAAAGTTCCTCAGTTCCATGGTTTCTAAGGGTTTATCTGTTAATTTTCAACATTTTTGAAGAAACAAAGATATTTATACAACCATATAGTAAAATCAATATAGTTTCATTTTCATACCAGAAAATTAACTACAAATTGCAGGATTGCAAAGATGTGAGAGAGGAAAGTCCAACCCAGAGCTGATCGTGTTACCCGATGTGCATCTACAGGTCAAGAAAAAGAAGTACAAAGCAACCAGTTAAGTTTCATTCAAATGATAATAGAGAAATCCATCATTCTTCTCACAAACCTTCAACAAAAAAAAAAAAAAAATTTTTTTGCAATATTTAAATCAATCTGGTAAGCTAAAAGTCTTCGACTAATGGATGATGCTATAAGTGCAATATATAATGTCACTATAGTCAGCTAAACTTGGGTTCCGAAGGAACTGGCCATATGTTGATGATCCAGAAGTAGATGAACTTCTGAAGAATTTCAATTGGTAAATAAGGAGCAACGCAAAATTATCAATTAGATCAATCAGTAGAATTAGACTTCTTCCAAGCTGTGCATTATGCATACTATAACAAAAATATTGAAATTGAAATTCTTTACAGCAACTTAATCTATGTCTAAGTTAACATGTTTCTAGAAACTTCATTTGCAAAAGTGCACATGCAACAGCCCTAATTCAACATCCTTTTTCTCAGGACAAATACATCAGAGAAATCCAGTAAGCTTAAACCTTGCAAATCTATATATTATTTGAACACGATCTTTTCTGGTAAATGACACCCTCTTAATTGGATACAAAATCATCAATTAGATCAATTAATAGAATAAACCAAATCTTCTAAGAAAGAAATACGGAAACTTGACCAACCTCTTTTTTGTTGCGCTTCTCTAAGAAAAACGAATGAGTTCTTCCATCTCAGCACTTTTTCCCCTCTCCGAATGGCGCCATCCACCCAACATCGTCAAATCCCCTCTTTCTTCTCTTTCTCCAACAAGCGCTTTACTCGAAGCAAGGAATGTCATGCTCAGAACTGACACACACGACACGATACAAGAAACCGCACAGGAACACCATTATCAGGATGAATTTGCTTGGCTTGGACCAGACTCGCTGGGAGAAGTAGAAGAAACGACCTGGGTTCGATCCTTCAGTGCCGAAAAATAGGGTCATCCCATCGAATACAGAGAAAGAGGGTCGACGTCTTCGTGAGAGGGTGACAGTGGAACAACAAACAAGCGAGAAATCAAAGAGGATGGCCAGCGCAAAGGAGGATGTGGAGAGGTTATGATGGGGGGCAGCGCACGAGAGAGGGGTGCGTGGGAAGAGGGTGTATGTAGCGTGAACCGTATCCTCTGGTGCAGTTTTTTTTGCACCAGAGGGGTGCACTTCGCACCAATACCGTCCGATCAGATCTAACGGATAATCTCATTTTCAAATAAAAAAAATTCTAAAATTTGTCTGTCGTTTCCTCTCCCGCTCCACTCAATCCTTCCCAAAATTTGTCTTTTTCCTTACTCCAAATTTTCGTCCTTTCCCTTGCTAAAATGCTCGGTTTGGAGATGTGGTTATCTTTGATACTACATTTGGCACCAACAATGAAAAATGGGCCTTCGGTGTTTTCGTTGGCTTCAATCATTTTAGAGAGATTGTGAAGGACGAAAATTTGGAGTAAGGAAAAAGACAAATTTTGGGAAGGATTGAGTGGAGCGGGAGAGGAAACGACAGACAAATTTTAGAATTTTTTTTATTTGAAAATGAGATTATCCGTTAGATCTGATCGGACGGTGTTGGTGCGAAGTGCACCCCTCTGGTGCAAAAAAAACTGCACCAGAGGATACGGTTCCGTATGTAGCGGGGTTGCGATTTTGAAGAGGGTTTTGACTTTTGATTGAGAGCGGAGCCAGCAGCGAAAGAATAGGAATATAACTGGAGAGGATAGAAGAAAACGTAGAATGATCTTTTCTCCGTTGATTTGGGTGAAGAAACAATTACTGCCGTAGGATGCTGGGGTATTTTATACATTTCACATATATAAAAAACTGAAAAATTGAACACCTCCAGTATATACGTTCTTTGTAATATAGTATAGATAGTATATATAGTATATATAGCAGTTTTTATTATTAATAATTATTATTAAATTAATATTATTAAAAATAAGAGTGAGAACCGTAAAATTTCAAATATACGATATAATACGCGTTTCATTATTTTTATGAAACGCGCCACCGCCGCTGGCGTTTCGTCAAACCCCGCGCAACGCCTCCATCTCACTTGCGCGTTTTGTATATATAAGAAAAACGCGCCACCGCCGGCTATGTGTAAAAATAAGGAAACGCGCCACCGTCGGTGGCGCGTTTCAAACGTGCGATATTTTTAATAATATTAATTTAATAAAACTTATTATTACTAAAAACTGTATATATAGTATAGACATAGATAATGATGCCCGCAGGAGAGAAATTTACTTCAACGAAAGGAGATCCGATATAACACAGAGACAATGATAACCTCATTTCATAGGAGACATTGAAATATTTTTCTATAACACAAAGGGACGGAAGAGTAATTTGGTATTTTATATCCTTTTGTTAGAAGTTAGAACACATACTATTCAACTCAATCGGATTGAATTTTGGGCTAGTTTCAAGCTGTACGCTTTTTATTTTATCACTGCTAGTAAGCTTTTTCTCTGTTATTTTTTTTTTTTTCAGCTAGTTCAACTGTTCAAGTGTGAAAAACTCATTCGAACTTGGCTAAAAATGATCGAAATGGATTTGCATTAATTGGAATTATATTAAAATTCAAAAACACATCAGTAACAAAAAAAATGATTTATAAATGACTATGAATTATTTTACTCTACTTTTGAACTATATGAATATGAGCGAAAAGTTAATAATTGAAGTACTGTAGTGTTTGAATTCTATGAATAACTTCGATTTAATTTCAAATCAATATCTCGATTTTTAATACGAGTTCGATTGTATTATACATCAAATATAATTATTCTAGAGTTGACATTAAGCTTGCTTGGGTCCTATTTTTTTATCGTCCTAACAAAATCTTCATTTTATAATACCTTTCGTTTTTAGTTTTATGTATATCACAATCACATTAATCTTTTTAAGTGACAAAAAAGATTTTTTTTTTTTTTTGCACTTGAGCCAATTTGTCTTCTCCTGTACCGGTATCAATGGAGACGATGAGAGCTCAAGGACTATCTCTCCAGTTATTTGAAGATTAAAACCCTTCTTCCAAAACTACGCCCCTGACACACTCTCCATGGCGTCTTCTCTCCTCCAAGCGGCCTCGCGCCGCTCAAAAACCTCTCTAATCCTCCCCCTCTCTGTTCTCTCCGAATGGCAGCGCTCCATGTGTTCTAATGTGCGTCGTGGCGAAAAGAGAGACGGGATTGGAGGAATCAATCTGAGCGAGTACCCGCCAGATAAGATACGGAACTTTTCTATAATTGCTCATGTTGACCATGGCAAGTCAACACTGGCCGACAGGTTGCTTGAGGTCACTGGAACTATCAAAAAGGGGCATGGCCAGCCTCAGTACCTTGACAAGTTGCAGGTAATCTCCTTTTTTGATATAAATATTCTTAGTTGTTGTCATTTATTGGAATGAAGTGAAAGAAAACTTTGTTAGGATAATTATCTGCTAATGTTTAAGCTTGAAAACCATGAAGTACCTCACAAACTGTCAATCTGAACATATAAAAAGGATCAAACTATCCTACAGGTATGGAAAATTAAAAGGTCCTTTACTATCCAACCATAACAAGATCTGACCTACCGTTCCACAGGTAGAGAGGGAAAGAGGCATTACTGTAAAAGCACAAACGGCAACAATGTTCTACAGACATGAACCCAATAACAGCAACTACTTATTGAACCTTATCGACACACCAGGTCATGTAGACTTCAGTTATGAAGTATCCCGGTCCCTGGCTGCTTGCCAAGGTGCCTTACTAGTAGTTGACGCAGCCCAAGGTGTACAAGCACAGACCGTTGCAAACTTCTATCTGGCTTTTGAATTGGGTCTTGCAATCATACCTGTTATCAATAAAATTGACCAACCAACAGCTGACCCAGAACGCGTGAAAGCCCAACTGAAGTCACTCTTTGACCTTGACCCATCAGAGGCACTTCTTACCTCTGCCAAAACTGGTATTGGGCTTGAGAATGTTTTACCTGCTGTTGTTGAACGGTTACCAGGCCCAGGTGGCAAACCTGACAACCCATTAAGAATGTTGCTTCTGGATTCATACTATGATGAGTATAAAGGGGTAATATGCCATGTGGAAGTTGTAGATGGCAGGCTGAGGAAGGGGGAAAGGATTGAATCGGTAGCTACAGGCATGAGTTATGAGGTACTGGATGCAGGTATAATGAACCCAGAACTGAAATCAACAGGAGTGCTGTATACAGGTCAGGTTGGGTATGTAGTTAGTGGCATGCGATCAACTAAGGAGGCGAGGGTTGGTGACACACTTTTTCATGTGAAGAGTACTGTTGAGCCACTACCAGGTACCTAATTTTTCTTCTATCAATCAGCACAGAGATATGTATATGTATGTTAACAGCAGATGAAAACACTCAGAAAATACACAAAGAAATGCCAATGTGGAAGCATATAAGTCAAGAAACCAAAACAACTGAACACATCTTGACACTTACTGCTTCATGCTGGCTAAAATGCAATTATAGATGTATGAATTTCTGTTTTAGGTTTTATACCGGCTAAGCACATGGTGTTCTCTGGTCTGTACCCAGCGGATGGTTCTGATTTTGATTCATTAAATCATGCAATAGAGAAGCTAACATGTAATGATGCTAGTGTGTGTGTATCAAAGGAGACCAGTACCGCACTTGGCATGGGATTTAGGTACTATCAATATTAATGTTTTAACCATGTTCTTTTGACAATCAATTCTCTTTTATTTTTCTTATTTTTGAACTCTTTATCTTATCATATATGTTGAAGCAGAATGAGTTGTTATATAGGTTTGTATCATGGAACTCTATGATTATCTGACAGTGTGATTTCTTATTAACAGATGCGGTTTTCTAGGTTTACTTCATATGGATGTCTTCCATCAACGACTTGAGCAAGCAAGTATTTCTTGTTTTAGTTATGCACATTTGTTCTTTTTTTTCATTTATGTCTATTTAGACGGCTTAAGTGTTGCTGCATGATAGTAAGATTAGTTCTCTGGTGATTTATTATCTGTGAGAGGCATTGTAATATAGATAAGAAACAACAAAGCCTTTATTCCTGAATAAAGTAGGAGGGCTCAATTATTCTTTTTTTCCTATTTTATGTCTAGAAGTCATTTTAGCTAACAAAACTTTGTCTTCTTTAATTCTATTAGGAATATGGTGCTAACGTCATATCCACAGTACCGACTGTACCTTATATTTTTGAATATTCAGATGGAAGGTAAGGTCTTCCTCTAAGACTTGCTTTGCATAATGATATTTATTGGTCCTTGTTCATAAAAAAAAATCATTTAGTCATTTATGTGTTGCAATTTGATGAAGTAAACTGCAAGTTTCAAATCCGGCGACATTGGCATCGAATCCAGGAAAAAGAGTGACAGCTTGTTGGGAACCAACCGTCATTGCGACTATTATTATTCCTAGTGAGTAAGCTCTCTTCTTCCCTCATTTTTCATCACAATATCATGTATTATGGACCTTCCTTTTTTCTACTCAAGCTGGCACCAAATGAATCATTGTTGTTGTAAGTACCTTCAGATCCATTAGGCTTGTTTAACAGAAGAGGATTCCATTATCATGGGATTGTCAATCTTCTTGCGTAGAGTTAGTTGTGGAGTCACGTTATAAAATTAGGGGCAGTTATGTTCATTCATTTCTCCACTTGGTAATCCGGTAGCTGTTATTGTTTTCAAATAACCAAAAAATTATTTGGTCACTTCCTATTCTGCAACTGGTTTAGGATTAGAGTGCTTTTGAGTTGTTTGCCTCTACCCACTGTTTAGTTAGTGGCTGCTTGCATTAGCATACACATTATAAATCCAATGTACCTTTGGCTGACAATTTTCTATTTTACATGAAGGTACGTGGGTCCTGTGATAACCCTTTGTTCGGAGAGAAGAGGAGAGCAGGTTGAGTATTCTTTCATTGATAGGTAATGTTTTTAAAGGGATATCTAATTTTGGTATCGGTGGGGCATATTTGAGGCATATATATGAGGTGCATTTTCCTAATACTTTTTCTGTGATTGCAGTCAGAGGGCTCTTATGAAGTACAAGTTGCCATTGAGAGAAATTATAGTTGATTTTTTTAATGAATTAAAAAGCATAACATCGGGTTATGCCACCTTCGATTATGAGGATTCTGAGTAAGTCTTCTCTATCCTAGTCATTGGGTCAGCCAAATTTTTTAACAGTTGGGACTCAAAAACTTTCATGCCTTTGAATTAAATGCTGCATTTTTTTTTGAGATGTACGCTGAATGCCCAAATTCAGATGGAACTCTTTTTCTTTGGAGGAGGATTAAATGCCTTCTTTGAACCCTTCATTACTTTTAAGTTTTAATAACAAAGCACTGCATAACCTGATATTATATTGTGGTAAATGTTATATATCATATTGAGTGTTAATGTGTTTGTCTCTAACTCCAACAAACTTGTTCTCTTTTTCTAATCTGTAGTTGCTGCAAAAACCAAGCAATGTCATCTAAATATTACATTTATTTTGTGACTGCTTGCAAAGAATTTGATTTGATTGGTTAAGGGTAAATTAGTCAGTTTTTTATTTCTAATTGTGAGGCTTTGTAAATAACCTCGATCATTATTTGGCATTTGTTGAGGATACCAATGTCATTGGCCTTTAATGTACATGTAGCAAAGTAATTAGCTTTGTTTCACAAAATTGGAATTTCTTATTTGGTTTCATGCTTTGGATAGCTATCAGCAAGCTGATTTGGTGAAGCTAGATATACTACTGAATGGGCAGCCAGTTGATGCCATGGCAACTATTGTTCATAATCTAAAGGCACAAAGGATTGGCCGAGAATTAGTTGACAAATTAAAGAAATTCATTGAGAGGTTAGTTGTTTGTGACTGCTAATATCATTATATATTTGCTTTTGTATGTTCTTTACAATATTCTGTATTGAAATATTTCCCTTTATTATGGTTTATATTGTTATTTTTGTTTGCTTCTTGATGCAGGCAGATGTTTGAGATAACCATACAAGCTGCTGTTGGTTCTAAAATTGTTGCTAGGGAAACGTAAGAATGCTTCAAATTTGGAAATTGTCAATTAATTGATTAACTAAATTTATATGATAATAACGCAATAATCTGTTCACTGACTGGAAATAGTATACCTCTTCCATATGGCATGTTGTGAATAATATGCTCTTGGGCATAGTTGAGAAATTTTGTTCTGATTGCATTTCTTTGAAGATGGTTATCTTTATCTTCTTTTAGCAGTATTATAAATTGAAATTTCATGTCAGGTTGTCTGCAATGAGAAAAAATGTTCTGGCAAAATGCTATGGAGGTGATGTAACACGGAAAAAGAAGCTTCTAGAAAAGCAAAAGGAAGGGAAGAAGAGGATGAAGCGTGTGGGGTCCGTTGACATACCTCAAGAGGCTTTTAATGAGATTATGAAGGTCTCTAATGTCAAATAGGTTAGTCTATATTTCATGATGAAAGCAATGATGGATATGAAAACTTTTTAAGGAAAGAAATATAAAGAGCTGCACCAAGTTTTAAACCATGACAATGATTTTGTTCACTTATATTAGAAAAATTCTCATGGTAATGTTTGGGAAAATGCAAGAAGCTTTTGTATTCATTTGGTAAGGTTTTATTAAACAATTGTACTACATGCATCCAATTTTAAATATTTGGTTGCACGACTTGGGAAAGTCAGTAAAAGAACTTTTCACCTATCTTTGATAAAGTCTGTTTCTACGAACAAAATATAAATGTAGTCTTTCTGGGCAGGGGTAAATTGGACATGGCAATGAAAAGCCAGCTGGTTTACAAATAAAAATGCATTGTAAGCGATTGGGAATTATAGATATGAATTTGTTATGCTGAGATCAAGGCCGACAGTAGCTATTTGATAGTTTTAGCTTGCTAATATTTTTTGCAAACAACTCAAAACTGTCCAGTGGTAGCTGCAAAGTACCCAAGAATTTTAGCTGTTCTTACTTGATAGTTATGTGTATATGTATTTAATACTGGAGTAATTTGCTAATATGCTACTATAAGTGGGTATTTTTCAAGTTCCACAAATTCTGTTTTTGACATGTAATTCTCTCTCGCACAAACATCAAACTAATGGGTATGTATCTTTTTGCCCCACACTTGTTACATCTATTAGTTATCCAAAGGTACGAGGCATCTTATTTTGGAAGTTGTCCTACATCACTTTTGGGTGCAATATGGAAAAAAAAGGGTATGGAACTCCACTTCATTGATTAAATATCACTGTAGTATACTTGTATTTTGAAGCAGTACTAACATCATCTTTTGTTTGACTTATTTGATATTTCAGCGTGATTCAGCATATAAGTTACAGAAGAAATAATTACTCCGCTGTGGTGCATCAGCTGAGAAATTAAGAAATTAATGTACTTCAGTTTTTTTGAGGAAAATTGGTGATGGTTGTTGCCTCCCCTTCAAAAAAAAAGTGCTTCAGTTTTGACTAGCTGAGACAATGTAAATTAGTCTGTAACTTCTTTTTTTCTACATCATGTGCATGATTCACCAGTTAGTAGGCTTTTTACCTGCTTGTGAGAAATATTCAATTTTTTTAACATAAAAAAAAGTCTGCCAATTTTTGTTAAATCCCATATAAGATTAGTTTCTCATGTGGCACTGGCACGGTATTAGTTTACTCGCTGAAAATATTAAGTCCTTTCCAAGAAAATGCGATAACCTTTTTCTTGGATGTCATCATTGCATGGTGAGTATTGCTTGCATAAAACTGGAAATCTAACAACTGTCTGGGATGATCGAATCTACACAATTTATGGTTAAGTTTCTGGTGTTAAAATGTCCGATGAGGTATTATTTTGGAAAATAGAGTCCATTACCCGCGCTTCGTGCATAGCAGGGCACCTCAATTAAATACTTCTGTATAATCTTTACTATATAAATACAAGTTTAATTATAATTCTTTAGTTTCAATATATATTCTTGATATGAATGGTCACAAATTTGAAATCCGAACAGTTCTTTACTGAAACTCACAAACTTACAGTTGAAGGAACTCCGGTTTAAAATAAATTATTCAATGAGCGCCTGCGGATTTTGATGGACTATGAACAAAAACTTCACAATAAACAGACATTGCTACAAGACAAACAATTAGTAAATGACAAAAAATAAATTTACAAATTAAGAACGAAGCAAATATTTAAGGCAATAATTCAACATATATACAAGATATATACGGCTGTACCGAAGTAAAAGTTTAATCATAAAGTACATGTCAATTGTTGCCTATCCAAATATAGTAGCAGCTGAGTACATCTATAAAAACATTCAAACCACCTTGAAAGCCTATTGACCAAACAAAATTAAGGACTCTTTTATTTTAACCATTTAAAGGCAAGTGAATATAGTCATCTTTTTAATTAACATTACCCTACAATTTAAATTTATTAATTGAGAAACAAAGATATCAACAAAGTCTTTGAATGTTGCAGGAAAAATAACTAATTACAATATTTAAATGGCCAAATTTTAATAGTATCAACTTGCATGTATAACTAATTTTCACTATCAATTCTATGATGTACTAAATTTACTACAACATTGATAGAGCTATTTCAACCTTGGTATATAAGAATTTCAAACATCATCTTCCCACATGTTACCTAGCAAGTAACAACTGATCTTTGTTTTAAAATTATACCACAGCGGATCGCTTAGCCCCTGTATAATGCCTGATATGTCTAGAAAACTTCATTAGAGTTTTCCTCTTGAACAAGAAGCAAAGGAATAGGAGAATAAATAAAGCAAAGAGATACAACTCCATGTGAATCCTCTTAAAGAACCAAAATAACTTGGTTGTACCCTTCCCTTCACAATTGCAGTCACAACCTTTAGGTTTTGGTTTCTTATTATAGCCTTCTTCTGGAGACAAAATGAAATCCAGATTGACGCTTTGATCACCTATCTGTATGTGTGTGGATTTTTTTTGGTAGCCGGGCATGGAAGCAGTTACTGCAGATTAATAAAAGGTTCAACAAAACAATTATTTTTAACTGTTAATTTATATGCATAACTAAAAAAAGCTCAAAATTTTAAATGTAAATTCATGGAATTTCGGAGCTTGTTCAGTCCAAGAATATAAATAAATCCTATATACTCGAACAAAAGTACATCTTTAATATTTGTACCTTTATAACTACCCCTGGGTGCAAGGATGCGATGATAATCTCCATACATGCTACTAGCTCTAACCTGAAATTAAGATGTGACAGTAAAATTAAATATTTAACTAACTTACTGAGAAGTTGTTGTCAGGATGGTCCTGGTCTAATTACCTTTCACTTTTTTATTTGGTTTGTTATAGTTTGTATGGCTAAACTAGGATAATAACAGGTTAGAAATCAACCGTGTAATTGATTCCCTCCACAGTCACATAAGCTGGTAAAGGAAAGCCTGTTTCTCCTGAAAATACCCTTCCGTGAACTCCTGCCTGAGGAAAACTCAAATCAAACAAATTAAGATAGAGAATTTCCAAAAATAACACTGTATTTAAGTTGCAAACAAGACATCCACAATAAAACGAGATGTGTATGCATGTAATAGTAAAGATAAAACAATTGCACATAATATAAGGCAGAGAGATAAATTTACCTTCACAAGACTAGCAATAAGATTCAACATGCTCATTCTATTGTATTCCCATAATGTTGGTAGCTAAAAAAATGAAAAGCTTTATTTATAAAAATCTAAAACAAAGAATAAAAAAATAGAACAAATGATAAGATTTGTGTGGCAATAACCTCATTCGCTTTCGGCCATTTGATGTCGCTTATTTCAAGTGTTATCTCAAAACAGCCTCCATGTATATAGTTCCAGTCTTGCATACCACCATATATAGGGTACCTAATCAGTACCCCAAATAAATAAATATGCAATAAGATTTCATAAAACCAATTCCATTACTCAATTGCACAAATTACCAGAATGCCCCATTGGTGATGCCTCCAGGAAATTCCTTACTTGTAGACATGTTGTAATGTGATCGACTGTATATTGTTGCCATGTATTGAAATGCAGCATCATCAGGGCATGGATAATATTTGTTCCTAGAAACTCCAGAAAAATACATTAGGAAACTAAGAACACAAATTATAAAAAGGAATTGATCAATATTACTAAACTGGCCACCTTTTATCTTGAGAACCATCCCAAGGATAATTTGCAACAAGAGCACCCTGCAAATTACAAATTTCATTTCATCAGAAAGGATCAAGCAAACAATACCAGTCCAAGCTGTACCAAATATCATAATTCATAGAAAAATCATAAGTGTAACCATATTCAGTTTGTTCGGTACTTAATATTCATTTATCTCGAAACATAAACAAATAGACATAAATGTTTTCCAGATGTACCCCATGTAAGCTGGCAGATGCTGTAAAATGCTCTCTTGTTAGCCAATCCATAATAGCTCTTGTTTCGGGCTGCCTCAACCTCTCCACTTCATTAATAGGAAAAAACTTCGAAAAATAACCATATGAATAGATACAATTAGCAGATGCAAAATAAGAGAATTAGAAGTAGATTAAAAAAAAATCAGTTGAATTACTTGGTCTGGAAAGTCTCTGTTCAGGTCAATATTATTTGCATTGCCACGCCTTCTGAGAGCAAATCCATCAGGGTTCATTGAAGGAAGGATGTGAAGGTGAACCTTTTCTACAATCAAGTTTGCCTGTAAAATAAAATACAAACAATAATAATGCTGAAAAACTACATAAAAGAAAAAAAGATACAAAGATGTTAATTGAAAGATAGTCTCCTTGTCAGCATATTTACTTGTTTCTTCACACAATGTTAAATGAAAATGCCAAAAAGAAAGATCAAGCCAATTTGAAAATCTGGTTTATACAGTTACTACTCTAATTTAGAAAAAGGCATCGGACATTAAATCATAATGAAGTAATTACCAAGGGATCCTTCATGTAATTATCACACAGCCAATTAGCTAAGTACATAAGTAGCTCTCTTCCCACTGGTTCATCACCATGCACATTTCCAATATACTGTAATTAAATCAGTAAATAAATACATTACATAGTAATGGCACTTTCTATAGCATGGTTAACCAATCAGGAGAGATGCCTATGCTGGCATCTGAAACTGCAAAATATAACATGTATTCTATTTGCTTCTTTACTCTTAACCTTTTCAATTTTTTATTTGATTTCTTTAAGAACTTATATCATAAGAGACTGGTTGTTATGAAATCCATATATACCAAGATAGTCTAAATTTCGGCTGAAGAGAGATGCGACACTAACTTTAAATGAAGGCTCTGGCTCTTTCTCTCCTGGCTTGTCAGAAATCTCAATCGCCCACTACATACATTATCAAATGCTAAACAAATAACCACCAACTATGCTTTTAGAAACAATTTGTTCTTTAGATATACGCACCAGCGGAAATCCTTGCACGCTCTCTCCTATGCTGAAAGTAGTTAATTATATAACCCCTCAAAAAAGGTAAAAAGATATATAAATATGCATAGATTATAAATAACCATACAGAAACAATAAAAAATCAGTGGGGCAGGGGTAGGTATACAGTTGAATGTATCTAATTCTAAATGTATAAAATCATGTGGCACTTGCTGTATACCAGTACCATACTAATTTCAGACATGACTGGTACCACATGGAATGAACATATACAAAATTAAATTTTCACTTATAATTTAAGTTCTGGTTAAGAAAGCGCAGAAATGGATTATTATATTTTATTGTGAGGTTCTAGAAGACATGCGATCATGGATCCAATCTCCACATCAGCACATATTGGTGGATAGTGAGCTTGCTTCAAATGTGTGAAAAAGCTTTGAGCTTAATGTACCTATATACATGTGATATGTTAGAACATCTCTTTCCAAACTCCTTTATGGACCTCTCCAGCTCAAAATTACTCATATACCCCTGGGTAATTTCTTCCCTAAACAAAATAAATCAATAAATAGTGTTTGGCATCAGAATTCAGAAAAGCACATGCCAGGGTCAAATTTCATGATCTTGGTCTTCTTTTTTGTTTTTACATCTATTTCAGATGTTGAAATAAATACAGATTCGCATAAAAATTTTGACTACTTAGGTCTTGTTAAACATACTTATTACACAGGTGGAAAATAAATACAAACAAAGTCTATTTCAGAGCATACGTAATTAAAGGTTTCTCCAGTCCAAAAAGATGTCTTGTAGAATAACTTTTGCTGTGATTTATCACACCTAGATATGAAAAGATGAATGAAGTTTAGAAAAATGACGTCCTTGATACAATTAACTCAAATAACGCTATTAGAAAATTTTGTTGTTAGTGAGCCTGTACTGATGGGAGGTACACTTAGAGATTGAACTTATACTTGGTAGATTAAAAAGTAAAATTGCTACTGTATTCTCAGATTTAATCTTTTGCAATAGAATTTAAACAATACTGTTAGTCATCCCTTGTTTTAATGTGCATCTGAGATTGGCCATTTGATTATATCACCGATTTTAATCAACACATCATTTTCAGCCAAGTCTGTCAAAGAGAGAGAGGAATACAAACAAAGGTCATAAATAAAATTGATGTCTCTCACTCAATTTTAACAAAAAACAAACCGGGTAAAAGATCTGACTGCGCCGGGATGCCATGGCCACCTCTGGCAACAGCGCTGATAGGACAGAGAGAGAAAAGCGCAGAAGCCGTGAAAATTGAAACGGAGAGATGCCACGAGAAACCCATGAACATTTTTTCCTCAATCACCTAAATTTCCATCCCACTCTTCCTCCCTCGATCCGTCAACCCCTTCCTTCGGATCCAGTGAAAGTAACTAATGAATCGAGCAAAGAAACAAGAAACAAGCAAGCAATGGAAACACCAGTAAACAGACACAAGCTAAAACCGGGTTTGAGGGCTGAAGCCTTCAACTTTGACTACTGTAATTTTTAGGCCTATTTCTTTGAGTAAATTACGATTATATAAAGAAGTAGCCTTTTATTAGGTTTGCAATTCTTACAATGTTTTTGGACTTTGGTCCTTTTATTGGGCCTGTACTCTAGGCCTAAAGCCTATTTACAAATCATTTCAGTCTCTGTGGATAATTTGTCTATGTAGACAATGTACTATTACTAGCTATATACCCGCGTTACCGCAGACTCTTTTATTTAAACATTAAAATATTATAAAATAAAATAAAAATTACATTTATCAAATATTAAATTATAAATTCACTAAATTATAGAGAAAATCTATAATAAAGACTATATTTAATCTTGAATGTGATTTTTGCACAATATGAGTTAATGATTCATGATTTTTATGGCAAGAAAAGTAAATTATTCTAACATATATTATCACCATTATTTTTTTACCAAATATGTATAAGGTTGCTAAATAAAAAAAATAATATTATGGAAATAATAATATATAAGGGAAAGAAATGGAGAGAAAGAGTTGATCAATGGACGCGATTACATACGTTCGATCAACAAAAAATAAATATTATCCGTCTAATTAAAAGATAAAATGGATATAATAAAAAATTACCATGATAAAAAATGAACTCTCCAATTCTTAGATGCTTTATATAATAGTATAGATTACTAGCTACATGATCCTATGATTTGTTCTCAGATGTTATTAAGAATCGCTTGGGAAGGAGTTTAGTTCATTGCCTCCCCTTCTACTTTTGAGATTTGAGTCTCTTTCTTTTGATCCCCATCCATACACAAACAACTGATGAAAGCATCCTCCGAGGCCATTAGGAAATTTGGGGCAATTGTACTCTCAGAGAGGCCTGGAACCAAGGGGTGCTAGGGGATCTGCCACCTCCCATAATTTATATAAATTAGTTGAAATTATATATTTTTATTTAATTTATAAAATATTTGCTATCGGGCACCTTATAATTTTATTAAGTGCTTAATATTTTTTATAAAAATAATTATTATTCAATTAAATTCTCAGCCTTCTTCAAATTCAAATCGTCAAATCGTGGTTATCTTTCTTCCTTGAAGCTGTTCGGTGGTCATTTTGTTAAACATGAGATTGTACTAATTTCCCATTCCAACCACATCTCTAGTGTAAATTTGTTTTTAGTGGTGCTACCTAATTATAATTCAATCCGACTGATAATTGTTCTCATGGAGCGTGAGTTCCAAAAATCACTCGGTGAGTTTCCACACCCATAAAATGTCATCCGTATAATTCCATAACAAACGAACACACCATAAATTTTTGTAGCATTCTTTGAAAGCCAGCATCACATTCCAAATGCACCTAGCTAGGTCCATATCATAGAAAAAGTTTCACAAGAATATTAGTCTTTTTATTGGTCTCACCAACTTCTTCCAGATTTTGAGGCCAACACGCAATGTTATGAGATAATAACTGTTCGTTGAATTTGAAGAGCCGAAGTGATATTAATTTCTTTTCTTCTTTTTTTAACCAAATGTGCTACGAAAAGAACTCTCACATAACAACCTTTTCTTAATAGGGACTGATATTAAGTGTTACCACGAGTACTTTTTATTCTTTTATTTGTATAATTAAGTATTTTAGATTGCTTTCGTTTGTATGAATTACAAATTCAATGTTGAACCTTGGTTTTGTTCCCTGTTCAATATAAGACTAGAAAAAGTGGCTGATGCGAACGTTATTTTACGGTTCCATAGAGGCGTCTTCAAAATTATATAGGACCATTTGTGGCGAGTGTAATATAATCCATCCAGATTCAAATAGTTTTTTTTTTTTTTTTTTTTGGATCTACAGCGTGAGGTTGGAATGTAGCTTGCTTGCATGGAAATATCTTTATGGTTATATATATCAAGCAAATTCTTCTTAATAGAAATATCTTTATGCATGGAAACTCGCTTTTAGAAGAGATTATTAATTACTACATCAACCAAAACTCTCCTCTTAGAGGAGCTTCTTACAGAAAAAGCATAAAACTTACGCTACAATATTTAGAACACAATAAAAAGCTCTCTCTAATTGAACCCTTTACTTCTCAAAACCTGTTCTTTGGTTGGACTAAATTTGCTATAACATAATTACACTTCTGTCATGGATAGAATTTTTCGACTGATGAAATAGCCGCAACAGCTTCGGCAACCGTCATGTACAATCCCTCTGAGCTGAACAAATCCCATGCCTCAGATTTGTATAGCTTTTCCGCCACTGCTACCACCGGATTTGCCAGAACAAGCTACAAAATAATGTAATTAATAGGTTAATCAATTTTATCATCCTGATAAAAGTTTGAATCCACTTGGAAAGATCTAACCGAATTTATTTTCCAAGGTACCTCAAGAGATCTTTTCCCCAGTATCTTTTTGAGTTCCATTAGTGTGTCCAACCCGCTTGTGTCAATTCCATTGACAGCTGAAATATCAAAATTATAATTAATTCTCGAGTTAATTTACAAAGAAAAAGCAAAGCATTAGAGGAATTGAAGTTTTGGCATTTTTTGGTAACTCACCACCCATATCAATAATAATATATTTGATTGGATATTGGCTCTTTTCTGCTAACTCTTCTTCCTCTCGCACCCACCTTAAAATCCTACATTTAAAAGTAGTACAAGGAATAAATTAGTAAAACTATTAACTGATGGATATAAGTCTGAAAAAAGTTTATAACAGATACCAGCTTAAATCACAGTTAAACTAATGAATTTGAAGGGAATAGACATCTTTATGATGTGTAAATTAAATAAAATGAAAGACCCAAGACAAAATGTACCTTTCTTGCAGGTATGTGGAATTTGCGAAGTATATTGGTGACTCAATCCCCAAAATGATAAAATGTGGCACTTTCAAAGCCTCTTTATATTGACCCATATTTCTATAGTTCTGGCTCCCTGGTATTATTCCCTTAATTACGGTATTGGGTCTTGTCACTTGTATCAAAATTTTAAAGACAGAGATTCCAATCTGTAAAGAAAGAAAAAGAAAGTTATATTAGAAGATCAGAGAACACCCGTAATTATATATGTACCCATTTTGATCATTTACTTAAATATAAACGAATTTGGATCTACATAACAGGTCTTAATTTTTTTTTTTACTTTTAGTTTCTTAATGTGTAATGATATATATAACTTTCTGCTCAAATCATGATTAAAGAAAAAAAAATTACTGATATCCCTTACTGCAATGGTCAGGCCACCCTGTACAGAAATAAACAGGACGCCAACAAATGCGCTGATAAATGCAAGAAAGTCCAGTTTGTCCACTTTCCATAGTCTGGCAGCTGCACCAAAATCGATGAGGCCGATCACAGCTGTTATTATTATTGCTGAGAGGATGACATTCGGTGTGTAATAGAAAAGGGGCATGAGAAATAGCATAGTGACTAGCACGGCTGATGCCATGACTATATTTGAGACAGCAGTTTTTGAGCCTGCATTGTAGTTTACAGCTGATCGAGAAAACGAGCCTGTTTTAAATGAAGTAAAAAAATTATTTATCTGAAAGAATATACTTAATTTGGAGGAAAGTATGATTAGAGCACTGCTCAGTGGATCTCTCAAATGTGTGATGTTTTGGTTCTGTTCTTTTCATTAGATTAACCTAGAACAATGATAGAAAATAATTTCCAGAAAGTCTAAAATCTTTGTAATTTTAAGTAGTTCAAATGCCTGTAGAGCCAATTGGAGAGGAGAATTTATATATAAATTTAGTTCGATGGCATACGTACAATATGAAATGTAATTTAGGAAGATACCTGTTGTAACATAACAAGAAGCACACGAGCCGGCCATGTTCATGATGCCTATAGCCATCATCTCTTTGTTACCATCTACTTGGTAATTCTTCAGTGATGCAAATGTTCTCCCCACTGCTATCCCCTCCTACATTGTACAAAATTTAACCCATAAGGTCTGTCTTAATGCAGCTATTAGATAAACTAAATCTGTGCTCATCTCAATAGCACTATCATATAGTTGATCAAAAAGTTAAGAAAAAAGAAATTTATTTATAGCCATTTTTGTTTTGGAAAAAATCAATAGTACATTCTTTCAATTTGGCAATTTGAATGATGTTTAAAATTTTTTGTGTTCACAAAGGTAATCCTTGTATTCAGTGAATTTTTTTTGCATGTGCTCACCGTGAGCGAGAGGATGCCAGTGATGATGCCAGTTTTGATAGCAAGCCCCAAAAGGGAACCTTGGAAGTATAACATGTTTACTGATGGGGGGTTCACTCCTTTTTGTAAGTGACCAATCTTTGACGAAGAAAAAAAGACATGTTAGATATTGTGATCATGAAAGCTCAAAAGGAATTATATATAGAAATAGCTGGTACCTAGCAGTTACTTACCACTGTAATTCCATGATGTTGAGCTTTGAAAGCAAAGGAGACGATTGTAGAGAGAATAACACAAGATAGAGGGGCAGCTGCTGACACCCAAAAGAGCTTTGGCCTTCTCATACTCTGTTTCGCATTGCAATATTATGCACATGTTAGTTTTTTTTTTTAATTATTAATATTGACATATTAGTTTCAGTTATCTCCTAAACTGATAAATTCAAATTGTACATGAAAGGATTGTTAAATCAATTGACACCTGGTTGGCCTTTTAGGTTCTGAAAGAAAGATAATAGAGATCTTGACGTGCAATCTTCTTAACATCAATTTTCTTTTTTATAATATATTGGGAAATTTTAAGTTATAGATCACATTTATCTTTCCAAAAAGAACATTATTATCTATGCATTTATTATTTTCAAACACATACATAAGCTGTAAGGCTTTTTAAAAAAATATATATACCTTTGGAAAAGCTCTGCGTTCCAAAAAGTAATTAAATAAAGTGTGAATTAAGGACAGCTGCTTATACAAATTAAATTTGAATCACTTTGTGCGCATTCGTTTTCAGTGGATTTCAATTCTTCTTTAGTGGCAAACAGCCGGAGGCCCCACAATTATCTTTATCTGTATTTTAATTTAGGATTTGTTGACTATGAGTTTTTGTTTTAAATATCACTTGAAAATACTCGTCATGTATTGCAGCTAGGCATGTTCTGACATGAAATTATATGCACAAT
The DNA here is from genome assembly GCA_037127355.1 of Schoenoplectus tabernaemontani. NCBI lineage: Eukaryota > Viridiplantae > Streptophyta > Magnoliopsida > Poales > Cyperaceae > Schoenoplectus > Schoenoplectus tabernaemontani. The sequence goes on from CM073756.1 coordinate 25,628,174, forward strand.
CTTCATTTTAATTGATGAGATAAAATATATGATAAAAGTATGCAACCTAGGAATGTTAGAACGTGAATCCTCTGTGTTTTTTTTTTCATCTTTCATTTTGTGGCCTTTTCTATCTTATTTTTCTTTTAATCTATATATATATATATGTGTGTGTGTGCGCGCGCATATATATTATCTTAGGATAATTCTAGCACATCAACGCTTATGCGCAATATGCATGTCTTAGTGAAAAAATATTTTCAATATCAGATCAAGTTGAGAACTTCAGAAAATTTGAGTGTTATTATGTAAGGCAAAATTTTATTGCAGTATATATTTGATGAATACCAAATCTATATATTTGCTACAAACTATTTACACTCACCTAATTATAAATAAAAACTAGTAAAATAACCTTTCTTGAAATAAAGATTATTACCACAATTCTCAACTTTAAATTTTAGCAATAAAATAAAATATGTAAACTTGGATGTATGGACGCTACACTTACATATATTTTTCTAATTGAACCGACTCTATTCTTTCTGGGAAATATCCTTTAATTAGTGGGTCATTAATGGTAACTGAAATGGCTATAGAGGAAAAGGAAGGAACTAAGAACTTACAATGTGCCTTGTTATTAACAGGAAAAGCAAGAATGAAATTCCCATTACAATCGTCTGCCAAGCCCACTGTGCCAAAACACAACCCAAAAAAAATGGAGTCAGTTTGACCTTCATAACTCTTCAAAGTGTGTAATAAATGCTAAATTTGCAAAAATGGTAGGCATGTGGTTTTTGTTATCTAAAACCAATATTTTTTTATTTTTTTCTGATAATCCAAACTATAAGAAAAGGAAATTGGTTTCTCGCAGGAAACATAAATTAAAGCAAAGATATTTCATACCTCATGCCTGCTCTGAAAAACTGATACCATGACAGGAATGAATTGCATTTTAGTAGTGAAGTGAACGATTCCAAGTAACCCCTTCAATTGTTGTAGTGATACAATAATTGCAGCACCGCCCATGAATCCAATAAGTGTAGGTTTTGAAAGAAAATCAACAATAAAACCCAACCTACGGTCAGAAAAAATAACAAATCCAAATGTTAGTGGAAAGGGGAATATTTGTCCTAGTTTCTAGTTTGTACTCGCCAGTAGACTTGATAAATTTATGTTTTGGTTCAAATTATTCCCAAGCGCACTAGATTTAAGCTTGACAAAAAAACACAGAAAGGAATATCCAAAGGATCATTCTTACATATGTTATTATTTTATATAAAAAATATATGTTGATATTACAACCAATGCCACCTTTTCTAAATTTTTTGGTATCACATCTTTATGCAATGATGTCTACTACTAGTAAAATATCACCGTCTTATTGAGCATTACTTACTAAATGCTACCAAATGAATTCGACTTGTAAATCTTATTTCAGATAGTATCTTATCTTACAATATCAGTGGCAGTGCTTTCATTTAAACTATATTTTCATAAAAGCAAAAAGCATTTTTATAATTGTTTACCTTAGGATACCTAAGGAAGATTGAAAAACACCGGCGAAGAAGGTGGCAGTGAAGGCAAGTTGGAGATAGAGCATAGGCTGCTCATCAGGTGAGACTGCATCTCTGAGCATAGACCCCATCACCAGAGAGGCAATGGAGACGGGTCCCACTGCCAGGTCCCTGGAGCTTCCGAGCATCGAGTATATAAGAGGTGGCACAAAGCTTGAATCTGTTTCGAATTGATATTAAAAAAAAATAAGACCACAACATTTAATCTTAATACAAAAGGAGGCAAAGGTTTCAAAACACCATATTTTTTATGACAGAAAATATTAAAAAAACTCATTTTTTCATTTATATTTCAAAATTTGGAACTGAAATTTTGAATCTAAATATATAGTCGTGATCTAATAATACTAGATAAACTGAATTCAAAATATTTTACTTACTTTAAGTGCATCTCTCAGTAAAATGAACCACATCAACAGTTCGAGTTCATTTTTTTAAATATAATAAAAATTAATCATGTGGCATTCGTGATACGAATTAAAAATCATGATGAACACTTCTAGTTTAAAAATGAATTTTCTAAAAGAAAACATTAATATAAATTAATTTAAGTGAGGGGGAAGGTGTGAAGTTTGAACTTACACAGGCCTATGATGGGTGGCAGGTTTGCAAGTTTGGCATAGCTAATACCCTGTCACACATCAAATACCAAATCCAGTTAGTTTGAGGGAAATATTGCGCATTTTTTTTGCACACAGAAAATGCATAATAAATGAAAATAATTTGTTTAATGAGAATGGTTGTATAATCAGTTTTTAGGAATTTTACTTAAATGAGGACATTATTTTGTGTTTGTTTCTTGAAGTTTTCAAGCGGCTTAAATATTTATATACTGACTAGAAGAGACAAACATGCATTTAATGCCACCACCTCCGTGCAAATCAAAGCTGGCGTATGCAATCAGTTGTTCTTTCAAGGACAAAGTTCAATTGCCTTTTGTTTCATACCCTCACACCAACCTTTCTTGGTGAAACATCAAATAATTAATACTTTCTTTCTAAAGGTAGGCATAGAGGAAGTACTGAAATAAATTCTTACTCTTGCCATTATTTTTCTATTAAAATTTAGCAAATACTTTTTGTTTGAAAATTTTTCAAAGACGTAAAATCATAGACGGATATTAAACTCTTAAACTTTAGATAGAACAACTTTAATATTTTTTTTCTAGCCAGCTGAGCTATCACCCATTTCCAAAAAAATTTAGCGAACATTTCTTATGTTATTCTACATTGCATAGCAACTTCATTATATTTTTCTTGGATAATATTATAAAAGGTTGTCAATTTGGGACTTTTGATTATTAAATTTAACCTTTTCCCTTCCAGTGAATATAGGGATTTGTGTTATGCTTGAAATCTATTCTCCATTCCAAAAAAATAAAAAAAAATGTACCTGTGGTATTGCCAAACTAGCGATAGTGAGGCCGGAAATTGCATCGGACTTGAGCAAATTGAGGTTATACTCTGATCCCCAGTGAAAAATTGGGAACAAATATTGCAGCCCCAAAACCAATTTCTTAAATAAAGTTTGGTTCTTGAATTGGTGGAGTGGATCATCAGGGAAGAAAATCTCCCCAAATCTAAATAGATGGGAAGAAGAGAACAAATATCAGAAAAACAAATAAATTTATAACGAGAAAAATAAATTGTAAGAGAAAACCAGAAAAAAATAACGACTAGATATTGCGATTTGTTGCTACTAAGGATTCCACCACAAATAAATGCACTGAAATGGAAAATTAAATAGGTGTGATGGGCAGTAAAGTTAGGCATAAATCACAAATTGCTTCTCAAAAAAAAAAAAGTTGTCGTTTTGGCATGGTTTCTAGATGCATGTAACATATTCTTTTACAGGAAAAAAGCACTCGCATAGAGATTTCCTGCTTCACCTTTGCTTGAGAGATTCCCAAGTGCTTTGGTTCCCTTGAGGCAACGCCACCTTGTGTATCTCCATATGTTGCATATTTTGCTGGTGTTGTGAAAATTGGTATTCTAGGTCATTGTCAGTGACCCTGTTCGAGTTTCCAACCATCCCCTCGCCTTGAGAAATAAAAGAATCGAGTCTTTGGAGTTTATTAAGAGGAAAAATTGGAGCTGAAAGAGGAAGAGAGTTGCTTTGAGAGGGAAAGAGAGTGGAGAGCGGTATTTATAGAGAGTCTTCACGCGTAGGGATGCAAACGAGTCGAGTCGAGTTGAGCTGGGCTTAGATCAAGCTCGGTTCATGAAAATTTGAGTCGAGTCGAGTCGAACTTCATGAAACACTTCAAACTGAAAAATCTAGTTCAAACTCAGCTCGTTACTATTCGAGCTAGCTTTATGAGCTAATATATGTGCGTTAATTCAATTTGATATTTAGATTTAGTACATCTATAAACTATAAAGTTGATATATCTAGAAAATTGATATAAGAGTTAGTACAAATTTAGTATATCAACAAAGTATATTTTCAAAGACATTTTCACTGCATTAATTTGAATGGATGAATCAATAAAAACTATCGAGTTAGATATACAAATTTAATTATGAGCGAGTAAAATGTGTCATTAAGCCGCTGATATGATGAAAATTGTAAGAGATAATGAGAGAAGAGTTATCAAATTAGAGTTTCACAAAAAAAAATATAAACTATTTTTTATTTGAGTTGAGTCGAGCCACGAGACGAGCTAACCCCAACTCAAACTCGACTTATTTAACTACCGAGCCAAATTAGTTTGAGCTAAATTAACTCGAGTCATTTTAGCTCGAGCCCAAACCGAGCCACGAACCCGAGATTTTTTGTACAGCCCAGGCGAGGTGATGGTGCAAGGAAAGAGATTCGTGTACACGTGGTGGGTTACCTCTTCGGGTTTTGGTTTTAGTTGATGGATCCGTTAACCAGATCACGGCCATGGCAACTCCTCGGAGTTTTTCCTCTTCTTTTTATTTTTCATTCTAAGGTTTTTTGAATGGTGGGTAATCTACATTGTGAAACTATGACCTGACAATCTGGTAAAGTTTAAATGAAAGTTCAGATCAATAATATCCTATTTTTGAATTCCAAAGGTCAAACACCGGTTAGATGGATTATACTTGAACACTGAGTGTTCTAAAATAGTATGCGGGGATTAGTATAGTCGATCGAAGCATTAGTTTCTACAATGGAAATCGCATGTTCAAAACTTAATACATGTCATTGAAAATTTGAAAATTGAATTTTTTTTTAATTCATGCTATTTGGAAAGAATATAAAGGTTTTTTTTTTGTTTCTTGTAGGTGGCCATGCGATACAACGAAAAATAAATTGATGTATTCAATAGTTTAGTATATCTATTGCATTTATGGGTGTAAACCTATCGAATATGGATAGATAATGATTTTATAGTATCTTTAGTCATCATAATTTTTCGACTACGAATTCGAATTCAAATACGGATACAGATCGGATATCGGACGTATATATACATACGAATTTGGATATATTTTGGATATTAAATAAAAATATTATATATATTATTAGAAAATATTATATATTATTTTTTGACAGGAACATTAATTATAAACATTAAATACTAATTATTATTATATTAATAGTTTAAATGTACCAATAAATTATAAAAAATAATACATTAATACAAATTGAATATAAAATAAATTAGATTTGTAATGTACACTAAAAATTTAATTATAAAATATATAATTGAAATATTTCGAATACTTATTTAGATAATATCGGATTGAATATCTTTAGATAGTATCAGATATTGATAAATATTAGATAAACGTTCGGATACGAATAGATAATAGTCAAACTGTATACTTATCCGTAAAATCTTACTAGGAAACTACTAAAAGTACTTCTCTAGTACTTTTTATGAAAACCTTAATAAGCAACGGAATCGGTTAATTTCCCAAGAGCTTGAGACCAAAATTTATCTCAAACCTTATTTCAACCATTGGATTAGAATTGAGATTGGAAAAAGTATGGAATAAAAATAAGTTGTATCGAGATTGGTGAAAAAAAGATTGATCCAATGGTTGAAACAAAGCTTGAGATAAATTTTAGTACCAAGCCCTTGAAAAACTAACTGATTCCCTAAGCAACTACTAAAAGTACTTCTCTAGTACTAATTAAAATTTCCTGGGGTACGGGTCGGAGGATAGATAGGTAGGAAAAAAGAGTGTGTGGGGAGGTTCAAAACCCTTTGAACAAAACATTTAGTTCAAAACTTTGAGAGCCGTTGATTTTGCATCGAGATTCGTAATAATTATTGAAAGTATGAATTTTGAAATTATATTTTATTAAAAGTATAAATCTCGATAGAAAATTAACGGCTCTCAAAAATTTTGAACCAAATTTTTGGTTCAAAGGGTTTTGAACATCCCACCTCTAGAAAAAAATAGATAGTTGATGGCTTCCAAGTCAGTATAACTAGGAAGCATAAGGGTGCCGCAGTCCTACTCAATTCAGTTGGGTCAGGCAGTATTAAGTAAAAAAATTAGATATTGATATTTTCGGATACAGTTTGGGATCACAGATAATATTAAATAGTATCCGATCTGTTGACACCCTAATTGCATTAGTATATCTAATACTTTGAAATTGAGACAAATTAAAAGTGACGTACTTTTAGGACTGGCAATAAAATATGCTTTGGAAAATTCATGTGGTGCATTTATAAAATTTTTTATATTGTTATAATTATAAAGTGAGAACGGCTAGATTGGAGAGTGTTTCATAGATAGTGTAATAAATCTTCTTATAAATTTTCATCATGGACCATTTATTTTTATTTTCTTTAATTTTCTTTCATGAGTCTCAACTATCGTGAGATTTATTTTCTTAAAACTCTTACGTTATTTGAAATTTGAATTACTAATTAATGAAATATTAAAACAAGGACTCGATCATCGTTTTTTCTCCAAAAAAAAATAATGATCGTCGACTTATTAGGAGAAAAAAATTGTTACTAATTTACTATCTAAATAAATACTAAAAGTCAAAAAAATTTTTTATTTCCAGTCTGACTGTAAATCAAAGTAATTTAAACCAATTACTGAAATTTCCAATAATTTTCTTATAGATAATATTATAGAAATTCTGAAGATATCAAGTTTTACTACAAGATCCTAAAATATGACTTGAGGTTATTGGAACCCACAATCATCCGAAATTTGTTTAAATGAGCATTAAATAAATCATAATTTTAATAATAAATAATAAATAATAAAATTATTATAATAGACATGATAGTGCGCAAATCCCGTTTGCGTGTTTTAGTGCCAGTAGAATTGACATCTTTCCAATTATGCATTTTTATATTTTTACGAGGGAAAAATTGTTTTAAAGTAAGTTTCATGGACTGATGTTTTTTAAGAAAGAAATCATCCCATTGACATGTTTTTGGAAAGACGCCTTGTCATATATATTTTTGAACTTTTAATTATTTAATATTTATTATTAAAATTTTAGTTTATGCTCATCTAAAAAATCGCTGCACAATTAGACGTAGCTGGAAAAAAAATATGGGAGGGCAACTCATGAAGATCCATTTTTATTTTTTCATAGATTAAAATGAGAGGTTAATATCAGTTTTTCAGTTTTGAAAAATGAGAAATTTAGATGAAGTATACAATATATGTTTCCTAGCAACTCTATGCATGAATATATAAGATTAGTGCTAAAATGAGAATTTTTACTTTTCTAACTCAGCTACATGAATGCAACCCCCCCCCCCCCCCCCCCAAAAAAAAAAAAAAAGAAAAGAAATTATAACATCGTTTTTTTTTCCAACGGCTTTTAGTACGTTTGACTGCTAGTCGTGGCATGTTATGTCCTTTCTTTCTTCTACTGAGGCCGAGGATAACAGGTAATTCCTGTGTGTAGTTGCATCTTGCTTGCATGTATTGTTATCGGGTTTGGGCAAAGCAATGTCAGTTTTCCGTTGGCCCGAACCAACAGCACATATAATTAGTGTTGCAAAAAAACCCGGATGGGTCAGACCCGACCCGCAGAACTCATGGCCACGACCCGACCCGTGACCCATTAGAACCGACGGGTCTAGCACGGGCGCGGGCAAAAAAAAATTCAAAAAACCCATGCTAGATCCAACCCATTTTGGACCCGACCCATCTCGGGAAAACCGATCCATATCCGGTAAACCCGAGAAAATTCAAAAAAATTTAAAAAATACAGAAAAATTAAATTTTTTGATCAAAAATATAAATCGTTATATAATTTTAATATTCTTAATAATTATTTTTGAATTTTTCAGAATTTTTAAATATTTATTTGGATTTTATTGGGTTATTTTTGAATTTTGAAAGAAAAAAAAAAAACGACGACCCACCCTGCCCCGCCGATCCGTCCAACCCGACGGATTTAGGACGGATCGCGGCCAAACTCTCCAAAATAAACCCGCTCTAACCTGTCCCATGAAAATCCGTTGACCCGTCCCGCCAAAACCCACTAACCCGTACAAACTCGTCCCATCCCGACCCAACCCGTCCCGTTTTTAATACACTACATATAATCCAAAACAAGTAAAAACAAATAAAGCTTAATAAAGCAACCTCTGGGTTCTTATTTCAGCGTGAGTGGATTTGAGTCATTTGACTGTATTGACACTCATGTTACAATTTTTTTTAAACGAATATAGCGATATCAATTCAATCAAAATCAATGTCATACACTTTCACATTTTATTTCCATGCTCTCATAATGCATTTAAGTTGAATGACAAAAATATAATAAAAATAACACACTAATTTAATATGAATAATATCATGAAAATTTTACATATTACTCTCTCTATCCATCTCTCTTCTTCATTAATAATATCATAAAAGTTTGTGTATTGTATTAATAGATAACGTAAGTTTGAATACTAACTTATTTAATTTAAATAACGATAATATTATATAAAATAAGTTGAATAATATAATCACTAACTTGAATACTAACTCATCCAATATGAATGCTCACTACTACAAAATTAGTATTTTCTAACTCCATTCAGTAACGGTTTAAAAAATATTTATTACTAAATAGGGATTAATGTGTTGCAAAGAAATGAACAGAAGATACAGTAATGATTTTTAAATAACAACAATTACAAAAGATTTATCAAAAATAACAAAAAAAATACGAAGAAAGTTAATAGCAATGTTTATGAAAAAATCATTACTGAAAGTCAGCGAACCTCATCTATGTCAAAGTCTAACGACTTTATTATTAGATGTCTCCACCTTCAGTAATGATTTTTATATAAAAATTATTACTAGGTTATATCTTTGGGCCCCACCTATAGCAGAACTAGGTCAGAACTTAATGAATTAATTGTTAGATAACTTCAGTAACAATTGAAAGTAAACTCATAGTAACGGTTTTGATGAAAAGTAATTACTAAAGTTCAGTACGTCACATATCAGACTACTTCTATGTCTACCTTTAGAAATAATTCTTATGAAAAAAAAAAATCATTAATAAATGTTCCAACTAATATTAAATTTAGAAAAGTGATACTCACATACATATTCTGAACTCTTATCTATCTATCGTCCATTCTGACTCCATTTGATGTTCTCAAACAAACGTATCTTATATAATATATCACCTCCTCATCTTCTCCCTTCTATCCATATTCAAAATTCAGATCTGAAAAATTAGAAGAGTTGTTGAAAGGTAGAGTCAAATAAAGAAGAAGAAAATGAGAAAAATATGCACAACCGAAATTTGAGTACCTCGACTTCAAAATGATATAATTTTTAATAGAAAATTCCGATCAAGGCATACTACACGGTCATAGAAAATTCACAACAAGATATACATGGTTAACGAACATTATTGTTATGGTAGTTTTTAGGCCAAAAAATCTTGTCCTAAAAAATATGTTTTGAAGTTCACGATCTGTTTTTCAGTTTTATTTCAATTTTTTCTCAGAAATTAGTTTTCATATTATTGCATAAGTCAATTTATATTTTTTATTTATATATGTGCATTTTTTTCTGTCCATATTCTTTATATATTTACAATTATTAAATAAAATAGTAAAAAGACCCTTTAGTAAAATTTTTAAGGATGTTTTTATGAATTATCTTTTTAAATAAAGATCATTAGTAATGAATTTTATATAAAAATATCACTGAAGGTCACCATCAGTAATAATTTTTACATAAAAAAAATATTATTTAGATGACATTTAACGGTTCTTTTATAAAAATTATTACTGATATAGATTCTAAGTTGGGATCCACAGCATTTTAGTAACGGTAATAAATCTTTTGTGACCGTGTCATCAATAACAGTGTGCACAACCTTTACTGATGGCTTTAAAACCGTTGTTGATATATATTTCTGTAGTGACTAAAGTGGTATCGATTGTATCGATTTGATATACTTAAGATTTTTAATTTATTAATTTATAATTTCAAAATAACACAATATATGAATTGTATAAATATGAAATAAAATAACAACCAAGCAAAAGAAATTAACTTAATTTTTTTATTTTCAGGACATTAAATTGTCTCAAAATTCCAGTTTGAGATTTTATAGAAGCACCAATGTGGTTGTGATTTAACCCTCATTTTTTCTTTTGTTGGAAAAGTACATTTCCCTTATTAGGAAAACAACAATATCATGATATATCTAACAAACCGATCTCGTCTCTAATGTCCTCACTAGCATTAATTGTAACAATTCAGAGTCGAAGAGTTGAGACGGTTCAAGTATTTCCCCATTTCTCAAACAAATAGACCTCAGAGTTGGCTTATGTATATACATTTGGATTATATAAATATTTAAATATTATAGCTGTATGTTGACAGACAAAAATATTTTGAACCTTATGTACTCCCAAATTGAGTATCATGCAGTAAATTAATTGTCACAAAAAAAAGGAGAAGAAAACTGAACGACTCTTAAGAAGTTGTCCAATTTTTTTATTTAGTTTGTATAATTTGAATGTAAAAATGCTGTTATTTGAGAGTCAACAACGGCATCAACAAAGGTTAATCGAGTTACTTTTGTGAAACTTGTACCCACACGTTACAGCGAATTTTTTTATTTAGATATAAAAAAATATCATATGATAATATGTAAGTCATTCTAATATGAAAAAATCAATTACATATGGCATATCAGATAAAATATCGCATGATTTCTCTCAACATTTAATTATCTTCCTCCTATATGATAAAAAAATTGAGAGAAATACAAAATAATGGATGCTATCATGTTCGTCTGATTAGTCAAAATTAATATAATAGTATAGATATAGATATAGATAATTAGATCCGTTCAATTCTTAGCTACTTTATATAATATAATAGTATAGATATAGATAAACAAATTCTAAATCAGAAAATTACGGGAGCTGTTTAAAAAAAGGCGTAATGTATTCATGAAAAGTTGACTTATGACAAAATATAGTAAATTATATATAGGAAAGGATCATTGACAATGGGTTATTTTGATAATTTTAATAATTATTTTAAATAAATAGAAAAAAATTAAAAATAAAAAAAGTTTATAGATACATGTTTTTGTTTATTAATATGTTGTTTGTAAATTGCTATGGAGATGTTTTTAAAAATATAAAAATTTATATCTTTATGTAAAAAGAAAGAAAATAAAAATGAAGATAATTTAGTAATTAATATAAATTTAAATTATGGATATATAATTAATGTAAAATAAATACAGAATTGAGAGAAAAGTTAACATTCAGAATTTAAAAAAAGTTAAAATTCATAATTGATGGCAATCTAAAAAATAAATAATAAATTATGCAGTATTTTCTGTAATAATCAAAATTAAAGAAAATTATAACTTCATTGCAAATGTATCAAGACAAACGAATAACTCAATTCAATGACTGAACTGTTATAGGATCAAGATACTTATGTGCTTAATAAAGAGTAGAGATAGTGATTTAAATTTTATGTAATTTTATTATCGTTTGATAGTTCATCCAAGGCCATTAAAATATTATACAATTTATAACGGTTTCAATATAATGGTTTTTGATGGACAATCAAATGATTATTAAATTGCATGAAATTTGAATCATTATCAATTTATAAATATAAAAATATATTTATAATTTTTTTTATTTTTAATTTTTTCATATTTGTTTAAATATTCATTGTCAAAATTGTGAAATTGCCATTGTCACGTGTTCCCTTCCCTTATTATATATATATATATATATAAATTAAAAGTATTAACTATATATTCTAATCCATTTATAACTTCCAAATCTTCTACGATATTTATATCCAGAAAGGTATCTCAATGTTTTCTCATCTCAGAACAGAGTAGGATTCTAGACTTATTTTTTCGGTCGCTAGGTGGTTTGTCTCTATTGGGGCTCGCTGAAAAGGACGGTGCTAAGTATTACAATATAACATCTCACACACCTTTATCAAAATAAACTAATTTTTCATGTAGTTTCCATATTTAACTATCATGCAATTCATTTTAATATTTTTAGTTGATTATATATATTTGACAAGTTCTCGATTTGAAATGGAACTTTTATACATGCACATGAGCAGAATATTAATGAAGAACTAATGATAATCAAGTGTTATCTGTTTGTAATAGATAAGATAATAAGTACAATTTCAATTATATCATTTGGTTGGTGCTGCTATCGGTTGAATTAGGTTATTAGTTTGTTTGTTTGGTGAATGTAGCAAGGTATGATCTCTTGCTGTTTTTGTTTTCTAGTTTGATGATTTAGCAAGCTATCATTTGCTTGTAACTAACTTAGGTAGTTATACATTTTAGATTCGATTTGAAACTTCTTTTTTAAGAAAAGGGAGATGGTGAACATTTCGCTTCCTCTAAGAAAAACCGTACTGACATTTACAAGCCTACAACACTCTATGCTCAATATTTCTTTTTGTAGTAGGAGAGAATAAAACACGCTCTAATTCATGAGGTCAAAAGAATATATAAGAAACTATTCTTTGATGTATGTTCTTTATTGATCATGTGGTGCTAATTATGAGATTAGAATAAGCGTTGATCTAAAAATGGAATTGTGGAGACAAATTTTGAGATCAAAATATTTTAAATTTTGTCGGATTAAAATTGAGTGTATGAGATGTGAGTTTAGCAATATTAAATCAGAAGATGAAGATATTAAATTGGACAGACAGATACTGTATCTAAGAAGAACATATTTAGAACTAATATTAGAGAGTGATGATGAGATTAACAAAAATATTAATCATAAATAACAAAGAGTTTAATGGTTGAGATGATAATAATTATGTGGTATCCTATGAGATAGGAAAATTCCACAAAAGCTCGCTAAATATAAAGTTTTATATATGACGGCAGACGGCTATTAAGTATGCAATGTCGTATGGTGCAATCAAGGGCAGATTCACAATATACCTGGGGCCCCTTTTGAATTTTGAAAAATAGTGTTTTTCGTTAATGTTTTCGGTAGTTTATCCCTCCTGAAAAATTTTTTTATCCCCCGAATTGTCTGATTAATTTTTTGAGAAAAAATATTTAATATCGTGCATAATAAATAATTATACAAAGATATCAAAATATAAAGTTCCGTAGACGGAAACTTTGTTCATCAACTTGATTATCTATTACTTTGAGATATTTTATTATTATTTTTAATATATAAAATATTATTATTTTAATAAATTTTTTATTAGGTAAGAATATATATTAAATTATTATTTTTTATTTAGTATCCGATTAGTTAATGAATTTGAATTCGATAACATATTATAATCCGATAATTGACCCATGACCAAAATCTTGCATCCGTTTCTGGGTGGAATGGCCAAAAAAAATTTAAAACAAATTTCATTCGTCTAGACGGTGTAATTTTTTTTTCTTTTTCGTTTGGCATTTTTGTACGGGACAAATTTCACCGTTTGATGGTCACCGATCCATGTCCACATTTCACGTCAATTCTTAGCATATTTAGAATGTTTTCGAATAATAAAAATTGTCTCACATGTGATTTGTCAATTTGAAAGTGTTTGGGTCAAAAAATGTCGTGCATTTTTCAGACTTCAATGCTATGAATATTTTCGACATAAAGGTCCTTGTGTATATTAATTCTAGATTGAGAGACTTAATTTCATTTTTATTTTTTTATTTTATATAAATTTTTGTAAATATTCATTTTTATTCAATAAAAAAATTTATTTTATTAATTTCACTAATTCAAAATTTGAGTGATTTGTTTTTAATTAAGAAGGTATTACAATCTTTTAACAATATTTTTTTATCATATGTTTGCGTTTTGTTCGTGAGATATAAAATGATGAATAGCTCAAATGTAATTATCTTTTCGAGAATTGAGTAGTGTTGTTGTAAATGATTTTCAAAATTATATATGTCAATTTGCAAAATAAACACATAAGTATTTAATCATTTTCTTGAATTTATTTGACACGTAGATATAAAACATCAACAGAATAGTATGTATGAAGATCTTAAGAAATAATTAGATTAAATCATATTTGTAATAAATAAAAGTAATCAAAATAATTTTGATATTAATCTAGTCACAATAGAAGCTTTATACCCTAATCGTTGTAATTAAACTCATAATCGTTGTAACAAAATAAATCAAACACATACAAATTTTATTCAAATTGCACCAGAATATTTTCACCGCCTAACCATTGCAACGGATCTCACATCCATTGTAATGGATGACCTCAGGATAAAATTCAGCTTATAACCATTATAATATATCTCAATATCCATCATAACGGAATAAATCATTTTTATACAAATTTATCCAAAAAGTCCCCCATTTTTTTCCCTCTTACATCCGCTGTAATGAATTCTTCATATGTTGCAATGGTTAACCTTGTTAGGGTTAGCATTATCTAACCGTTGCTAACTGTTATAACAAATCTTATCGATTTTTATCGATTTTGGTGTATCTATATATATACACATTTATTTCTCTCCAAACCTGATGAAAATTTTTAGCCAAACTATCATAACCCTCGCCGTCACACACATGAGAGAAGAACCTTCACATCTACTATGATTTAGTCTCAATATTACTTTGTAATACCTCTATTAGAATGAGATAACCTAGCTTTTTGTTTCTTTATTTGTGAGACTTGTGTTTTCACGCTTTTTTGTTTGAGTTAGCCGACAATTGTCCGTTTACTTGGTGTAAGAGATTGAAGGTTCACAGTTACAAGACTTGTTTGTTCTATGACTCCGCACAATGGACTCTTAGTGATTGTGGATTTCGGAGACGTAGGTTTGTTATAGCCGAACTCTATTATATTATATATTTTTCTCTCTTCTCTATTATTTTATTGTTTAATTACTGTGTTTGAATTTAACACTAGACCTTTAGAAAAACAAGTGTGTTTGAATGAAAGTGAGGTTAACAAGGTTAGTCCGTTAGACCACGATATTTAGTTGAAATTAATAACAAAACAGTTAATCAATTATTGATTATAACTCAAATAGCTGTTCATCCATCCAAACATGAAATAAAATTCAATACATATATATTCGGAATGATAATAGAATTAAAATTATCAAAATGAAAGGAAATAGTAAACATAGTGTATTGTGAATGCTTAATTGCTAAATTTGTAAGAACTATAAATTAATGAAGTATAATTTTTTTTAATATTATGCATATGAATAGAAGGTGTTTTGTTCATGTTGTACTTTAAAATAAAAAAAATAGCTATGTGTCACTTAAATTACGGACATAAAAAAGAAATGTCACTTTAAATTTTAAATTTAAAAAAATATCACTTCAAATTCAATTTAATTTACCATTCTAACACATTTTCTTTACATTTTAATTAAAAAAAAATACATGTATAAAATAGTACTTTCATATTTTTCAACGATACCCTGACACAAATACATTTCCCAGCTAAGTGGACTCCGTGGAAACAGAGCCAGTTCTGTGTAGCACAAGTGAGAAAGACGATTGGAGTACCGGCAGATGGGATCCTTCGTAGTGAGAAAGACGTGCTATATAATGATTATCTTTATTTATTTGTAAGAATTTGTTTATAATTCATCATTTTTGTGAATTTTTCTGTATCAAAAATCGATTTGACGATGATGATATGTTTTGATCAAATTAATTATTACAAAGTTTTAAGCTACATATAACTAATCCTTTTCAAAATAATTTTGTTTATGTACGTGAATTTTCAATTTTCTGAGTATCTAAACAAGTGCTAGAAAATCGCTTTCTGAGCAACAATTAACATAACCCCATAAAACGACATCAATTCTCATTTCATGTATCGTAATATTAAAAGAAATAGGCACATATTATTCCTATTTTCACTTCATCAATTTAATATAGTAGACAACAACATATATATATATATATAGAGTAAAACTAGCGTGCTTCTAGAGCACGGAGTGTCTCCGTAATTCTATTTCAAAAAGTATATCAAATGATTTTTAAATTTTGATTTATCACTCTTATTAAATTCTTCATATTGATTGCTTGTGCGGTACAAAAATTTGGGATATTTTGAATTTTTTAAGTCATTTTTTTCAATTTTTTAAAATAATGTACAAACATTGATTATTTTATTATTAATTTTAGAATTAATTTTTAAAAATTAAAAAGAGTCACATTAGAAAACTTAAAACATTTCAAATTTTTGTATCCCATAAGATTTACTTATGAAGAAATTAATGAGAGTGATAAATCAAAATTTGAAAATCATTTGATATATTTTTTGAGTTAGAATCACGGAGGGACTCTATGCTCCTAAGCAGGGGCAGATGCAGGATTTTGATCAGGGGGCAATTATCGGATTGTAATAGCTTATCGAGTTTAAACCCATTAACTAATTTGGTACTAAATAAAAAATTAATAATTTAATATATATGCTTACCTAATAAAAAAATTATTAAAATAATAACATTTTATATATTAAAATAATAACAAAATAAAGGTCAAAGTATAGATAATCAAGTTGATGAAGAAAGTTTTCGTCTATGAAACTTTATATTTTTATATCTTTGCTATATATATATATATAGAGAGAGAGAAAAGCTAGCGTGCTCCTAGAAGTACGGAGCCCCTCCGTAATTCTAACTCAAAAAATATATCAAATGATCTATAAATTTTGATTTATCACTTTCATTAAATTTTTCATATTGAAATCTTATAGGGTACAAAAATTTGGGGTGTTTCAAGTTTTCGAAGTCACTCTTTTCGATTTTTAAAAATCAACTCTAAAAATAATAATAAAATATTCAATTATTTTCAAAAATTAAAAAGAATGACTTAGAAAACTCGAAACACCCCAAATTTAACCCACAAGATTTCAATATGAAAAATTTAATGAGAGTGGTAAATCAAAGTTTAAAGATTATTTGATATAATTTTTGAGTTAGAATTACGGAGGGACTTCGTGCTCCTAGGGATCGGTTGACAATGGTTTATTTTGACAATCTTGACAATGGACTTCTAAATAAATACAAAAAAAATCTTAAAAATGAAAAAAAGTTTATAAATGTGTTCTTCTAACTTTAGATTGATGGTCATTCAAATTTCATATAATTTCATTATCATTTGATAGTCCATCAAAGATCGTTAAATTGGAACCATTATAAATTATATGAAAATTTGATGGTCTTTGATGGACTATCAAACGATAATGAAATTGCATAAAATTTGAATGATTATCAATATAAAAGTAGAATAACACATCTATAAACTTTTTCTATTTTTAATTTTTTTATATTTATTTAGAGATCCATTATGAAGGTTGTCAAAATAACCCATTATCAATGGATCCCACTCTCTATATATATAAAGCTTGTGCTTGGAAATGACCAACCATGCAGGCCCTTTATTTTCGCATTTAATTAACGCACACATCAATAAACTACGTAAACTCTCGTGTTGCTGTCGGTGTAGCCAACCAACAAGCTCCCCTGCTTGACAAGTACACGGCCGTATGAATCCATCGGCAGGAATAATGAAACAGGTTTCTTCTGAATTGAATACTAGTATTCTATTCTAAATAAAATCAATATATCATTTAAGAAAAATATATAATTCACAAAATATAGCAATTTCTAAACCGCTAACCTAGCACACACACTATAGATTTCGTCACTCTGCGAAGTGACGTAAATTTAAAATTTGAGAATGATATATGAAAAAAAAAATGTTAAAATTAGTGTGAGCTCTCTTTTTTAAAAAAAATAGCTTTTTCATTTCTAATTATCCAGCGGGTATTTCTTTAATAGTGCAAATTTAAAATAATTGATGATTAATTTATACGATGC
Organism: Schoenoplectus tabernaemontani; assembly: GCA_037127355.1. Taxonomy (NCBI): domain Eukaryota; kingdom Viridiplantae; phylum Streptophyta; class Magnoliopsida; order Poales; family Cyperaceae; genus Schoenoplectus; species Schoenoplectus tabernaemontani. The sequence continues at coordinate 25,646,005 of CM073756.1, forward strand.
ACAACTTATTATTAGAATATATATTATTAATGCATGGGAATTACATATAAATTAACTCTAGTGAAGATAGAAATATGTAACGGTCTATCTTCTCGGTCGACTTCATTTAGTTCTTATTGCACCATACTAGTATCTTGCCCATTCGTTGCTAGGGTGATATTTTTTAAAAATATAAAAATTCATATTTTCATGTGAAAAGAAAAAAATAAAAATGAAAATAATTTAGTAATAAATATAAATTTCAATTATGAATATATAATTAATGTAAAATAAATGCAGAATTGAAAGAAAAATTGACATTCAAAATTTAAAAAAGTTAAATTAATAATTAATGGCAATTTAAGAAAAAAATAGAACAATTGTACTCCTAAATTATATAGCATTTCGTGTAACAATCAAAATTGAAAGAAAAAATAGGACTTCAACACAAATGACCATAGAAATAGTAACATTATTTGACGAATAATTCAAATCAATGATCGATATTAGCTCTAGAAATTGAATAAAATATCTGAATCGTTGTAGGATCAGAACACTACGTGCTTAATAAGAAGTAGATATAAAGATATATGAGAGAGGTATTATAGACATTTTAAATTTAAATGAAACAAATTGGACAACTTCATTTCTTATGTGCTTGTACAAATATGATACAAAATTATATTGTTTATATTGTGTACGAAACAATTAACCCAACTGCTAAATTCGGAATTAAATACCTCTGGCCCATATATGTCATCATTTGTTTATGCTATATTTCCATTTTCTGCTATAATGATCGCAATTTTTAAAAAAATATGCTCAGGATTTAACATATGCATTAATTTTCTAATAAAATTATAAATTCAAGATTGTGATAAGAAATATCTAAATATATACTAAAATACATTTATTCAAGTTGAACTTCAACATACATGCTACGGCATTTACAACTCGATCAAAACTAGTTCCAGAGTCAGGTAATTTAAAGAAACAAAAACCTTATATACTTTAAGGAACTTCTTCATTTTAGTGGGGTTCATAAATTAAATAGAGGATTTATTGGCTTCACCAATAATGTGGGTTCATGAATTTAATCAGAACAATCACATATTTCATAAAAAAAAATCACAATCTATCCATTTTTTTTTCATGCAAAAGCTAAATTTTGGAATGGGTAACACAAGCACTCTCCATTTACTAAAAAAAAGTTAGAAAAAAAAATAAAAATCTCAAAGTGTGATATCAGAAGTTGAGCAATAAAGTGGAGATTTACTTTGTAATATTCTTTATGGAAGTTTGCTAATCGTTTCACTATTTAACTTCCAGGAAATCCCATTTTCACGTTGCAATATTTACTTGTAAAATCAGTGCATCCAATCAGTGCAGATTTTTTTTGGTAAATAAAATAAAAAAATAGGGAATTGATATGATTACAGTGTTTTTTTAAGAGTGTAGTTTGTACTGAGTTTAAAACTTGGTTCCAAACGTCCGGATCAAATTTCAAACTCGGTCTCAGATGTATTTTTTTTCTATTTAGTTATTTAGTTTGTTTGTTTGTTTATTTAAAATAGATTGAAATAGTTTGTTTAGTTATTTCATTATGTATTTTTATTTGTTTGATAATTTAATAAATTATTATGTTCTATTATTTTATAAATTATATCATACTATCTAATTTTATAACGTTTGTTTCATGATTTAGTATTTTTAAATGTTTATAGCAACTCAATTTCAAACCATAAATAATAAAAATAAGTTTGATTAAAGAAAAGAAAATGAAGTACACTTTCTCGAATAAACTAAAATACAAACTACAATTTCTCAAATAAAAAAAATACATCAACGCCGAAGAAATATTCTCCTAACGAGAGACGGACTCTATGAGACGTGTCTCATGGTCAGGTTTTACAATGAGGGCGCTCATATCTTGTGTCGGCAGGTGCTTGCGTCTTTGGCACTCGAGTGGAAGGGTCGGGGTATCATACGACGACGTGTGAAGAGCTTCATATTATGTACCGGAGGTATCTGCACTTGGATCGAGGGTCATCTGACTCATCACTTGAGAGTATGACATGACATCTCTCTAAAATATATCAAAGTCATCAGTCATCAACTCCAGCATCAGGCTAGGTGGGTCGTCAGTCGGAGAGTCATCGACAAAGATGTCAATATTCTTAGAATTTATCGGAAGACCTATGCAATTAAATTACACATATTTAAATAAATTAAATTAAGTAAAATTAATTCAATATAAAATAACTATAAGTTAAAATGGACAAAATTTTGATTAACCCGCGGATGCAAGCATCGCTGTGAAAATATGAGAATGTCCTAAATCTACCATTAAATTCATAATTTAACTCAATTCATGCTTATGAACCATATATGTTCAGACGTCGTAAGCCAACTAATAGTTGTAGTTGTTTTTCTGACTAATTGAAATATAAGTAAATATTTTTTTTAATTCCATATCATAAGTTATATAAATAACTTAAATAAGAAAAAACTTTTTGGTTAAATGCTAATCGCTCGGGCATTCTAGTGTGAGTGTGGTACGTGTGCCAACTCATCCACAAGCTCCTCGGGATGCGGTACTGGCTGACTTAATTATTTGTTAATGTTCATCCCGTACCAAATTGAAGTCATCCCTCTATTATAATACTACCCCATATAAATATAGTGTTAGGCGTTGTCGTACGGTCACTCTTGTGTGATAGGTAGCTTAGGCTCGTCTTGTGTCCACCAATAATATTATGTCCAATCCACATTATGTGCTTCATCACCCCCTGGTGGTGAATTAAATACCCCTAATAGACTATCTCTATAGACAACACACATCCTTCAGAGTCACAGTCATCTCGCCAACTAGTATATATGAAATGTTGATGTCTCCAGTCTCCACCTCTCAACAAGCGCTGTCGCAGTGATTGATTTATCTAGCTGGAAATCTCCCATGATCACCATCTGATAGAGACCGAGTCGATACAAATATAGATCAATCTGCTCATTATATTGTATTTTCGGATGGTGTGCATTCAAACGGAGAGTGTTATGCGGCTGCACAAAAAAATTATTGGATAGCATATGCTAAAATAACTTATAAAATATTTTTTCACATTATAAGATTAAAAATACTTACATCGGTTCTAGCCCTCTGTGACCTATGTTCATTTTGCGATATAACAAGTAGTTACGGATACTCCATTTATAACCATAATTATTTATAAAGTTTGCTAAAATCAAACACAATTATTCTCAAATTAATGAAATTTATCTAAATTTTAAATTATATTATTCTATTCTAAAATATATAAAATTAAGTACTACTACATTTGAACTAATTATAAATTAAACTGATTATAACTAATTATGACTAAAAAATATACTATAATTAAACTGACTACCACTAATTAAAATTGAAATATAATTAAATAAATTTAAACCATAATTAACCTAATTGAGACTAAATTAAACTAAAGTAACTACTACAATTATCCTCATTGAAACAAAATTACACTTAAACAATTAAAATAATAATTTAATGATAATTAACCTAATTAAAACTAATTTATAATTAAATTAATTATAATTATATAATTCATAATTAATATTATAAATCAAATAAATTAAACTATATTAATTATATTTCATTTATCACTATAATTATACTAACTAAATTTAATAATACTATCAGATTTCTCAAATTCAGATTAAAAATGGAAGAGAAAATTGCCTTTGAAAAATCGGCCAAATCAACGGTTCAATGAGTTTTTTCAATTCTCCTCTAATAATTATGAAGTTTGGTGTAATTGGTTTTCAAAATGAAGTTGAATTGAGTGAAAATAATTGAAAAAAAAATTGAAATGATATTTTCGATTGGAGGAAGAGGAAGGCGGAGGGGAAAGAAAAAGGAAGAGAGTGGGAGGGGGAATAGTGTGGTTTACGTGTGCTAGCTTAGCCCAATTTGGGACTGAATTTTATTTTCAGTTCAGACATCTAGGTCCGAGTTTGAAAGTCAATCCAACCTAGTATGTCTAATATTTGTGAGGTACTCATACCATTTGTCTATTTTATTTTAATTTATTTACTAAAAAAATCTACAATCGCTGCGTCAATTTATACAAAAACGCTGATGCTCTCCCAACTGTTTGAATCAATTTTTGTCAATAAATTAATCGCTTAAAAAAAGTGTTCATCTCCAGACTCTAGTAGATAAATGAGATCAATATTTGTTCCGCAATAATTTAGTGTTCATTATATAATATTCGAATGTGTTTTTTAGATTTGAAAAATGAGTTCGGAAGTTAAAAAAGTTATTAGATGTTGGCAACATTTGTACTTAATTAAAATAGACAAGTGCGCATATTAGAATAGATGAATCATTTTTTTTATCAAAAAAGAATAGATGAATCATAATTTATTACTCTTGAGTGTGTATTATTTATGACGAGTGAACAATTTCATTTAAGATTATTGAAAGAGTATGTGGAGAAAATGTTATACAAATATTGTCATTGATATCGATTTTATTATTCATGTTACATGAGTTATTATGTATGTTAATGATTTTATTGTGCAGTTTATTTTATATAGTATTAATATTATTGAGCTTACTAATTTTATATAGTATTAATATCATTTAACTTCAATACCGCTCATATGGATAATAATTCAATTAAGTTGAATAAAGTATTGTAAAAACTGTTCTATAAAGTCATTTGTATGAATAATATCTCATTTAACATTAACATGAATAATAAAATCTACATTAATGACTACCTTATATGGCCAATAAAATGCTATGCTAATTACAATTAGTGAGAAATAAATCCGCCAATATATAACGGTAAAAGCCTGTAAAAAGAAACTTAGGCAAGTTTAACATGTAATATATGTAGTATGTATAATAAAGAACAAAAGTGATTCTTCTATTGGTGTAATAATTCAGCTGAGTATGTGGCGATTAGGAGTCGTTCAAACAGTATCAACCAAAGAACGAATCAATAATTCAAGATGAATTCGGATTCTAGGCGAAGCTTTGGATGGCAACCTTGACCTCTCATTTCACCTTTTTCTTTTTCTCTATTTCTCCCATATTCTTCTGTGTGAATTTTTTTTTTGTTGGGATGATTGAATTGATTAAGTAATCATGCTCATGTGGCCCATCACCGTCCATCCACCCAATAGGCCTGAGTTATTTTCTGTGGGCCCCGCATTCCATTGTTGAGTGAATGAAATTGTAATTGCACCCTGCCCTTATATTGTTTAACACCCAGCTCCATCAAAATGGGAACATTTTATTTTGTACGTTTTTTTATCAAATAAAAAACTTTTTTTTTTGAAAGTAGCAAAAATGATTGCCTAAAAAATTAAAATCTAAACGTAATAGTTCGGTGGCCGTCAGCATGGATTCAATTATTAGATATCAAGATAAATACAAAAACGGCTGTGCCAATTTCCTACATGTATTCAAACAACATTTTTCAAAGTTTGAATTTAGATAATAAACATAGTTTTTCATTCCCTCCGAAGTAGGGATTTTACTCCGTTATCAAAAGTGCAAATAGAATACATTTGTGTTCTTCTCTACATATAGGATACATTTTAAAATTTCCATCTATATCAATCATCAATATCTGGTTGTATAGTCATATTTGAAAGTATATTTTATAACCATAACACCGCTAGTCTTAAACCTCATATATAAAATCTGAGGACATGAGCCTCGTCTTTTCATTAAAAAAAAAAACTACTTTAATTTGAAGACAATAGTTCGTGACTGAATCATTGCTTGTTTGATGATTACAGGAACAAGTATATATCAATAAAACAAATTATACAACAATTTACACAAAAAAATGTAGCATATAATTTAATGATAACAACCATAGCTTCATGTGCTATACTAATAGAGTTTTCATTAAGCAATGGTTAGTAATTAATTACGGGACAGACTATATATGAATGCTCTTAATGAGTGATAAATGCATATTAAATGATATATGATCGTATTTCATTTTAACAAGTGTGAACAATTTCAGTGCAAATTTAATGCATACGGAGAACTATAGCTGAGACAATTTATGAAAATTCTTGTGAAAGTCACGAGTACGCTACAAAAAATTATTTCTCATGAAAGTGAAAGTGACGAAACGTAATATCTCTCATGAAAAATTATTTGAGAGCCTTGATCCTCATTTTATACGCAGGGGCGGATGCACACTTAGCCAGGAGGGGGCAGCGGTCCCCCCCTGGATTTTGAAAAACAGTGTTTTTCGGTAATACTTTCGGTAGTTTGCCCCCTCCTGGAAAATTTTTTTGCCCCCCCGGATTGTCTGATTAATTTTATTAAGAAAAAAATATTTAATATCATGTATAATGAAATAATTATGCAAAGATATCAAAATATAAAATTTTATAGACGAAAATTTTCTTCATCAACTTGATTATCTATTAGTTTGAGCTTTATTTTATTGTTATTTTTAATATATAAAATGTTATTATTCTAATAAATTTTTTATTATGTAAGAATATATATTAAATTATTATTTTTTATTTAGTACCCGATTAGTTAATGGATTTAAAATTACAATCCGATATTTCCCCCCGACTAAAATCCTGTATCCGCATACGCTACAAAAAATTGTCCAATTTTGAGAAAACAGGTGTTCAATTTACACTAGTTTTATCGCTTCGTATATAATTCGTACGATTGTGAATAATTAATGAACTACAGCTAATTAATTTAAACTAAAGTAGATGTGATCTCTAATAAGAAAATCATACACTTTTTTTCTTTTTCCTTGAGGCTGAATATCACCACTCTAAGTGGCAAGTGCCTGTAGAGAAAAAGATAAATACAGATTCCAACCATTGAACTGAGAACTGATTTAAATTCTAGCCACACAAATACTGGAAAAATAAAACAAGCAAATCAAAATCATTCCCAACTCCAGAAGAGGATTAGTTGTCAGAACATCTGGAGATCTGCTAGTGTAAACCAAACTGGAGATTTGCTAGTTGGTCCTTAAAATAAAATAAAATGTTGCTTTCCGCAAGCTTTTTTTTTTTTTTCTTGTGACCTGATTACGCAAGGACCTATATTTCTTTTTCTTGTGACCTGATTATTAGCAATTATATATCATTAGGCGGATTATGTTTTTCTTTTTCTTTTTTTTTGTTTTTTTATAGAAAAAAATGAGAGTTAGCTTTTGAATTTAACAAATATTCGTAAAGAATCTTCTTTTAGATTTCGAATATATGATTTTTCATACGATGATATTACTTTTTGACATTAGATATAGATTTTATTTCCTTTGCTAATTGTTTTTTTCTTTTTCTCGTGAACATCACTACCAAGTTGTGCTGATAAGCCAAACCCAGGACTAGATCTTGAATAGATATCAATTGCTTTTCATGTATGAGCGTTGACCAGCATAGCATAAAGCCAGATATATGCTGTGATGATATATATTATGTTTTTTTTTTTTTTTCTGTTGCTTTTTAAGCTGACACGTTACAAGCAGGCTTGATAGTAATAAATGAATGATTAAGAAATCGTTGGATGAAATTAAAAATTTGTGATTTGGTATAATGCAGAAATAATTTATTTTATATAATATAAATAAAATAGTTGGGCTATGAATTTAAAGGTGTTAATGGAGTCATCATTATTCTTTTTTTATCCTATTGATTTAATTCATTTAAATTCAGATAAAAAAATCTTAACCCAACTAGGTCATGAGTCGATCCGACCTGACTCATGTAAAATAATTAAGTATATATTAATTATTTTTATATAATTTTAAATAATTAAATATTAATTAATCAATAATTAATCTTAGTTAATGTATAATTAGTGTATATTTAAGTTTTAATTAATACTAAATCATAAAATTATTTCAAAAGAACACAATTAAATGGGTCGGGTCGGGTCGACCCATACCCGACCCGACCCATGACGGGTCAAAAAATCTTGACCCATACCCGACCCATTTATCTTCGGGTCAGGTTCGAGTCGGATCAAGTTAACTCATTGGGTCAGATCAAGTTTTGGCATCACTAGCTATGATGTTATATGTAGTATAAATCGCCTCTATATTATGAATTGTTTCTTCATTTTCAAAATCTATATAATTGATTCGAATCACTCAAAATAATTTTCATATGAAAATTAAATTTTATATTTTTTAATATTTTTTGCTATATTTTAGATAGTTAGAAAATCACTTCTTTTGACTCATAATAAGTAACTCAAATAATTTTCTAATTATTTAAAAAATAGTAAAAAAATCTTAAAGAATATAAAATTTAATATTCATCTAGATTTTCATATGTAAATCATTTAGAGCGATTCAAATCGATCATTTAGACTTCAAGAACGAAAGAAATGATCCATAATATGAAAATAATTAATGCCATGCATAACATCATAAACACTAAATAAAATATATATATATTAAAATACAAAAATCATATAAAAGAATACATAATATTATTTAAATTTGAATATAATATGTTTTATCCGCGAAGTATACGCGAATAAAATATCTTATTCGCCTATAATACGTTTTGTTTGTAAATTATTTATGAATAAACACATTATAATTTAAATGAACATCTAATTCGCGATTCGTTCGTCAAGTAGAAAAACCGAATCCTGTTACTATGGTAGGCCGATATATCCTGCTTTACTAGAGTTAATCTGATATTCTGATAACTACGACAGAAAAGTTGATCTCTTTATGAACAGTCCAATTCAGAAAGATCTCTTTTTATCGTTATTATTCGCACCTCTTTATATTTGAAAAGGATATATTGACAAAAAAATATACATGGTAGAATTTATTATAAAACCTTCAATTAACCACTTAAAGAAAATTCCATAATAAACATATATATTGAGGAATCTCACCGATTATTCAAATAAGTAATAGTCAATTCATTAGCTATAAAATCTTCATATACAAATGTCGGAAAGTTATATTTAATTATAGAAATATTAAGTATTGTATTTTAAAAAAAATAACATTTACAATTGAGCTATATATTTTTCTTGAGTGTTCAAAATATTTGTTAAGTACATCTTTTCTGGTGAGCTTATTTGAATTTACAGTAAATACGGAGTCCAGTCTTTTAAGTTTAAATATTCATCAGAAATATTCATTTTTTTTAATAACTTTAGATGTCCTTTCTTTCATTTTTATCAGATTCATACATTAAAGTGGTTATTATCTTTAACGATGAAGGGAGAATCATTTGATGACGACTCGATCTTTTCGAATCAACTTGCTGTTGAAGATCAATCACAGGGGAAAAGCTTGTCGTTGAAGATTAACTTAGAAGTTCGAAAGGAGGTGAGAAAAGGAGAAAATAGAGTTCGGAATCAATTTTAAGAAAGGGAAAGGCAATTTATGAATGAAATACATTTTAAAATTTTATGTCTCAAGATATTTTAGAAATTGCAACTACCGATATTGGTTTAATTGGGACTGTATTTTTTAAACCATCAGACATACGGAGAAAATTCAGAAATCGCATGCCCTAGAATATTATATAGGGTGCATGAGGCACTATAGCTAGAATAAAGACGTTTTTCTCCTAATTAAGTCTTGCAAAGCACAATTCAGACGAATATATATTTTCCAATGTGATAATTATAGTGTACAAGGTACATCCATTTTTATAATTAGAGTAACAGTGTCCATCATGTCAACATGTCCTATACCAAATTTTATCAATTTTTTTTTAAATTGCAATCTATTTTTTAGGTGTAAATGTAATTATTTATTGTACATTTATAAGGCTAATTATGCTATAGATTAAAATTTTAAAAAAAAATTTGTAGTGAATGGTTTTATGTTTCATTATATAATTTTATATCTCGCCTAATCATTTGTCTGTCACTGTGCTTGGGAATATATATATCCTTGTCAATGGGGACCCTGATTTTAGGGAAATGCAAAAGAAAAGGTGGTACCATGGTAGCCACAGACAGAATCGAGTTGCCATCCTCATCCTATTAGACCAAACACCTACCTGTAATTTATGCGGTATGCAGTACTGCATACGACTCAGTATTTCTCTGCAAAGTGCAACCCAAATTATTTGACAAGAGAAAAAAGATACACGTTTGTTAAAGCATAAAATATGTACCTTTTTGGGTTTATTGGGCGGATATTGACCCGGGCTGGGCCCCTAGAAGTCGGCCTTTATTTTATTAGGCTTATTGTATTTATTAATTTAATATTTTTCCCCTCGTCGACTCAATTGGAGAGTTAGGTCTCGCACTTGGCACACTGTTTTCATCTCTCCTCTGTTTTATCTGTGATTCTTTCAAACAAAATGGACATATCCAGTTTTTTTTTTTTACAAAATAATAGTTGAGCATTGAGTTAAATCGACGTGTACATAATATTGGATCATAGTTCGTATAATGTGTATTCAAAATTTTATTTGTTATTTCAGGTGATGGTGTATGGAGATTCAGCTTGTTGTTAGGAAGAAGTTCAAAATTATGGGGGCTAAATATTTTGTTATACAACTTATATACTACATTTCAATTTTGGGGTATAAAATTAAAAAAAATATCATAATAACACTATAAAATATCATAAATCTTTGATGGATATACTACTTTTCAAAAAAAAAATTGGGGTCACGGCCCTCTCCGGTCTGCAATAAAATATGCCATTGAAGTTGGCCTTATTTGATATAGTTATATAATTTCAATTTTTTTTCAAAATAATCATATTAGTATCCTCTTATACTAGAGATTTATTTATTTTTATATTTTTCAGATGATTTTGCTCTACTTCATATAAAATAACTGTTTCCCAGTGTTCCGTTTTTTGGATTAAACTATAAATCTAATGCTTCAATTCAAACTTTTGTGAACCATATTATAATAAAAGGATATGCTATACAATATGGAAAATTGTGTCCCTCTATTTCATTGAAATGGAGAACATCAGAATATGAGAGCATGGATAACCTCAAATCCTCAATACGACAGTACCCCACTCACAGAATTCTTATTCATTGTTGTAAAGGAAATAGACCGTTCAAGATTTATACTAATTCAAATTAATAAAACAGTCTACATATCATGTTACACGATACTACACAGCGATGGATCACCATCCCCACTCACAAGCCACATGTCGCAAATCGCAACTAAAAGAGTGGATTAAACAGATATTATTATTGCTATATTTTATGTGCTCTTTTTTCACTTTTTCAAGTGGAGATAGATGACCCAGCACATCAAACAGTTTACACACTAAATTAGAGATTGCACGCTCTATATCTTCAACGCTCCTTAATTCAGTGCACGCGTTGCTTTACGGCAGTTCCAACTTCCAACAGAGAAAAAAAGTCATAGTAGTGAAACTTACTCCGCATTGTTGAAATAGAGAAATGTATATCTTTCAAAATCAATTTAGCGAATTGGATCAAAAAAAATAATAATTTAGTGTACATCGTACTTTAATATAAATTCATAATTCAATTATTATAATATCTTTTATGAAAATCATAGTTCTCGATTAATAAGATAGATTATGTATTAAATTTGAGATAATTTGAAAATTTACAGGCCATTCATTATAAAGCCAATAGAACTCAATTGTTAAAAAATTGTAACTGTCTGATGAATGACAAAACATATTTCATATTGATCCAAATCTAACATACACTTTTTTCCAAATAAATTATAAAACGTCTACAATTTTATTTTTATTTTTATATGAATACTATTTTCAAATATATGCAATACAAGAGTTGATATACCTCAAAAATTAGATGTACGTTAAATATAATGATTTTTTAAAGGGGAGGAACCCTTCACAATGGGTTATTTTGTCAATCTTGACAATGAAAAAAAAATTTAAAAATAAAAAAAAATTATAGATATTTTTTCAACTTATAGATCAATAGTGTATAAAATTTCATACAATTTAGATATCATTTGGTAGTTCATCAAAAACTAATAAAATTTTGAATGATTTGTGGTTGTAATTTAACAATCTTTAATGGATCACCAAATAATAATTAAATTGTATAAAATGAAAAATATTATCACTACAAGGGAAAGAGTATATTATATTTTTTCAATTTTTTATTTTTTTAAATGTCATTGTCAATGTTGTCAGATCACCCATTGTCAAGGGATGCTTCTCCTTTTTAAAGTGTCTGATCAGTATAAAATGTGATGAAGATATTATTTTCCAAGAATAAGCAAGAAAAATACAAAAACTTTTTTTTTTGTATGTATTGAATATGAAACTGTGAGGACTGTTGTCCCCAATTTCAAGAGTATGCAAGGGGAAGTAGAAATATTTACACATGGCGGTTTATTTTTCTTTGATAATATGTATTTAAATATTTGACAATCATTTTTTAATATATGATCCTTTATTTTCTAATTGAACTTGAAATCAGTATAAAACATTTGTAATTCATTTTAAAATAACAATGGACAATACTTAAAAAATAATATATCAGTCTATTAAATCTAGAGTACATGTAACACTAACTAAATGGCCACGGAAGCCCACAAACATTTATCCAACCAAAAAAAAATGGAAGTTATCTTTCATCAGAAAAGACAAAAGGTGATCTATATGGGTTCAAATTTGAATTAAAAAAAAATCAAAGGTGATAGAATAAGGCAGTTGATATATATATATATAAAAATTGATATGGACTCCATTATTTACGTTAAATGTGATTTATTATTCATGTTAATGATTTTATTATACAATTAATTTTATACAATATTATTATTATTATTATTATTATTATTATTATTATTATTATTATTATTCATGTTAATAACTTATTATTCATATTGACGTCATCTAAATTGAATAACATAAATATAGTATAAAATAAGTTGGATAATGAAATCACTACATAGACAATAACTCGTATAACTTGAATAATAAACTATGAATCTAGTTTGATATCTCTCTAATATTTTTCTACGGAACAAATAGTTGGAGTGGAGACGTGATGTAGGGCCCGAATGATTCTTATGGGTCCACCAACCACTTGAAAATATTCCTAATGTGATTTGCTATAATTATTACAGGAACGTGGTTGCATGCTATAAATTATTTATAGTGTGGAAAGAACTCGTTGCAGCTTGGACAACAAACAAAAGAAAACTAATACAGTTTTTGTTGATGCTTGAGAATTCGAATTCCGTATAATTTTAGATAATCCATACCCGGAAAGAGGGTTAGAATTTCTGCTCATTCAGCCATGCCATGTCAGAATCATTAAAAAAATAATAATTGATTTGTCTACATTGATTAATGATTAGTCTGATGACATACGTATAGAAGTGGCTCTTCTGTTTTCATGCACATTTAAATGGCTTTTAATGTTTTCAACAAGTGCAGAATGTTTCATGAACTTTTATCAATATTGATGGAATCCATTATCTCGGAAAGTATAGAATTCTTTAAAAAATTGAAGAGCAAGAAAATGAAAAGTGTTATAAAATAAAGATAAAAGATAAAAGTTGTGAGAGACTAAAATTTTATTTCTATATTATCTTTTCTAGGGATATATCTCACCATCAACAACATACAAGCCTCTATTTATAGGCTAGAGAAACATCATGTAATAAAAGAGAGAAATTAATACAAAATTAAATCTAGAATTAAGGATAAGATAAAGAGAATGAAAAACTTCTATCATTATGAGAGGAGGTGGAGGAATGAGAGGAGATGGAGGAGGTGAAATATCTATCATTAATTTTATAACACTCCCCATTAAATGTTTCTCTTTATATTATACACTATTAATATTGTACTACTGGACAAATATTAAATTTTGGTACTTCAGGACCAACTTGATTTAACTGATACTTCTGGATCAGTTATGTTGTCTCATTAAAAACCTTACTAAGAAAACTCAATGGGACAAAACTTAGTGAAGGGAAAAAGAGTACAACGTGTATAATACTCCCCCTCATTTTAATGTACATCTTTTAAGTGACGAATGTCAATCTTATGTGAAAATTACTCAAAAATATTTCTTGGCAATGATTTTGTGAATAAATTTGTCAAATTATCGCTTGATCTGATTTGACAAACATTTATCAAACCATTCTTCTGTAAATCATGTATTGAGAAGAACTTCGACGATATGTGCTTGGTTCTATCACCTTTGATATATCATTCTTTGATTTGAGCAATGCATGCAGTATTATCTTCGTATCACCGTCGGGTTTTCTCTAACTGACTCGAGACCGCATTCCTCTTCGATGTGTTGGATCATGGATCTTAACCATACACATTCTCGTCCAACATCATAAAGAGCAATTAATTTGGCATGATTTGATGATGTTGTTGTCAATGTTTGCTTTGTCGATCGCCATGAAATTGCAGTGCGCCATATGTAAACATATATCCGGATTGTGACCGAGCTTTATGCGGATCTGACAAATATCATGCATCTACATATCCAACTAGTTTGGACTTTGTATCTTTTCGATAAAATAGTCTCATATCACGCATCCCACAAATGTAACGTAATACATATTTGATTCCGTTCCAATGTCGGCGTGTTGGATCAGAACTATATCTTGCTAATACATTTACAGAAAAAGCAATATCAGGTCTCGTATTATTAGCAAGATACATCAAAGCCCCAATTACACTTAAGTATGATATTTCAGGACCAAGAGTTTTTTCATTATTTTCTCGGGACCGGTAAGGATCTTTCTTCACATCAAGTGATCGAACAACCATTGGTGTATTTAGATGATGAGTTTTGTCCATATTAAAACGTTTCAACATCTTCTGGATGTAGTTTGACTGATGGACAAAGATACCATTATGGAAATGCTCAATCTGCAGGACGAGACACAACTTTATTACACCAAGATCTTTCATTCAAATTCATTCTTTAATAATTTTACAGTTTTTTCGATCTCTTCAGGAGACCCAATGATATTCAGGTCATCAACATATACTGTAATAATTGTAAAATTCGAGATTGATTGTTTAATAAAAATACATGGACTAATTATATTAGATTTATATCATTCTTTCATGAGATATTCACTGAGTCGATTATACCACATTCAACCCAATTATTTTAGTCCATACAATGATCGTTTTAACTTTATAGAATACATTTCTCGAGGTTTTGATTTAAATGCTTCAGGCATTTTTAATCCTTCAAGGACTTTCATATAGATATCATTATCGAGTGATCTATACAAATAGGCTGTGACAACATCCATGAGACGTATTTGAAGGTTCTCAGTGATTGTAAGACTGATTAAAAATTGAAGAGTTATTGCATCCACTACAGGTGAATACGTTTCTTCATAATCAACTCCTGCTATTTGTGTAAAACCTTGTGCCACCAGCCTTGTTTTATATCTCACAATCTCATTTTTCTCATTTCTTTTTATTATAAATACCCACTTGTAACCTACAGGGTTAATATTTTTAGGGGTTAGTATTATAGGTCCAAAAATACTTCGCTTTTTAAGCGAATCTAATTCAGCCTTCAGGACATCATTCCATTTTGGTCAATCATTTTTGTGCATACACTCTTCTGAAGTTTTTGGCACATAATCTTCCTCATTTATTACTTCAATTGCTATAGCATATGCAAAAATTTCATAAACACGTGTTTCATTTCGGTTCCATATTATATCATTATGTACATAATTTATTGAGATCTCATAATCATTCGATGCCTGAGTTTCTTCTTGAATTTTATCAACGACCTCTTCTGTTCCAATCTCTTCTGGGATTTTACTGATAATCTCTTCTGAGATTTTATCGATAACTTCTGCTGAAGTTACACCAACTACATTATTCTGCTCTTTCTAGTTTCGTGGATTTTTGTCTTTGGAACCGATTGGTCTTCCACGTTTTCTTTGTATAGTAACCTCTGTTGGGTTTATATCAATTTGAGCAGGTGCATTTAAAGCTGGTATATGTGATTTAGTCACTCTTTTAGTATCTGTAAATGCATTTGGTAACTCATTTGCTATTCTTTGCAAATATATAATCTTTTGAACTTCCAGTTCACATTGACCACTCCGGGGATTAAGATAAGATATTGATGATGCATTCCAAGTTAATTATTTTTTCAGCTTTTCTTTTTCTCCCCCTAAGATTGGGAATATTGTCTCATCAAATTGACAATCAACAAAATGAGTTGTAAAAATATCTCCAGTTAATGGTTCTAAATATTTAATAATTGATGGAGAGTGAAAACCAATAAAAATTTCTAATCTTCTTTGTGGTCCCATTTTTGTGCGTTGTGGAGGAGAAATTGAAACATACATGACACAACCAAAAATTATAAGATGGGACAAGTTTGGTTCTCTTCCAAAGACCAATTATAATGAAGAAAATTTATGAGATGCAGTTGATTTTAATCTAATAAGTGCAGCAGCATGTAATATGGTATGTCCTAATGTAAAAGATGGTAGATTATATTTCATAAGTAATGGTCTAGCAATCAGTTTTATCTTTTAATTAATGATTCAGCTAAATCATTTTGTGTATGTACATGAGCAACTGAATGTTCTACTTTAATCCCAATTGGCATACAATAATCATTAAAAGACTGGGATGTAAACTCTCCTGCATTATCAAGTCAGATACTCTTAATTTGGTAATTCAGAAAATTTGCTCTCAATTGGATTATTTGTGCTAATAGCCTAGCAAATATAATATTTCTTGTAGCTAATAGGTAAATATGTGACCATCGAGTTGATGCATCAATTAAAACCATAAAATATCTAAATGATCCACATGGAGGAGAAATAGACCCACAAATATCTTCTTAAATTCTCTCTAAAATTAAAGGAGATTCATTTTTAATTTTATTTTTAGATGGCCTAATTATCAATTTTCTAAGAGACCATGCTGCACATGATAAATCTTTTGATAATAGGATCTTCAGGTCCTTTAGGGGATGTCCATTTGTACTTTTAATTATTCTCTTCATCATAATGTTACCTGGATGACCTAACTTGTCATGCCACAGAGTAAACATTTTCATGTCATGTAACTTCTGGTTACTGACCATATTTTATTCTATTGAATTTATGTTCGTACAATATAATCTAGATGATAAAGTTTCCAGTTTTTCCAATATGATCTTCTGGCCATACTTAATCGTTGTAATTTGAAGATATATAATATTATTTTCAGTCATGATTTCGATATGATAACCATTACGCCGAATATCTTTAAAACTTAGTAAATTTCTTCTGGATTTACTAGAGTATAATGCGTCATTTATAATTAATTTTGTTCATTCAAATAATAAAATATAAGCTCTTCCAGAGCCTTCAATTAAGTTACTAATACCAGAAATTATATTAACATGCATCTCTGCAGGAGACAATTGAGAAAAATATTTCTTATTTTTTAATATAGTATTTATTATTCCACTGTCTACTAGACATTCGTCTCTAATACTTGTCATTGCTCTGCTGGAGCCTTCAATCATATTATTTTTCCTTTAAACAAAAGAAATATACAGGATCAAATTTAAAGAAACTAATTTTATTCATGAGAAACATAAACTTACAACATAAAACTGAACTAAAATAAATAAAAAAAAACTTAGTTCATAATATCTATTTCTTTATCAACATTCTCAAAGAAATTACCACTCGACTCATTTTCAATAAATTTTGTTTCTATTTCTTTTCCCTTTTTCTTGATGGATACTTGGTAAAGTTCAACTAAATTTTTTGGGGTATGACATGTGCGTGACCAATGATTTATCATACCATATCTATAACAACCACTTTCAGACTTTTTAAAAGATATTGAATTCTTTTTCTTTTCATATCTCCCCACATTGTTATTATTTGATTTGGCATTATGACATTCACATCGCCAAATATTATTGCGACCACATCCACGACCTCTTCTGGGGCCGCGACCACGTTCTCGACCATGATTTTCTTTAAATGATGTTGCATTCGCTTCAGGGAATGCTGTTGCATTTGCTACAGGAAATAGACTAGATCTAGTGGGTCGTGATTGATGATTTTTCATGAGAAGCTCATTATTTTGTTCCGCAGCGAGAAGACATGATATCAATTCTGAATATTTTTTTAAAACCACGCCCCCGATATTGCTGTTGCAGGAGAAAATTTGAAGCATGAAATATGGAAAATATTTTTTCTAACATGTCTTCATCAGTAATCTTTTCTCCGCATAATTTTAATTCATAAGTTATGCGAAACATTGCGGAATTATATTCACCCACAGATTTAAAATCTTATATCGTTAAATGAATCCATTCATAACGAGTTTTTTTGGAGGAATACTTATTTTTTATGGTCATATTTTTCTTTTAGATTTTTCCATAATTCTAACGGATCTTACACCGTTAAATATTCAGTTTTTAAATCCTCATGGAGATGATGATGGAGGAATATCATTGCTTTGGCTTTCTCCTGCGGGGAGGCGTTATTTTCATCTTTTATTGTATCTCCAAGATTATTTGCGGTAAAATGAATCTCAACATTGAGAGTCCATGAGAGAGAGTTTTTGTCCGATATATTAAGGGCAACGAATTCAAGTTTAGTAAGATTTATCATAAGAACTATAAAATAAAAATACTACTAATATTAATAAATTTAATCGAACGTCCATTTATGAAAATTACTAAAGAAAAAGAATATTAATAACTTCATGTCATTATGAGAAAAATTAGAGATATTTTATTTATTTATTTATCTAAATGATAACTTCTGGTTATCGTTTTAGTTGAATAAAATAATAACTTCCGGTTATTAAGTATATCGATAACTTTGGGTTATCAATTGTAACACATTTTGATAAAACTTTCAATTATCATATACAATGACTTCTGGCCATTAAAAGTATCAATAACTTCTGGTTATTGAATAAATAATAAATAATATTTCTGGTATTTTTACTTATTTTATCATTCTCTTCGGGGAATGAAAATATTAGTCTCATCCAATATAAGAACAATTTCATCAAGAAAATAGATATTATAATTAATGGTAAAATGATAAATAATCTAAAGTGTACCTCTTTTTAGAGATAATCTTACGATAATATGATTATGTCGATCTTGTGCTTCTACTATAAAATAAACTTCTGTCACAACTCGACTAGAGCGAATTCTTGCTGATAACGTGTTATAAAATAAAGATAGAAGATAAAAGTTGTGAGAGACTAAAATCTTATTTCTATATCATCTCTTCTAGGAATATATCTTACCATCAACAACATACAAGCCTCTATTTATAGGCTAGAGAAACATCATGTAATAAAATAGAAAATTAATACAAAATTAAATCTAGAATTAAGGAGAAAGTGAAGAGAATGAAAAACTTCTATCATTATGAGATGAGGTGGAGGAGGTGAAATATCTATCATTAATTTTATAATAAAAAGGTGCTTTGTTATGACTTATTACTGGTTAAAATTCATTCAATAAATATTTTTTCGCTGTATTTTTTATTATTATTTATATTTCTCCTATTCATTGCTTCTATCTAAGGCATGGTCACCTTGAGGGCGCTGATTCGGACTATTTTGTTAGTATTTTTTTCCTTTTACTTTACTATCAAAGTTAATATATTTTATTTATTCTATTTCATTTTGTCCCGCACATAGTGCAGTCATGAATTGCTACTATCTATTCAATATAATATTTTTATGCTTTATAGATAAGAAAGTAATATATCATAATATACATCAAAATTAAAATTATGTCATCAATTATATAACACTTTCAAATATTTGCTTCTGTGAAATCTTCTAACGTTATCTAATAACAAACTTTCTTTCCTTACATTTTTTTATCCTTTTATATATACTCCCACACCGAGACGAAGCTCGGATATGCAAAAAAAAAAAAAGAAAAAAAAACAATAGATTGACCACTTCAACACAAACTCCTCATAGACATTAACACCAAACGTCTAAAACCCCACAAAATCACCTCTCCGATGGCGTATCACAGAAAAATAAAATGATTTCAGCACTGTTGACAATGGTTGAAATTTAGATATAGGGTGCATATGATTTTATTATTAAGCACTATAGAGTACAGATCTCCAGTCAATTTCTTGATGATTACATTATATTATTATTATTATTATTATTATTATTGATCTATGGATCTAAAGATCTATGGCCTTTTTTAATATATATATTTCACTAAAATTAGTGACTACCATATAATTCAATGTAAAAAGCTATGAAATGTTCAATTAAAATCAAATGGTATATGCCAAGAAGGCCACCCAATGGAAATCCGGTCCTTTCCTAAAAAAAATGAAATTACAAATACATCTGCAATTTTATTTTTTAATTTGAGTAATAATTCTCAAAAGCATATACGGTAGAAGTTTAAGGCACCAAAAAGTTGGATTTACCACTAAAAACACCCTTAAAATATACCATATCAAGACCCACCAATAAAAATTGAAGTTTGTATGCAGCCGCTAGCAGGGCAAAAAATAATTGTTGATAAACTTCATCAACAACCAAATCAGGAAGTCCAAGACAGCTTCCTTTTTTTCTTCCAAATTTGATATATACCATTTATTATTTATAAATAAAGCTAATCTTATTGTCAAACTCCAACTTTAAAAGCGCCCTGTGAAGTCCAATTTGTTCGGAGTTCGGACAATAAAATTTCTCCTATTGCCGACGCTAAAATTAATAATTTGAAATGCATGAAGACTTTCCAATTTAAGAGAGTCAATGATCATGTTCTACACATGAGTTGACCGAACTTTGCAACTAAATTCAAGTTGGTTAGAAATAATATATTCTATTGATTTATATTATTATCTTTGCAAGGTGAATCCATTATGACCCGCAATGCATACAAAAAAATACAAATGAATTAAAACATCATTTTTGCTTGTCAATTTGTGATTTATTTGTTATTCCCTCATTTTTGTACATAATATCAAAAAACATACAAATTTGATTTGAATAATGTCTTTAATTAGTTTATATTATTATCTTTACAAAGTTGATCCGTTACTAGCCATAATGCACACAAAATAAATATAAGTACATTAAAACACTACTGTTACTAGTCTATATGAGTTTTATATCATTTTTGTATCTCATTTGTACACATAATATAACAAAAACATACAAAGATGACTAGAAATAATATCTTCTATTGATTTATATTTTTATCTCTCCAAAGTCAATCTATTATGATAAGCAATGCACAAAAAAATAAATATAAGTGTATTAAAACAACACTGATACTAATCTATTTGAGTCTTATATAAATTTGTCTCATTTGTGCACATAATATTACAAAAACATAAAATATTAGTTGGATTAATGTCCTCTATTGGTTTATATTATTATATTTGCAAACTCAGTATATTATAATCCGTAATGCACACAAAAATAAATATAAATACATTAAAACGTCACCCTTATTTATCAATTTGAGTTTCATATCATTTGTTATCTCACTCCTACTTGTCAATTTGAGTTTTATATCATTTGTTATCTCATTTGTACACATAATATCATAAAAATATAAAATGTTGGTTGGACTAATGTCTACTATTTTTTACATTATTATCCGCGTAATGTTAATTCATTATGACCCATAATGCACACTAAATGAATACAAATGCATTAAAACAACACTAGTACTTGTCTATTTGAGTTTTATATTATTATTTGCCTCATTTGTGCAAGTATCATAAAAATATACAACTTTGATTGAAATAATATCTTATTTTGGTTTATATTGTTATCTTTAAAAAGTCAATCCATCATGATCTATAATGCACATTAAATGAATACAAATGCATTAAAATGACACTGATACTAGTTTATTTGAGTTTTATATCATTTCTTGCCTAATTTATACACACAATATCGTAAAAGACTAAAATAATGATGGAATTAATGTCTTCTATTAGTTTATATTATTATATTTATAAAGTCAGTACATTGATCCGTAATGCACACAAAAATGTATATAAATGCATTAAAACACCACTCATACTTGTCTATTTGAATTTTATATTATTTGTTATCTTATTTGTGCCCATAATATCACAAAAATATAAAATATTAGTTGAATTAATATCTTCTATTGGTTTATACTATTATCTTGTAAAAGCCAACCCATTATAATATGTAATGTACAAAAAAATATAAATGCATTAAAACACCACTCTTACTTATCAATTTGATTTTTATATCATTTTTACCTCATTTGTGCACATAATATCATAAAAACATAAACATTGGTTGGATTTAAGTATTACTAGTTTATATTTGTTATAATTATAATGTTAATCCATTATGACCCGTAATGCACAAAAAAAAATACAAATGCAATGAAACGGCACCAGTACTAGCCTGTTCGAAATTTATATCATTTGCCTCATTTGTGCACATTATATCGCATAAACATAAAATGTTGGCTCAATTAAAGTCTTCTACTGATATATATTATTTTCTTTGAAATGTCAATCCATTATGACCCGTAAATGCACACAAAAATGAATACAAATATATTAAAATAACATTGGTACAAGTTGATTTAAGTTTTATATTATTATTTACCTCATTTATGCACATAACATTATAAAAACATATAAAGTTCCTTGAAATCATGGTTTCTATTGATTTATATTATTATCATCACAAGGCCAATCCATTATGAAATGTAATGCACTAAAAATAAATATAAATGCATTAAAACAACACCGGTTCTAGTTTATATTGTTTTATATCAAATTTCCCTCATTTGAGGTACATTATACCACAAAAAATATAAAGTTGGTTTAAATAATGTCTTCTATTAGTTTATATTATTACATTTGGAAAGTCAATCCATTATGACCCGTAAATGCATATAAAAATGAATATAAATACATTAAAATAATATTGGTACTAGTCTATTTGGAATTTTATAATTTTTCATCTCATTTGTACACATAATACCACAAAATATACAAAGATCATTGGAATAATGTCTTATATTGATTTACATTATAATCATTGTAAAGTCAATCCATTATAACCCATAATACACACAAAAATAAATGCAAATTCATTAAAACAACATTGGTTCTAATCTATTTAGCTCATTTGCACACATAATATCATAAAAATATAAAACATTGGTGATCCATAATGCACATAAAAATAAATATAAATACATTAAAACACTACTCCTACTTGTGTATTTGAGTTTTATAATATGTTACCTCATTTTTGCATAGAATATAACAAAAACATAAAAAAAAATAGTTGGATAAATATATTGCATTGGTTTATATTATTATCTTTATGAAGTCACCCATTATTATACATCATGCACATAAAAAATGACAACAATTGCATTAAAACACCACTCCTACTTGTCAATTTGATTTTTATATCATGAAAATAAAAATATATATATTTGTCTTTTACTAATTTATATTGTTATATTTGTCAAGTCAATACATCATGGCGTGCATAAGAAATGAATATAATATCAACAAAAACATACAAAGTTGGTTCAAATTTTATATTATTTTTTACCTCATTTGTGCACATCATTGTTTGGCTCCATACAAACTTGAATACACACAAAAATAAATATAAATGCATTTAAACAATACCTGTTCTACTCCATTCGAGTTTCATATCATTGTTTGGCTCATTTGTACACATGATATCACAAAAAACATGTGAAGTAGTTTGGAATAGTATCTTCTATTGATTTATATTGTCATCTTTGCAATGTTTAGCCATTATGTATCGTATTGCACACAAAAATGAATATAAATGCATTAAAATACCACTCCTACTAGTCAATATGAATTTTATTTCATTTGTTAACTCAAATTATGTATACAAATGCACATAATATCAGAAAAATGAATACAAATACATATCACAAAAATATGCATAGTTGGTGGGAATAACATTTTCAATTTATTTATATGGATATATTGGCATTGTCAATCCATTATGATCCAATGCATAGAAAATAAAATACCAAAATACATTAAACAACACAGCTACTAGTATATTTGAGTTTTATATATTTTGCCCCTTTTGTACACATAATTTCAAGATAGCATACAAATTTGGTTGCATTAATTCAATCAATTGGTTTATAGTGTTATCTTTGCAAAGTCAATAAATTATACCCATAACGCATGCAAGAAAATGAATACAAATGCATTAAAACAACATTGGAATTAGTTTATTTGAGTTTTATATAATTTTTTGAAACATTGCGCACATAATATCAGAAAAATATACAAAATTGGTTGAAATAGTATCTTCTATTTGTCTATAATGTTATCTTTCCAAAGTCAATCCGTTATGATATATAATGCACACCAAAATATATACAAAAATATGAATACAAGAAAAAATACTAGTTTTTATTTTGAGTTTTATATCATTATTTGCCTCATTTCTACACATAATATCAGAAAATATACAACGATGGTTGGGATAGTATCTTCTATTGTTTGATATTGTTCTCTTTATAAATCCAATCCGTTATGACTCTTAATGCACACAAAAAAGAATTTAAAGGCTTTTAAGCAATACTAGTACTAGTCCATTCGAGTTTTGTATCATTTTTGCGTCATTTGTGCACATTATATCACAAGCACATATGAAGTTGTTTGGAATAATATTTTCTATTTGTTTATATTATTATTTTTACAAATTCAATCAATTATGATCCATAATGCACACAAAAATAAATATAAATGCATTAAAACACCTCTCCTACTAGTCAATTTGAGTTTTATACAATTAGTTGACTCATTTATGAACATTATATCAAAAATATACAAAGGTAGTTGGAATAATATATTTTATTAATTTATATTGTTAAATTTACAAAGTCAATCTATTATGACCCGCGATGCACTAAAAAATAAATACAAATGAATCAAAATACCACTAGTAGTAGTCTATATGAGTATTATATAATATTTTGCCTCATTTATGCACATAAAAATCATGAAAATATAAAATATCGGTAGGAATAATATCTACTATTGGTTTATATTATATTTATTTCAAAGTAAATCCATTATGAATATAAATGCATTAAAATAAAACCGATACAATGCTATTTGAGTTTTATATTATTTTTTATGTCATTTGTGCACATAATATCACCAAAATATGCAAAATTATTTAGAATAATGTCTTCAATTGGTATACATTGTCATATTTACATAGTCAAGCCATCATGAACCGTAACACACACAAAAATGAATACAAATGCATTAAAACACCACTACTACTAGTCAATATGAGTTTTATATTATTTTTTGAATCATCTGTGAATATTATATCACAATATTGGTTCGAATAATGTATTTTATTTATTTATATATTGATATTTCAATAATAAATCCATTATGACCCGCAATGCACATAAAAATTAACACAAATACATTTAAATAACACCAGTAATAGTCTAATTGAGTTATACATTTTTTTTTCTCATTTGTGCACATAAAATTATAAAAACATACAAAATTAGTGGGGCTAGTATCTTCAACTATTTTATATTGTTCTATTTATAAAGCAATCCATTATGATCCGTAATGCAAATAAAAATAAATATAAATGAATTTAAACAATACCGATACTAATCCATTTGAGTTTTGTACTATTTTTTGTCTCATTTGTGCTCATGATGTCACAAAAATATATAAAATTGTCTGGAATTATATTTTCTATTGGTTTATATTATCATCTTTGAAAAGTCTAGACATTATGTACCGTATTGCTCACAAAAATAAATTGTATTAAAATACCACTCCTACTAGTCAATTTGAGTTCTGTAATGCACACAAAACATGCAAAGTTCGTTAGAATAATGTCTTCAATTGGTATACATTGATATCGGTACATAGTTGATCCATCATGAATTGTAACGCACACAAAAATGAATATAAATGCATTACAACACCGCTGCTACTAGTCAATATGAGTTTTATATTATTATTTAAATCATTTGTGAATATTTTATATATTATTATTTTGAATAATAAATCCATTATGACCCGCAATGCACACAAAAATTAATACAAATGCATTTAAATAACACTGAGAGTTGTCTAATTGAGTTATATATCATTTTTTGTCTCATTTGTGCACATAAAATTACAAAAACATAAAAAATTAGTAGGGATAGAATCTTCTATTGTTTGATATTGTTATGTTTGTAAAGTCAATCCATTATGAACTATAATGCACACAAAAATATATAAAAATGCATCTAAACAAGTCCAGTGCTACCGGTCCATTCGAGTTTTGTATCATTTTTACCTCATTTATGCACATGATATCACAAAAATATATGAAGTTGTCTGGAATAAAATCTTCTATTGGTTTATATTATTATTTTTGTAAAGTCTAGCCATTATGTACTTACTGCACACAAAAATGAATTGCATTAAAACATCACTCCTACTAGTCAATTTGAGTTTTGTATTATTTATTGACTCATTTATGAACATTATCTCACAAAAACATACATAGTTGTTCGGAATAATATCTTTAATTTATTCATATTGATATCTTGACATAGTCAATCCATTATGATCCATAATGCACATAACATCAAATACAAATACATTAAACAACACTGCTACTAGTCTATTTAAGTTATATATATATTGCCACATATTATCAAAATGGCATACAAAATTGGTTACAATAATTTATTCTATTTGTTTATAGTATAATCTTTGAAAAATCAATAAATTATGACCCATAATACACAAAAAACAACACCGGTATTAGTCTATTTGAGTTTTATATAATTTTTTTAAATATTGCGCACATAATATCAAAAAAACATACAAATTTGGTTGAAATAATATCTTCTATTGGTCTATAGTGTTATCTTTGCAAAACCCATCCGCTATGACATATAATGCACACAAAAATATATACAAAAACATGAATACAGCAAAAATACTAGTCCTTTGAGTTTTATATCAGATATTGTTCTCTTTCTAAATCCAATCCATTATGCCTCTTAATGCACACAAAAATAAATTTAAATGTATTTAAGCAATATCAGTAACAGTCCATTCACAAAAATATTTACAAATGCATTAAAGTACCTCTCCTACTAGTCAATTGGAGTTTTATACAATTTGTTGACTCATTTGTGAACATTACATCATAAGAACATACAAAGCTAGTTAGAATAATATATTCTATTGATTTACATTATTAAATTTGCAAAGTCAATCTATTATGTCCCGTGATGCACAAATACATTAAAAGAACATTGATAGTACTCTATATAAGCATTATATAATATTTTGCATCATTCGTGCACATAAAATCACGAAAATATAAAAATATTGGTAGGAATAATATTTACTATTGGTTTATATTATACTCATTCCAAAGTAAATCCATTATGACCTATAATGCACGTAGAAATGAATACAAATGCTTTAAAACAAACCGATACTATGCTATTTGAGTTATATATTATTTTTTTACCTCATTTGTGCACATAGTATTAGCAAAACTTGCAAAGTTATTTAGAATAATATTTTCAATTGATTTACATTGTTATTTTTACATAATCGATCCATCATGAACTGTAACGCAAACAGAAATGAATATAATTGTATTAAAACACCTCTCCTACTAGTTAATTTGAGTTTTATACAATTTGTTGACTCATTTGTGAACATCATTCGTTAATAGAGAAACCAAATATAGTGTTTATTTATAAATTTTAAAGGTGGA
This sequence comes from Schoenoplectus tabernaemontani, assembly GCA_037127355.1. Lineage (NCBI taxonomy): Eukaryota > Viridiplantae > Streptophyta > Magnoliopsida > Poales > Cyperaceae > Schoenoplectus > Schoenoplectus tabernaemontani. The sequence continues at coordinate 25,673,766 of CM073756.1, forward strand.
AACAAAGAAATTTTTCATATTGTGCAACTTTGTAGTTGGGTTGGCTTGAAAGAGGGAGGCCTGGAAGGGCATTATTGTAAACAGGAAATAAAAGAAGTGTTTCATGACCAGTACTATTAATTCTACCAATAGTATACCCTGTACATATAATTGAGGATTTTGGGAGGGAGAGGCAATTGTTAAAAATGAAATTTTGACAGCTCTTTGTCACAAACAAAGAACTTAAATGGGGAATTGGATAAATACAAATACGATTAAAAATACTTAATGCAGACATTAAAATAAAATTATCACATACTTCAAAAAAAATAACATACATATATTTGTAAAATTAAATTCTTTATGCTGAAGATTTAGGTCCAGGCTGTAAAATTTAACAAATTGATATCACAACTACATTAATGTGCTTAATTGCTGTACTTGATTGACAATGCACATAGTTACTCTTTAGTCCGTAACTAATTTAGACTTTCTCTTGTAGGGATATTTTTTTAATTTTTATAGGTCAACAAAATTTCCCCTTCTTTCTCTTTTTATATCATTAAAGCTAGGAGCTTCTTTTATTGTCCATAGGAAATGGCAATTGAACCTTGGTGCTATGAGCATATGCCAAGCATATCCATACACATCTGAGAATTCTCTTAACAGTTGTACTCCTTTCCTTAAAGTTTCTCAAAAAAAAAAAAAAAACATCTAAGAGACTAATTGAACTCTTCTTTCTTTTTCCAGCATCCTTTGCTTTCTCCTTCGGACCTTCTCAGCTTTACAACTTTCCATCTTATATATGAAACATGTCAGTCAGGATTTCGATACATTATTCTTTTTTTTATGCCCGACCTCGCATTTTTTTATATGAACTTATCGACACAAATCAACATATTTTTAATCATTAATAGTTAACAAAATTACGGGAAAGAAGATTCACATATCAACACAAATCAACAGATTTTTAATCATTAGTAATTAACAAAATAATGATTCACATAATAATGGGAAAACAATCTCTGAAGAATAAGACAGAAAAGAGGAGGAGCGCGATGTCCCAACTCACTTGAACGTTTTGTATGGTCGAATCAGATTTTATACGACCAACTTTTCTAAATTCTCAATTATGTTTTAAAGGGGTTAAGAATAATGGTCCAACCTATAACCAAAATAATACATTACGTTCGTCATTTTTTTGGCAGAAACTTGTTATATAAGCTAATAATTAGTAGAGACCAAAATTTTGGAAGCATTTTAATCTAAAAAAAAATAGTTGGCATTTGTTGTTGACGATACCAAAATATTATAAAAATTCAAAAGAAATTAAACTCTTATTTTTAAGTGCTTGCTTATCTTAAAATTCTTGGGTTCAGATTCCCCTTATTTCATGGTGCATGGTCATATCCTCTTTATTAACCAATAATTAACAGATGAAAATATTTTAATGTGTTTTCGTTTTATTTACCTTTTTTCCTCTTTACTTTGTATGCTCATGGACTAGCTCTTTATGTTGTTTTATGGTTAAATAAATGGGCATAGATCTTCACAATGGTTATTTTGATAATTTTGACAATAGTATTTTAAAATAATGCAAAAAAATTAAAATAGAAAAATATAAATATATTCTTAAACTTAAAGATCAATAATATTTTAAATTTCATGCAATTTAGATATCGGATAGTTCATCAAATATCATCATAATTTTATATAATTTACAATGATTCTATGAGATACAATCAAATAATAATTAAATTGCCTAAAATTTAAAACATAATCAATCTATAAGTTAGAATATATCAATATTTTTTTTATTTTTAAGATTGTTTTGATTTTTTTTAGAATGTAATTTCAAATTATCAAAATAACCACTATCAAGGATCCTTACCTAAATAAATTAATGTCCGTCCATAAACTCCATAAATGAAATTAAGTGAAAGCACTTTTTTAGTTTGACTCTTTTGAATTTTATTTATTAATATATAAATATATACATCTTAATTATTATCAAACAGTAATGATTAATTCCAATCTTTATTTTAATTTGTCTTTATTTCACTTCAATATTTATTTTAGTTTAACCTAGGGGTGTCAATGGTCGGGTCGGGTCGGGTTCGAGTCGAATCATATTATTTTATTATTTTTCATGACTCGACTTGAACCCGATCCGATTAAATCGGATAAAAAAATCTTGACCCATACCCGACCCGAATCGTGTAAAATAATTAAATATTTATTAATTATTTTTATTTAATTTTAAGTAATTAAATATTAATTAATTTATAATTAATCTTAATTAGTGTATAATTATATATATATTTAAACTTTAATTAGTACTAAATCATAAAATTACTTCAAAAAATATAATTAATTGAGTCGGATTAGGTTAACTCGAACCCAACCCGATTCGATTCGGATTAAAAAATCAAACACATATCCGATCCATTTAATTTCGGATCATATCAGGTCGGATCGTGTAACTCATCGAGTCGGATCAATAATTGAGACCCAAGTTAAACCTCTTTTCTGAAGTAGGCGACTATTATTTTTTTTTCCCTTTTTTTCTTTTTGGTACTGAGAAATATTGAATGCGTTGGTTTTGAACTCAAAATGCAATTTTTTTCAAGAGGGAGATGATCGTAGACATTATTTGCGGTTTGCGAACCAATGATCTGGTTCGTGGATAATATATGCGAAAAAATTATGCTGCATTGTGTATAATGAGTTCAAAGACTTTGTTCGAGATTCAAATAATATGATTTGTGGACATTGTTTGCGATCTTTTTAATTTCAATTTTTTGCAATTTCGAATGTTCTTCTCATTTTTCATTTTCATATTATTAAATAGATAAAAGCGGGCCACTACACTTAAGCTTGATATAGAAAAAAAAAAGGATAAGTTTAGAAAAGGAAATGTGCGTGGAAGTGAAAATGATGAATTGGGTTGAGTAGCTAAATGCGCTGCGGAATCGCTCTAAAATGTCTGGATCAAAAAAAATATTATTTTTTACTGCTCTATGACCTCTCTATGAAGAGTGGCTAAAGCACTTTGGGTGAAAATGGCTTCACCAAGAGAAAACAGCTTTGACAGAGAAGCGCAAACACATTCAAGTGGACCCCACATGGGATATTCTGGGCACAAAACATGTGGGACCCGTTGAATCATGAATTACTTGTCGCATTATTAACTAGTGGTGGAATCTCCTCTCAGTTGGTTTTTTTGGAAAGTTCACTTGTTTGTTCCAGAACTAATACTGAATCATTGATGGCAGATCACGGCCGTCCATTTTCAGAATTCAGATTATACGGTGTAGATCGAATCTAAATATGAGCTATGTCAAAAATCAATATTTACAGCGATCTCTAGATGCTAAGTTCGGAACTTGATTGTCCTTTATAAATATTTAAAATTCAAAGTTTGACCAACATCTTTGTTTTGTTTTATAAAGGAAAACAACGATATGTTCTGAATTTAAAGGCTGTATCTAAATAAATCTACGATTGATTTAAGAGGATAACATTTCTAGCGAAGTCAATTAGAGCTGCAGGAATATCATAGGCTTAGTAAGATATCTAATAATACATCTCGTCTCTCTGCTAGTAGTGCATATTTAAATTCTAAAAAATATATATATAAAATAATATATATTGGTGATTTATTGAAGCTCTATTTTTTTTAAAAAAGAAGTGTGTTTTTTCATCCAGATAAATTTTCTCACTAAAAACCCTCTCATCTGCACAACGATTCAAGAAAAATATATTTATACTATTGTTTAACAATGATTATATGAAATAATCAAAGTGTTAAAACTAAATATAAACTTTTTTCATAATTTTTGTGGCTATCTTGATAATTTCATAATACGAAAGCAATCATTGCAACCCTTTTTGAAATAGAAGAAAGTGTTTTTTGATGACATGATAATTATTATTTAGAATTTTGAGTGATATACATCATTAAGATTGCAACTAAGATTTTGAAAACACTATGCATATTAGTGTTTTTCATTTTTTGTTTATAGCATGATATAGTGAAAGCTATCTTACATTATATTTTCTCTAATTTAAAAATTATAATCTATATTTTTTATTAATTTTTATATCACTAGAGTTCCATAGAGTTACTAAGTAATAACAAATTAATTAAGGCGTTATAAATTTATAATTAATCAGTATAAACTCAAATTGCTATTCAAAGTATCACTATAAACTATATTTTTTCATTAAAATGACCACAATACTAAACTACATAAGTTTGGGATTCTCCAAGTATACAAAATCAATTTGAACAAAAATAATAAATTATGTTGACTAACACACTATGTGTTATTGTGACCGCTATTACTATTATAGCGGTTATTGCTTGGCATAACGCAATGTTAGTCCATAACATAGATTTAGAAGTCGAAAAACACTATAATTTATAACCTAGATATCACCAGTGAATGATTTTTTATACGAGCAAATACATAAAATGTTTTAAATTTTCAAACTATGTATATACCAAATTGGAAATATGTAGTAGTATATACATAAAGTGCTTTTTTTTTAATTTTCATTGCGATGTAAGCATTTAAGAAATACATAAAAAGTGTTTATACTAGACATCCAAATTGTATATATTCAATTTGAAGAATGCCAAAAATACATTTTCAGTTGCTATTTATTTTGCCATTTAAGATATTCAAACAAAGCGTTTATATATACTAGATATTTAAATAATATATATCAAACTTAAAAATAATGGTAATAATACATATGAAGTATATTAATGTTTCGGTGTGGTCTTGAAAACGTGTGCCACCATTTCAGACAATTTAAGATAAACTCAGAAAATATTTGTATACACCTATTAGAAACAAATATTATTTTCATAATAATTATCGTTAACAGTCAGACAAAAAATAATTATTAGATATATAAATGCATGAAACATGAATAAACATGCTTGTATAACAGATTGAATTAATTATACAAAATCAAAAAGTAGATATGTAATAATTAAAAGAGGGAACAACCAAGCTACTAGAAAATCATATTCAGCCAACAACAAAAAGTGATAATACAATGTCAAGCATGTTTATACCAGAAAAATGCCAAAGAAAACTCAATTGGAATCAACTGACTTCGTAGAAACAATAGTAATTAATACCCCCGGATCAATCAAGGAAATCAAATGACAACCGTGAAGAATATCAAACAAAAAGGTGTTGTTAAAGGTTGCGTAATAAATTTGTTTCAATACTTATATTATATTTTTCAACTGTTGAGAATTAACCATCTTCGTATTAAACCTTTATATATTGATGTTTTAATAAACTAATACCCATTTATTTCCTCCTCCTTTGTTACATTACTATTTTTTTACCGATAAGAAATTGTGTTGATGTGTGTTTATATATCAAGAAATAAGTAAAAAAATGCTAATACAAATTGTGAGCTATAGAGGCTAGCGTTACAAAGGAAAGATTAAAAAACAAATAATCTTTTCCACTAACAAATCTGTGTGTACTTTTTCCTCTCCATGCACCATTATTTCATTTCGAAATAAATTAACACTTTCGTCAAATATATTATCCTTGCGTTGTTTTGAATTGATATGATTTTTGTCAAATGCGACAATTTCTGAAAGATGGTACTTCTACCAGTATTAGATCGGATATTGGAACAATTAGATCTGATATCGGAACGAATGGTTGAAAATGGGAGAATGTGCAAGCATCGCAAGTTACAAGGCCCAAAAAGAAAAGCAAAATCATTACTTCAAAAACCAAACGGGACAAAGTCAACTTTGCACGAGCTTCATTATTAAGAATTTCAGACTTTTTGTATTTATTAAAATAACTAAAGTTTTTCACTTTCATAATTATATTTTTTTCACCAATATTGCTTCTAACTTCTAGCAAATTTTTTACAGAAAAAATAAAAATATTTGTACTTTTAAAAATGCATTTTATAGTCCAAGAACACAATTACATTTCTAACTATTTCAAGTCAAACAGCAGGAAACTGCTAAGCATATCTTTAATGAGTGTGCCTATACAAGGCAAATCAGAGCGTATATCTCGGCTACAGCACCAGAGACAAGGCCCGTATGTGCAGAATATTCTGGCCTGAATTCATCGGAACAGTTCCTACTCAGTGGGGCGGACATGTACTGGAGACAGCTAGAGACAACAACAGTATTTATATTTCTGGAGAGAACGGTGTAGACGTAAAAAGTCATGAACACCGTCAGAGAAATATACACAGAGCATAATGCTGGTTTAACACAATTGTCAGATATGAATAGAGTTGCGAGGTACTTGGAAGCAGAAACTGGCACGAATTGCAGTCTGCTATGTACACTGGTTAGATTAGATACCAAATACGCACAGGATAATTACAGGATAGATTAGATTATAAGAGTGCTGTCAAGTCATAGACTTGTACTTAGTTAGAATTACACACGTTAATAATTGTTATAAATTTTTCATAGTTTTATGTAATTTAATTATTGTACACACCTGATCACAAACCTGTGATTCTTTTAATGAAATTTAAGGGTTCGAAACTGATTGAGATCTTTTATGAATATTTAAAATTTTGGTAGTTTTAGCTCCATTTTTAGCATACATGTTTCATCAGTCCGATTATTGAACAAAAAAAAGGAATTTTTAATGGCTATCTTAAAATACAGAAAATTGTCCATATGTACTTCTATTGAGACTTGAGAGTTGCTCAGTGCAATTAAGAGTAGGCAACATAAGTGTTAAGACTCAAGATGACCGTACATCACCATCAATTTTGGTTTGATAAAGCTAGATATATAAGAATTGCGAAGAAATATGCCCAAAAAACCATAAAATTACTTTGAAAACATTTGCTAAAAATGAAGCTCAAGCTCATTGAAAAACTTCTTGAAGAAAAATGCAGCCATCAGATTTTTTTTGTGCATGCTTCATTTTCCAATCATAGATAATACACGATCACAAGTCTCCTAAGCCCCATAAGTTCCTGAGAACAACCAATGGTAGTTTTTTTTAACTCTTCCTTCATGTCTTTGTAGTTTTTTTTTTATTTCAGCAAAACAACCAAAGCTCTAAGAACAAGCAATGGTAGGTGGCCGTTTGTTAAAAGAGAAGAGATGGATAAAATAAGCTTTCTTACTATTAGACACTCTTGTATCTTTTTTGCTTACAAAACAATAGAATATAATTATTTATATAGCCTAAACATTTGAGAAAACTCTAGAAATTCGTAATAAAAATATATAATAAAAACAGAATTCTAAACAGCACCCTTTCAGCTGACCACTGTCCACTAAAATCGTCATAACTCTCTGTAAGGAACTCCAAACGACTTGAAATTTAAACCATTGGAAACTAGACTTCAATATCTTTCCATCCATAGGTCATACACTAAATTGCACGTCCATTTGCCCCTTCAAATACTGTAATTAATCAACCTTAAAATTCTACCAAAGTGCTGAAGCCAAAGAGTCTTCCTTCATTTCCTAATTTATTTAACTTTAATACTAAAATTAACTTTATCTTTCAACACCCCCTCTTAAACTTAATTTTTTTTTCATCCGTCATGCCAATCATTATTGAACTTCTTCATAACTCGCAGCGAATAGTGACGTCACCCATTGACGGCTTCTTCCCGATTCATTGATCTAGGAAATTCAAAAAATCAATCGTAGTTTCATCTCATATGCCATCCAATTTACCTGACTCTTCAGGTCATGTATATTTGAGATTCACACCCACACCGCGGATCCACACCGCATTTTTTCATGTGGCTCCACACCACATCTTCTCATGGTCTTCACACACTTCTAGCAAAACATCTCATAATGTTGCTAGTTCTCTTATCCTGGCACTCATTGCACAGGCTATCATGAGTCATTGCTCATGTCGGCTTCACTCACCGATTCTTCGAAGACCACTGACAAAAATTTCACCACGCTTTTGTAACATTCGCTGCTTGATACATAACTCTCATCATTAATAAGTTTTTTTTCTCTTATAATATCTCTAAAACTATCTTCACGAAAAAAGAACACTCTTTTCTTTTTTTTCTTTTCTTTTTTTTAATAAAAATCAACACATGATATTTTTTTCATTATCCCAACACTTTTTCTTTTCTCACAAAAAAAACAAAATAAGGGAATTCGATTTTTTTCACTCATTTTTTTCAATGCTCCTACCAACATAGAAAAACTAATATACTAAAATAAACTCAGAAAACACTCTTAACACTTAATTTTCTTTAAAATAAACATCGAGACTCACCATATTTTTTTTCTTCGACATCTTTTTTTTTCTATTTTTTATTTTTCTTCTTTTTTCTTTTTTTTCTTCTTTTTCTTCTTTTTATTCTTCTTTTTCTTCGCCATGGCAAGTCTCTCTTGATCGACTGAACCTGGCTCTGATACCACTTTGTTAAAAGAGAACAGATGGATAAAATAAATTTTCTTACTATTAGACACTCTTGTATCTTTCTTGCTTACAAAACAACAGAATACAACTCTTTATATAGCCTAAATATTTGAGAAGACTCTAGAAATTCGTAATAAAAACATATAATAAAAACAGAATTCTAAACAGCACCCTTTCAGCTGACCACTGTCCATTAAAATCGCCATAACTCTCTTTAGGGAATTCCAAACGACTTGAAATTTGAACCATTGGAAACTAGACTTCAATAGCTTTTCATCCATAGGTCATACACTAAATTCCACATCCATTTGCCCCTTCAAATGCTGTAATTAATCAACCTTAAAATTCTGTCAAAGTGCTGAAACCAAAGAGTCTCCCTTTATTTCCTAATTTATTTAACTTTAATACTAAAATTAACTTTATCTTTCAACAGTTCAATCGCAAGTGGAAAACTTTTTGCTATAATGGCAATCTAAGACAATTTTTTAAAATATAATACAAGCGGTTCCATGTCTACTGCTATATATAGAAATGATATGTAGACGAATTGTCCAATTAAAATTGGATAGTTAATTAAGACCAGATAATAGAAGTCATGAATTTGAACAAAAATGGAAAGGAGAAAAGCATCACCTGAACTGCACAATATCCGAACTGGTAATTTTGGGATGCCATCCTTGAAAAGCAATCAAAAGAGAACCAAAAGTTATGACTGAATTTTCATAATTTTAGTTGTAATGCCAAAAGGGAGAGTAACTTCAATGGATTCATTTCTGAGCAAGTTCTTTCCATTGGTGTACTGCAAGCAGAAGGAAGATGTGAGCACGAACCAGACTGCAAAATTTGACAGTCAGCCTCTGACATTGTTCACATCATCGTTGTATATACCTGGCTGCACTGGTATCCTCTATCATTGCACCATCAATGACAAAGGCATTTGGGAGGAAGTGGTCAATGTTCATAGGCAGCATTACGTTCTTAATAGGTGCCGTGATTAATGACTTGGCCATAAATGTGTTCATGCTCATTCTAGGCATCTTCTATCATGTGAAGTTTTTATTATTTCAAATTGTTGAGCATTTTTAAAAGTAATATCCTACTCTTAGTAACATCCCATTTGTTTTGCATTGAAGACATGATTTATAAAAATATAGTCAGCTCTTTAAGGTTCGGAGTCAATGTAGCAGATTAAATTCCCCCTCACGTTTAACCTCATTTAATAAGTTGTAACATTTTTTTAATCTCTCTGTGAAATTATAATCAATGCTTGATTCTTCAAATTTTATAACATGGCAGTCGGTCCCGCTATCTCTCTCTGAGATAGCACCACCAAAGTCCCAGGAATGCTCAACATTGCATTCCAACTGATGATCAAAATTGGTATTCTGGCAGCCAACCTTCTAAATTTTGTTCTTTTCAAATACTGAGTGGGGATGGCGTGTCAGCCTTGGACTTGCTGGTGTCCCAGCTTTAATCATTACCGTCGGATCCCTCGATCTCCCTGACACCCCAAACTCACTCATCGAGCGCGGCCATAATGAACAGGCCGAGGAAATACTCGGCAAGGTACGTGGTACCAAAGACATTCATGATGAGTACAATAATATGGTAGTGACTAGTGAGGATTCGAAATTAATCAAGAGCAAGTGGAAGGACATGTTGGAGTGTTATTTTGAACTTTATTCGAAATCGATTATTTCGAAAATATAACTCAAATTTTATGAACTTGAAATATTATCCTGAAATCTAATCATAGGTGTTCGCTATAATATACCTCGCATCAATGATCTCGAAGATACTATCTCGAGGTACAATTTCAAGGTCCATCATAGCAGCGCACTATGACTCTCAAGAATAGTTGATGTAAATCTATTTGAAGAATTAAATGTGATATGTTACAAATATTTGCTTAAAAATTATTTTTTATTGATTTCAATTTAAAATTATAAATATTTTCTCTCTTACAATTCATAAGCATCACTTCTATTTATAAGGGTTGGTGCTATCATTATCTATATAAGTCTATAACTATATTCTAATTCTAAATACATAGGCAATTAATATAGCCGCCTAACACAAAATATTCTCTCACAAGCTCTCTGACATAGGCAACTATCTATCAGATCTTATCTCAAAGGTTCATATCATTCTCGAGCTAGTTATCTCGAGCTTCATTTTTAAACTTCATTCTCGAGCTTGAGTTCTATATGCTGCTTTTCAAATCTGATTCTTGGAGTTTTTGGAGCTCGAGTTGAAACCTAACATTTCGAATTCAGAACATGATGGTTATAATTTCCAATCTGAAAACCAAGTGCCAGCCCTCACTCATCATAATCAAGGGCGGATTTAAGTGTAACCAGGGGTTCCTGGATTTTAAAAAATAATATTTTTAGATTAAAATTTTGTTAATCTAACCTCAATGGATTAAATTTTTGACTCCCCTGGATTGTCTGATTATTTTTCATTGAGAAAAAAATATTAATATCATAGATAATAAAATAATTATGTAAAAATTTTAAAATATAAAGTCTCATAAAGAAATTTTTCTTTATCACTATGATTATTTATTATTTTGACTTTTATTTTTGTTATTTTTAAGTTTTTTATTTAATACCCGATTAGTTAATGAATTTCTTTTTTCCAGCAACTCACGGGCCTCAATATCATCATGTTTTATGCCCCGGTTCTCTTCAAGACATCGGGTTTGGAGATGATGCATCGCTCATGTCTGCAGTCATAGCAGGTGTTATTAATGTCCTGGCAACCATTGTATCTATCATTATTGTTGATAAAGCTGGAAGGCGAATTCTCTTTTTGGAGGGTGGCGTTCAAATGCTGCTGTCTCAAGTAAAAGCATCTCTTTTAAAGAGGGAAATTTCAAATCATTATTTCCTACTTTATTGCAATGTACATGTGTATGTTTTGTTTGATTTTTCTAAGAATCCTGCTTAAATAATCTGTTGACTAAAATTATTTTGCAATACAGATAGCTGCGGGAACATTGATATGTCATGCCTTTGGGACAAAGTGGTGTCGGGGAACTAACAAAATCATATTCTATGGCTATAGTCACCTGCATTTGCATCTATGTTGCCGCCTTCGCGTGGTCGTGTGGCCTGCTCGGTTGGTTAGTTTCATAATCAGGCAGGTGTTTCTCACCATGCCACATGAAATTCGGCCTCTTCTTCTTCTTAGCAGCTGGGTGTTTATAATGACCACATATATTTTCTTTTTCCTGCCAGAAACGAAGAATGTACTGATCGAGAAAATGGTACTTTGGAAGAACCACTGGTTCTGGGGAAGATTTATCAGTGAGGGTGATGTGCATCAGTGCATGTTGGGGACGTGGAGATGACCAAGAAAACCACATGTGAAGACTCCATGATTGGTTGAGAAATCACATTTGTATTTCAGAAGCAGCAATAAGTTTAGCATTTGAATTAATTTGTTAGAGACACAAGTTACCGTCCTTCATCTATATTCAATTGGCTGTAAATTAGTGAAATAAATTAGACTTCCTAGTTTTTTAGTGTAGCCTATTGAATTAGATGTATCGATGTAGTTGACCTAGTTCAGTATTCTGTAACAAATTAAATTATCTAGATAATCATCTTGTAGTTTCGGTTAATTCCTTGTCTCATAATTCGTCTTATGCAATTTTTCTTTCTCATACATTATGGATTGTTTATCCTGATGCATGCCAAACTCGTGTAACAGACTCCATTCATAAATAAAGCAATAGCATTTTGTCTAAGCTCAGTTTAAAAATGACCGCTTAATATTTTTGTCACATCCGGCATTATCTTCATCTTGTGACAATCCATAAAGTTATACACTTATCAACTCTATATTTTTTAAAGACAGATGAAAATCTAGCCCACAATTCCATTTAAAGGACAGAAGTTGTGTCAATTTTGAAGAGTTTTTGCAAAACCATAAAAAGAAAAAGAAAAATTATAATAAAAAGGAAAAGGAGAAGGAGAAGAATAAGCAGCTACTACAAGTGATTAAAACTGAGAATCATCCAAATCTGAACCTTATTATGAGACAATTTACCATCTTATCAGCTCTTATGTTTATTAAAATCCCACTCTCTTTAAAAATTAAAAAAGGAGAAAAAAAAGAGTAAGTTAAAAAAATCCAATTGTTCTCCATTATTGAAGTTACGTGGTAAACTAATGAAATAGATCTATATTCTGGATTATTCTCTATTTAGTGATGTGACAAAAGAAACCAGTGATAGCGAGAGCGATAAAGGGCGTTATAATTTGTTACAAAATTCGTAATTCGGCAATGGGATCCATGGGCCCATAAATAATTAGTTATATCCTCCTCACTGGTCACTTAATTTTCTAATTCTAGGTGCTCTCAGAAAGCAACGATTAGTCAGGTTGTTACCAATACTTCACCAGTCGTGTCTAAATCAATCTGCACCTCCGCCCATTAAACATCTCGACCAAATTATATCTTCACCGAGCGTCCCTGGAAAGGATATTTTTCCTGGGTTAGAAACATACATACCCACCATACCATGATGCTTCTTGAAAAACTCAGCACCTTCAAAAAGTTTCGGCTGTCGTTATTTTTTTTCTTCTTTGGCGAAAACTGGAGAGTTAATAAATACCGGTTAGTTGTTTACATGTGAACGAAGTTGAAAACTAAGTATCCAACCCAACATCGGAAGTGCAAGATTATAGATCTCTCCAGCATTAATTTGCACAAATTCACTACAAAGCTAATCCATACAATGGTATATCTCGTTGACTCTCAAAACAAATGGCTAAAAACAAAACAGAAACCAAAAAGGGAGAGAACAATACAAAAATTAAAAGTGTCTACGATGCTTGGTGCATCTACTGCTATATATTTTCTATGAATAAAGATATTACAGCTCTCTGGTGAACATAATACCACCAAACAAAAACGTCTAATTCCGACACAGCCTGACAAACAGGGACCCCGCTTAAGAACAAAAGGGGTGGAAGAATAGACAAGTACATCACTCTTCTAAAAAAGAATTGCTAGTGTGTTGTTTACTCTGCATCAACCTGAATTTCAAGAACAGAAATAGTAATTAAATCCAAGTGAATCCCAGTATTGAAAACCAATTTCACATCTAGCAAAATGGATGATGGAGATAATTGGTTATGGCATCCATCACCAGGAACTAGGATAGGAACTGACTGGGACAATATTGCAATGGTATAGTTATTATCTAGCATTTACCTTAAAAAGAGTACACATTGCTCTTACTTTTAGTCCCTATGTTCTGGAGTTAACACTGCAAGACAAGACGTATGTGTTAACAAGCTTGGCACTAAATAATAATTTTCAAACCAAACAAATGAACCATAAAACTTGTTAAGATAAAGTTCAATATATTTTATGGTAAATTTCCTAATAACTTGCATTCTGTAATATAAATTCTTATATTGAGGTTATTTTGGACCATTACGATGACCCATGTCATTGATCGTAACAATCTAACTTTTGTGTTAAAAATGTATTCAGAAAGTTCCGAGTTTTCTTGGGGTGCCCATTACAATTAATCATACCCCACTGATCCTCACCCTCGTTGCCATTTACTAGTACTGCACCATCTGATGAGTCATCCTTTTCAACCTCATCTGCCTCTTCTTCAACCTCTTGTTCAACAGTTTCTTCCTCTGCATCTTCATCCCCTTCCTATTATTATATAAGAATATTGTCAGAAAGTATACACAAACAAAAACAAGAAATATCACCCACTGCATATACCTCAGAAAATATTTTGCCTACATCCAATCCATTTTTTCCCACAAGGTCCAAACTGTCCCTGCTTTGTTCCTCATACATGTCAAGCAATCAGGTGGATGGTAGTTTGCATAAACTCAAACAAATTGGGCAGAGAAGTTCCAGATGATGCTATTGGATACAATAGATAAACAGAGAAAATCTATTGTTCTGCAATGGTGTACATGTGATATTTTGAAGTACAAAGCATACCTCCTCATGTGTGGCTTCACCATTCTCAATAGGCGACTCCTCTTCATTAACTTGCATCATTTTGAAGGCTTCAACCAGAGGGATTATAGGCTTTTCCATATGGCTTGGGTATTCCTCTGCTGGCGAGTATATACCCCTAAAATAGCAACAGTTAAAAGCAATAAGGTAATGAAACAAAATGGAATGACAGATGCATGACTTCAGAAAATAGAGAATATTTTGCAAAAATTGTACCTCTTTGTGGTCATGTTACTTTCAGCAGCAAGAGCAACTTGCCAATCTTCAAACAAATTGGGATACTCTGCTGGATCAGCCAAAGACTCAGCAGCTTTTGGGTTCACCTTTCAACAGAAATTTCATAAGAACGTCAGAGAAAGTAGAAACACTAAGATACTTGTTCGAACAGATGCATTTAACAACATCATTACCTTGTTTAAATCATTTTTCCAGATTCCTACAATCTCAGAAACCTTGCTTGGAAGATATGATCTGGCCATCAGTGCAGCTTCTGGGATACGGTTGCTGCATGGATAGAATTTCTAGCTATTGAATAGCTTAACACAAACTCAATTCCGCATAATGGCTCAAGTAAACAAAAAAACTGTCCCGTTCTTCAACTAATCACTTTAGCATTTCAAAGATGAGGTACTGAAGAGTGCACCAGCACAAATGGAAATATCATTTTATATTTGATCCAGGAATTTAACCTGTCAACTAGTAGCTGGAGACAATCTTCCAACTTGCCAAGCATGAAGAGGCAGAGAAAAGCAACATTGTTCTTTCCTTGTTCCTTCGCAAGAGAAGCGAGCTTCGTTATTCCCTCTGCATCACCAAGTGCTGAGTATAGAAGTAAGAGGCCGCTCAGATCCATAGCTTCTGTTAGGCACTGTTCTGCCATCTCCAACTGCACAGCATATTTAACAAAGATAAAGATGCAATTTCTGTCTGGGCACCCTTTCTAGGAACAATATAATTATTTGATAACTATATATCACATTACTTTTTTCAAAGAAGAAAAACAGCAGATGCATGAATTCCACAGTTATATGTTTTGTTAACTTTTTATACTTTAATACTTGATTTAATTTGTTTTGATCACATGCCACCTAAATTTTTTTTTCTTGTAGAAATGAATATAAAAAGCAAATTGTCTGTAAACCCACCTTGCCGCTAGACATAGCCATCTCTCCCAATTGCTTCCACTTGGACTCACTTTGTGCTTCCATCGCAATTGCCTAAGAACAATAATATATTATTATAATTTCAGAAACAATCAAAAATTCAAATTATCAAGCTACTAGGAATTCTCACCTGTTCACAGGCCCTAAGCAACATTTTCAGATCCAATTAGAAAATGGTGGAATTCTTAACCATACCTTTGCAACCTCTAGCTTGCCAAGCTGAACAGCTATGTCAAATCTGTAATCAGGATCTGTGGCTATCTCAAGAGCCTCCTCCAGCATACCACGGGATTCCAAGAAATGCGCAACACTAGATATTTAAAATAAATCAAGTTTATCAAAAAATGCAACAGATTTTAGTTTCAAAGATAATGATATAGGATAGGATTTATACCTATTGTGATGCTCCTTTGGTATAGTTGGGAGAACATCATTGGCACGCTCAAAGTCACCACGCATCACTAAGGTCTTGTACTCGATCAAGCTTAGGAGCAGAGTGTAACCCATAACACTATATCCAGGATAGAAGAATATTATCATCTATAAAAGTAATATAATTACTAGAAATGATAGGTTACAATTAGAAGTTTCAAAGTGACGCACTTGAACTCCTTGTCAATAAGATAGACACGGCTCTGGCTTGCAAGGTACCCCAATAAGTACATAGGCCGATCCAAGTGGTACATAGTTGTCACCTAAAATTAAGATTAAGAACTCAAAACAGAATCAAAATATTGGTAATGTCTCCAACCTTCATTAATATTTAATATATATATATATATATATATATATAACTCCGCTTTGTGTGGACTAGTTTCTACACAGTCTGTCACAAGCCAGAATAAAGGAGGAGGGTTGCGGTGGGTGTGGCGAGCCCTGCACTAAAACAGTCAATCTTTATGGAAATGAAACCCAATCAATTTTCGTTGGGGCGTCACCCTCTTAGCGACGCGCCATATTGGAACCCGGATATATATATATATGAAAATTGGCAAATTCCTTATCCAGTAGGCTCAAAAATCTGTTTCCATGAAGATGCCTTTTTGTTAACATTTTAGTAGAACAGCCACAAGCTTATACCAAGGTAGCATTAGGCTAGAACATCTCACCAGATCTTGAGAATGTTATTGCTCTATAAATTAGTATAAAATAATTGTGTACCTCACCACCAACACAGTAATTAAGGCGCCAAGAAGAGTTATTGTAGATGAAACAGTCGCCAACCCAGATACCAGTTCTGACTCTCTCATTAACCTCATGCAGTAGTTCAAATGCATCCTCTACACCTTGTTCATCCACCTGCTTTCCTCCATCGAAGTATGCCGTCACCACATCTCTCTACACTCCAGAAAGTACATCACAATATGATCCTTACATAAAAGAAAGAAATACAATTGTAGAAGTACAATACTTACATTATACTTGAGGATATAAAATGATGTGTCGCTTGCAATTGTCACCAAGTCACCACTGTCAGCCCAATAAAGATTCTAAAGATGGAATTAAAAAATATATATATTGTCAATCTCAGCGATCTTATAAGAAATTTAAAGAAAAAAAAACCATTAAAATTCACACAAGAGAGATATTTCATGAAATTTCCTCAGATGAACAACTGTGTTATTTTAAAAATTCAATGCTCTTCAGGAACTCAAATTATTATTTCTGGTAACCATAGAATCAAAATTGGTTCCAACTGCAGTGATAGAGTTAGAATCAAGAATAAGCTGAGTTTCCCATTTGCTAAGTGAAAATCAGAACATCACAAATTTTACTTCTATCTGAATGCTTTAAGTAAACAACAAGGAAGGTACCTTGACGTTGACATCAATGCGACGAATCAACCGGCATTCAGCCCAATCATAGAAGCAAATGAAATCATTAGAGCACATCGCCAACAAAATACCACCAAAGATGCGCTCAGCTGAAAATGAAGGTCTGATGCTTTTTTTCTCCTGAAAAAAGAAGGAAAAAATTTCGACATTAGATGACACAGTATAATATTATGTTACTGTAATTGAATACTAAGCCTGCATAAACAAGGCAATAGCAAAAAATGCAGTATCTCACTACAAGAAGAACAACAATGTCTTCTTTTTTCACCTCATATCAGGAGTTTGCAATATGTAAGTAGTAAAATTCTTCTAAAAAAGAGATTCTGATGTCCAAAAAAAGAACAATATACCTGGAAATTCTTGCTGAAAATCTTGATTTTTGTTGCGGTCTCTCTGACAGCATACTCACCATCAGACGACCAGACAAACTCCAGAGCAGAACCAAAAGATCCGATTCCTCCAGGCAAGTGCAGTGTATATGATGTATTCACCATCTCCACATACAACCACAAAGCGACCATTGGGATTGTGTTTCAAGCTCTGGTAGAAGAAAGAACAGAGAAAAACAGAAGAAAATATAAGCATCATCAGAAAATGTCATGAAAGCAGTCTTTAGGCTCTTATCACAACTGTATTTCCATTACTGCAGTAAATGGTGTATTACTCTGACAGTATTATAAATACCTTATATTATGGAAGAATGAATTCATCAAATATTCAACCAGAGCTGTCTAAATTTAAAGAGTACATAAACTTACTTGTGGGTAAAGGTCACAGCTACCAAGCTCCTTCACAGCCAATGGCAGTCTTTCTCCATCAATAACCTATCATTGCAATTACATCTACATATGATTAATAAACTCCACAGCTTAAACTAGAACTAATTTCATTTAATCCTTTTCATCAAAAGCAATAAGGTCAATTGTAATATGGCAATCACTGCAAAGAAAATTCAACTTACCTCATAATCAGCACCAACTGACTTAATATTTACTGTCTGGATTTCATTATGCTTTGCCCAAATAATTTTACCACTGCTATCCATGCTAGCTACTGGCTCCTCACGCCCAATTTTTATCATGATGGTTCCTTCATCATATCCAATCACCATTCTAACCCAAGAAAAATAGCATTTTGTATAATCCATAAGTGTAACTTTGATATGATGATGATAGAATTTTAACATTTTGAGTTATAAATTAACCTTCTAGAGCCTTTTAGGTAGCCAACAGCCCAAACTCGCTCAAGGCCATAATTCAATGTGTTTTCCAACCTACAAAACAAATACAGCATGTGACATCATATATATATTACAATGTTTACTTTTCAAAAAAGCAAAGAAGAAGACATTCCCTCATTTCTTTTGTTTCACTTTGTCTTTATTTCTTAGAGTTAGCATATATAATTGGCTGGATTGAACCTTAAGAAACAATTAAGCCGAACAACCAAAAAGACCACATTTAAATACAAGGTTCATAATTTAGAAAAAAAACAACAATGAAAAACATACCGATAAGTAGTTGAATGCCAGATACGAACAGTACCATCTTCTGACCCAGTAATTATTATAGGAAGCTCTGGGTGGAAGCATACAGCTGTGACATTGTGAGTGTGACCTTCAAGGGTTTGCACACAACTCTTAGTTTGGTAGTCCCACACCTAATCACGAAATAGAACAAAATAATACAAAATGAGCAACTGAAAAATACACCCTGAACCAAAAATGCAAATAATTACAAATTTGTAATATGTAACCATATACAGACCTTTGCGGTGTTATCATCGGAGCCAGTAATAAGGTAAGGCCTATCACCGCCAGTAAAGTAATCAACACAATTCACACCTTTAAGATGAGCATCCAAGGTGAAGTTTGGATCTGGCGAGCCCAAGTTCCAGATCTGAAAAGGTAAATCCAAAAATTGAAAAAATGTTTGCAGTGATTAAAACGTAACTGATTCCAAAAACTCAAAATCTGGCGAGCTCAGTTTCCATATCTGAAAAGGTAAACCCAAAAATTGACAAAAAGTTTGCATTGACTAAAATGTAACTGATTCCAAAAACTCAAAAAGCACATGTGTAACTGAGCAAAACAACATTTTATGGGCATGTGCTATATAGTATGTACACATAGAAACATAAAACCTAAAAACTTGAGGGAGACACATGTCATAAACAATAAAGAAAGAGAATACTTCGGTTGTTGTCATGAAATTGGAGAAGAAAATAGTATACACATTATATTCCATGCTTTACAGGGACACACATGTCATTTCTAGTTTTGCAAAGTTATACTAGTATATATTTTTGGTGTTTGAAGGGGACATAGCAGATCAATCTGTTTAATTATCCAATTAGAGCAAACAAAAAATCTGCAAATGTTATTTTTTTATTTTTTTGAAGAAACACATTTTAGATAGAAGACCAGAAATATACTCAGTACAACCAACCTTGATGGTGCGATCAAGGGAGGCACTGGCAAAAGTATTGGTATCCTTGGGGTTGAATGTCACTTGCATGACATAGTGAGAATGACCTTCAAAAATTTGAGTGCAAACCCAGCCCTTCTCCCAGTCCCACAACTTGATCAGCATATCATCAGATGAGGAGAGTACGTATGGCAGCGTTGGGTGCACTGCCACACATCTGATTTTAGAACCAAAGAAATCATTTAGCATAAATATGACTGATTGGTAATTGCATGATGAATAATAAATAGAGCAGTAAAGATTGGCTTTGAGCAGTATTAATTATTAAATATCAATTCCACAACAAAGAACCTGATGCACAGAAACACAGACCATTTAAGGTAATGACTATGGCCATAAATTATCTATTTTTACCACATCTAGGAAACAGGAATGCCCAATGCAGGCATTGGCCTGAGAACTGAAACTTCAGCTGATAACTTCTGATTAATGGTATTTTTTTTTTGTTTTGTAGAACACTACTTTAAACTAATAACATGTCATGATAAGCTCCTCAGTTCAGTAAATTCTCATGTTGAACAATAAATAGAAAAACTGAGTTAATTTAGAATAAAATAATACTGAATCAGCACATACCTGATGTAGTCAGTGTGAGCCTCAAAGACCTTAACCTTATCCATGGTGTTGTAATTGTACACACGAATGAACATGTCGTCCGCACCTGCGACTACCCATTGCTTTCTTGCAATGAATTTTGCCGACCTCACTGAAATTATTTAAAAAAAAAACAAATGAGAGTTAAAATAAAGAACATCTGTCAAAGCCCATTTGTAGGATATTCCATTGAAATTTTGGATAGAATTTCTTTCAGAACCACTATAAAGGAACCCTAGACCATAGACCTGATAAACAGAAATGAAAATAAAGCATATGCAAAAAACAATATATGAGAAACTATGATTTTGAAAACAAAAATTCACATTTAAAATGGTAAGAAACGATAAAAGGTCGATATAGAAAAGGATGTACCAGGTAGTTCAGTAACCTCAAATGACTTCACCATGGTCTGCTTGGACAAGAGTGAAGTTAAACTCATGACAATACAAAACCATAATTTTGATAGATTGCTGATTTTCAGAATAATTATCAACTAAATATGAAAACCTACCTGAGATTGATAGTTCCAGATGCAAACACTTCCTGAATAAAGACTCGCCAGAATCCTTCGTATTGAACAAGAAGCATGTTATAAGTACAAGAAAGACAACTAAGGAAGCGATAATGACAATATTCATGATAATTATCTCCATATAAAAGGGGGGATATGAACAATCAGCAAAACTATTGCACTTTGAACAGCATATACCCAATACAAACCCTTCTTTTTCCCTGATACCTTCGATGCATGTCCATTTTGGTGCGGTGCACTTTAAGTAAAAATCACATACAGATTTTTCTAACTTCATATCTAGTGGCATGCAAATTAACTAGTAGGATGCCAATTAACTAGCATACAATCAAAAATGAGAGTATGGTACAAGTCACACAACTTACCATGGCTCAGTTGGATGCAGATCCACAGACTTTACTCTCTCAGACCTTTGCGCGAATTTTCTCTGATCCAATTAAATTTTATCAAATTAATGCCAAATTAATCACAGATTATGAAAGTTTAATTCAAGCGGATATGAATTGTCCAATAATATCTGATCGATAAAACTTAACGTACCTTTATTTCTAATCTGAGAGGCTGTAAACAGGTAAAGAAAAAAAAATAAGTCAGATTAATGAAATCCAAATCTCAAAACGGTGATCAGATCTAGCATATCATAGATGCTAGATTTCATTCAAATAAGCAACAAAGGGGCCGGGGTCGTCTCCAGTTCTGCGCAGTCCTGTCCCAAGATCCAACCACGACTGCTGTATCACAGCGCTCATCGGCGGGATCCACTTGCAGCGGCATGACCGAAAATGAAGCTGGAACTGGAGACGATCCGGAGCAAGAGTGAATGTGACATACCATTTTTGTAAATTGAATAGAAGAAGCCGCCGAGATCTCTCCAGGGAAAGAGAGGTTGGGGTCGGGAAGAGAGAGGAGATGCGATCCAAAGGGAGAAAAAAGGGAACAGGATCACTGAGAGGAGAGAAGGAAATATACTTCAGAGGAGAAGAAAATGCCCGTGGACATGGTATTTGTGAACCAAAAGAAGTTCGGTGGTGCCCGCTGTCACGACGTGACGCTCCGTGTATGGAGGCAGACTAACACTAACAGTAATAATTCAATAGAGAAGGCATAAAATTTTAATATTCTGATATTATCTTACGCCAAAGAGCTGCAAATTTCTTATAAACGTTTAAAAAGTTGAATTCTCATCTTAATCTCATAAATAATGTACTGAATTTTAGGCTGCAAATAAGTTCCATCATATGAGTTAGTCCTAAATTGTTTGTTTATGATTGCAATCAAGCAGAACTAAAAATGAAAACTAATTCAAATTCAAAGCATGTTTGATCTCCACACATGCAGTACAAACTTTTTCGTATTCTACATATTCTAAAAACATTAAGGACAAAATAACAATGCTTGTTAATTTGCGATATAATTAATTTAAAGATACTTGATATCAATCCATTTATAATTTTCAAATCTAACAGAACGCATGTAATATATATATATATATATATATATATATATATATATATATATATATATATATATGAGTTAGGCTATGGTGTTATGTGTAGTTAATGATTAAATTTGTTACGGACTAAAATATATAGATAAATCATTTTAAAATCTTAATAAATTCTTTATATCAAAATGTGATGGGATAT
This sequence comes from Schoenoplectus tabernaemontani, assembly GCA_037127355.1. Lineage (NCBI taxonomy): Eukaryota > Viridiplantae > Streptophyta > Magnoliopsida > Poales > Cyperaceae > Schoenoplectus > Schoenoplectus tabernaemontani. Next base: position 25,696,433 of record CM073756.1, read on the forward strand.
AAAAAATTTCTATTGTTCGAATTTTTTAAGTATTAGTTTTAAATTTTTTAAGATGATTTAATAATGATAATAATAAAATAATATATATTTTTAGGTCATTTTTTAAAATCTAAAACTAACACTTAAAAAATTTTAAAAATAGAAAATTTTTATATCCCATCATATTTTGATATAAAAAATTTATTGAGACCTATAAATCAAGATTTAAAGATAATTTAACTATATTTTTTAGTTTGTAGTAAATTTAATTATTAACTACACGTAGCACCATAGCCTATTTATCTATCTATCTATATATGTGTATATACTTATAATTTCTTTTTGTAAGATAAGATATTTGTATATTTATACGTGCTCAGGAGTATAATATATATGAAATGAACAAGTATAAAAATAAGTGAAGAATAAACTTGGATCAACAATATAAATTAAAACATATATTGAAGTAAATGAAGAAGTATGGCAAAGCAAAAGTATATAAATCGTGTTTGCTACAATACTACTCTAAAATTTATCAAAATATAGATATTCAGATATTGAGTTAGTGCAAATTTGATGTAAAAAATTGGAGAGTCACTCTTGCTTGATATGCAATGCATACTAACACAGAATTTACATGACTTCATTTACTGGTTGGAAGTCAGTGGATGGCTCACATGGAGATGGCTCACATGGAGATGGCTCAGGGGCTAGATCCTTTGTTTGACAGAGAATGTTTTGGTGCTGGTTGCAATCTGATTGATTTCTCTTTTTATGACAATATGATGAAATTGGTTATATGATGTATCAGAAACTGTATGTACTAAACTGTATTGTTTTGGATGTTTTGTTGTGACTTGATATGTTTTATGTGTATTTTTTTTAGTACCGGGGTAAGGTTGGAGCTCTCTAGTGACAATGTTATCATTTTGGTTGGTTTGGCCATGACAAGAAAAAGCTGGTGCCAATTGAGCCATATTTAATGCATGCCGGGAAACCTTGGAGGAAACAACAGAAGCCTAAAAAGGAAACTAGAGGTAATGCGCTTGAAGCACAAAAAGAAAGGGAAAATATATGAAAATTATTAAAAGAAAATAAAGAAAACACACAAAAAGAGGACTTCTACACATCTCCCTTGCATGCTGTTCTCAAAATTCCTTGAGGAACTTCTGAAGATTATTGAAAGAAAATTGTTACATTAATATTTTTTGTATAATTAAACGACCATGACAATGAAAGTCAATTCTGAAAATTGGAGAAGGAAATCTGATAGATGTATTCTTCAATGTATGTTAGGTGACATCTAAACTGTGGTACACTTAACAGTTGTTGGATCTTCCACCAATGATTTGGACATTCAAGCACACAAGCAACTGCTTGTAATGAATGACCAAATAATTTTAATCTTTTACCAAATTTATACATGGAATATTTAAATGGCGGTTACTGTTGAAGACGTCTAATTATATTTTATATTTTTATGCATTTTCATGCCTGGCATTGATGATTATCAAATAAGCTGGGTACTGATCCTAACCCTTGTGTTTATCTGGATTCTGGATTACATTTTGAACCATCAATTGTAGACAATAAGGATTCTGCTATCAAAAATGTTCAAGAACAAGTTGAAAGGCCACAAGGGAGCTCAATGCTGGTATCTTTACTTATCAATTAATGTTCTCATATGGGGTCTGCTGTATATGAACTCAATAGGATGCATGATGCAAGTCATCAGTCATGAGACTAGCATACAAATAAAATGATTTTTTTTAATTATTTCTTGGGGCTTTGGTTAGTTCTTAGCATGATTAGGATTTAACCGTTTAAGTTTTTAAGGATTGCACGCAAATAGACAAAATAGCTCTATTTGTTTATTTGATTGGCCTGCCTATGGATTTATCTTTCCTGTTGAATCAAGGGTGCTTATTTGTGAGCATTATTAAAATAGAATATTGATGATAACAAAATATTTACAAATAATCCATGTTGTTTACGGCTAACTGTATAGGTACGTGATTTAGATATTGTACAAAGAAAATTTTCTTCATCACAAATTAAAGCAATGGCAAAGGATGACTTGGTACAAACTGTTTCATGGCTTGAAAGCCAAGAAGAGAAGGTTAGAATCTACTATTGATTTTTCATTCACAACCTAGTTTGTTTTTACTTGCTGTTTTTGTGCAAACACTGTTTCTACTATTAGGGAGGTGATAAGTGTCCCCAACATGTATCCCCAATCTTACAGATGGTTGGTCCTATGCTCTTTTGTAGAGTTCCTTTAAGAAGTTTTCAGAGGACACACTTGTTTTTGCTACTTTGGACAAGTGCATTTCTTCCTATATTATCTAGTAAATCAGCATGCCTAAAACTATAATCATTAACAAAAGAAGAGCATGCTACTATATATACAACAACAACAACAAAGCCTTCAATCCCAAATATATTGGGGTAAGCTAGAAATAAAACCCTACTTGAAAGCTTAAGATCTGAAGAACATGCTACTATATATAAATTATAATAATAATCTAACTATTGCTATATTTATGTTGAATGCCAAAAGGAGATACCGAATTGAGAATCCTCTTGGAAGGGAGTACAGTGCTAGGAATAGATCTTTGATCTTTTTCTTTATACCTTTTCTCTTAAATTTGTGCTGCAGCCAGAAGCAGATGAGATCAAAGAAGTCGCAGCACAAGGTGTTCTCACTTGCTTGCAGGATTCCATCGAGTCTCTCCAACAAAACCTTGTAAGCAAACAAACAAAGTATTGAGTTTCCAAATTCTTGTATTGTATCCTGCACAAAGCTTCACATTATGAGTTTTTATAGGGCTTAAACAAAGTGACTGAGCAATGGGGCATTGTGCCGACTATGGTACGGGAACTAATTGCCCTTGGAAACAGTAAGAATACATCTCTTTCAAAAGAAGAGATTATGGATATAGCCATTAACTGTCAGAAAATTTACGAGAGTGAGTTTAACAAAATGGATCTGTCTAGAGATAAGGGGAAGAAAATTGAAAATGAGGGATATGATAGTGATGATACTATTGAGTTGACTGAAGAGGAGATTGATCAAGCATGCAGAAACCTTTGAGGGTACGATGAATCGAGTTAGAAATTTTTGCATCTTTTTGTCTTCTTTTAATGGAGATGGAGTGTATTCTTCTTTGTTTTTTTGGTCTCATAGCTTATTCTTTTTTCGAAACCTAATCTCATTGCTCGTGACTTCCTCTTGGTTTATACATTGTTTTCGGGAAAAAAATCGCTTCACTAATTATAATAATTAGAAAACGGAAGGTAAATAATTTGTTTGGAAAGAACGCCTATTCTTTGTTTTAATGATGGTGGTAAGCATTCATTTATAACCGTAGTTCTGATCGAAGTAAATAATTTGCTTTGGTCAATGATGGTATTCTCGTGAGTTCTTTTTCTTTTTTTTCCCTTTTGTTATTAATAAAAAAAATCGGTCAATGTCACTTGGCAATATGAGACTTAATTATGATATTAGCCTTCGTATGACCTTCGTCCGAAGAACAAAGATGTTAATTCATCCAATTTTGAATAAATTTTGCTTTAGCTATGTTAAGTGACATTTTTAATTTGATGAACTCCTTTTTCTCCAAATTTTATGTTAAACTGTCGGTTGCATGCCAATGAGAGTGTAGGCTTTGACATTTGAGACAGCAAAGAGGTCAATGTTAAATTAACTTCAATGGGACTTTTGAAAAATAATGATGGAAATTTACACATTGAATTTGATGCAATTAAAGGACAAATATAAGGTTAAGTATAAAATAAATCAAGTATCAGGCACAACTTTAGTTCAAGTCAATCACAAGATCAGGTGTTACTAATAAGAATTAACAAGAAACGGCCTAAGAGCAAATTTATTTTCACAAACAGCCTAACAAAAGGTGTGAGTTCAACTCACGCCCTTAAAACGCTATTTTCTCTGCCCGCCTGCTGCCCAAACAAAAGAGAGCAAAATGACCCAAAGGACGTGAGTTGAACTCACGCCCTTTAAGTCCACATATCGCATTTATATCAATTTTTTTTTCACTTTCGGTGGTTTTGAAAGATAACAATCAGAGCACATCAACATCTAAAGGGCGTGAGTTCAACTCACGCCTTTTGTGTCTTTGGGCAGTGTTCGGGCAGGTAAAATGGAGATTTAAGGGCGTGAGTTCAACTCACGCCCTTAGTTAGGCCGTTTGTGAAAATAACTTTGCTATAAGACCGGTTATGTAGATAACATTGATTATTAGGCTCTTTAAGTAAAAACTCCGAATGGGGAGAGGAAAAGAGACGGTGAGGGGAGCAGGTGGGGGGGGGTGGGGTCACTGGAGAGGACGGGGGAAAGAAAAAGAGCGAGGGAATTTAGTGAGGAACAGAGAAAGGCCTCGGAAAAGAAAGGAAAGATTAAAAAAAAAAAAAGGAGGAGAGAATGTAAATTTGACATCAATCTTATCGAAGTTGTATGGAGAATATCACAATAATCAGACTCACAGAAATTTTAATTCATTAATTAATTCATTATCATAATAATTTGGTTATTTAATTTTGTCACGTCTAATAAATTTATATCCTTTAATTAATAAATAAATTTATGTTTCATTAATCTAGTTTGCCTTTAACTAATTTAATTATCATTATTATTATTATAATTAATTCCTTCATCAAAATTTTAATTAATAAAATAATATATTAAGTTTATCTAACTTCATTTGAATTATTTGTATTAATTTTAATCTGACCTTTGAGTTTCATCTATAGGCTTTATATATTTTATGTTCTTAAAATTTAGGTTTATAATTATATATAATATATGAAAGTTTATTTATTTAAACTTTTCTATTTAAGTTTGCGGGCTTCACAAAAAAGCAACTTCATTTTTCTATAAGTTCGATTTACTAGACAAAATGAATTTGAGAGATTACATGTTAACATTTTTTTTAAAAAAAAACAACATTACGATCATATATAAGAGACTGAAGCTCCTTTGTCGAACAAATCAATATTAATTATTAAATTAATGTACTGACTACTCTGTCCAGCTTTCGTCCTTGGTGTTGACGAGTTGTATTCGTGAAAAAAAAAAGAAACTGAAAAAGCGAAACGACTACTAAGTACTAACAGATTAGCACAATTTTTTTTTTTTTTTGAAAAATAATAGGAATTTTTTCTCATATAATTGGATGTCTATTGATATTTCGGGTCAGATATGATCTCCAAAAAAAAAATTCGGATCAGTTATATTTTTATTTTTTTACGGCCAGCCCCCTGATCTGAAAAAAAAAATCGAACCAGGTGACTGGTATGATTTTTTTTTCGACCAAAAATAAATTCTAAGAAGTTCAATAGTTGAGTAGTCTCTACTCTCAATTTAAAACAGTTTTAATGTATAACTGATCGATATAAATCTTTTTTGGTATCTTATTTAAAAATATTGTTTCAAATACAAAATTTGTTTTGTAAATTTTGTTTTTGAGATCAATTATTCTAGGAAGAAGCGAGAGAATTTTTTTCTTTATAGTTGTGTAGTGCATTCTAATTTGATGAACACATTTATGTGAATAGAAAATGTTTATTTTAAATTTATTTCACCATCCGAAAAGAAAGAAATATAATATCACTTTTCAAAAAAAAAACAAATAGATTCATTATGATTTGGTTACACTATAAACTATAAAATTATATTTTAACGAATAATTATTGTATATTTTATGATGTTAAAAATTATAAATTATGTAAAGTGCTGAAAAGAAATCACAACTATAATAGTTTATGAGGTAGGCTATGATGCTACATGTAGTTAATGATTAAATTTGCTATGGATAAAAAATATCGGATAAATCATATTCAAATCTTGATTTATGAGTCTCAACAAATTCTTTATATCAAAATATGATGAGATATATATTTTTTTCTATTTTTAATTTTCTAACTATTCATTTTCTATTTTTTAATATGATTCAATAATAATAATATTAAAATAATATATATTTCTTAGGTCATTTTTAAAAAATCCAAAACTAATACTTAGAAAATATAAAAAAAATTATTAAAATCCATAAATAAAAATTTAGAGATGATTTACTATATTTTTTAGTTCATAGTAAATTTGACCATTAACTATGCATAGCACCATAGCCTAACTCATAGTTTATAATAAAAATAAAATATTATTTTAACATTTACTGTTTAATAACATTTACTGAAAAACTTAATCTATAAACCCATAATAAAAAATGAAATACGATGCAAGTTATATTTTTAATCAAGAAACTTAATTTATAAATGTTAACATTTGAAGGCGTTAATCACATATAAATATTTATAATTAATGATAATTATTAATATGTAGAATTGTAGTTTGACCCTAGACTAAAAAAATTTCGGATCAGTCACCTAGTTGTAAAAAAATATGGTCTGAATTTTTTTCAAGCCACCATATCCGACTCAAAAAAAATTGGACCATACTAGCAAATGTCAAAAAACATCCACTCATACTATTAAGTGTGATTTTAAAAAAATTCCAGATAACACTTCACCTAAAAATAATAATTTCATCCGATAAGATAAAATACAAAAAAAGGTATAATAATCGTCATCCTTGACAGAAATAAACGGCGGGAACTAAAATTATCACATGTTCTTGTCATCGCAACAACGACAATAAAAAATCTTTAATTTAAAATAGATTAAAATATATTAGAAATGAAATTCAATCTGAAAATATAAGATCTGAAATCTCAAATATCAATGATAATAATGATGATGAAAAAAATATTAATACTAATAATAAATAAATATATATATATAATAAAAATGATAATGATAATATGATGATAATATGATAATGATGATAATGATGCTAATAATAACAGTAATACTAATAATAAAAAAATAAAAAAAATAGTATAATAAACTATATTATAAAATATATTTCTAAATCCTTGCTTCTAAATTCTAACATCCTAAAATATAGAAACTGAAAAACTAAGAACTTAAATCTACTACTACTCTAACTCATAAATTATGGTTCTGATACATAGATTGTCATCTTCCAAACACTCTTATCCAAAATAAGCTCTTTGGATATATTCTATCCTTCAAATTGTTTTTTTATTACTTCCTCCTATGTCAGTCTCGGTCGATCTCTTCCTCTTCTTGTGTTTTCAGAATGACTTAGAATATCACTGCGTATTGGTGCCTCATGAGGCCTTTGTTGGATATGACCAAACCGTGGCAAACTGTCACACCCCAGAAATAATAAATCGGATTAGGGGTGCTTAATCCCGCCACGTACGCACGATGAGACGTGCGTACAGAAGGCTAAATGAATAAAATAAAACAATCACAGAATAAAACAAAATAATAATAAATATAAATACATGACCATACAGTCCAGAATGAACAAAGAGTATACAGTCCATCGGAATGGGCAGCAAATCTCTCGAATAAAAACCCAAAAGAAAGAAATAAAACTCAAAACCCGATGGATCCTATCCAACTACCCGGCTCACATGCAAATGCAGTGAAGCATCTCTGGTCATCGCGTAGACTGTCCCTAGCACTCGCTCCAAGAAAAATCCCGAACCTGAAATACCTGGATCCCACAACCACCGTGGAAACGTGAGTAATTTTAAAAATTACTCAGTACGGATTTAGATCCAGCCTTAAAATTTGATCTTCTTTCCTAGACTGGACCAAAAAACCGATACTGATGTTTAAAATGCAATATAATATTGATGTGTAAATATAATACTATTTTAATGCACATTTTGAGAAGCTTACCTATATTGTATGACATGAAATGACAATGAACTCAAAAATAGAAAATCTGTGAAAAATAATATAATATAAAATATAAGCTACGAGAGTCAAACACCCGTAATAAATACCCAGATTGTAAATTTACTAGACCCATCCTGAGCGGGCACTACCAGGGCCCAACTTACTAACTCGGGCATTGCCTAAGCGGGCACTACCAGGGCCCAACTTACTAACTTAGGACTTTATGTTTGTGCAGCGACAACGCCGCACAAATGACAATTCGGGCTCCCGAGGCGATAACGCCCTAGGAGAGTGAACGGCTATAAAGCACGTACTCTGGTCTGCTGAATCTGGTAATTTACCTTACAAAATAGAAACACACGGATATAGTATGTCTTCAATTGCCATATCGTTAAAAGGAGATAACTACCCAAGAAATAACAAATCGAAAAATAATACAAATGGGAGCCTACACTGTACCAACTAGGGGCCAGAGGGCCGCATCCCGAGAAATGACAAAATAAAATATAATACAGATGTGAGCCTACACTGTACCAACCTGGGGCCAGAGGACCGCATCCCAAATGGGAGCATATACTGTACCAACCAGGGGTCAGAGGACCGCATCCCGAGAAATGACAAAACGACATATGATACAAAAGGGAGCCTACACTGTACCAACTAGGGGACAGAGGACCGCATCCCGAGAAATAACAAAATAGAGTAGAATCCAGACTCGAATATGACCGCACACACTAAACACTGAAAGACATGGTATCCTAATCGCTCAAATTTGGATTAAAAATCTTAATCATATTAAGAATAGTAAAAATATAATATTGATCAAAAAGAAAAAATCTCTGGCACGGCCGAACCCGCCAAATGACGGGGTCGGTGGATAACCGACAAGCAAATGTGCGCAGTGTATATACAGACCAAAGAGAATGTAACCCGTTGGTCTGGTTATATAAGACAACCTCAGACTGAGATCACCCGGCCCGTCTCTCAGCACTCCCATACATTTTGCATGATTAATTGCCTAACATAATTAATAATTAGTGGTATTAATAATATTAACATACTAATTATAATCTATAACTTTATTTATTTAATTCTAACATAATCCTATCTCGGGACTATTTTCCGAGTCCTACTCCTATCCTGTCTACATGCAGTATGACATGATATGACATGCGGATGTGAGTAGGCATCAAGAATACTGGTCAATTTACCGAATGCATATGATAGTTCAAATTTGGGTCCCTAATCAAATTTGGTCAGAAAATACCGCAGTTCAGATTTATTTTAAAAATAGTTTTATTTTCGGTTTGGGTTCCTATTTCTGAAGAAAAAGAAAATCAAATCCCAGGAAACCGTACCTGAGAATAATTTGATCAGGTCGGTAGCGTCAAATTGTTTAGTCTCCGGTGACGCTCATGATCTCGTCAACCGTCTCATCCTGATTGTACTCGTTTGTCGGCTTGTCAAGATAAATTTCGGAAACCAATGAAGTCAAAATAAATTAAATTGGCGAGTATCCTATTCACGTTGGGTCTGGTTAGGTCAAGGTGTACTGGGACTCGGAGACGGGAGTATTATTATTTGAAATTTATAATCATATTATATTTATTTTGAGTAATGTAATTAATTTAATTTAATTTAGATTGATTAAGTTAACTTAATATTATTGCTCAATTATTTTAATTAGGATAATTAATTAATTAAAAATAGAAAAATTGATTAATATATAATATTATATAATTAATATTGTTTCTTATTAAAAATAGAAAAATTGATTAATATATATATATATATATATATATATATATTAACATTATTCTATTATTAAATAGACAAATTGATTAATAGGTATTTATATATATTAATTAACATTATTCAATTATTAAAAATAGAGAAATTGATTAATATATATTTTATATTATAAATTATTATTATACTTTATTTATTATTTTATAACCCTTAATTATTTATATCATATTCTTTAATTATATCTCATTTTATATTTTAGTATTATTTTTATTAATTAGTAAATATATTATATAAAACTAGAATTAAAAATAAAAATCAAAATGAAAGAAAAGAAATTCAATTAAACTTAAATTTAATTAATGTTTTTATTTAAGTTAAAATGTGTTGGTGTTTTAATGTGTTTGGGATCATAGGCTGTCTCCGAAACCACCGTATCTTTTCGGATTTTCATTATTGAGGCGATCATGTAATCATCTCCCATATTTCACTATAAGTATTAATTAATTATTAGAGCTACATACGTTTTAAATTACAACACTTACTAATTTATTAATTATACTTTTATCCCGCTTAACCTTTCGGCCCATTTAACTTGATCAATTTATTTTCCGAGTATTCTTAAAGTTTCAATTGTACGTAAAGGTTGAATTTTGTGCATATCACCCTCCAAAAAGGATTATTACCACAATTAATTTATTTAGGCCCTTAATTTTATTTAATTCGCATTTCAGTCCCTAGACCAGGGTACATCATACAAGAATTACAAAACAACATCAGAGGTGGCAGCAAAGGGTGCAACCCCGACATGACAGTAAGGCACAAGTAAAGGATCAACAAGGAAACAAGAGCAAAGAGACCCAATGCCAGTACAAACCAGCAAAACCAGACCCAGGCACATAAACAGTAAGGCACAAGACCAGAACCAAACAAGTATAACACAACAACATGGAACATAACCGAATCACAAAATCTCAATAGGCCAACAAAAATTGAGAGAATTAAGGCAATCACCCTCGCATCATTGGTACCGATTGGTACCAATGTACCAAAGGCCAGATCAACAACAACAACACCTAATTTCAAGCAAACGGACTGGCGCCTGCCAAACTAGACAAGAAAAATCCAGCAAGCAATTCATCATCACAGATAGCAAACCGAACAAGGTACCAACAGACAACAAGTACTTCAAACAACAAGCATGAAGGCCTCATAATCGAGTCAACACAAAGCAAACCGGTACAACAAAAACCAAGGCACAATAACAGCCAACAACAATCACAACCAGCCAAATGACACGGGCCTTGCATCAATGGTACCAATTGGTACCATTGTACCAAAGCACAACAACAATCTAACGAAATGACAACATCAATAAACAACAGGTCAGGGGTGAATTATATGTGGCACAATAATTTCAAGCAAATCAATATCAAGCAACAGTATCCCAAGCAACAGATCACCCAAAACTAAAACAACCATGTGTTTACCCCTGAAAATTCGAGGAATTAAAAAGCAACTTGGGACAAAAGATTCAAAAATTCAAGGAGAAATTTTAAAAGCCCGAAGAGGCTTAATTCAAGTCCAGAAGCACCAAGAAAAAAGAAGAATTCAGTGAAATGCTCAAAAATCAAAATTCTTAAGAAAAGAATTAAAGACCGAAGCTCTACAAATTCAAATCGAAAACCTCTTCGAAACCTAAAATCTCAAAACTCAAATTTTATGGCAAAATAAAATTCTCCATAAAATTCTGAGAATTTTCATATATTACTTGATATTTTTGGAGTTACGAAAGTCAAGGAAATTCCAAATTATCGATTAATATAATAAAAAATTAATTAATCAAGCGTTAAAAATTAATTGATGCTTGAAAAAGGGGAAAAATGGTAAATACAAATTACCATAAATTTTGTTATATTTTAAAGAATTTTTGAGCAAATTTTGGTGCAATTTGGACAAAGGGAGCTTTGACAAACAATTTAAAAGCAAAGGAGAAATAAGAAAATCAGCAAATGGAGGGCTCCAATTAAAAATCAAAATGGAGAGGGGCTAAATTCGAAAATTCCCATTCTGCTACAGTGCGTGCTACAGTACCCGAGCTTCCATGGTGTAAAATTTGAAAATGGTGATGGTGCTTCCGTGCGACGAAAACCCACATATTATATACCGTTGGAAAGAGCATGGAGAGGAGAATACAATGAGATAAAGAACTTGCAAAATGGTTGAGCGGTTTGGGAGAAAACGGAAAGGGAAGTTTCCGATCCAAAAATGAAATTGAGCAATCCGAGCCATGATTGATCAAATTGACACTTCAAACACCTTCTTCATGGTCACAAGAGATTGTTTGAGGGCTTGGTTGAATTTCATAAGCTTTAAATTGGTGAGACCACGAACTCGCAAATCGGGTCAAAAACCGAGTTGGTCAAACTCTATACCAGAGCATTCTATTGATTGAATAAACATTATAGATCAATTTCTGTGATCAATTAGATGCTAATCAAGCTTTGAAACACAAGAAATTGGTGTAGAAATGAAGGAGAACGACTATGTGGCTTGAAATTGGGTTTGAAGGCAAAAACGGGTCTCGGGTGCATAATTGTGATCCGGCAAGGTCTAAAATGCAGGAAGGGAGTGGTAAGAACGTGTTTGAATCTCTACAACCTTCTAGAAGTCCCTAGAATCATCTGGTGACCAAGTGATAGTTAGGGAGGGCAAATTTGTAAATTTTCAACAAATATAACAAACTCCACTTGTGCCCCACTTGTCCTCTCAGCTGTTAGAGCATATTTAAAACACTTAGAACTGGTCTAATACACCACAAAACGTTCAGAAGAGTATGAGGAGATGAATGAAGGGAGTTGGTGTATAAATTGGTCAAAGAAAAGTCAAACCGATCTCATACACCCATCTACCACCCCCTAGGCCTATTTAAACCCCTCTCTTCCTTCAAACACAAGAGGCACAACCCATCCCAAGCTGAATGCTAATCCAAAACGCTGCCAAAACTAATTGAAGCTCAAATTAGATACAAAATAAGATCCAATCTTTGAGTTGAGATCAAAATCAAACCCAAAGATACAAGATTCAATCAATTCCTCTTCTACTCAAGCTATAAATTAGATCTAGGTAGGCATATATCCTGTAAATATAGATATCAAGAGTGTATTGGAGCTTGTAATTTTGATTTGTGCAATAAAGATGAAATTTTTCATGTGCAATATCGATTTTTCTTCTTCTTCTTGATGTTCTTATGTTGCAATTCGATCTTTTTCATTTTCTTTCTTTTCTTTTGGCTCAAATCTGCATGCAAACATCATTGAATGTTAGATTGAAGCTAAATGATGCATTTAAACCGTTTAAGATCAATGAATCTCTTATAAATGCAAAATCAGCCCTAAAATAGCTGAAAATGCAATAAAATGAAAAAAGGGATGAGATCTTCTCCAAATCTTATAAAACTTTCAGATCTCGTAGAAATAAGTCATATGAATCTACAAAAACTGATTTTACATTTTTTTCATTTTTCTATAAAAAATTATAGCCTTTTTAATTCTGAAAAACAGCAAGTTCTGGTAACATCCATTTCCTCTTTCCCTTTTTCATTTTTTTTTTGTTTTTTTTTCATTTTTTTATTTTTTTTTGGCTGAAATCTTCATACAAACATCATTGAATGTTAGATTGATGCTAAATGATGCATTTAAACCATTTAAGATCAATGAATCCCTTATAAACGCAAAATCAGCCATAAAATGGCTGAAAATGCAATAAAAAGAAAAATAGGATGAGATCTACTCCAAATCTTATACAACTTTCAGATCTTGTAGAAATAATTCATATGAATCTATAGAAACTAATTTTATATTTTTTTGATTTTTTGTAAAAATTTATAGCCTTTTTAGATCTGAAAAACAGCAAATACTAGTACAGCATTTTCCGCTTTTGCCCCTGATCTGATTCGAAAATAAAAAATCATATCTCTGCTACTCCGATTTAATTGAAATTTTGTGAGCATCTATATCTAGTTATATTGCATCTCTCTGTAAATTTTCATAATTTTTGGAGTTTCATATGATTTTATATGAATTTTAATCTAAGCATAGTAAAAATCAATAAGCGATAAAAACCCCTTTCTTTTATTTTAAATACCCTGATTATGTGTTAATGAGTATAGGATATATACATCCAACTCATTTGACCTTAGTATGGTATGAAAAATGAAAGGAAGATTTTTTTTTCTTAGTAAGAAAATATAAATAAATTTAAAATTAATATATATATAAAGAGAAAAAAAAAACTAATGATTTTTAAGCATTCTGGAGATTTATTAGTATTTCTTTGAATTCTGCCCGGATTATATTATTTTACATTTCTTCGTTACCTTTCTGCAATATACAAATTGTTAATTAGATAAATAATTTTATTAAAATAAAAAATATTATGAAGACTCATAAACTTGGATATGTACATCCAGTTCATGATAATGAGTAAAAAAGCTTATGCACAAGCTTACTCATTGGTCTTAGCTCAAATCCTCTCGAGTGAGAAAATGTAAATTCTATTTCTAAAAAAATGTGTTTGTTCACAGCTTATGTAAAAGCTTTGATCAAAGCCATAAAATACCAATATGTAAGAGAAAATATCGAATTTAGGATTCAATATTATACCCTACTTAAAATGAGATTTGAGCTAAGACCAATGAGTTTATAAATAAGAACATGCCTTAAGATGGTGTGATTTTAAAATAAGGAACAAATAACATTGAATGGACTAGCCATGAAACAAATAAATTGTGATTCAAAAATAAAAATGCCCATATATAAAGTAAAACAATAAAAAAATAATAAGGAATCGTTATATGGTTTATCAAAACGTTGAACGCTTCACAAAACGTTGGTAACGCTTTGACCATTTTCTGACAAGTCTGATATCTTCTGGAAACATTATAACGGTTTGTGGAAACGTTATAACGATTTGTTGAATCGTTACACGATTCCTAGAATGGTGAATGATCAACAAGGTGGTTTAAATCTCTTTCATTCTTATAATAAATAAACCTAATAAAACACATGAAACTCAGGTTTATTACCCGTTTTTTATTTTTTATTATTATTATCTACTGAAGTCTTCGTAAGTTTTCAGATTTGTCTGTTTCTAATATTCCTCCTGAAATAATATTTTAAAGGATTCAAATTAAAAAATATTCAAAATAAAAATTGTTCATAACATTATCATTGATATTTTTGTCAAATAAAATTAGTATATTATTAATATATTTTCTCAAAAAAATAAAAAATAATCCCCGACTGATTATATTTTCTTTGCTGTTGAAAATAAAGAAATATATTAAAATGCTTTCATTGAAAATATATAATAAAAATAAATAACATAAAAAATAATAATAAGATAAAAGTTTTCTTAAAATAAATAAATAAATATAATTCTTATTCATGAAATTAAATTCTAAATTAAGTAATTCTAAAAAAATATATATAAAAATACAGAAATAAATAAAATTAAATATATAATGAATAAAAGTTGAAAAAAATAAAATAAATATAACTCTTATTCAAAATCAAATAAAATTTAAATAAAAATAAATTAAATACATAAATAAAAAGGTGAAAAAGACTAAATCAATATTCATTTAAACTAAATCAACATTCACCTAAAATAGAGATAAATTCAATTTCAAAACTAAATCAACATTCACCTAAAATAAATATCATAATAAAAAAATAAATAAAAAGTAACTCTCAATCTTTAAAATTAAATAAATTTAGATATCAATAAATAAATAAAGACATAACTAATAATAATAATAAATAAAAGACTTTTTTCTTCTTATCAAATAAAAAAATTCAATTTTAGAATTAAACCAACCTTAATCTAAAATAAAAATAAATCTCAACATTCAAGACTAAATAAATTTAAATAAGATAAGTTCAAATAACAAATAAATAAATAAATGAAAACTAAATCATTTTATCAATAAAAAAATAATAAAAAGTCAATTCACAAGGTGTAAACTACCTTGAAAAGTCAATATCTTCCCTGCCCTTACTCACAGCGACCACTTAAAATTGCTTAACTATTTTGTTTATTTTCTCTTTCTTAATCAGAGGTTCCTCGGGTTCAAAGCCCAGGATAATTAACAACGGGGGCTTGCGCCCATTGGAATCTTAAAGACCCCACAATCTCTAAAAACCTTAAAATGTGCATTTTAAATTCATATAAATATATCCCAATGCACACTTAGAGGGATCTCCGTGTCCTTCTTCTGCAATTCATCGTCCAAATCCTTTTTCAGGGCGGTGAGAGGCGCGAAAAAGGGTCGCACACCATGCATCATAACACAAGCCAGACAAGACAAGAAATTAGGCATCATAAAAAATCAGGGCAGACACAACAATATCAGACAGTCAACACAGATCAAGCAAGAACCCAGGCATATACTAGCACAAGCTTAAGACCCCACCTCATTGGTACCAACCGGTACCAGTGCACCAAGGCACACAACAAATCAACGCATAAGGCAAGCAACAGAGGCAGCACGGCTCAGCCGGCTGTCGATTCAAAACACAATGACAGAGAACAACAACCAATCAAGCACGAGGCTCAGCTGGGCACACAAAATGGCCCACACGACCCTAGATAAAGAGAGATAATACCCGATTTATTCAAGGTAGCACAAGGGGAGGGGCTAGTCAGCGACGACCAGGGCTTAGCCAAGCGGGTCGGACGAGAGTTTAGTGGCGTTGGCTCCAATAGAAGGGGAGAGATGAGTTGTGAGAGAGGGAAAAAAGTGGAATGGGCCAGTGTTGTGCACAAAAGAGAGAGAGAGGGCTAGAGGGTAGAGTGGTGAGTGGAGTGTTGATTCGATTGTAGGGTTGGGTTGAGCAACCAACTCACGAGCAGAAAGGGGTGAGTGAGAGTAGCAGGGGAAGGGGTAGAGTTGCTCCCAGCGAGAAGGGAGAAAGTGAGTGAATTAGGGAGAGGAGGGCACGCGGGAGCTGGCGCATGGGGAGGGGAGTAAAGGGCGAGTGAGCAAGAAGGGCGGAGAAAAAAAAAGGTTAGAGGAGGAGAGAGTTGCCCGAGGGATTTAGATAGATGGGGGGAAGAAGAGAAAGGGGAAAAGACGGGGAAATCAGGGGGCAACTCGCAGGAAAAAGGGAAACATGGGCGGGGAGAAAAGAAAACCGAGGGGAAAAGAAGAGAGAGAGGAAAATACAGAAAAGAAAGAAAGGAAAAGGAGAGAGAGAAAAACTTTGACTTTGGAATCAAATAGATTTTTCATGATCGAATACGTACAGTCATTCGCGTGACCATCCAATTCTCAAACTTTATTAATTGATAATCATTGATTCTCAAATTTTAAATAAATAGAAGTAATACGTCAAATTGACCAGCGTCGAATGGACAATTGCGTGTCTGATCAGTTTTCGAATTTAATCGATCAGTCCGTTTATATTTCTTAGTTATAATTTTAAGTTTTGATAAATTGAGTTTTCTTAGCTAGCTAATTAACTAATTAATTATTGATTTATTATTTATTTTAATTTAAAATTTGAATTTATTGTTATTCTTATTACATATATATAGTTATATTGTTATTTACTAATTTGTGTTAAATTTATTTATTTATTATCTTAATCATCATTATTTCTTAATTTAAATTTCACGGTTTAACACAAACGGTGTTGGACCAGCTTCTCTTGAATTAGTGCTACCCCAATTTTGTCTTATATATCATCGTTTTTATTTGATCTCTCCTTGTGTTGCCGCATATCCAACACGACATTAGTATTTCAGTTACACTCATCTTCTGGATGTGTTGTCCTTTTATAGCTCAACATTATGTGTTATACATTATCGCGAGTCTAATCACGGTTATGTAGAACTTACCTTTTAGTTTATTTAGGACCTTCTTATCACATAGAATATTATATACTTATCTTCATTTCACTCATCCGACTATTATTTTATGACTAATATCTTCATCGATCTCTCTGTCACTTTACAACATCGATCCTAAATATCAAAATATATCATTCATGGGCACTACTTGTTCGTCCAAACAAATATTTTTATCATCTGAGTTGTCCCCGCAAAACTGACACTTCATATATTCAGTTTTAGTCCTATTAAGTCTAAAACCTTTTGATTTTAGAGTTTGTCTCCACAACTCTAGTTTCTGATCAACTTCAATCCTACTCTTATCAATCAGTACCACATCATTAGCAAAAAAATATGCACCAAGCAATGTCTCATTGTATGTCTTTTGTGATCTCATCAATCACTAAGATAAAAATATATAGACTCAATGTTAATCCTTGATGTCATCTTTTCTTAATAAGAAATATATCAAACTCATCGTCACATGCTCTGACACAAATCACAATATTTGTGTATATATCCTTAATAAGGGTAACGTAATTTATTAGGACTCATTTCTTTTCAAGCGTCCACAATATGATATTTTTTATATTTTATCATACGCTTTCTCTAAATCAATAAATATTATATGTAAGTCCTTCTTCCGTTCTCGATATCTCTTCATGAGTTGTCTTATCAAGAAAATGCCTCCATGGTGGACCTCTCAAACATAAAACCAAATTAATTTTTAGAGATAATTATCAGTTTTCTTAAATGATACTCGATCACTTTCTCCCAAAACTTTATGGTATGACTCATGAGCTTAGTTTCTCTATAATTAGTACAACTTTAAATATCTCATTTATTCTTAAAAATTAGTACTAATATACTTCTTCTTCACTCATCAGACATCTTATTGGACCGAAAAATGATATTAAATAGCTTAGTGAGCCACACTATTACTATATCTCTGAGACATCTCTATACCTCAATTGGGATGTCATCATGTCCTAACGCCTTATCTATTTTCATCCTTTTGAAAGATTTTTTCACCTCAGACTCTTGAATTCTTCGAACAAATCGCCTATTGGTGTCAGGAAATGAGTCATCCAACTTAGTTGTGGTTTTCTCACTTTTTTCATTGAACAACTTGTCAAAATATTATTTTCATCCGTTCTTAATCTCATCATCGTTCACCAAAAACCTATCAACACCATCCTTAATATATTTAATTTGATTTAAGTCTTTTGTCTTTCATTCTCGAAGCTTAGCTATCTTGTAAACATCATTTTCGTCTTCTTTTGTATCTAGTTTTCGATACAGTTCAGCATATGCCTGACCCCCTTATTTCACTCATAGCTTTCTTTGTGTTTCTTCTAGTTTCTTTATACTTCTATATATTTTCATCACTCCTGTGGTGATGTAAATATTTGTAGCATTCTTTCTTCTCGCTGATCGTCTTTTGTACATCATCATTCCACCACCAAGTATCTTTAGATTCACGTTTATTTTCTCTGATTACTCCAAACACCTTATAACCACCTTCTAAATGTGAGTCGACATCTCATCCCACATACTATATGCATTTTTACCTGTATTTCACGGTCCTTCTGTAATAACTATATCCTTAAACACCTGAGAAGCATGACCTTTGAGCTTCTACCACTTCGTTCTCGTGATTTTTGTGCCTCTATCTCGCCGGATGCATACCTAAAAATCAAAGTCAGCAATCAAAAGTTTATATTGTGTGACGAGACACTCGTCAGGTATAACCTTACAATCCACGCAGTTTGGTCTCTCATCCCTTCTAATAAGGATAAAATAGATCCACTCGAGTGTTGGCCATTGTTGAAAGTAATTAAATGGGTTTTTTTCTTTCTAAAGAAGTTGTTCGCTACTATGAGGTCGTAAGCTACAACGAAGTTTAAGATTTTCTCCCTTTTGGTTATTTGTCATATCCAAAACCCTCATGTACCTTTTCAAATCTCCTTCTAGCTGTGTCAATATGACCGTTAAATCTCTCTAATAAAATTTTTTTCACTACTAGCACTTCTCTAACCATGTCCTTTAAGTCTTCCTAAAATTATCTCTTGATATCATCGTCAAACCTACTTATAGAGTATACGCATTGATGACGTTCAAAACTAAATCTTCAATAACTAATTTAATCATGATGATCTTGTCCCCTTGTCTTCTAAGATTTTGACAAACGAGAGGGACATCGATATTCTTGATTCGTACTTCTTCTTCATACAAAAAACGTACATCGAGATAGAATCTGTATGGTTGCTAGTTACGGATAATGTTGGATAATATCCACAAATATAAATCATTTGTATAAGAAGAACACTCATCTCATATCTAATAATTAGCAGGACAAATAACTAATGACATAAACACAATCCTTATAGTATTTTATTATAATTCAAGTCCAATAACATGTCCAACACGTTATTTATGTAATTGAGCCGATAAAACTTATCGTATGATTTGTGAAACACTATCATCACTCAACTTATACACTAATCTTAACTAATTATTATTACTTAGTAATTAACAGATAAAGATATTTAAAGTTATTATTAATTAATGCATATGTTTCACAATTGAGTCCAACTCAATATATAAATAATAAACAACTCAAGGAACAAATGATATATCATATATAATCATCATAGTACATAAGCTAAGTATAAGCATCATATAAATTTCCACTTTTGCCCATGCCCGGAAGAACTCCTCAACTAGTGCAAAACACCTCTCCCACACATGAGAAAAAACATAATAAATGAGTAGACAACATTATGGGGGGCTATTTTTTTTTAGTAACAAGTTATTTTATAGGAAGCTGATAAATTATCAACTTTTCATGATTATTCATAATTTTTTTATAAAGATCACAATAATGATTTAACAATCAGAAATTATTTCCCCGATAAGAAATGTAAGTTAAGTCGGACCCAATAAAAATCAAGAAAAAATTAAAATACTAACAATGGGCTTTGTTTAATGTTTATAACTTTACTATTATAGCCATTCCAACTGTAATTTGTTAATCAGTTAAAATCCTTCATTGATTTCACAAAGAATGGAAAGACAATCCATAACATAAGAAAATATAACCAATGATTTTTTGTTACTTCCGAAATCAGAAGATTACCTCTGTCAAACCAAATAGTATCAATTTCAAATAAATTTCTTAAATGGCATTGCAAAAAAAAAAAATAATATAAATTTGCAAGAAGCAGAAATTAAATCTCCAAATCATAACATTAATGTCGTCCCATTATAATACAAAGTATGCTTCAGAAAAAGGAAAATACTAAAATTTTGATAAACAAGATATTCAGCATTAATTATTACTTCCAAAACTGGAGATGTACAACATTAATTGTTATTACTAAGGAAAT
This sequence comes from Schoenoplectus tabernaemontani, assembly GCA_037127355.1. Lineage (NCBI taxonomy): Eukaryota > Viridiplantae > Streptophyta > Magnoliopsida > Poales > Cyperaceae > Schoenoplectus > Schoenoplectus tabernaemontani. Next base: position 25,717,237 of record CM073756.1, read on the forward strand.
ATCTATTTTATTTTTGATTGATAATATCCATTAGTTTCTTAGAAACTGTATCATTTGAGAAAAAAAAGGAACAAAATTAAATTTCAGAATTTGATAGAAGATTGAAAAAAATCACAATAATACCTTACTATTTTATGTTAATCACAATGATACCTTACTGTTATCAAAGAAGCATGTTTTGAGGCTCGATAACTACATATCAGACGTCTTTCAAGGAAATATGCTACTGTTTCTGCTAGGTTTGTCGCATCTTCTCCATAAAATAGTCATAAAATTGAATGAGATAAGATCACTTAATAACTAAGATACTGTTAAAACATAAAAAAGGAGAAATAAGTAATTTGTTCAACCAATGTTACTTGTGTTGTACTATATCAGTGCAAATATCAGATTCAATTTGTGTGACACACGATTTTACAGTTGTACTTTGGTGACTTGTTCGGGTGGAAAGGCAATTCAAGTCTCTGTTATCTCGATTTGTCTGATTCCTGTATTCTGATATGAGCCATTGAGGGCTTCAACCCAAATCTACATCTACGAATAACCAATGAACAAAGATAAAACCAACAAAACTAAAAATGTGTACGTTACTAACAGGAACTTCACATGGAAAAAAAAAAATCATAACATAAACAGAAAATGTTAAGTGTCAAAAAATTCAGTGTGCCTAAACTAATCAGGCGTGAGTTGAATACTCTTCTGAAATATGTGTTGATTTTATCACAAAGGTGTTTTACTATTTTAAAAAAATCTAAATACTGAATTAGTTCAGTTATTTTGTCGAAATGTTTTGAATTTTTTAAGACGTCAATCGTCAAAATTACCCCTCTTACCAAATGATCAGAATTAAAAGTCCAACTAATATAGGCTCGCGATTACTTGGAACGGATGTTCGCTCTTCTCCAGTTAATTTCCTAATTTTATCGCTGATTCTATCTCTCTCGATTTCGAAACCTCACCCCGCACTTGCATCTCTTCACTCCTCTCGCCGAGTTCTCTCCCTCACTGTCGCTCTTTTCGCTTCCCCCTCGCGCATATCCCTTCTCACAAACCGTCGATCTACGCTCTCTTATTGCTCCTCTACCACCTGTTATTTTGCGCTCCCCTCTCTCCTTCGCCAACTGCCAAAACCCCTCTCAAGGCGAAACCCCACTTCTCCGCTCTTTCTTGTCCCCGCTCGCTCCTATCCGCCACGCTTCTTTCCACTCCGCGTAGCTCCTCTCCGGTCGGTCCTCTCCGCTTCGCACCACTCACTTTCCTCTTCAGTGCTTCTCTCGGCTCCGCTCCGATCACTACTGTCCAGTGCTTCCGTGGTTTCAGCATCGCCACTCCCATTCTCTTCAACCCGCTTTCCCTCTCCTGGCACCTGTTTCCGCCACTCACTGCTCCCCTTTCTTCTACAACCTAACTCGCTTCTGATGCGCCACGTGAGTAGAATATGAAAGTATTTTCTCCAAGTTTTTGCTTTGGCAATATTGGTAAACATGACACATATCAATGTTTTCTTATTTTTTCATAACTTTTCACATAATCAAGCTTTGAGATGATCTGCTGCATAGAAAGCATGTTGATTGCACATCTTTGGATGATTTTTTTTTCATTATGCCAGTAGGTTAGATAAATTCAAAAGGCAATTTCTCCTGGCCTTGAGTGCTGTTGTTTATTGGAGATTGTGGGGTGAAAGAATAAAAGGATTTTTCAACGGTCTGAGGTACCACTGAATACTGATGCTGTTTTATCTGGATCAACTTTGTGTTTGTTTAACTTTTGGACAGGTACCAGTACTGGGATGGAACAGACTTTTGTTCAATCAGAGACTATACTCGAAGAGGAAAGGGGCCAGAGCCTGGGATTGTAGTTGTACACGAAGTCAGAAACTATACTCGAAGGGCCCATTCAATTTTACATTTTTGCGCAGAAAGCTGTAAGAAATCCTGGTTTATGGTTTTTGTTTGTTCTATTTCTTAATTAAAAGCCATAGCATGCCGGCGCATGCTACAACGAAATTATTGAAAATCATTGTTTGTAGCTCGAAGTTGTGCTTTCTCAAAATTTCACTTTGAATATATTTTTTAGTGGCTTCTCTTGTCCCAATAAAGACTTACAACAAAATAAAGTCAGCAAACCATAATCTGTATCGATTATAGTTTTAGAAAAACTTCGTCAACGAATGGGCTCTAAAAGGTATTCTGATGAGTGCACTAGCTTATATAGAAGGTGATTTTCAGTAGAAGGCGAGTAATTGTAAAGGTACATTGATGAGTGCACAAGCTTATTTCACTCTATATGTGATTTGTTGTGTAGTCTATCTTCTGCCTTTTCAAAACTGCTCCTGGAAGTCTTCACATATTCAGCTTATAACTTGCAAAATATACATTTGTAATTTAGCCCTTTATTATTTGATTTTTTTTTTTGCTTCAAGTACAACATTTTAAAGTTGAAATGACCTACTTTCTCAAACTTATATATTGGTCTTCAATAAAGATAACTTATGTGGCATTGCGTATCCTTATCCCCGGAAGAATTTAAAATTTCTTGGTTTGACTTTTTTTTCATATTAAAAGGGAAACAAAAATACTTAAAAATCCATGCGGCGACCCAAATATAATCAAACTTATGGATGTAGTGATAGATCAGCATTCAAAGATTAATGTTTTCCAATTCAAATTGATCAAATACTAATCCGCTATGGAAACCAAATAATTTGACATTTTTGTAGGCGCTTTGACCTCTAACAGCAGAAAATAAGAATAAGATAACCAGAGCCATTATCAATAATCATACAATTATTTATCTAAATCTAAAGATGACACCCATAATTAGCAAAAGGCCAAAAAGAAAATAAAAAAATCTTTAACTTTACTTGTCAGTTAATGTTCCAATAACTTTTAATAGCTTCTACAAAACAAAAAGAAAGAATTTGAGAAGCAGTGTTAGACAATCAAATTCACATCTACGAGATTCTAAAAAGTGGTCGAATCATTACCACCTATCGATAGAAAGCTCAGTCTCTTTTCTATTTAAAATGGAAAGACAGTAAACAAACCAAGTAATATGTAAAAAAGGAAGCGTGATAAAAAAGATAAAATCACCTCCTAAATTGAAGGATTGCAAAAATGCAAAAGTGGAGAAGGCTAACGCGGAACTGACTGTGATGTCGTAGGGCTTTCTGTTACCGGGAGGGAGAGCGCGATCAGAGACAACAGCGGTGACCTTTCATGAAGTGAGGGAGAGAAACAATGAAGAATGAAGAGGGAGGGAAGAGGGAGTAACAGCTAGAAGAGAGGACAGGTGCAAGAAACTTTGGTGAGCGATGGTGAAAGAGCGAGAGAGAGCAACAACAATAGAGAGTTGAGGTTAATGGTGCGAGTAGTAGAGAGGCGAGAGAGCAGAGACAAAGCCGATCTTAGTTTAGGTTTGGGCGAGAGAGAGACGGAGTAGTGGCGGAGAAATTATAACACACCGTGTAACAATAGCGAAAGAAAATGATTTGTCGCTTCAACATGCTCGTCACACCGTCAATTAAAAAAGAGTTGTTCTGCTATGGATTAAAATTTTTTTTCTAATTTTTGTCTAATTAATCACGACCCTCCATTTCTTAAAGGGCAAAATTGATATTATACGACTCTGTTAACTATCCGTTATACGACTCTGTTAACTATCCGTTAGCCTTCTGTTTAGTAAATTGGCGAAGGCGACGCGAGAGAAGTGATCGGAGGCGAAGGCAACACGAGAGAAGTGATCGGAGGCGAAGGCGACGCGAGAGAAGTGATCGAAGATGAAGACGACGCGAGAGAAGTGATCGGAGGAGAAGGCGACCATAATGTAAATAAGCTTTTGTTTCATGAGATGTAGTGGCAATCAGAATGTTGTCCCAAGTCAAAAGTTCAAGGATTTCTTTTTTCTATTTAAGATAAAAAAATCCCTTATTTATTTTTGGAGTATTTTTCTAGTGTTAAAGTTTCTTTTTTAATGAATTGCATGGAAAATATCTATACATAGTTACTGAACTCCATTAATTCTAAAATTTCTGATGTGTTATTGTCACGAGGTCATCCATGGTAATTTTATTTTTTTACCATATGGCTTGTACGAGATGTGTGTTGAAAAGTGTTATTTTACTAAATGATTTGTTATCTTCCGAAGTCCTTTTTTTCGAAGGCATTGCTTGCAAACTTCCCTCTATTGTGTATTTGCAGTTGTTTTGGTGCCTAGATTTTTTTTTTTGGTTTGGTGTTGTGTGCAGAAAGTTTGGTTGTGAGAGACGGTAAATCTCTATGATCATCAGTTCTGGTGTTCCTGTTAGTGTGCTTCAGGTGTGTAGATCTTGTTGATATTCTTTTTATGTTGTGCAAATTCCTTTATGTAAGTGATGTCAGAAAACATAAATCTAGACAGATGATTCTCCAGCTGACTCGTAATTTGTATTGAATACTTGTTTTTATGTCTAATTCTAAATTATAAAGTAGGGTGATAGAAACATCGAGATATCTTTTGTAGTGGCAGAGAATTTGAACAGTCCTCTGCTTGGTGAAGTCCAGATAACAGCCCCAATTTTCTGTTGGATGCCTTTTCGATGCTTCTTGCAGCGGTTTCTACAAAGTCAGCCCTAACTTTTTGCAGCGATTTCTACAAAGTCAGGCCCGACTTTTTGCAGCGATTTCTACTACTGCAAGGACATGAAGTTGCATCATTCATTGGTTTTGTGGGTTAGTGAGAGAAATTTTTTGGATAGATTGAGAGATTATGCTTCAAGTTTTGGATCTAGGAATAAGAAAAGGAAGATTTTGTAAGCTAGGGAATTTTTTTGCCATTTGCTCGATATCTGTATTGTAGCTCTCCAAAAAAAAATTACGTCATTTTCTCAATATATTTCACAACATAATCATCCTTTGATCAATTTAGATTGTACATAGCCACTTATACAACTGAAATTACCAGTAACCCAAAATAGATGATTAATCACGTAAAGTTCACTTTTCTTACATAAAATTTTGTTTCTTCCTTCTTGTCAGGGCCTAAGTGGATAGCCCTTGTCAGTATCAGATATAGGAGGTTATGCAGAAAATGCTACTCCCAAACTCTTTGGGAGATGGATAGGAATTGGTGCAATGTTTTCCTTCTACAGGTGCCCTTGTCAGTATCAGATACAGAGCCCTTGTCGGGGCCTAAGTGGACAGCCCTTATCAGTATTTGAGACTTTTAAATCAAGTCTCAAAAGCTCTACGTGTGCCGCCCAGAATAGATTTGCTGAAATCTGAAAAAAAGAGAATATAAGAGCATCTACATCTCACTGTCAAATTGCTTGTTAAATGAGATTTGACAATTGTCATTTTAATTTCAGAGATGCAGAGTCTAGATAAAATTAAACAATTATCTAAATTTGACAATCAATTTGACGAGCCACGTAGGCAGCGACGGAGTAAAAAAATCTCCGCTCACGCGGAAAAAAAAAGGATCCCAATTTCCGTCTCCTCTTTCTCCATCCCTCCTCCCTCCCTCTCACCTCATTCTCCATCCCTCCCTTCCTCTTTTATTATCTGCACCTCAACTCTCCACCACTCCTAACTCGCACTCCCTTCTCTGCCTCCCTCAAAGTTTCAAACTGAACCCGAGATTCTTCCTCCGCAACCCAAACTATCACCGACTCTCGTGCTAGAGCGGACAACCCGATATCGCTCTCCACCTCCCAGTCTCAGATATCCGTCGAATCCCACCACCGCCACCCAGCTGTCAAGGACGCTGTCGAACACGCGATCCTCAAGGTCAGTGGGATATTTCATCTCACCCCTTCACTTTGCCTCTGATTTCCAACTAATTTGGAAAGGATATCTCCCGTTCTCTATTGGGATAAATGTTCTCTATTGGGATAAATACAGTATTCAGTTTTTCACCAATCCTTACTAGTACTGACACACCAACTTGGTATGATATAGGTCTCCAATTTGATAGATTATATCTTGGTTTGTGAAGTTATGCTTAGTTTTTACCTTTCTGGTTCATCATGGTGCATCAATTGAGAGCCAATAAGTCTTAAGAAAGAAAAAGAAAAACAAAAGCAAAATGGTATGTTAATCTCCTCTTCTATCGAGTGATTTTCTCTTAAATCCTGCTTCCAATTTGTATATTATATATATATATATATTGTATTTTTGAAGGATCGGAGAATGGGGGACCATATAACCTTGCAAGCAGCAGCAGACTCGGTATATTTTTTAAAGCAATTAAATTCTTAATAATTTTTCTGTCAATGTAGCAACTACTTATAAATATAATTGTAAATTTTGAATCATTGTTTTTTCTTCATGGTGTTTGGTTATTGCTCACCTCCATTTAAAATCTGAAGAGGCACTACAATAAATTTAAGATCTATATTTTCATTATTCAGTATTTGTATGCCGCTTTAAATGTAGAAACAATTTATACTTTTGAATTATGTGTGACTAGACTAGACAAAAAGAAATGTATGAAAAAGAATGGGGCCAAACAAGGTTGTGGTATTCCTCTTTTAGTTTTCATTCATCTGTAAAAAATCTGATCGTGAGGGTAGAGACTCCACAATTGTTGACTGTTGTCATGAAAGTAATTGGTGCCCAAACTGCATGTGAGCTGTCATATCAAATTAGGCATTTAAGATATGATTAACATTGAAGCTTTCCGAAAGATAAAAGTTAACTATATTAGACCTTAATTTTCAGTTAACTGTATTCATGGGGCTAATTAGAAAACTCAATTTCTCAGTTATTTTCTTTGAGCTTCTGGGCTGAGGTGCATTACAACTCCATATAACCTGAAGGAGGTTAGCATTTTAAGGCTTATTTTATTTTCTAAAGCCATTATTATATAAGAAAAATGAATTATAAAAGTATTACATATATCTGTGCTTGATATTTTGTTCAATATCTTCAATATTCTGTGGCAAAGTAATTGTTATATACAGTCTAATCCAATTATTAATAATACTTAATCACTGATGAATCCCAATCAGTCACCCAATTTTTTTCATACCCTAACAATATTAGTTACAACCAATGGTTTAGACCAGATGTTCAGTACTCTCAAAACCCTAGTGTTGTCAATTTTAATAACCCTAAAGGCAATCTCCCATTCAACCCATATCATTTTAATAATCAGAATTGTCAAACACCACCACAATAAATTAACCAATCCCTTTCTTTCTTACCGTCCAACCATCCATAAATTCCAGTACCACCAAATCATTCTTACAATAGTCCTATCTCACCTATAGATAATACCCAAAGCTCTCAATTCCCTAACTTTTCTACCCAACAAAGACAATCACAAGAGCCTCCACTTGTTAGTAATAGTGAAAAAAACGTTGGACAATTGATGATGATAAATTATTGTGCAGTGCATGGCTCAATGTAAGCAAAGACCCGGTATTCGGCCGAGATCAAGATATGTCAACCTTCTGGACACGAATATTGGATTACTATGAAAAGTGGTGCCCCAACAATCAGGTAAAGAGAAATAAACATGCACTACAGACTCGATGGACTCGAATAAATCGTTATGTGAACAAGTTTGTTGGGTTTTACAAATAAATTGAATGTCGAAGGGAAAGTGGGTTGAATGAAGATGACCAACGAAAAAGAGCAATAGAACTATATAATAACACAGAAACAGATCGGTTTAATTTATTACATGCTTGGGAAATACTTAGAAATAAACCAAAGTGGTTAAGTCAAGTTGGAAAAGCAACCAGTACAACTGACCAAACAACATCTTCCCAATCAAATCAGGAAGTATCAATTAATGATGATTTAGATATGCATAATCGCCCCCCTAGAAGGAAAGCTTCCAAAGTTAAAGGTAAAACAAAAGCTATGTCATCAGAATCAAATGAGGCTATGAGTGAAGCAATGGAGCGACAAATCGCTGTTGACAAGGAGAAGATAGATGCCATGCGCGAATACACAACAGCTATACAACGACAATCAGATGTAAAACAAAAAAGGGTGAAAATAAAGGAACAAAATATGATGATGAAATTCCTCCAGGTAGATGAAGCATCATTGTCGGAGACTCAGTCCAAGGTTTATTGGAAGCAAATGAATAAATTTCTGAATGAATAATGATGATATTTTTTGAGTCAACCTTTGTTTGTTTTTCCATTACAATATATGTATACTAATTACTAATTAATTTTTTAATTATCTTGTTAATTATATTTGGACTCTTTCATGTTGTCACGCAGGTTTACTAGTTGAGCTGGAAATATATACCTTTTGGACAAATTTCTATACCGAATTTAAAAATATATATAATATCAAAGTGTGTCGAAATTCATACGCTTTTATCAGATTAGTCCATGTTTACAATATCAATTTAAAATTAGATCATTCTATTTTAAACATAAAAATAAAATATCAATTTCTATAATCAGATCATTCTTTTTTAATATTTTTTAAATAAAATTAGTAAATATTGATGTATAAAAGCAATAATATTTCTCATTGTCATAATATTATGTCTTTTACGCATAACTTAAAAGCATTTGTGGTATGGAAAATCCCTCCTCGTCCTCGTCATTGTCATCTTCATCATCCTCCTCCTTTCCCTCTTCTTTTATTGCGGATAACATTGTACAATGATTTATGAGCGATTCATTGACAAAATCACTTCTACAAAAGCAACAATTTGAAGATGATGCCTCTTCCTCACATGGCATGAAACGACGAAGACGTTTTATTGAAAGAGGTCGGGAAGATGCAAATCAACGCTTATACAATGACTATTTCTCTAATAACCCGACGTACAAAGATGACTTCTTCCGGCGTAGGTTTCGAATGAGAAGGGCTCTTTTCCTTCGTATCGCAGAAGGTGTGAAAAATCATGATTTATATTTTCAGAATAAGGTAGATAGTACTGGGAGAAAGAGTCTATCAACCATGCAAAAGTGTACGGCTGCGATGCGCATGTTAGCATACGGTGTAGCTGCGGATGCTGTTGATGAATATCTGAGAATTGGTGAGAGCACAACAAGAAAATGCACGGAAAGATTTGTACGAGCTGTTATAAATTTTTTCGGGGAAGAATACATGAGAAGGCCAAATGTTGCTGACATTGAACGCTTACTACATATGGGTCAACAACGGGGATTTCCAGGTATGTTAGGAAGTATAGATTGTATGCATTGGGAATGGAAAAATTGTCCGGTTGCGTGGCACGGTCAATATGTTAGGGGTGATCATAAATGCCCAACCATTATGCTTGAGGTTGTTGCTTCACAGGATTTATGGATATGGCATGCGTTTTTTGGTCTTCCAAGTTCTTTGAATGATATCAATGTATTGGATCGATCCCCAACTTTCCATCAGGTTTTACACCAAAAGTAAATTACACAATTAACGGACACAATTATAATTTAGGATATTATTTGACAGATGGAATTTATCCTAATTATGCAACCTTTGTCAAATCCATCCCCTTACCTCAAGGAGCGGAAAATCATTTATTTGCAAAACACCAAGAGGCGGCCAGAAAAGATGTTGAAATATGTTCGAAATATGTTAGAAAAGATGTTGAAATATTTGCGAAAAATTATTTTTACTGCTTATGAAGAATATGTTCAAAATCATTCGAGAGTCCGTAATAGATCTATGAATCATCAACTACAAGCAGATTTAGTGGAAGAGATTTGGAGTCGTTTCGGAGAAGATGAGAATGATGAATGAACTAGTTTTTATAATGTCATTAATTAATCCAATATCATTTAGACATTGTTTGTTTATTTTCTAATACTTTTAGTACATTTTCTGCTATATTTTATAGTTTCATATTATATTAATTCTTGTTTTTATATTTATATATTTTCATAACGAAAAGCTTCCATGATTAAAATAAATTGACAGAAGATAACCCAATATACAGTTCTTTTGTCTTATTTGATTGATTAAAAAAATAGACAATTTTCATTGAATGGAACAGCACTCTGTTTACAGTTGCTGCGACAGGAAAAAATTGATGGAATGTGTTGCGCGCCAGTTTGGCGCGAAAAAAAATTCACAAAAATGCCATTTTGACAATGACAGCGATGCATTGCTCAACCATCCATCTTGGAAGATTGTCAAATTAGATGACGTGGCAAACAATTTAAATTTTGGCAATAGGCATTAATGTAGATGCTCTAAGGATAGCAAAGATGAAACATATTTACCAGTTATGCTCTTGACGTGCACCCAATTGGCTTGCATGACTCAATTTGGACTTGACACAGAATGTTTCGATTGATCGCATCTCCCAAGCCAAGCTGCACGTTAGAAGATAAAAGAAAGTTGTAACTTAGACCTGAAAGACATTCATTTGTCAACCAAAAAAAAAAAAAAAAAAAATGCAATCATACTTGGCCATACTTGTTTCACCCCCAGCAGAACACCACACCATTATCTACATGAGCAAGATAAAATGTTAATAAAATAGACAAAACATAAATCATATAAAATACACTGCTATCACCAAACACTGATGCGAATTGTCAATTAAAGTAGAACAGTCTAAAGTAGATGGCTAATTAATAAGAACAGTCTTCTATTTTTTTAAGTGGTATCTGAAAAAACAACAAAATTTTCATTAAAGCAAAAAAAAATCAGTACAAACAAATGGTATATGCAAGATATAGGTGCGCGATTAAGCCATGGGTGCGCTATTAAGAGAGGTTTGACGAGGATGAGAGAAGGGGATAGATTGGGTAATAGAGATGCGAATGGTTTCAGAAAGCAAAGGATTGGAGGGGATAAGAGAAATACGCGAAAGCCTGAAGGGTTGCCAGGAAGATCGGGGACACAGGCAGTATTGAGAGGCCGAGGCACGGTAGGAATGGCGGTTATTTTCCACATGTATTTTAAAGGGCAAATGATATTTTAGCGGGAAGATAAAATTGATAGGAGGGTTAACCACAGTTTAACAAGATTCAGTTGAGACATAACCGCCATTTCTATTAGATCGAATGGTTTAAAATTTATACTTGAAATTACAAAGATGAAACATAATTTTTTTCTTTTATATTTATACTTGAATTATATTAGAATCAAAAGACTCCTTTTCCTACAGGATTTCATGAGAATTGATATTGCAAAATTAAGATTTTTGGCATGTTTATTTCATGAAATTAGACGTCAATTTCATGAAATAAAGTATTTTTTGGTAATCTATTTGAATACTTTAATGAGGTTAGGCATTAATCTCACAAAATAGAGGTTTTGGAAAATATATTTGAATAATTTCATTAGATTAGACATTACTATCACAAAAAAGGATTTGCCATGTTTATTTCATGAAATTAAACATTACTTTAATGTAATAAGAGTTTTTGCATGTTTTATTTAAAGAATTTCATGAGATTAAGCATTAATCTCAAAATTAAATTTCTGAACATGCTTGTGTCCTGACTCGTGAGATTAGACATTTATCTCAAAAAATTAAGGTTTTGACATATTTGTTTGAATAATTTCAAGATAAAGAGACAGCAATTTCTTAATATTAAAGTTATGGACATGTTTATTTAATGAAATAAGAGTTAGGCTATGGTGCTACGCATAGTTAATGATTAAATTTGCTACGGACTAAAAAATATAGTTAAATCATCTTTAAATCTTGATTTAAGGGTATCAATAATTTTTTTTTATTAAAAAAATATGACTTTTCATCATAATCTGATATATCCAACGGTCAATATTCATTTCAAAAATTTAAAATAAAATCATGATCATTACGAGATTAGAACACTTAGGTGCATAGTAAGGATATATATATATATATATATATATATATATATATATATAGAGTTTGTCTATTGTGCTTCCAGTAGCAATTCGGACGAAACACTACCAGTTCAAATTTTATTTTTTTCATACTCGAAATTTCAATTTAAGTAGCTCCATAAAAATTTTATATCATAATCTTATAGAATACTAATTTTTATCGTGTTTGAAGTTAGTTTAATATACTTAATGATTTTTAAAAAGTAAGTATTTTTGACATACAAATTTTATTATTTTAGGGCAATCTTTCAAAAATCATTAAGCATAGTAAATTGAATTCAAACACGATAAAAATTAGTATTCTATAAGATTATGAAATAAAGATTTTATTGAGCTATTTAAATTAAAATTTGGATTGGTAGCGTTTCGGCCGAAGTGCTACCGGAAGCACAATAGATAAACTCTCTCTCTCTCTCTCTCTATATATATATATATATATATATATAGTCCGACTAAGGTGCTTTGCAAAGCACATAAACGTTGTGTGCTTTACGCTCTATTTTTAATTTTAAGTCAGAAATAATCGATCAGAACCATTCAATCTAATATTAATATAAAAATCTATTAGTAAACCAAATTTTATATTTTTTTAGAATTTTTTTGCTATTTTTTCTGATGAGGAGAAAATGACTTGATCTGAGAATTCTGGTTCATCCAAAAATGACGGTTTCCCCCTATCCAAAAAAATAGCAAATAAATTCCAAAAAAAATATAAAATTTGGTTTACTAATATATTTTGATATGGAGATTAGATTGAGCGGTTTGGATCGATAATTTCTGATTTAAAATTAAAATAGAACGCAAAGCACACAATGCTTTTGTGCTTTGCAAAGCACCATAGCCTAATTCTATCTATATATATATATATATATATATATATATATATATAGTGAGGCTATTGTGCTTCGCGAAGCACAAAATTTTTCATGCTTCACGCCCGTATCTCAATTTAAAAGTCCAAACGACTGATTTAAACTATTAAATATGATCTTCCATTCACTCGGTGATAGAATAAGGGATTTAAAACCTCACCGAGTGACTTACCACTCATGTTTATATGGTGGTTGTGGGGGTTAGATATGAAGTGAGGTGACAAACCTTGAGGATTGACTTAGGAGTTGTCCATGACTTTGCTCCTATTTTTGATTTATTTTTGGACTTGTTAGGTAGGTTGATTTTGATAATTGGTTGCACTTATTTTATCTTTCGTCCTTCTACTTATCTTCTATTAAATTTTATAACTCAAGATAGAATAAGAGAGTTAAGTGGCATAAAAAATGAAAAGCTAAATCGTCAATGCGAGCACCTCACTCAAAGGCGGATGTAGAGAGATCCAAGGAGCAGCTGTTTCTTTGGATTTTAAAAATAATACTTTTAGTTAATACTTCCGATAACCAATCCTCATCAGAATTTTTTTCCCCCCTTGGATTGTTTAATTATTTTGATTGAGAATTTTTTTTTAATATTATGCATAATAAAATAATTATGCAAAGATTTTAAAATACGAAGTTCTGTAGTGGAAAACTTTTATTATCAACTTAAATTATTTATTACTTTAAGTTTTATTTTGTTATTATTTATAATATGTAAAAGAATGTTATTTTGATAGTTTTTTGTTAGATAATAATATATATTAAATTATTAATTTTTTATTCAGTACCCGATTAGATAATGAGTTTGAACCAAATAAATTATTACAATCTGATAATTGTCCTCCTGATCAAAATTCTGCATTCGTCCATGACCTCACATTTAAACAGGGGCGGACCTATGCATAGGCAAGTCCTAACCAGTATATGGACTTTATTTTCTAAAATACATGTAAAATAGTAAAAAAAAAATATTTTGAATCAGAAAAAATATAATTCAAAACTATATGAGTGTCTAGGTTTAATTGAAAAATTATATTTTTTATATCTAATTTTTAAAAATTTAATATCAGATAATATAATTTTGTCTAGATTTATTAAGAAGGTCGGATCCGCCACTGCCTTTAAATGATCATATTTTTAATAGAAAACATTAATTAAGACATGCTACACAAGGGAGAAATCACATCGGGATCTACAGAAATTCTTGGGCATGGCACGAAATACCATTTTTTTGGGCCCAAAAAGATCATTTGATACCTCAAAAATCTAGTTAAACTTTTGTTAATATTTTCTTAGGGGTTCCTTTTTGTAGAAATTATGTAGATTAATTTGTACTTGCTACATATATTGTATATATTTAGCAGGTTTTATTGTGTATTTTTAAGATTTACATACTTTTATTTTTTTTTATAGTAATTATTGTTATTATAATTAACAAATAAAAAATAGATGGATCAACAATTAAAAAAAATGGACTAATGAATGGTTGAAAAAAGAACAGCTGGCATATATAAAGTGACAATATCATACGTGTCTATAAAATGCATCTTGGTTTCCAACTTTTATCAATACTGAGAAAGAAGCCATTTCACCAAGCAAATTAATGGATTCCTATTATCTCTTGTTGTCTCTCTTGATGCTTCCTCTTATCCTCCTCCTAAAATCCAAATTGAAATCCCACTCTCTGAATCAGAATTATAGACTTCCTCCGGGCCCATGGACCCTCCCCATAATAGGAAGCATCCACCACCTCATCGGTCGAGGCCTTCCGCCCCAAGCACTAGACAGCTTATCTCGACAATATGGGGGTCTCATGTTTCTCCAACTTGGAGAGCTCCCAACCATCGTTGTTTCCTCGAGAGAAGCAGCCAGAGAAATCATGAAAACACACGACCTAAAATTCTGTACTCGGCCTGTTAACCCTGCTATGAAAATTTTGACATATGATGGTAAAGATATTGCGGCTGCACCGTATGGAAAATACTGGCGGGAGGTGAGAAAGATCAGTGTGTTGGAGTTGTTTAGTACAAAGCGGGTTCAGTCGTTCAGATCCATCCGTGAAGAGGAGATCAAAAATCTGATTGAACAGATCTCGTTGGTTTCGGCTACCAGACAATTTTTCAATCTCAGTGCCATGCTGCTCAGCTTTGTCAATGATGTGGTGCTACAGGTTCTAATGGGAAGTAAGGCCAAAGAACAAAATCTGCTTATAACAGAGGTCCAAAATGCTGCTGAGATCATTGCAGAGTTCAACATAGGCAACATGTTCCCTTCATCCCGCCTTGCAAGCATGCTCTCTAGTACTGTGCATAGGGCAAAGCAATTCCGCATCAATATTGATCGGTTATTTGATGACATCATTGAAGAACACAGAAACAAGGAGGGTGCTGGAGGTGCCGAGGATCTGCTCAGTGTTCTACTTAGACTACATGATGAAGATTCAAATAACAACAATTTTAGTATGGAAAATGTTAAAGCCCTCATCATTGTAAGCCATAAAGCATTAATTATTTTCCTCTCATTCCAATTATTAATTCACTAATTTGTCTAAGCTATTTTACCCCATTGTTATTCATTTTAATTTGAAGAAAAGTGCATTATCATTCAGATAAATTTTGAGTTTAAAAATTGTCTGTAATTTGAGGATGTTATTGCGGGTGGCACCGAGACTTCTGCGACGGCTTTAGATTGGGCCATGGCTGAATTGTTGAAAAATCCAGGAATAATGAAGAAGGCACAATCCGAGATTCGTCAGAAGCTCCAAGGACGCGAAAAACTAACCGAGTCTGATCTTGTTGACCTCGACTTTATTCATCTAATTATCAAAGAGACAATGAGAATGCATCCCCCTGCTCCCCTTCTCCTGCCAAGAGAATGTAGAGAGACGTGTATCATCGAAGGTTATGATATTCCAAAGGGGACAACTGTGATTGTAAATGCATGGTCCTTGGGTAACTTCCATCCGATAGACTATTGGCTAAAAAAATTTTAAGTTTCAAACAAATCTCTCACGTGTACATGTTAACTTGAATTAATTAAAACATTTTGAACAACAGGAAATAACCCAAACTACTGGGAAGATGCAGAGGAGTTCAAGCCGGAGAGATTTGCCGAGGTCGACATCGATTTGCAAGTACAAGCAGATGGAGCAGATTTCAAGTACCTTCCATTTGGTGCCGGGCGTAGAAAGTGCCCGGGCGATTTGTTTGGTTTAGCTATTGTGAAGCCGATACTTGCAAATCTTTTGTACCATTTCGACTGGGAGCTTCCTCATGGGATGAGTCCTGCTGAAGTGGACATGACTGAGACTTTAAGTGCGTCTTCACGAAGGAAGTCTCCTCTGTTGTTGCGTGCACTACCGTATCGGTGTTAGGCTGTTAGCTATGGGCCTATATATCTGTTTACAACCTGGTAATTCAGAGATATATCCAGGTTCGAATAAACGCTTGACTTATATAGTGATCAATGTAAGTCAAGATTTCTTATATATGGGTGTAAATAATTCTGTATTGAGCAGCAGTCTATATATGTCGGGTCTATGCATGAATATTCGTGCAAAATAATCTATATATGTAAGGTCTATGCACGTGAATATTCGTAAATTTCGTTGGACCCTAAAATTTTAAATTCGGTTCAAATTGATCCCTGAGCTCTTAAATTTGATTCAAGTTTGCACTTCTTTCAATTCTTCGTTTAATTCATTGTTAGATTTTTAATTTATTCTCTCTTTTTGTTGGATTTTAATTTATTCACATGTTTGACTTTTTAATTAAAATAATTTGACTGCATCGGAGACCGGCATGTATATATATATATATATATAGAGAGAGAGAGAGCGCGCGCAAAGATACCGTGAACTAACTCACGGTGGTCTTCCGTGAGTTTAACTCAAAAAATATATCAAATCATCTCGAAATTTTAATTTATCATTCTCATTAAATTTTTCATATGAAAATCTATTGGGATGCAAAAATTTGAAGTGTTTTGAGTTTTTTAAGTCATGGTTTTTAATTTTTAAAAATCTGCTTTAAAAAAATAATAATATATTTAATATTTGAACATCATTTTTAAAAATTAAAAATTAAAAATAATGACTTAAAAGATAAAAAAAAAACTCTAAATTTTTGCATCCCACGAGATTTTCATATAAAGAATTTAATGAAGATCATAAATTAAAATTTTTAGATGATTTGATATACTTTTTGAGTTAAACTCACGAAAGACCTTCGTGAACTTAAGCTCACCGTATCTTTACTATATATATATATAGAGTAATGCTATGGTGCTTCGCGAAGTAAAAAAAAAATTTGTGCTTCGCGTCCGTATCTCGAATTTAAAAGTTCAAACGGCCGATCCAAACCGTTGAACATCATCTTCATATTGAAATATCCTTGGAGATCAAATTTTATATTTTTTTTGGTCTCCAACTAGATTTTCATATGAAAAATATTTTGATCGGTCGGATCGACCATTTAAACTTTGAAGACAGAGAAACGGTCCGTAGCACACGGGTCATCCGTGCTACGCGTAGCACCGTAGCCAAACTCTCTTTCTCTCTCTCTCTCTCTCTCTATATATATATATATAGAGAGAGAGAGAGAGAGAGAGAGGATGAGATTACGGTGCTTTGCAAAATAAAGAATCAGTTTTTCTTTGGCATGAGATTTCATATCCCGACGGCTTAACTGGTCTATATAAGTTGCTCAATAATTTCTTTATGTTAAAATCTTACGGGATTTTAAATTTTATGATTTTTGAGCTTTCTAGATATTTTTTAAATTATTTTTAAAAACAGCCCTAAAATAAACCATTTTCTTACATTAAACAAAACTATTTTTAAAAATAATTTAAGAAATAGCTAGGAAGCTCAAAAAAATCATGAAATTTAATCTCCCACAAGATTTTAACATAAAGAAATTATTGAGCAACTTAGATAGACCATTTAAGCCGTCAAGATATGAAATCTTGTGCCAAAGTAAAACCAGTTCTTTACTTTGCAAAGAACCATAACCTCACTATATTAAAATTAGCGTGTTCCTAGGAGCACCGAGCCCCTCCGTGATCCTAGCTCAAAAAGTATATATCAAATGATCTCCAAACTTTGATTTATCACTATCATTAAATTTTTCATATTGAAATCTTATAGAATACAAAAATTTGGGGTGTTTCGAGTTTTATAAATTTCTCTTTTTATTTTTAAAAAATAATATACAAACATTGAATATATTATTATTATTTTCAGAGTTGATTTTTCAAAAATTAAAAAGAATGATTTAGAAAACTCAAAACAACCCAAATTTTTGTACCCCATAAGATTTCAATATGAAATATTTAATGAGAGTGATAAATAAATATTTAGAGATAATTTGATATATTTTTTGAGTTAGAATCACGGAGGGGCTCCGTGTTCCTAGGAACACGTTAATTTTACTCTCTCTCTCTCTCTATATATATATATATATAGGGTGAGGTTATGATGCTTTGCAAAGTAAAAAATCGATTTTGTTTTGACATAAGATTTCATATCCCGATGGCTTAAATGGTCTATCTAAATATTCGATCACGATCACTTAACTGAGCTAATTTGTCCAACTAAAACAGTACCTTTCTACTTAAAGAGTTTTCTTGGTACAGTTAACAAATAGTACATAAGCTCCAAAAGAAAACAACACATTTAGTTCATTTGGAAAATTTCGATAAATGCATGACCCAACTGCCTAATTGTTAGTTACTCTTTGTTGGATAGTTTATCCCTTTTTTGTGGTATGAGGTGCATTTTAATTTGTTTGTCCACGATGGAGACCTCAATGGTAGAATGGTATGTTCTACATTTCTTTTTCTTTTTTCTTAATTCTGCCATCTGCCCAAATCCAAACAAAGTCCAAGTCGATAATAAATTTGTCCCAGTCGGTCATAAAAGTATGCATCTTTGATGGAGCAGGAGAATATGACTCTGATGCACAAATTCCTCCATACGTACTTTTACAGAATATATACGGTAGAATAATTCAAGAGAAAATTGTTTGGAAATTGGAATAAACAAATAATTTCCAGTCGCGTCGAACCGTAGATTTTCTATTAATTTGCTGGAGTATATACATGGGGCCGGTAAGAAAACAAGAGCAAGAGATGGAGAAACTGTACACTAATAAAAATAAATAAAATGGAATATTTAAATTCAGAAATGAGATATTTTGATTTGAAGAACTTTTATTGATTATCTAGCTCTATCACTTTAGCTACAAAAATAAATTCAAGAACTTTTTCTATTCTTTTTTCTTAATTATTTTTTTTTTGAATCGTTCCAATTCTTAATATATAAACATAGTTAAACATTTAAGTTTTTCAAGCATCCCACATCATTGTTTTTCTCCACCATTGATTTTATTTAAATCTTTTTATCTTTTTGAATCTAAGGGTTCATATAAAATAATTTTTCTTTCATCATTTAAAATAATATGCTTAAGGTGAAATTAACTCTTAAAATGATTCAGCTTTTTTATATAATCATTTTATAGATTATTATATATTTAATTATATCATTTATTATTATAATAATAATTATTATTACTACTTAGTATTTAAAAATATTGTGTTTCAATTTTATTTAATGTGAAATTTTATTAAATATATTTTAAATTTTATATTATTAATTATTTATTTGAGACTTATTGTCGAGCGAAATCTATGTTACAACTGTCGTTAAATTAATCTCTCCTATTTTCCATGAAAAGTCAGATATTATTTTTCTGCGTCGACAAAAAAGCAAGACTAGTCTTACATGAACACGATGAGCAGGCTCACGACAACCATGCATAATGGAAGGAGAGTGCAGCAAGAGTCTTGACCTCCCTCCCAATCCGCTTCATCAGTCCTCTTCGGCCTCTCTATCCTCCAATTTTATTTCCACCCTGACAGCAACTACATGAAACTATTAATTGCCAACCTCCACAAAAAGAATACTAGTACACCTTTGTAAAAGTAAAACAAAGACGTATTGATTGGTCAAAATTGTAGAAATGATTGTTAAATAGAATACGTACTAAGCAACAAAACGGCCTTCTTAATTAATCAAACAAAAATTATGGAAAAAAAAACTTTGTCTAAAATATATTTTGTTCACAACTAAAATATGTTGTATCAGTGTGCATATGAATTTTTATAGTGTGAGTATAAAAGTGATCGATGTGAGTAATACAATATGTACGCAAGTGAACTTTATTTTGAACTGTATTTGAACATACTTGCATGATATACCTACATGATACAACGGTAGCTTGAAAAAATAATAGTGTGCATCATAATGCATGTTATTATCTTCCACGCTATTATCATATCATGTGAGTATAATTGGACTATGATGCTATACATAATATATATAGCTTCCGTACTATGAATTTGGTTCTTCGTTATCAAAGTGTAAATGATCAATCCAACCATATGTGCTATGCGCGGAAGCTATATGAACTATGCATAGCACCATATATAGTCCAATTATATATATATATATATATATAGTGGAGATACCGTGAGCTTAAGCTCACAGAGGCCTTCCGTGAGCTTAACTCAAAAAACATATTAAATCATCTTGAAATTTTAATTTATCATTCTCATTAAATTCTTTATATGAAAATCTCATGGGATGCTAAAATTTGGAGCGTTTTGAGCTTTTTAAGTCGCCGTTTTTAATTTTTGAAAATGATGTTCAAGTATTGAATATATTATTATTATTTTTAGAGCTGATTTTCAAAAATTAAAAATGGTGACTTAAAGAGCTCAAAACGCTCCAAATGTTTGCATCCCATGAGATTTTCATATAAATAATTTAATGAGAATGATAAATTAAAATTTTAAGATAATTTAATATTTTTTTTTGAGTTAAGCTCACGGAAGGCCTCCGTGAGCTTAAGCTCACGCTATCTCCACTCATATATATATATATATATATATATATATATATATATAGTAAATCTATGCGAGCTTAAACTCACAGAAGACTTCCGTAAGGTTAGCTCAAAAAATATATTAAATAATTTTCAAATTTTGATTTTTTACTCTCATTAAATTTTTCATATTGAAATCTTGTAGGGTACAAAAATTTGAGATGTTTTGAGTTTTCTAAGTCACTCTTTTTAATTTTTGAAAATCAGCTCCAAAAATAATAATAAAATATTCAATGTTTGTACATTAGTTTCAAAAATTGAAAAGATTGACTTAAAAAACTCGAAACATCCCAAATTTTTGTACCCATAAGATTTCAATATAAAGAATTTAATGAGATTGAAAAATTAAAATTTGGAGATCATTTGATATACTTTTTGAGCTAATCTCACGGAGGTCTTCCGTGAGCTTAAGCTCACCATAGATTTACTCTCTCTCTCTCTCTATATATATATATTGTCTATTGTGCTTCCAGTGACATTTCGGCCGAAACGCTACTAGTCCAAATTTTAATTTTTCGTGCTCAAAATTTTAATCTAAGTAGCTCAATAAAATATTTATATCACAATCTTGTAGAATACTAATTTTTATCATTTTAGAATTAGATTACGGTGCTTAATGATTTTTAGAAAGTAAATATTTTTGACAAATAAATTTTATTATTTTTTCTGTTATTTTAGGGTTATCTTTCAAAAATTATTAAGTATAGTAAATTAATTCCAAACACAATAAAAAATAATATTCTATAAGATCATAATATAAAGATTTTATTAAGTTATTTAAATTAAAATTTTAACTATAAAGAATTAAAAATTAGACTGATAACATTTTGACCGAAGTGCTATTAGAAAAAGAATAGACAAACTCTCTCTTTATATATATATATATATATATATATATATATATATATATATATATATATATATATATATCTAAATCCTATTGTAATAAAAATTTAAGTTTTAAATTTCTTTGTACAAAAAATCTTAAGAATTAAGACGTCTAGTCAGTCACTTCTCAACAGCTAGATTACGTCGATCACATTCACGAAGGCAGATCCTACAATGCCGAAATCTCCAGTTTTTATTATTAATAATTATTATTAAATTAATATTATTAAAAATAAGAGTGAGAATCGTAAAATTTCAAATATACGAATGGCAACAGTGGCGCGGACAAAACACGCCACTGTCAGTGACGCGCTTCATCCAAACCCCGCGCAAGTGAGATGGAGAGGCGCTGCGCGTTTTGTATATATAAGAAGCAAACGCGCCACTGGCAGTGGCGCGTTTCATTAAAATAATGAAACGTGCCACTGCCAGTGGCACACTGTCATTCGTATATTTGAAATTTTACGGTTATCACTCTTATTTTTAATAATATTAATTTAATAATAATTATTATTACTAAAAGCTGCGAAATCTCCTCCTTGAGGTCAAATCTCATAGGCTTAAGTAGGGGTCGTGCCATCAGAATTTGGTGAAGATAGGAGGCCTTGCAAAGTTACATGAGAAGCGGATCAGCACGAACATCCGACGATGCACTTGACACCTGCTCCTTGCTTTTCTCTTAATGGGGTAGACTATTTAAAAATCATCAGCGATACAAATACACTATAATGTAAACTTAACTTATAATTACTGAATTTACCTACACAATAGGATCTACGAGATGTGAAGGTTATATAAGAGGATTCCTGATAATGCAGCTAGACATTTCACCTCTTTCGTCAGATATAACACTTGATCTCCCAATAACCATCATAAACTCTGTCAATAACTATAGTTCTCACAGCAACATAATTCTCACAATAATAGTTCTCACAACATACAAATAATTTCAACAACAACATAGTTCTCACAACAACAAAATAACCATAATAAGTCTTATAATAACATAAATATAAAATAGCAAAAAAGAAAAATATGCATCCCGTCCTTCCTAACACTTGTACTATTCTCAGCCATGTGATTAGCTATTGTTTCAACTTCTTGACCTTAGCCATCAAATATCCATGATCAATCATTTATTCCAGTAAAATATTTAAATAATTAGATATAAACTAATTATATCAATTTAGTTAATAGAAATTTTAAAATTTAAATAACTGACAATATACGATTTTTTTATTTTAGTAAATAAAATAAATAAATATAGCAAATTGACCATCTCTCTCCTCACTTTTGCATTTATAGCCAGACCCGAGTTTCAAACTTGGGTCCGTTTTTTTTTTACACAGAAACGAAAGGAAAAAAAAACTAGATCCAAATTTCAAACTCGGGTCTGACTATCCCATTTCTATTTCCTGCGATTACCACTCCCCTCTCTCTCCCATCACTCCCCTGCCTTTCCTCTCTTCAAAAAATACAAAATTTCCCCCCCAAATTTTTAGATCTAATTCATTTTTGCTCCATTTATAAACCGTTTGCGCGAAACTTTTTATCGTTAGAAGGAGAGTCGGAAAAACCCGTCGATTCATCAATTTGATTGTCATTTTTTTATTTTAAATTTAAATCCGAATTTATCAAAATTAGTAATTTTGATAGATTTAATTAGTATAATTATAGTGATAATTGAAATATAGTTAATATAGTTTGGTTTAGTTGATTTGTGTTGATTTTTTGTGTTAATTTTGAAATATGTTGTTGTAATTAGTTTAATTATGTATTAACACTAATGAGGCTAATTATTTTAAATTTGTTAGATTAAATTTGGTTAAATACTATTAATTATATGTACATTGGTTAATTATGTGAAATTATTCAATTATATCAAATTATACCGAGCTATTCCAAATTATACAAAAATTATACCAAAATTATAATATTTTTAAATAATTGTAATGAAAAATGGAGTATCCGCAACTGCATGTCGTGCCTGAAAATAAACATAGGTCGTAGAGGGCCAGAACCGATGTAAGTATTCTTTATCGTATAATATGAAAAAATATATACTTTATAATTTTAGCATGTCGTACGTAATAAAATAATTTTTACAGCCTCATAGCACTCTCCGTTTGAACACACATCGTCCGAAAATACCATACAATGCGCAGATGGTTTCATATCTGCATCGACTGGGTCTATACCAAATGGCGATTATGGGTGATTGTCAGTTAGATAAATCACTCCTGACAGTGCTTGTTGAGAGGTGGCGACCAGAGACATCAACATTTCATCTACCAGTCGGCGAGCTGACGGTGACGCTAGAGGACGTGTGTTATTTATGGGGATTACCTATCAAAGGTATTTTAAATTTTTAATATGTTATTTTATATTTTTTTGAAAGTCTACTAATCTGATTTTGCAAATTCAAATAATACAGGAAAACCAATAACAGGGGTGACTGACGATAATTGGAGCGGGACGGTGGATATGCTCTTGGGGTTGGATGCCGATCCATACAGTTATGACGATATTACCGATAACCCGTGGCCGTTTAAGATCAAGAATAGGGGGGAAGAGAACGAGTACACTCATTTCTCGACATTTGGCATTCGACTCTCGTGTTTGCGTAAATATTTTCAAGAGTTACCTCCCAACTCCGATGACGACACCGTCCAACGGTATAATTTTTACTATAAATTTTACACCGTTCATGAATTTATTTTGTAGGTACATAGGAGTACTAACTTTTTTTGATAGGTACACACGAGCGTTTTGCTTGAATTTGTTCGGGTTCGTGATGTTCCTGAACAACAGTGCAGACTCGGTGCCAGCGGCGTACTTGACATTTCTTGATGACTTACTCAACGTACCGGAGGAAGGCTATAACTGGGGGCAGGTAGTACTCTATTGCTTGTATTTCAACCTCTGTCGGACATGTCTGGAGCCGGTCGATTGCATAGCCGGACCAGTGCTCCTGCTTCAGATGTGGTCGTGGACACGATTCCCGATCGAGAGACCGAAGTAAATCATTATTACTCACCTCAATGGAAAAAAAAATCAAATTTTGTTCATATTTTATTTACGGTGCAGGTGTAGAACCGATGGGCCTCCACTTGGCGGTCCCGACCCTCAATTGCGGCCTCCATATGGTGTCAAATGGGCGACCCGACACTTGTTCAAGTACACGCCGTGACATGGAGGACCTAGGCACTTTCGGGATCAATTCAAGAATTTAAAAGACGACAGCGTCAATTGGACGCCGTACAATGCCTACCACGATGACTTACCTTGGGTGTACTACGTGCATTTCAATTTGTAAGTTTCTAAAATCAATAAAATATATGTAGTTCAATTGATACATGAATTTTATTTGTAATGTGTGTACTTATGCAGTTGGAAGTGTCGTGTGTGGATGATTTATTTCTGGATGGTTGAGAATCACTATCCAGATAGAGTCATGTGGCAATTCGATCTTTTCCAGCAGGTTCCTCCGCCGGCGCCGATCGATTACTAGTAGATATTGACTTACCATAAGGACAAGCACACGTCGGGAGGCGATGAAGGGCAAAATATCGATTGGGCGAGTCTTACTGGTGGGCACAGAATGAGCCCGAGCTACCTATCACGGAGTCGCGACCGTACGACAATGCCCAACACTATACGTACATGGGGTGGTACTACAAGAGAGGGATGGCTATAATTATTAGTTTGTAATAATCTTGAAGTCAATAATATGATAAATTTGTTATATAAAGCTTTGTTCATGAATTGGATATTTAAACGATATTTTGTTTCCTTGAGTATTATTGAATTTATGAATCATTCCGAGTTCATGACTGGAATTGTGAAACTTCATAATATAGAATATACTCATAAAAGTCACTAACCAAGGTAATTAGCAGGAACACTAATTAACCGTTATCAGGTTAGTATGTGGATTAAATGATGGTCAAGTTTTACAGACCATAGACAAAGAGTTGTCATTTTAATCACATAGATAGATGTTCACGGAACATCGTATTTGATAGACCCCGAATGAAATATTAAATGGAATTGTGTTCGTGTCATTAATGTTTTCGTTCAGTATTAAATTCTAAAGTATGAGGTATTCATCTTTCCTACATAAGATATGTATGTGTGTGATTTCTACCAAACGTTATCCGTAAAAGGTGGCTATAAAGGTAGCTCTTCGGTATACATAACTTATGCGAGGAGGAAGAGATGGTTTGCCAAAAGTACTATTGTCCCTCGTATTTCTATACGAGTTATAGCATCACTAGGCCCCTTGATAGAGTAAGATTATCTGCTAGCAATATAATTACAAGAGTAATTATATTTGATAATTTACTCAGGATCAAGAAAAGATTAAGTTTACAAGGATGACACATACCTACCTTGAAACGATCTCGATAAATTTATGAAACAAAAGAATTAAACACAAGTAAATAGTTTACTGGATAATGATATTGTACAGTACATCATCATTTGTGTAATTGGATGTTCATAGTGCATTCTTCCAGATGCCTCCTATGATTATAGAAGTTAAAATGGTTTTAACTCTATTTACCAACATAACACGGATCCTGTCGGGAAACACTGTATAGGAGTTAATCGGAGAATCTTATTGATTAATTATGAATTGTTTATAATTAATAATAAGATGGTTATAATTTATTATATATGATATAATTATATTTGTCATAGAGATGACAAGAAGCAAAAATCAGATTGAATTTATAACGTGTTGGACACGTCGTATAAATTCGCCGAAACAACAACCGAGAAAAATATAATTGTAGATGATAATTATATATATTTGATTTGGATTTTAAATGTTAATTATGGATTTGAATTATGGGCCAAAGCCCATTTATAATTAAAGTCTTAATTAATAATAAAAAGCCCCAAATCGAAAAACCCAAAAAAGCCCAAAATTGAAAAGCCCAAAATCCGAAAAGCCCAAAAAGGCCCATGAAAAGCCCATGACGAACTCCAAGGGTATTTTGGTAATTTGTCCAAAAGCTCAAGGGTATTTTGGTAATTTGGCCAAAAAGCCCAATGGCGTTTTGGTAAATTGGATGAACTTTAAGGGTATTTTGGTCTTTTCACTTTGAAACCTCCCTACTATTCACGAGGGCATTTTGGTAATTTGTCAATTCCACTTTTTCTATAAATAGAGGGGTAGGGTGAGAGAAAAAGTTCCACCAAATCAGTTCTACTTTCTCTCTCTCGGTATACGGTTGTTTCAGAATTCACGAGATCGGTGAATAGTGTTTTTACGAAAGTTGCGGTATTTCTGCACATTTGTGAAACAGAATTATTGCGAGTCATGAATAGTACTATTTCGTCTTTTCTCGGGTGAATAGTGTTTTTGCGAGAAACTACGGTTTACGGTATTTCTGGCAAAAGAATAAACCGCTCTTTGGTCAGTCCTGGTGGATAACCTACAGAGGCATCAGATGTTTGGTGCTCCGAGACAAGCCGATTTTTATTCTAATTGAAATTTAGAAGCAAGGTATAACATCTTATATTAATCTATTTAATTGTTAAGTAGATTAATATTTTAGAAATCAATCATGGAGTAGATCAATAAAGTTTTAAAGAGGTGTGTATCTCTCGGTAATCATCCGACACATCACTTTAACCCTAAGCTTAAGTTAGAAGTGAAATAATATTTTATCGTCTTTTGTAAAGGATTAAATATCTGTAACTCTCGATTATTATCCGACATACTTTAATCCCTAACTTAAGTAGAAGTAAAATTTTTATTCTACGGTCTTTCCGCAGCTTGAGCATTAATGGGATTTGGACATTTCGAATCCCTTGAACAATATGGTATGGCATGAACATTGTTGAGCACTTGAGTCAGTCGTTACCGCACCCCGAGGAGCCTGTGGATGAGTTATCGTACGTACCACATTCACATCAGAGTGCCTGAGCGGTTAGCATTTAACCAATCTATTTTTTATTAATTAAACTCTTCACATAACTAGCGCTATAGAATAAAAAAATTATATATGCAGATGTTCTGTTTGGTGAAGAATACAACCACTGCCATTGATTGGCTTACGAAACCGGGCATGCAGTGTTTGGCAAGCATGAATTACGCCAGATAAAACATTTGATGGGTGATTTAGGTCATCC
This sequence comes from Schoenoplectus tabernaemontani, assembly GCA_037127355.1. Classification (NCBI taxonomy): domain Eukaryota; kingdom Viridiplantae; phylum Streptophyta; class Magnoliopsida; order Poales; family Cyperaceae; genus Schoenoplectus; species Schoenoplectus tabernaemontani. The sequence continues at coordinate 25,744,864 of CM073756.1, forward strand.
ACATATTTTCACTTCGATGCTTGCTTCTGCAGGTTAATATTTAAAATTTTTAATTTTAAATTATGTGTATTTTTAATTTAACTGATTTTTGATAATTTAATTCATGTTAATATGTGTAATTTACTCGTACAGGTCTTCCGACGGATCCTGAGGACATCGATATCTCTGCCGATGATCGTCCGATCAGCGGCACACCCGACCCGGGGCCGGAATCGACGACTGATGAGTTTGACTTTTTCTAGGGAGATTTCATGTCGTACTCTCAGCTCATAAGTCAGATGAGCCTCGATCCGGGTGCTGGGACCTCCGATACCCAATATGATGCTCCGCGCGCGTCATCGTACGACACTCCTGGTCCGTCCACCCGAGTGCCCGAGACACAGGCACCGTCGGACGCAAGACACGAGCGTCCTCGCCGTGAAATTCGACCGAGAGACACGTATAGTCCGTCTCTCATTCGGAGGATGTTTCGTAGACGTTGATATATTTTTTTAGACTGTTCTTATATATATTACATCGATTGTTCTTTATATCAACTTTATATCAATTTTTTACATTAACATAATAATTTTTAAATCATTAACAACAGAAAAATAATAATAATTTTTATATAACGTAATAATCATTTATCCAATATAATTTCATATCACATAATAATCATTTACATAACATAATTAATTTCATATAACATAATAACTAACTAACTTAATAATATTGAAAACGTAATTATATATATATATATATATATATATATATATATATATTTTACCCGGACCCGAGTTTCAAACTCGGGTCCGGTTTTTTTTTCTCTTTTCTGTGTAAAAAAAAAAAAACGGACCCGAGTTTCAAACTCGGGTCTGGCTATTTATGCAAAACCGAGGACAGAAATGGCAATTTGCTATATTTATTTGTTTTATTTACTAAAATAAAAAAAAATCTGGACAATATACACTTGATTCGTCGAGCTGCGATGGCTCATAATGAATTCCAAGGACTCTGCCATCACTCGATTGATTGAATCCAGCATCTGATTCATAGTAATGATATGATCTTTTGGGATTTGATTTGTTCAGCTTGTCGTGCTATGCTCCTTGAGCTCCTTAATTTTGTTAATAACGTCAGCTTTTGTTAGGTCCATGAAAACTAAAAAAAAATATTTTTTGCATGTTTGGAGTGCCAGATTCTAAAAATCATTTTCTTTGGTTCATGATTGGCGGTTAAGGTTTAGGGTTAAATTAGAGTTTTGGATCACAAAATTCATATAAGATTTTTGGGCTATCGAACTACTCTAACTACTCTGATCCAAGTAGGTCTTCATTTCTGAACCCAAAAAAAAATGCAATAAAGAACTTGTAGTTTATTGGATTTTAGCTATTGGTAAATATTTATAAAGAACGTTTTTTAAGAAACGTAGTTAGAATTTTTTGGGCCAAGTGCTTGATAATTTTATAATACCAACTTGATAATTTATTGAGTGTTTTATCTTTTCATGTTGTTTTTAGATGAGAATCATGAGGGACTACTTGAGGAGGTATTTGTTATTTGGAGAAGATAAAAGTACAAAAACCGTGGATTAGTTAACATTAGTTATGTGTTATAAACTATTATGTAATTTGGTGGTATTTTTTAATGTAAAATTAAATGTTATATTACTTTTCTTTATGAAAGTTGTTCTTGAACCCCTCTTTAATTAGATTGTATTTATATTATGTTATTAATTCCATAGCATTTTAATAAGAAAATTATATTTTGGAATTCTAGAATCATTGATTATTTAATTACTATAAACTATCAATTAAAATAAATCAATGACTAATTTAAAGTTGAACATCAGCCTATTAGAACATCGAACGTTAAATAATTTTTTTTAATGCAACTTTATAAATGGTTGTAATAGTTTATTACTATGTAACATTTACATATGTTTGCAATGAAAATTTAGTTACGTCAAATATAAGAAGCGACCTCAAAATTTGTTGTAATTTATGATATTTTGCCACCATATATTGGTTATATTGGTTATAGTAAGTGCATGATTCAACAAGATAATTGGTGGCAATAACTTTATTGCTACGTCAATGTTGCAACTCATTTTTGGTTGCATTAAACATAACAATTGCAACGAAGCATATCGCTGTGTATCTATTGCTACGGGTTATATTACAACCACTGACGACCAATTCACTTTGTTGTAAATAGATTTTAATGCTACCATTTAATTTATATTGCAACCAATTTTTTGGTTGCCCGGCATCATAAATGGCGTAGTGTCCGTACTATGCATAGCACCACCATAGATGAACTCTTAGTAGTATTTTAATTACTATTTTGAAGTAAAAATATAATTTAAGTACTTAAATTACTAATGTATCGTTTCTTAATTATATAAACAAAATTATATAACTTCTTTGTAGTGTCACTAGATGAATATCACTGTCAACTGTCAAGAACAATAGGATATACTTTTATTCCATCTTAAATCTCGATTCATATATCTCAAGATAATATGATCAATTGTCTTTTCTATATTTTCCTATCGTCACGATTCTTGTTCATTATAAATAGGATTCATTTTCTTCTGAGTTGAAAAGTAAAAGATGATATCATGTATCGCAGAAAGGAAATTAAGAATTACATCTGAAGGAGCGAACTAAATCATCCACAGAGAGAAAAAAAATATTTCATCAATGTGACGTACTAGTAATATTATAAGATAAAAAAATTCACATTTATCTAATATTAAATTATAAATTCATCAAATTATAGAGAAAACCTATAATAAAGACTATATTTAAGCTTGAATGAGATTTTTGCACAATATGAGTTAATGATTCATGATTTTTATGGCAAGAAAAGTAAATTATTCTAACATATATTATCACCATTAATTTCTTATCAAATATGCACAAGGTTGCTGAATAAAAAAATAATATTATGGAAATAATAGTATATAAGGGAAAGAAATGGAGAGAAAGAGGGGATCAATGGACGCGATCACATACATTCAATCAACCAAAATATAAATATTATCCGTCTAATTGAGTGATAAAATGAGTATAATAAAAATTACCATGATAAAAAATGGACCCTCCAATTCTTAGATGCTTTATATAATAGTATAGATATAGATTAACAAAAGACAAAAGTAATGTCGCTATAATATTAGTATATTAAAATCTGAGGAAAAAAATGACAACTGCCTTTGGAAACCATTACTGAATGCCGAGTCTGGGTAGGTTCAAAGGGTTTAGAATCCAAAAATTAGTTTAAAGCCTCTCTCATCCGTTGATTTTACATCGAGATTCATAAAAAGGTGAGAGAAAATTTTAAATAAATAAAAAAAGTACGAATCTCGATTCAAATTCAACGGATGAAAAAGATTTTGAACCAATTTTTGAGTTCAAAACCCTTTAAATTTACCCCATACCCATTGAATGCCACCATTCAAACGTCTCCTTTCGATTAATGATTTTTCATTGAGAACCGTTATAGAATATAGTTCACCAATATTTCGGAAATACCACTATCTAATTTCGGTAACGTTTTCAATATAAATTGTTACTAAATGGTTGTTATTAAAAATCATTTTTGTAGTAGTGTCTCTACTGTAGCACTTCAGTATAAACAGGCTAAGGGCTCGATCAGGTTGAAATAAATTTCTATTGTAACTTGTAAGATTAGTCTTGCAATTGAGGTGACCAAGTTAATCAATATTATCGTATTTGAAAAATTATATCAGAAGAGTTATTTCGCTAATAACTCTTGAAAATGTGATACCTTCCAGAAAGAAAAGAAAAAAAGTAAAGAAGGTTTGATAAGTTTTTGTATTATGTGCTGGTAATGAAACTATAATATTACGTGAAGAAACTAGATAGGTTTAATTAAGAACAGTACAATATAATCGAAAAAAAAAAACTTAACATAAAAAACACATTTTTGAATAAAGTGAGAGAGAAGGAAGAGTACCTAAATCACCCGATCAAGACAAAAAAAATAAAAATAAAAATTGAATGGTCGACGTGATATGGCTGAAAATTCTTGATACTTACAACCTTTTGATGGAGTATCGTTTGTTCTTATAAGTATATTTTAGTCTGTGAACTATTATGTCTGACTAAAATTAGTTTTTGAATTATTTTATTATTCAAATTGGTCCTTGAACTCTTAAACTTGAGTCAAATTAACTGGTTCCATGACTCCTAACTTTGATTCAAATTACTCAATAAACTCTATTTTAGTTTCAATTGGTCCCTAAATTTTTAAATTTGGTTCAAATTGATTCTTGAACTTTTAAATTTGATATTTATTTTTTCTTTTAATTCATCGTTAATTGAGATTGAGCCATTTTTTTTTCATCTTCGTATTCTGTTTAATCTCTTATGCATTTTATGCCCCAATACAAAATATATGCCATCACATTACAGTGACACCAACATACATCGAAAGCCGCATATATATACATGCCGGTCTCCGATGCAGTCAAATTATTTTAATTAAAAAGTCAAACATGTGAATAAATTAAAATCCGACAAAAAGAGAGAATAAATTAAAATTCTAGCAATGAATTAAACGAAGAATTGAAAGAAATGCAAACTTGAATCAAATTTAAGAGCTCAGGAATCAATTTGAACCGAATTTAAAATTTAGCTCGAACGAAATTTAAAAATTCATCGTCCAATTTGAACTGAATTTAAAGAGTTCACAAATAAAATCTTTTATTAAAAAAAAAAAGTAGATCTCATCTTTTTCTTTTTTATTAAGAAACAATGATGTGTCATGACATGATCAACAATCGATCTATTTGATACTTTATTTCAAAATTTCAATAACTACAATACACCTCCGTAAATTCAAAATTTACTGGCAGATTGATTTAAATAATAGATATAACATTTATATAAAACAAGATGGGTTTTAATCGTACATAAAGAAGTCCTGAATTCAACATCCGCTGCCATACTTCAGGGAGTTTTCACTGAACGAATATTCACGTGCATAGACCTTACATATATAGATTATTTTGCACGAATATTCATGCATAGACCCGACATATATAGACTGCTGCTCAATACAGAATTATTTACAATGATCACTATATAAGTCAAGCGTTTATTCGAACCTGGATATATCTCTGAATTAATTACCAGGTTGTAAACAGAAATATAGGCCGATAGCTAACAGCCTAACACCTATACGGTAGTGCACGCAACAACAGAGGAGACTTCCTTCGTGAAGACGCACTAAAAGTCTCAGTCATGTCCACTTCAGCAGGACTCATCCCATGAGGAAGCTCCCAGTCGAAATGGTACAAAAGATTTGCAAGTATCAGCTCCACAATAGCTAAACCAAACAAATCACCCGGGCACTTCCTACGCCCGGCGCCAAATGGAATGTACTTGAAATCTGCTCCATCTGCTTGCAGTTGCACATCGCTGTCGACCTCGGAAAATCTCTCGGGCTTGAACTCCTCTGCATCTTTCCAGTAGTTTGGGTTATTTCCTGTTGTTCAAAATGTTTTAATTAATTCAAGTTAAAATTTACTTGTGATAGATTTGTTTGAAACTAATTTTTTTATCCGATGGAAATTACCCAAGGACCATGCATTTACAATCACAGTTGTCCCCTTTGGAATATCATAACCTTCGATGATACACGTCTCTCTACATTCTCTTGGCAGGAGAAGGGGAGCAGGGGGATGCATTCTCATTGTCTCTTTGATAATTAGATGAATAAAGTCGAGGTCAACAAGATTAGACTCGGTTAATTTTTCGCGTCCTTGGAGCTGTTGACGAATCTTGGATTGTGCCTTCTTCATTATTCCAGGATTTTTCAACAATTCAGCCATGGCCCATTCTAAAACCGTCGCTGAAGTCTCGGTGCCAGCCGCAATACCATCCTCAAATTACAGACAAATTTCAAACTCAAAATTTATCTGAATGATAATGCACTTTTCTTAAAAATTAAAATCGAATAACAATGGGATAAAGTAGCTTAGACAAATTAATGAATTAATGATTGGAATGAGACGAAAATAATTAATGCTATATGGCTTACAAAGATGAGGGCTTTGACACTCTCCATACTAATATTGTTGTTATCTGAATCTTCATCATGTAATCTAAGTAGAACACTGAGCAGATCCTCATCACCTCCAGCACCCTCCTTGTTTCTGTGTTCTTCAATGATGTCATCAAACAACCGATCAATATTGCTGCGGAACTGCTTCGCCCTATGCACAGCACTAGACAGCATGCTTGCGAGGCGGGATGAGGGGAACATGTTGGCTATGTTGAAATCTGCAATGAACTCAGCAGCATTTCGGATCTCTGTTATAAGCAGATCTTGTTCTTTGGTCTTACTTCCCATTACAGCCCGTAGCGCCACATCATTGACTGAGCTGAGCAGCATGGCACTGAGATTGAAAAATTGTCTGGTAGCCGAAATCAACGAGATCTGTTCAATGAGGTTTTTGATCTCGTCTTCACGGATGGATCTGAATGACTGAACCCGCTTTGTGCTAAACAACTCCAACACACTGATCTTTCTCACCTCCCGCCAGTATTTGCCATACGGTGCAGCCACCATATCTTTACCATCATAAGTCAAAATTTTCATAGCGGGATTGACAGGCCGAGTACAGAATTTTAGGTCGTGTATTTTCAAGATTTCTCTGGTTGCTTCTCTCGAGGAAACAACGATGGTTGGGAGCTCTCCGAGCTGGAGAAACATGAGACCGCCATATTGCCGAGATAAGCTGTCTAGTGCTTGGGGGGGAAGGCCTCGGCCGATGAGGTGGTGGATACTTCCTATTATTGGGAGGGTCCATGGGCCCGGAGGAAGTCTATAATTCTGATTCAGAGAGCGGGACTTCAATTTGGATTTTAGGAAGAGGATAAGAGGAAGCGTCAAGAGAGACAACAAGATATAATAGGAATCCATTAATTTGCTCGGTGAAATGGCTTCTTTCTGAGTATTGATAGAAAGTTGGAAACAAAGAAGCATTTTATAGACACGTACGATATTGTCACTTGATATATGCGAGCTGTTCTTTTTTCAATCATTCATGAGCTGTCAGCTGCGCGATTAGTCCATTTTTTATGAGTGGGATACATTAACAATGACAACTTTGGACTTGTAAATAAATATAATTTTTTTTAATAAATAAAATTTATAAATATATTCTTCTACTTTTAGATTGATGATCATTCAAATTTTATGCAATTTTATTATTGTTTGATAGTTCATCAAATATCATTAAATTAGAATCATTATAAATTATATAAAAATTTGATGGTCTTTGATGACCATCAAACGATATTGAAATTACATGAAATTTGAATGATCATTAATCTAAAAGTAGAAAAATACATCTATAAATTTTTTCCATTTAATTTTTTTTATATTTTTTTAGAGGTCCATTGTCTATCAAAATAACCCATTGTCAATCGATCCCTTCTCCTTTTTTTTTATTGTTGATTTGATCCATCAATTTATCTTTTTATTTGTTAGTTATAATAACAAAAATTAAAATAATAAAAAAACAAAAGTAAGTAATCTTAACAATACACAATAAAACCTACTGAATATATACAATATATGTGGCGAGTATAAATTAATGTACACAATTTCTAAAAAAACAAAAAAAAATAACGAAAAAGCAGATCCAAAAGTTTAACTCAAATGATGTTTTTGGACCGCAAAAAATGGTGTTTCGTGCTATGCCAAAGGTTTTCTATAGATCCCATTATGAATTTTTCCTTGCAGTGTATCGTGGCTTAATTTGATGTTTTCTATCAAAAATATAATCGTTTAAAGATGAAGCGCTAGCTCGTATTGAGTATTTAACTTTTCATTTCTCTGCCTCTTAACTCTCTTGTTTTATCGTGAGTTGTAAAATTTAATAGAAGAAGACAAAGTAGAAGGACAAAATATTATATATTGAGAGGCTCATTGGATCAGGAGCGTCAGATGAATTAAGAGATATATGATGGATATAACAAGAGTGAAAAAATTGATGCTTGGAAGGCAAGAAATAAATAAAAAATATTTATTCGACTCAAAAACAAACAATCCAATTATTACAAGTACAAAAAACAATCTTTATTAGCCTAATAGAGACGGAAACAACACAATACCTTAGATTTGATATTTAAGACAAATTAAGAATGATTGTCTCACTGAGCAATTTCTTATTTCCTTCTCTTCCAATCCAATGATGGATGTGCTTTAGCCCATTAAACATCAAACCTCCTTACATATCTATCGAAAGATTAAAGAAACACTTGTAGATAGCAAGAAATTAACTAGAACCTTAATCCTATTTTTTAATATCCTTCAAAACTACTTCAAAACTATCAAAATTTTAATGGAGGTTATTTTTTTTTTGAAAATAGTGACAGAAGCTGTGATTTTTAAACTAATACAAATACAAACTTACATTCATCATCCAACAGTAATCATCAATCACACAAACTAAGCTTATAACAAACACAAACCACCTACATAGAACAAAACAAAACACACCCAAAGCACACAAAGCACATTAAATAACAATTAAAATTACACATAAAACCTATAATCTCATAGGTACTTGCTTCCATTTTGTTGAACTATCGAGATGGGAAATCATCCCTTCGCAGAGCTTGACAACAGCTGCCAAGTTTTGAAAAGATAGATGTAGACTAACAATGACAGTGGAGCAATGATAGTAGTGATTAAATGACATTTTTTTTGCCGCCAGATTGAGAAGTGATCACAGGAGGAGGCCGGCGTTGAACATAGGGGCGGATGTAGAATTTTGGGAAGGGGCAATTATCAGTTTGTAATAACTTATCGGGTTCAAATTCAATAACTAATTGAGTAATAAATAAAAAAATTAATAATTTAATATATATTACTACCTAATAATTTTTTTTAAAATAATAATATTTTATATATTAAAAATAACAACAAAATAAATCTCAAACTAATAGATAATCAAATTGATGAAAAAGTTTTAGTCTACGGATCTTTATATTTTGTTATCTTTGTATAATTATTTCATTATGTACAATATTAAATATTTTTTCCCAATAAAATTAATTAAACAATCCGGGGGGGGCAAAAAAATTTTTAGAGGAGAAATTACCGAAATCATTACCGAAAAATACTATTTTTTAAAATGGATCCGCCCCTAGTTGAACACATGCTATTTAATGGTGGTTATTTGTCGATCAACACAAGCTAGAGAGGAGGAGAGAAAACAATTTTTCTAAACCCTAATTAATATTGACAAATTGGTGATTTTTTAATCAAAATAATTTTGACAGCCCATATTTGGGCTTTAGGCTTAAATAAATTAATCATATTAATATTTAATCTAAGTCTATAGTCTCATATATTATAAGGTGAACATATAAATTAATATCATATAACAATTTATATTCATCTCTCATGTGTGACTTCTGGGTGTCAATTATTGACCCGACCTGATCTGAACCCGACTCTACCTGACATGTGTAGGGATTCGGAATGCCTAAATCCCATTAATGCTTAAGTTACGGAAAGACCGTAGAACAAAAATTTTACTTCTACTTAAGTTAGGGATTAAAGTATGTCGGATAATAACCGAGAGTTACAGACATTTAATCCTTTACAAAAGACGGTAAAATATTATTTTTACTTCTAACTTAAGCTTAGGGTTAAAGTGATGTGTCAGATGATTACCGAGAGATACACACCTCTTTAAACCTTTATTGATCTACTCCATGATTAATTTCTAAAATATTAATCTACTTAACAATTAAATAGATTAATATAAGATGTTATACCTCGCTTCCAAATTTCAATTGGAATAAAAATCGGCTTGTCTCGAGTACCAAACGTCCGATGCCTCGTAGGTTATCCACCAGATCGACCGAGAGCGGTTTATTTCTTTTGCCAGAAATACCGTAAACCGCGGTTTCTCGCAAAAACACTATTCACCCGAGAAAAGACGAAATAGTACTATTCACGACTCGCAGTAATTCTGTTTCACAAATGTGCAGAAATACCGTAACTTTCGTAAAAACACTATTCACCGATCCCGTGAATTCTGAAACAACCGTATACCGAGAGAGAGAAAGTAGAACTGATTTGGTGGAACTTTTTCTCTCACCCTACCCCTCTATTTATAGAAAAAGTGAAATTGACAAATTACCAAAATGCCCTCGTGAATAGTAGGGAGGTTTCAAAGTGAAAAGACCAAAATACCCTTAAAGTTCATCCAATTTACCAAAACGTCATTGGGCTTTTTGGCCAAATTACCGAAATACCCTTGGGCTTTTGAAAAAATTACCAAAATACCCTTGGAGGTCGTCATGGGCTTTTCATGGGCCTTTTTGGGTTTTTTGGATTTTGGGCTTTTCAATTTTGGGCTTTTTTGGGCTTTTAATTATTCATTAAGACTTTAATTATAAATGGGCTTTGGCCCATAATTCAAATCCATAATTAACATTTAAAATCCAAATCAAATATATATAATTGTCATCTACAATTATATTTTTCTTGGTTGTTGTTTCTATTAAATTTATACGACGTGTCCAACACGTTATAAATTCAATCTAATTTTTGCTTCTTGTCATCTCTATGACAAATATAATTATATCATATATAATTAATTATAACCATCTTATTATTAATTATAAACAATTCATAATTAATCAATAAGATTCTCCGATTAACTCCTATACTACGGTGTGACCCGACAGATCCGTGTTATGTTGGTAAATAGAGTTAAAACCGTTTTAACTTCTATAATCATAGGAGGCATCCGCGTAATGCACTATGACCATCCAATTACACAAATGATGATGTACTTGTATAATATCTTGATCCAAGAAACTATTTACTTGTGTTTAATTATTTTGTCTCATAAATGTATCGATCGCTTTCAAGATAGGTATGTATCATCCTTGCAAACTTAATCTTTTCTTGATCCCGAGTAAATTATCAAATATAATTACTCTTGTAATTATACTTGCTAGCGATAATCTTACTCTATCAAGGGGCCCAAGATGCTATAACTCGTATAGAAATACGAGGGACAATAGTACTTTTGGCAAATTATCTCTTCCTCCGTATAAGTTATGTATACCGAAGAGCTACCTTTATAGCCACCTTTACGGATAACGTTTGGTAGAAATCACACACATACATATCTTATGTAGGAAAGATGAATACCTCATACTTTAGAATTTAATACTGAACGAAAACATTAATGACACGAACACAATTCCATTTAATATTTCATTCGGGGTCTATCAAATACGATGTTCCTAGAACATCTATCTATGTGATTAAAATGACAACTCTTTATCTATGGTCTGTAAAACTTGACCATCATTTAATCCACATACTAACCTGATAATGGTTAATTAGTGTTCCTGCTAATTACCTTGGTTAGTGACTTTTAAGAGTATATTCTATATTATGAAGTTTCACAATTCCAGTCATGAACTCGGAATGATTCATAAATTCTATAATACTCAAGGAAATAAAATATCATTTAAATATCCAATTCATGAACAAAGCTTTATATAAGAAATTTATCGTATTATTGATTTCAAGATTATTACAAACTAACAACATGATCCAAAAATAAATGGGTCGAGTATAGGTCAAATTTTTTTTACCCAAATCGGGTTGAGTCAGGTTCATGTCAACCCGACCCGATCCAACCTGATTAATTATATTTTTGAAGTAATTATGTGATTTAATACTAATTAAACCTTAAATATATACTAATTATATACTAATTAAGATTAAGTACAAATTAATTAATATTTAATTATTTAAAATTATATAAAAATATTTAATATTTATTATTTTATACGGGTCGAGTCGAGTCAACCAGTGACCCGATTGGGTCGGATATGATCAAGATTTTTTAACCTGAATTTAAACAAGTCGGGTTCGGATCGGATCAAAATAATAATAAAATAATTATGACCTAACTTGAACCCGATCCGACCCATTGACACCCCTACATGTGTCAAAAACCATTTAAAATATGTCATACAAACTTTAAATATTAGTAGGATTATTTTACAACATCTCCATATCATAAATTTACTAATGTATTAATAACATAAAATTTATACAAATTAATTATAACTCCTTATAATTAATATAGCACATATATGCATATCAAATTTGATTTGTTAATTCATTTTCTTAATCTTTCATATGGTGTGTCCCCATGAGATCTATCATAGGGACACACCATAAATCAATGATAAATTAGCCATGGTATATCGATTACTCAAATGATGTGGATGAAAAAGCACAATGTAAAATCACGATCCCGGTAACATTCAAATTGTTGTTGTGTCAATTTCTTATCATATGATATCCAAATAATCACAAAGTAAGAATGTCTCATTCTTGTCAATTATTATTTCTTAATTTTTTAAAGTTTAATAAAAGAAAATGGAATATAAAGTGAAATAGAAAATAATATCTAGTCTCAGTTATTAAAGTTCGAATCAATATTCATACCGTTGTCCTCGACAATGGTATCAAAAAACTTGATGGATAAATATCTTAAAATTTTCCTTTGGATGATAAATATCTCAAAATTTTCTTTCCCTCGCAACTCAACTAATTCATCGCATTCCAAAAAGAAAAAAGAAAAATGATAGTGATAATCACGAGTCTCACGTAGATTTATTTACTTTTTATCGATATGACATTGATGTATAGCACCCAATTGTGCACATGAGATTACCTCATATCGTATTGGCAAGTCAGGGAGTTTCCTTAGATATTCTTAGCATCCATTAAAACTTAATTTGATTTATTTTTCATTATTGCTTGTTTGTGTGCGGATGAAGAATTTTGTATGTTTAGACACACCACGTTTTTTTTATTGAAAAGGTTTTTGCGGTCTCTATTAAGTTTAAGCTTTTATTTTTATTCATTTTCAGGCCCTTTTTTAATGAAAATAGTTTTTAGGAACTATTGTAGTCTCGTCTTATTCACCCTCGTTGGTTAAGATTTATCCTTTTAAAAATAAAATAAACAAAATAAATTTTTAAAATTTTGATCAAGTTGTTGAAATGACATCAAGTTTCAAAACACCTATCATATAACGAACTTCTTAGGACAAAACTGTTTTGAGTTTTCGATTCTAAAAAACCTTTTCATTCACATAGGCTATTTTAGAAAAGTTCGATATATGCAATGATATCTCTTAGTTCCTTGATATTATTTATAATATGCGTATGCAATATGTTCATATGATAGTCATATTTTATAGTTTCATTATCAACACGTAAAACAAGCTGATCTTACCCTCTTTAATTATTTTTTTCTTTTGGAAATTATCACATTTTCAAGAGTATTAGCGAAATAACTTTTCTGATATAATTTTAAATATGATAATATTGACCTCAATTGCAAGATTAATCTCACAGTAGAAATTTAGATCAACGCATGCAGTGACAACATCTTTTGTTTCAATCTGATCGAACCCTTCGGTGTAAACCTGGCATAGTGAAGTGCTACAGTAAAATTACTACAACAAAAAAAAATTTATAACATTCATTTAGCAAGATTTATACTGAAAATGTTACTGAAATTGAATAGTGACATTTCCGAAATATTTATGAACTATTTTATAATGATGAAAAATCGTTAATAAAGTGGAGCAAGAAGCGTTCAAAAATTACAGAAAACTTCAGTAATAGTTCTATGAAAGGTGGCCTCCGGTAACGGTTGCAAGAGGCAATTGACTTTTCTTTTCTGAGATTTTTTTTTTAAGTAACCAGCAGAGTCAGTTATATTGTATTGATTATAAGAAAAATATTCTACAGAACCAGCAGCCATGACATGCAGCTAATTGACTGAATGTCAGATTACAATATTAAAAGCTACAAAGTAAATAGTGACGCACTTTTCTGAGGTTTTAATATACTACTCTGGAATGACGGTCTAAAATTGAATTAGAATAGTACCAGAATCAATGTCTGGAACGCTTAACGAAAAATACACAATGTTGACATATGTGACAATGTTGAATAAAGTGAGAGAGAAAGAAGAGTACGTATATTTGAATGTTAGACATATGTGATATGGCTGTCTTGAAATTAACCACATTTTTATGGAGTATCGTATTGTTCAATAAGTTTGTTTTAGTCTCTGAACTATTATATTTGATTAAAATTAGATGTGGGAGTTATATATGATTAAAATTAGAGCATCCACGTCATTATATTAAATTAATTGTTAGATTTTATTTGACAATTGTCACTATAATTTTAGTGATGCAGAGGATAACTAAAATGTGACAATTCATTTAATAAGCCATAAACAGCTGGAGAGAGAAAAAATATCACTTGGTGAGGAAGAGGAGTTGCAAATTTCAGTGATGCTGCATTGATTTCCTTTTGAGCGCCGTTGTCTATCTATATGACGTGACAATACAATTGCAATTAAGCGGTTGTCAATGATATAGAAGCTCCAGTTTTTGAATTATTTTATAGTTCAAATTGATTCTTATACTCTTAATTAAATTCGATTTAGATTGGTTTCATAACTCTTAAATTTAGTTCAAATTAGTCCATAATTTTTTTTAGTTCAAATCACTCCTAAATTATTAAATTAAATTCAAATTGATTTCCAAATATTTAAATTCGGTTCAAGTTAACCTTTCTGTTATTTTTTTCTTTTAATTCATCATTAATTGAGATTGAGGAGTTTTTTCATGTTCGTATTCAGTTCCATCTCTTACGCATTTTATGCTCCCATATATGCCATCACATTACACCATCAAAATTTATATTTATATACATCGAAAATCACATATCACAATATATGTCGGTCCCTAATTCAGTCAAATTATTTTAATTAGAAAAAATCAATCATGTGAATAAATTAAAATCCAACAAAAAGATAGAATAAATTAAGAAAATCTAATAATGTATTAAATGAAGAATTAAAAGAAGGGTCAATTTGAATCAAATTTAAGAGTTCAGGTATCAATTTGAATCAAATTTAAAAGTTCAGGGTCCAACCGGCCGAATTTAAGGTTTCAGGATCCAAAGATTTAATGGACTAATTTGAAATGAATTTAAGAGTTCACAACTTTTTTTTGCTAAAAAAGAGTTCAGAGATGAATTTGAACTAACTGCAATAGTTCATGGACTAAAATGGACTTTTCTCTTTAATTTTTTAGTCACGGTCCTATATTTGAATGCTATAAAATAAAAATAAGATAGAAAAATTAAGAAAGATCTTTAACAAAAATGCACGAGACGAAATTTTAAAAAGTAAAAACTTCTTCGACCAATATTATGTTATGCCCAAAAAATAACTATTGTATCTCGTGCCGTATTATAAAATCTAATACCAGTACTAAGTTGTCTTAATTAATTGGCCATTTTAAATATTTCCAACAAATTTTAGTAGAAATCAGGACATGTAACGCGACCACAAAAAACTAATGAATAGATCATACTTGCTTTTCCTGAGGCCAAAATGTTGGGTTTTATTAGCGATACTAGTGGGCAGTTTCAAAAATTCATCAACTACAACTCAAAAATTTATCAGCTTGGGCTCATGGCTCAGTTCGGATTTAACTCGGACTCGTGGCTCAATTCGGGTTTAACTCAGGCTCGAGCTAATCTGGTTCAAGCTAATTTGAATCAAGCTAATCTGGCTCGATAGTTAAATAAGCCGAGTTTGAGTTGGGTTGGCTCAACTAGTGGTTCGACTCGGCTCGAATAATAATAGTTTATATATTTTTTTTCTATTAAATTCTAATCCGATAATATATCTCTCATTATCTCTCATCATCTCACCATCTCAACGGCTTAACAACTTCTCATACTCGCTCGTAACTCGGCTCATATGTCTGACTCAATTTTTTTTTGTTGATCCATCCATTCAAATTAGTGCAGTAAATTTTTATTGAAAATATAGATTGTTGATATATTAATTTTGTACTAACTCATGTACTATCTTTGTAGATATACTGAATTTATAGTTTGTAGATATACTAAATATAAATATAAAATTAAATCAACGTACATGCACTGACTCATGAGCCAGCTCGTGAGCTAGCTTGAATGGTAACGAGCCGAGCTTGAGCTAGACTTTTCAGCTCGAAGCATTTTACGAGGTCGAATCGACTCGACTCGAATTTTCATGAACCGAGCTTGAACTAAGCCCGACTCGCTCAAACTTGACTCGTTTACAAAACTAAAAAGATCTATGATTATAATCTGAATTAAAACTATTTGAAAATAATAAATAATAATACCTTTGAAGCGTGACAGCGGCCTACAAGTTTTTGTGGAAGAGATCACATTTATGCCATGGCTTTCTAATTCATGTTGTCAACAGAAAGAAAAACAAAAAAGACAAATAAAATATAATATCCGGTTATTTTATGATACGATTTCTTTAAAACAAATTTAGAATAAAAAATAATGCAATTAATTTAATCAAATAAAGTTTTAGGTAAAACTCTAATAATTAATATAATACAATAAATAAAACTGTAATTATAATACTTTTCTACTGATAAATTAAAATCACGTCTTATCATACAATTTTAATAATTAAAATATAAACATAAAATAAAGTAGACATTTTAATACATCTTACTTAAACTAAAATCATGTCTTATCATGCAATATATAATTAGCACATACCAAATCAGAAAATACAATGCATATTTCCTTCATTTTGTTCAATATGAAACTTGATATTTTTATAATTAATAAAATAAATTATTTTATACGTATGCGCAAGATCTATAACATAATTCAAACAAATATCAACTCACAGAGAATCAGAATTCACGTCGAAATTATCTGTTATCCTAACTCAATTATCTTGGTCTGGTTGGAACTCAAACTATTTGGTTTAAAAATTATAATTTTAAATCGCATTTTTTATTGCACATTAATTAATTTTTCTAATTAAACTAGTGGCCTCAAAAATAAATAGCATTTTTTTTGCACATAGCATAAACTCTTTACACTACAACAAAAATGACCTTACACAACACCCATTTAACAACGGTTATATATCAAATCCGTTGTTAAAATGACATAGTGGCATCATTATAATATTAAAAACTTGTTTAATAATAATTTATGATAAAAAAATATTGTTAAAATAGATTCCTAGAGCACTAAAAAGCAGCAGAATCATTTAGCAACAGTTCCTTGAAGGAACCATTGTTAAACACTACCTTTAACAACGGTTTTGTGCTAAGAACTGTTGTTAAATGGTGTGTTTAGCAACTATTCCTTCAAAGAACCGTTGCTAAATGGTTCCCCTGCTTTTTTGGGTCTAACATTTATTTTTTTGTTCCCACCAATAATATTTGCACCCACGAATTGCTCATTTCACTGTTCGTTAATCCCAATCCAACGTTCCAAAATTAAAAAATTTATGGATTACTAACCCCTTTTTATATATTTTTATATTTAAAAAAAGAGATGAGAGAGAGATAGAGAGAGAAAGAAGAAAGAAAGAAGAGAGACAGAGAGAGAAAATAAAAACCGAAATATGACCATCTCAACTTCAAATCGCCATAACTTTTGATAGAAAACTCTGATTGAGGCGTTCTACGCGGTCACAAAAAGCTAACGATGAGATCTTTAGGAAAATAGGGTTTTTAGCTTTAATGCTATTACCGTCATTTTTGGGACCAAAAAATCTCGTCTTCAAACGCAAAAACACAATTTTTTTGTTCTTTTCTGCTTTTTTTTACTGGTTTTTCTTAGAAATTGTATAGGTTTTCATATTATTGTATGAGCAAGATGTATGTATTTTTTGAGTAAATATTTTTTATTTGATGAATAATTATATTTCTTTCATATTAATTATTGAATGAATAATATATAACAATATTTGTTCTTATCTAATTAATATGACTTCATATTCATTCTTTACCGTTAATCAAAATGACTCAATATCAATTTAACTCGCAACTTTTAAAGAAATTTAAATTTAAAAAAACTAGGAATATACCCGCGCGTTGCAGTGCACCTTTTTATTTAAACATAAAAATATTATAAAATAAAAAAATTCACATTGATCTAATATTAAATTATAAATTAATCAAATTATAGAGAAAATCTATAATAAAAATCAGATTTAATTTTGAATGAAATTTTCTGCACAATATGAATGAATTAATGATTCATTGTGTTTATGATAAGAAAAATAAATTATTCTAGCATATATTATCATCATTAATTTTTTACCAAATATGTACAAAGTTGCTAATCATAGCACATACCTTAGCCTTAAATTAATTTTTTATATCAGAACATAAATAGAAGGATATTGAGTATTCTAATTTATAAATCATGTGCATAAATAGAAATAATAGTATAGATGGGAAAGAAATGGAGAGAAAGAGGGGATAAATGGACGCGATTACATACATTTGATCAATCAAAAATAGATATTTTTCGTTTAATTGAGAGATAAAATGGATATAATAAAAAATATCATGACAAAAAATGGACCCTCCAATTTTTAACTAATAACCATTACTAAAGGGTCCTTTAGCAACAGTTATTAGTTTAAAACTATTGCTAAATGTATTTTTTTTTAAATAACTGTTGCTAAGGTATCCTTTAACAATATTTTTTTTATTTAAAAACCGTTGCTAAAGGATCTTTTAATAACAGTTTTTATTAGTTAAGAATCGTTGTTAAATGTCTTTCAAAAATGGTTTTAACAATGCGTTTTTAACAAAGATTGTTTATACTTTTTTCTAACATCCCTTTAATAACGGTTGGAGATTCATTGTTAATGGGATTTAAAAACCGTTATGAAATCCAAAATTTGTTGTTGTGTTACCTAAGATTTCATTTCTTTTTTTCTGTTTTTGCTTTCATTCGATGATGCATGAAAAATACATTTTATATAACTTCTTGCTTTGAGGTATAGAGTACAAAAATGTTGCCTCGTGAAAATTTAATACTACTAACTATAATAATTTAGTAATTGAGATATTATTAGGTATTATTAACATAGCACGCAAACTGTTTACCAGCATTTTATGCTGCAGAAAAATCAAAATATGGAAAATTGGGCATATAATTTTTGAAACTTTATTATTTGCAATTTTTTCTGTTAATTATTTAAAGAATTGATAGATAAAATTTCTATATAACAAAGTTTCAACATAGGTATTTATATCCAATTTTCTCATTAGACTACATTAACATCGAATATTTCAACTTCAACGCAGCCTTCGGGTGTGTTTGGATGGTAAAAAGATTAGTGTTAGAATAGTGTCTTTTGGGTTAGTGGTTGAGAATAGTGTGAGGTTAGTTACGTCTTCAAAAAATATGAGAATAGAGCTATTTTTTTATTGTTTGAGTTAATAAAATATTATTTGAATGATTATTTGAGAATAGTAATGGAAGAAATAAATAAAGTAATAGATTATTTATCTTTATTAATACTGACGATTGTTATTTTGATTATTATTATTATTTTGTTTTTTATTTAATATTATTGATTATTATTTTATTAAACATTATTGATTATTATTCCTACTCTTATTTGTTACTTATCGTTAGTTTATTTAATACAAATGATTATTACTTTAGTTAGTACTAATATTCCTTTCTCTATTATTAATTTTATTTAATACTAATAATTATTATTCTTTCAAGTTAATGATTATTTAATATTATTTTGTACTATAATTAGTTATTATTATTTTTTATATTGGAGAGGGAATAAATAAATAAAAACTTCATATTTTTTTATTATTAGTAACCTGAACTTCTCATCAATCCACTAAACCAACATTTTAAGGATTTAGCCCAACAACACTTTTCGGCAACTATTTTAATTTCCTAAATTATATTTGGATGATAGTATTGAAGATTAGTGTTGGAGAATAGCACTAAATTTGACCCATCCAAACAGTCCGATTTTGCTCTTTCAATCCTCGTAAAACGTTTCATTCGAACATAAAGTACTGCCTCACCTCATTTTAACAAGTGAAAAGTCCGATTTTATTCTCTACACACTATATTAAAGTATTAAAAATAAGAGAAATATATAGGCAACATCTCTTTATAGTTAAAGGGTCTGTACCGGATATAATTGGGGTTGATATAATTAGCACTGTAACTCAAATATTGAAATCACCAGAATCGAAAGAGATGAAGTATAGAATGATCAAGGCATATTACTCACCAATAATAGTCACTGGAATCTCTAGAGAATTTCAAGATCGCAAGAATTGAAAGAGATATTTCTTTGTCGCAACAATTTCAAACCACAGTGCAGGTCTTGAATCGCAAGAATTTCAAGAACCCTAGGGTTTATTTAATTGTCGCTGGGAAGAAATAAAGGGGAAAGAAGCGGAAAATGAAATAAAGGGTGGACTGAGAGATTCGAGATTTTTTTTTAGTAAATGAAAATAAAACATCGAAACTGGTTAAAAATATTCGATCTTTTGCAGGCCTAGCTTGGACCGAGTTTCAAACTCGGTTTCAGATGCCAGGATCGAGTTTGAAACTCGGTTCCAGGTATTTATTTATTTTTATTTTTTTACATTTGTGTATTATATTAAAAATAAAGTACAACAGTTAGTAAATTAATCTAAAATATTATAACAAAAATTAAAATAAAGGTTTACAAAGTCAAATATAAGTACGATTTATATATTATTCTAAAATAATGTCAAATAAATTGAAATATTACAACAACAATTAAAATCCAATTGTTCTGACAAATATAACGATAAAAAACATAAACATACTGGTAATCTAAATCATGCTCTGACGATCCTGAATACGTTTTTCAATGATTTTGAACCATTACTTATCATTATTCCCCAGTGATTGAGACTGTCGTCTAGATATTGTGTCTACCTTTCTAGATGCAATGCAACCACTTGCTCTGAGGTTAACTCCTCATAATGAAATTCTTCGACTGACACTTCCTCAGCTATGACGGGTTAGTTATTGCGGTTTCTATTATTTCATGTCCTTTTGTTGGACGCTTATTTCGTTGGGAGATTTTCTTGCATGATTCTTACGTTTCTGACGAATTTATAGGATGTCGGTCTAATATTGTTAATTTTTTTTATATATTTCTCGCACTTGCATGGCTTCTTATGTCTTACAGTTTGTTTAAAAAGAACTTTTATTCTTTTCATATGACAGCTCTTATACACATTTTGTGCAATGTGTTGAGTGCAATAACGGTGAACAGTCTCGCCTGATGATTTCTGTTATCCAAAATCTGATCTCTCAAATACTTCCCTTATACTTAAATGTTGATCTGAGATGATGATAATTTCGCCAGGACCGACAACCTCTTTACGCACCCACTGCATAAGTCAACCCCAATTTATCACACTTTCCTCACCTGCTATGACAGCAAATGCAAGTAGTAGTAGTTGTTGCTTCGTTTCATAACTATATGCCATAAATAGTTTACCGGTATACCGACCCGATAAAAATCCAACATCGATAGTTAAAATTAGTCGTAAGTAAGGCCATACTGTAATACATGGACCAAATGTCCATGCAATACGATCGAAAATTTCAACACCGAACTTTATTGAGGGCGATGTTTCTATGATGTATTTTGTGTCATATGTGAAACTTTGTATGGCTGCTAGCAGAGACGAAAGTATCTCGTATGATCTCTCCCAACTACCAAAGAGGTCTGCAATTGTCAGTTCTCTTTCTCTCCATAATTTATTATAACTCAGTTGTACTGTGGGAAACTTTTATTTTACCAATCCTCTTACTTCTTTAACTATCATTTCTAAGTTCTCTCTCAACCGATTCTTAACAATATCTGCTATCAGTCTAGAAGTCAACCGACTGTGGTATGCCCTAGTAGCATTGCCAAAATAAGAATGCTCAAGCAAATTTGTTTTGATCTCCCAAATATCTGTTACATTGGGTGTGACATGCATCCTCCATGGATAGTTAGAATCTTTATATTTCATTACTAACTTTGATTTGTTGCTATTTATTACCTCCAATTCTATATTCCGTTGAACATGAAAATCAGTGATTTTCACTTTCAACTCTGATTTTGTACTAAACTGCTGACCGACACCAAATTATTCATCAATTTTAGATGGTTTACGAAAATAAGGCTCGTCTGCATACGACATAGGCGTATTATCAGCAAATTATGTACATGGGTGCTTCATACCCCGATTGTGTGATCTTTTTTCACGCGCTCCTCACCGCTGCAGGGCGATGAGATGCGGAAGAAGGACATAGAGATCCCTCCTAAGCATGTATTTATTTAGCGCCGGTTAATTCTACCGTTTAGACCCATTGGGATGCACATTTAGGGGTTTTTCATTGATTGTGAGTCCTTGTAAATTTCGATGGGCGCAAGCCCCCACCGTTAATTACCCTGGGCTATTAACCTTGAGGCACCTCTGAATCACAAAAGGGGAAGCAAATACTATAGCTAAATAATAGTCAAGTGGTCGATTGGTCAAGTGTTCAAATGATCGGAATCACTATGAAACACCCCGGACTTACAATCAGATCAGTCCAGTGAGGCAGGACTGGCAGAAGATGAACTTACCAATCGATCAGTTCTATCTTTGGGGTACAGTGTAAATTGAATCTACAAACAGATCGATTCAACTTACATAGGGTGTTAACAGATGAACTTACCAACAGATCAGTTCGGGGTTTAGAAATAGGTGAAAATGAACTTACAAACAGATCAGTTCAGATTCAAGAATAGAAGAAATGAACTTACAAACAGAGCAGTCCAATTCAAAACAGATGCTAATGCAATAAAAGATGAACTTACTAACATATCAGTTCAGATAGCAGAGATACAGATGAACTTACTAACATATCAGTTCGCTTGAGTTCAGATAACAGAGATACAGATGAACTTACTAAAAGATCAGATCACTTGACATAGAGTAGTAAAAGTAGGTTGGTAGAAAATGAACTTACAAACAGATCAGTTCATTTTAGGGTAGAGAAAGATGAACTTACAAACAGATTATTTCAATCTTGGCAGCTTCAAGAGATGATCTTACAAACAGATCAGATCAACCTCTATGAAGATATAGAAGATAAGGTTCTTTTACTTTTAAATAAGGTTCTTTTACTTTCAAACAGAAAAAGTAAATAATGTTCTTTTACTTTTAAATTGTTTTTGTACAATAAGATTTTTAAAATTGAAATGTTTTTATATAAAAAAAATAGTATGAAAAATAAAGAATTTTTAGAAATAAATTTGAGTCAATTTGGAGTTTGGAAAACCTCCAAATGATTTATTTACTGTTTATTTTTAATTTTCTATTATTCATTGACTGTTGGACTTAATTGAATTGGACCTATATTTTTTGAGATAAAAATCAGAAGCTTTTTCAGTTTTTAAAAAATGGTTGAAAGACAGTGGTTGTTTGATAAAGAAATTGAGAAGTAATAGAGGTGGTGAATACAGCTCCAAAGAGTTTGAGAAATTTTGTGAGAATATTGGTCTTGAAAGATAATTAACGGTTAGGTATACACCGAAATAAAATGGTATTGCCGAAAGAAAGAATAAAATAATTATTAAAATTACAAGAACGGTGATGAATGAGAAGGGGTTGTCTTTGACATTTTGGGCGGAGGCGACATATACGGCGGTTTACTTGTTAAACCGGTGTCCAACGAAAGAGATTGAGAACAAAACACCATTTGAGGTATTATCTAGTAGTAGAAAGCCGTCGGTGAATCACTTAAAAGTTTTTGGTTCCATTTGTTATGCACATATTTCAAAAGAGATGAGACACAAGGTTGAAGATAAAGGTAAAAAATGTGTGTTTATAGGTTATAGGACCAAGTCAAAGGGTTATAGACTCTTTAGCTTGAAGAGGAACAAAGTGGTTGAAAGTTGAGATGTAATTTTTAATGAGAAAGACAAGTGGGATTGGAAGAACAAATGTGTTGAAAGTGTGTCGGTTCAAATTAGAGATGATGCAAAAGAAGGGTCAAGTGGTGGTAGCTATGAAAATGATGAAGAAGAAGAGCAATCGTATTCTTCAACAATAAATACCGGGTTGAGCTCATTTTTTCCAAGCTCAACTCTGGTAAGATTGAGAAGATTAAGTGATATTTATGAAACTTATAATTTTTGTGTTTTTGAACCAGAATATTTTAATCAAGCTATTGGAATAGAGGTGTGGAGAAATGTCATGGAAGATGAGATAAATATGATTGTGAAAAATGAGACTTATGAGTTTGGGCACCGATATGTTGAGTGAACTATTTCTGAAACCAGTCATTTACTCTGATACCAATTTGTTGACCTTCTTATCTATTTATCCTGAAATAGATTATCTCAAACTCTTTGAACTTGAAGTACTATCCCGAGGTCTGACACAGATGTTCACTCTGACAAATAAAAATAGATGAAGAACTAAATTAAATGAGAATAAAACAAATTACTAGATTGATGGAGAAGGAAGAGAGTACTCTAAAAGCTATTTTCTTTATAACTCAACTATGTTTATAAAGTGTTTTCTCTCTCTTATCTCTCTCTACAATACTACTCTATTTATAGTGTTTGGCGCTATTAATGCACCTGCAATCCTATACAATCAATCTATTGCTAGCTATCATAGCTATATATTGACATTAATTGTATAGTCACTCTTCTGTCACTTACATTGATGCTCTCATCAGCTGTCTCTAACACATGCGGAAGATGTCAGAAGTGTTATGTTCTTCATTGGGGCAAGGGGTTCATCCCGAGCTCTTTGATGTTCTCGAGTTGTTAGGCTCTCGTCCATCTTGAGTTTTGACTTTGACTTGTGCTCGTTCTTGGTGTTGTTGCTTCTTCGGGTTCGACATGGAGTATCTCGATGTGGTCGGATTTCCGAGCTCTTGGTCCTTCGAGATCGGGACTTAGAGTTTACTACCCTCAACAGGGCTTGTATGGATGAAAAGGGGCTACTATAGTGCGGTGTCGGGTGGATGTGTTGGAGCTTGCTAAAGACTCGACTAATGGGGTGAAGTTACTCAACTGGAGCAAGATTGGGGTGCGCGCTAGTCTGAATGCTGGCATTTTGCCTTGATTTCCGCCTTGTGCCCTATCTGGTAACAACCTTCCTCTTCGTTGTCGTGCTGTCCATTTGTGGTGCCGGGGCTGAGCCTCGTGCCTCTTTTCATTTCTTTGGTTGTGTGTCCTCTTTTTGTGTGATGGTGTCCTATCTATTGTCGTGTGATTTACTTTGCTGCTGTCTGGGATTGTATAACTTTGTCATGTCTAGCGGCTACTTCATACCATTATCCTTAACAGACATTATCTGTCGACCGCTTACCGAGGTCATCACTTGATGGTTTGGGATCTAATCACTACCGCAAAAAAATGTTTTAGAACCGATTATATAAAGGATTTAGTACCGGTTATACAACCGGTTCTAAAACTATGCGGTGCTAACATTTAGAACCGGTTATTTCAAAATAACCGGTTCTAAACTCTAACCTTTAGAACCGGTTATTTCAAATAACCGGTTCTAAACTCTAACCTTTAGAACCGGTTCTAAACTATTGTACATGCCCCAGGAAGAAATAATTTGAGTTCGCCAATTTCTCTCAAATATCTCCACTACATTGCCTGGATAATACATTATTATCTTGAAAACATTATTTTTAATATTTTATGATGGTACTATTTACTAAAAAATAGTTTTTTTTCTTATTATTCTCTAGTTCTGATTTCTTTAAATTTTGATTAAATAATTTAATTTTATCATTAACTAATAAAGTATATTTTATTAACAAAATAATTATATATAATTTACATATTAAAGAAAATCTGACAAATTTTCTATCTTTATAATTTCTAAAGAAAAAATAAAAAAACTAAACTAAAAACTTCAAATAAACATCAAATCCATTTTTGAGCTTCAAGACGAGCTTCAAATATGTCTTTCTCATTCCCTTTCTTTTTTCTTTCTTCAAGACGACCTTTGCTCTTTCTCTTTCTCTGTCTCTCAATATCTCTTTTATATATGAAATAGGAGGATGAAGAGTGATAATCTGTGGGATATAGATTTTTGATTTTTGGTTTTTTAGATCGTCGGATAAGCATGAACCAACGGTTAGATTGAAAAACATAGCAATCCGTGGGAGCAAAAAACTGAAATTCTATTGGTTGATGCAAAGAATTTCTTTAGAGCCGATTTTTATTAAAAAGCGGTTCTAATTCATATTAATTAGAACCGGTTTTTATTAAAAAGCGGTTCTAATTCATAAAATTGAATTAGAACCGGTTTTTATAAAAAGCGGTTCTAATTCATAAAATTGAATTAGAACCGGTTTCTATAAAAAGCGGTTCTAATTCAATTTTATGAATTAGAACCAGTTTTTATAAAACCGGTTCTAAAACAAAAAATTTAGAACCGGTTTTGTTAAAACCGGTTTTAATTAAATCAAATAGAATCGGTTATTATAAAACCGGTTTTAATAAAAAAACTTGTAACCGGTTGTTATACAAAACCGGTTCTAATAATTTTAATAAAATTTACAAATATGCCACTATCACCTTTTAACACCTGTTTTTTAAAAAACCGGTTCTAAATAGGCGGTTCTAAATCAATTTTTTCTGGTAGTGAATATTCTTAAATTTTTCATCACCCATACTTTTTTCATATATATTCATATTCCTACTTATTGAAAAATAGTTTCAGCTTGACTGCAATGTGAGACATGTGTCATTTTATGACCAATGAGCTACATCGTGGTTTCTGCATTGTGAAGTAAATAATGTGGTGGTAGCGATGAGATTGTTTTGATGGTGATGTGATTTTATGATGGGTTTGGTATCTCATCATAAATTGGTACCTGCGGCGAGCCAGACATTGCTCATGAGATATCACTAGTCTTCAACTGTGGATTTTATTTTCTTCGGGTAGTATCCCTTTATTTGGATTGTTATGTGCATGGCAAGTTAAGCCATTATTCTTTTATTTTAATGTTATAATGGACTGAGTAGAATCAAATGCAAAATTTATTTTCAAAAACACTATATCGTGGCTCTGCCATGTCATTGTTAAAATTAGTCAACATGGTAAAATATTTCCAAGCATGATAAAAATTAATATTTTACAAAATTATGATATGAACATGTTATTGAGCTACTTAAAATGACATTCCAAGAATGAAAAATTAAAAATTATATTGTTAACACTCCGGCTAAAATAATAACGGGAGCACATTAGTCATTATATATATATATTCTTATTAATTAAATTAAATATATTTTAAGTCTAAGTCTAGAAATATTTAATACCTCATTATCTAGATCTAAAACCTAATTGAATGATTTGTCACTTATGTTTTCATGATGGTTGTAGGCTTCAGATATGAAACGATATGACAAACCATGAAGATTGACTTGAGAGTTGTTACTTTGCTACTATTTTGATTTATCTTTGGACTTGCTAGGTAGGTTGATTTTGATAAGTGGTTGTCCTTATGACATCCTCTCGTGCTGTATGATTTATTTTTGTTTCCGTAAAACTTTATGTTATGTGTTAGATTGCTACATGTATTATAAATTTTTATTTGATTTTTTGTGAAAAATAAATGACTTGTGCTTAATTAAGCGTTTCGTGTTCACGTGTTTTTGTGTGCGTGTGGTGGCTGTCGTGTCTCTGCATGACCTCTTGATTCGGGTATGACAAAAAAAATACGAAATACTCATCTTTATTTAACTTTTAGTAGAGGGGTTTGCAAGATTAACCAATCCTTGGTCTCAATATAGTGGCGAGTGCTATAAGAGCTGCTTGTGGATGGAGATCGAATAACATAAATTGCTCCGTTGGAAGGGTCAAATTAAACCAAAGGAGATAGTTGGAAATTAAGTCAACTGAAAAATAGTTTAAAAATTCAATTGAATGAAACACGAGAATTGAGATAGCAAAATCGGACTTTTCACTTGTTCAAATGAGGTGAGGTAATACTTTATGTTGGAATGAGACGTTTGATGGATTGAGAGCAAAATCAGACTTTTCACTTGTTCAAATACGGTGAGGTAACACTTCATGTTCCTATATTGAAACTTGGTACATAAATGAGAGGGTGCGTAAAGTTCAAATATCTCGACGTTAATGCATCTTAATAACAAAATTTGATTTGTACTATATTGAAACTTAGTTATATAGAAATATATCTAAAAACTTTTTAAATAATTGACGGGTAAATTTTCAAATAATGAAGTTTGAAAAACTTACATGTCAAATTTTCCATATTTTCATTTTTCTGCAGTATCAAATGCTGGTACAGCGGTGGATTTGAGAGATTACAAGTCAACACTTTTACGTACAACATTACGATCATATATATATATATATATAAGATAACACTGAAACTCCTTTGTCGAACAAATCAATCTTAAGTTAATGTACTGAGTACTGGTCTTTGGAACAAATCAAGCTTTAGTCATTCTCTCTCTCTATATATATATAAAGTAAAGATACTATAAGCTTAAACACACGAAAGCTTTCTATGAGTTTAACTAAAAAAGTACATCAAATCATCTCGAAATTTTATATAAAAATCTTGTGGGATGCAAAAATTTGGATTATTTTGAGCTTTTTAGGTCATGATTTTTAATTTTTGAAAATCAGCTCTAAAAATAATAATAAAATATTTAATGTTTGAACTTCATTTTTAAAAATTAAAAACGGTGACTTAAAAATCTCAAAATACTACAAATTTTTTCGTCCCATAAGATTTTCATATAAAGGATTTAATGAGCATGATAAATTAAAATTTGGAGATAATTTGATGTATTTTTTGAGTTAAACTCACTATATTTTTACTCATATATATATATAGAGAGAGAGAGAGAGAGAGAGTTTGGCTACGCGTAGCATGGATGGCCCGTGTGCTACGGACCATTTCTCCGTCTTCAAAGTTTAAATAGTCGCTCCGACTGGTCAAAATATTTTTCATATGAAAATCTAGTTGGGGACTAAATTATATATTTTTTAAAAAAAATTTATTATTTTTTAAGATAGCTAAAAAATTAATTGATTTAATAATTATGAGTCATTCAAAAAGAGTCATTTTCTTGCTATTTTAAAAAATAGTAAAAAATACTAAATAATATAAAATTTGTTCCCAACTAGATTTTCATATGAAAAAAATATTTTGACCGGTCGGATCGATCATTTAAACTTTAAATATATATATATTGAGATAGGTGGGCTACCATCAGTCACGAAGTAAAGTTCATTTTTGCTTCAGACTGTGCACTGACAGATATACAACTTGATGAGGTCGCTGATCGAGCCTGGGTTTTATTTCATTTTCCGCTTCTTTCCCCTTTATTTCTTCCCAGCGACAAAGAAACAAACCCTAGGGATCTTGTGGTTTGAAATTCTTGCGACAAAGAAATATCTCTTGAAATTCTCTAGAAATTCCAGTGATTATTATGGGTGAGTAATATGCTTGATCATTGTATACTTCATCTCTTTCGATTCTGGTGATTTCAATTTTTGAGTTACAGTACCAATTATATCAACCCCAATTATATCCGGTACAGACCCTTTAACTATAAATAAATGTTGCCATATATATTTCTCTTATTTTTAATACATATATATAGTGTGTAGAGAACAAAATCGGACTTTTCACTTTATGTTCGAATGAGACGTTTTACGAGGATTGAAAGAGCAAAATCAGACTGTTTCGATGAGTCAAATTTAGTGCTATTCTCCAACACTAATTATGTTTGGATGGATCACAAATAATGGAATATCCGCTGTTTTCAAAATAGAAATAGCAGTTGTGCATCCAAACGCAAATTTTTTGTTCCGAAACAGTGAGAATAACTGCTATTCTGCTATTCAATGGGGGAGATGAAATAGTTATTGTTTTTCTCGGCTCTTCATTACTGTTCCAAACAAACAATCCAAATAATATTTCTACCCTTCAGAATAGCATCATCTTTTTACTATTCTCGCACTAACCGAAAAATCACTATTTTTTCACAATCTTCATGCGCTATTCTCAATTTCTCCATTCTTACGCTATTCTTTGCGCGATCCAAACATACTCTAATACTATCATCCAAACATAATTTAGGAAATTAAAATATTTGCTGAATAGTGTTGTTCGGCTAAATTATTAAAATGTTGGTTTAATGGATTGACGAGATGTTCAGGTTACTAATAATAATAAAAATATGAAGTTTTTTATTTTTTATTTTTTTATTTACTCTCTCTCCAATATATAAAATAATAATAACTAATAATTGTACAAAATAATATTAAATAATCATTAACATGAAAAAATAGTAATTATTAGTATTAAATAAAATTAATAATAAACAAAATAATAATTAATAATAGAAAAAATAATATTAATGTTAACAAAAATAATAGTCATTTGTATTACAAAACTAATGATAACTAATGAATAAGAATATGAAATAATAATCAATAATATTTAATAAAATAATAATCAACAATATTAAATAAAAAATAAATAATAATAATAATAATCAAAATAAACATTGTTAGTGTTAAAAAGAAGAAATAATCTATTACTTTATTTATTTATTCCATTATTATTCTCAAATAATCATCCAAATAATATTTTGATAACTACCCAAATAGTTAAAAGTTATTCTCATATTTTTGGAGATCCTCACTCTATTCTCAACCACTAACTCAAAAGACACTATTATAACACTAATCTTTTCATACGACATAGGCGTATTGAATATCAAATAATCTTCAAATTCTAACACTAATAATTTGATAACTACCCGAAAAGGCTGCATTGAAGTTCAAATATTCAACGTTAATATTGTTTAATGAGAAAGTTGGATATATATATATATATATAGAGAGAGAGAGAGAGAGAGAGAGAGAAAGAGAGAGAGAGAGTGGAGATACCGTGAGCTTAACTCAAAAAATATATTAAATCATCTCAAAATTTTAATTTATCATTCTCATTAAATTCTTTATATGAAAATCTCATGGGATGTAAAAATTTGGAGCGTTTTGAGCTTTTTAAGTTATGGTTTTTAATTTTTGAAAATCAGCTCTAAAAATAATAATAATATATTCAATACTTGAACATCATTTTAAAAAATTAAAAACGGCGACTTAAAAAGCTCAAAATACTCCAAATTTTTGCATCCCACAAGATTTTTATATAAAGAATTTAATGGGAAAGATAAATTAAAATTTTGAGATGATTTAATATATTTTTTGAGTTAACCTCACGATATCTCCACTCTCTCTCTCTATATATATATAGTGGATATACCGTGAGCTTAAGCTCACGGAGGCCTTCCGTGAGCTTAGCTCAAAAAATATATCAAATGATCTCCAAATTTTAATTTTTCACTCTCATTAAATTCTTCATATTGAAATCTTGTAGGGTACAAAAATTTGGAATGTTTCGAGTTTTCTAAGTCACTCTTTTTATTTTTTGAAAATCAGCTCCAAAAATGTTTGTGCCCCATAAGATTTTAATATGAAAAATTTAATGAGATTGAAAAATTAAAATTTGGAGATTATTTGATATATTTTTTAAATATAAATTTAATATAGAGAACAATTTGAACGGTCGGATTGGAATTTTGAATTTGAAAATGAAAAATACGACATGAAGTATAAAATTATTTTGTATTTCGCGATTAACCGTAGCATAACTCTATATATATACCTATGTTGAAACTTTGTTATATAGAAATTTTATCTATCAATTCTTTAAATAATTAACGTGAAAATTTTCAAAAATTACATGTCGAATTTTCCATATTTTGATTTTTCTGCAGCATAAAATGCTGGTACAGTAGTGGATCGCAAATGATTGCAACTGATTCAACACCTTTGGTTCGAGAAAGCAATCCGCATAGTGGAAGAGGCAGTAGTTGGTATGAACACGTGCAGGAACATTCGTACTTGGTTAAGCAAGCAAATAAGTTGGAAGTGCAATTGCCAGTAGTGCGCTCGAGAGGGTTGCGTAGTGCAATGAAGCAAGTCCGGTGTCACTAACTTGAACAGTGCGGTCTACTATTGATTTGGATTTGGAAAGTCTATCTGGTTAAAATGACATATATAGAATATAATAGGAGTCGTTTCGTACTTCGACGACTTTCCTTGCGGAAAACACCTCGCCTTGGCCCCCTACATCTTGACCTGCTGAGTGAGCATTTTCCCTCCGGTGGCTTCTGTGGATAGAATTGGCTTTGCCATTAAATAGAAGTTGGGCTTCTGTGATCATGACTAATTTGGAAGTGCAAACAGTTGCGTGCTATACTAATAATATCTCAGTTACTAAATTATTATAGTTAGTAGTATTAAATTTTCACTAGGCAACATTTTTGTACTCTATACCTCAGAGCAAGAAGTTATATAAAATGTATTTTTCATGCATCATCGAATGAAAAGCAAAATCAGAAAAATTGGAATCTTAGGTAAAGAGTTTATGCTATGTGCAAAAAAATGCTATTTCTTTTTGTGGACACTAGTTTAATAAAAAAATTAAATTAATGTGCAATAAAAAATGCGATTTTAAATCATAATTTTTAAACCAAATAGTATAAGTTCCAACCAGACCTAGATAATTGAGTTAGCATAACAGATAATTTCGACGTGAATTCTGATGTCTGTGAGTTGATATTTGTTTGAATTATGTTATAGATCATGTGCATACGTATAAAATAATTTATTTTGTTAATTAGAAAAATATCAAATTTCATATTTAACAAAATGAAGGAAATATGCATTGTATTTTCTGATTTAGTATGTGCTAATTATATATTGCATGATAAGACATGATTTTAGTTTAAGTGAGATGTATTAAAATGTCTACTTTATTTTATGTTTATATTTTAATTTTTAAAATTGCATGATAAGACGTGATTTTAATTTATCAGTAGAAAAGTATTAAAATCTCTGTTTTATTTATTGTATTATCTTAATTATTAGAGTTGTACGTAGAACTTTGTTTGATTAAATTCATTAATTGCATTATTTTTAATTATAAAATTGTTATAAAGAAGTTGCATCATAAATAACCGGTTATTATATTTTATTTGTCTTTTTTGTTTTTCTTTTCTGTTAATAACATAAGTTAAGAGGGCCATGGGATAAATGTGATCTCTTCCACAAAACTTGTAGGCAGCTGCGACGCTTCAAACGTACTATTATTTATTATTTTCAAATTGTTTTCGTTCAGATTATAATCACACATAAGATCCTTTTAGAATTGTAGTTGATGACTTTTTGAAACTGCGCACTAGTATCGCTAATAAGAACCCAACATTTTGGCCTCAGGAAAAGCAATTATAATCTCTTCGTGAGTTTTATGTGGTCGTGTTACACGCCCTGATCAAAGATTTCTATTAAAACTTGTTGGAAAGATTTTAAATGACCAATTAATTAACACAACTTAGTACTGGTATTCGATTTTATAATATGGCACGAGATACAATAGTTATTTTTTCGGGCATAACAATATATATTGTTCGAAGAAGTTTTTACTTTTAGAATTTCGTCTCGTGCATTTTTGTTCAAGATCTTTCTTAATTTATGTATCTTATTTTTCTTTTATAGCATTCAAATATAGGACCGTGACTAAAAAATTAAAGAGAAAAGTCCGTTTTAGTCCATTAACTATTGCAGCTAGTTCAAATTCATTTCTGAACTCTTTTTTAGTAAAACAAAAAATTGTGAACTCTTTGGATCCTGAACTCTTATATTCGGTTCTAATTGATCCCTGAACTCTTAAATTTGATTCAAATTGACCCTTCTTTTAATTCTTCGTCTAATACATTATTCGATTTTTAATTTATTCTATCTTTTTGTTGGATTTTAATTTATTCACATGGTTGAATTTTTCTATTTAAAATAATTTGACTCAATTGGGGACCGACATATATTGTTATGTGTGATTTTCTATGTATAAAAATATATTTTTTGTTGGCGTAATGTGATATCATATATTTTGGTATGTGTGAGCATAAAATGCGTAAGAGATGGAACTGAATACGAACATGAAAAAAAGCCTCAATCTCAATTAATGATGAATTAAAACAAAAAAAATAACAGAAAGGTTAATTTGAACCGAATTTAAATATTTGAAAATCAATTTGAATTGAATTTAAGAATTAAGTGACCAATTAAAACAAAAAAGTTTATGGACTAATTTGAACTAAATTTAAGAGTTTTAAAACCAATTTAAATCAAATTTAAGAGTATAAGAATCAATTTGAACTACAAAATAAGTCAAAAACTAGAGAATCTATATCATTGACAACCGCTTAATTGCAATTGTCTTGCCAATGTCATATTATCACCACTACAACAAAATTGATCTTAAACAACACTAATTTAACAACAGTTATATATCAAAATCGTTGTTAAAATGGCTCAGTGACATCATTATAATATTGAGAACTTCTTAAACAACGGTTTGTAATAAAAAAAAAGTTTTTATAATAGACTCCCAAAACACCAAAAAATAACAAAACCATTTAACAACGATTTCTTGAAGAATCGTTGTTAAACATGAGCATGATATATGTATGTATTATTGTATAAATATTTTTTTGTTGGATGCATAATTATATTTTTTATATTAGTTATTAACTGAGTGAATAATATATAATAATATTTGTTCTTATTTAATCAATTTGACTCTATTCATTTTTGGCTCCATATATCAATCTAACTTCATATATAAATAACGTTATAGCAAAAAAAATACTTTTAACAACGGTTTTTAACTAATAATTGTTGTTAAAGAGTTTTTGATAACGGTTATTAGTTAAAAATAATTACTAAAAATTTATTTAATAACAGTTTTTAACTAAGAACCGTTGCTAAAGAACCCTTTAACAACGATTATTAGTAAAAAAATCATTGCTAAAGGACCCTATAACAACAGTTATTAATTAAGAATCATTGTTAAATGTCTTTCAAAAATGATTTTAACAACGCGATTTAACAACGATTGTTTATACTTTTTCTAACACCCCTTCAATAACGGTAGGAGAATTGTTGTTAAAGGGTTTTAAAAATCATTGTTAAAGGGTTTTTTAAATCGTTATTAAATCCATAATATTTTGTAGTGCGCAATGACGCTCAAAAGGAAATTGATGCAACATTAGTGAAATTTGCAACTCCTCTTCTGCACGAAGAGATTTTTTTCCTTCTTGTTTACCCTTGAAAAATCTCATGGATGAAGCAGCTGGATAATTAAAGATAAATATCAATTATCTATGGTAAATCATAAAAAATGGGTCATCAGTCAGAAAAAGTCGTTGCTGAACTCCGGAACAAGTCTATTTGTCCCACAAAAAAATATTGAGATAAACGACAAGGGTATAAATACCCCACCATCTACTGTCCATTTATGGTGAATGACTCTCAAGAGATTCTGGAGAGAGAAAGAGATCTCTTGAGGTGTCATCCATGCGATTATTTTTCTCTGACAAGTGGGACCCACCTGACAGTCCCACACGAGCAATTTCAACAGCATGAACCTAGCTTATCCATTAAATCTAATCAAGCTAGAACAAGGATTAAACATTGATCCCACAAGGAAATTCTAGATAAGGGTCAGAGATATAAAAGCCCTACCACCTCATGTTCATTTGAGGTGGATGACCCTTAGGAGATTCAAGAAAGAGATCTCTTGAGTTGTCATCCATCTGATTATTCTTTACTGACAGGTGGGTTCCACACCTCAGTGATAGACATCAAGGAAAGTCAAGATCAAACTCTAAGAAATCAACCCTCAGATCAAACCCTCAGAACAAACCCTAAGAGCTGAAGCGGTACAATCCCAGCACAACCAGTTGTGTCAATGCCAAGCTAGTATTTTGATACAGCCAACTACAAGAAATTTTAATGTAATTTTGCTTTCAAGGCTGACCAGGTGCTAATGTTGCAAACACCTAATCAAGCTAAGATTTGCGTTAACTATTGATAAGTAATCAACTGTTAATCAAATCACTTTCATGAGCATGGATCGAAAGTCAATTTCACAAGACTGATCAGAGGTCAATATTGTAAACATCTGATCAAGTCTAGATTTGTATCAATTATTGACATATAATTAACTATTGATCAAGTCAAACCCTAATGAGGTATATATACAAGTCTAATTGGTGTTTAATTATGGGGGTTTCTGTAAGAGAATTTTATTCAGAGAGGAAAAATAGGGTGCCACTTACAATCGAAATTTGGGATTTATTCAGAGAGGAAAAATAGGGTTTTCTTGGTAAATAAATTTTTAATGTAAGGAGGCAGGGGCAAAAATGGAATTAAAAATTGCAAGAGTGATCATCATAAATTTAGAGATTTTTGATGAAAATTTCAAAATTTTTGGATAAGTGGAGCTATTAAAATAAATTCAGAGAAGATAAAAAAGATTAAATGAATTGATCAAGGGCTGAAATTTGATCACAAGCTTCTTTGGGTACAACTTAGGGATAGAGACCTATCTAGGTGCAACTTGGGGATAAGGAAAGACACTAATTCAAGAAAAAAAACTCGACAACTATTGCAGTGCCACATGGCAGCCCCTGATTGAGCCATGTCAACACAAGGTGCCACGTGGCATGCTCTCATTGGTCCACCTCATCAAGGTGGGACCCACACCCTTACAGATCTGACAGATAGGCCCCAAGACCATGTCCCGTGGCAGACCACCATTCAGCCATGTCACACTATCCAGAGACATGTGGCCGGTCATACTGGGCCACATCAGCACCAGTGCCCACTTGGCAATGTGTGACTGGTGCACGATAGTAAGAAGGGTGTCAAATGGCAACACCTGAAGAGGCCACCTCGTCACAAGCATGCCACATGGCAGCATATGATTAGTCTACCTCACCTATGTGGGCCCCACATGAAATAAAAATTACTGACAAGTGGGCCCCACCTGTGACACGTGGCATCACTGGATTAGTGCCACATCACAACCAACAGAGGCACGTGGCTTCACTTACTAGCGCCACATCAACATCAGAACACACCTGGTCCTATCTAATTGGTACAAATCAGCACAAACAGTACACAAGGTTTCATCAATCATTGTCACATCAGCACATCATTAGCAAACTATTAGCACATAAGCATGTTGCTTAAACACACGACCCTATCAGACTTTGCCAACTCAGCTTTATTAGTCTAATCGGAGTACTAATCAATTGCAAGCTAAGTCTATGAACCATGACTCAAAGGGCTGACAGTGGGGCCCAACAGTCAAAGTAATGAGAATAGGCGCAAGAGTAAAGTTATAAACCAAGTCCATCTAGTCTACCTACTCAATTCAAAGCAGTCAGATTTAAAAGTGAGATGAGAGGAGAATGGACCTGGTTCCTTCATTTAAAAGTTCTTGTGACTTTGCCAACTCCCTCCCTCTTTCTTCTTCTCGCCATTGCTTGATTCAAGGCCTGAGATCTGTCCAAGCAGTCAATCCGACTCAAGGGTGATCAACCAATCACAATCAAGCAGGCAATCGACAAAAGATTATATAAACCCATAAGCCAGCAATAGTAAAAGGAGGAGGGAAACTTAAGTTAGAGCAAGTTTGAAATTGAGCAATTGAGAGAAACACACTCACCAGTGATCATCTATTGTAAAGAGAGAGAGAGAGAGAGATTACGAGATTAAGCAAGAAGTTCAATCAATTTGGATTACTATTCAAACTGGAGGTAATTGACAGCATATTCACTAGTTCAATTGACGTTTTCTTTGCAGTCTCTTCTCTATAATCGAGTTTAGAACATCTAGCATATGTTAGTTAGATAATCAATTGATTTCTTTCTCGTTCTTGTTGTTCATTTTTTTTTGACAACGATTATTAGTTAAAAATCAATACTAAAAATTTATTTAATAACAGTTTTTAACTAAGAAACGTTACTAAAGAACCCTTTAACATAGGTTATTAGTTAAAAATCGTTGCTAAAGGACCTTTTAACAACAGTTATTAGGTAAGAATCATTGTTAAATGTCCTCCAAGAACGTTTTTAACAACGCGATTTAACAACGGTTAGAGAACCGTTGTTAAACCATTTTAAAAATCGTTATTAAATCCAAAATCTGTTGTAGTACGTAGGGCTGCAAGAAAAGTTTGTAATTTGTTCGATGTTTGATTCGATTTTAGTTCGACTTCGGTTCGTTCGATTAGACTTTTTTATTAGTTTGATTCGAGTTTGATTCGATAATTTTTTTGATGAACTAGTTCGAGTTCGATTCGTAATAGTTTGATATGTAATTATTTACATATATTTTTAACTATTTAGTCAATAATATATGCAATAACATAATTATTTTATTATAAAATTAATAAGATATTATTAATTTATTATTAAATTAATAATATAAGTAAATTTTTCAAATTTTAATATAAAATTGATAAAATAATAATTATTTTATGTCTAGTTATTTATGATAATATAAAAATAAATATACAAATTAGAATAATTGAGTTCGTTTAGATTTCGATTTCAGTTCGAGTTCGATTTAGTTCGAGTTTGATTTAGTTCGAATTTGATTTAGTTTGAAATAGTTTCAAATCAAACTCAAACACCGATGAGTTTGTTCGAATTCGATTCGTTTGCAGCCCTACTAATGCGCAATGACACTCAAAAGAAAATTGATGCAGCATCTGTGAAATTTGCAATTCCTCTTCCGCACGAAGAGATTTTTTTCCTTCTCTGTCACTATTTTTGTGGCTTGTTAAATTTTCAATTTTTGACTTATTTAATTTTTTTTCTGTCCTCTTCATCATTAAAATTAGAGTGATAATTGTCAAATAAAATTTAATATAATGTTATGGATGCTCTAATTTTAATCAAATATAACTTTCACATCTAATTTTAACAAAATATAACATTTGAGAAACTAAAACAAACTTATTGAGCAATACAATACTCCATAAAAATGTGGTTAGTTTCAAAACTTCTCAGCCATATCACATGTGTCGACCATTCAATTTTTTAAGTCTTGATCGGGTGGTTTACGTACTCTTCTTTCTCTCTCACTTTATTCAACATTGTATTTTTTATATTAAGCGTTTCAGATATTGATTCTAGTATACTATTCTAATACAATTTAGACCACCATCATAGAGTAGTATATTAAAACAGATTTTTTTTTGCTAAACAAAATAAAATAGAAAAATGATAAGAGCATCCCAATTCTGGATCGAATTTCAAATACAGTCCCATATATTTTTTTTACGTTTGCTTATTTATTTATATTAAAAAATAACAGGAAGCATGAACCCAGTTTAAAATTCGATCCCATTAATTTATTTATATATTTCTATACACCCAGCAGTTTTCTCCTTCATCTTCCTCTAGCCATTCTTACTGTTGCAAGAGTTTCGAACTAAAAGTGTGTATTTTGATAGATCTAGTTCAGATTCGTATTTACCACTCTTTTCTCATTAATATTTTATATTTGTATTTATGTTTGAACTATTATTTT
Source organism: Schoenoplectus tabernaemontani (assembly GCA_037127355.1). Lineage (NCBI taxonomy): Eukaryota > Viridiplantae > Streptophyta > Magnoliopsida > Poales > Cyperaceae > Schoenoplectus > Schoenoplectus tabernaemontani. The sequence goes on from CM073756.1 coordinate 25,784,327, forward strand.
TTTAGTTTAAAATTAAAATACACTAACATTAGATTTTATTGTTTATATTATAGACATGATAATGTTGCTGATCAATGCGTATCACGGAGGTCAAATCCTGAACGTTTCAATTGACGGGGATTACAATATTTATGTCGCGTGCACGTTTTCTGTTACGTTGAGAACACGTGGCTTAAATGTGTTAAGTGATTCTATAAGCGTCGAGAAATTATAGCAGTTTCGAAAGTCCAATGTCTGGTGTTCTCTTAAAAGGTCATAGAACTAATAAAACATTGCGGTGATAATGGAAGAATCTATGATGTCATACCACTAAATTGGGGTATAAACAACTATGATATTTACAACAAAAATGGATTTATTGAAACGGTAATATTTTATATTTATATAATTTTTATTTAACTTTAAAATTTAAGCAATATGTTTTATTTTTTATTTCAAATAATACAAACAAATGGGTGAAATGAAATATGTGGTTGAATTATCTATAACAGGAATTGATAATTATTGGTATCAGAAATCATAATTGACCGGCATTCCATGTGATCACTTATTTATCATTTGTTCATTCAGAATGTTAGATTACACTCATTATGTTAGTCTATATTATAACATTCAGTATTACATTAATACATAATCTGATCATTAGCGTAGTTATGGCAATAAATGAGATTGGTCAATGTACAACGGTCCAATAATCAAGCTAGATCCAACAAAAATCAACAAAAAAAAAGAATAAAAATACACATTTCCAGTAGAACATAATTTAGATTACATGATATAGTATTTATATTTTATTATTATTATTATCAGAATAATTTAATTTTAATTATTATTATAATATTTTAATTTATTTTATACTATTTTAGAATAATCTACTATCGTGCTTATATTTAATAATATTTAACATTATTAAAACTCGGGCTATGCTTCATTTATAATACAAATAAATAAGTAAACGTAGAAAAAATGAAAAAAAAATTACCTGAGATTGAGTTTGAAATTTGATCCCGATGCATGAAACTAAGTTTCAAACTCAGTTCAAACTAATTACGCATAAATATTCTCTTACCATTTCCCTATTTTATTTACCAAACAAATCTGATATTAAAACCACAGAAAAGTGCGTCACTATTTACTTTGTAGCTTTTAATATTGTAATCTAACGTACGGTCAATTAGTTGCAAGCCATAGCTGCAAGCCAGATCTGTAGAATATTTTTCTTATTAACAATACAATATAACTGGCTCTACTGGTTACTTAAAAAAAGTAAAATCTCAAAAAAGAAAAGTCAATTGCCTCTTGCAACCATTACCGTAGGACACCATTCAAAGAACTATTACTAAAGTTTTCTGTAATTTTTTGACGCATCTTGCTCTTTTTAGTAACGATTTTTCATCAAGAACCGTTATAAAATAGTTTACAACTATTTCGGAAATGTCACTATTCAATTTCAGTAACGTTTTCATTATAAACCGTACTAAATGAATGTTACTAAATTCATTTTTTTTGTAGTGAGTTACTGTAGCACATCACTATGCCAGGTTTACACCGAAGGGCTCGATCAGATTGAAACAAAAAGATGTTGTCACTGCATGCGTTGATCTAAATTTCTATTGTGAGATTAATCTTGCAATTGAGGTGCTCAAGTCATCAATATTATCGTATTTAAAATTATATCAGAAAGATATTTCGCAAATACTCTTGAAAATGTGATACTTTCCAAAAGAAAAAAATAATAATTAAAGAGGTCTGATCAGCTTGTATTGCGTGTTGATAATGAAACTATAAAATATTACGTAAAGAAACTAGACAGGTTTAGTTAAGAACAATACAATATATATTTGCATAAAAAATCTTCACATAAAAAACACATTTTGAATAAAGTGAGAGAGAAGAATACGTAAACCACCCGATCATGACAATTTTTTTTTGAGAGAGAAGAATATGTGATATGGCTGAAAAGTCTTGAAACTAACCACATTTTTATGGAGCATCGTATTGTTCAATTATTCCATCTCTTAGGCAGTTTTCCCTTCATCTTCCTCCCGTCATTTTTATTGTTACAGAGTTTCGAACTAAAAGTGTGTATTTTGATAGATCCAGTTCAGATTCGTATTTACCACTCTTTTCTCATTAATATTATATATTTTTATGTATATTTGAACTATTATTTTTTTACTTTAAAATTAAAATACACTAACAGTAGGTTTTATTATTTATATTGTAGATATGATAATGTTACTGAACAATGCGTATCACGGAAGTCAAATCCTAAACGTTTCAATTGATGTGGATTACAATATTCATGCCGCGTGCACGTTTTCTGCTACGTTGAGAACATGTGGCATAAATGTGTTAAGTGATTCTATAAGCGTCGAGA